>CM035844.1:149335960-150721533 GCA_020510985.1 Pholidichthys leucotaenia | reverse complement strand
AACTCTGCCAACAGTACACTCAAAATGTCACTCGTAGCTTGACCCAATCCTTGAAAGTTCTGGAGACTGAGGTGGTAGAACTAGAGGAGTTGCTCAGTTCTACAGGAAAACAGGAGCACTTAGAGGCTCTCAGTCAAAAAGGTCAGCCTTGGCTAGCTTGCTAGGGGTCACCGCACAGGGTGCTCTGGTCCGCTCACGCTACATGGATGTAGCTCTGATGGACTCGCCCTCCCAGTACTTTTTTGGACTGGAGGGGAAAAATGGACAGAGAAAGCTCATTCACTCCTTGTTGGGCGATGACGGGAGAACAATCTCCACAGCAGCAGAGATCAGGAAACACGCTGCTAGCTTTTACAGTGAATTGTTTAGAGCAGAGTGGAGGGAGGACACGTCACTGGGCAGGTTTTCCTTGATGGTCCTTCCAGTGCTCTTCAAGAGGACCTTGTTGCCGGCTTGGATGCTCCACTGTCTCTGTCTGAGCTGCATACGGCGCTAATGAGCCTCCAGAATGGAAAAACATCACCAGGCAATAGATGGTCTCTCTGTGGACTTTTTTAAGGAATTCTGGCCCCCTGCTTGGTCCAGACCTGCTGGAGGTTCTGCCAAGATCGCTTGGAAAGGGGGACCCTACCCACGACCTGCAGGAGGGCCATCATCACACTGTTGCCGAAAAAGGTGGACCTCCAGAGCCTAAAAGAACTGGAGGCCAGTCTCTCTGCTCTGCACAGACTAAAAGATTCTCTCAAAGCTCTGGCCCGAAGACTGAGAAAGGTGATGAGCGAGCTCATTTCATGTAGACCAGACTTACTGTGTGCCTGGCAGGCTGATTAGTGACAACGTCAGCTTTAATTCGGGATAGTTGGGAGGTCTCTGGTTCATTTGGCGGTAGAAACGGGTGTTGATTTCAATTGACCAGGAAAAAGGCGTTTGATTCGGGTTGAACACCAATATTTATGACAGAGTTTTAACAGCTTGTGGGGTGGGGGCAGCCCCCAGGCTTCATAGCCCAGGATACGGGTCTTGTACAGATGACATTGAGAGTGTGCCGGAAGATAAATGGGGGCCGAGTCTGCCCCTTTAAAAGTTCCAGAGGGGGGTTCGCGGCAGGCTGCCCTCGCTCAGGGATTGCTGTCTCCCTCGCCATAGAGCCTTTGCTTCACTGCCTGAGAAGGGGATCTATCAGGAGTTACTTTTCCTGGCTGTGACACCACGTTCAAGCTGTCGGCCTATGCAGAGATGTAGTCATTCTGCAAAACAAGCAGAGTGACATTGACGTTCTGGTTAGGAGTGTCAATCTTTTTGGCCAACTTTCCTCTGCAAAGATAAACTGGGGAAAAAGCGAGGCTCTGATGGTGGGGGAGAAACTAGAAAATCAGCTTACGCTGCCGTGGGGGTTGATTTGGAAAAAAGGAGGTTTTAAGTATCTTGGTGTCTTTATTGGAAATCAGCAGTTTGAGCAAAAAAATTGGAAGGGGGTCATAGAGAAAATTAACGGGAGACTAAACAAGTGGAAGTGGCTAATGCCAAGAATATCTTTTAGAGGAAGAGTGCTCATTTTAAATAATCTTGTTTCCTCATCCCTGTGGCACCGCCTCATGTGCATGGACCCCCCTGCTGGTTTGTTGTCCAAAATTCAGTCTGTTTTGGTGGACTTTTTTTGGGGGGGTGGACTCCACTGGGTTCCTCAAGCCCTGTTATTTCTTCCCAAAGAGGAGGGGGGGCAAGGAGTGATTCATTTAGCTAGTAGAGGTGCTGCTTTTAGACTGACTTTCATACAGAGACTGCTGACGGGCCCCCAGGACCTGGTATGGAGGCCTTTGGCCTGTGTTATTTTACAGAGAGTCCTTGGGCTTGGGCTAGACCTCCCTGTGTTTTTAATGGATTTTAAGAACTCTAATGCACTGTCTTTACCCAGTTTTTACCGCAGTCTCTTTTCAGTGTGGACTCTTTTTAAAAAACAAAGAGGGCCATGCGATTCCCTCTACTGGTTGTTGAGGGAGCCGCTGGTTTTTGGTGGTCGCCTTGGTGTCCTGCCGGGAGTTGGAAGGACCTTCCTTGATAGGCTGTGTTCCAGGAACATTCTCACTCTGAAGCAAGTGGTGGAACTGGCTGGTCCTGGCCTCAACAACGCCTCAGCTTTAGCAGCTCATCTTGGTGTCAGGTCGAATCGTTTCATCGATGGTCTTCTTGCACACTGGAAACAGGAGCTTCATGGACTTGAGCACTCCCTACTCTTGGACTTTAGCAATGGCACGCTGCAGCCAGAAAGCACTGACCCCTTTCCCTCTCTCACGCTCTATATGGACTTTGACGTCGCTCCTTGCTCCTTACTGGCATTCTGTGCTCCCACTGGTGTGGACTTTGGAGGAGCCAGTGGTAAGGCACTCTACAGACTGGTGGTGATGGCACTCAACAAGGACCGATTGAACACCTGTGTGGACACTCCTTGGAGAGCCTATTTTAAACTAGGAAAAGGGCATCGGCCTGCCTGGAGGGCTCTTTACAAAGCCCCTCTCCCTAAGAGGCATGGAGACTTACAGTGGAGGGTCCTGCATGGTATTATAGCTGTCAATGCTTTTGTTTCTGTGATTAACAGCAGTGTCAGTGATCAGTGTGTTTTTTGTTCCTCTAGGGAGACTGTTTTTCATTGTTTTATTGAATGTCAGCGCCTGAGTGGCCTCTTTGAACTTCTCACAAAACTTTTTCATATTTTTAAGGAAGTTTTCTCTAAGCAGGTTTTCATTTGTGGTTTTATGTACAATCGTCGTTTTAAGCAGAAGTGTCAACTACTGAACTTTGTTTTAGGGCAGGCAAAGTTGGCTATCTATGTAAGCCGGAGAAGAAAACTTGAAAATGTTGAGAATGATGTTGATGTCAAAATTTTATTTGTGAGGCTACTTAAAGCCAGAATCAGGCTGGACTTTCAGTTTTTTATGGGGAATGGGGATGTGGAAGGTTTCAGGACCCTCTGGTCCCTGGAGAATGTCCTCTGTTCAGTTCATGATGGACAGCTTTTTTTGGGGCGTTTTTTGGGGGATTAATTTTCTGTGTAACATAGCATGATATAGAAATTGTATTGACTGATGGACAAGTGTGTTTATTAAAGATCTTTTAAAAATCAAAATCTCTCTCTCTTCTCTCTCTCTCTCTCTCTCTCTCTCTCTCTCGTGCGCATGCGTGGGCGTTTGTGGGAGCAGGGGTGTGGAGTGGTGTCGAGTGAGTACTTTAAACTTTGTATTTTCTAACTTTTTCTCTATCGTGTGTGTTTGAGGTGTGTGTGTTTAATATAGTGGGTTGAGTGTGTGTGTGCTGGGGTGTGAGTGTTGGAGTGAGTGTGTCGGGGAACGGTAGCTTCTGCTGCCGGTTTTTCCCGGCCGGCATCATGCCGGTGATTGATGGTGGTGTGGAGTTTGAGCGCTTAACCCGGCGTCATGGCGTGAGAATCCTCCCGACAGTTCCCTGTTCTGTGGAGGAGGCCAGCCTCGCTGTAGGACAGGTGGTTGGGCATGGCAGCATAAAATCAGCATCGAGGATGAACAGCGCAATTGTGATCTTTCTGGATTCGACTGAAAAAGCTGATCAGGTGGTGGCACAGGGAGTGGTCATAGGTGACACTTTTACTCCCGTTTTACCGCTGGCGAACCCGTCTAGGAGGATCACCATCTCAAACGCTCCTCCTTTCGTTAAAAATGATCAGCTGATTAGAGAGTTGTCCCGTTTTGGCCAGGTTGTGTCCCCTATCAGAATGGTCTCTCTGGGTAGTAAATCACCCCTGCTGAAGCATGTTGTATGTCATAGGAGGCAGTGTTTCATGGTGTTGAAAGACAGCTCTGCTGAACTGAACGCGTCTTTTAATTTCAGGATTGACGGCTTTAGCTACTTGGTGTTTGCAACATCTGAAACCATGAAGTGTTTTGCGTGTGGCGCAGAAGGCCATCTTATTAGGTCATGTCCTGAAAAGGCGAACACAAAGAGCACTGGCGGTAAGAAAGGTGACGCCGCTGTTTCTGGTGGTCCGGAGGGTAGCGCTACATGTGGTGCGGCGGATGCCGCTGCGGCGCCCGCTTCTGCTGGGGGCGGTCGCGCCGCGCCGCGTCCGCTTCTACTTCTGCGGGGGTGTCCGCGTCCGCGTCCGCTTGTGCTGGGGCGGCCGCGGCCGCCTCTGCTGAGGTAGCCGCAGCGGGCGCGGTAGTTGCCCCCCCAAACATTGATGGTGGGAAATTTCTGTCTGGCGGCAGCTCTGATCATTGTGACGAGCCTGTCACCCGGAGTAAAGAGGCGGAGGGTTGTAAGTAAGAGTGCAGTTAAACAAAGGAACGTGGGTGAGCAGACTTTGCAGGCGGGGGAGGAGCGGTTTGAGGCTGTAGCGGACACACAGAGCAAACACTGCATGACGAACGTTGCAGTTCACGAAGAAATGCAGGAATGTAGTTTTGTTGAAGAGGATCCTTTTAAAGCTGCACAAAAAAGAAAAAGTGCTGAAAACTTGCAGAGCTCTGCTAAATCTAGTAGGGTTGGGAAGTTAGATTTACTAGATGAGAGCGTCTCTGACGAAAGTGGAGCTGAGTCTGAAATGATGCAGACGCAGGAGGAGCAAAGCTCCTATTGTTTTACCAAAATTAGGCAATTTCTCCAGGTGACCAAGGGGAGCAGAGCTGTGAAAGTGGAAAATTACTTTCCAGATCTGGAGTTATTTGTGGCATCAGCTCGCAAGCTGATGAAACTGAATGATGGGAATGAGACTTTTACTGATCAGGAAATTTTTCGTTTAAAGAAACTGGTTGTCAAACTGAAATCACAAATTACTAACAGTCATGTTGACTCTTAGTTTGTTTCTTCCCTTTTATGCTATGTGTGTGTTTTTTTACTGTACCTTATTTTTATCCTTTTTAATGCCCCACCTTAGAATTGGCACTCTTAATATAAACGGGGCCAGGGATGATGTAAAAAGGGCCTCTTTATACAAGCTTTTTAATTTAAAGACACTTGACGTGCTGATGGTCCAGGAGACTCACAGCACTGTAGACATTGAGTGCCAGTGGAGAAAAGAGTGGGATGGCTGCATTTTTTTTAGCCACAAATCCAATAATAGTGGAGGGGTGGCTGTACTTTTCTCTCGGGGTTGTGTGCCTGTCTCTTATGAGGTAGAAGAGGTGGTGAAAGGACATGTACTCTTGCTAAAGGTACAGTTTGAAAACGTAAACTTGGTTCTTATAAACGTGTATGTGCCAACCCAGAGAGCAGAAAGGATCAGGGTCTTTAATATGCTATCAGATACGGTTAGATCCTGTAATCCAAATAGTTTTTTTATTTCTGGGGGGTGATTTTAACTGTACATTAAACCACAGACTGGACAGGAACCATCAGGAACCTCACCCTGCTTCTGCCAATAGGCTGAGGGAACTAGTGAAGGCACATGAAATGGCCGATGTGTGGAGATCACATCATGGGGACCAGAGGCAGTACACCTGGAGCCATGCTAAAGATAACCTCTTATCTATGGCTAGGTTAGACCGTTTCTATGGTTTTAAACACCAAATGAGTGTTTTTAAAAATAGTTGTATCTGTCCTGTTGGTTTCACTGATCACTGCCTGCTGATTTGTTCTGTTTTCATTGAAAATGTAAAGTGTAAGAGTGCTTTTTGGCATTTTAATAATACACTTTTAAATGATGTGTTTTTTAAGGGAGTTTTTCATGATGTATGGAAGTCACACAGGGAACAAAAATCTTCTTTTAGTTCTCTCCAAATGTGGTGGGATTTTGGTAAGGCACAGATAAAACAATTCTGCCAACAGTACACTCAAAATGTCACTCGTAGCTTGACCCAATCCTTGAAAGTTCTGGAGACTGAGGTGGTAGAGCTAGAGGAGTTACTCAGTTCTACCGGAAAACAGGAGCACTTAGAGGCTCTTAAGTCAAAAAGGTCAGCCTTGGCTAGCTTGCTAGGGGTCACCGCACAGGGTGCTCTGGTCCGCTCACGCTACATGGATGTAGCTCTGATGGACTCGCCCTCCCAGTACTTTTTTGGACTGGAGGGGAAAAATGGACAGAGAAAGCTCATTCACTCCTTGTTGGGCGATGACGGGGAGAACAATCTCCACAGCAGCAGAGATCAGGAAACAAGCTGCTAGCTTTTACAGTGAATTGTTTAGAGCAGAGTGGAGGGAGGACACGTCACTGGGCCAGGTTTTCCTTGATGGTCTTCCAGTGCTCTCAGAGGACCTTGTTGCCGGCTTGGATGCTCCACTGTCTCTGTCTGAGCTGCATACGGCGCTAATGAGCCTCCAGAATGGAAAATCACCAGGCATAGATGGTCTCTCTGTGGACTTTTTTAAGGAATTCTGGCCCCTGCTTGGTCCAGACCTGCTGGAGGTTCTCCAAGATAGCTTGGAAAGGGGGACCCTACCCACGACCTGCAGGAGGGCCATCATCACACTGTTGCCGAAAAAGGGGGACCTCCAGAGCCTAAAGAACTGGAGGCCAGTCTCTCTGCTCTGCACAGACTATAAGATTCTCTCAAAGCTCTGGCCCGAAGACTGAGAAAGGTGATGAGCGAGCTCATTCATGTAGACCAGACTTACTGTGTGCCTGGCAGGCTGATTAGTGACAACGTCACTTTAATTCGGGATATTTTGGAGGTCTCTGGTTCATTGGCGGTAGAAACTGGTTTGATTTCAATTGACCAGGAAAAGGCGTTTGATCGGGTTGAACACCAATATTTATGGACAGTTTTAACAGCTTTTGGGTTCAGCCCAGGCTTCATAGCCAGGATACGGGTCTTGTACAGTGACATTGAGAGTGTGCTGAAGATAAATGGGGGCCTGTCTGCCCCTTTAAAAGTCCAGAGGGGGGTTCGGCAGGGCTGCCCTCTCTCAGGGATGCTGTACTCCCTCGCCATAGAGCCTTTGCTTCACTGCCTGAGAAGGGATCTATCAGGAGTTACTTTTCCTGGCTGTGACACCACGTTCAAGCTGTCGGCCTATGCAGATGATGTAGTCCATTCTGCTAAATAAGCAGAGTGACATTGACGTTCTGGTTAGGAGTGTCAATCTTTTTGGCCAACCTTTCCTCTGCAAAAATAAACTGGGGAAAAAGCGAGGCTCTGATGGTGGGGGAGAAGAACTAGAAAATCAGCTTACGCTGCCTGGTGGGTTGATTTGGAAAAAAGGAGGTATTAAGTATCTTGGTGTCTTTATTGGAAATCAGCAGTTTGAGCAAAAAAATTGGGATGGGGGTCATAGAGAAAATTAACGGGAGACTAAACAAGTGGAAGTGGCTAATGCCAAGAATATCTTTTAGAGGAAGAGTGCTCATTTTAAATAATCTTGTTTCCTCATCCCTGTGGCACCGCCTCATGTGCATGGACCCCCCCTGCTGGTTTGTTGTCCAAAATTCAGTCTGTTTTGGTGGACTTTTTTGGGGGGGGTGGACTCCACTGGGTTCCTCAAGCCCTGTTATTTCTTCCCAAAGAGGAGGGGGGGCAAGGAGTGATTCATTTAGCTAGTAGAGGTGCTGCTTTTAGACTGACTTTCATACAGAGACTGCTGACGGGCCCCCCAGGACCTGGTATGGAGGCCTTTGGCCTGTGTTATTTTACAGAGAGTCCTTGGGCTTGGGCTAGACCTCCCTGTGTTTTTAATGGATTTTAAGAACTCTAATGCACTGTCTTTACCCAGTTTTTACCGCAGTCTCTTTTCAGTGTGGACTCTTTTTAAAAAACAAAGAGGGCCATGCGATTCCCTCTACTGGTTGTTGAGGGAGCCGCTGGTTTTTGGTGGTCGCCTTGGTGTCCTGCCGGGAGTTGGAAGGACCTTCCTTGATAGGCTGTGTTCCAGGAACGTTCTCACTCTGAAGCAAGTGGTGGAACTGGCTGGTCCTGGCCTCAACAACGCCTCAGCTTTAGCAGCTCATCTTGGTGTCAGGTCGAATCGTTTCATCGATGGTCTTCTTGCACACTGGAAACAGGAGCTTCATGGACTTGAGCACTCCCTACTCTTGGACTTTAGCAATGGCACGCTGCAGCCGGAAAGCACGGACCCCTTTCCCTCTCTCACGCTCTATATGGACTTTGACGTCGCTCCTTGCTCCTTACTGGCATTCTGTGCTCCCACTGGTGTGGACTTTGGAGGAGCCAGTGGTAAGGCACTCTACAGACTGGTGGTGATGGCACTCAACAAGGACAGATTGAACACCTGTGTGGACACTCCTTGGAGAGCCTATTTTAAACTAGGAAAAGGGCATCGGCCTGCCTGGAGGGCTCTTTATAAAGCCCCTCTCCCTAAGAGGCATGGAGACTTACAGTGAGGGTCCTGCATGGTATTATAGCAGTCAATGCTTTTGTTTCTGTGATTAACAGCAGTGTCAGTGATCAGTGTGTTTTTGTTCCTCTAGGAGACAGTTTTTCATTGTTTTATTGAATGTCAGCGCCTGAGTGGCCTCTTTGAACTTCTCACAGAACTTTTTCATATTTTTAAGGAAGTTTTCTCTAGCAGGTTGTCATTTGTGGGGTTTTATGTACAATCGTCGTTTTAAGCAGAAGGGTCAACTACTGAACTTTGTTTTAGGGCAGGCAAAGTTGGCTATCTATGTAAGCCGGAGAAGAAAACTTGAGAATGTTGAGAGTGATGTTGATGTCAAAATTTTATTTGTGGGCTACTTAAAGCCAGAATCAGGCTGGACTTTCAGTTTTTTATGGGGAATGGGGATGTGGAAGGTTCAGGACCCTCTGGTCCCTGGAGAATGTCCTCTGTTCAGTTCATGATGGACAGCTTTTTTTTGGGGCGTTTTTTGGGGGATTAATTTTCTGTGTAACATAGCATGACATAGAAATTGTATTGACTGATGGACAAGTGTGTTTATTAAAGATCTTTTAAAAATCAAAAATCTCTCTCTCTCTCTCTCTCTCTCTCTCTTACGTATGTACATATTTATATGTACATACACTACCGTTCAAAAGTTTGGGGTCACCCAGACAATTATTTTGTGTTTTCCATGAAAAGTCACACTTATTTACCACCATGAGTTGTAAAATGAATAGAAAATATAGTCAAGACATTGATGTCACGCGGGGCTCTAGGGAGCCACGCAATAAGAGCCAAGGGTGAGCCAGTGAGTCGTGATGTTTTATTAAAGGTAAGGGGAGAGGGATAAGGAAAGCACAGATACTCGTACAGAGGTACACTCACGAGTTGCACAGCGCAGGAGCAGGGAGCTCATACCGGACGTAGGGGTAACAAGGCATACATACTCTCAGCGGGTAACAATCACAGGAATGCTGTAAGAGGAGTAGAGACTGACACCAGACGAAGGGGCTTCAGCCTAGCAGTGCTTATGTCGCAGCCCCGAGTGATCGAGGCTGCTCCTATTTATTCTCATTGGCAGCGCCCAGCTGATGAGGATTAATTGGCCCCAGCCGTCCCGTAATGCTGCCAGCTGGGAGCCTGCTGAGACGCTGCTCAATGAGAAGCAGGGATGAGGAGAAACATGGGCTGAGCGCCGAGACGGCGTCTCATCCCATGGTGACAGAGCCTCCCCCTCAAGGTCGGGCTCCTGAACGACCAGGAACCTCCCAACCCCCCCCCCCCCCTCCCACCTAGGGTGGGTGGAAGGGAGGCAGGACTGGAGGGGAAGAAGCAAAGGGAAGGACAACACCAATAGACCAATGTAGAGTAACAGGGCAGAGAAAAAAAACAAACAAATACGGTACTCTACATCGCACAAGAAAAAAAAAACAGGGCACAGATGGGGAGAATACAGAACACGGGAACAGATAACAACCCACCAAGAGGATGACAAAAACGGATAAAGCAATTACAGAGTATGGATAACAGAACAAACACTACTCCATAATGCACAGACAAAACTAAGAACAGGACAAGAGTGATTAAAAAAACGCTGAGTACGGATAATGAAGGGGGGAAGAAAAAGAAAACCACAATACACAGCACCGTATATACGTATATATATATACACACACACAGTCACCTAGAGGAGTGAAGGTGACTGGGACAAACGGACAATTACAGAGTATGGTTTGATGGGAAACAAAACACATAACTCTATAACGCACAGACAAAGCTACGAACAAGGCACAAAAAGGAAAATGCTGAGTACGGACAATGGAAAACAATACACAGCACTATGAATATATATTCACCAAAAGGACAAAATATTACACCCGAGTGACCTTAATAATAACAAAAGAAAAGCGACACCCGAGGAATATGGCAGGCAGAGTCCAAAATGGCCGAGGTGGCACCGGAGGTCTCCCCGCCCATTGTCCAGTTGGCGAACCGGGGAAAGGGAAATGTTCGGACGGCGAACTCCGGACCCAGATCCAGGAACCCAGTCCACCGGTAGCCGAGCCAGGCCACCCAGAAACAAACACAGATCATCGGGGGGTTGGACCAGATCACTGAACCGAAAGTCTTGCGGGTCGGGCCATCGACCCGCATCACTCAACCACCAGGACCGTTGAGACGGACGAAGGGTCAAAGCGGGTCCCGGTAGAAGAGGCTCAGGGGAGAGCCGATGACGAGGGCGACGAGCGTCAGGCCACAGGGAAACGGCCACCTCCTCACCGGACCTGGACAACACTGGGGCAGCACCCACGTCGGACCCCGATTGGGCCTTAGGCGAACCCACGTCGGACACCGCTGGAGCAGCACCCACGTGGGACCCCGATTGGGTCTCGGGCGAACCCACGTTGGACACCGCACCAGAACTGACCCCCAACGTTGAACCTGGACCCTCCAGCACCACGAGGAACGGCAACTCCTCGCCGGTGACCCTGGAAGAAGGCTCAGGAGAGAAAACAGAACCGGACGCAGCAGGCGGCTGCACCCGGCTCATCTCCCCTAGAGACAGGCTAAAGTGCTAAAAGATATAAAGGGAGAAAAGAAAGGAGAGCACTCGCCTGATCTCGGGTTCTGACGCCGTCCAGGACTGCGAAGATCCAGGATCCGTCGTCAGGAGGTCATTGTCAGGCTCCCATTCAGCTGTGTCGGGCCCCGCAGCCAGCAAGATGGTCAGTGCAGCTTGAGGTTCCTCCAGCTCCAGTAACCCCGCCGACAATCCACACGGCGTGAAGCCAGAAGAATCTCGTCCCGCTGGACCGAACTGCTCCTCCGTGGAGACCCGGGGACGCTTAGTCATCGGCGCAGACTCCACGCAGCAGTCAGTCCTCCTCCGTCCGCAACGTAGCTGCGGAACCGCAGGCCCTCTCCTTATCCCACCACGTTGACCCGGAGCCGGGGATCGCTCGCCGGAGAGAGACACAGAGGATGCAGGATTAGGAACACAGGTTACAGCAGGTGGGGGGAGTTCAGGGAGCTGCGAACCCTGAACTCCTCCTCCAGGAATGTGACAGAGCAAATCATTAAGCCGATGTGAATAAATTATGATTTGCCTGTCTCCTGGAGGTTGGATATCACCTGCTGTGGTGGACACTGCTTCTTCCTCTCCCCGCCCGGCGATAACGGAGGACCCCCTGGGAAACCGTCTGAGGATCGCTCGCGTAGTCTCCAACAGAGAGCTCACCAGGCCGAGATTCCAGGCACACACAGCAGTCAGGAAGCGCGTCGAGGAGGAGGGGGAAACAGCCGGGATGAGCCAGCCCGAACGTCCTGGAGTGACAGCGGGGGAACGAGGCTCAGGGAACGAGGCTGTGAAATCTCCACACTGACGAGACGAGGAGGTGACAGCTGCGTGGGGGGAAAGGTCCCGGCGGCAGCCCAGAACTGGATCCGGACGGGGTTCGTGCAGAGGTGACTTGGCGATGTAATAACGGCTATTCCCAGGGGACGAAGCGAGGGGGGGAACCCAGGAATCGCCGCTCCTGATCGGAGATCGAGGCGAGGAAGGCGTCGAGCACGGGAAAGCTTCATAGCCCTGGAGTCCTCTCCACCAATCTCACTGCCGCCGCCACATGCCCGAAGATGGTGACAGGATGCACAGTGGAGCTCGCGACAGCCGCTCGGCCCCAGACGTAACTTCTGTCAGCTGCGGCTCCTTGGAGGGAATCCCGAGTGATGTGGTGCAGGTCGGGGGAAGCCCTCTGGTTGGCGCGAACTCCCGGGCTGGAATGGCAGCAGGAACGGGATCCCGAAGCGGGGGGGCAACGTCATCCACTTCGGCTTCCTGCCGGGATTTCCATCCAACCCGCGGAGCTTCTCTCGCTGTGTACCTGTGGCGTCTATCCTGGCACTGTCCTCGAGATGGAACAAAGAATGAGGGTAACAGTCCAGGAGATCCTCAGCACGGCCCGGATGCCAGCGTCTCGAGTTGGAGGCGTCGTGCAGGGTGAAGAGCGTCCTGTCGACAGCCCCCGAGATGGACCTCAGCTCGTCGCCCTGGCGTCGAGAGTGACTCCTGGGAAACGGCATGCTAGCAGCGCTGACACCTGGACAGAAAGGTACAATTCCACAGCGACTCACGGCCGCCGGCAACTCATCTGGCTGCGACATACTGTCACGCGGGGCTCTAGGGAGCCATGCAATAAGAGCCAAGGGCGAGCCAGTGAGTCGTGATGTTTTATTAAAGGTAAGGGGAGAGGGATGAGGAAAGCACAGATACTCGTACAGAGGTACACTCACGAGTTGCACAGCGCAGGAGCAGGGAGCTCGTACCGGACGTAGAGGTAACAAGGCATACATACTCTCAGCGGGTAACAATCACAGGAATGCTGTAAGAGGAGTAGAGACTGACACCAGACAAAGGGGCTTCAGCCTAGCAGTGCTTATGTCGCAGCCCCGAGTGATCGAGGCTGCTCCTATTTATTCTCATTGGCAGCGCCCAGCTGATGAGGATTAATTGGCCCCAGCCGTCCCGTAATGCTGCCAGCTGGGAGCCTGCTGAGACGCTGCTCAATGAGAAGCAGGGATGAGGAGAAACATGGGCTGAGCGCCGAGACGGCGTCTCATCCCATGGTGACAATTGACAAGGTTAGAAATAATGATTTGTATTTGAAATAATAATTTTTTCCTTCAAACTTTGCTTTCATCAAAGAATCCTCCATTCTTCACTTTGGCAATCATTTGCAGTTGATAAAAACTAGTTTTGACAACTTAACTAATCTGTTTGTCCATCTTAAATGAATTGTCAATAATGATACACAAATTTCTGACAGCCCTGCTACAATAAGATAAGGTAAGATAAGATAAGCCTTTATTAGTCCCACAATGGGGAAATTCCAGGATTGCAACAGCGCAGGGATAGCAACACTCAGAGCAACAATCAGAAGGCAAGAGAAAAACAAGAGCAGCAAGTATACATACACTACCGTTCAAAAGTTTGGGGTCACTTAGAAATTTGCTTATTTTTGAAAGAAAAGCACTTTTTTTCAATGAAGATAACTTTAAACTAATCAGAAATATACTCTATACATTGCTAATGTGGTAAATGACTATTCTAGCTGCAAATGTCTGGGGTTTTTTTGCAATATCTAGATAGGTGTATAGAGGCCCATTTTCAGCAACTATCACTCCAGTGTTCTAATGATACAATGTGTTTGCTCATTGCGTCAGAAGGCTAATGGATGATTAGAAAACCCTTGTGCAATCATGTTAGGTCTGCAATGCTGTACTTGCTGCAAATGGAGGATTCTTTGACGAAAGCAAAGTTTGAAGGAAAAAAATATTATTTCAAATACAAATCATTATTTCTAACCTTGTCAATGTCTTGACTATTTTTTCTATTCATTTTACAACTCATGGTGGTAAATAAGTGTGACTTTTCATGGAAAACACAAAATAATTGTTTGGGTGACCCCAAACTTTTGAACGGTAGTGTATATATATATATATACACTACCGTTCAAAAGTTTGGGGTCACTTAGAAATTTCCTTATTTTTGAAAGAAAAGCACTGTTTTTTTCAATGAAGATAACTTTAAACTAATCAGAAATACACTCTAATATCTAATATACATTGCTAATGTGGTAAATGACTATTCTAGCTGCAAATGTCTGGTTTTTGGTGCAATATCTACATAGGTGTATAGAGGCCCATTTCCAGCAACTATCACTCCAGTGTTCTAATGGTACAACGTGTTTGCTCATTGCGTCAGAAGGCTAATGGACGATTAGAAAACCCTTGTGCAATCATGTTAGCACAGCTGAAAACAGTTTAGCTGGTTAGAGAAGCTATAAAACTGACCTTCCTTTGAGCAGGCTGAGTATCTGGAAAAAATTATTTCAAATACAAATCATTATTTCTAACCTTGTCAATGTCTTGACTATTTTTTCTATTCATTTTACAACTCATGGTGGTAAATAAGTGTGACTTTTCATGGAAAACACAAAATAATTGTCTGGGTGACCCCAAACTTTTGAACGGTAGTGTATATATATATATAAGCTCAACAAACAGGAACAACAGGAACTGAAAGTTTTTGAATATACAGATCATAACCCACAGGACGTAGAATATAGCATAGACCCTGATAATAATTTATTTAGCTCCATCAATAATAACTGTAGTTACTACACAGATGAACAGTTTAACACAATGGTCACATCTGATTTCAATATTTCTATGATCCACTTCAACAGCAGAAGTCTCTATGCCAACTTTAATAACATTAAAGATTATTTACATCAGTTTAAAGAGCCATTCAATATTGTGGCACTATCAGAGATGTGGTTCAGTGAAGAGAAAGGAGTGGATTTTACCATGGATGGCTATGAATTAAATTATATAAATAGAAAAGTGAAAAAAGGAGGCGGAGTTGCAATTTATGTTGACAAGAGCTTGAAATACAAGGTTGTTGAAAATCTGTCAGTAACTGTGGATGATTTATTTAAATGTATTACAATAGAAATCTGTCTGGACAATGTGAAGAATATAGTAGTGAGCTGTGTATATAGAACACCTGGATCAAACATTGACTTATTTAAGGACTGGATGGAAAAAATGTATGCAAAACTAACTCATAAAGTTATGTTCATCTGTGGGGATTTCAATATAGATCTGATGAATTCAAAACAACATAGTTTGACAGAAGAATTTATCAACACAATGTACAGTATGGGCTTACATCCAACAATTACCGGACCTAGCAGAATCACGTCACACAGTGCCACACTAATAGATAACATATTCACAAACATTATGGAAAATAATATCAGGAGTGGGCTTTTATTGAATGATATCAGTGACCACCTGCTGATTTTTGTTGTCTATCAATGTGATTATAGGAAGAAAAAGTATACCAAAAATATTAAATATAAAAGAATAAGAACCGAAGAATCTATGTATTTACTGTCAAAGGAATTATTAATACAAGATTGGAAGATAGTTTATGATGAAAATGATATAAATAAAGCATATAATAAATTTTTACAAATATTTCAATCATTGTACAATAAAAACTGTCCTATAAAACAATACAGTGACAGACAACAAAAGAAAAATATTCCTTGGGTCACCAAGGGGTTAATAAATGCATGTAAAAAGAATACATTATATAAACAATTCATTAAGTGCAGAATGGTGGAGGCTGAGATCAAATATAAAAGATATAAAAATAAGCTTACTAATAATATATATATATATATACAGTATATATATATATATAGTATATATATATATATAATATAATGAGGACCTGTAAGAAAGAATATTACAACAGAATATTAGAGGATGATAAAAATAACTTAAGAGGAATATGGCAAGTACTCAATGGGATTATTAGTAATCGACCTAAGAATGCTAATTATCCAGAATATTTTATTGAAAATGGCAATTTGATAAATAATATGGAGGATGTGGTCAGTGGTTTCAATAATTTTTTTGTAAACATTGGTCCTGAACTAGCAAAATCAATAGTGGCAACAGAAACAAACAACAGTGGTTCTGTAAAAGAAATAGAAGATAGAAATCCAAACACAATCTTTTTGGGTGCAGTTACTGAAAAGGAAATTATCGAGACTGTGAGTAAATTTAAGAACAAAAAATCAACGGACTGGAATGAAATTGACATGACAATAATGAAAAAAGTAATTGAAAGAATTGTTAAGCCACACACCCACATCTGTAACCTGTCATTTCAAACTGGTAAATTTCCAAACAAAATGAAAATAGCAAAAGTAATACCTCTATACAAAACAGGAGACAGTCATTGTTTCACAAATTACAGGCCAGTCTCTTTACTCTCACAATTCTCCAAAATACTTGAAAAAATCTTCACTAAGTGATTGGACGATTTCATTGAAAAACACAACCTCCTTACAGACAGCCAGTATGGTTTTAGAGCAGATAAATCTACATCTTTGGCACTGATCGAACTTATAGAAGAAATTACTAGTTCTATAGATAAAAAAAAGTTTGCTGTAGGAGTATTTATAGATTTAAAGAAAGCTTTTGACACCATTGACCGCAGAATACTACTAAGGAAACTGGAAAGATATGGGATAAGAGGGGTCGGACTGAGTTGGGTGGAAAGTTATTTAAGTAACAGACAACAATTTGTACAAATTGGTGAGCACAAATCACCCTTCATGGACATCACTTGTGGTGTGCCCCAGGGGTCAGTTTTGGGACCCAAACTCTTTATTTTGTATATAAATGACATATGCCAAGTATCAAAAATTCTGAAATTTATTTTGTTTGCGGATGACACAAATATCCTTTGCACTGGTGAGAATTTGCAGCAGGTTTTAGAGGTGGTCTCAACTGAAACGAAAAAGTTAACACAGTGGTTCAACAAAAATAAATGATCTCTAAATCTAAAAAAAACAAAGATTATGTTGTTTGGAAATTATAAAATAAATCATGAAATAATGGTAACGATAGATGATACCAGAATAGAAACAGTACAGGAAAATAAGTTTCTGGGGGTGACGCTAGACAATAAAATCTGCTGGAAACCTCACATCAGTCACATCCGGGCCAAGTTGCAAAATGACGCATCTTGGACACATCTTGGACTATAAATCATCGTTCAGTGTACAGTATTGTGTACAGAATTGTACAATAAGAATCATTGTAAGAATCATTGTTCTTACTGTACAATTCACTGTTTCTACCTTATCTTAACTACTGTGTAGAAGTCTGGGGAAACACCTACAAGACCAACCTACAGTCTATATGCACATTACAAAAAAGAGCTATAAGGATAATAAATAATGTAGGATATAGAGACCATACCAATTCGTTGTTTTTAAAGTCACATGTCATAAAGTTCATCGATTTAGTTAAATTTAAGACAGCACAAGTCATGTACAGGGCAATTAATAATCAACTTCCAACTAATACACAAAATATTTTAAAAAAAGAGACAATGATCATAATTTGAGAGGAGACTTAAACTTTACAAAACCCAAGATACGAACAACCAAGAAAAGTATGTGCATATCTGTATGTGGGGTGGATTTGTGGAACAGTCTGGAGCCGGAACTGAAACTATGTACAAACAGAAATCAATTCAAAAAGAGGTACAAACATTATTTGCTGAAAGGATATATGTTAGAAGGGTAGTATTTATATGTACGATTCACTGTGCTCACTCTGGGACACTCTGGGACACTCTGGGACACTATGGAATGGTGGGTGGGACAGCACTGTGTATATCTGTGTTGTTTGAGGCTGGTTTTGATGTATGGACATCAGTGTATGCTAGGATGGATGGGTGTTAATGTTGATATGTACAAAATACAGTTAATTGTTTACTTGGGGTCTTAAATGTGGTAATTTGTATATAATTCACATGGGTGTATTTATGGAAAATAGGAGATGGAATTAATAAGTGTTCACTTCTTCCTTCTCCCTTTCGAACACTGTATACTGTTACTTTATTGCATTTGTCATTTGCTTTGTTTTTTGTTATACTTTTTTGTTCGAAATAAAGTATCTATCTATCTATCTATCTATCTATCTATCTATCTATCTATCTATCTATCTATCTATATGCTCAAACTTCATGTTGTTGTTCATCCGTCATTCTCGATGATGACCAAGAACCCAAGAACATCACAGGGAAGAGGACTGGGTACGGTGTGTCCAGCTGTGGCTGATCAGACCAATGTGGGTGCGGAAGGCTCTGCCGCAGGTCGGGCACAGGTGGTCTGTGTGGGAAGAAGATACAGGGATGGCTCTGGACTTGCGAAGCGCACGTTTTCTCTGGGCCTTGGTAATCCTGTTCAACTCAAAGGAGGCAGCACCTTTGCTGGTACAGCTACGCTAGGCTAGTCGGTCTAGTGCTAGGATCTCCCAGGTGTCAGGACTGATGTCAAAGCTTTTCAGGGAGGCCTTAAGAGTGTCTTTGTAGCGCTTCTTCTGACCACCTTGTGAGCACTTGCCCTCTGCTAGTTCACTGTAGAACAGTCTCTTTGGTAGGCGTGAGTCAGGCATATGAACAAGGTGGCCACCCCACCTAATCTGGGCTCTCTTGAGCAGGGTGTGGATGTTAGGCAGCTCAGCTCGGGAGAGGACCTCTGTGTCAGGGATTTTGCCCTGCCAGGTGATCTTCAGGAGCTTTCTAAGGCAGTTCACATGGAAGCGGTTTAACTTTCTGGCATGGCGCTTGTAGATTGTCCAGGTCTCGCAAGCGTACAGTAGGGAAGGCAGGACAACTGCCTTGTACACCTTCAGTTTTGTGGTCAGCCTGATGCCTCTCCTTTCTCACACTGTTGCACGTAGCCATCTGAATGCTGAGCTTGCCTTGGCAATGCGCAAATCGACCTCGTTGTTGATGTTGACAGACCTGGGGAGTGTGCTGCCAAGGTACGTGAACTTGTCGACAGCCTTGAGGGTCTCCCTGTTTACAGGGATGGCTTTTTCCACGTAAGTCTTCTGTGGTGCAGGTTGGTGCAGGACCTCGGTTTTCTTTGTACTGATTGTGAGCCCAAAGTTGTCGCAAGCAGTGGAGAAGCAGTTCATGCTCTGCTGAAGCTGGGCCTCTGTAGTGGCATTGAGTGCGCAGTCATCTGCGAACAGAAAGTTGCGCACTGAGTTCACTTCCACCTTGGTTTTGGTTTGGAGCCTCCCCAGGTTGAAGAGTCTGCCGTCCATCCTGTACCTGATCCTGATGGCACTTTTTTCATCATCGCAGAAGGCATCAGACAACATGGCTGTGAACATTACTCTGAAAAGTGTGGGTACGAGTGCATAGCCCTGCTTGACCCCATTGGTGACTGGGAAAGCTTTGGAGGAGTGGCCATTGTCCAGTGCTTGAGCAAGCATGCCGTCTTGGAACTGGCGCACCATGCTGATGAACTTTATGGGCAGCCGAACTTCGCCATGATCTTCCACAGCCCCTCACGACTGATGGTATCAAAAGCCTTGGTCAGATCTACAAATGTTGAATAGAGGTCCCTGTTCTGCTCTTGACACTTCTCCTGAAGTTGGCATGCAGCGAAGATCATGTCAGCGGTTCCACGACACTCTCTGAAGCCACACTGGCTCTCCGGCAGGTGACTGCCTGCCATGTGCTGAATGAGGTGATTGAGAACGACTCTTGCAAGTATCTTGTCGGCGATGGCGAGGAGAGAGATCCCACTGTGGTTGTCGCAGGACTGCCTGTTTCCTTTTCTCATGTAGAGCTGGACAATGGAGGTGTCCTTGAGCTCCTGGGGGATAACTTCCTGCTGCCGCATGGTCTGAAAGAGCTCGGTGAGTTTCTGTATTAGAACTGGTCCTCCTGCCTTTTAAATTGCAGCTGGGATGGAGTCAGAGCCTTGTTCTTTGCCGTTCGAAAGGAGTTTGATCGCTTTTTGGACTTTTAATTTCGTTGGAAGTATCTGCCAGAGACGTGTTCACCTCTACTTGGGGCATGCGAGTGATGGCTTCTGCATTGATGGACGAAGGTCTGTTCAGGATGCTGCTGAAATGTTCTTCCCATCTTTCCAGGACTGCATTCTTGTCAGTGAGGAGAGTGGACCCATCAGCACTGAGCAGTGGTGATGTTCCAGAAGACTGAGGTCCGTAGAAGCATCACGGAAGGGCATCAAAGAAGCGTTTGGAGTTGTTGGCTGTCAGCGTATTGCTGTATTTCATCTGCATTTTTTGCTGAGCCAGAAGTCCTGCATCTCTCTGACCTTTGCATGCACCTTTCCTTTGATGGAGATGAAGGTTGCCTTCTTAGAGGCAGATCTGCTATCTTGCTGGTATGTTTTGTGGGCTTCATGCTTCTCATCAAGCAGCTTTTAGATGTCCTCATTGTTTTCATCAAACCAGTCTTGGTGTTTGTGTGTGTTCTGGCCAAGATGAGTGAGTGATGTGTCGTACAACATGTCTTTGAAAGCTGCCCAGTCTTCTTCTGCTCCATACGCCTTGAGGTTGAGCTGACTAAGCTTGCTGTCCAGGTCCTCACTGAGGTTCTGTCGCACAGAGTGCTGTTCCAGCTTGCTGACACTGAATCGCTTGCTTGCCTTTTTCCCCTGTGGACGCCGTTTAGGCTGGATGTGCTTTTTGAGCTTTGAGAGAATGAGTCTGTGATCCATCCAGCAGTCTGCGCCACACATCGCCTTCGTCACTCTAACGTCCTGCCTGTCTCTCCTTCTCACAATGATGTCATCAATCAGATGCCAATGCTTGCTGCGTGGATGTATCCAGGAGGTCTTGTGGCGATTTGGCAAGCAGTAGATGGTATTAGTGATCAGAAGTTCATGAGAGGCGCACGTCTTCAACAGGAGAAAACCGTTGCTGTTGCACTTTCCAGCTCCATTTCTCCCAAGGACTCCCTCCCATGTCTGGTAGTCTGTACCAACTCTGACATTAAAGTCTCCAAGAATAATGAGTTTGTCCTCCTTTGGTATGCCTTCAATGAGAGTCTCTAAGTCCTCGTAAAACTTGTCTTTGATCTCATCTGGGTTCGTCGTGGTGGGGGCATATGCATTGAATGTGGCATGGCGTTTTCCTCAGACGGGGGGGGCCGCTGGGTCATGAGGCGATCATTGGTTCCTTTGGCGAGGCTGGTAAGCTTGCTGATCAGACTGGATCTGATCGCGAAACCCACTCCTGCTTCATGGCATTCTTCGCTGCCTTGGCCACTCCAGAAAAAGGTGTAGCCGGCTTTGACTTCTGTCAGCTGACCTTTGTCTGCAAACCTGGTCTCGGTCAGAGCTGCGATGTGGATGTTGTACCTTTTGAGTTCTCTTGTGACAAGTGCTGTCCGTCTCTCGGGTCTGTCTGCTTTGGAGCTGTCCATGAGGGATTGTACATTCCAAGTGCCAATGGTGAGTGATGTCACCTTAGTTGATTTCTTTTGAGAATTTCGACCACTAGGGTGGGATCCCCACCAGCCACGGCTTGCTGGCCAGGGTGTAGCAAAGCAGGCTTTGTTTAGGGCACCTTTTCTAGCTCCTTCCTCAGGCCATGAAGGTGAGCAGAGTGAATCCTAAAGAGGGCTGCTCAGACACCCAGGGGGCTGCCTAATCCACTGTTGCTTTGGTCCAGAAGAGAGCAACCTTATGCCCTGGGCCGCCTGTGTGTGGGATTGTGGCTACAGCTTCCAGTGTATCCGCACCTGCTGCTTCGTCACTTGTCCATCGTCCCAGGACTTGGGGGGGGGGGATGAGAAGGAAATTGCGGGGGTGATGTCTTGACTTGCGCGTTAATTTGATTTAAGTGAGGGAGAGTTGCGCAGGGTTGTCAGCCTCACTCTCTCGTCCCAGCCTGTCTGGATCCAGTGGCAAGATGTAGTCAAGATGGCTGGAGATAGGTTAGGATGCAGTGGATGGCCAGCAGTGTCCTACGTGTTTCACTGTGCCCAAGTTGCGCTCCACAGTGCTTTGCTGGGTCTTCCTTCTTGCCCGTTGAGCCAATCTGGTGGTTTCCTCCGCGCAGTCCGCTGGGTCCAGTCTATGCATGCGCAGGTAGACAAGTCCTACCTCACCAAGGGTTTCAAACCCATCAGCTAACCTCATCTTGTTTTGCCCGCCAGTTGAAGCGGTTTACCTGGGTGTGGCTGCTGTTGCATGCAAACAGCTACTTGGAGCCACAGGTGAGAGTTGAGTGCCAGGTGGAAACCAAAGTGGACCAACCACCTGGAGATGCGACTGTTGCCCCGTCAGAGGTACTATCCCGCCCTGACACTCCATACAACCACCAACTAATTGAAAGTAGGTAGAAGCTCCATCTTAAATAGATACAATAAAGAACTCCAAGTTACCAATCAGTGAGTTTCAGTAGAGCATAAAAATGTTCATCGTAATTTATTAATATGCTAATAAAACACATGATTAATTCATGGAAGAAATGCAAGGATTTCTTTGGTCAGTCAGTCCATTTATTGACAAAAATACAATTGCTGTTCTTAAAAATTAAGGTACATTTTCAGAAGAAAAAAAAACCTGACAATTTTAACCTTGGGACTGATATACAGTACTTTCTGGAAAAGCCTTAGCTGCTTGTAGACTCATTTCCTATGTGCTACCCTTTACATCGGGGTGTCAAACTCATTTTAGCTCGGGGGCCACATACCGCTGGATTTAATGTTCAGTGGGCCGGACGAGTAAAATAGTAGCAAAACAACCTAATGGCAATTCCAAACTTAGTTCAAAGAAGTACAAGTACATTATGAAATGTTTACATTTATTGAACCATTGATCTTTACAAAACATGATCAACCGGAATGATGAATCTTCATCAAAGTATGAACAACCTGAATTTTTTTTTTCTTTTCTGCTCTGTTTTGAACTGAAGCTGCTGACGAACAATATCTTAATAATGATAAAAACAAATGCCATTTAAGGAGCCAGATATTGTATTGCTGCCATCTACCGTTTAGTCCTGGAACTTGTTCATATTTTCAACAACGACCCTGGTTACATGGTCACAATAAACAGATTACTGGCAATAAACTGATAATGCCAATAATCAGTTTTCTCATGTTTACATGCACTGAATAAACAGATTACTGGAGGGTAAACCACTTGATTTAATACAACTGACCGACACGGCTGGGTGGATTATTCTGTCACCTGCTCCTAGCCACGTTCCTAACTAAACAGTCACTTTTTTTTCTTACAGTTTTCCATGGGGAGAACAGTTCTGCCTGAAGGGTTTTGTGGCGGGCCCGTGGCGGCCTCATTCCTGGAGCTGTCGGACCTCCGGGGCTGGGGCCAATCTTCATGACACCGGGGCCCGGGCCCCACGCTGTGGTAGCTGACTCCTGCGAAGCCTCACCATCTGGAGCAGCCACCTGGACACACCGCAGTTGGTTTGCGTGCTGAACCGAACCGCCTGTCAGTCGAAAGCACGCTGTTCTCAGCTTTGCCATGATCCTCAGCAGCGCCCATTGTTTCGCTGGCTGTGGTCGGGTCAACTACCATCCCAGTCTCTCACCGGTGTGAACCCGAACCCAGTCCATGATGTGGAGCGGCGCCTTACTTGGTTCAGTGCTCATTCGGCTTGGGACCTCCGTCGTGCTCCAACAGTTCCGTAGTCACTGTGTTCATTGCGGACCCTTCACCCATTGTCTCTGTCGTCGGTTGAGGCTCGTTGTGGGTGCAGAAGGTGTCCGGGGCCCCTCTGGTGTTGCTTGTTGGTTGGACTCTATCACCTATCAGCTTGGTTGTAACCCTCCGTCCTCACTCTGTTCTCTGCTGTTCCGCTTGTTGCTTTGTGTTGTGCCCGTTAGCTGTCGCTGTGTTTTGAGGCACTCTGCGTGCTCGGGCTCACTCTCCCCATGCTTCGTTCTAGCTGAGCGAGGGACGAAGGCGAGTCCAGTTGCTCCCCCACCGGCACCTCTCCTCCACAGAGCGCGGAGTGGGCGCTTTGGTGTCGGTGCCAGCCTTAATTACCTCATCCCACACCACAACGACGTCATCAAGGTCTGATGTACCCCAACTGCCGCATCCGGACCATTTCAAACCCAGTGCTGTCTCGATAGCGAAGCCCAGGTCTGTAGAAAAGGTCATATCCCATAATGTTGTCACCGTGTGCTGTCACCTGGAACATGAAGTTGTACACCATATTGGACTTGCAACAAACAGTCAGTTCCACGTTCCCTGTTCCAACATTGCACAAGTCTGTGACCACTGTATCCATACAACGGCGTTGGGTTCTTCTTGATTTTGTGGTCGGGGAAAAAACTTCTTCACCGTGGCCCCAGTTGAACATTGACCGCACTGCTGCCGTGTCGAGCTGGAGTGATATGGCTACTCCTTCTGATCAACCATGCCGGATGAATAACCACTGATGTTGGGGCTTATCGAATGAATGGTCGTTGTTGGTGGGGTGGCAGGCTTACTATGGAGGGCGCCATGGTGCTGGGCAGTCGGCACACCTCCGGCGAAATGGTTCAGGTGCACACTTGATACATTGTCGTCCACTGGCTGGGCAAAACCCGTGCTCTGTCTTGGTGCATCGAGGACCCACAGCTCCCGCAGATGGAGCCTCTCGGAGCGGACCTTCAGCTTAGCATCTTAGCTCGTAGCCCCGAGTTATGTGTGTGCTCAGCAAAGTAGCTTAGCAAGAAGTTCGACAGCATCCGCATATGACTCAGTTGGACCCAGCGTGTGAAAAATTCTCTGACCTTCTTTGCCGAGTTTGTGGACAAGAAGTGCGCGTTTTCTTACTTTGTCAAGTTTACCCAGGTCCATCGCGGCAATGGTAGGTCTCGAATGCGTCCAGCCATTACAGCCACGGGACAGCCGTTCACCTGAAGCTCGAGGAAAGGCCGTAAGTGGTGTCATGCATTCTCCATGGTTTAATCTCCTCGTCGCCAAATGTTATGTCCACAACCCTGGTAATGATGATGGACGAGGATGCTGCGCTGGAACTCAAACTTTATTACATGATGGTAATAATACAGAGTACGTGAGCGAGCGGTGAGCTCCTAACTGTCCCTACAGAGGGCGAGTCCGCCAAGGAGGCCAGAACTGACATAATGCACGGCTCAGGAGACACGCACGCAGATCAGGGTAGATTCAATAGCTTTTTAACAAACAAGTGTTATGTGTGCGTGTATGTGAGATGGCAATGTATTGTGGTGCGGTCTGCGTCAGGCACGGGGACAGGAACCGTACAGCCGGACAACCCTATGGGAGAGAGCAGAGGGAGAAGGGTAACGGGCACCACACCAACACAGGAGATGAGATAATGGGCTACTACTTACTTGGTTCGGGCCGGGGTGACTGGCGTTGCAAGGACGTAGCCCGGTAGACAGCAACCCGGAGCGCCTGAAGCAGCAGCGAGAAGGAGATGCTGGGGAGCGTAGTCCGCCGCCGGGGAAATCCACCTTGTGCACAGGGGGAGGATAACTGGAAGAAGAAGGTAAGGGATGCTATCTTGCAATCTTGCTTGTGAAGGGATTCCTTGCAGCAAGAGTAGCCGAAGAGAACAGACGGCTTCAGGGCCGAAGCCCAGGGCGAGGCGGCCTTATAAATCCCTCGCGCTGACGAGGCGCAGGTGTGCGTGCAGCTGGCACCGCTGATGAGCGGCGAGATGTGACAAGAACATGGGCTGACTCCTCCCTTATGTATGTCGGTGTGATGATGGTGCCAGCCGGCCACGTCATCACACTGCTCATTGTTACGAATTCCCTTCATAACACTCCCAGCACCCACCGAGCTGTGAGACATGGGTTTAAATATATTTTTAAAGAACATTTGTTAAATATAGTAAACTTGCCTCAGCAACCCAGAAGCCAAACACTGCAGAAAAAGTATTAGGGGGCATGTAATAATAATAATAATAATAATAATAATAATAATAATAATAATAATAATACATTTTATTTGAGGCGCCTTTCAAGACACTCAAGGACGCCGTACAATAGAAACAAAGAATAAAACATTTAAAAACACATCACAAGTACAGAAAATCACACAGAATAAGCCTTAGTAAACAAAAAAGTCTTGAGATGGGATTTGAAGGTGGAGAAGTGAATTTAAATTCCTGAGGTCGGTGGGAGGGAGTTCCAGAGGCGGGGGGCGGTGCAGCTGAATGATCGAAGGCCCATGGTGGTCATACGTGCAGAAGGGACAATGAGATTGATGGTATTTGATGATCTAAGAGTTCTGGATGGTATATGAACGGAGAGGAGTGCAGCCAGTATGGGGGGGCGATGCCATGGAGGGCTTTGTAAGTGAGAAGGATGATTTTTATAGTCAATGCGGTGTTTTGATGGGGAGCCAATGGAGGTGCTGCAGAAACCGGGGTGATATATGGGTGAATGGAGTTCTAGTAATGATCCGGGCGGCAGCGTTCTGAACCAGTTGAAGTTTTTTAAGCGTTTTGAGGGGGAGACCAAAGAAGAGAGTTACAATAATCCAGACGGGAGGTAACAAGAGAATGGACCAGGATAGCGGTGCTGGCAGGGTGAGGGAGGGACGGAGACGGTTGATGTTACGTAAATGAAAAAATGCTGACTGGGTGACATTATTAATATGGGATTTGTAGGAGAGGTGGTGTCCAGGATTACCCCAAGGTTTTTGACTTGAGGGGAAAGGGGGAAACAGTAGTATTATCAATAGTGATGGTGATATTGTTTGACTTTGAAATGGTGGATTTTGAACCGACTAAAAGGACTTCTGTTTTATCACTGTCAAGTTTAAGAAAGTTGGAAGAAAACCAGGAAGTGAGTTCATGGAGGCAGTCACAGAGGGAGGTGGAAGGGAGGTTGGAAATAGGTCTGGAGGAAAGATATAGCTGGGTGTCATCAGCGTAACAATGGAATTGAATATTAAATTTACGAAAAATATGACCAATAGGAAGAAGATAAATGATGAAAAGAATTGGACCAAGGACTGAACCTTGGGGGACACCAGAAGAGATGGACGATGGCTGGGATGTGTATGATTTAACTGGATGAATTTGGAGCGATCAGAAAGGTAGGATGTGAACCAGTTTAAAACACATACCACCAAACTTGTTTTTTTCTGCTGTGGACGACTGTTTTCTATTCATTCTCTATGTAGCCCAGCGTTTTAGAGCACTGAGCGCCCTCAGCACTGAAATGCTTTGAGGGTGGCCGCTTTTTGTTGCGGTGCTCATGTCTGAAAAATGTTCAACTTGTCAGACTACTGTACAGCTGCAGTTGTCAATGTCAGACCTTTCTAAGCAGCCAATCAAAATTAAGGAAAGACAGGACATAGGGACGCCGGTACAGGAAGACGACAACGGTAGGGTGATGGACAGTGGAGAGACTGAATTTTGCTGCATCAAACCATCCGGGTACTCTTTGATCCGACACTAAAAGGATAGCATGGTCAAAATTTGAAAGCAAATGCTTGGAGGAAGATTGGTTGCGGTAGATAATATGGATACGTATGTGGAAATTGTAGTCGATAACTGCCAAAAAAAAAAAAAAATGGTATGATGCCATACTGTTGTGTAATATTGCTTAATAATTATGAACCTCATCAGTAAACTGTGATGGAGAAAAGAGGAGGAAAAAAAAGCCAAAAACCGACCCGAAAGATTCAATAAACCATGATGTTGATTTAAGTGGAATTGCTCAACACCAGTGTATGGTCAATACAATTTTGACAGTCTTGTTATTATTATTATTATTATTATTATTACTAGTGCCTACCTGTGCATGCCCTTAGAAAGCAGGTGTAAGCAAGGATGTAAGCAAGCACGTCAGCACTCATTCAGTGATGCCTGCCTTTTGATCTTTGCTGTCCTATGATCGTGGGGTGATGCCTGCCTTTGATCTTTTGATGATGTCATAGCGAGTCCTATGATCATGAGTGATGCAGTCCAAGGATGGATATTTTCACACATAAGGAGTCGTTATACATAGGAACATCATAGGACATCACGCAGACATCATAGCACCATCATAGGTGGTCTATGATCTTTTGGCCGTGATACACTGACAGACAGACACACTGACACACCGACAGAGATTTCTTTTATAGAGTGATTATTATTATTATTATTATTATTATTATTATTATTATTATTATTATTATTATTTTGTAGTCACATTGTTTTTGCTGTCATTTCTCTGTCTGTTAATAATAATAATAATAATAATCTTCTTCTTCTTCTCTTTTTAGATTTGATGGTGGGTGGCATCCAGCTTACAGGTGCATTACTGCCACTGACTTGACTATCACACTCTATATCTTTGCATAAGGAGTTCTTATAAGGAGTTCTGAATAACTCCTTATGTGTGAAAAAAAATATCCGTCCACCTTTGCAGGTGGAAAGGTGCCTTTAATAACAATGGGTTGCATTTATATAGCACCTTTCATTCAAATTTTCAGGAAAGGTGTCTCATGGTACAGTGAACACATGATTAGATTTTGGTGATGATCTCAAAATGCATACCTCCGCTAAGGCTCTTATCTTCTCACAGAGTGTTAGCAACCATACTCCAAAACTACTGGATGGATTTGGGTGAAATTTTCACCAGAAAAATGAACTCATTAGATGTTGGAGGTGATCCGCCAGTACCAAGGCCCTATCTTGCCATGTACAGATGGATGGCGATATGGACTGACAAAGGGATGGAGGGGAGGACAAAGGGAAGGAGGGACTTGGCAAAGGTATGCGCTCTAGTTTAATTTTCACACTTTGCAAATTCATCCCGCAGGCCTGTTTGGACTCTCTAGTGGGCCAGATTTGGCCTGTGGGCCATACGTTTGACACCCCTGCTTTACATCAATGCTGTCACATACAGTTTGTCCTATGATTAAGACATAAAGGAAAACAGTCAGAATCAGAATCTGATTCTGATTCTGATTCTGATTTTGACTGTTTTCCTTTTAGTGGGCATGGTTTTCACGGTATGATGATTTGTGTTTTTTATCCATCATACAGCTCACAGTCGATGCGCTTCATGATGCAGCATTACCTAATTGTTTATTTAAAACCTCATATATTGCAGATTTCATGTAAAATGATCTTTTTAAATTTTTTCTATAATTTTATGAGCTGACTTTGACACCAGCTGATTTCAGGTACAACAGCAGACAAAAAATATAATCTATTTTAGAGTTGATGGAAAGGAATGACATTTGAAAACAAGGGAATGTAGGAGACACTGAATATCCACATACCAGGTCTTTTCGATAATTAATTTGTAATGATAATGTTTTTGTGCATGTGTGACATTTGCTCTGAGCAAAAAGGAATTCTCACTTATCTCTCTGTTCAGGAGGCAAAGTTATCCCCATTATCGGTGGGTTTGTGCAAAACAGCGAGAGGGTTTCCACAATTTCCTTCTCTAAATTTGTAGGAATGTAATCCAGACATACAGTATGGTGCTATTTAATCAGTTATAGGCAACCTTGTAAGATCTGGCATCTGTTTCTTTAACAAGCTTAAGGAAGAAAGACCTTGCTCCAACCTCATCCACACACCGTCCTCTACTAACCTCAGGTGTTTTGTGCATTTCAACTGTGTCTGCAGCAACAATGACCCGCTTCCCTAATCAAAAACAAATCTAGTTTTCAATAATTAGCTGACAGACAAAAAGGAGAGGAACCTCATTTTTCCACCCATGAGACTACAAGCTGCTGCAAGATCAATATAATGAATGTCTAATGGTAAGCCTGTTTGCCTCCACCAACAAAATGTTAATGTAGAATTAAATACATGTCAGACCTATCACATGATCTTGTCCCCACTGGCTTTAAATCCATATCAACTGAAAGGTTTCTCACAAATAAACACACTGCCGTAGTGTTTAATGATGTGCTATGAACTATTCATTTTTTGAGCTTTATAAATCTTCCTCTAGCAGTCAGTTTCTCTGGGGTGAAAAATTCTTGATTTTGAAATAATCTTGTTTTATAAGAGAAATTAATTTATTTCAGTAAACTTAGTGGCGTGGCATTCATGCAGACAAGCTACACTTAACCATACATACTGTATGTCTAAAGCACTTAATGTCACATTCACAGATGTTTTGTCCTACAGATGCTAATGTGAAGTGAATAAAAAAATACAGCTGAGAACTTCTTCTTCTTCTTCTTCTTCTTCTTCTTCTTCTTCTTCTTCTTCTTCTTCTTCTTCTTCTTCCTCTTCTTCTTCTTCCTCTTCTTCTTCTTCTTCTTCTTCTTCTTCTTCTTCTTCTTCTTCTTCTCTCATCCACTACATCCATGGTCATCCTCTTTTCCTCCTGCCTGGCAGCTCCATCTTCATCGTCCTTTGTCCAATATATCCACTATCCCTCCTCTGCTTATATCCAGACCATCTCAGCCTTGCCTCTATTACTCTGTCTCCAAAGCGCTCAACCTGAGCTGTCCGTCTGATATCCTCATTTCTAATCCTGTCCCTTGAAACGAGAATCTTAGCATCTTCAACTCTGCCACCTCCAGCTCTGCCTCCTGCCTTTTTGTCAGTGTTGCCATCTCCAAACCACACATCACAGCAGATCTCACTACCATCTTACTGTCCTCATGCATGTCCTGCACCACCCTCACATACTTCTCAGCCATTCATGACTTTTTCATAGTGTACCACACTTCCTCTCTTGGCACCCTATCAAATGCTTTCTCTAGATCCACAAAGACACAGTGCAACTCCTTCTGACCTTCTCTATACTTCTCCATCAACACTGTTAAAGCAAACATTACATCTCTTGTACTCCTTCTTGGCATGAAACCCTGCTACTGCTTCTTGCTAGCTGAAATAATTACTATCACTCTTAATCTAAAGGCCCTGCCACACCTTGACAAGTTAGGCAGCATTTGACGATGTATCAAAATTTCTCTAAAACACTGGCATATGGTCAAAATTCTCAATTTTGGACATATGCAACGCGTATATATAACGAGTTGGATGTATACATAACATATAAGTAGCTTATATAGAACATTTCGATAACTTATAGATAACTTATACCAATGAATGCTTAGCGTGTTGCTGGCATTCACAACTTATGCCCAACGACAGTCTAACTTATATATAACTTATGCACAGCTTGTCCTAACTTATGCATAGCACGGTCATGCCAAACTGCCGTCACCTCCCAATCCATGAATCCTAAGTGTACAAGCGCATGAAGGCTCCATCATCTCGGTTGAACTGAGATTATTCTCTCGTCCAAAGACCATCACACGGCGGGGGGCGTGACCGACCTGGGAGATCTGTCAAATCTGTCAGGTCAGTCAGGCCTATGGAAAGGATAAAACAGCTGATGTGACATGGCATGAATGTCAGATGACAGTCGAAACATGTCAAGGTATGAAACGTCTCTTTACTTTTTCTGAATTGAAGAACAAGACCAGTTTGACATGGACATCTGCACACCATAGAGTCTTGATGGTTTCCTCCTGTGAACCAATGCTGTCAATACGTCATTATACGGTAGCTGTAAGTTAGAAACATGTTCAGTAAGGTACACATCGGTTCAAAGCACGTCACTCATAGGTTAAAAATAAGTTTTGGGTATGCAAGACATTTTCTTGACGTATTTCGACTTATTTCCAACAGGTTTTATGACCTATATGTACAGTGCATTTTGACATTAAGTTACCTTTAATGTAAGTGTAAAGAAGACCCACACATTTTCCGAAGCGAACTGAACCACTTCCCTAAATTTAATCAAATATTTTTACTGCCAATCCCTATCAAGCCCTGAACAAAAAGCTAGCTCTGTTCTGGGGTGACACCTTGACCCAGTAGAGGAGAGAGGAGGATGGTGGCTAAGCTGTCATCTCTGCTGGAGTCCAAGTCCCACCCCATGGGAGACACGCTGAACGCGCTGAGGAGCTCATTTAGCAGTAGGCTGTACCATCCTAAATGCACGAGGGAAAGGTTCTGCAGGTCCTTCCTACCTATGGCTGTCAGACTTTATAAACTAATTGGAGCTGCTCATAGAGGTTGTATTAAATGTACTAAACATAACGACTTTGCACAAGCACGGTGGTGCAGTGGTTAGCACTGTTGCCTTACAGCTAGAAGGTTCCTGGTTTGAATCCCCAGGCTGGCAGGAGTTGGAACCTTTCTGTGTGGAGTTTGCATGTTCTCCCTGTGCTGTGTGGGTTTACTCCGGGGGCTCCGGTTTCCTCCCACAATCCAAAGACATGCATGTTAGGTTAACTGGCTGTTATAAATTTTCCCTAGATATCTGTTTCCTATAGGCCCTTAGAATAGAGGGTTAGTACTAGTGAGAGCGCTTTGAGTGGTCTTTGTGACTAGAAAAGTGCTATATAAGTGCAGGTTAGTTAGTTAGTTAGTTAGTAATAGAGATTGTCCCCTTCAATACACAACTAAGACAATTACAATTATTACTGAGGGTGGCAACAACACTGTTGATTCAAAGGCAAAATATGCTGTCTGGGTACATACTGTATTTATATTCTGTTGGGTAATTTAACTAACTGTAATGTTGTTGATACCATCTAGCTGCAATGCTCCTGCACTGTGTATATAACTGTGTACACACACACACAGTGTATATGTATATATATATACTGTATATATATATATATATATATACGTATATATATATATATATATATAGTGGGGCAAAAAAGTATTTAGTCAGCCACCACTGAGCAAGTTCTCCCACTTAAAAGATGAGAGAGGTCTCCAATTTTCATCATAGGTATACCTCAACTATGAGAGACAAAATGAGAAAACAAGCAAGATTTCTGGCTCTCACAGACCTGTAACTACTTCTTTAAGAGGCTCCTCTGTCCTCCACTCGTTACCTGTATTAATGGCACCTGTTTGAACTCATTATCAGTATAAAAGACACCTGTCCACAACCTCAAACAGTCAGTCTCCAAACTCCACTATGGCCAAGACCAAAGAGCTGTCAAAGGACACCAGAAACAAAATTGTAGACCTGCACCAGGCAAAGAAGACTGAATCTGCAATAGGTAAGCAGCTTGGTGTGATGAAATCAACTGTGGGAGCAATTATTAGAAAATGGAAGACATACAAGACCACTGATAATCTCCCTCCATCTGGGGCTCCACACAAGATCTCACCCCGTGAGGTCAAAATGATCACGAGAACGGTGAGCAAAAATCCCAGAACCACACGGGGAGACCTAATGAATGACCTGCAGAGAGCTGGGACCAAAATAACAAAGGCTACATCAGTAACACACTACGCTGCCAGGGACTCAAATCCTGCAGTGCCAGACGTGTCCCCCTGCTTAAGCCAGTACATGTCCAGGCCCGTCTGAAGTTTGCTAGAGAGCATTTGGATGATTCAGAAGAGGATTGGGAGAATGTCATATGGTCAGATGAAACCAAAATAGAACTTTATTGTAAAAACTCAACGTGTCGTGTTTGGAGGAGAAAGAACACCATACCTACTGTGAAGCATGGGGATGAAAACATTATACTTTGGGGCTGTTTTTCTGCAAAGGGACCAGGGCGACTGATCTGTGTAAAGGAAAGAATGAATGGGGCCATGTATCGTGAGATTTTGAGTCAAAACCTCCTTCCATCAGCAAGGGCATTGAAGATGAAATGTGGCTGGGTCTTTCAGCATGACAATGATCCCAAACACACCGCCCGGGCAACGAAGGAGTGGCTTCGTAAGAAGCATTTCAAGATCCTGGAGTGGCCTAGGCAGTCTCCAGATCTCAACCGCATAGAAAATCTTTGGAGGGAGTTGAAAGTCCGTGTTGCCCAGCGACAGCCCCAAAACATCACTGCTCTAGAGGAGATCTGCATGGAGGAATGGGCCAAAATACCAGCAACAGTGTGTGAAAACCTTGTGAAGACTTACAGAAAACGTTTGACCTCTGTCATTGCCAACAAAGGGTATATAACGAAGTATTGAGATGAACTTTTGTTATTGACCAAATACTTATTTTACTGAGGAATTTACCAATTAATTCATTAAAAATCCTTCAATGTGATTTTCTGGATTTTTTTTTTCTCATTTTGTCTCTCGTAGTTGAAATATACCTATGATGAAAATTGGAGACCTCTCTCATCTTTTAAGTGGGAGAACTTGCACAATTGGTGGCTGACTAAATACTTTTTTCCCCACTGTATTACTGTTTTAGCTAACCAGTTCTTATCTTATCTTATTAACTATTGCTCTGAGTGCTGCTATCCCTTTGCTGCTGCAATCCTGGAATTTCCCCACTGTGGGATTAATAAAGGCTTATCTTATCGTATGTTTAGTCCCATCCACCATTCCCCTCCAACCTTTGTACTCAGATTTAAGTGGCTCCAGTGAGGGGAAATGCTATGACACATGGTTATGTCAGCGATTTCAACATGATACATATGGTTTTATTTGGAGTACGTTGGGAACAACCAATGTAAGCTTATGCTTGTTAGTTCTAGAATATGGTTCACAGTCTACAGAGTCTAACTCGCCACACTCGCTTTGGTCATCCAGAGATGAGTAAAAAGCACTATATAAGTGAACACCATTTATCAATTGACATGATTTACCAAAAGAAGACCTAAAAGCAGGTAACAAAGAGAACAAGTTGTGGTCAACAGTAATCTTTATTGAGGGTAAAGTGATAAGCTGTGGCAAGGAGTCTGGCAATCCTGCAGTAGGAGAGAGAGGACAAGGGGTAAGTATGGTAATATTTCAGAGATAATTAATGATCATGATTTGCTTGTTTGTTTACAGGTGCTAAGGTGAAGTTGGAAAATGAGCAGGATGGCTGGAGACTTTGGCGCCGCAGTAGAGGGTCCCAGAACAGGTAAGGATGGTGGTGGGGTGTGGAACCTGCACTTCTCCGCCTTGACATATGTGACCCGTACTGGTAAAATGAGTTGCAATGAGGAAATTTTCAAAACTGAGGTAATATTATTTTCATATTCTGTATTGAAAGACCTTCAAAATGATATTTAATTTGTAGGAATTGTGCAAAAACGGACCAGCAACAAGCTGCTTTGTTTATATTTTGGCTGGTGTGAAAACTCTCATTCGATGGGTCCTGACTTACGTCTTCCGCAACAACGTGTATTTTTAGAAAGTAGGAGTTCCAAGTTTTACAACGATACCAGGTACTGACAGGGGATTTCCCAGGACTTGCGGCCAGCTGACAAAGAAAGAGTCATCATTTATGACTTGTCCTGCCTGTAGCTCATAATTACCCAGTGTGCATTCCAACTCATTTTGCCAGCACAGGTCACATAACTGGTTCTCCAGCAAACGTTGGAGGGTGGTGTGGACGTGGATTTGGTGTTCAGTTAGGGAATGGGAGAAAATCAGAATATTGTCAAGGTATACAAAGACGAATGTATTCAGGAAGTCTCTGAGCACATCGTTAATTAGCCATTGAAAAACTGCAGGGGCATTGGTTAGGCCGAAGGGCATTAGTGTGTACTCAAAGTGACTGATGGGAGTACGGATTCCCGTCTTCCACTTGTCACCTTTGTGGATTCTGACCAGATGGTAGGCGTTCCTCAGATCCAGCTTAGTAAAGACGGTGGCAACCTGCAGGAGATCAAATGCTGAATTAATGAGTAGGAGGGCGTGCTTGTCATTTATGGAAATGTTGTTGAGCTGCCAATAGTCAATGCAGGGGCAGAGAGAATTGTCCATTTTCTTGATAAAGGAGAACCTGGCCCTGACGGAAGAGGAGGAAGGTTGAATGAGGCCGGCGTTGAGTGACTCCTTGATGTATTTGTCCATGGCCTCTCTCTCTGGGCCAGAAAGGCTATAGAGAAGGGGTCACCAACTGGCGGACTCTGGTCCAGATCCGGACCTCGAGAGTCCTCCGTCTGGACTCCGAAGCATTTTAATATAATTTGGGGAAAAATTATACTGTTTTGTTTTACCAAACAAAAAAGCGGAACTCAAGTACTGTATCGGCGGTGTCCACCCGGCCATTTTACGGCGTGGGACCTTGGATATTCTCAGTGGGATACAGTTGGCGAGCAGCCATGCCTCCTTCCCGGTGTGACCTGTGGAATGAAACGCTGCTGTGAAATTGTGACCACCTCCACTCTGGCTGCCTGTGATGGTACAGGTCCACCCGATGGTCTGTTGGTGGAAGGTCCCCACGCCTCCTCCACACCTTCCTGGGACAGCATCCCTGTTGGGCAGCACAACGTTGTTTATGGAGGTAATTTCCGCGACCCTCCGATATCATGTCAAAACAATAATTTGCACTGTGTGTTATTGAACATGAAAAGTTCTACACACATTCGCCTCCTCTCTCCCTGTGACAGTGTTACTCAGTTAGACCCAGACGAGGTTAAAAAGATAAAAAATTGACATTAAAAAAAACCTCTAAAGGAATTTTGTACTGTGGAATTAATTATATTTTCTGTCCCTTTTTTAGGCTTACAGTTTGAAATGTTTTTTTTAATTACTGAAAATGGCAGACTTTTGTGAGGTGTTTTGTAAATATTAAACTTTTTAAATGTATGTAATTTAATTTGTGTTCTCATGTAAAACTTTCCATTTTTAGGATTTAAGTTGTAGATTTTAGAATTTTAGAGCTATTTATTTGGCGTCAGAAACAGTGTTCCCCTGTATTAAGATTAAATTATTACATTTTATTTGAAATTGAGCAAAGAATTTGATTTTTTTGTTTAAAAAAATGCAGAACTAAAAGCAGCTAAAACATCTACTTAATAAAATAATGTGTCAAGGCAAATTATATTGACCTGCTTGAGACAACTGTGGTCTTCTTAAAAAGTGTCCATGAAAAATAACAGTTCTTAAAAGCACATTTTCAGATATATTTGTCCATGTGACTTGTTAAATTTCTCTTCCATTTCGTTTATTAAGAGATGTTTGAAGTAAATTCATGGGTTACTGCAAACACGACTTTAACAGTACCAAGCTGTCACACGGTCAAAGGAAAAAAATCCTGAAAAAAAATGCATCGAGAATTATTTTAGGATCAAATCGGAGACCCTGAATCGTAATTGTATCGTAAGGTGCCTAAAGATCCCAGTCCGATTTTGGACCTCAACTGGGAGGAGGACTGATTTATCAGACTGCTTGCGCTTTTAGTTAGTGGCCCCTGCTATAGAGCCTGTTGGTAGGAAGGCACACCCCCTGCTGGAGTTTAATGGCACAGTCGTATAACCTGTGAGGGGGAACAGAGAGAGCCATGGCCTTGCTGAAGACGGGGGCTAGGTCAAGATATTCAGAAGGTACATTAGTTAGATCTAGTGGGTCAACAGCAGGGGGCGATAAAGTGACTGAGGGAGAGCAGGCACCAGACAGGCAGTGTAGCAGAGGGTGCCCCAGGATGTAGTAGCGCTTCTCTGCCAATTGATGCTGGGGTTGTGCAGGAGAAGCCAGAGATACCCTAAAACTATTGCTGGAGTGCATCAGGGGAGAATGGGGAATGAAATACTCCATCTGTGGTTGCCAGAGGCCAGTAAGGATAATTGGTTGGTAATTTGGGTGACAGTGAGTAGCGGCCTTCTGGATAATGCAACCACTTTAATGGATGCTGGGAGCGGAGAGCAAGGAATTTTGAGCCAGGTTGCCAGACTCTCGGACATGAAATTTTGCTCGGCCCCTGAATCTATTAAGGCATGATCAGAGTGTTCGAGTGTGGATAGTTGGAGGAGAACTGGAAGAGTGAATTTGATTTGAGGGTGTTTGGATGGAAGGTCCACCAGTCCCCCTACTGCGATGGTGTGCCTGCCCTTTTGGCTTAATGGGGTATGATTCTACTGAATGGCTGTCCCTGCGCAATATAAACAGAGGCCCTCTCAGAACGGCGTCGCCAGTCTGCGGATGAGATCCGAGATTGACTCAACGTCATAGCCTCGGGAGCGTCGGAGGTGGCCGGGGCAGGAAGAGCTGGAACGTGCGTGGCCGTGGGAGAAGAGCAGGAGGTGGCTGTGCATGCATCGTGTTGGTGCCCTCAAGCATGCTTTTTATTGAGTGTAAAGTGATAAACTGCGGCCAGGAGTCTGCCAACCCTGCAGTAGGAGAGAGAGAGGACAAGGCGTAAGTATGGTAATATTTCAGAGCTGATTAACAATAATGATTTGCTTGTTTGCTTACAGGTGGTGAGGTGAAATTGGACAGTGAGCAGGATGGCTGGACACTTCGGCGCCACAGTAGAGGGTCCCAGAACAGGTAGAGTGAGGTGTTTTGGGGAAAATGGGAGAACAGGTTAGGGAAACGTTGGAAAGTGCACTTACAGGGTCATGGGTAGAAAGGGTCCAGGTTGAAGGCTCCACAGAGCGAGGATCCAGTCTGCCTGAAGGGAGGGGGAGGTCCACAATCTGCCTGGGAGTCCTGGAGAGAAGAAGGGAGAGAATATCAGAAGTAATGTGCTACTTTCCTTTCAGATGTGTTGGAGGAGAGGACTGGCTGCACATGCGTCGGGAGGCAGCATGGAGGTAGTCTAACAATCTCCTGATGAGAGGAGGACGCTGGAACTATTTGAAGGGTGTGGTGATTGCCAGCAGGAGGTGAGTACAGCTGAAGGGAATGAGATGATTAGTGGGAAAGAGAGAGAGAGCAGTGTGCAAGCAGACCACTACATCAGTTGAGATTTAAAAAAAAACAAAAAACATCTGAAACACATTGTACATAGACTGCATATAAATATGGACAATCTATTTCCTGGATTTAGGGCGCTGCCACCTTTTTGCTTTTGACGTCATTTGCAGTCAGAGTCTGCACATTAGTAACTGCAGCAGCTCATAGCACCACTCTCAAACATGACCAGTCACCATTATGCTCAACTGAGACCACACCCTTGTTTTTATAGCATCAAATAACATTAAAACCATGCTGATCCAATAAACAAACAGTTGAATGCAAATCAGCACAGCTACATAGTATGAGGACAGAAACACCTTGGAAAAATGTATTTGAGGAACATTTTTAGTTTTCAGTTTGGAAAAATGCTGCAGACAGTAATGAAGAAATGATGGGCTTACTACATCCAACCACCAGAGGCTGATTAAGATGTGTGGACTTCACTTTTGGAGAGCTCTCATGTTGTCCATCTTTATTTACAGTCTGTGCTTTAAAGTTGAAACCTTTTTACTGTGAGAAAGATAGTATTAAAACTGACATTAAAAAAAAAACTTTTAAGATTCTGTCACTTCTACCTCATTGCTTCCAATTTCCTGTAAATCCAACCAGTTTTTTTCTTCATAAGTCACAGTTTTTATGCTATTCTTATGATTTTGAAAGAGTGAACTGCAATGATGAGGACAAAATCTCAAGGAAACCAAATAATAAGGTAGGTTAAAATGGGATTCACCTCAGTCTTCATACCTAAACCGGTCTGTTAATTTTCGTGGAAACTCTAGTGTCACTGTCAGTGGTTATAACAAGCCAGCTAATGGGGAGTGAAACTGACCATCTGAGTTTGGCTGTGCCCAGGTACATAGTTAAATGGCACTAACCCCTAAACTTCAGCTACTTTCTGCAGTGTAGACAAACCAGCTGATGACTGTAACAGTGATCTTTTGCACAATGTGGAACCTTTTACTGACTTTTGCTGGCTGCCATTATTTGCTTGTCTTGTTCCCGCCATAGTTGTGTGTCTCTTACTCTATTCAGTTTCTGCTTCACATTTGTCCACAGTAACAGTGTTAAGTTTAGATAACACATGGTAGCAGAAAGGCCTGTAATCCAGAGTGTGAGACAGATCATAAATGCTTATGCATCATTGGGGGATGTCTACTCTTGATTAATGCAGTCATCTCACAGCATGCTGACAGGAGTGAATTGGGCCTGGAGATGACTTCCAGGAAAAGCTGCAGTGATAAAGAACTAATTAAAGATTTTAAAAGGTGAATATGATTTTGGGGATCTGTCAGTAATTGGGCACATGAAAGATACTGGCAGGGTGCATAATCTGCCACTGCTCTCATTATGCCCCAGTGTGAAAGTTAATGTATTTCAATCTGGTGCTCAGGTTCCCTAAAGGAGGACTGTGGCATTGCCTTCTCATACTCCTCACAGAGTGGGAGCTCCACAGTGTCATTTGTAGGTGGGAGGAATATTACGTACTTTCTTCTTCTAGTTTTAACAGAGCCATATATCCAAACTAGAGGGCAACCAGAGTGCATACCTCCACCAAGGCCCTCTCAGTCCATCTGTCCAACCCCCTTCTGTCCGTCTGTAGCAGAGGTTGTGCAAGACTTTTTTGTTTTCTATCATTTTGACAGACAGGGTTGTATAAATTCTGTCGTAATCTATTATTATCTGCCATCTTAAACTGATTTTAGTTAGATCACCATCGGTGTAATCTGTCAAATGACAGACGGTTTTCACAATTTTCTGTCTGTGCTGAAAAAAATTTGTAAATGAGGGAAAATTTTTCAGTTAACACAACCTCTGGTCCTTACCTATTTCAGTTCATCCATCCCTTTGTCCAGTAGTTTTTCATAATCATGCTGACAGATGGACGAACGAACAATTACATTATATTTCAAGATATGGCCTTGGTGGAGGTATGCACTCATGGATCACCTCAAAAATCTAATATGTTCATTCGTAACCCAAGGGCCACCTGTGGTGAAAATTTAATCAAAATCAGTCTTTTAGTTTTTGCGTAATCCTAAGGTAGGGGAGGTAATGTAATCAGAAGAAACTGTATTCTACGATAAAGAAAATAAGGGATATTTGAAAGACTGTTGAGATGTCAAACTATGGCAAGTGTGCTAAATAGGAAACTTGAACTTGCCTCCACTTTTAGAACTAATCAGCTCATTTGATGGTCTTGGGGAAAATCTAATCATGTATACAAATGTGTGTCTTTTGTTTAAGGTAATCCATAACTCTGCTGCTCCTCTCTTAAAAAGGTTTGTTTCATTAAGTTCTGTAAATACATCTCGGATAACTCGATCAACAGCATGCGGCGAGTGCAGGATTCCTAAGCACAAGACAACATTAGCAAATTCAACATTTTCATGTGTGGCTATGCGACAGTGGAACATGTTACCAACGGAGTTACTTGCGGTTACAGACTATCACACATTTTCACGCTTGGTGAAAAAACAGTTAATCTCTAAGCAAACCTGTGTCCATAATGTACTGTGATGTAAAGATGTTAGAGTGTGTGATGACGACAGTGGGACCAATAAGAGTCAGGGGTTGGATGTGAAAAACTGTTTATATGGATGGAGTTATAAAATGTATTATTGTATGTTTTTGTTCTTATCAATGTTTTGGGTTCTTATCAATGTTATTAATGTCTGTTTTAGTTTTTAGCAATGCAGGGTTTTAGTTTTTTAATCAATGTTTGGTTTTTGTTTTTATCAGTGCTTACTTGTAGTTTTAGCAAATGTCTGCTTTTATTAATGCTAACACCAGCCTGCCCAGGGACTACAGGTGACAATTAGCACTAGTGCTATAACCTGGTACAATGCATCTTTTCTTTTTAAAGTCAATGTATATTGTGCATGTCCCTGCATAAATAAATAAAAAAGAGAAATAGCTGGTCTGGGACTGAAGAGTTACATTCTAGGGATGCCCACAGCAACAGTGCCCCAGCCCCATGGCCTCTAGGAGCTAATAATTAAAATAATAAAACATTCAATTCACACAGAAATACACACTGCCTTTATTCAGTTCAGTTCAATTTAACGGTTCGTTGGAATGACCGTAGGAGTAGTAGGGGAACCAGGCTAGGTGTTGCAAACCTGAAGAAGGATGGGGACTTTCATTTTGGTTCATGTAGTCAAATGAATAAAGAAATGAGCAGACTGCATTTCTAGGGTTTTATGATGTCACAACTCAGCAAGCACCACCTTCAGATCTTTAAATTCACAAAACAAACACACCCTGATAACCTCCTTAACCGTGATTGACCCACTCAGAAAGCCTTTAGCCAGTCACATTAGGGGCAATATCATATATCATTAGTATTAATGAGCAGGCTGAAAACTGACTGTTTCAGACTGAATTTTACAGATTTTTTTAATGAGCTATAAAACAACACAGGAATGTTTTTTTGTATTTGAAAGTACATACGTATACACATCTTTAAGGATATCAAAATTTAAAATCCCCGGAAAATGCACAATATGGGACCTTAAACAATGGTTTGTTATCAAAGTAAGCTTAACCGGAGTGGTGGCTTAGAGGTAGAGCAGGGGTGTCCAATCATGTGCCATGGAGGGCCAAAACCCTGCAGGTTTTCACTTCCACCCAGTCTCTACAGCAGTTGTTTTCACTTATCAGCAAGCAATGGGAAGAAATTCAGTGGAATCCTCTGTTGAAGACACTGGTTGCAGGTAAAGCCTGCAGGGTCTTGGCCCTCCATGGCACATGATTGGGCACCCCTGAGGTAAAGCATCAGCCCTACAACCGGGAGGTCAGGGTTCAAGTCACAGCTGGGTCACAGCTGGGTATGCCAAAGACCATATAAAAGTGGAACTTCCTGCTGTCCAGCTTGGTGCTTGGCAAAAATGGAATGGAGGAGGGAAATGTTGGCAGCAGTGGCTCAGGAGGTAGAGCGGGTCATCTAATAACCAGAGGGCTGGCGGTTCGAATCCTGCTCTCCCCAGATATTCTGCCATTGTGTCTCTGGGAAAAACACTTTACTCACCTTGGCTCCAGTGTCCATGACACTGGCCATAAATGTGTATAAATGAGAGAGGAAGGGGTATACTCAGGATCAACCTTCTTTTGACAGGTGACCTTTGACCAGACCCACTCCCTGACCTGACCTATGCCATTATCAGGGGATTATCTCTAATGACATGGGGATTAGTGTGGTATCAAATGTCAATTATAATTGACCTGTGGGATTAGTGCAGGGATTAATGTGGGTATAGAATGTCAATTATATATGCTTTTAAAAATGATATCTGACCTGTGAGATTAATGTGGGTATAGAATGTCAATTACATATGCTTTTAAAAATTATCTTTGACCAAATGGGATTGGTGTGAGAATGGAATGTTAATTATGGGGGAAACAGCTTTCAAGGATAATCAATGACATGCTTTTAGTGTGTTCATTTTACGAAACATACATCAGTCAGAGTGACCAAATAAGTACCAGAATTCTCTCTCTCTCTCGCCCACACACACACATGCACACACCTGCATGCATGCGCGCGCGCGCACACACACGCACACACTTCAAGAAGTACATTTACCTCCTCCCTACATGCTTTAAAAACACAACCTCTGTGGCAGACATCAACGTGCTCCATCTGCTCGACAAAACTCTGGAGTATCACCATGAGAAATGTCTCGGGTCCTATTAACTGCCCTGGCAAACGGCACTGCGAACCAAAGATATTGTATTACTCTGAGATCTGTCTGCCCCCGTGTAACATACGCTATCGCTTGTATGAGGGGGATCACCCCCCCCCCCACACACACACACACACACTATTGTTTTTACTGTGTGGTTCATTCACATTCCAAAACCTTTTCCCAATTCCCCAATCGGGGTCTGCCTTGTGTATAAGTATGAGTGAACCAATTCTGAAAACCATCTTCACACCCAAAGGAACACGACTCAGGCAAGATGAGAGGTGATATTATCTGACTTTCAAAACTTTATAAAAACTTTTTTTTTCTATATTGATAAATAAAACTTTGCTCATTTTTAGAAATTATAACTCTTGCAGAAATCCACTCACCACCAAGGTATCCCGGTAAGTGTTATTCATTTTATTTTTCTAATTTCTCGATCAACTTTTTATCTGTTTTTGTGACTTGTCTGTGAAAAGGGCTATACAGATAAAGCTATTATTATTATTATTATTATTATTATTATTATTATTATTATTATATTTTATAAAGCATTTATTTCATAATTTGTCTCAAAATCAGAACCAGTTTTAAATCATTTTTAAATCATCTTTTTTTAAAAGTTATTCCTACTCGGTCATTATTGCATTTATAAATATTATGAATGGTCATTGAAAAAGAAATGTACTTACATATTTTGAGGAGGGTGAGAACAGACAGCAGTCCGATGACAAAGACAGTCTGGTGGGGCTTTTGGAGGAGATTCGATGTGCCGAAGATGATTCGGTGGTTTTAACAGGGCCTGGACAGCCTGGGATCAACATGGGGTGTCCTGCAACCCTTTGTCAAACAGCTGCTCCACTGCAGAATAACGCCAGATGTCCAGCACCACAGAATCGGGCCGTCTTTACAGGTCCAATAGCCAGTATTCAGCTGGTGGACGGATCGTTTGGGAGCATTTCGCTGACCAGGGGTAAACAACCAGCACGGTGGAGAGACAGACCAACCCCAGTACCGACCGACACAACAGCATGTGGTTCCAGTAAGCCCCCCCCCCCCCCCAGTTTAAAAAAAAAAAATATTAATCTAATTTGATCATTGTCTCCCCAAAATCATGTTTAAATGGGGCGATAGCGTCACCTTTTGATGATGTGGAAGGTCATCACTGGCCCTCTCACAAAATCTCAGGGTGATGATGTTAACGTTCCCTGCGGGGTCATGTGTTGGTGGCTGGTGCCATCTTGTGGCAATCTTGTATTGTAAGCCACATTTTTTTTAATGTGAAATAAAGTTATTATTATTATTATTATTATTATTATTATTATTATCTTACAGAATACCAGCCAAGGCCTTCGACATCGACCGGAGAGGGTGGGACTACTGGTACCATTCATCCACCTTCAGGCTCGGGTGTTTGGAGCAAACTGATGCGCCCTTGTAAAAAGACCACGTCGGTGAAACGTTCACCTAACGGTATGTACTTACAGACCCGCATCCTGTATCATTATTAAATCCCCAAGCCTGTCATCATTTGTACCTGTATCATTCACCCATAGACGCCGGTGCAGCGGAGTGTGTGATGTTGAGAAAGAGAAGGAGGGGGACCACGCTGACTGCCGATGTGAGATGAATGATTAAAGGTGTGTAATTAAAAATACAATTTAAAATGACCTTCTTGGTTGGAAGATAACTCACTGTCTCTAAATAAGAGTAAAAACTGAAATCTGTATTTTATTTTTTTTAACATGTTTTCATGATTAGTTGTATGATCTATTCACCACTTTGGTCAACCGAGGTTGTTTAACCCCTTGCACTCCAGTCAATTTTCCTAAAAACGCCAAAAAATAATGTGCCCAAAGTAAATCGAAAGCTGTTATTCAACCCTTTGCAGCATCTTCATGGGGTTGGTCTCATTTAAAAGAAAACACTTTGAATTTTTTGGCAAAAAAAACATGATCTCTCTAAGTGTTCCGGCCACTGAGTTACAGTCATCTAAACATAGTGAACTTGAAGAAAATAAATTTGGCCTGGGTGTTTTTTTGGATACAAATGCTTGCAAATAACACACAGCTTCAGATCCGGGCTGGAAAATGCAACAGAAATGTAGAACCAAGTGTTACCCAGCTGAGGTCCAAATTTTGTAACAATCCCACAAAAAATGAATATATTACACAGCTTTGTTCTCAAGCTGTTCCCAGGCGTTTTGGAACTGTGCCAAATTGTGCCAAATGGCACAGTTTGGAAAAACCTCTATAACTTTTGAATGATTGAACATAGAAGCTTCATTTTGGGCTCAAATGAAAGGTCACATTCAGGGCTGTGTCTGTGTGTGTGTGTGTGTGTGGGGGGGATTGGCCCCCCACCCCCCCGCTACAGAGGACGGAGATCGGCCCTCGCTACATGATGGATTACACTCGGATGTGGCATGTTTCCACAGCAACGCTGTCACCGCGGCTTCCCCCCCCTCGCTACTGTGTGTGTGGGGGGGGGGGGGTTTGTCCCCCCCTCCTTGCTACAGAAGACGGCCATCGGCCATCGCTACATGACGGAATAGACTCATATGGCTATGTGGCGACCGCTGCGCAGTCACCGCGGCTTCCCCCCGCGGACCGGGGGGCGTTCGGACCGTGAAGGCCCCCCCCACTCCTCTTCTGCGGGGGGGAGGGGGCGTTCACGGTCCGAACACGACAAATGAACGGTCTATCGCGGCGCACGCACTTCGTACTTCGTGCGCCGTACAGTTGTAATTTACTGATCGGTCAAAAGTCATTTTTGGATTACAATTTTCAGGGATAAATAATAACTTAGCTTATAACACCTTACCTCTTCACAGCCACATTGTCCTGGCGAGCTTCTCTTCCCCAATGTCAGACGAACGCAACGCTGGTCCGCTCGTGGATCCCAGTCAAAACATAATTCCATTATTGCGGTTTTGGCGAATGATTTACGACCTTTGTCGTCGGCCTCCATCGGTCTATGATGATGGAAGAGAATCCTAGATGTCTATTCTGCTGGAATGAGTGCAGGTCGCACTTGTGGGTGTTCTCCGTGCTGCTGGATCTGTAGCAGGTTCTTCCCGCGTCCTTTTTTTCATCTGTTGCAACAGTAAGTCTCTCTTCACCCAGCCCGAACTTCTGTGCTTCAATTGGCTCCTGCATTCACAGTAGGCGGGTCCTCCTTCCTAGGTTTTCATTCACTGGTTCTTCAAGGTTTCAGAAACCCAATTCAAGGCTCTTATTAGTCGAATGAGAGGTCAATCAGATGACCTAATCTGTTCGTGGCTGTGTCTGCAGCTTTTATTTTCAGTGCGCGCTTGGAGGCCACACCACCTACATCACCACCATCAGGATCATGCGTCCGAGAGCGCACGAGGGCACACGAGAGTGCCCTCATGCGCACTAGGATGCAGAGACTTGCCTGTCCGCGGTACAACGGAGCGCAAGAGGTTAAAAAAAAAGAAAAAAAATATGTATGTGTATATATATATATACATATTAAACCTTGGTCACCTACCAACATGACTTAAAATAAACATATCTTATGTACTTACAGAACCACGATGAATAGTGTTGCTTTTTTTTTTTACCCATTTGTCCTGGTTTGCAGAATTAAACCAAGCACCAAATCCAGCCATTCCACCTACTCCAGAGGTCCAGTCTGGCAAACCCCCTGAGGAAGCTCTTAGACGCTGTGTGTGTGGGATGAGAACGGGGGTGCAACAGTGTCTGACGACCGTCCTATCACTCTGTTGGGTTATGCAATGCTTCATCTCCTCCGTCCTGACTATCTGTGAATAATTGTAATGTAAACTTTCCTCTCCTCTATATCCTGGGTGTGTGACAAACTGTAATGGGGGTCATGGATAAAAAAATCAGAATCAGACCATGTTGAATCAGGGGATGAGGCAGAAGAAAGGCAGGCGGTACTAGACTGGGTAGCTGGCTATGATAACACAACAGAAGATTTAACCCTTTTACAACAGTCTCTAATTGGAATGGCTGAATTGCAAGGAGCTGTGGAAGAATTAAATCATATCCCACCACCCTTTCGGGTTGATTTACAGGATAGAGCGAATGAAATAGGTGAAACTGCAGAAATACCTCCGAGCAACAACAACAACAACAGCAACAACAACAATGCTCTTCATCATCTAGAAAATATATTTGAGAATCAAAACCATCCATCCCTCCCATCCCCAAATCATCAATCACTCACAAAACCTTCACCCTCCTCCAAACAGCTAGAGATCTCCCCTGGCACGCAACAGGGTGCGGGGTTGTGCCCTCCCGCTCATAACCGAAATGCTGTGTCTTCTAGGGATGGAGAAGTCAGAATATTCTCACCTTTTAACACGGTGAAAATGAGGCATCACCTACCCATCCCTAGACGATGCGACGTGCCCAACATCGCGGACTTTTACAGCGGTGTGATGGGTATCCTCAGAGAATTGATGGAGGATGCCCGATCACACGCAGAATGCAATGATGTAATCCAGCTGGAAGTTATCGGTGAAAGCATGAGGGGCAACATCGACGTTATAGCTGATGATGATGGGGGTAATATTTTACCGGCTTTTGAGAGTTTGCTCGATCTGGTAGTACAGTCCAATAATAGTATCACCGTGGACGAGGGTTTAGACTTAATCCTATAGGTGGTGCATAACCCCAGAGGTGGCAGTAAACACAGGCTGCAGAAAACGTTAGACTGTAAAATTATCAATAAAAAAGGTGTCACTTGTACGTTACACATAGTGAGAAGGATCAATTCTGTTTTGCTACTAGCTTAGCACACCTGATGAACCCCCATTTGGATGATGGCGGTTATAAGGCTTTTGGTAGGACGTTGCAAAATCAGGCGGGTCTGAGTGACCAGACACCTATCACTTTTAGCAATATAGCTAAATTTGAATGGATTGTAGGACGTAAAATCGTGGTGTTTCACAGAACATCTCCCAATCAACCCCTCTTGCATTTTGAGACCGACTATAGTGATCGTTCCAGACTGTTGTTTCTGTTCTTATTGCAAAACCATTACTACGGTTTAAAAAATCTCAACGCTTTCATAGGTACAACATTTGTTTGTAACTACTGTTACAAGGGTTTTAATAAATCACATACACACTATTGTAAAGGATACTGTCAGGTTTGAAATGATCCCGTCTGCCCTACGGAAGAGCTCAGACCCATAGAATGTTTAGACTGTCATAGAAAGTGTCGCTCACCGGCCTGTTACGCTAGACACAAAGAGGCCAAACAAGGTGGTGGAACAACACCGTACAAGAGTATCTGTGACTTGATTAAAAAAATGTCCTCTCTGGAACTTTTGCTATTATGTTAGTAAAACCACAGGTACATCCACGCATCCTTGTACCGGTTAAAATGTAAAATTTGTGGGGTGCAATTACAGCTTGGTTCTGAAGCTGATGATCATCGATACTACATTCAGCCACTCCCCCCACAGGTGGAACACCCCAAGTCTGTTTTTATGATACCGAAACATTCGTCAAAGACAAAGGGGAGCAGGCACCATTTGTTGTGTACACTAAAACATCAAAAGGTGAAGAAAAGTAGTTTTACAGTACAGACTGCGTAAAACAGTTTCTTCTGCATTTCAGGCGTGAAAAGTACAGACATAATGTATTCATAGCGTATAATGCCAGAGGATTTGACGGTTACCTGATCTTGAACAGTATGATAAAAGAGAATATAATGCTGCAACAAATTCTCATTATGTTGAGTTATGTTGTCATTGTGATTATGTTAATATTTTACCAGGCTGTGTTGGAGAGCTGTATTAGATACAGCTTTACTGCTTGGTTTGGCAACCTCTCTGTGAAACTAAAAAACAGAGTGTTGCGTTTAATTCATACAGCATGGAAAATTATTGGAGTTAAAGACTATTTACCCATGCAGATCTTATACGACCAGGCAGCCTGTAGACAAGCTCAAAAAATAATCAGTGACATGAGCCATGTGGTAAACAATGAATATGTGCGGCTGCCCTCAGGGAGGAGATACAGAGTCCCCAAGTGCAGGTTCAATAGATACAAGAACTCATTTATCCCGACGTCAGTAAAACCTTTAAACTCAGATAAATAGGTCAGGGACACTTATAACTCCTGTTCGTAATGACTGCTGTTATATATTTATGTATGTATGTACTTGTATTATTTATTGGGTTTTATTTCATTTATTATGTACTACATCCATTGTGTATGTGTGGATTGTGTGGTTGCAGCACGGGTGACAAGCCCAAGAGAAACTTCCTCTTGAGGGACAATAAAGTTTATCTTATCTTATCTTATCTCATGATGGGGAGTAAGATTCTGCGTTTTGAGGAACCCCATTATAACCTTAAATTAATTGACTCGCTATCCTTCCTACCTATTTGTCTTAGCACGATGCCTAAAGCTTTAGGTTTTAGCGAGGCGAGAAAGGGACTGTTCCCCCATGGATATTCTGTGGTGGAGCATCTAAATTATGTAGGTCCTTACTCACCACCGTCCGACTATGGCATAGAATGTATGATCGATCGGGGGGAGTTCGATGAGTGGTACAATGGGGTCAAAGACGGCTCATTTGACTTTAAACAGGAGGCCCTGCATTATTGTAAAAATGATGTGGACATTCTTGCCACAGGGTGTGTTAAATTTAGAGAGCGGTTCCTCACAGACACGGGTGTGGACCCTTTTTCCAGTGTCACAATAGCTCGGCCTACATGAAAGTGTTTCTAACCAATTATCTGACCCCTAAAACCCTTGCCATCCCGTGCCCCAAAAACTACAGACATCAGTGTAAAAGATTTTCTAACGTTTTGATCCAGTGGGTAGAATGGGTTTTGCACAGTCAGAAAATATTCATCCAGCACGCTTTTAACAGGGGAGAAAAACAGATCAGGCCCTTTTTTGTAGACGGTTACATGGAGATCGATGTCTTGAAGCACGTCTATGAGCTCAACGGGTGCTATTTCCACGGTTGTGTTTGCAGTTTTAAAAGCACGGACATCTGCCCTCTGTGGGGTGTTACATTTGGAGAGCTGCATTTGAAAAGTGAGGAGAGGTTGCTGTTACGGTCTGAGCGCTGATTTTTATCCGCGCTCAGGTTGTCCAGTTTTTCTCCAGCTCCACCCCATTCCAGGCCTGGTCTTATGGCCTCCTCCGAGGCTCGTAGTTTTGACAGCGTCTCAGCAGACTTCCGGCTGTCAAGCCCAGCTGCTCTGGGACAGCTCTCTGTTATCATCATTAATTACCTTCCCCGCTTCTGATTGGTTTCTGTTCCCCATTTAAGGGAGCAGCTGAGAATGACTCCTCGCTGCGAGCTAAAGGAAGAAACCCGTACATCACGCTTCCCTGTGTACGTGACTGGAGTTCCTACGCCCAACTCCAGTTCCCTCAGTGACTCTGTTCTTCACCCTCCAGTAAGTGCTACTGCTCAGCGTGGGTTCTGCCCTTGCTGCCTTCCTAGCCTTTCACCCGAGGTGGAGTTCTATTTAGAGTTATGAGCATGTTTTTGCCCCTCGTGGCTCTTTACTTTGTCATTTGTATATTGAAGTCTTTTGTTAATAAAGAAACGCAAACTCATCGGTTGTCTATAGCGTCTCTTTAATGGCTCGCGAGAGCCATTCATAACAGTTGCAAGCGTTATGCTGTATACATGGTGTCCGCATTACGGTGATGAGAGAGCACGAGTGGAAGGAGATGAAAAAATCATGTGAGGAGGTGAAACAGTTTCTGAAATTTTTTAACATATCCGAGCGTCTCTTGCCGCGCCAGGCCCTTTACGGGAGCAGGACGAGCACTCTAAAACTGATACACACTGCGGGGTCTGATGAAACAGTGCACTATGTAGATGTCACTTCTCTGTACCCCTATGTTAACAGCACGTGCTTTTACCCTCTAGGCCATCCCACCATCATTTACAAAGATTTTGGGGATCCTTGAAGCTATTTCAGGTTAATCAGAGCTACCGTCTACCCACCCAGTGGCCTCTTTTTTCCTGTTCTACCCTACAAAAGTTCAGGACGTAAATTAACCTTTCCACTGTGTCAAACGTGCGTGGAAACCAACCATCAAGACGGTGTTTGCATGCATGGTGACGAGGCGAGAGCATTGACTGGGGTCTGGGTCACTGTGAAGTTTAACAAAGCCCTGCAGCTGGGGTACAGGGTGGGTGAAATCACAGAAGTGTGGCATTTTGATCAAAGTAACAACCTGGTGCTTGTAGATTCATACACAAATTTCTAAAAGAAAAACAGGAAGCAGGTTGCCCCACAGATGTCACTGATCAGTTGAGCCAGGACAGATACATCAGGGACTATCACCATCAAAAGGGTATTCTGTTAGACGCCAAAAAAAATACAAGAGAATCCACTCCTTCGCTGCATCTCAAAACTGATTTTGAACTCGCTTTGGGGAAAATTTGTGCAGAGAGATAATCAAGTTCAGACCGTTGTGATCTCAGACGCCAAAGAGTTTTTCAACTACTTGTTTTCGGGTAAATACAAGGTGGAATACTTTAATGTTCTGGACGACGACAAAGCTCTGCTTAGGTGGAAATATAATGATCATTGCTTTCTTCCCCCTGGTAAAACTAATAACATCTTTATAGCCGCCTTTACCACAGCCTACGCGTGTCTGAAGCTGTATGGGTTATCTGGAGAAACTGCGAGAGAGGGTTCTTTACATCAACACAGATAGTTTAATTTACATGGTAAAGAATGGTGAGACGCCTCTGGAGTTGAGTAATTATCTGGGGGATTTGACGGATGAGTTGGACAGCAATACCATTCAGGATCCACAGGTCCCAAGAGTTATGCCTACCAAACAAGGAACAAAAAGAAGGTCATCATGAAGGTCAAAGGTATCACACAAACCCAATCATGTTGCAAGAGTATCAGTTTTGACAGCATCAAAGATTTGGTGGAGGATTACATGACAAACTCAGGAGACAGAGTGACTGAGACACCTCAATACAACATAGGACATGAAAAAAGGGGGTTTGTATTGAGAAACTTGTCATTTCAGAAAAAGTTCAGAGTTGTGTATGATAAAAGACGTCTCTTTAGGGACAGAACCACTCTGCCTTTTGGTTATTAGATTTTTTTTTTTTTTTTTGAGGGAAAAAAAAAAGTCACATCTTACCCAGGTGGAGGAGATTGATTTTGACCCTAGGTTCACCTTTCCTTTTTCATGTTTGGTGGTGGGACCGAGTGGTTGTGGCAAGACTTATTTTGTTTCAAAGGTACTGGAAGACTGTGAACATATTGCAAACATTGTACTTGAAAACATTGTATGGATTTATGTGTCATCAACCTATGTACAGCAAACTGCAGAAAATGAATAAAAGAATGAAATTTGTTGAAGGACTCCCTCATTCTTTTGAAGATGAAAACCTGTTCCCTCCCAGTCAGAAACACTTGATTATTCTGAACAATGTAATTTTTCAAGCCTCCGACCATCCTGTAGTATAAATTTTTACTCAGTACCGGCATGATAGAAACATGAGCATCATGATGTTGACTCAAAATGTGTTCTACCAGGGTAAATACAGTCACACCATTAGTCTGAACAGCAATTATCTGGTGATGTTTAAAAACCCACAGGATAAACTACAAATAGATATATTAGCTCTTCAAACCTTCCCATCACAAAAGGCCTTCTTCCTAGAGAGTTTTGAAGATGACACCAGACATCCCCACGGCTATTTAATAGTAGACCTCACACCCTCCTGTCCAGAACAATACAGACTGAGGACAGATATACCTCTTCACGAAAGGTTGACTGTCTATATACCCAAAACATCTGCCTAGTTTAGTATGTCTGCGAGTATGAAGAGGAACACGATCTTACTCAGGGCGCTGTACCACGCCTCCCCCAAAAAGCGCAGGGATATTCTCATCCACAGCTCTCTGGACTTTATTCAGACATTGTTTGAGATCACGCTGAATCTTTGCAAAGGGTACATTCCATTATCCGATTGTCAGCTCAAGAAACTACAAACATGGAAAAAAAATTATTAGACTATTGGCTGATAAGAAAACTAGTTTAAAACACAAACACCAGGTTCTGAAAAAACAGTCGGGTGGTTTTCTATTGCCTCTGCTATCCATTGTGGTGCCCATGATCGGAGGTCTTATCGGTGGACTGTGAGAAGAAATTAAAAATAAAGATGACTTTGAAGAAGGTGCAGAAGATGTTTCTGCTCACACCCCAACAGTTAAATTGTCTGACCGAACCGACAACCATCAAAAAAAATGCAGAGGATGATTTGGACTCCAGAAGGAGAGCCGTATCAAACGAACCGGGATTGAGTGCTTATGAAAAAATTAGAAAGTACAACACTTTACTGCAGAGATACCTCACGCTCGTGAAACAGGATCATAATGAGTGACGGCGAGTAACGCTGACTCTGCAGCAGGAGCCTGACCACCTATCCCTATCAGGGGTCGGCAGGGCTGGTGAGAGCGAGCATGCTCATGCCTCATCTCCCGACGGTACACGCACTTTTAGCTCAGCTGATCAAAGGTCCACACCCCACAAAACACATCTCCCAGCAGACGATGCAAAAGACTCTCCAGTTGAATATTATTCATGTTCCTAGTAATAGTCCACAAGCACTTCTCTTTTAGAGTCAATTTGCAAAATAAAATCGTAACAGGCGTAGACTATCAGCGTCATGGTGTGGGGCAGGGCTGTTTTAAATCTTATCTCCAGTCTTAAATTACCATTTGAGACGGTGGATAGGGCATCGTTGTCATCCCCTGGGGTGAGATTAAAAGCAAACAGAGTGTACCCGTTGTTAAATTCCTCTCTGTTGATACTGAGAGGTAAATCTTTAAGATGTCTCCCCATTGCCAGGAACATGTCGTAAAATTCCCTAACAGATAGTTGGTTATTAACCTGAGGTTGGAAAGCCTTGGCGGGGATCTGTCGACCGTCCTGACGGAGAGCCAGATATTCCACATTGTTGTGAATAAAATTGAAAGGTGATAGGTCTCTTCTCCCCGTGGAAGCCTCATGATGCACCATACCCAGAACCACGCATTTGGGAATGGCCCCCAGAAACAGATTGTCCTGGTTGCACATCCTAGAATTTTGTGGGATGGAGTATGTTTTCACATTGACGCGTGAGAAGGGGTAGAGTGCATTGGTTTTCATTAGGGCTGCAGCATGGCCTAATCTGACAACGGGGACATGGACACTTTTTTAACAAATACAGAGGCCCCCAATATTTTCAAACGGAAAGTGGAATCGCCGGCTCCCCGTGAGACAGAAAGCGTCATTGGCATGGGTTAGTTTGATTTTCAAAGTGACAGAGTTCAGCAAGAGCCTCTCGTAAAAAAATATGTCCCCTTGAAGAGGACCGAGCAGGTGCACTTTGCGAGAATGGCGGTAAAACAGGCTCTTTTATTTAAACCCGCATTAGGGCCATCCGTCACGATAGAGTTTACAGCTCCGGCTGTATCTTTGTAAAAAAGACCGGCACTAAACTGGCTCTTGAGAGTGTCATCAGAATAGTTCAGTATCGTCTCAATTAAGGCTCGGTAGGGGTGTGTGGCTCTGGATTGCGAAATCAATTTATCTCCCAGAATCGCGTTGCATTGAAAATTGTATTTAGAGGGTAATTGATGAGGCCCACCGCCTCGTCGTCCACCAAGTTCGTACATTCCACATTGGTAATTTTCACACGGAGGTGCAGCAGGGTATTAGTTCTTATCGAGGTTCTTTTTCCCATCTCTGGGAATTAAAAACTCTATCAGACCTCCTTCGGTGATGGCCGACACGGGGGAAATTTCTGTGTAGACTTTATCCTCCACAGAGAGCTGTGTCATCGGTGCTGAAAATAAATCCAACTCAGCCAGGGTGCATTTGAGAGATTTTTGATGTAACAGCATCATGTTTTTTCTGGTTTAGTTTGTTAAAAAACAAACGAAACAACAAAACCTTTGCTTAAAATATATCTAAGCTCTGAGTTCCGGACTTCCTCATCACCCGCTTACTTTTCCCAAATGATTTTCTCTTTTTGGGACCGGAGCGTTTATGTGAGAGTGATGAGACATGCTCACCGGGGGATCGCTTCCTTGATCTGCGTGACAAGATCATAATACCTCCCAAGCCCCCTTGTCTCAGTTGTTTATTCATCATTTTTCTCACAGCTTGGTTAAACACGTCCGATGCGATGCCGTTGGCCGCTGTTTTAAGATGAGGTTTTGCAATGGTAAAATCTTTCTTCGCCAGAGGGGCTACAAAACGGAACAGTCTTGAAAACAGCAAGCCGATACCACGTCTGTACATGGATGGTATGTTGTTTTAGAATCTTCTCTACATGGTAGACTCTGTCGTTAGCGTTTTTTTTTTTTTGGCAACTCCGCCTCATAAAATGAACCTTGAATTGGTACTCCATCATAATTTTTCAGTTTATAGACAGGAGGGTCGCGGGGGATGCACTCAGACACTGTAAACACTTCATCTGTAAACCTCTGTTCATATTTCTTATCAAACACCCCTCTCAACATTGATATCCTGAAAGAGTCCCCCTTTTTATAATTACCTCTGCCAGGCCGCAGGCCAGGAGGTTATGTTTTTGCCGGGGTTTGTCTGTCTGTTTGTCTGCCTGTTTGTCTGTCTGTTGGTTAGCAAGATAACTCAAAAAGTTTTGGACGGATTTCGATGAAACTTTCAGGCGTCGTTGGAAATGGTACAAGGAAGAACTGATTAAATTTTGGGGATGATCTGGATCACCGTCTGGATCCAGGAATTTCTTAAAGGATTCTTTAACATTGTGAGATAGGGCCATTTTCAACACAGAGGATGCGGAGAATCACCATGCTGCAGCGAGAGAACAAATGCAGCGACTCAGGCAAGGGCTATCCCCAGATGATATTGAAGCTCGTCGAGCTTAGTTTTATTTTTTTTTTTATTGATTTTTTTTCTTATTACCTCCGCCAGGAGGTTATGTTTTTTTTTTTTTTTAAAGAAGATCTGCTCGATATTGCCAGTCATGCCTCGTTCAAAGTCTAAAAGTGTGAAACACAGAAGGCAACAGAGTGCAGAGTGCAGAGTGCATGAGAAAGAAAAAAAAGGCAGGGAGATAACAAAGAGGATGCGGAGAGTCACCGTGCTATTGCTAGTCATATGTTTTCATGGTCAAGGAATCTCAAAACGTTCAATCTTAGTTGAAAGGCTCCTGCAACAATTTGACTTGAGCAATAATCTGGTGGGTTGGATTCTGGATTTCTTAACCAACAGGATGCAGAGAGTAAGGGTCAATGGTACATTGTCTGACCTAAATTGCTCTTCTACTGGCTCTCCTCAGGGGTGTGTGTTGTCACCACTACTCTTCATCCTGTACACAAACATGTGTCGGAGCAGACATGACAACAGACACATTATAAAGTATGCTGATGACTCAGTTATTGTCAGTCTCCTCCAGGATGGTGAGAGTGGCCACGGCCCAGTAGTTGATGATTTTGTGCACTGGTGTGAGGATTCCTACCTGCAGCTGAATACAACAAAAACTAAAGATATGATTATTGACTTTAGGAGGAAAAATCCCAGGCACAAAGTCACCATACTAAAAGGCCAGACCACCGAATGTGTACAATCGTACAAATATCTTGGGACGATTATTGATAGTAATTTAAACTTTGAAGTGAACTGTGAAAGGGTGTGCAAAAAGGGTCAGCAACATTTGCATTGCTTGAGAAAACTTGCACGCTTCCAAGTTGACCGAACCATAATGACAATGTTTTTATCGGGCTTTTATTGAATCTGTTTTATCCTTTTCTTTAGTGTCATGGTTTGGTCAGATAAAACTGAAACAGAGGAAATCCTTGGATCAGGTAGTTAGATGGTCCAGTCGTTTGCTTGGTGAGTCACAGCTGAGCCTGACATCCCTGTACACCAGACAAGTACAGAGGATGGCTACCTCCATTTTAAATGATGACTCCCACCCTTTGCACTGCCACTTTCAGCTTCTTCCCTCAAGACGGAGGTTTGCTGTCCCAAAAAGTAGAACCCAGCGCTACAAAAACAGCTTTGTTCCTGCTGCTGTCAAAGAGTTGAACAAGCTGTAAAAATATATTGTACATAATTTAGGTACCTATTTATTAACTTCATTTTATATTTACTTATTTTTGTAGGATGTCACTTGGGTTCTAAATATTTTATTGGGTTTTAGACCTTTGAGTGTTTTAACCTCTTTGACTAGTTTTTAACTTTTAATATGACCCTTCTCTCTTACCTCTGGTTTCTCCCTCATCTCTTTGTCTTTTTATACCCTGATTGATGGCGCCTTGAGTATTTTTATCATGTTTATAGTCAGCTTCATGTGTGCCTGTGTTTGTGTCTATGTTGAATGTAATTAGTGGCTTGTAAATATGGATGTCACCAGACTGCAAAACAAATCTACCTACGGGTACAAATAAAGTAACCTGATCCTGAACCTGAATGTACACACACACTGTATGGGGGGAACTGTCACCGCCATTATGGAAAATTCCATTTTCGTGAATAACTACTGAACCGCTAATCCTATCATTGTCAATCCAATTGCTAGTCATATGTTTTCATGGTCAAGGAATCTGAAAACGTACACACAAACACTGTATGGGGGGAACTGTGGCCGCCATTACGGAAAATGCCATTTTCGTGAATAACTACTGAACCGCTAATCCTATCATTGTCAATCCAATTGCTAGTCATATGTTTTCATGGTCAAGGAATCTGAAAACGTACACACAAACACTGTATGGGCGGAACTGTGCCACTTGGCGGAGGTCTGCGCTCTCCGAGTGCTTTTCTAGTTCATCATTAATTCACCGCTCTGTCCAGCTCGGGGTGTACCGTACAAGTTTTGAAGCACTTGGCCCATGTTCTCCGCGGTCACCTGCATAGGTGCCATTTTAATACTCCTGTGACAACCTCAATTGTAGCCCTTCACCAAGTCTTGTAAGACGTTGAGGTACCGCAGTGTGCTGTTGGCTGTAAAATACCTCCACATTCTGCCTTTTAACGTGTGATTAAACCTTTCAATCACAGAGGCCTTGAGATCGCTGGCCGTGGAAAAATGTGTTATACCATATTTTTCCATTAAGGCCTCAAAACTTTTGTTGAAAAATTCTTTTCCCGCATCGGTTTGTAGTTTGACGGGTGTTTGGCTTTCTTCAAAAATGGATTCAAGGGCCCATACCACCTCAGCGGCCGTCTTTCTCTTCAGAGCCCGTACATACGCCTTGTTGGAAAATACATCTATAACCATTAATGAAAAATTGTGTCTGTCGTTATATTCGGCTAAAGCCTGCATATCGCATAGATCGGCTTGAAATTGGTTTAACGGTGGTGGGGCAAAAACTTTGTTTCTAGGGAAATGTACTCTGTCAGGTTTGTGTAAAGTGCAAGTATCCTGTTCGGATAAAAACTTTTTGATGCTTTTGACCCTGACCTTCTCCCCCATTTCATCTTGCACACCCCTGCGGAGTCATTCTACACCTCCAAAGCTACCTGGGTGTGTGGGGTTGTAATACACTGTTGTCATGAAGCGTGTCTCTGACATGATAAAACCAGAATGAGGAAAAAAAGCCTGGACAGAGGTTCTTTATTCACCTTCTTTTAATTAAACATCTTTATATCAGCGTTGCAACGTAGAGATGGATGTATGAAAAACACTTTTGATCGAAGATTTAAAAAATAACCAGGAAGGGGAAAGCAATTTCTTAAAAATAACCTAAAAGAAACATCTACACATAAAACTACATAAAATGTATGAAAAGTAAACAAACAAAAAAATCTAACTAACATTACAAAATGTATTAGAAACTTTGTAAGTAAGTAAGTAAGTAAAATTTATTTATATAGCACTTTTCACAGAAAGGATCACAAAGTGCTGCACAATAAAATAAAACACAACATCACAAATACAATAGTAAAGGCATAAAAACATTAAAAAACATAAAATCCAAATCAAACTAAAAAGCCTGTTTAAACAGCAGTGTCTTCAGCTGCTTTTTAAAAGCCTCGACAGAGTCTACTGAGCGCAAAGACAATGGTAGAGCATTCCACAATTTTGGTGCTACTGCCTGAAAGGCTCTATCACCTCTAGTTTTAAAATGGGTTTGAGGGACAGCCAATAAAAGTTGATCCGAGGACCTCAAAGACCGTGAGGGGTTATACACATTACGCAGCTCTGTGATATATTTAGGGGCCTGATCATGAATAGCTCTAAAAACAAGAACTAAAATTTTAAACTGAATCCTAAAACCAACTGGGAGCCAGTGAAGTGCTGCCAAAACCGGTGTAATGTGACCCCTTTTCTTAGTGTGAGTTAAAATCTGGCAGCCGAATTTTGAACAACCTGGAGGCGTTGAAGGTGCTTTTGGCTCAGACAAGTAAGAAGACTATTACGATAGCCTAAGCCAGAAGAAATAAAAGCATAAATAATCATCTCAAGTTGCGCCTTTGACACCAGGGTTCTCAACTTAGAAATATTCTTCAGGTGGAAGAAACAATTTCTAATTAATTAATTAATGTGGTGCTCAAAAGACATAGCTGAGTCAAAACTGACACCAAGATTCCGAAGACTCGCCTGGACAGAGGAACCTAGTGTACCCATGTGGTGCTTAATAAGTGGGATCTTGTTTTCAGGAGCGATAATTAATGTCTCCGTCTTGTCTGAGTTAAGCTGTAAAAAGTTTGCATTTAACCAGTGTTTGATGTTAGACAAGCAGTTAGTTAAAGATGATAGCTTGTAAAACTCAGACTCTTTAAAAAAGAACAATACAACTGAATATCATCAGCATAAAGATGATAAGAAATATCATTGAAATGGCTAATTATCTGTCCCAGTGGCAAAATGTAAATAAGAAATAAAATGGGTCCTAGAACTGATCCTTGTGGTACCCCACATGAATACTGTGCTATTTCAGAAAGGATCTGATTCACGGACACATTAAAGGTTCTTCTGGAGAGGTATGATAAAAACCATTTTAAAACACAACCAGACAACCCTAGCTCTTTTGAGTCTGTTGATCATTATACAGTGATCAACAGTATCAAGGGCAGAAGAAAGATCCAATAAAACCAAAACTGTGTATTTACCAGTGTCAGCCGCCATCATATTGTCACTGGAGACTCTGACTAAAGCTGTTTCGGTAGAATGATTTTTCCAAAAGCCCAAATGAAATTTATCCATGAAATTACAATTTGCCAAAAATGACATAAGCTGCTCAGCCACTACCTTTTCCAGAATTTTTGATATGAAAGGGAGTTTAGAGATTGGCCTGTAATTATTTGGCTGTGATGGATCCAAACTCAGCTTCTTAAGTATTGGTTCAACCACAGCCATGTCTGAAGGGGATGGGAACCACACCAGCAGAAAGTGAAATTTTATCATTGACTCAAAAACTACTAAAAACAGCTTAGTAGGGAGAACATCAGTAGGGGAAGAGGAAGATTTCATCTTCTGCAGCAGAGCCGTGATGCCCTGAAGGGTCACTGGGTTAAAAGTGGACCAAGTACAAGGTGTGGGCATAACACTGGCACAGTTAAAAGAAGATGATGGCAACATGTTTTCCCTGATATCTCTGATCTTATCAGCAAAGAAATTAAGAAATTTGTTACTTTCTGCTTTACAAAACACAGGAATTAGAGGGGCAGCAGGTGAGACAAGAGAGTTAAATGTGTCAAACAAGACTCTAGGATGTTTTTTATTTGTGAAAATTATTTTTGAAAAATACTGATTCCTGGTATCCCTTAACATGTCATTTAACGAGGCTCTAAGTTCCCCTAGATGGAGTCTGTGAACGTTCTATCTTACGGCAATTTCTCCCAAAGGATCGAATGGAGTCATTTATCCAGGGATAAGACTTTTTAGAAGAAGCAAAGACAGATTTCACTGGTGCCACTTTGTCTAAAATAGTCATACTGTCATGAATCGTTCTGACTTATTTTTATGATTTGCCCTAGTTTCCTCCTGACAGCTCTGGCATGCCCCCTCCTCCTGTCAAGTGCCATCAGCTGCACTGTCACGGGTGTTCACACACATACACACACCCACACGCTCACACACACACACACACACATGCTCCATTCATTCTCTTTCACACGCTCTCTCACACATCGGGTGCCAATCAGTCCTCCCCACACATTCTCACGTCGGCAATCTCTTTCCTCGTTAGCTTCAGGAGTATTTGTTTGCCACTCCAGAGGAAAGAGATTGTCGGGGCATTCGCCTTCATTCACGGCAGCTAGCTCTCCATGAATGACTCCCTTCACGCATTCAGCCCGACATCTTCAGACGATCAATCCCGGGGTGTTCGCGGCTGACTCAGCCTTCTATCCTCATTCACCAGACTTCTCGGACAGCTCCGAATTGTTCCAGTTGTAAGTGTTTATTTGCCTTTTCTTTTGTGCTATCGCTGTGTCGGCACTAGGCTGTCACCTTTCCCTGTTGTGCGTTTAGCAGTTCGGTAGCTCTAGGAATTCCCTTCCCCGGCTGTAGAACATCCGGGTAGCCCCCTGTTTGTCTGGTGGCCCTTATCTCTGCATATTCATCTCTCTGTGTTGTGGACATTATTGGACTTGTTATTTTCTTCGTGTTTGTTAATAAAAGTGTACCATCTACTCTCGCTTTTGGGTTTATCCTTTTCTCCCTCATGCACTGCGTAATGGTGCACAAGGATTTGTGACGCATACAATGGCTGTTAAATGTCTGAGTGAAGGCATCAGGATCTTTAATTCCCAACAGTAAGTGTGACTCAACAAAAGCAGAGAAGTCATTTGCGGCCTCTTTGTTAATAAGCTGCCTTTTTGCTGCCATTTTCAGAGGGGAAGGATTCACAGGGAAGTTAACATTAAAAAGCACATGGCTATGATGACTGATCTGGAAGTCATCCACACACACATTTTCAATATTCAAGCCCAAAGAAAAAACAAGGTCCAGGGTATGACCTTTTGCGTGTGTAGGGCCTGAAACATGCTGGATGAGGTTATAAAAATGAGTGATGGATAAAAAGTCAACAGCTGTGTTAAATGTAACATCATCAATATGAATGTTAAAATCATCAATAATTAAAACCCTCTCCAATTTAATAAGAGAAAATAAAAACTCTGTAAAATCTGTAAGAAAGACACTTGCAGGACCAGGAGGACAGTAAATTAAAACACAATAAAAGGCATTAAAAGTCCCGACTTTCATTATCTGAGACTCAAAGGAGGAGAAGGGCTCAGAGTTTACCAGTCTGCACAGGTGGCTGTCCCAGTATACAACAGCGAGTCCTCCACCACGTCGCGCAATCCAGGAAGTCCCGATAACAGAGCAGCCAGGGGGACAGAGCTCCTTCAGGTGGAAAAACTCATTTTCTCTCTGCCACATTTCCACCAGGAACATAAAATCCAAATCCTCTCTCAAGAAAAGTTCACTGAGTGAGGGATAGAAATGGAACGAGCATTAAACAACGCCATCCGTATGGGTGATGGCTCAGCCACCCTCACAGCTGATCAGAGTGAAACTGACAGCAAGCACCTGACGCGGCCACGTGACTTCCAGCTGCGGTGGGTGGCCAGTGTCCGGTCAGGCAGGATGAATCAAGACCCTGGAGGCAAAACCATAATCCAGTCCACAAGCGCACCGGACGTAAGTGTTCGCGAGACAGGAGAGCAATCCAGCAGCTGCAGAGGAGCATCCGTAGTCACGTCCTGGATGGGAACCCACAGCAGACACCGGGTGCTGCAGGTGCTTAACAGCCAGTGCTGCGGGTGCTTGACAGCCAGCTCTGCAACCCTGTCTCCTGGGCTTCTTCCCAGGCTTACCAGGATGCCAGCTCCCGAAGAGAAGCCGGTACTCAGGTGAGGAGGGAGAACACACAAACTGGGGCAGAAAAGTTTGTCTGTAGTCCTCCCAAGAGTCAAATGGTCTTTCCACAGACAGTTTAATCCGGTACAACGACTGTTGATCATATCTCAGTGTAGCGAAGACACTTTCATTTAGTGATAAAGTTGATATAACAACAACAATGACAAACTTAACACCCACCTTTTATAATAGATAAAGTTTGAGCAAGGACAGAATGATCGACAATACTACGAATGACGTCGTGTATTTTCAAGAGTTCACCAAAGACATCGATAGGGTGTCTGGCTTGCAAAAGTTCTGTGGTAACATCAACAAACAAAGAGTAGAATGCAAGTAGATGACGAGGCCCGAGAGGGTCATTTCCCATTCCTTTAATGACCTTTCTAAAACTGTGGGAGAAGTTGGAGTTGCACTCAGTCACACAGACCCATACCAGTCTTTTCCATGGTGTATCGACGGATAGAGTCCATACTTTTTCTAGCAGGCTCTCCAGTCTCTCAAACTTCATATCACCCTTACACCTGCTACATTTTTATTTAATCTGCTATCCATAACACGATACAAGAGATTTGCTCAAGCAAGAGAGTTAAGATGGCTCTCAAACTTGCTCCAAAGTTTCTTGATGAAACTCCCCATTCTCCACATTTTTCTTTTAGATGTCACCAAAACAAAGGATTCATCCACAGCTCCGTGGCTTTCTAGAGATGCACCGGTCAATCTTATTTTTTTCCAACCAGCTTCTCGTACATATCGTGGATGGGCTTGTGGATGACTCTGGTCGATTGTAGCTCCAACAGAAGAGTCTGGGCTGTAGTTTTGATTTGTTGATCATCAGTCTGAATGTTGTGGAGTTGTAAGGGGTGTCTGATGGCTGGAATAAGCCCCGGTGTGTAGAGTCTCCTCATCAACCAGTGAAAGTTTTCCTGGTAGAAACCTTTGGTGGTCACATCCTAGCATTGATTCTGCCTCTGACTGGAGTGATTAATATAACATCCCAGACATTTCTCATGCTGGTACTCCTCCAGAGTTTTGCCAAGCAGATGGAGCACGGCTGATTTTACAACTCTGAAGAACACGCCATTCATCCACCCATCAGGTTGATCTTCTGCCGATGTTATCAGTGTTGATAGTGAAATGGGGTTCGATAAGGTAGGTAAAGGGTGTGAGATCAGACTCTCCCCACAGTCACACTTGACGTCCGTGGACCTCGGGGTTTTAGGACGGTCGATATCATCGGTGTCCAGTTTCAGAGCCTGAGAGAAGGGGGTATCCACGCTGACCGGGAAGATCTACGGGTCGTAGAGGGTATTGGCTCTACGGGATCTCCATGAACAGAGGGGGCTCCGGGGTCTCTGCGCTTTGCATAGGTCTCAGGGCCTCTAGGGTCTGCTCAGCCTGTAGGATCTCCGGGGTCTGCAAGGGCTGTTGAGATTGTGGGGCTGGAGCAAGCCATTTCTCCGCCAGTTCAACATCCAAGGTTTTAATTTTGGATTGAGGACCCCAAATCTTTGAAGGATCCCATCCCAACTTCACAGAGGTAAGTGCGATATGTCTGACGGTGTAGTTTCTCTTTGGATTGCTCATGGTGATACTCCAGAGTTTTGCTGAGCAGATGGAGCACGTTGATGTCTGCCATGGAGGTTGTGTTTTTAAAGCATGTAGAGAGGAGGTAAATGTACTCCTTGGAATGTGTGTGTGTGTGTGTGTGTGTGTGTGTGTGTGTGTGTGTGTGTGTGTGTGTGTGTGTGTGTGTGTGTGTTAATTCTGATGCTTTTTTGGTCACTCTGACTGATGTGTGTTTTGTAAAATGAACACACTTAAAACATGTCATCGATTATCCTTGAAAGCCATTTCCCCCATAATTAACATTCCATTCTCACACAATCCCATTTGGTCATAGATAATTTTTAAAAATATATGTAAATGACATTCCATTCTCACACTAATCTTACAGGTCAAAGATCATTTTTAAATGCATATATAATTGACATTCTATACCCATGTCAATCTCACAGGTCAAAGAGCATTTTCAAAAGCATATATAATTAACATTCCATTCTCACACTTATCTCACAGGTCAAATATCATTTATAAAAGCATATATAATTGACATTCTATACCCACATTAATCCCTGCACTAATCCCACAGGTCAATTATAATTGACATTTGACACCCACACTAATGCCCATGTCATTAGAGATAATCCCCTGATAATTACATAGGTCAGGTCAGGGGGCGTGTCGGGTCAAAGGTCACCTGTCACCTGTCAAAAGAAGGTTGATCCTAGGTATACCCCTTCCTCACATAAATGGTCGGAGAGGTTGTTGGCACGGATTGGCAGCCATATTTCTGTCAGTCTGTGTCATAAAGCACCCCTTTCAAGGGCTAGATGAAGGGCATCAAAAACATGCTGTGAGTGTTCAACGTTTATTAGCACAAACACTACATGATACAAAATCACTACACTTACAGATGAGGGAAACAAAAGGAAAGGCATGCAGAGATGTCAGGGCTCACGTCTGCAAAAAATGCCGAGAACAGCCTGGGAAATACCAGACTGAAAGGCATGGACACGTTGAGGAAAAGAGAGAAAAAACAACGGAGCTCACCTGTACATCCCCACGGTGAACAAACAGGAAACCAGAAGGACACAGCAATGGGAAGCATTGCCTGTTGTCCTTACATAAGCAAATGGCATATGGACAAATGAAACACAGGTGTGGATCGAACAAGCTTGAAATAATCAGATCAACCACTGGCAGCTGGGGCAGCCTGTGAACAGGGTTTACAGGAGGAAGCAGCCCAAAGTGACTGTCAAAGTGAAAGCACAGACCGGGATGAAACAAAAAGTAACTGACAATAAATAAGAACTCATTTCAAAATGGGAAGATACCAAATGATACAATAGGAAACATAACCCATAACAGTGAGGACAAGAAAAACTCAAAACAGCAACAAAGAACAACAGAAATACACCAACCATACTAAATACCAAATAAACGGAGATGCAGAAATACAGGAAAAGACTAAAATACACTCAGAGACTGAGCACAGCACTCTACTGTGCTCAGAATCATGACAGTCTGCCCCAGGGCAGCTGTGGCTACAGTAGCAGCTTACCACTACCATTGTCTGTGGAGTGACTGAATAATGTATCCATTGTAAAGCATCTTTGAGTGTCTATGAAAAGTGCTATATTAAACTGATGCATTATTACTATAACAGATACACAAATAAGATGTATGGGATGCATCTGGACACTGGAAAAGGGGTATGGATGAGGTAAAAACAACAGATAGGGTTTAATTTTAAATCTGACCCAAAAAATGGCAAAAATCAGAAGAGAGAAAGCATCTTATTATATAAAGGAAGCATCTTATTATATTATATAAAGGAAGCATCTTATTTTTTTTTCCAGGAATGATATAATTCATAAAGCGCATGTCCTAAAGTCAGGTCTACAACATTGTATTTAAAAAGATCAACATGTTTTGATCACAGATACACAGAAATTAAGGGAAGCATTTCTTTCTTAAGCTATATTGACACTGTAAAAGTCTACTTTGTTTTAGTTTCTAATTTGTGCAGGGTACCATGCACCTTTAAATATTAGATTAGATGAGATTATCGTAAGACTGCAGAACAAAAGAAAACATTAGCTACTAATGTTCCTCAAACTGTATGTGTGTGTGTGTGTTGTGAGTGGCAGGTGGGGTTGTGTGTGGGTGTAGGTGGGCATGTGTGATGGTGGGTGGGGGTGCGTGTATATATGGGTGTGGTTACCTGATGTCAACACTCAAATGCACATAAGAGTTGTCTTAACGGTCCATAGATTCTGAAGTTTTCTTGAAACACATCCCAGTAAGAAAACATTGGTGATGATCAGAATCATTGTAAAAACTGCATAATAAGGTAAATTTAATAATACGTTTTTAAGAAGATTTTACTTCCGTAGAAGGTCTGATGTTCCCCAGATGTCATAGCATCCTTTTGTAGATACATCAACAAACAGCCCTTCATCTTACTAGAAGTGGGACAAAACCAGTGGGACAGTGAGTCTGGAGAGCATCCGGTCAAATGCCTAGGAGGAGTTGCAAATTTTGTTGAATTATGTACGCATTTTGATCTACGGACCGGGGTGTTTGTGTGTGTGTGTGTGTGTGTGTGAGAGAGAGAGAGAGAGAGAGAGAGAGAGAGAGAGAGAGAGAGAGAGACAGACAGAGAGAGAGAGAGAGAGAGAGTGGGGTGTGAGTGGGGGCTTGTGTTTGAGAGGGTGCGGAAGTGTGTGTGTGTGTGTTGTGAGTGGCAGGTGGGGTTGTGTGTGGGTGTAGGTGGGCATGTGTGATGGTGGGTGGGGGTGCGTGTATATATGGGTGTGGTTACCTGTGGGTGGATGTCTGGGGGTGGAGGATGTGTGTATGGGTAGGAGAGCTATGTTGGGTGGCGGGTGTGGGGCAGTCCATCTAGTGGCATGGGGGTTGGCGTTTTGGGGCCTGCTTGTCCTGGCTGCCCTGCTGTTGTGTTGCGGGGTGGGGCGCTTTGTCGCATTGCCCCTGGTGTCATTGGCGGCCGGTGTGTGTTTGTGCTCAGGGGTGGTTGGGGGGGCTGTTGGCTCTGGTTGGTGGCCATGTTTCCGTCGGATGCTTCGGGGTGACTGTGGCTGCAGGGCGGCCTGCCGTTGTCGGTGTGCGTCTGGGTTGGGTGGTTGGTGGGCTTGCGTGGGCGCTCGGGGATGTCGCTTGGCATGTGGGGCGCCATGTGGGTCCGGCCTGTTGTTCACTATTGTGACTATTGTTGTTCATGTTTGTGTGTGTAAGATGAGTGGGAATGGGTATGGCTGCCTCATCATGTTTGTGGTGCTGGGACCGCCAGGGTGCGATGCTAGTGGGTCCTGGGCTGCATGCACTGGCAGCCCTCACCCTGGTTTGGGATTTGGGGTCAATGGGTGGCCTCATGAACCAGTTTGCAAGCTGGCTTCTGGGGGTGGGGGGGACAGCCTCACTTTTAGACCGCCTCCCTCCCAGTCTTATTTCCTGCCCTCCCCCTCCCCCTCCCCCTCCCCCTGACTCTGGGTGGAATATACATCTTCTTGGATACTTTTAGGGCTTTGGGGTGGGGGTTTGCCGCACTGTGTCGGCGAAGGGGATACCTTTGCTGCACGGTGGGGCTGCCCTCATCTCAATTTTAATTGCATTTTAGACACTGAGGGCTTGGGGGGATGGGGGCCCCGCTGCCCATCGCAGTGGCTAGTGGTGCTCCAATCACCATCCCCCCAATTTTAATTGCACTTTGGTAGTCCATACATTTACACACAATTACATCATATAACCACCATACAACCATCATGTTTTGTGCAGGGGGGAGGGGTGTCTTCCCCACCCCTGTTGCCCTCCTCCTGCTGGGGGCATGGGGGCCTGGTGGGGAGCCTGGGACCTGTCATGTTGTCAAAATCCCTGGGTGCTACTGAATGTATAGATACAACCAAGGGAGTGAGAGTGGGACTTAATATGAGAGTAAGTGAGAGTGAGGGGGTGATGAATGGAGGTGGTGATGGTGGGTCGGTTTTGTGCAGCGCTTCGTGTGTCAGGTGGCATCTCATGGCACCTACGGTGGTCTACTGCTCAGTCACTTGGGTGGGCACCGGGGTGGGGGTCTGTTTCTGTGGCCTGCTCCGGCGGTCTCCCCGGCCGCTGCCAGGCGCTGGTGCACGTTCAGGCTCGCTGCATCTGCTTCGCAGCCACCTTATGAAACAAGGGTGAATGAGGGGTGAGTTTGAACGGGTACAGGAGTGAGAGAGAATGGGTTGGTCTGGGTGAGTGAGAGTGAGTTAGTGCATATGGGTGCGCATGGGAGCATGTGGGTGTGAAGGTGTGGGGAGGGGTGTGTGTGCGAGTCGGGAGGTGCTGGATTAAGGGGGGTAGTGCCTCTCGACAATGTGGGCTCCCCTGGGTGGGGGAACTTCTTTGGTCATGGGGGTCCCCGGGGTGTGCAGTGGTGGTGCTGGGGGGGGGGCACTGGGGGGGTGCTTGGGGGGGCTCGCGCCAGGGAGTGTGGGCCGGTCTCTGAACCGCGGGTGGGGTCACTGGCCTCCTGGCGCCTGGGGCCCAGGGGCGGGCGTTGGCTCTGCTGGGGGTACGCGGCGGGTCCAGTGGTGTGGGCTCGCTGCGCGGGCCGCCTGGCGACCTGGCTTCCCTCGATCATCCCTCCAGGGGTGGATGCCAGGCTTTCCCGGGGCTTGCTGACCTCGGACGCTTGTGCCCTGAGGGGGTTGGTGGCGCTGCCTTGCCTGCTCGGGGTTCCTGGGGGGAGAGCTGCTGAGATCGGCCCCCTGCTTCGTATGTTTCCTGACAAACCACTCACATGCACACATTTATTTTGCACGTGCTCTCATATATACACACGCTGACGTACACACACAAATGTCTCTCCTTTAACAGGTGCGGAAACCAGACTCATGTTGAGACATCTTAGGTGGAAGAAGCGGTTTGTCTTTTGAATGTTTTAGTTGTTGGTTTGTTTGTATTTTTGTCTGTTCCCCTCTCCTTTCTTTCCCCCTCCACATACTTCCTTTCCCTCTTCCCCATCCTGTTGGGTCTTCCATGGGTAAAATAATTAAAATAAAGTATTAAAAGTTATTACAGGAGGAGTTTACAACAATATACAATACATAGTTAGGTACTGTATAAGCTCCTCTTGGCAAAGTAAATCTGTTTTGGCACAATAAGGGTGACAAATCCCTGTTCTGCTTGCCTAGCTGCCTTACAGGACAAGGGGAAAAAATAGATCTACGGGCCTTTGAGCCTGATCTTGAGCTTGGTCACAACCTGGGTGCAGACCCACCCGAGGATCAATGTGTGAGTGTGAGGTAAGTGTCAGGGCACTTGCCTTGGAGGGCTCATGATTCTTGTAAATTGTGGATGGACAGACAAACAAATGGACAACGATCCAGCACCATAAGCTTATTCCACCTTTTCCAGAATGAGCTGCAAACAGCCTTCAAAGAATTAAGCACCGGAAAGACTCCCTTTGACACGGTTCTCATAAACATGTTGTATAACTTTACATTCAGAATTCTGCTAAAATGAAGTGAAAAAAGCCCTGTGACTATTCAGTGTAATGCACCTGGTTGTAGAATATACCGTATCTCACAAAAGTGAGAACACCCCTCACATTTATGTAAATATTTTATTATGTCTTTTCGCGGGACAACACTGAATATATGACACTTTGATGCAATGTAAAGTAGTCAGTGTACAGCTTGTATAACAGTGTAAATTTGCTGTCCCCTCAAAATAACTCAACACACAGGTTCAGGTTCAGGTTCAGGTTACTTTATTTGTACCCGTAGGTAGATTTGTTTTGCAGTCTGGTGACATCCATATTTACAAGCCACAATTAGATTCAACATAGACACAAACACAGGCACACATGAAGCTGACTATAAACATGATAAAAATACTCAAGGCTCCATCAATCAGGGTATAAAGACAAAGAGATGAGAGAAAAACCAGAGGTAAGAGATAAGGGTCATATTAAAAAGTTAAAAACTAGTCAAAGAGGTTAAAAACTCAAAGGTCTCAAACCCAATAAAATATTTAGAACCCAAATAACATCCTACAAAAAAAAGTAAATATAAAATAGAGTTAATAAATAGGTACCTAAATTATGTGCAATATATTGTTACAACTTGTTCAATTATTTGACAGCAGCAGGAACAAAGCTGTTTTTGTAGCGCTGGGTTTTATTTTTTGGGACAGCAAACCTCCGTCTTGAGGGAAGAAGCTGAAAGTGGCAGTGCAAAGGGTGGGAGTCATCATTTAAAATGGAGGTAGCCATCCTCTGTACTTGTCTGGTGTACAGGGATGCCAGGCTCAGCTGTGACTCACCAAGCAAACGACTGGACCATCTAACTACCTGATCCAAGGATTCCCTCTGTTTCAGTTTTATCTGACCAAACCATGACACTAAAGAAAAGGATAAAACAGATTCAATAAAAGCCCGATAAAACATTGTCATTATGGTTCGGTCAATTTGGAAGCGTGCAAGTTTTCTCAAGCAATGCAAATGTTGCTGACCCTTTTTGCACACCCTTTCACAGTTCTCTTCAAAGTTTAAATTACTATCAATAATCGTCCCAAGATATTTGTACGATTGTACACATTCGGTGGTCTGGCCTTTTAGTACGGTGACTTTGTGCCTGGGATTTTTCCTCCTAAAGTCAATAATCATGTCTTTAGTTTTTGTCGTATTCAGCTGCAGGTAGGAATCCTCACACCAGTGAACAAAATCATCAACTACTGGGCCGTGGCCACTCTCACCATCCTGGAGGAGACTGACAATAACTGAGTCATCAGCATACTTTATAATGTGTCTGTTGTCATGTCTGCTCCGACACATGTTTGTGTACAGGATGAAGAGTAGTGGTGACTACACACACTCCTGAGGAGAGCCAGTAGAAGAGCACTTTAGGTCAGACAATGTACCATTGACCCTTACTCTCTGCGTCCTGTTGGTTAAGAAATCCAGAATCCAACCCACCAGATTATTGCTCAAATCAAATTGTTGCAGGAGCCTTTCAACTAAAATATGAGGTTGGATTGTATTAAAGGCAGAGGAAAAGTCCACAAATAAAAGCCTGGTGTGTGTCCCATTAAAATCTAGATGTTTAAAAAGCATGTTAAACAGAGTGACAGTGGCATCCTCCACTCCTCTGTGAGGCCTATAGGCAAACTGCAGAGGATCCAATGCATGCTCAGTCTGCTTTAGGACCTCACATCTGACCAGTTTTTCAAAAATTTTAATTAAAATTGAAATCAAAGCAACTGGTCTAAAGTCGTTTACCATTTTAGGACAGCTGGATTTTAGAACAAGAACAACCAGATCTTTCCAGATCTTAGGCACATGTTGTGTCTGTAAGGACTTATTGAAAATGTAATGAAATATAGGACTCAGTTCATGTGCACAGAACTTTACCAATCGCCCACATATATTATCAGGGCCCTGACTTTTGTTCACTTTTACAGCGCAGAACTCTCTTTTAATATCCTGCATCCCAATATTAAAGTGCTGATTGTCTTTGAGTTTCTGTTTCAAATCTTGGGTTTCAGTGCTAAAATCAAAGGAGTCAAAACGACCATAAAAACAATTAAGAGCATTAGCCAGCTCTGCGTCTGAATTAAAACCATCTAAAAACACACAATTACTGCGTTCTGTGCTCTGAAGGCCTGCAATAGTTTTCATACTGGCCCAGGCTGAACCAAATTTCTTTGTTGCCATCTTGCTTTCCAATTCTGATTTATAATTCTGTTTTGCTCTTAAAATTTCGGCCTTCAGCTCCTTTGTGGCAACCTGTAGCTCAGAAACAGACCCCTGCTTAAAGGCAAGTGCTTTCCTCTGTAAGCAGGATTTAACTGATTTTGTAACTCATGGCTTGTTGTTGGGATATATTTTGACATGTTTACGTGGAATGATTGTATTTTTACAGAAAGTCATGTATGAGCATGTGACATCCACCAAAGAGTCCAAATCATCCCCGCAGGCCAGTGTGAACATCTCCCAGTCTGTACAGTTAAAGCATTCCTGGAGGCTGTGCACTGAATCTTCTGTCCACACATCTTTGTCTCTGGTCTCCACCTTGCCTCTTCTGAGAGCAGTTTTATATGTGGACAGCAAATGTACACAGTTGTGATCTGAGGATCCTAAAGGAGGAAGGGGGAGTGATTTATAGGCCCTCTTTATGGATCCATAGCACAGGTCCAATGTCTTTTTTCACCTGGTTGGGCAGGAGACATACTGATAAAAGTTTTTAAGTGTCTTCTTTAAAGAAACATGGTTAAAATCCCCAAGAATAAAGTTTGGCGCCTCTGGAGATATTGACTGCAGCCGCTGCACCACATCAAAGATGGTGCTGGAGGCGGAGTCAGCGTCTGCCCTCGGGTGGATGTACACAGTCATGATAAAAAGCTGAGGGAACTCGCGAGGCAAATAAAAGGGGCATAGTGACACAGACAGAAGCTCCACATTGGGTGTACAGATGCGCTGTCTGACCGTGACAGATGTGCAGTACTGCTTATTAATGTATAAACATACGCCGCCCCCCTGACGTTTCCCCGTTACCTCTTCCTGCCGATCAGAGCGGAGTGGGGCTCCAAAGCCGTCAATCCACAGGTCCGCGTCCCGGTCATATGCAGTAAGCCAAGACTCGGTATAAGCCATGACACAGCAGTTCTTAAAGTCAGCCATTAATGCCTAAACCACTGGCAACAAAAGTGAATACACCCCTAAGTGAAAATGTCCAAATTGTGCCCAATTAGCCATTTTCCTTCCCTGGTGTCATGTTTCTCGTTAGTGTCACAAGGTCTCAGGTGTGAATGGGGAGCAGGTGTGTTAAATTTGGTGTTATCGCTTTCACACTCTCATACTGGTCACTGGAAGTTCAACACGGCACCTATGGCAAAGAACTCTCTGAGTACCTGAAAAAAAAACAAAAACGGATTGATGCTCTTCGTAAAAATGACCTAGGCAAAAGAAGATTGCCAACATCCTGAAACTGAGCTGCGGCACGGTGACCAAGACCATACAGTGGTTTAACAGGACAGGTTCCACTCAGAACAGGCCTCGCCATGGTCGACCAAAGAAGTTGAGTGCACGTGCTCAGCGTCATATCAAGAGGTTGTCTTTTGAAAATAGATGTATGAGTGCTGCCAGCATTGCTGCAGAGGTTGAAGGGGTAGGGGGTCAGCCTGTCAGTGCTCAGACCATATGCCACACATTGCATCAAATTGGTCTGCATGGCTGTCATTCCAGAAGGAAGCCCCTTTTATAGATGATGCACAAGAAAGCCCACAAATAGTTTGGTGAAGACAAGCAGACTAAGGACATGGATTACTGGAACCATGTCCTGTGGTCTGATGAGACCAAGGTAAATTTATTTGGTTCAGATGGTGTCAAGCATGTGTGGCGGCAACCAGGTGAGGAGCACAAAGACAAGTGTGTCTTGTCTACAGTCAAGCATGGTGGTGGGAGTGTCATGGTTTGGGGCTGCATGAAGCAGAACATGATCCCCTCCCTTCGGAAACTGGGAGAAACACCTCCAAGATGACCACTGCTTTGCTAAAGAAACTGAGGGTGAAGGTGATGGACTGGCCAATCATGTCTCCAGACCTGAGCCCTATTGTGCATTTGTGGGGCATTCTCAAATGGAAGGTGGAGGAGCGCAAGGTCTCTAACATCCACCAGCTCCGTGATGTCATCATGGAGGAGTGGAAGAAGGATTCCAGTGACAACCTGTGAAGCTCTAGTGAACTCCATAACCAAGAGAGTTCAGGCAGTGCTGGAATGAATGAATGAATGAATGAATTTTATTTATTTCGGATAGTACATTACAGGTTAAAAGAAACTGTATAATATAACAACAAGGTCAAATTAGACAAAGACTCCTTCTACTATACAATTCCACGTGAGTTATCCGAAATGGGTGATGGCTGAAGCCGCAGCTTATATTGCCCACCCATATTCCATCCAAGAATTCAAAGGAGAAAAAAGAGAAAACAAGACAAGAGCGATTACAATTTAAAACAAGGCTAAGACAAAATGTGACTGAGAGAAAAAGAAAACTGAGCTAGTCTAAGTTAAGCGGTTACTATTCAAAAACAAATCTAAGACATAGTGTCACAGAGAAAAAAGAAAAAAAGAAAAAACTAAGCTACAACACAACACAGGCTGGAAATGTCAATCCTTATGTGAGTTTACATGTCGTCTTGTAAATATGTTTGGAGTATTTCTTCCTTTAGTTTTTGTTTAAATTGTCCAAGCTTTGTACATGATTTTAATTCAGGTCCAAAATTGTTCCATAATCTGACTCCTTGCACTGAAATACAGTGTTGCTTGGTGGTTGTTCTCACTGTAGGCTTTTGAAATATACATGTTCCTCTGAAGTGATATCGTTTCTCCCTTGTTTGGAACAACTTTTGGATATTTGCGGGCAGTGATAGATTCTTCACTTTGAACATTATTATTGCGGTTTTAAAGTCAATCAGATCTTTCAACTTGAGAGTTTTTTGTTTAAGAAAAAGTGGGTTTGTTACTGAAAATAATTATTAATTATTAATTAATTATTAATTATTAATTATTACTGAAAATAATGGTGGCCACACAAAATACTGACACTTTGGTCACAATTTGGACATTTTCACTTAGGAGTGTACTCACTTTTGTTGCCAGCGGTTTAGACATTAACGGTTGTGTGTTGAGTTATTTTGAGGGGACAGCAAATTTACACTGTTATATAAGCTGTACACTGACTACTTTACATTGTGTCAAAGTGTCATATCTTCAGTGTTGTCCCATGAAAAGATATAATAAAATATTTACAAAAATGTGAGGGGTGTACTCACTTTTGTGAGATACTGTAGTCCAAAGGCATCCCATGGCAATGAACAGTAAGGGACATGTTATAAGTTTTTACTCCTAAAGTTTGTATGTCTTTCTGACCTTATTAATGTTTAATAATGAAATTCACCAGGCTCTTGGTTACCCATCTGTGTCATCTAGGCTGATAAAATCTCCTGTGTGTATATAAAAATATTTGTCTGATCATGCGTAATCTTTCTAGTCCTTGTCTTCATCCTGTGTTTCTAGAGCTCCTGTTCCCTAATTTTTAATGATATTCTTTGTATTTCATTTTAAATTTGATTTTATCTTGCCATCATCAAGAAGCATGTTCTGCATTAGTTTTACTAAACACAGTGACGCATGCATTTTTTCTCTAATCATCCACATCTGTAAGTTGCCAATTAAATTTAGACAAAGGATGCTGTATATATTCCACATACCGCAGCCTGACAATATGCCAATTGTGTTAAAACAGCAGCACTGTAGCTGATTGAAATTCACCAGTGATAGCAGAAAATTTGTGTATCATGCTGCAGCAGCATGAAAGTCTCTAATATAAAAATCCATTGCCTAATTAAAGGTCTTGCTTGAATTAATGAAGTGTGTTGAAAAATATCTTTAAAGCAGCATTGCAATATTCTTTCTTAAAACAGTAAAATAAAAACTTTTTTCTTAGATTTTGCTCCAGTTTACACATATCAGAAATGCAAGTCACAGGAACAGATCGGTTGGACCATTTTGCTCTTTTCTCTTTAGAAGTATGAGCAACAGTCAAGTTCTTTCCCAGTATACAAAAAAAAATCTAGGCCAGACCAACACTAAACATTTATTCATTTGTTACTTTAAATGAAGCTCAGGCTATTATAGCTAATGGTAGCTTTTATGGTTTGTTGAAATGCCCTGAAGTCTTATTAGCTTTTCAGTGATTTTTCCATCTTGTTTAGGTTCTCTCCTTATTCGACACAGACACATCGCAAGTTTACAAAGTTCCAGCAGATTCATTTATTGTTTAATCCCTCCCTGGGGAGACAGGTGTCAGCCTGGATCTTATCGGCTCTTGCATAATGAGAAAAAATGATGGAGCTGGGCTGGACCCTGCAAAGGTCACACGATCACACCCTTTTACAGAAACAAATGGAATTAATGAAAGCAGTTTGTCTGGACTCCTTCTCTATGTTGTGTGTCCTCGGCCCCTCATTATTCTCTCTCCCTCCCTGCCCTTGTCACACTGTGCATTCACTGTCATTGTCTCCCTTCACCAGATCCTCTAACTACAAGTTTTACAATTACATCGGCCATTTTGCTGTATCTATAAGCTGTTTCAGCAGTGTCACTTTCCCAGCTGAGTTTCATAAAATCATTTTAATAAAGCTAGACATCATCTAGGATGTGACAAAAAATGAAATCAACAAGTTTTGTATAGTAGTGAGGGAAAAAGATAATAAAACGTCCCACAGAAATGGGACATGATTGGATTATTTTCTGCAAATGTATTCTCACTGTGGGCTAAGATATTGCAGACTATAATATAAACAAGAATTCAGCAAAGTTTGAACTGCTGTGTGGAAAACTGCGGATGGAAAGAGAACAAAGGTAGCAAATAGCTTTGAGGCGGTAGAGAGGGCATGACAGCTCAAACAATGCATTTCCTGCCTGGAGTTTTTCATCTAATGTAATGCATTCTTAAAGGTGTAGCAAACGAGACTGAGGGAAGTGTCTGACATGGGTAGTGAGCACATCAGGGTCGGTGTCGCACGGAGACAGTGCTTATCGAATTTCCCTCTGGTGCGGCATGAAAGGAATGTACACCTAGCGTAGCATGAGTTTTTCTTAGCATGTGGCCTTCCCCTGCAGATCAAAAGATTGTGTCCGAGCCCAGGCAGAGGGACAGAGAGAAGCCTTGAGGCCATGCCACCCTCAAGCTGTTTGCTAGATGAGAATCAGATACAGTGGTTTTCTCAATGGGCTCTGCACTGTTATCATCCATGCACAATGAATATGCTGTCACGCAGAGGATTATTTCCACTGGAAAAAAGGGTATCTGAGTGAATGTTTTTCACTGGATTTTTTTACAAAAGATTTTTGGGGAAAAAAGAGAAAGCCTAACGACTCTAAAGAGTTGAATCATCCAGTCGATATTCTGGGATTTCACCTGGGGGGGTCCTCTGCCATTGTGTTTTGCACTACTGACTCACAGTGTGTGTGTGCATGGAACACTGCTAAGTTTAGACTTGTGTATGTTTTCCTCACAAACAAATCTTGCTCGTAATTGGCAGATGCAAGGGGTGAAATATTGACTGTGTTTATGTGTGCGTGCAAATGTGGGTGCATGTGAGCGTCGCCATGTGTGTGTGTTTGCTTTTGGCTGCTATCCTGGTTTCATCTCAGTGTGCTACCAAGGAGACATAAGCCATTTCCATCTGCCTCATGTTCCAAGTTTCTTTGTGTGCCTAATAAAAGACAGGAAGTTGAGTTTAAGTCAAATTTCTATCACCACACCGGTCTCTAATTAAGGCATGAAGACAAGATGAAGAACTGAACTTTCTCTCAACTTCTGTGACTGACAGCACACAGTAGGAGCGAACACAAACTGACTGGATACACAACCACTGGACACAGTTATTATATTAAGGATGCCTCAGATGATAGAGACTGACAAAATTATATTTCCCATCACAGTATTAATTTCTTTTTTGCTCTCTTCTGTGTGTTTTAAGTGATTTATTTCTCATGTGTAGTCCATTTGTGCCACATTTCTGTACCTTGAGTAGTCTGGACCATGCTCAAATGGCCCTTTTCCACTAGCATCTACTCAGCCCGACTCGCCTTGACTCTACTTGGTTTGTAGGGTTTTCCATTAGTACCTAGTACCTGGTACTAGGTACTATTTTGGTTCCTGCTTCAGTCGGGTTCCAAGCGTGCTGAGTCGAGCTGAAAATGTGACGTCAACAGATTGCAGGTTGTCATGATTATAAGCACAGGTGGGTGCCATTCTCAGTCTCCAGTTTGAGTTAAGTCCTTTTCTGTGTGTTTGCTCTCTGTTTATGTGGCAGGTATTATGGTGTGCTGCATTTGGTCTCTGGTCATTTATGAGTGGTTTTGTATTCTTAGTTTTGTCCTTATAGTCCTGTCTATTTATTGTGTGTCATTTTGTATGTATGGTATTATTTACATCTTTTGGGGTTGTGTTATCTTATTCTTGTATTATTTAGTTTCCGGTCTGTGCTTTTATTCTGACAGCGTCGTGCAGCTTCCGGCTGTCAAACTCTGTTTTGCGGGCTGCACAGCTTTCACTTGTTGTTTTGATTATTTCCTCATTCATGTACCCACACCTGTCATTCACTAATCATTTGTCCCATTCACCTATTTAAGGATACAGAAACATTTCCCCCCCGTTGCCTTGTCCTACTGTTTGCTTCCTCTGAGCATCAGTCTAGCCCTGAGTGAAAGTATTTTTCCACAGAGGTGAACGGGTGAGCTCCGCCATGGATTTAATCCTTTTCCCGTTTCCCTGATCCGTGAGCCCTGTTTCCCTTTGGGTGTGACTCCGGCTAGGGTTTGTCTCATTTTCCCCAGCGTTCCCTCACGCCTCAGCCTGTGCATCGTCCAAGCTGTTCTCTTTCCCCTCGGTGAGAGCCCTGTTCTCCTCCAGCGTACCTCATCTCCTCCTTATGTGTAAGTGTAGTGTTTTTGTACTGTGTTCGTGTTTATGTTAGTAAATGTTGCAGACTTACAGATGGCATTTGGTCTTCTCTGTAGCCCTTGAAAAGGGTGATTTTTGACAGCAGGCCACTGATTGGCCAGGGAGTAACATCAGTGGATGAGAGCGACGTCGTCACAAGATTCAAAACCACCATTTATAAATTTGTCTATGCGTTTTTATTATTTCTGTGATAATCAATGAGATAAATGGCTATACACAAATCAACACCGTGGTCCAACAACTAGGTGCGGACTCTTCTGTGCTTGGTGGGTGACGAGAGAATCCAGAGGGAGCTAAAAGGCTGAAAAGTTCACAGGCTGAAAAATTCATACAGTGGTCAAATTTGACCAAATGTGGTTTTTCAACAGTCTCTCCACCGGTCCACACACTTCTCCCATCAGTGTTGCAGTGCTTGGATCCCTGCACTTGAAAAAATAAACTACATCTGTTCAAATTTGACAACTACAAAGTTTTCAGTCTATGAGCTTTTGAAATGAAAAAGTATACTGCGAGGTCTCCGAGCTGATGGCTGCTCACGAGGAAGATGGTGAGTGTTCTGTGATTTTAAGCATCTTTTACATTATTTACTCCATTGGTGGCAAGCTCCCTTTGAACAAACAACGATATCACTGTTGTCTCCTGTATGTAGAAATTGCACTAGCTAGCTAGCTAGCTATCAGTGCTAACGCCGTGCTTTGCTTGTATTTTGCGCTTGCTGTAATACGTATTCTCTTCAGACAGCAAAACGTCAGCGTGCCAACAACATACTGGGATCATGGGCCGCTTTCCTGTAATGAACCCACCCACCTTGAGGTGTTACTCAGTTGCAATGGAAAACAACCTAAACCGTGTCAGGCCGAGTAGAGTCGGGGCGAGTTGAGCTGAGTAGCTGCTAGTGGAAAAGTGGCTATAGAATACCATGAAATGGATTTTACAGTTTGTGAAGCACTGGACAAAATCAAGATTATCACAAAAGCTGAGGATTAAAAATGAGGTTAATATTTAAAAACTAAATTTGAACATCAATAATTTACATGTTATGAACTTCTTAAAGGTGCACTCTGGTGGCTCTAAAACCATTTAAAACCACCTCAAAAACAAATATGTATTGCCCAATAGTATATTGTGGCTTTTTACCCACAAAAAAACTTTAATTGCCTTAGAATTGCTTGGAAGGAGATTTTAAATTTTGCACCTACTTAAGTATGCGCAGATCTATGACTATTCTAATTAACGGCCTGGAGGGCTTGCACATGATTAATCGCTGCAACTCCTGGTGGGTGGGCTGCCAGTCTGTTTAAGATGCTTCTGGATGTTAAAAGTTTTGCCTATATCTTCAAAAGTAAAAAGATAAACATTTTTGTGAAAACAGTTGAGGCGAGAGATAAATGTGTAGTTGCCAAATATGTGTTTACTTTTTACTAACAACCAGTCCCCCATCTGCTGGCAGCTGAGCAGGAAGGGGGGGGGCCCGATTTGAATGTGGCTGCTCTCAGTTCACAGCGCGGCACCCCGTCCACCCAGTAGACTGCACAATGATAATTTAGCAGCAGAGATGCTATGGAGAGAGATGGGGTGAGACTATGTACACTGTGCAAGTGAGCAATGGGCAAATTTAGCATCCAGTGTGTGAATTCCTATTTTCAAAGCTGTGTCCGGAGTTTGTTATTTATTCAGGAGTCTGATGGCAGTGGGAAAGAAGGAGTTTTTTAGTCTGGATGTCCTGCATTTCACATTTCTGTACCTCCGGCCTGAGGGTAGAAGTGTGAACATGTCTGTGCTGTTGTGGGTGGGGTCCTGGAGGGATGGCAGCAGCTCTCCTTTGGACTTCTGCAGTGGTAGATCTCTGGCAGAGAGGGAAGTGGAGTCCAGAGGATCTTCTCCGATTTCTTCACCACGCTCTGCAGGTGTTTGCGGTCCAGGCAGTAGTGCTGCTGTACTATGCAGTGATGCAGTTTGTCAAGAAGCTCTCGTTGATGCTGCGGACCTAGATGGTGGTCTACTGACCTCTGGCTCATTAGATGGTGGTACACTGACCTCCATGGGGAGGTCCATATGGAGGTCCACTGACCTCTGGCTTGACAATTAGATGTCCGACCGACCTCTGGCTTACAGTTGGAGGTGCCACCGACCTGTGCCTCAACAGTTTGAGGTCCATCGGCCTGTGGCTCGACAGTTGGGAGTCCACCAACCTCTGGCTCAACAGTTGGAGGTCCACCGACCTCTGCTCGACTGTGGAACGTGGTCCTCCTGCAGGCTCCGATCCTCGACACAGACCACCTCAGACAAGAGAGGAGAACAGCGGTCAATGAGGTGACAACCACAGTCATTAGCAACAGAGACTGGTGGGGAAGGAGGGGAAGGTCTCAAGAGCTGGTGGACTCTTCGCATGGGTCCCCTCACCAGGAGGTTAAAGGCAAGTCTTTTCTAAAATGGTTGTATAAAATCATGGAATAGGTACTTGCCTTAGCTCCTGTTCTCTCTGCTTCTGGAGTGACGACCTCATGATGCGAGCCGCAGGAGCGGCAGCCTCGGCCACTGGAGTAAATGATTTTTGTCGTGCGTAGGCACTCCATGGGCTGATGGTTTGGTGCACAGTCCCCTCAGGCGCTGATGGTTGAGCGTACTGGACCTCTGGAGCTGGTTGACTGAGGCGCACCAAGCTCAAGATCAGTGACATGGGTGGACCGGCCTCAGGAACAGCAGATAGAGGCTCACCGGCCTCTGAAACACATACGGAGACTCTCCGCCTCTGAAACACACTCTGGAGGCTGTCGGGCATCTGAAACACACACGGAGGGCTCTCCAGCCTCTGAGAACACACAACGACTCCTCCTCTTCTGGCATGAAGGGAGTACTCTTGGACAGCAGGAATTAATTAGATAGGCAGGGACGTCCTCCCTCAGGCGGGGCTTCGCTACCAACCGATGAGCCCGCCTCCATGCCGCATCCCTCCATTTGCATTCTCCAACCAACCAAGCGTGAGGCAGAGGTTATAGCAATTTCCAATATCCTGGATGAGGTCCTGCAGTTCCTGGCCGCAGGTGATGTCATCATGCGTGAGCTCGGGCAAGAGGAGACAGGAGCTGCTGGTGAGGGTGGGTAGATGGAAACAGTGACAGCAGAGAGCAGTGGAGAGAGCTCAGCAGTGATGGTAGGTAGCTGTAGCTGAACCCTCTCCCTGAGAACAAGGCAAAACTTTTCATTAGTAGGTGGTAAAAAATAAGAGGGCACTTGCCATTGTTTCCATTCTGCTGCCACTGAGGAGTCAGGCGATTGCTCCTGGGAGATGACGTGGGTCATCCGCCGCTGAGGATGCTGCTGAGTTGAGGGAGGAGGGCACAATAGCCTGAAGCGCCTCCGCTGGAGATGAGAAGCCAAACAGCTGTTCTACCTGACGACGACACAAGCCACGTCCTTTGGCTCGTGTTGATCTTCCCATCCACTGCTCCATTCCTGCCGCCAGCAATGGCTTCACCAGCCCCTAGAGCATCCACTGCAAGTTGGTCACAGAGTGCAGAAGTCTGGCGAGTTGGGGGTAGCTTCACAGGGATGGAATAGCCTCAATCATCTGCTCAGCACCTCCGAGGAACATGAGAGCTTTTTCAGGCAAGCGGGAGGTGTGGGCATCCTTGATGAGGTCCTCCATGAGAGAAGCATCCCAAACTTCCTCCTCATCGAGGCCCATAAAGAAAACTTTGCGTCCGCTGGTCCATACTGTTGATGTCCTTCTGTCATGCTGAGTGCCCCTCTGGGGCAGAATTCAGGCCCAGACGCTGGAACTTAAAATTATAAAATTTTATTTGGGGCTGGTCAACCCTGACACAGCTCGAGGGCTCAAAACACAAGACTTGACAAAAGTCCAGATAATATTAACCCCTAAACGCCTGAATTTATTTCCCATTATAAAAAAAAAATTCACTTGTTTTTCCTTTCAAGTAGATGCTAAATTAAGTTTGAGAAAGTTAATTTGACGGATAGCAATATAAAATAGGATATAATTTTAGGTATGATCAAATTAGCGACAACAGGCATCTATGGTAAAAAAATGGCAAAAAAGCACCTGTTCCCATCTCAAGTATGAAGAGGTCTTTTATTTTATGCAACAAAGTTATTTTCAGTATTTTCAACTATCATGACTGCCAAACTATAACCCTAACCCTAACCCTAACCCTAGCAATCAGGAAATGGATGGTGCTCCGTCTCTGACCGTTCCTACAAGAAACTAATGCTTGTAACAAGGTTCTTAGGTATGTGGTTGGGAAGTGCTCCAACCGGAAGTGGAGGAATACAGATGGTATTTTGGTTGCATTGGAGCGGAAGGCGGTTTGATGGCGAATTCGCAACGACAGGCGTCAAGGGGTTTAAACTTGGCAGGAGTATAGACAAGGAAAGGCAAGAACAAAATACATGACCTATTCAATTCAATTCAATTCAATTCAATTCAAATTTATTTATATAACGCCATTTCACAACAACAGTCATCTCATAGCACTTTCAACTGTAGGGGAACCCCCACAGTTGCAGAAAGACCCCAGCAATCAGGTGATCCCCTGTGAGCAAGCGCTTGCGACGGTGGAGAGGAAAAACTCCCTTTTAACAGGAAGAAACCTCCAGCAGAACCAGGCTCAGGGAAGGGCAGTCATCTGCTGCGATTGGCTGGGGGGTGAGGGAATAGAGAAGATGAAAGAGCAGACATGTAGAGAGCAAACAGCACGATGGGGGACTCATTCTATGGGAGAGAACAAACAGATGTTAATGACCAGCAAAAAAAAAAAAAAAAAAAAAAATTAATTGAGAGTGAAGAAAGAGTGAGGCCCAGTACATTATTGAGGTTCCCCGGCTGACTAAACCTATTAGCAGCATAACTAAGGGAGGGTTCAGAAACACATGATCCCTCCCTAATTGTAGACTATATCAAAAAGGAAGGTTTTAACCCTATTCTTAAAAATAGAGATCGAGTCTGACTCCCAAATCCAGATTGGCAAGCTGGTTCCAAGGAGAGGAGCTTGATAACTGAAGGCTCTGCCTCCTATTGTACTTTGGAGATTCTAGGTATTACAAGTAATCCTGCATTTTGAGGAGCATAGTGCTCTGTTAGGATAATATGGTAGTATCAGATCTTTTAAATAAAAAGGGGCCTGATTGTTTAGAGCTTTGTAAGCATCCATCTCAGCACCTGGAACACCATGGCTCCTTCTCCGTCATGTACCCACTGTTTATCGCTCCTCGGTAAGGTCTCTGAGCTGGAAACGAGGCTCTCCAACCTTTTCAAGATTTGGGAGGCTGAGGACCACCTCGACACCATCTCTCTCGGGCGATCATCAGCTCTGGCTACCGTCTCGCAGCTGGCCGATACTGCTACTTACTTGGGTGAGCTCAGCACGTCTCCATCTACCTCCACTCCTGCTCCAGCCTCCGCAGACGTCAGTGACCTCAGCAACAAACACTGGTTTCATCTCGGGGCTAAACCCAAAGCTTCGGTTGGTCCCTCTCATCCTCCATCCACGCCCTGGACCTTGGTTCGACCAGCTAATAACCATCGTCGATGGACCAGAATGGGCCGCACCTCTTCTCTTCCCATGGCCTTGGAAAACAGATTTGATATCCTTTCCCTGGAGGATTTTCCCCACCTGGACGCTGGCCGTCCACCTGTGGACGCCCCTCGTCCTCCGCTCCTCTCCTTCAGCGGCGGCTCATGTCCGCAAAAACCCCAGATGGAAGACCCACCCTGGGTGTGTCAAATTACACACCAGCTCCAGATAGAAGAGGGAGAGCGGCATCAATCCCGCCTTCGCAACAACAACATCACCCTTTTCAAAATTATTCTCCTCATCAGAATCCACCGACAACCCCCCCCCCCCCCCAGACGACGCTAGTATTGGTGGACTCGATCATGAGGAACGTCAGAAGCAGGTACTGCATCATTCGATTTTTTTCCCAGGGCTAGAGTCTCTGAGCATTGAGGCTCTTATCCTGCACCTGCTGAATGAATTCCCTCACGTACAACTGTCATTGTGCATGTAGGATGCAAATAACATCCCAGATGAAGCGTCGGAGATTTTAAAAAGTGACTTCAGGGAGCCTTCTGTCCACTCTTATGAACTGTGGCAGACAAAGGCCCAGCTCATCTCTGGGCCTTTGGCTCCTCTCAGACGAGGCTGCAATCGTTTTAGCAGAACTCTCAAGTCTTAATTCTTGCTGGTCTTTTTACTTGTCCTATTTTTAACATTGGTTTTGTTGACAATTTTAACTTATTCTGGAACTGCCCTTCACTTATGAGGCCTGATGGCACCCAACCAAATAGACTTGGTGCAGTGTTTTTAAGAAACAAATCTATTCTATTCCATTCGGTGTTTTTTAGTACAGTGACTGGGACCTGGCATGTTTACTTGCTCTGGAAGCGTCTGGGTTTGGCCAAACTGCCCTTTTCTGGTTCTGTTCTCACTTCTTGTATCAATCCCATTAATTCAGGTGGTCTTTACCGTTTGGATCAGCCTTTGATTTATAATCCTATAGAGATTGAGTCTATCTCCCGTTGCCCTAAATATTGTAACCCAGGACAAATACAACACAACTTGAAAAACACACGCACTCCTGCAGCTCCTCCTCATCCACCACCCTTCAACTTTGTCCCTGTCTCCTCCCTTAGAGAACCTTTTTCTGCTCCCTCTAAAGTTAATAAAAAAGTTAAAAAAAATAGAATACATAAACTTCCCAAATTGATTAAACAAAATGTTGATAAAATTCTAATCCAGTCTCAAGTCCCTAAAATTAATAAAATTAAAAAAATGGCCTCTGTTCCTCCCCAAAATTTAAAAATTAAATGTGGTTTATTTAACATTAGGTCTCTATCTTCTAAGTCTCTTCTGGTTCATGATCTATTAATCGATCATCAGATCGATCTACTATCCCTCACAGAGACCTGGTTTGGGCAAGATGGTTATGATGGTCTGAATGAATCAACTCCTTCTGGGTATTTAAACTGTCATAACCCCAGAGGTTCTGGTCGTGGTGGTGGAGTGGCGGCAATTTTCCATTCTAAATTACTAGTTAATGTTAAGCAAAAATTATGTTTTAATTCCTTTGAAGGTTTGGTCCTCAGTGTGGGGCCTGTTGGCAATCTTGGCTTGAACCCAATTCTCTTTGCCATAGTTTATCGTCCTCCCATGGCCTATTCAGAGTTTCTATCGGAATTTGCCGAATGTTTAGCTGATTTAGTGCTGAAATCCGATAGAATAATTATTTTAGGGGTCTTTAATATACATGTTGATGTAGAGAGTGATTGTCTTAATAAAGCATTCAATTCAATTTTAGACTCAATGGGGTTTTCCCAAAAAGTAAAAAATTCTACCCATTATTTCCACCATACATTGGACCTTGTTTTGACTTATGGTATAGATATCGAAAATCTGGTAGTGTCTCCTCATAATCCCTTACTGTCTGACCATTGTCTGTTAATTTTTGATTTCATTATCTCTGATCACTTATTTCCTAAAGAAAAATACTACTACAGCAAATGTCTTTTTGATGACATTGCTAAATTTTCGCAGATTGTCTCCTCTATGCCATGGGTCAACACAACAGAAACAACAGAAATAAATGATGGAGAGTCTGCTCCATTCATGATTGATAGCATGGTCGATGGTGTTACTGCCTCTCTGCATCGGACTCTAGATTTGGTAGCCCCTTTAAAAAAGAAAAAGTCTAACCAGAGATTTCTAACCCCTTGGTTTAACTCAGAAACTCGTGGCTTAAAACAGAAAACTCGTCAATTGGAAAGGAAATGGCGTTCAACTAATTGAGATGAATTCTACTTAGCGTGGAGAAATCATTTCTTAATCTATAAAAAATCTCTTAGAAAAGCTAGATCAAGCTATTATTCTGCATTAATAGAAGCAAACAAGAATAACCACAGGTTTATCTTCAACACTATAGCCAGGCTTACAAAGAGCCAGGACTCAGTCAATCCTCGCATCCCCCCTGAGCTTTCTAGTCAGGACTTTCTGAACTTTTTCAATCTTAAAATTTTATCTATTAAAGATGAAATCAGTCAGATTCTTCCTACCGTAAACTCAAGTACATTAACTACTGCAACTCCCTCAATTGATATCTGCTTAGATAAGTTTGCTCCAAATGACCTCTTAGAGTTGGATAAAATAATTTCCTCATCTAAGCCTTCATCTTGCCTTTTGGACCCTATTCCTTCCAGGTTATTTAAAATTATCTTCTCAATTATTGGTAGCCGTATTCTTCTTATAATTAATTCTTCTTTAACTCTGGATTATGTACCACTGGCTTTTAAAACCGCTGTAATTAAACCCTTATTCAAAAAAATGATGCTCAATCCTGGAGTTTTGGCCAATTATTGACCAATCTCTAATTTGCCTTTCATTTCAAAAATCTTGGAAAGAGTTGTTGCTGTGCAATTATCTGAAAATTTGCAAGGAGTTGGTTTGTTTGAAGTGTTTCAATCTGGGTTCAGAGCTCATCACAGCACTGAAACTGCCTTAGTCAAGGTCACTAATGACCTCATGACTGCATCTGATAATGGACTTGTCTCTGTTCTTGTTCTTTTAGATCTCAGTGCAGCCTTTGACACTATCAATCATGCCATTCTACTTGATAGATTAGAACACTTTGTTGGACTGAGTGGAACTCCGTTGCAGTGGTTTAGATCTTATTTGTCCAATAGATTTCAGTTTGTCCATATCAATAATGAATTTTCTTCCAACTCTAAGCTCAGTCATGGAGTTCCACAGGGATCTGTGTTGGGCCCTACTCTTTTTAGTCTGTATATGCTCCCGTTAGGTAATATCATCAGAAAGCACTGTATACATTTTCACTGTTACGCAGACGACACAACTATACCTGTCAATGAAGCCCGATGATTGTAATCAATTAGCCAAGTTAGATGCCTGTCTTAAGGACATCAAAGCTTGGATGACTTGTAATTTTTTACTATTAAACTCTAATAAGACTGAAGTCATTCTTGTTGGCCCAAAACATCTTAGAAATTCCTTTTCAAATTATGCCCTTAATTTAGATGCTGCCACTCTCACTCTGAACAGTTCTGTGAGGAACCTTGGAGTTACTTTTGATCAAGATTTGTCCTTTAATTCACTTATTAAAGCTGTTTCTAAGACTGCCTTCTATCATCTACGCAGTATTGCCAAGATCAGGAGCATCTTGTCTCTGAATGATGCTGAGAAACTGATTCACACCTTTGTCAGCTCTCGATTAGATTATTGTAATTCGCTATTATCTGGTTGTCCTAAAGCAGGGGTCCCCAAACTTTTTCCTGTGAGGGCAACATAACTTTTGCCTTCTCTGATGGGGGCCGGGATCAGTTTGTAGCAGAAAAAGTGTGACGATCGCAGGGGTGCTTAAACGTAAACATTTATTATTTTCCAGAAAGCCACACATAACCAAATATTAATAACCCTTTCCGGGATCTTCACAGGAAAAAAAATCAGAAAATAAATAATAACACTATTAATGAAATAAATAATAACCAAATAACCCTCTCTGGGTTCTTCACAGAAAAAAAGTCCATGGAACATTAACTTTCTGTTGTGCCGTGCACAATCTTAACAGGTAAAAGTTCAGCTTAGTTGTCAGAGCAGAATCTCTTACTTAAATGACTCATATGAGCAGTCTCTCAAAGTTCTTGTGTTTCTTCCTTATAATCCTTTTGTAGGTTCCAGTAGGCTTGTAGACACCACTGTTTGAAGCTCTCTCTCTCATCAACTTCACTATGAAAACCACAAAGCAAGCAGGCTGAGAAACCGAACTAAGTGATACAGCACCTACACAGCACAATACATTTCACTACCAGTATGGTTGTGGAGATGGATTTTATCCCAGTAGATTTTATTATGATTATATTTGTTTATACTCAGAATGACACAGTATGTATGCTCATCAGTGTGAACTGTGGGCCTGCATCTGGCTGGTGAGAAGTTGAATGTCAGGTTCCATTTTAGTCACAGCCAGTCTCAAACACTGATGCAGATGTTCATCTGTCAATCTTGATCTCATCGGAGTTTTCAGGTGTTTCATGTGTGAAAAGGTTTGCTCGCAGATATACGTGCTGCCAAAAAGTGTGGACATCTTCATTGCATGTTTTTTAATGTTAGGGTACGTGTCGTTTGGGAGGGCGGCATAGAAGTCAATGAGACTGTTGGGCTTGAATGCATCTTTCAGAACATCACAGTTCTGTAACTCGGCCAACTCAAACTGATAAGAAGGCTGGGCTTCATCGATGTCGGCAACAAAGGGGTTCTGGAAAAGACGGATTTCTTTTGCATTAACATGTAGTTCACGGAATCGCACACCGAACTCCGCCTTCAGCATTTCCAGTGCTTCCACACACTTTTCAGCTGGGAACGGGACCGCTGGATTCTCTGCAGAGAGGTTTTGGGTAGCAGGGAGATGGATGAAGTTGTGCTTTTTCACTTGTTTCAAAAGCAGCGCTAGTTTCACCTCAAATGCTTTTATGTGGGAATACATGTCGCAAATGAGTTTCCCCTGGCCTTGTAGCTGCAAGTTAAGGCTGTTCAGCATTTCTGTCACGTCTGTTAAAAATGCGAGGTGCCATTTCCATTCTGGGTTGATCAGCTCTGGGACCGTTTTGTCTTTTGAATGAAGAAATGCGTTAATTTCGGGTAGCAGCTCATAAAAATGCCTCAAAACTCTGCCCCGGCTCAACCATCGGACCTCTATGTAGTACAGCACATCGCCGTGCGCAGACTCCAGTTCAGACAGGAATTGTTGGAACTGCCTGTGTTTAAGTCCCTTTGCTCTGATGAAGTTTATGCATGACACCACAACCTTCATGACAGAATCCCACTTCAACACTTTGCAGCACAGTGCTTGCTGGTGAATTAGGCAGTGGACTTGTAGCGGGGCGGTGAGACCCCGTTCTTCCATCTCCCGGTTCATGAGTCCTATTAGACCCCGAGACGCACCCACCATACTAGGAGCTCCGTCAGTTGTGATGCTGGCAAGCTTTGACCAGTCCAGGTCCAACTCTTCCATGGTTTGGCATACTTTGCCGAAAATATCCTCCCCTGTCGTAGTCCCTTTGAGACTTTGGAGGGCTGCCAGCTCCTTGCACATTTCAAAGTTTGTGCTAACTCCACGAATAAAAATGAGCAGCTGCGCTGTGTCCTGCACATCCGTGCTCTCATCCAGTGCTAATGAAAAAAAGTCAAATTCTTTCATCTTCTGCTGCAGCTGGGCATATACATTACCCCCGATTTCTTCAATGCGTCTGGTGATTGTACTCGCCGACAGACTCACAGCATTGAAGACATCTTTCTTCTCGGGAACACACCTCCTCCATGACAGCATTTCAAACATTTCTGACAATTCTCCATCGGTGAAAGGTTTACTGCTGCTTGCTATCAGTTGAGCAACCCGAAAGCTGGGCCGGACGGATGACTGGTTCAGCTGAGCTTGGCGTACAGTTGTATTCTGCTGAGCTAACAGTCCACTTTTTAGCTTTGAGAGTTTGTCTGCTCGCATTTGGCCTTGCAAGCTATCATACTTGTCTTTGTGACGGGATTCATAGTGTCGGCGCAAATTGTATTCTTTGAATACCGCCACAGCCTCTTGACAGATGAGACAAGCAGCCTTTTCTTTGCATTGAACCAAAAAATAATCGTTTGTCCACTGCAGGTTAAATACCCTGCATTCTGAATCAATTTTTCTCTTACCTAACCTTTTCGCCATTATTCCGTTTTATTTGACAGGGGTGAGTCTAGGATTTTTTTTTCTGAGGTGGGGGGGGGGGGTTCAGATAGGGGCACAGACTGCAGAAGGGTGGAATAGAATGTCACGTTCTATGCGTGTATTAGTCTCGATCGCGTGGCCAGACTGAAAAAAAAAATCATAATGCGTCTCTGGTATTGTTCAGGGGGCCGAGCCAAATGTGGAGGCGGGCCGTATCCAGCCCGCGGGCCATAGTTTGGGGACCACTGTCCTAAAGTATCCTTAAAAAATCTTCAGTTGATTCAAAATGCTGCTGCTAGAGTTTTAACTGGTTCTAGAAAAAGAAATCATATCTCCCCAGTTCTGTCCTCCCTTCATTGGCTTCCCATAGAATTTAGAATCAAGTTTAAAATCCTTCTTCTTACTTTCAAAGCTCTTAATAATTAGGCCCCCCAATATATATAAAAGATCTGATATTACCTTACCATCCTAATAGAGCATTACGCTCCCAAAATGCTTGCTTACTTGTGGTGCCAAGAATCTCCAAAAGTACAGTGGGAGGCAGAGCCTTCTGCTACCAAGCCCCTTCTCTCTGGAACCAGTTACCACTCTGGGTCCGGGAGTCAGACTCGGTCTCTGTTTTTAAGAACAGGGTAAAATCCTTCCTTTTTAATATAGCTTATGTTTAAGGAGGGATTTTGTGTCTCTGAACCCCACTTTTGTTCTGTTGCTATCTGATCCATACTGCTGGTTGACCTCCAACAATGTACTTGGCATCTTACTGTTATCTAACTAACTAACTAACCTGCACTTATATAGCGCTTTTCTAGTCACAAAGACCACTCAAAGCGCTTTTCATTAATACTAACCCTCTATTCTAAGGGCCTATAGGAAACAAATATCTAGGGACAATTTAGAACAGCCAATTAACCTAACATGCATGTTTTTGGCATGTGGGAGGAAACCGGAGAAATCCCGGAGTAAACCCACGCAACACGGGGAGAACATGCAAACTCCACACAGATCACTGTTGGTCGGGGGCTGGGATCGAACCCACGATCCCACGATCCCCCGGCCAAGGGTAAACTGTGCTGCCACAGTGCTAACCTTTATGTCTGTCCTCTCCATCCTCCCTATCCCCTCACCCCCAGCCAGTCGCAGCAGATGACTGCCCCTCCCTTAGCCTGGTTCTGCTAGAGGTTTCTTCCTGCCAAATGGGAGTTTTTCCTCTCCACTGTCGCTTAGTGCTTGCTCATCGTCTGATTGCTGGGTTTTTCTGAGACTGTGTAGTTTTTTCTGCACTGTGGCACCACGAGACGGCTTTTGTTGTGATGTGGCGCAGTATAAATAAAGCTGAATTGAATTGAATTGAATTAAGTAAGAAGAAGGATTTTAAACTTAATTCTAAACTCTATGGGAAGCCAATGAAGGGAGGCCAGAACTGGAGAGATATGATCTCTCTTTCTAGTATCTGTTAAAACTCTTGCTGCAGCATTTTGGATCAGCTGAAGACTTTTTAAAGCTGTTTTAGGACAACCTGATAATAAAGAATTACAATAGTCTAATCTAGAGCTAACAAAAGCGTGGATCAGTTTCTCAGCATCACTCTGAGACAAGATGCTCCTAATCTTGGCAATATTACACAAATGATAGAAGGTAGTCTTAGAAACAAATTTAATTTGTGAACTGAAAGGCAGATCTTGATCAAAAATAATTCCAAGGTTCCTCACAGAGCTATTAAGAGAAAGAACAAGCAAGTAGACCTGAAGCGTGTAATCATGCCAAATGACAATTACGGACAAAGGATAATTAAAGAGATCACTCGATGTCTGCAGCTATCTTACAGTGCTTTTGGCTGCCTCCAGAATGACTGGCGGAGAGAGAAGATCCGCACAACCACAAAGTTTTGAATCTTTAACACCTGTGTGATCCCTGTCCTCCTTTACGGCTCCGAGACCTGGATCCCACAACCACCCACCATCTGGATACATTCCATCAGATCTGCCTCTGGAACATCCTCAGCATCTGATGGTTCCACCACATCACAAACGATGAGGTTTACAGGAGGGCTGGCTGTCCTATCCCCATCTCCACCATTATCAGAAGAGCAAGGCTGCGGCTCCTTGGCCACGTGGCCAGGCTGGAAGATGGGACACCGGCCAAGCAGGCCCTCTCCACCAGCACTCGTCCACCCCCCCACCCTCCCAGGGCTGGCATCGCCCCCGAGGTCGGCCCAGACTGTCCTGGATGACCCAGGTTGCAATGATAAGATCTCTGGCTGACCTCATCGCCCTAGCCCAAGATTGTCCTGCCTTCAGACTGTTGGCCACAATGGTCACTTAAGTGGCCAGGCAAGGATTAATTAAGTATACACAGGTTGAAAATACTTTAGTTTTGCAGAGAGGTGAGATGAACCATTACTTTGTGAATCTGACACGCTCAATCAACAATGGAGTTCATCCTCTACAGGTAACTGAAATGACACAAATGAGTTCAGGCATCCATCATTTTACAACATTAAATTATATATTTAAAACTCAATAACACTTAATACATTTACAACCTGGTGGGAGGGGGCCGATGCTGTGATCGCAAGACGTTCCGAGACTGTTGCGCAGTAATCCAAAATGGTGGCACCTGCCGACTGAGCATAAACAACTTTTCCATGAGTAGTTTATTTTCTTCTGCTTTTTGTAATTAATAACTCAGAATCAGAATCAGAATCAGAATCAGATTTATTGCCATTGTCCATGTAGTACGCAAACTAGGAATTTGTCTCGGTGCAATGCTGCAACATTAAACATGATAAAATAAAAGAAAGAAACTATACATGCAATAAAGTGTAGAATAAGAGTAAGTGATACTGGTCAGCAGTTAAAATATATTAGCGAGCAGCAGATACTGTGGAGAACCATATAGTGCAGTCGGTAATGCAGGAAGAAAACAGTGATGATTGACATGAGTCTGGTTGAGCTGTTGTACATAGTGCACGAGAGTCAATAAGTCACTTAGTGTTCAGCAGTCTGATGGCAGAGGGGAAGAAGCTGTTCATGTGACGGGAGGTTTTAGTCTGGATGGACCGAAGTCTTCTACCTGAGGGGAGGGGGGCAAACAGTACGTGACCCCGGGTGTGAGGGATCGGCTATGATCCGGCCAGCACGCCTCCAGGTCTGGAGATGTACAGATCCTGAGAGATGGGAGCTTGCAGCCGAACACCTTCTCAGCAGTGCGCACGACGCTGCTGCAGGCCTTAGTCTGTCCCTGCAGTGGCTCCTGCGTACCACAACGGATATGGAGGTGGTGAGGGATGGACTCGATGATGGCTGTGTAGAACTGCACTAACATCTTGGTGGGTAGCTTGAGCTTCCTCAGCTGCCAGCAGGAAGAACATCCTCTGCTGGGCTTTTTTGATGAGTGAGCTGATGGTCGGCTCCCATTTGAGGTCCCTGGTGATGGTAGTGCCTAGTAAGCGGAAGGAATCAAGCAGTGGTGATGGGAGAGCCTGTGAGGTGAGAGGGGGGGCAGAGGGGTTGTGACTTTCCTGAAGTCCACAATCATCTCCACTGTCTCAGAGCGTTCAGCTGCAGGTTGTTGTTGTTGCACCAGGACGCCAGCTGGGCCACCTCTCTCCTGTAGGCGGACTCGTCGCCGTTGGAGATGAGCCCGATGAGGTGGTGTCGTCCGCAAACTTGATCAACTTGACAGACTGGTGGCTGGAGGTGCAGGAGTTGGTATAAAGGGAGAAGAGTAGGGGGGAAAGTACACCGCCCCTGGGTGATCCGGTGCTGATGCTAGTAGAGTCTGAGACAGTCTTTCCCAGCCGCACATGCTGCCTCCGGTCCGTCAGGAAGTCGGTGATCCACTGCAGAGGGATCAGGCACGTTGAGGCAGGGACAGCTTGTCCGGAGCAGAGCGGGCGGATGGTGTTGAATGCGGAGCTGAAGTCCACAAACAGGATCCTGGCGTAGGTTCCCGGGGAGTCCAGGTGCTGCAGGATGGAGTGGAGGGCCAGGTTGGCTCGGTAGGCAAACTGCAGCGGGTCCAGGAGAGGGGTGGTGATGGACTGAGGTGGGGCAGGACCAGGCGCTCAAAGGACTTCATGACTACAGAGGTGAGCGCTACAGGTCTGTAGTCATTAAGTCCAGTATCCGTGGCTTCTTGGGGACAGGGATGATGGTGGAGGATATTGAGGCAGGTCGGCACGTGGCATAGCTTAAGGGAGGAGTTAAAAATGTCTGTGAAGACAGGAGCCAGCTGTATCGCACAGGTCTCAGGGTGGAGGGAGACACGCCGTCCGGACCGGGGGCCTTGCGCGGGTTCAGTCTGGAGAACTGTTTGAGCATGTCCTGCTCACTGATGATAAGGCAGGGGGGGGGGAGGAGGGGGGGTGCCTTTAATGAAGCGTAGGGATGTGGAGGCTGTGGAGCTGGAGGAGGGGGGGGAGTTGGACACAGATGACGAGGTGTCAAAAGGGCATAGTGTTGGGACAGTCTTTGACAAAGGGCTTTGTCATCCTGACCTTTAGGAGCCTGAGGCGATAGTTGGTGATCTGCCCTCAGTCCTCTCCCACACAGAAGCCGAATCATTAGCAGTGAACTGCTGCTGGAGTCTCTCAGAATACCCAGATTTAGCTCTCATCAGCTCTCTGTTAAACCGATATTTAACCTCCCTGTAGCAGTCCCTGTCTCCACTTTTCAGCGCTGCTTCCTTCTCCTTCCTGATCTGTCTGAGCTTAGCTGTGAACCAGGGTTTGTCATTAGAGTACCTCACCCTGGTGCGTGATGGAAGAATGTCCTCCTCACAAAAGTGGATATATGAGTTCACAGGGTCCGTATATTCATCCAGATCATGCGTGGCTCGTTTAAACATGCCCCAGTCAGTTATTTCCATGCACGTTTCCAGCTTCTCCTCAGCTTCACTGGTCCGTTCTTCGTAGTGCTCACGACAGGTTTAGTGAGCTTCAATCTGACTGACTCTCTGTTTCTAGCTTTCTTTTTTTGTACAGAGCTGGAGGACCGAGAGAATTATATTGATGAATTTTATTTCTGTTGCTGTGTCATGGAGCAGTCTCCCATCCTGCTTCCCCAGTCAAAGTAACTGAGACTGGGCAGACTCGCCGAAAATAACGCCCGAAAAATCACGAGACGGCTCTGAGGTTAGTGACATCCTTTTTTCTATTGAAAATAAACTTATCACCATGGATGGCAGACTAGCGTTAGTAGAGCTGCTCCATAAAGAATTCCAGAGCATGCGTGAGAGTCTGGAGTGCAGTCAGGCGCAGCTCGTCTCTCTCTTAGAGGAAAACCAATAGTTTGAAAAAGTCAAGTAACACGCTAACATGCATCTTGGCATTGTTGAAAGAGAGAACAGGAAGATGAAGGAAACTGTTCTCAATTTGCAGCCACGCAGCATGAAAGAAAACCTTGTTTTTTCCGAAATTGCTGAAAAAAAGTAATGAAAATCTAGAAAAGCTGGTCCGGGAATTTATTCAATTTCAATTCAATTCAATTCAACTTTATTTATATAGCGCCATTTCACAACAACAGTCATCTCATAGCACTATCAACTGTAGGGAGGACCCCCCACAGTTGCAGAAAGACCCAGCAATCAGGCGATCCCCTGTGAGCAAGCACTTGGCGACGGTGGAGAGGAAAACTCCCTTTTAACAGGAGAAACCTCCAGCAGAACCAGGCTCAGGGAGGGGCAGTCATCTGCTGCGACTGGCTGGGGGGTGAGGGGACAGAGAAGAAGAAAAGAACAGACATGTAGAGAGCAAACAGCACGATGGGACTCAATCTATGGGAGAGAACAAACAAATGTTAATGACCAGCAAAAAAAAACATATTTCATAGAGAGTGAGGAAAGGAGTGAGGCCCAGTGCATTACTGGAGGTCCCCCGGCTGACTAAACCTATTAGCAGCATAACTAAGGGAGGGTTCAGAAACACATGATCCTCCTAATTGTAGGCTATATCAAAAGGTAGGTTTTAGCCCTATTCTTAAAACCAGAGATCGAGTCTGACTCCCGAATCCAGATTGGCAGCTGGTTCCCACAGGAGAGGAGCTTGATAACTGAAGGCTCTGCCTCCCATTGTACTTTTTGGAGATTCTAGGTATTACAAGTAAACCTGCATTTTGGGAGCGTAGTGCTCGTTAGGATGATACGGTAGTATCAGATCTTTTAAATAAAAAGGAGCCTGATTGTTTAGAGCTTTGTAAGTAAGAAGAAGGATTTTAAACTTAATTCTAAACTCTATGGGAAGCCAATGAAGGGAGGCCAGAACCGGAGAGATATGATCTCTCTTTCTAGTACCTGTTAAAAACTCTTGCTGCAGCATTTTGGATCAGCTGAAGACTTTTTAAAGATGTTTTAGGACAGCCTGATAATAAAGAATTAAATAATCTAATCTCGAGCTAACAAAGCGTGGATCAGCTTCTCAGCATCACTCTGAGACAAGATGCTCCTAAATCTTGGCAATATTACGCAAATGATAGAAGGCAGTCTTAGAAACAAATTAATCTGTGAATTGAAGGACAAATCCTGATCAAAAATAACTCCAAGGTTCCTCACAGAGCTATTAAGAGAAAGAGTAACTGCATCCAAACTGAAAGTTTGATTTGAAAGGAATCTCTAAGGTTTTTTGGACCAACAAGAATGACTTCAGTCTTATCTGAATTTAATAGCAGGAAATTACAAGTCATCCAAACTTTGATTTCCTTAAGACAGGCTTCTAACTTGGCTAATTGATTAGTATCATCTGGCTTCATTGACAGGTATAATTGTGTGTCATCTGCATAACAGTGAAAATGTATACAGTGCTTTCTAATAATGTTGCCTAACGGAAGCATATATAAACTAAAAAGAGTAGGGCCAAGCACAGATCCCTGTGGAACTCCATGACTAAGCTTTGAGCTGAGAGAAAACTCATCATTTACTATGAACAAACTGGAACCTATCAGATAAAATAAGATCTAAACCACTGCAACGAAGTTCCATTTAAGTCCAACATAGTGTTCTAATCTATCAAGTAGAATATTATGATCAATAGTATCAAAAGCTGCACTAAGATCTAAAAGGACAAGTACAGAAACTAGTCCATTATCAGATGCAATGAGGAGGTCGTTAGTGACCTTCGCTAAGGCTGTTTCAGCTCTATGATGGATTCTAAACCCAGATTGAAACTCCTCAAATAAACCATTTCCCTGCAGGTGTCAAATAATTGCGTAGCAACAACTCTTTCTAAGATTTTGAATGAAAGGGAGATTAGAGATTGGTCAATAGTTAGCTAAAGCCCTGATCTAGCGCTGGCTTTTTTGAGTAAGGGTTTAATTACAGCCGTTTTAAAGCTGCGGTACATGGCCTAAAGTTAATGAAGAAATTAATTATATGAAGAATAAAGCTACCAATAAGTTGGAAGACTTCTTTAAATAACTGGTAGGAATAGGGTCTAAAAGACAAGTTGAAGGTTTGGATGAGGAAACTATTTTGTCTAACTCACAAAGGTCGATTGAAGTAAACTCATCAAGACAGACATCAATAGAAGGAGTTGTAGTAGTTACAGTATTTAAGTTAACTGTGGGAAGAATCTGATTGATTTTATCTCTGATGATGAAATTTTTATTATTGAAAAAGTTCATAAAGTCCTGACTAGTAAGCTCTAAGGGGATGCTAGGATTGACAGAGTCCTGACTCTTGTCAACCTGGCTACAGTACTGAAAAGAAACCTGGGATTATTCTTGTTCTCTTCTATTAATGCAGAGTAATAACTCGTTCTAGCTTTTCTAAGAGATTTTTATAAATTAAAAGATGATTTCTCCAAGATCTAAATAGATTTCATCTAAATTAGTAGAGCCGCCATTTTCTTTCTAATTGACGAGTCTTCTGTTTTAAGCTACGAGTTTCTGTGTTGAACCAAGGAGTTAAAAATCTCTGATTAGACTTTTTCTTTTTTAAGGGGGGCCACCAATTCTAGAGCCTGATGCAGAGAAGCTGAAACACTATCCACATGTTATCAATTACAGAAGGAGCAAGCTGTCTATAGCTTATTTCCGTTGTGTTGACACATGGCATAGAGGAAACAATCTGCATAAATTTGGAAACAGCATCATCTGAGAGGCATCTACTGTGATAATATTTTTCTTTAGGAGCCAATAGTCAGAAATAGTAAAATCAAAGGTTAACAGACAATGGTCCTGACAGTACAGGGTTATGAGGAGACACTACAAGATTTTCTATTTCTATGCCATATGTCAGAACAAGGTCCAAGTATGGTGGAGGTAATGAGTAGAATTTCCTACTTTCTGAGAAAACCCAATCGAGTCTAATATTGAATTAAAAGCCACATTAAGGCAGTCACTAGCTACATCCACATGTATATTAAAGTCCCCTACTATAATTATTCTATCAGATTTCAGCACTAAATCAGCTAAGAAATCAGGAAATTCGGATAAAAATTCTGAATAGGTTGATGGGGGACGATAAACTATGGCAAATAAAATTGGGTTTAACCTGGAATTGCTAAAGTGCCCAACACTGAGGACCAGGCCCTCAAAGGAATTATAACATGTTTTTTGCTTTACATTAACTAGTAATTTGGAATGTAAATTGATGCTACTCCTCCTCCACGACCAGAACTTCTGGGATTTTGACAGTTTAAATAACCAGAGGGAGTTGATTCATTTAAACCAACATAATCCTCTTGTCCTAACCAAGTCTCTGTAAGGGAAATTAAATCAATCTGATGATCAATTAACAGATCATGGACTAACAGAGACTTGGGAGTTAGAGACCTAATATTTAATAAACCACATTTAATTTTTAAATTATGAGGAGGAACAGAGGCCAAATCATTCAATTTAGAGGCTTTATGTTTAATTTGAGTTTTACCAATATTTTGCTTTATCACTTTGGGATGCTTATACATTATATTTTTATTTACTTTGGAGGGAGCAGACAACGATTCTCTGATGGGGAAGACAGGGGCTAAGCTGAGGGGTGGCGGATGAAGAGGAGCTGCAGAGAGGCGTGTAAGACTGGCGACTCTGCTTCCTGGTCCCAACTCTGAGTAGTCATGGTTTTGGAAATTTGGATAAAAAAGATGCCAGATGTGTTAGATAAATGAGAAGCACCATCCAAAGTGGGATGAATGCTGTCTCGTCTCATAAGACCAGGTTTTCCCCAAAAAGAGCTCCATTGTCAATGTAGCCCACGTCATTTTTAGGACACCACACAGACAGCCAGCGGTTCAAGGATGACGAGCGACTAAACATGTCATCACTGGTCAGATTGGGGAGGGGCTCAGAGAATACTACAGTGGCAGACATCGTTTTTGCAAAGTCACACACCGATTCTATATTAAGTTTCGTGACTTCCGACTGCCGGAGACGGATGTCATTAATGCCGGCGTGAATAGCAATTGTGGATATTTACAGTTACTTTTAGCCAGCAATTTTCAAATTTGACTCGATGTCGCCTGCTCTGGCCCCAGGTAGTGCATGTGACTATGGCTGATGGAGTCTCTAGGTTCACGTTTCTGACTACAGAGTCGCCAATGATCAGAGTTTTTTCCTCAGCGGGTGTGTCGCTGAGCGGGGAAAAACGATTAGAAACGTGAACAGGTTGGTGGTGAACCGGGGCTTTGCGACTAGGCTTCCTTCTCACCGTCACCCCACCCAGTCCTCCTCGCTGCAGAGGAGAGCCGGGGAACCGGTGACAGGGGGACCTAAGCTAGCTAGCTCCGCTGCAGCTAATGGGCGTCCGTCGAGATTAACTGGCGCAGACGGTGTTTCAATGCAGCGGAGCCGGGATTCCAAATCAGACAACCTCGCCTCGAGCGCCTCAAAAAGACAACATTATTACATTTACCGTTATCACTAAAAGAGGCAGAGGTGTAGCTAAACATCTGACAGAGAGAGCACACCAGAGGAGGAGAGGAAAGAGAGGTAGTAGCCATAGCTAGTGGCTCGAGAGCTGGAGAGCAAACCACACAGGCAGACAGCAAAACAGGAAGTGACGATACGTTACCACAAGGAAGTGACGATCAAGTCACTTTATGTCCATGCAACTGAAATTGCCCGCCAAAGTCACAAAATCACTTACCTTCCACCTAGTCCACCGAATTGGGAAAAAAAAAAAATCCTCAAAATAAACGTCCCAGTGAAGCGGCATGGAAAAATAAGCAGCTGTGCTGTGGTTTTAAGCAGATTTATTAATCATGTCGCCTTCACGGGATCCTCTCTCCGGTGCATAGGGGAGCAGCCCGGAGCGGGATCCCTAGGCTCTCAGAGAAAGAGAGGCGGACACAGTGTGTGTCTACCAGTTGCAGGATCAGAGTGAGAGAGAAAGAGAGAGATTGCGTTACAGAGTTGCACCTTAAATACTTGATCATAACAATACATCAAAAAGACATACCCCACAGTCTAGAATGATCAAAGGGACAACAGAACAGGCAGGAGGTATTTGCATTGTAAGCCATACATCACAATGGGCAGATTAGCTAGACCTCGCTCTAAGTGCAAGACAAAGAGGCTAACAAGCACATCTACATATTGATCTGAGTCTCTAGGTCACAGTAAGGACAGGACGCATGAGTACAAAGGATGAAAGGCATCGATTAACATCACATAGGTGAGACAGAAGAAACTCGTCTACCTGTAGACATTAATACACCAAAGCACATCTAAGATGCTCAGAAAAAGCACAGTAAGGACAAGCCATATGCACACTATACCGAATGGCGCATTACATCACAACACATGCATGTTTGCATCACAAATACATGAATGGCACATTGCTTCTCAGTAATGCAGCAGAAAAACAGAGAAAAGAGGGCTGAGTGTCCTTAGTCTGTTGTGGGGTTAAAACGAACCGCCACACCAGACCTATTGTTGCCAAATTTGAGCATTTCAAGCAAAAAATTTTGGTACAGAGGCAGGGCAGGCAGCTTAAAAACACCAATTATGGTCTAAATGATCAATTTCCACAGGAAATCTTGGAAAGGAGAAGGAAGCTTTTTCCCATAAGAAAACAAAAAAAATCCAAGAAGGCAAACATGTCATGATTGGAATTAATCAACAGCTCACGTGCATGGAATAGCAACAGAGGAACACACAGTGACACAGAGAGCAAATTTGAATTAATTTTATTAATGCAAAGGAATGCCTCCGTGAAGAAAAAACGCCACTTGCCAGGTGAAAACATAGCCTGAAAAAGAGATGAGAGCAGAGGAATAGGAGGGAGACTAAATAATGGGACAATGAGACTACACTCACATGGGAGAGAAAAGAGAACCCGGCAGGAGAACCCAGCACTTACGGCGAACCTGTGGCGAAGCAGGATGGCAGGAGTTGAGCTGGGTGAGGAGTCTGACCGGGTGAAGACTGTCGCTGATGTGATGGTTGAGATGAGGCAGGTGAGCGCGCAACTACCCCAAGAGACACACCACAGAGGAGATAGCAAACTGTAAGAGGTAAGCAGAATATTACAAGGTTTTTCCAAATAAGAGAAGAAACAAAACTGACTGCTGCAGCAGGTAGTTTACCCAACGAGCCAGTGCCTAAGCGTTCAAAAGAAGATCTATTTAAGCGCTGGTGGGTCAAAGGAGCAAGTACATCCAATCACGCAGGTGGAGATGATTGTCCTCGGAGTAGGTGAAAGTTGAACCGAACGGGCGGGGAAAGAACACGCTCATCAAAACATGACAAAACAAGCTATTGTCTCTGTGGACAGATTGTATATAGATGGCAAGTTGTTTATGGATGAAACCATAACCCCTGGTTATTCTAGAACTTCCTTTTTTTCTTAGCTACAGGTGGAAAAAAAGAATGTGATTGTGTGCAGGTCTCTTATTCGATCTCGGTTTAATTTTTTTTTAACATTTGTCTAATGTTTCTTTCTTTTCTGCTGAGGTTGTTGTTTGATTGTTTGTCTGTTGCAACTTATTTTGTTGAAGTTGTTAGGTTGTTGTTGTATGTTATCTGCATTTTTTCACCATTTACTAACCTTTATGTCTGTTTTCTCTCATACTTATGGTTTATAGGCAATAACCTTAAGTACATGCACCCAAGTCCATGCACCCCATTTGCTTGTGGAACAGAGACATCAAGCGTGCACACCCAAGCATACATACGTAGGCATATATTTTATACACAACATACATATACACATATAACATTATGGACATGTAACACAGGGTTACAAAAATAAATTTTTTGTAAGTTGTCTGTGTTTTTTCAACCGATTTAAGACAATTTTGCACCGCTGAATCCAAGAATGCCATCCGATTCTCTCGATTAGGTCAGGTTTTTATGCTGATTTGATTTTTAAAAAATCTGATCTTCTGACTAAATCAATTACATTTTTGTGACATTATCGGTTGATTTTTGTTAATATTTCTCATCCAAAATAGATTTTTAAGAGAAAAAATTGTTTTCTAACACAGTTTATTGATTAAATGTTACAAACTTTGATTACTGTAAATTGAATAGTAGACATTGATAAAGGTAAGTACATGTAAATTGAATGTTACGTCATCATTGTTCAAAATTCAGAGCTTCAACTGCCGTTTATTCAAACCTCTAGAATGCTCAGTGGTAGGGATGTCTCTCTTCAGAGTCCAACAGTAATCAACCATCATGACAATTTATGACATCTTGTCATAAATTGGCGCATGCAAACTCTTCAGAGTCCGAGAAATCTTTCGAACCAGCTTAGATTGAACAAAGAAAAAAACAACTATCCGCTCTATTAAGGATATGACTCGAAATATCTTCTTCTTCTTCTTTTAGATTTGATTGGTGGTTGGCAACCAGCTTACAGGTGCATTAACACCACTGACTTGATTATCATCACTCTATATCATTGTACAAGGAGTTCTGAACAACTCCTTATGTGTGAAAAAATTATCCGTCCTTGGACTGTGTCCTCGGCGGTGTCGTCAACCCTTGTATAAGAAGTTTTTATATTACCCATGAGCCTGAAGAAATAAATAACTCCTTTAGAAAGTTTTATGAAAACCTCTACTCATCTCAGGTTAACCCATCTAACTCAGAGATAAATAAATTTTTGGATGATATTAACTTACCAAGATTAAATAATGAACAGATTGCAGCTCTGGATGCACCTCTTCTGGTGTCTGAACTCCAGGAGGCACTTAAGCACATCCCAAACAACAAGGCTCCGGGACCAGATGGTTTTCCAGTAGAATTTTATAAAGAATTCTGGCCTGTGATGACACCTACTTTCTTTAAAACGGTGAACCAAATTAAAGAAGATAATGTAATTCCTCCAAATATGAAATTGGCTAGTATTATCCTGCTCCTTAAAACTGGACAGGAGCCTACGCTTCCATCCAGCTACCGTCCCATCTCACTTATGAATGTCGATCTTGAAATAATTTGCAAAATTCTCGGCAAAAGGCTGGAAAGGATAATTCCAGTGATTATACATCCAGATCAAACAGGTTTCAAGGGTTGGCACTTGACTAATAATACACACATCCTATTTAATTTAATAGACTACTGTAAGATCAATAACTTAGAAACTACAATTTTATATCTGGATGCAGAGAAAGCCTTTGGCCGAGTTAACTGGAAATTTCTTTTTATGGTGTTAAATAAGTTTGGGTTTGGTTCATCTTTCATAAACTGGATTAAAACACTATATAGCTGTCCAACTACGTCTGTCTGAACAACTGATCAGACTACCCGAAGCTTTAATCTCCAAAGAGGTACTAGGCAGGATTTTCCACTCGCTCCTTCACTTTTTTACCATCGTTATCGAACCATTAACAGCAGCCATATGACAAAATATTGTTATCAGAGGTATTCAAACTGGAGAAAAAGAACACAAGATAAGTCTTTATGCTGATGATGTATTGATTTTCTTTGAAAACTCAAAAAGATTTCTTCTTCAGGCAGTGGTGCCCATTGATCAATTTTCATCATTATCAGACTACTCTATTAACTGGGGTCAATCAACAGGTTTACCTATAAATTGTAATTTCTCAAATACATCCATTATTCCAATACAGTAAGGTAATATTAAATACTTAGGAATAGATATCTCCCACAGGCTGTCAGAGTTATTATGACTAAATCACACTCCCCTTTTAAAAACAATACAAGATGACCTTATTCGCTGGAGAACACTACCTACTGTATATCACTAATGGGAAGAGTCGCAACCATTAAAACGATGGTCTTTCCTAAAATCAACTATTTGTTCTCAATGATTCCTACCCAACCATCAATGGCCTGGCTTAAGTCTTTAGACTCAAATATAAGTAAATTTTTATGGAAGGATAAACCATCACGGATCAGTCTAAAAACTCTTCAAAAAAGCGAAAGAGTGCTCAGGGTTAGATCTACCATTTTTTTAATTACTTCTTAGCCAATAGATTGCAGTTTGTCTCCAAATGGACAAAATCAACCCCACTAGGAAACCCATGGTTAGATGCTGAACAGGCTCTCTGTGGATCACTAAATATCTCTGACTTACCTTTTATGAGTCCCTGTATTAAATGCCATTATGGGTATCCCCCACAACAGCCACAGACAAGCAGAGCGCTCAGCGGGAGCAATTAACACAGCAGTGTGATCTATGGACTGATAACAATATGTAGATGTGCCTTGTAACCTCTTTTGTCCTACAGCTCCGGAACAGAGGCGAATTCCGGCCAGTAATCTCCCTATTGTTATGTGTGACACTCATATGCAAACATTCATGCTTCCTGCTCTGACTGTGATGCAAATGTCCCATGCCTTTCATGTATTGTCTGTAACTGGGTATAAAAACTGCATATGCTCTGTAGCTCACTCTCTCTCTCTGACCACTGCTTCTGACGACACGCATTCTGTGTCTCCTCACGAGAGCCTGAGGACCCGCTCCAGCCCGCCTGCACAGGGCTGGAGTGAGTTCTATGATGGTGGGATGAATGATAATAAACTCCCTCAAAAACTCTCAGTTCGCCGCATATTATTCTTCCGCCACATTGGTGACCCCGATGAAAGCACACGCTTTGTGCAGCAACCTTCTGACCTGGACATCCACGCTGCAACCGGCCGAGGGACACAAAGATCGTCTCCTCCCTCTCACCGCTCCAACGCATCTGCATGAGCCCGAGGGACAGAGATCGCCTACTCCCTCTCATCGCTCGTCCGCATCGACATGAGCCCGAGGGACAGAGATCGCCTACTCCCTCTCACCACTCCAACGCATCCGCACGAGCCCGAGGGACAGAGATCGTCTCCTTCCTCTCACCACTCCAACGCACCACGAGCGCACGACGCAACAGCTCAACAGGGATGATCATCGGCGCCGACGACGCTGATCTCCATCAAGCTCCCTGACCGTGACTCGCCTCTCAACAGCGGACCACCCACGCACCGAACCACCACGCGCACACCGGGGGGTTACAAGGACAGCGCACCACGCACGGGACATTAACGGCTCCACAGACCGCCATCGTCCTTCGCCGCTGCACACAGAACCTTCAGGGCTGCTCACACACCTGAAGCACGCACGCAGCTCGCTCACAGGATTTTGTACGGGTCTCAGCCACGGCGCACAAGGGAATTCAGCCGTCAACTGTTCCCGAGGGCTTTAGGGCTGCGCGCGCTCCTAAAGCCAACACGCCAAGTCCCACACTGCTGCAGCTCCTTTTATTCTTCATGGCCGCGAGAGGAGTCAGAGACAAATTTTTCTTCTTACAGCTGCTGTGGACCTCTGCACTTTCAATGGGACAGCCCCTCAACATCGCAGATCCACAGGCAATTTTTGCGTGGCCCAGACAATTCCGCCGTCCCGGTCCGGCACTTGCTACCCCTACCCCCCTCCCTCCACTGCCGCCTGCAGCGAGCTTCCCCCACAGCTCGCTCCCAAAGCCGGACTATCGAGGCCTCAGCTTCCCGCTGAGCCCTCTGGGGGGGAGTGTATGGGTAACCCCCACAACAGCCACGGACAAGCAGAGCGCTCAGCGGGAGCAGTTAACACAGCAGTGTGATCTATGGACTGATAACAATATGTAGATGTGCCTTGTAACCTCTTTTGTCCTACAGCTCCGGAGCAGAGGTGAATTCCGGCCAGTAATCTCCCTATTGTTATGTGTGACACTCAAATGCAAACGTTCATGCTTCCTGCTCTGACTGTGATGCAAATGTCCCATGCCTTTCATGTATTGTCTGTAACTGGGTATAAAAACTGCATATGTTCTGTAGCTCACTCTCTCTCTCTGACCACTGCTTCTGATGACACGCATTCTGTGTCTCCTCACGAGAGCCTGAGGACCCGCTCCAGCCCGCCTGCACAGGGCTGGAGTGAGTTCTATGATGGCGGGATGAATGATAATAAACTCCCTCAAAAACTCTCAGTTCGCCGCATATTATTCTTCCGCCACAGCCATGACTGTTTTAAAAGCATTAATATCAGCTCCTCTCTGACAGCTTGGTGGATTTAAAAAAAAAAACCAAAAAAAAAAAAAAAAACCAAGGTCTTTGCTTGTCCCTTGTAAACTCACACCCATTTGGAATAATCCTGATATCTTGCAACAAAAGAGGACGTTAAACTTTCCACTATGGCAAGAGAAGGGAATAAAAAACTTAGAGCATCTTATTCAAGGAGGAAATTTTATCCAATTTCAGGAATTCGTGTCACAGTATGATATCAGTGATAAAAAGTTTCTTGAGTACCAACAGCTTAAATCCATATTAAAAGCAAAATTCAATCTTAATCAGAAAGATTTAGAGGTACCAGTTAAGGTGGCAGAGTTTCTAAATCTTCATTCCTCTAAATTGATATCGAAAATATACTGACTATTATCAAAACTGGATGAGTCAGTATCTCTTCCAATATCAAAATGGGCGACAAACTTATCTGTCATGAACTCATACCTGTCAAGGCATACCTCATGCCTCCCTTATTGGGGGGGCTTTCACACCTGTACTGAGTACTTAAAAACTGTATTTATTGGCAGATGAAAGAAAACTGAAGCAACCCCCCCCCCCCAAACAAACAGCAATTGCAACATGAACTATTTCAAACATATTTATTCAAATGTACACTTATATGGACACAATCTTGAGCCATAACTTTTTGGTAATGTGAAAACAATAAGCCAAGTAGCACAAATAAGTAAATAAAAAATAAATAAATTTAAAAAAAATAAATGATATTAATAATAAATAAATAAAAATAAATAAAAAACAATATTTTTCAAATTTACATTAGCACAAGGTAGATTGCTTAATTTGAAAGTACACAATAAGAATTATTCTGAATATAGTTCTTAATTTTCAGCTAGATACACTAATGCACTTGAATGAACTTGAAACAAGAAAATGTTCACTGATGCTGCTTGTTATAGTTCCAAGTAGCAGCCTTTGCTGACTCTAGCGTTTCTATTGAAGGCTTGACCTTGAAGCATGGAGTGTCACAATTCATTTTCACTTGCATGAAAGAAGTCAGAGTTTCTGGGAGCATACATTTTCTGAAGTCGGTGTGAATTTTCCTGACCATGCTGAAAGCCCTCTCACTGTCAGCATTGCTGTGAGGAAGGCAAAGCAGTGCTGAGTACACTTTGAGGAGCTGGGGGAAGCGGGGCACATCAAGGGCTGTCTTCAAGGCCATCACCTGACCCCAGTAGACATCAACACGGATAGGCTTGCCATCCTTGTCTTGTAGAAGCACTGTGTTTTCTGGCAGCAGTTGCAGGTCCTCCCATTCTTCTTTCAGCCCTTCTGTATCAACAGTGGGGAAAAATGCTGCAGCAAGCTCTGCAATGGGGCCATAGGTCAGGGACTCTGTTTTCCTGGGGTCGAGGACAGAGAGGTGTGGCAGAATTTTGTCATCAAAGGGGGACTTGTTGAGCATCTTTCTCACTACAGCTTCATAGAAGCCTCTTACTGCTTCAAAGAACTTCTGCTCTGTGCCTGGGTCAAGTTCATGGGTTTGTAGGGCTTCTCTGGTTTCCAGTCCAATGGCGATTAACTCATCAGAGTGCTGCAGGTCACTGTCCAGGAAATCCAGCCTTCTTAGGTCATTGGTTGCCTTTACATACTTCATTTGAACAAATTTGACCAATAGTTTTCTCAAGAGACGATCCATTTCAGGGAGGAGACTGCCTATCTTGCTCTCATCTGCTTGAAAGATGGTGTTGAAGTTGTTGATGATAGACAGGATGAACTTCATGAAGAGCAGAAGAAGTTCTGTGAGGGGGTCATGTAGCCTCTTGTTGATGGACTTGACTTTGCCTGGCTTCTCAACATCCTCATGGCTGGCAAAGTATGACTTGAGGGCAGGAAGCTGTGATAGCGTTCTGTTGCCAACTTTCTCCAGTGACAGCCAGCGAGTCGGACAATGCTTGAGTATTTTCTCTTCTTCTACCTGAAACATATTATAAAGAAATATTGTAAGTCTACCTTAACACTACATGTAGTGTTTAACAAATAATGAAAGCATATTAACGGCACTGTTATTATGTTGCCTGTTATCACGAAATGCAGGTTTCTCATTAAACTCAATTTTACTTTATGGAACAAATACATTAGATTTAACATCTGACTTACCTCAGTGAATTGCTGGAATTCCTTGAAGTCCGTCAGTCTCTTGGAGCTGTTGTGGAAGAAATAGAAGATATCGACTAGGAAATCATCCAGCTTCATGGGCAGCGCTTTCACTCCAGCTTTCACGCACAGGTTAGCCAGATGACATATGCAGCCAAAGCTGAAACAAAAGCAATATGGATTTTTGTTTCATAAGTTAAGTATCAGAAATAATTTTCTTTGAAACTATGTTAATAATAATAACAATGAAAATATCAATCTTATTCAGCTCTTTCAATATAATGCTATACATTCAGATGTAAAGCAAAGTTCCAAGATACAAAATAACAGTACACTATAGGGGATTTGGGCTACTTCTAAGCATGTTTGTTAAGATTTTAAAGCATTTTTTTTGTTATATTTAGGTAATATTTGAAGGTGAATAATATTGCCCATACCTGAAAACATTTGGAGATTTCTCCTTCAGTCTGGAAAGGACAGAATTGTCTCGACCCACCATCGTGTTGCAATTGTCCGAAGCAAAGCCCACAACATTCTCCCATGGAATATTGTGCAATCTATAAATAAATAAACAAATGGTGATGGTGAAGGAGAACGGTGACGTCCAGTCCCTCGATTTCCCTTTTCTTCAAGCTTTGTTTTCTTCGCCGGCGGCACGCTGCATGAAGCCATTTTGAAAATCACAAAAACACTGCTTAGGTGCACTTGTGGAGGATCAAAATAAGTGCAGGCGGACACAGCGAACTGAAGTTTAAAAGGGTGCTTTATGCAGACAGTCAACTTATATACTCGGCTACAGACAATGCATGCATGGCACATTAGCATCACAGTATACAGCAGGAAAGCATGGACATTTGCATTAGAGTCACACATATCAGCCGCAGGATTACTGGCACCGGAATTACTCTCTGTTCCAGAGCTGCAGGACAAAAGAAGGTGTGAGGTGCATCTGCATAATGATCAGTCCACACCTCTCACTGTTCTGATAATTGCTCACGCTGAGCGCTCTGCCAGCCCGGTAGGCTGTGGGGGTCACCACACGCTCAATTTCGCCAGGCATTTTTTTTTCCGCTGTATATTTTTCTTTTTGGCGTACAGAAATGGCAATACGCCCGTATTTGCTAAAATTGCATTTTCCCCGTATTAAAATACGGCGAAACCGTATCACTTGACAGGTATGTGAACTCCTCGTGCGCTTTTCCACAGCGCACGGAGGAGGGGGAAAAGGACGAGGATTTATGTGCTGGGTTACACCACACACACGTTTATTAGGTTCAACACACTGATAACAGTTATAGTGTCTACAAATCACACTGGCTAGGGAGTCCTCCAGGATGCTCAACAGTCTAGGTGAGAAGACCAGGGAAAGACCACACACAGATTATACTCACGAGACTGGAGCTGTCCGAGTAAGTCCGAAAAAGCACAAGGTGAAACACAGTCCTTAGTTGGCGTGACTCCATACAATAACTGTCAATGAAGTACAATAACCCAGCAATGCATGACTGGAGACAGGCTCCTTATGAACATGCATTGCTGGCTTCACAAATTGGGTACACCTGGGTGAGGAGTGGGAAGATGGCATACGGGAGTGGGAACAGCTGGCAGCAATAGAGAGGGGGCGTGGTCCAGCCGGCAGACAGTTAGACAGTGCCCACTCCAGCGTGAGCGCAAGAGGCTGTCTCCTCGCTGGCGGCCAGAAGGCAGTGGCTATGGACACGGCAAAGCACACAGAAATACATACTAACATACATACAATGTGGCACGTACCCATAGAGCGGCTAGGACCAAGCTGGGGGAAGACAAGCCGGCTTGGTTCCTGACACTTATCAATCAATAAGGATAAAAGCTTCTGGATATAGATATGGTTAAACATTTTTAAGATGACTAAAAACTCTAATTTACAACTCATGCAGTACAAAGTTCAACATAGAATTCATTACACAGGACAAAGGATGTTCAAAATGGGTCACACTGTCAGGAGGCGATGGCAAGTTGGAGGCTTTCAATCAATTTTCCAATATTTTATTTTAATAATCTTACATGTAAATAGTTCCAAACATCCAACACGATTCTTCATCAACAATCCACAAAGTTACAGAGAAACTCTCGACTGCAAGACTGAAGATAGACTCTGCAACAACAACTCAAACCCAACACCTGTTATATATTACTGGAGATAATTAGGGCTGATTAGCCCCTACCATAACCCCAGGTAAAACAATAAACATTTCCATTGTTTACACATACCCACTAATCTCTAAAAATACATAAATAGTTCCCCAACTATATACAATATAAATATAAAAAACATATAATAAATAACAATATAAATAATTCAATAAATAGTTCAAACCCTTATGTACAAATGTTAAACCACCCCTCTAACTTACCATACATGCTTCCTTCCTGCTGGTGTCCTATAAAAGGCCCTTAACCCCTAACGGAGTCTTTTGCCCGGACACCCACAGGAAGCATGTTGGCAAAGGTATGTGAAATAAATCATTATCCATTATTTTACCAAAATACTTAACCATAACAATTATCTCCCAAGGGCATTCAAATTAAACAAAAGACAGATCCCAAAATAATGTGTGCACTTTACAAACAATCATAATAACATTTACCATACTACAAATACAACACAATCACACATACAATAAGTCATAACAGTGGTGACACTCCATCGTCACACACACAAATATCTGCTTCTACTGCACCAGCAACATCCCGGATAGCTATATGCATGCTATGTGGTCTTGTGCACCGGTTCAAAAGTTCTGGTGGAAGACATGTGAGGACCTGTTGGCATGCCTTGGGTATATTAGGTGATTTAAGTGGAATATATATAGAGGCAAGGAAGTCACACATGGTTCTCACCGCCTTATGCATCGCAAAGAAAGCTATCCTCATGAACTGGAAATCAAGAAATAATTTATGCATGACTCACTATAATAACTTACTATTAGATTATATTAGCCTGGACTGAATGTCTGCCTCCTCAAATAATCAAGTGGCTGAACTCATTTCTCTCTGGTCCCCGCTTATTAATAATTTTATAACCTGAGGGGTGGTGGACGGTGGCTTGCTCTCCTTGGCACCTCTGGCAGCTAGCTGCGCCCTGAGCACAAGGGGCCGGTGTTTGGGGTGGCCGTGTGTCTGGCTCAAGGGGGTTGGCTGGGGGGGGGGGGGGGGGCAGCGGGATGGGCCGGGGGGGGGGGGCGTGCCCTCTGGCCAGCTGGTCTTGCCTCCCAGGAGGGGCTGAGTCTGGCCCTGGGCTCCTGGTGCTGGGGGGGTGGAATTCTCCTCCTGGGCCGGCCCCAGTGTGTCCTTGCACGGCGGGGTCGTGTCCTCCCTGGGGCCCTGGCAGCATTCTGGGGGGGGGTCGCCCTCCCCATCCATGTGTGTGTGTGTGTGTGTGTGTGTGTGTTTGTATGTGTGTGAGAGTGGGTGTGAATGGGGGCGTGTGTGTGAGTGGGTGCATAAGTGGGTGTTGTCACATTGTCCCTGGTGTCATTGGCGGAAGATGCGTGTGAGTGCTCGGGGGTGGTTGGACGGGGCCATTGGTACGGGTTGGTGGCGGTGTTGCCGTTGGGCTGCTCCGGGCTGGCTGTGGCTGCGGGGTGGCCTGCTGCTGTCAGAGTGTGTCTCGGGTGGGTGGTCGGTGGGCTTGCATGGGCGTTCGGGGGTGTCGCTTGGCATGTGCTGCGCTGTGTGGGTCCAGCTCATTGTTCACTATTGTGACTATTGTTGTTGTGCATGTTTGTATGTGCAAGATGAGTGGGAATGGGTGTGGCTACTCCATCATGTTTGTGGTGCTGGAAGCACCAGGGCGTGACGCTGGTGGGTCGTGGGCTGCTCAGCCTGGCAGTGCTCGCCCTGAGTTGGGATTTGGGGGCAGTGGGTGGCCTCATGAACCAGTTTGCGAGCTGGCTTCTGGGGGGGGGGGGGGGGATGGCCTCACTTTTGGGCTACCTCCCTCCCAGTCTTACCCCCCCCACACACACACACACCCACCCACCCCTGATTCTGGGTGGAATATACATCTTCTTGGATACATTTAGGGCTTTGGGCCGGGGGTGTGCGGGCACTGTGTCAGTGAAGGGGATACCTCTGCTGCGTGGTGGGCCTTCCCTCACCTCAATTTTAATTGCATTTTAGACACTGAGGGCTTAGGAGGATGGGAGCCCCGCTGCCTATCGCAGCGGCTAATGGTGCTACAACCACCATCCCCCCAAATTTTAACTGCACTATGGTAGTACACACATTTACACACAATCACATCATACAACTGAGATACACCTACCATATTTTGTACAAGGGGGAGGTGGGGAGGAGGAAGACCCCCACCCCTGTTGCTCTCCTCCTGCTGGGGGCTTGGGGGGCCCGGGACCCATCATGTTGTAAAAATCCCTGGGAGCTGCTGAATGTGTCGATACAAGTAAGCGAGAGTGAGGGAGTGATGAATGGAGGTGGTGATGGTGGGTCAGTTTTGTGTGACACTTTGCGTGTCGGGTGGCATTTCAGGGCACCTGCGGTGATCTGCTGATCAGTCGCTTGGGTCGGCACTGGGTTGGGGGTTTGCTTCTGTGGCCGAGGCCGCCCTGGGGTGGGTCGGCAGGGGGGTGGCCGCTGGCCTGTGCCAGCGGTCTTCTAGGTAGCTGCTGGGCACTGGTGCGCGTTCAGGTTCGCTGCATCTGCATTGCAATCGCATTAAGAAATAAGGGTGAATGAGGGTGGGTCAGTGTGAGGGGGAGAGCACGAATGGATGTGAGTAGGTTGGAGTGTGAGTGAGAGTGCCTGCATGGGTGAATGTGAGTGGGTATGGGTGACCCTGAGGGAAAGTGGGAGTGAGATTGGACAAGTACAGGAGTGAGAGAGAATGAGTGGATCCGGGGAGTGCATGTGGGTGCATATGAGAGCATAAGGGTGTGAAGGTGTGGGGATGGGTGTGTCTGCAAGTTGGGAGGTGCTGGATTGAGCTGGGTAGTGCCCCTCAGCTATGTGGGTTCCCCTAGGCGGGGGGGACTTCTTTGGGCATGGGGGTCCCTGGGGTGTGCGGTGGTGTTACTGGGGGAGGTGGATCTGCTGTGGGGGTTCCTGGGGGGGGGCTCGTGCCGGGGTGCACAGGCCGGTTTCCGGCCCGGGGGGTGGGGTCACTGGCCTCCTGGCGCCTGGGGCCTGGGGACTGGCGTTGGCCCTGCTGGGGTGGTGGGGGATTGGCAGGCCTGGGGGTGTGAGCCCACCTCGCCGGCCACCTGGTGGCCTGGCCTCCCTCGATCGTCCCTCTGGGAGCAGATTCCTGGCTTTCCTGGGGCTTACTGACCTTGGGCATTTGTGCCCTGTGCGGGTTTGTGGTGCTGTCTTGCCTGCTTGGGGTTCCTGTGGGGAGAGCTGCTGCGACCGGCCCCCCTCTTCGTATGTTTCTTTACAAACCACTCATATGCACACACTTATTTTGCACACACTCTCATATATATGCAAACAGACACACACGCACAAATGTCTCTCCTTTAACAGGTGCGGGTACCAGACTCGTGTTGAGACATCTTTGGTGGAAGGAGCAGTTTGTCTTCTGTTTGTTTTAGTTGTTGGTTTGTTTGTCTTTTTGTCTGTTCCCCTCCCTTTTCTTCTCCCCTCCACACACTTCCTTTCCCTATTCCCCATCCTGTTGGGTTCTCCATGGGTAAAATAATTTAAATAAAGTATTAAAAGTTATTACAGGAGAAGTTTACAACAATTTACAGTACATAGTTAGGTACTATGTAAAGCTCCTTTTGGCAAAGTATATCTGTTTTGACACAATAAGGGTAACAGATCTCTATTCTGCTTACCTAGCTGCCTGACATGACGGGGGGAGACAATTAAGGACACCAAATAGAAAAAAAGGAAGACACGGGTTTAAAAACCGATCAATACCGAACAGGTGAAGACACTAATCAAGATTAACAACTGACACATGGGGAGAACAGCAATGACAGATATGGGAAAACAGGATGGGAGGCAACACGTACAGTCACTGACAGGAAGCACACAGAGACATGAACAGAGGATAAAGGGAGACAAGACCAAGACAATCATAATGATAAAAATCATAATTAACTGAGAGTCGGGCAGGGAACACACATGAGACCTAATGAAATTGTCAAGGTGAACCCACTTAGCACTAAGGGTACAAGTCATAAAAAACCACATTCTAGCAACAATGCAACAAAGATACCACAATTGGCCCCGTCAAAAATTGATGAACCTGGGCATAATATGCCATACATTAAACCACCATCTGGTCAAAAAGAGAGAAACAAACCTTCAAAATGAGTGATGATAACAGAAACCGATCGGGTGTTCTGCCAGTGTCCCAAGAACACAAAAAAGGCCCAATATGGAGCGTCGGGTGACCTGCCTCAGTTCATAGGCCACCAAATGGAGGGACACGGCACATTGGGTGGCCTACCAAAGTCCAAGGACCACCAGACGGATGGACATGGCGTGTCGGGTTGCCTGCCAAAGTCCTAGGGCCATCAAACGGATGAACACGGCGCTGTGGGGGCGTTGACCTCAGGAGCCTTTAACGCAGGAGCAACATAGGAACTTTATGCTCAGGAGGTGACAGCGAGAAATCTGTAAACTCAGCAGATGCCACTATGGAACCCTGAAACTCTGGAAATGACAATGTGGAGCCCTTAGCTCCAGGGATAACAACATAGGAGCCTTTTTCTCAGAAGAAAACATCAGTTCTCATCTCCTGCTTTGGAGCTAATAACACAAGAGTTTCTAGTTGTGGAGAGAGTACCTGAGGGGCCCTCGGCGCAGGAGTTAACAGCAGCTGAGACACGGAGACCCTGGGCAGCGCAGGTGGAATGAATTGCTCGGATGGCCCTGGTGGAGCAGACTGCTCAAACTCTTGGACAATGGGTGGAGCAGAATGCTCGACCTCCTGGATGATGGGTGGAGCAAACCGCTTGGCCTCTGGAACTGCGATGGGTAGAGCAGACTGCTCACCCTCTGGAACTGGGATGGGTGGAGCAGACTGCTCGCCCTCTGGAACTGCGATGGGTGTAGTGGACTGCTCACCCTCTGGAACTGCGACAGGTAGAGCGGACTGCTCGCCCTCTGGAACTGCGATGGGTGGAGCGGACTGCTTGCCCTCTGGAACATGCAACAGGTGGAGTGGACTGCTCCACCTCTGGAATGATGGGTGGAGGTCCCCTGACCTCTTGGATGATGGGTGGAGTGATGACCTGCACCTCCATCCCAGATACAGATACCTGGGAAATGGAGGAAGAAACACAGGTTGGTGCAATGTCTAAGCCAAAACAACCAGCAGAAAAGCTCAGCGGAGAGAGCTCAGAAGCAGATGGGAGCTGCAACTGGGTCCCCCTGCCAGGAGCAAGACAAGACCTCTCTAAAACTGATGTTTATGAAATAGAGAAAAGTACTTGCCTTAACTCCTGCTCTTCTGCTGATGCAGACCCCGGTGACTCTGCTGATAGAGAGGCGATGACAGTCTCAAGAGACGCTGGAGGAACAGCTGATGAAGCAGCCTGAAATGCATCAGCGGAGGGGGGCACGCACCAGTGCAGCAGGTGTGAAAACCGGCACTGCAGGTGTGACGGCAGATGAAGTGGATGGGGTGCGAGCTGGTGTGTGCAACGCTGGAATAGATGGCTGGGGCACACAGACTTCCTGTGCTGCAGCCACTGAAGCTGCCGCTGCTGAAGCACTCAAGGATGGTGGGGTTGCAGCAGCAGGAACCCTCAGGGGAACCTTGTGAAGGGCCTGGATGGCGGGTGGAGCAGTGCTTCCTCAGTGCCCGCTTCCCCGCTGGCCCTTTTGACGGCGGCTTGACTTTACACGCCGAGAATAACACCTCCGGAGCGAGCCAGGGCTTATATTCCAGCAAGATGTCAGTTTGTGCGAGGACCGCCTGCCTCCGCTCCTCCTGCTCCAACACGGCCTCTGTCGTGGCTGGTGAAACAGAGATGGCAGACTGTGTAGGAGCGACAGGGAAAGTAGGAGGCGATACACTGGAGGCAGGAGTTAGAGTCAGTGGCACAGGGCCAAGTTGAACTGAGTAAAGCAGAATTCCAGTTCGTATCAGCACGTCGCTCATTTGGGCAACGCGGGAGCGAAGCTCGGACAACAACAGACATTTTAGCAGGGCCAGTGAACAGAGGACTGCTTTTGCTTCCATCAAGTCGCCGTTCATCTTCCACCATTTGGACTGACCCATAGCCCAGTCCAAAAGGCGAAGCACCCGGTCGAGATCCTCCTCTCTGGAACTCTGACTCGGCCCTTTCCTCCTGCCGGTCCTGCCCCCTGAGACCTTTCTTGGTGGCATCATTCTGTCAAGGTGGGTAACACAGGCTCAAATGCAGGCAGGAGTTCACTGCAAAAATGATGATTTATGAAACAAAACTGAGACAAAAGAAGTAGCAACACGGGGGCTGAGAACTCAAACTGGGCTGACAAACTGACTGGGATACAGAAGAAACAAAAATGACACCACACTTGACACAGACCAAGATGCACATATGTAGACAAGATATTGCATGACAGGTGGGAAGGGCAACAGAGAAGTACCGGACAGGTGGGGCTGCTTAGACAGAGCACACTGGGACCAAAAATGCAAATGATAAACACAGCACAGAGAAACATAATAACAAAAGACAAGGGCATGGCTGAACTCATGTCGGAAGATAACAGAAAAACAAATATGAACATAAAGTGAGGACATGAGCACAATCATAGACAAACCCTTACACAAATGAACAAAGGATAATACCACCAAAACCCATATTAACCATAATCCACCTAATGGCCCATAATAATTATAATAATGACAACCCAGGAAAACAATGATAATGATAAACACAGAAGATAACAAGAATGAACTTAAAGCGTGAGCATGGTCTTCTGCCCATGCAGAAATCCTAACAGATGGTCTGATTGTCCAAGATGAGGGAGGGAGGTGGCTCTGTAGGCCTGCTTAATGTTGTTGTAAACATGATCCAGTGTTCTGTTCCCTCTTGAGGGACACTTAACATGTTAGTGGAATTTGGGGAGTACAGTCTTTAAGCCAGCTTTGTTAAAATCCCCTGCAATAATGTGGACTACATTGGGGTGATCTTTCTGCTACTTGCTAACAATGTGCTGGAGGTGGCTGAGTGTTAAGCTAATGCTAGTGTCTGGAGGGACGTAGACAGCTGTTACAATTACTGCCATTAGCTTGCGGGGTAGATAGAAGAGCCTACACAGGAAGGACACGGCCTCTAGGTCTGGTGAACAGTGGCTTTGAATTATTCTGCTGTTATTACACGGAGTCTGAAGCACATAAACACAGAGCCAACCACCTCTGCCCTTACCAGAATCAATATTGTGGCCGAAACGGAGTGTAGTTCAGCCTGGTAATTCCACAGTGGCATCTGGGATGAATGGGTGAAGCCAAGACTCAGTCACAATCAGAATACAGCAGTCTCGGATGTAGCGATTGTAGGCGATCTCCGATTGCAGGTCATCCATTTTGTTGGCGAGAGACCTGGCGATGGTGAGGAAAATTGAAGAAGCATCATTTGTCAAAAATCAGACAAACATTAAAAACAAATAATGCCCAAGTTGCAGAGCAGATGAAATGCTATGAATTGAAGAAAATTAATTAAGAAAGAGTATGCACTACTTAATTAAATTGGATTTATGAATCATTAACAGATAACGTGCATTCCATTGACCCAAAAAGGATTAAGCACTGAAGAGGATGAATGAATTAATGTACATTCTATAGACTAAACCTTGAGATGATTTTTATATGTTGAGTAAACCCCATGCCTCTTTTTTTTTCTCCCTATCCTTGTCATGGTTTGCCCTTCGGGGCAGAGAGCAGGACTCCAATGCATAGCAAGCAATGAAAATTTTATTAGTAAACTCAAAAACTAGCTCGGAAACTGAACATAAAACTAAACACGGGCTTAGCAGGCAAAAATTCACTAACATGGCAGAGTCAGGCAAGACAGGCAGAGGTATGAGCTAAACACCAAACAGACAGGGAGACACAATGAATGACGCTGCACCCAACTGAGGGGCTGCATCCATTAAATAGCAGGTAAACTAATTACTAAACACAAAAGCTGTGACTGATCATGAACAGAACACTCAAATCAGGCAAGACTAAGGGTAAAAAATAAACATACAGTGAATACCACAAGATAAATACAGAAATCAAAATGACAAACATGACTCAGAAAAATAAACCATAATAAATGTAGAAACCCAAAATGACAATGTGAGTTGGAGGCCATGTTCAGGTGACACAAGAGAGGACATGGCTGCAACTCACATCCTGACGGTACCCCCCCCCCCCTTAAGGGCCGGCTTCCAGACGACCCGAGGTAACATCAAAAACAAAAACTCCAAAAAGACACTCGCAGGGTGGGTGGTGGGGTTCAAAGCCAGGCGGGCCAAAACAAATCCTGGCTCCAAACCAAAAACAAAAACAGTTCAGGTGGCCTGCCAAAATCCCAGGGCTGCCGGACTCAAAAAACAAGGTGGGTCGGGTGGTCTGCCTGAGTCCCAGGGCCACCAGACCGGGGAACACAACTGGTCAGGGGGCCTACCCAAATCTCTGAGTCACCAGACGGGAGGAAACATATGAGCCCCAACCTCAGAAAACAACAGAGGATCTTCTCGGACCAAGGATAACAAAGATTTCAATACAGAATATTCACATTCACCAGATAACATGAAATTTTCACGTTCAGATAAAACTGAATTTTCAAGATCAAAGGATAACATGAAACCCATAAACTCAAGAGGTGATAACCAGGAACTCAAAAACAGCAATGACATCTCAACCTCAAACTCAGGAGATGTTAACACGGATGTTTTACCCTCTGAGGGTGATAACATAGACGTTTTATCCTCTGGGGGTGATGACATGGCTACTTTAACCTCTGGACCAAAACACACACAAATGCAGAAATTTCAGGATTTTCTGGTTCCAGACACATTATTGTAGAAATTTCTGGTATAGAACACACAAAAGCAGAAATTTCAGGATTTTCCACTTCCAGACACATTATTGCAGAAATGTCTGGTATTTGACACCCAACTGCAGAAATTTCTGATTCAGGACATATTGTTGCAGAAATTTCTGGCTCTGAACACTCAACTGCAGAAATTTCTGGTTCAAAACACACAGCTCCAGGAATTTCTGGTTCCAAACACACAACTGCAGGAATTTCTGGTTCAGAACACATTACTGCAGAAATTTCTGACTCAGGGCACAATACTGCAGAAATCTCAGACTCAGGACAGACTGCTGCAGAAATTTCTAGTTCCAAACACACAACTACAGAAATTTCTGGCTCAGAACACATAACTGCAGAAATTTCTGACTCAGGACACATTACTGATGAAATTTCTGCGTCAAGACACACCAATACAGAAATTTCTTCTTCAGGACACATTTCTGCAGAAATTTCCAGTGCAGGACACCCAACAGCGGAAATTTTTGGCTCAGGGAATGCACACACAGGAGACTGTAAATCAGGAGACTGTAAATCATACAGGAGACTGTAAATCACAACTAGATGGCAGGAGAGTTATCAGGTCCATAACAGGTGGTTGAGACACACAGTCCACAGGAACAGTTGACAGGTGTGTTCTGGGCTCCAAATCAGCAGGTGAAGGTGTGCCAACTTTGGGAGTGATGGCTGAAGGTTCCCTGACCTCGGGAACGATGGCTGAAGGTCTCCTGACCATGAGAACATTGGCTGAAGGTCTCCTGACCTCTGGAACATTGGCTGAAAGTCTCCTGACCTCATGAACAATGGCTGAAGGTCTCCTGACCTCGGGAATAATGGCTGAAGGTCTCCTGACCTCGGGAACATTGGCTGAAGGTCTCCTGATCTCGGGAACATGGTCCTCCTGCGACCCCATCCTTGACACAGCCACCTCAGATGGAGGAGAAGGGCAGGATGAGGCATCACCCAAAACACCAGAAGCTAGGCAAGACTTAACTATTATTGATGTTATGGAAGTAAAGAAAAGCACTTGCCTGAGCTCCTAATCCTCTGTTGCAGGGGTGACCTCCTCAGGATCAGAAACACAGACTGGCAGGGCAGGAACAGGAACTGGTGGTGGTGCTGAGATACGGCATGGAGCAGGTACTGGAATGAGGGAGCAAAGTGAGGCAGGTTCTGGAGCTGGGTGGCACCATGGAGCAGGCTCTGGAGCTGGATGACATTGTGGAGCAGGCTCTGGAGCTGGATGACGTCGTGGAGCAGGCACTGGGGCTGTGGAACAATGTGGAGCAGGCACTGTGGCCGTGGAATGATGTGGAGCAGGAACTGGAGCTGAAACATCCATAGCCAGCTTGATCCAACCCTGCTGGGATACATGCTCTGGAAGTAGCCACTGCTTGTAATCTACCATTAGCTCTTCCTGAGCTAGCACAGCCTGCCTACACTCCTCCTGTTCCTCTTCGTCACCCTCACACAGAGGTTCCAGAGCAGCAGTCCCAATTTGGCCAAACTTGGTGTCCAGCGGTGTCATTGTAGAGTCAGCTGCTGCTTGAGGGCCCTCTGAAGCAGCACATTCCTCCCAGACAATCTGGTTTCCACCCAGAACTGGCAGACACACAGAAAAAAAACAGGAACAGACACAGGGGATACAGGTGAGGATGGAGGGATGGAGCAGACAGCAGAGTGAATGGCAGAGGCGGGTGGTGAGAGCTCCGCAGTGGCAAACGGCCGCTGCCGAGCCCTTTCTGCTGGGAACCCAGCAAGACCTATCATTTATTGATGTTAAAAAAATGAACATGTACTTGCCTGAATTCCTCCTCTGCTGCCACTGAATGTCCAGACGTCTCCCTCTGGGTGGCTCTGGAGATCATCTGGCTGGGAGCTGCGGGTGAAGAGGTGGCGTGACGAGAGGAGCGGCATCTCCTTGGTTCATCTTCCACCCGAGGCCCCCGAACACCAACTTGCTTCTGAGAAGCTCTCTCCACTCCACTGGAGAGAGAACAGGCAGCCAGATAGCTTGCTCCAGCAAGGAGGAGAAAGATGATATCGGAGGTAGTGGAGGAAGGGCCAGTCTCCGAATCCGGGGGTGGGAGTGAAAACTTGGTCTAGCTGCCATCAAGTTCACTACTCCCCCCGAGCAATCCCAAGCATCCTCTGGGGAAGAGCTGCTTTGAGCGGCGGTCACCAGATCCTCCACAGCTACCACTGCCTCGCTTTCATCGCGACTCCACCTCCTCTTGCTAGGCTGACTCGCGGAATCCATGACTGGCGGCGTCATTCTGTCACGGTTCGCCCTTCGGGGCAGACAGCAGGACTCCAATGCGTAGGTAGCAATGAACATTTTATTAATAAACTCAAAAACTAGCTCTGAAGCTGAACATAAAACTAAACACGGGCTTGGCAGGCAAAAACTCACTAACGTGGCTGAATCAGGCAGGACAGGCAGAGGCATGAGTTAAACGCCAAACAGACAGGGAGACACAATGAATGACACTGCGCCCAACTGAGGGGCTGCAGCCATTAAATAGCAGGTGAACTAATTACTAAACACAAAACAGCTGTGACTGATCATGAACAGAACACTCAAATCAGGCCAGAATAAGGGTGAGAAATAAACATACAGTGAATGCCACAAGATGAATACAAAAATCAAAGTGACAAACAGGATTCAGAAAAATAAACAATAAATGCAGAAACCCAGAGATTGACCTCAAAGCGAGAATGTGAATTGGGGGCCATGTTCAGGTGACAAGAAAAGTAAATTATAACACAAGCGAGGACATGGCTCCAACTCACGTTCTGACAAACCTAAACTCTTATGCTCTTATGCTGGCAACTGTCCACAAACACGTGTATTCAACTGCTGGATGCAACAGCTTCAAACATACTGTACCTTGTTGCTTGTTTATGGCCAGATGTGGGAAGTCAGAAGTAGAAAGTGCATCATTACCAACCTTTGTGAGGTGGGATACCAAGGTGGGAAAACATGTCTGCCTGCAATAAATTGTTCTTGGTTTTTTGCACGAAGAACTTTTAATTAAAACTTGTTTGACCTGCTTCTGTTACTCTATGTCCACTCCAAATGAACGTTTTCAACACTGTTTTAATTCAAGTCTTCATTTAACAACAACTACAGTAACTTGTAATAATGTATAAAAGAGTCAAAGTTTTCTATTATTTCTTACAGGAAACAGTGACACCAAAGGTGAGATCTAAATCATATTATATTTATGCACAAAAAATGGATTTTGTTAAGAAGACTGATGGTTACACAGTGATATATCACATGTAAGGGTGTTTCAACCTGGAAGAAGCACAGCAGTGATTACTAAAAAGGTGATAAAATACCATTATGCTCTGGTAATATTTAGATCAAGATAGCTGATGCAGTTTATTATTTATTCACAAGAAGGACTTGATGAGTTCAAGACCTGCCACATAAAACTGACCTATGAATCATTCAAGCATGTGTCTACAAATTCACCTAACACAAAGGATGACCCAGCATTTTGTCAACACATAACAGACAACTTAGCAAAAACAAATTTTAAATCATTTTTTAAAATTTTCTTACTACCAACCTGTCTCAAAAAAAAACCCTAATTTGTTAGCATTTCTTGAGCTGAATCTGTGAAAAATGCCAATGATAACAACTTGACAAGCATGAATTTTTTTTGTTTTATTCACCATAACGGTGATTCACAAAGAGTTATTAGTCAGAAACTTGGCATATCTTGGCATGGTGTGCAGTGTTTGAGGAAACTGAACGGCTGAAATGAATTGAATTGAATGCCTTTATTGTCATTGCACATAACATGTACAATGAGATTTGACATGCAGTGGTTTAGCACTGTGGCAGCACAGTTTTACCCTCGGCCGGGGGACCGCGGGGATCATGAGATCGTGGGTTCGATCCCAGCCCCCGACCAACAGTGAGCTGTGTGGAGTTTGCATGTTCTCCCCGTGTTGCGCGGGTTTACTCCGGGATTTCTCCGGTTTCCTCCCGCACACCAAAAACATGTAGGTTTAGGGCGCTCGCGCACGCAGCGACCAGTAGCCGGTGGCTTGTCACCAGACTGCAAACCAAGTCTACCTACGGGTACAAATAAGTAACAAAAAAAAAAAAAAAAAACGAGAAAAAAAAACCAAACTGTATTGCACAGATCCCAAAAGAAAAATATCCTTAAGGAAGAGGTAAAAATCTACTTCAAACCTGACACAGGACCTGAGAGATGGATCCGGCCCTTCAGTTGATCCATCGACTCATTACCAAAGCCTCACCAGAAGCTTTTTTATTTTATTTCTTTTTTTATTAACAATCTTCAGGAACATAATATACAAAAACACAAACAAAAAAATAATGTAAACAACTCTGACAAGACATCAACAGTAAGAAAACATAGACAAAAAATAAACACATATAGATAGATAGATAGATAGATTGATAGTTTATTTCGAACACAAAATTATAACAAATACAAGTAAATGGCAAATGCAATAAAGTAACATTATACACTGTTCGAAAGGGAGAAGGAAGAAGTGAACACTTATTAATTCCATCTCCTCTTTTCCATAGATACACCCATGTGAATTTTATACAAATTACCACCTTTAAGACCCCAAGTAAACAATTTACTGTATTTTTTACAAATCAACATTAACACCCATCCATTCTAACATACAATGAAGTCCATCATCAAAACCAGCCTCAAACAACACAGATATACACAGTGCTGTCCCACCCACCATTCCACAGTGTCCCATAATATCCCAGAGTGAACATAATGAATCGTACATATAACCACTACCCTTCTAACATATATCCTTTCAGCAAATGGTGCTTATACCTCTTTTTGAATTGATTTCTGTTTGTACATAGTTTCAGTTCCGGCTCTAGACTGTTCCACAAATCCACCCCACAGACAGATATGCACATACTTTTCTTGGTTGTACGTATCTTGGGTTTTGTAAAGTTTAAGTCTCCCCTCAAATTATGATCATTGTCTCTTTTTTAAATATTTTTTGTATATTAGTTGGTAGTTGATTATTAATTGCCCTGTACATTACTTGTGCTGTCTTAAATTTAACTAAATCGATGAACTTTATGACATGTGACTTTAAGAACAACGAATTGGTATGGTCTCTATATCATGCATTGTTTATTATCCTTATAGCTCTTTTTTGTAATGTGCATATTGACTGTAGGTTGGTCTTGTAGGTGTTTCCCCAGACTTCTACACAGTAGTTAAGATAAGGTAAAAACAGTGAATTGTACAATAAGACCAATGATTTGTAGTCCAAGATGTGTCTTGTCTTCCCCAGTATGCCTATACATTTTGCTAATTTGGCCCGGATGTGACTGATGTGAGGTTTCCAGCAGATTTTATTGTCTAGCGTCACCCCCAGAAACTTATTTTCCTGTACTGTTTCTATTCTGGTATCATCTATCGTTACCATTATTTCATGATTTATTTTATAATTTCCAAACAACATAATCTTTGTTTTTTTAGATTTAGAGATAATTTATTTTTGTTGAACCACTGCGTTAATTTTTCCATTTCAGTTGCGACCACCTCTAAAACCTGCTGCAAATTCTCACCAGTGCACATATCATTATGTGAATTAATGTAAACTTTAAAAAACAAGGAAATTCAGTGAAAAAATAAACGATGATAATTAACAAAATATTACAACAACGGAAAAGGAATATCTAACAAGTAAGTGTGTGAACAGTGGATATAACAAGTCTACACCCCCCCGTTCAAATGCCAGGTTTTTGTCATGTAAAAAAAAATGAGACCAAGATAAATCATTTCAAAACTTATTCCCCCATTAATGTGACCTACAACCTGTACAACCCAATTCAAAAACAAACTGAACTCTTTTAAGGGAAAAAAAAAACACAACAACCTTACAATAACCTGGTTGCATAAATACGCACACCTTGTTATAACTGGGAATGTGGCTGTGTTCAGAATTAGCCAATCACATTGAAACTCATGTTAAATGTGAGTCAGCACACACCTGCCACCATTTAAAGTGCTTCTGATTAACCCCAAATAAAGTTCAGCTGTTCTAGTAGGCTTTTCATGACATTTTTGCAGTCACATCTTACAGCACAAGCCATGGTTCGCAGAGAGCTTCCAAAGCATCAGTAGGATCTCATTGTTCAAAGGTATCAGTCAGGACAAGGGTACTAAAGAATTTCCAAGGCATTAAATATACCATGAAACACAGTGAAGATGGTCATCATCAAGTAGAGAAAATATAGCGCAACAGTGACATTACCAAGAACTGGATGTCCCTCCAAAACTGATGAAAAGATGAGAAGAAAACTGGTCAGGGAGGTTGCCACGAGGCCAAGAGCAACATTGAATGATCTGCAGGAATTTCTGGCAAGTACTTGCTGTTTAGTACATGTGACTCTCTCCCGTCTTCTTCATATGTCTGGGGTATGGGATAGGGTGGCAAGACGGAAGCCTTATCTTACAAAGAAAAACATCCAAGACTGGCTATTTTTTGCAAAAACACATTTGAAATCTCCCAAATGCATGTGGGAAAATGAGTTATGGTCTGATGAAACCAAGGTTGAACTTTTTGGCCAAAATTCCAAAAGGTATTCTGCTCATGAACAAAGAACACCATACCTACAGTGAAGCATGGTGGTGGCAGCATCATGCTTTGGGGCTGTTTTTCTTCAGCTGGAACTGGGGCCTTAGTCAAGGTGGAGGGAATTATGAACAGTTCCAAATACCAGTCAGTGATGGCACAAAACCTTCAGGCTTCTGCTAGAAAGCTGAGGATGAAGAGGAACTTCATCATTCAGCATGACAATGACTCAAAGCACACATCCAAAGCAACAAAAGAATGGCTTCACCAGAAGAAGATTAAGGAGGGCTGCCCACAGGAGATGCCCTCATAATCTGATAAATTTGGAGCGTTTTTGCAAAGAAGAGTGGGCAAATATTGCCACATCAAGATGTGCTATTTTGATAGATTCCGACCCCAAAAGACTGAGCACTGTAATAAAAGCCAAAGGTGCTGTAACAAAGTTTTAGTTTAAGGGTGTGTATATTTAAGTATCCAGGTTATAGTAATTTTTTTTTATTTTTTATTTTTCCTCTTAAAAGATTTCAGTTTGTTTTTCAATTGGATTGTAGAGGTTATAGGTTACATTAATGGAAGAAAAAATGATTTATCTTTACCTCATTTTTTACATCACAAAAATCTGGCATTTGAACAGGGGTGTGTAGACTTTTTTAATATCCACTGTATATATGTTTGTGTGTGTGTGTGTGTGTGTGTGTGTGTATGCATGTTGCATGTGTAAGGTTGTGCTATGTTGATATTCGAGTGTGTGAGATTCTATTCAGACCAGAAACTCATATTCTTAATAGAAAGTATGCCTAAATAAAGAAATAAAATAAACAGTAAAATGATTACATATTAAGCTATTATGCATATATGCATTTGTATAGTGATTACATATGCATTTCTGTAGCGATATGTATGGGGATGTGTGAAGTTTCAGACCCAAGTGCACAATCCAAACCAAAAAAAAAAAAAAAAAGGATTCCGTAACTCATTAAAAAAATGTATATAATTTCTGTGGTAAAAAAAAAAAAAAAAAAAAAAAATCTCTCTAATTAGATGTATTTTGTAAGAATGTTTATCCAGTGGTTCAGATGTAATAATCTTTTGGATTTCCAGTTTAAAAAATATGGTTTTCTTGGCAATAGCTAGAGAAATAATAAGTGGCTTCTTATATTTAACTGGCAGTTGATCAACTTCTGCAGTACATCTAAGCAAGCAAAGTAAAGGAGATGGAGGGATTCCACGGCCCAGAATAGTAGATAAGGTCTCAGTCACCCTCGTCCAAAAAGAATGAACCGGGTGACAGACCCATGTGGTGTGAAAATAATCATCTGTGTTCCCTGAAGTGCTCTGTAAACAAGTGTCTGTATCACTTAAAGCCTTTTTAAACATTTTTTCTTTGAGTGCGGTGTGTCCTATTAATTGTTTTACACTGTATAAGTTGTAAGCTTGAATTGTTAGACATGAAGAAAATATTACTACAGATTTCTGTACAGAAGTTAGAGTTGGAGGGAAAATCCAAGCCATTTTCCTATTTATGTATTGGTAGCATTGTTTTTACATCAAAATCTGAAATTATTTTATAAAGTTTAGAGGTTATTTTTCTAGGGTGTGTATTTTTTTTTCATTATTTCTTCAGTTAATCTAGAGGGAAGCAGTGGGTTATTTGCTATGTTAATCTTTGATTTAATTAGAGCCTGAGCCACTGACAACCTCAGTCGGCGAAAGCCCTATTGTAATTGCTCTGTTTCTCTCTCTATTAAAAATTGTATATATTAAGTCAAAATCTCAAAAGGTGCGGCCTGGGCGCCATGGTGAAGTTTGACTCCTCCCCTTACAACATCAACCAGCTGTAACTCGGGCAAAACTTGTCCGATGTCCACCAAAGTTTCCATGATGGAAAATAGTCCCACCCCGAACGCGTCCACATAAAAATACCTGATAAAAGATATGGCGGCACCTAGTGGTTAATGAAAGAATTGCTGAAAACTTTTTTATTTATTACTCATGCGCCATTTGCCAGAATGATGTGAAATTTTCTGAGATTCATCAGACCACAGGGATGATCATAACTATATATAAACTTTAGCATGACATCACACGTGTTACCATGGATATGCCCTCCTCGCCATTCAATCCGTGAGCTTATGGAGGGGGTTGGGAAGGTCCTGGAGTCATGAAATTTGGAACATAGGTAGAGGTGACTGTCATCTGTAGTCCTATGTGGGTCAGCAACACATAACTGATAGGTAAGTGTTACCATGGTGACATGACTAAGGTTGACTCCTCGCCATGGGACATCTGAAAATTGTAACTTGGACAAACTTTATCCAAATTTCACCAAATTTTCTAGAATGGATATTAGTCCCATCCTGAATGCGTCTATGTAAAAGTAATTTACAAAAGTTATAGCGCCACCTTGTGGTTAGAACAACAGGCACTTATAAATTGGACAAACTTTGTACGATTTTCACCAAATTTTCCATAATCGATATTAGTCACACTGCAAACGCGTGTATATAAAAATAATAAACAAAAGTTATAGTGCCCCGAGTGGTTAAAGGAAGAATTGCTGAAAACTCTTTTATTTATTACTCACGCTCCGCTGGCCAGAACGACATGAAATTTTCCGAGGGTTATCGGACCTCCAGTTTAATCATAACTGCGTATCACCTTTAGCATGGCATCACTGCTGTTACCGTGGACACGCCCTCCTCGCCATTCAATCCTTGATCTTGTTTGAAGGGGTAGGAATGACCTGGAGTGATGGAATCTTGAACATAGGTTGAGATGACATATGATGATGTCATATATAGTCCTATATGAGTGGACAACACATAACTGACAGGGAAGTGTTGCCATGGTGACATGGCGAAGGTTGACTCCTCACCATGAAACATCGGAAAGTTGTATCTTGGACAAAAGTCTGATTTTCACCAAATTTTCTACAATAGATAATAGTCCCAACCCTGAATGCTTCAATATAAAAATAAAAGTTAAAGCGCTGCCTAGTGGTTACAACATCAGACCCTTGTATACTGGACAAACTTTGTACGATTTTCACCAAATTTTCTGCGATGAATAGTCATCCTGCCCTGAACTCGTCAATATAAAAATAATAAACAAAAGTTATAGCGCCCCTAATGATTAAAAGAAGAATTTCTGACTACTGTTTTCTTTATATTTCTTTCACCAGCTGAAAAAAAATGACATGAAGGAAAGATTAGGGCTCATTGACAGTACATGTACATAGTACAGAACTGTTTCCATGGTGACCGGCATGCTTCAATGGCTTTCTCGCCATGCAAAACATGACAGTTACAGCTCAGACAATCCTCATCTGATTTGGACCAAACTTTGCACAAATCATACTAATCCCACTCTGAACATGTTTGCATATCAATATTCAAAAAACTGTCACACCATCACCTACTGCTGACATGAGGTACTGCACAAAATTGTTTCAAATTTTGCGCAGACCAGTAGTCAGAATGACATGATATTTTCAGTGGTTCTCAGAGTGCATTGGACTACCCTCAGTGGAAGTTACTTTTGTCCTGCGATAAGCACAGTTGCCATGGAAACCCACTCCTTGCCTTTCAATAATTGACACTTGTAAATTGGATAAACTTTGTATGATTTTCACCAAATTTTCTACAATTGATATTAGTCTTGCACTGAACGTGTCGATATAAAAATAATAAACAAAATTTTTAGTGCCCCCTATTGATTAAAGGAAGAATTGCTGAAAACTGTTTTCTTTCGTTTTCTCTCACCAGCTGAAAAAAATGACATGAAGGAATGACCAGGGCTCATTGACAGTACATGTACATAGTACAGAACTGTTTCCATCGCGACCAGCATGCTTCAGTGGCTTCCTTGCAATGCAAAACATGACAGTTACAGCTCAGACAATCCTCATCTGATTTGGACCAAACTTTGCACAAATCATACTGATCCCACTCTGAACATGTATGTATATCAATATTCAAAAAACTGTCACACCACCACCTACTGCTGACATGAGGTACTGCACAAAATTGTTTCGAATTTTGTGCAAAGATCAGTAGTCAGAATTACATGACATTTTCAGTGGTTTCTCAGAGTGCACTGGACTACCCTCAGTGGAAGTCAGTTTTGTCCTGCGATAAGCACAGTTGCCATGGAAACGCATTCCTTGACATTCAAGACGTTATATACTTTGGAGGGTTGGGGAAGTCCAAGGGACACCACGTCGAGGTGACTCTCTTCTGTAGGTCTGTATTGGTCTGCAACATGCACTTAAAATATAAGTGTTACAATGGCCACATGTCCAAGTTAACCTTATCGCAATACATTGGACAGTTGAAAATTGGACAAACTGTGTCAGATTTTCACCGTAATTGCCATGATGGGCATTAGTCCCACTCTGCACGGACCTACATAAGAATATTTAACAAAAGTTATAGCACAACTTACTGTTCAAAGGAAGTTCTTGCCAATTGGTTTACTTTATTATTCACGCAGCCCTTGCAGGGATGATGGGAAATTTTCCAAGCCAGCAAGGTACAACGGGCACCGAGTCCTGCGGACGTGCGGGGGGTGGGGGTGAAGGCCCACTGACAGCTGCTTGCAGCTTTAATTTTAGATTTTAATTGTTGATACTGGAGGAATTGTTCTTCCCCAACTCTATACTCCTGGACAAGTGTACTAAAAAATATACATTTATTATGCTGGTGTGATGGTCTTTTTTTTTTTTTTTTTTTTTTTTTTTTTGTTACTTATTTGTACCCGTAGGTAGACTTGGTTTGCAGTCTAGTGACAAGCCACTGGCTGCTGGTCGCTGCGTGCGCGAGCGCCCTAAACCTACATGTTTTTGGTATGCAAACTCCACACAGCTCACTGTTGGTCGGGGGCTGGGATCGAACCCATGATCTCATGATCCCCGCGATCCCCCGGCCGAGGGTAAAACTGTGCTGCCACAGTGCTAAACCACTGCGCCACCGATGGTCTGACGAATGTGTTCCCCCCTCCCCTCCTGCTCCTTGTTTCCTGCTTTGGTGATGAGCACACCTGTGTGATTATCCATCTGCTGTTCCTGATGAGCCAGTGTATTTAAGGCCCAGTGTTAGGGGAGCTCACCACTGGATCATCTGGGTTTGCTGCCCTAAGTCTTGTCAAAGTTTTATCCCATTATCTTGTCTTCCCATGCTTACCTCTTGTGTGTTTCTTGTTCCCCAGGTTGCTGCCACCCGCAGGTGTGTCTCCCAGAGCTGATCAAGCTCGCCTGGCCAGGAAGATCATTGCATCCACCAAGGTCCTGCCTTCCACCTGTCCCCGGTCCATGTTGGAGTTCCCTGATGGTTTCCACTGCTCAGACTGTAAGTGTGCTTTCCTGCATTATTTTCCCTTTGGAGAATCTGTCCCTTATCACCTCTGTCTGCTCTCTTCCATAGGCTATGTGCACTCAAGGGGGCTCCTGTTTTGACAAAGATTAAAGTTGGTGTTTGTGTTCCGCTTTTCTTTCGTTTTGCATTTTTGTTTTCTGTTGGTTTTTTCAATAACTATTGTGAAACTTTATTGAAGTCTGAGTGATCTTTCTGGCTGCTATGCATTTGAGTCTAACCCTGGTCTGAATCATGACACCTGGAAAACATGGTGAAGATGAGTTATTCCTTGGTGTTGCCATAATGGAAAATAAATAGGCTTTTTGTATAATTGGATTTCAGGGTTGTGCCCAATTGGTGAATATTTATTTGGTGTTAGTGGTGATTTGGTGATTTTATTTGCTTTCCACTAGGCTGTCAGAGCTGTGTTTATTGTAATTGGATATTTATTTTTTATATTGAAGATGGCATAAAAACAAGGACAGCAACTGGAACATTTTCAAGCTGATTTTGTTGTACGTATATCTATCCATGAGTTGTTGTAGCTGGCCTTTTGTACCCATGTGATTAAATACTGTAACTGATTGGCTATAAAATAGTGATAAAAACTTTGTCCTTTGAGTCCATTATGTGATTCTTTATTTTGCAGTGTTGATATAGAAATTCTGGATTTCTTGTTGTTCCAAAAGAATTTTATAGTTAATGAATTGAGTGAATTAAACCAAGTGTATGTGGGTGTTATCAGGAGCATTGAAAATAAGCAAATATTTTGTGTTATGATTTTCATTTTGACTGTTGCAATTCGACCACTTAATGATAGCAGAAGGATAATCCAGTGTTTGTAATCATCTTCAATCTTTTTTAACAAAGGGGTATAATTAAGGTTAAAAAGCTCTGACAGCTCGGGGAAAATATTGGTCAACACTCAGCCACTCAGTGTCGACCCGGGTAATGCCACCAAAGAAGCATCACATGATGGAGGAAGCCGACGACATTAAGCGGTCACTCGACTTTCTGTCGGAGGCGGTGTCTGCGGTCAGAAGGCAGCAGAAATCCATTCTGGAACTGGTAGAGGAGGTCAGAACTCTGTGGCTACAAAATGCAGAGAAGGAAAAGAGAATTGCTAGAAGTCCTAGAAAACAGAGTAGCAGACCTGGAGAAATACACCAGGAGGAATGATATGATTATCACCGGGTTTAAAATAAAGCCACATTCAGACGGATGGGCAGTGAGCACCGACCACACAGAGGAGCCTGATGAGCCTGTTTCTGACTCGGTGGAGCAACAAGTGGCTGCTTTTTTCCTGTCAAAAGGGATTGATTTAGACACTACCACCATCGAAGCATGCCACCCTCTGCCCCGGAGGAACAACACCGATAATCATCCATCATAATGGTATTTAGCAACAGAAAACACAAGGTGGCTCTACTGAAACAGGGGAGGAAGCTATAGGGATCAGAAATCTACATAAATGAGCATCTCACAAAAAAAACTAGAAAAGCACTCATAGAGTGCATATCTCCGCCAAGGCTCCTTCCGTTTCTCATGGATCACCTCCAAAATGTAATGGGTTTGTGTGTAGGCCGAGAGCCACTTGTGGTGAAAATTGCATCAAAGTCTGTCCATCAGTTTTGAAGTATTGCTGCTAACACACTGTGAGAAGATAAGAGCCTTGGCTGAGGTATGCATTCTCAGATCATCACCAAAATATAATGGATTCCTCTCTAGCCCAAGAACCACCTCTGGTGAAAATTGCATCCAAATCCATCCAGTAGTTTTTGTGTAATCTTGCTGCACAAATGCAAACAAAGCCCTTGGTGGAGGTATGCACTCTCAGATCATCACCAAAATCTAATCATCTGTTCCCCGTTGCATTACACACCTTTCCTGAAAATTTCATCAAAATCCGTTCATAACTTTTTGCGTTATACTGGTAACAGACAGACAGACAGACAGAGAGATACAGACAAATGCCGGTAAAAACATTACCTCCTTGGAGGAGGTAAAAATGCCAACATCGCCAGGAAAGCACGTTTCATGAGGAAACAGAAGGAAATGCAGAATACTTGGACCACAAATTGTAAAGTAATTATTAAATTAAACGGTACACCAGAGCAGGCCAAGGTTCTGGTCATCAAAGAACTGGAGGATCTGGACAAATATCAGTGAGCTACAGCAAGGACTTTAAGGTAATGGAATCATGGCTGACAGACTACACATTGCACAGAAATGGCACATGATGTCATGAACCTGGGTTTGGTGGTTCCAAACCCAGTTCTGACCCGTGGTTATTTTGGCCTGCTTCCCTATTTAATTTACATCAGATGCTTCAGGGAATCCTTTGGGTCCTCGCTCCCTGACAGCTCGGGGATGCCCCCTCCTCCTGTCAGTATCGCCAGCTGATTCTCATTATGGGTGTTTCACACACTTACACGCACAAATTTCATTCACTCCCATTCACACGCTCATACACTCACTCATGCACACGTTTTCAATTACGTTCAGCCCACGCGCATTCACACCGGCGGTCTCTTCCCTCATTAGTATTTTGACTACTTAAACACTGTGAGAGTAGAGAGAGACCACCGGAACATTATGTACTTCATACACAACAGTGTGTGCCTTCGTGTATGCAAGTTCCATTCCTTACACTACACTGTCAGCCTGTTTCATCTTTATCCACCGGACTGCATGGACAGCCCTGGATCACTCCAGTACCATAAGTTAATGCTTGCCTTCTCCCTGTGCCAACAGCAGCTCTGCGGCACTAGGCATTCCTTTCGCTGGGCTGTTGAGCATCCTGAAGGCGTCCCTGTATGTCTGGTGGCCTCACCTGTCTAATCAACTAGCTGTTCATTGCGTGACTGTTGCTAGACCTGTTATTTTGGGGTTTTGTTAATAAGCTGCACGAATCTACTCCTGCGATTGGGTTTTTCATTCTGTCCTCCATGCGCTGCGTAATGGCACACGAAGATTCATAACACATGATATAAAAGATCATTCACCTACATTTGGAGATAAATTTACCACAGAGGATTGTTGATTCTGATAACCTTGAACTGAAAACATTTGAATACACTGAACATAACTCAAAGGACATGGAATGTGATACTGACCCTGAAAACAATTCAATTCAATTCAACTTTATTTATATAGCGCCATTTCACAACAACAGTCATCTCATAGCACTATCAACTGTAGGGGGAACCCCCACAGTAACCTTTTGTCCAATTGGAATAGCTGCTTCTATTATTCATTCATTCATTCATCTTCTTCCGCTTAATCCTTTTCGGGTCGCGGGAAGGGGGGGGGGGGCTGGAGCCTATCCCAGCATCTTTGGGTGAGAGGCAGGGTACACCGTGGACAGATCGCCAGACCATCGCCGGGCCAACACAGACAGACAGACAACCATTCACACTCACAGTCATACAACAAGGACATCAAGACAGAACATAGACTATCCATTATTCACTTTAATAGTAGAAGTCTGTATTCAAATTTTAACAAAATCAAGGAATATTTAAGATAACTTTTTCATTCATTTAACATAACGGAAATCTGGATCATCCCTGAGAAGAGCGTGGACTTTGAATTGAATGGATATGAACAGTACTATAAGGACAGCGAGAATAAATGTGGAGGAGGTGTGAGCATGTACATTGACAAAAAAAAATAAAAAAAAAAATCTTCTTTTCAGAGTGGTAGAGATCATGACAACTTCAATTGGAGATTTAGAATGCTTGACTATTGAAATTTATAGGAAAAGGAAAAAGAATGTGTTGGTTAGCTGCATATATAGAACACCTGGGTCAAAAATTGAAACTTTTAAGGACTGGATAGAAGAAACATTCACTGTTTCACATCAAAAGATCATGTTCACATGCAGTGATTTTTATATAGATCTGTTAAACCAAAATAACCTTAAACCCACTGAAGAATTTATTAACACAATGTACAGTTTAGGCCTTTATCCTAAGATCACCAGACCCACCAGATGTAATTTTTTGATGACAATGAGATGAACACAATGAGATGTAATTCACCAGATGAATTACATCTCATTGTGTTACACTGATTGATAACATCTTTTTCAGATATTATGGATAATAACACAAAAAGTTGATTAATAATCAGTGGCATCAGTGACTACCTGCCAGTATTCACAGTTTTTGACAATGATTACAGGAAAGAAAAGCAAAAAACAGCACTTATGTATAGACAAGTGAGGACTGAAGAATCAGTGAATGTTCTAAAAAATGATCTAGCAAAACAGAACTGGGAAGAACTATATAATGAAGAAGACACGGACAAAGCATATGAAATAATTCTAAGAATATTTAAATTATTATATGATAAAATTTGTCCAAATAAAAAAAACAACAAGAAGGAAAAATATTCATATAATCCATGGATCACAAAGGGATTAAAAAATGCCTGCAAAAAGGAAAATATGTTGTATAGAGAATTCATAAAACATAGAACTAAGGAGATATGAAATAGATATAAAAATATAAAAAATAAGTTAAGTAATATTATGAGAATAAGTAAAAAGGAATACTACAGCAACATATAAATATTAATAGTATAAATGATGCAGTAAATAGATTCAATGAATTTTTTGTAAATATTGGACCAAAATTAGCAGAAAAAATCCCTGACCCTTCATACCTGACAAGGGAAATAGTAAATTAATTGAAAGAAATCCAAAATCGATTTTTTTTAACAGCAGTGAAAGAGTGGAAAATCACTGAGATTGTACATAAATTCAGAAATAACATTTCAACTGACTGTGATGACACTGACATGGTAACTGTTAAAAAGGTTATTGAGGAAATTGATAAACCATTAAAATACATTTGTAACTTATCATTCAAAACTGGTACAATTCCAAGCAAAATGAAAATAGCTAAAGCTATACCTCTATGCAAAACTGGAAACAAACATCACTTCACAAATTACAGGCCTGTTTGTCTTCTGCCCCAATTCTCAAAAATACTACAAAAATTCTTTAATGACAGATTAGACAAATTCATAGCTAAACACAAATTACTCAGAGACAGTCATTATGGATTTAGAACCAACCAGTATACATCATCAGCTTTAATGGATGTTAAAGAAGAAATCACTAATTCTATGGACAGAAAGACATTTGCAGTGGGAGTATTTGTTGATTTAAAAAAAAAAGCATTTGACAAATTAAATCATGAAATATTACTTAATAAATTGGAATGGTATGAACACGGGGGGGGGGGGTAGTTATGAATTGGGTCAGAAACTATTGAAAAAACAGGCAACAATTCATGAAGATGGGACAATATAAATCTGAGTATTTGGACATTGTTTGTGGTGTGCCCCAGGGGTCAGTATTGTGACCTAAACTTTTCGTTTTATATATCAATGATATTTGTAATGTTTCTGAACTGTTGAAAATTGTGATGTTTGCAGATGACACAGCTGTTCTGGGTACTAGTGAGGATCTTCGGCAACTTTTGAACATAATCACTACCAAATTCAGTAAAATAAAAGAATGGTTTAATAAGAATAAATTATCATTCAATTTGAGCAAAACAAAATTCATGTTATTTGGAAATGGTAAGGCCAGGAGCAGTATTAACATTGGGACAATGTGTCACTCAAAGTGGCTGTATTTTACTTTCATTTTTTTTTACTTGATTTTGACTTTGTATACTTTATTGATCCCCAGAGGGAAAATTGAGGGCATCCACCTGGATGGATTAAGCAGCCACTGTATGGCGCTATCCCTTTACCATTCACACACACATTCACACCTAGGGCCACTTTTAGAGTCTCCAATTAACCTAACCTGCATGTTTTTGGCCTATGGGAGGAAACCATAGAACTCCCGGAGTAAACCCATGCAGACACAGGGAGAACATGCAAACTCCATACAGATCACTGCTGGTCAGGGGTTGGGATCGAACCAGGGATCCCATGGCCAAGGGTGAGTTGCTGTGCTGTCACAGTGCTAACCACTGCTCCACCACACCACCCTTTTATGAAACCATCCAAAGAGAGAAACAAAAAAAAAAACCAACAACAAAACATCCATTCAGTACAAGTAGAGCCAAAAGCCCCAGGACAGGTCCATCCAACGGGAGCAGGTAAAGTGATTCAACATAAAACCCAATGTCTGTGTGCAGTTAAGATGTAACAGTTTATCTTATTTTCTTGATACAGAACTAAAAAAAAAAAAATAAACTAAATGTGAGCTGCTGTTTATAAAATGGAGAAATAAGAGTTTTTGTTTTGTTTTCCTGAATATGTTGAAGGTAAATAATGCTGGCCTGTGAAACTGTCCTTTTTGCATAAATTTAAAAGAAAAAGAACCTGCATTCTGCAATATTGTGAAAAATATTGTTATTGTGAAAATTCACAGAAATATCGTGATATCATTTTTAGGCCATATTGCCCACCCCCAGTTATGACTTAAGGGGGGAGTTACTTTTAAAGACATTGGATGCATGAACAACAAGGAGAAGATTTTGTGTTTCCATCTGTCAGGTCAAATTATGGAATGGATTAACTACAGAGTTTAAACAATGTCCAGACATTCTGAGTTTTAAAATAAAGTACAAAAAGGAGAAATTAGCTAAATACATGGAGGAAGAAATCTTTGTTAATCACTAGGGTTGGTCGGGATTAGGGAGTTCAATGATCTCCTGGTATTTGAATTCATGGTGCCTTGTATATAGTTTGTAAACAGAGACATAATTATAATACTGCTACTTGCATTGACACAATGTGAGCTGTTGACAAAAAAAAGGAAAAGAAAAAAAAGAATTATGGGATCACTGGTTAGAATTACATACGGGTAGATAACACTGAAATAACTAATAAATTATAGGGTAGGTAAATGCTGACTTCTTCGTACTACATTTTGGACATGAGTATGGTAGAAAAGGGTACTTTGAATGGAATTGCTCTGCAACTACTTTTTTTTCTCTCTACTTTGTTGTTGTTAACTTTGATTTTTTCATGTAATTTTACATTTTTGAAATAAAGGCATCAATCATTATTAATGCCTAGATATTTAATATTGCCAATATGGAATGAAAGAGAAGAATTCTGAACTGTAGAATCCCAGGCATCATCAGAGAGAGGCAATATGGTTGATTTTTTCCAGTTGATTGTGTAGTCTGAAGTTTTAGAAAAGTAATTAATTATATTGAAAGTTTTTTGAAGTGAGTTATGTGGGTCTTGGCATCATATAAAGTAATTTTGTGTTGTGAATTGTTGTCTTCTATACTTTTAGTTTTATTATTCTGACATATTGCTGCAACAAGAGTTTCAATAAAGATGACAAATAAAGATGGAGAGAGTGTACTGTAAAAAAAAGTTTTCTCAACTTAAAAAAAGTTAGTGTTTGGTCTGCATTAAAAAGTTAAGTTGACTGAACTTGAGAAGATAAGTGGTAAAGACATAAAATTATACATTTTCATTGTTATGCACATGACACACAATTATACCTGTCAATGAAGCCAAATGATGGTAATCAATTAGCCAAATTAGAGGCCTGTTTTAAGGAAATCAAAGCTTGGATGACTTGTAATTTCCTACTATTAAATTCAGATAAGACTGAAGTAATTCTAGTTGGTCCAAAAAACTTAAGAAATACGTTTTCAAATCAAATTCTTAGTTTGGATGAGGTTATATTTTCTTTTAATAGTTTTGTGAGGAACCTTGGAGTTATTTTTGATCAAGATCTGTCTTTTAATTCACATATTAAACTTGTTTCTAAGACTGTCTTCTATCATTTGAGTAATATTGCCAAGACTAGGAGCATCTTGTCTCAAAATGATGCTAAGAAACTAATCCACACTTTTGTTAGCTCTAGATTAGATTATTGTAACTCTTTATTATCAGGTTATCCTAAAACATCTTTAAAAAGTCTTCAGCTGATCAAAAATGCTGCAACAAAAGTTTTAACAGGTACTAGAAAGATGCATCATATCTCTCCGGTTCTGGCCTCCCTTCATTGGCTTCCCATAGAGTTTAGAATTAAGTTTAAAATCCTTCTTCTTGCTTACAAAGCTCTAAATAATCAGGCCCCTTTTTATTTAAAAGATCTGATACTACCCTATCGTCTTAACAGAGCACTACGCTCCCAAAATTCAGGATTACTTGTAATACCTAGAATCTCCAAAAGTACAATGGGAGGCAGAACTTCAGTTATCAAGCTTCTGTCCTGTGGAACCAGCTGCCAATCTGGATTCGGGAGTCAGACTTGACCTCTGTCTTTAAGAATAGGGTTAAAACCTTCCTTTTTGATATACAGTGCATCCGGAAAGTTTTCACAGCTCTTCACTTATTCCACAATTTGTTATGTTACAGTCTTATTCCAAAAGGGATTAAATTCATTTTTTTCCTCAAAATTCTACACACAATGCTCCATAATGACATGATTTTTTTTTTTAGATTGTTGCAAATGTATTAAAAAAAAAAAGAAATCACATACGCATACGTATTCACAGCCTTTGCCATGAAGTTCAAAATTAGGCTCAAGTGAATCCTGTTTCCACTGATCATCCTTGAGATGCTTCTACAGCTTAATTGGTCTTCACCTGTGGTAAATTCAGTTGATTGGACATGATTTGGAAAGGCACACACCTGTCTATATAAGGTCCCACAGTTGACAGTGCATGTCAGAGCACAAACAAAGCATGAAGTCAAAAGAATCGTCTGTAGACCTCTGAGACAGGACTGTCTCGAGTCACAAATCTGGGTTAGGGTACAGAAAAATTTCTGCTGCTTTGAAGGTCCCAATGAGCGCAATAGCCTCCATCATCTGTAAATGGAAGAAGTTCAGAACTACCAGGACTCTTCTTAGAGCTGGCCAGACGTCTAAACTGAGTGATCGTGGGAGAAGGGCCTTAGTCAGGAGGGTGACCAAAAACCTGATGGTCACTCTGTCAGAGCTCCAGCATTCCTCTCTGAAGAGAGGAGAACCTTCCAGAAACTGCCCAAAGATAGGTGTGCCAAGCTTGTGGTATCATATTCAAAAAGACTTGAGGCTGTAATTGCTGCCAAAGGTGCATCAACAAAGTATTGAGCAAAGGCTGTGAATACTTATGTACATGTGATTTCTTAGTTGACTGCCCCTCCCTGAGCCTGGTTCTGCTGGAGATTTCTTCCTGTTAAAAGGGAGTTTTTCCTCTCCACCATCGCCAAGTGCTTGCTCACAGGGGATCGCCTGATTGCTGGGGTCTTTCTGCAATTGTGGGGGTTTCCCCTACAGGTGAAAGTGCTATGAGATGATTATTGTTGTGAAATGGTGCTATATAAATAAAGTTGAATTGAATAAAGTTGAATTGACATAAAACACAAACACATAAACTGAAGTTCAGTCAACTTAAAATTTTAAGGCAGCCTGAACATTAACATTTTAAAGTAGAATAACTAGTTATTTTTTACAGTGTGGGCATACTTGTCTGGTTTCCCAATTGAAGCGTAAAACTTTGGGATGTGACCCCATTTGTTACTATTGTGGTCCTGGGTATATAATAATGTTTTATTCATTGAATGAATGACTCTCCAAAACCAAATCTATGTAGAGTACTGAATAAAAATGACCAGTTTACTTTATCAAATGCCTTTTCAGCATCAAGTCATACTACTATAATTTGGATTTGTTTTTTTGGGTGAGATTTATTAAGTTGAATAATCTAAAAATGTTGTCAGCTGCATTTCTAGTTTTAATAAAGCCTGTCTGGTCAGGGTGAATTAATGTTGGGATGGATTTTTCTATTCTGTTAGCTAGGACTTAAGTAATTATTTTTAGGTTCATATTTAAAAAGGAAAGTGGATGATAACTTGAAGGACAGATCTGATCTTTATTGGGTTTAAGGAGAAGGGTCATAATGGCTGTATTCATATCTCTTGGTATGTTTGAGGTTGGTTTGTTTTCTGTAATTAACCTATAAAATAATGGTGATAAGATTTGTCAAAAATGTTTATAGAACTCTATGGAAAATCTGTCAGGTCCTGTCAGGTGATTTATTATTTGGCATTTTATTGAGTGCTTTATTAAGTTCATTAATAGTGATGGGTTCATCTAACATGCTTTTTCTTTAGATAAAGAGGGTAATTCTACATTTTAAAAAAGTTTTTTATTTCAATTTGTGTTGGATTACATTTAGATGAATATAGCTGACTATAAACACTTTGAAATACGTTAATATCATTTGGGTTTTGAAAAATTTCACCTGAAGAATAATTTATTGATGAGATGATATTTTTTCTCCTTTTTACATGTAGCTGAATTGCCAGATATTTGCTTATTTTATTATTGTATTCAAAGTGATTATATTTAAGTTGCTGTATTAGAAATTGTGTTTTTTTATGTATAATTTGATCAAATTGGTGTTTAAGATGTCTAAATTAATTTTGTATATCTTCCCTAGGGTTATTCAAATATAAATGAGTCATCTGTTTAATATCTTGCTCCAATTTGTTTTCAAGTTCTTGCTGGTATTTTTTTTTTTTTTTTAATGGAATGAGTTTTCAAATTCTGGATCTTGAAGTCTCAAAGGAACTTTAACTGTCAACAAACTGTTCTCTTTGAAGGAAAACAGGGAGAAAAGGCTGAGGTATGCCAATTTACACAAGCACTGGACTAACATGAGTGTTATCAGGTCTTAACAGAAGTTTGAAGTTTAAAAGATTGATGAATCCAAACTTGCAATTTTCAGTTCAAATTCTCTTTCACACGTACGGAACAGATCAGGAGAGAGGTGCAGCACTGTCTACAGCCATCTGTGGTGTCTCTGTCATGGTTTGGTGTTATATTTCTATTGGTGATGTTGGATATCTTGTCAAAATTGATTGAAATATGAACACAGAAAAGTACCCTTGTTATGACCCGAGCGCCGGTTCTGATCGCGCTCGGGCTAAGTTCTTCTCGCTGCCGGCCTTGACAGCTGCGGGCTGTATTCTGGCCTCACCGGGCTCTTATTGTGAAGGTGCTCGGTGGGGCTTCCGCCTGTCAAGGGCTGGTCAGCTGTTTGTCATTACCATCGTTAGTGCTTCGCCTTTTTAAGCCCGGCATTAGCGACGGTAAGACGCGGGAGTATTGGTCAACATTCAGTTAGCATCCCGTCAGTATTGTCTGAGTGTCTTCGTCCTGCCAAGTCTTGGTCTACACCTCGTCATGTTGGAGAGCGTTGTAAGACCTTCATGTCAGGTCCGTGTATGCAGCTTGTCACAGTTTAGCTCGTAGTGGCTGGGGTTAGCCCTACAAGCCCAAGTCTCGTTTATGTGTGTGTTTGCCCTAAGGGGTTCATAGCTTTGTTTGTCACGTCTGTAAATAAACTAACACCTTAGCCAAACTCACTGGTGGACTCTTTGGCGTCTCTTGGTGATCCGCGAGGATCACCACATGACAACCCTGAGATTTTGATCCACCATGCACTGATATCTGGGAATCATCCAATTGGCAATGGCCTCAATTTTAAGTATGACAACGATCTCCAGACACACTGCCAATGCAGTGAATGCAGCATGCCTAGAAAGAAATAAAAATTATCAATAAAACATAGTAAGTCATGGATTGGTCTTCCCACAGTGCAGACCTCAACATTACTGAAGAAATGTGGGATCATCAGTAAACAAAAAAAAAAAAAGGCAGCCAAGAAGAATAAAGGTGGTCGTACAATAGATAGATAGATAGATAGATAGTGTAGCATCATCTCACTGTGGCTCATCAATAAAGTTATTATTCAGTTTAAAGACATTGTTTCACCCAGGAAAAGAACAGCCAAGAACTGCTCTCTCATCCCAGGACCACAGCTGAACTAACATTCCTTTGTTAAACCAGTCTCAGGAATTCCTCCTGAACCCTTTAGGGCTCAATAAACGTGGACAAAAGACAGACCTTGGTGGAATGCCATATGGTCTACAAAATATCCACAGCTCAACTTTGCCCTCTACTGGCAACTCTGGGACATGCTGGACTTAACCAGTGAAATTTTTAATCACATCTTTGTTAAAAGATGCAATTCTCAACATCCTCTCTTTTTCAGGACACCGTGGAAAAGCAAATGGACTCTTGTTGTTTGATGTGGACAATCAATAATGGGTTTGAAATATATTAATCCTTGATTTTAAATATGTGCATGCTAAAATGTTTAAATGAATGTTTATTCTTGCCTGTTAATAAATCATGTGACCGATTGCGGCCAATCTCTGCTTGACAACGACTCTCTCAAAGTATTGGTTGCTACAGACAAAAGCCTGTTTGTTTATTGGACTAAAGTTCTTAAAGCCCGCCCACGAAGGAGAACTATTGGCTGGAACTTTTGCCCATTCCCGGAAGCCTGAGAAAGTTATCCGCAGATAAAGAGAAGAATCACTCTCTTCTCGTCCTCTTTCATCTCTTTTTTCCTCTTCTTCCACTTCTTTTCACTTCACAGCAGAGCATTTTCGGGAGTACAAAGAATTGTGATCTCTTCACCAGGGAAGAACCACAGGACATTTCTCCCACATGTTTTTCTTGTTTTTCTTTAAACGTCTAGGATTATCTTTTTCTTTCTTGAGCTCAAATCCTAAATTTGGAGTCAAACTCCATTTCTAGACGTTTATTTTCCATACATTTTTCCTGAAACTTTCTTTTAAACTCACAATTTGTAATTTTGACTTTATGTTTATAATTTTTATTGACCAACTACACACTAGAAGCTAATTTCATCTCCACAAAGTCCGAAAAATTCTTTTAATTTTGCTATTGGATGAGATTTTGGTAATTATTCTCGAATTCCCTCTTGAGAAGTCGTGATCCACAGCCACGTGCAGCTGAAGAAATCAACACTCCACGAAAGCGGAGATGCTTCGGCTGGTCTTCAGCCACTGGAATAAAACTTCCAGAATCTCATCCTGCGACAACAGACTGGACAGGCCAGACCTCGTTCAAATATTTGTTGGTCAAATATCCCGGTTTTTGGCCTTTCTCTACATCTAAAGCTTCCCGAGGATGACGAAAAAACTCGCCACCATGCATGGTCACATAAGTTGCATTATTTATCCATCTGCTGAGTAAAAACGTCTGAGATTGAGAATAATTCAGTATCTGATCAGATTCAAAATTAAAGAGCATTTAACATAACTCTTCTTTTCCTTAAAATTCCATTTTCATATTCTTAAGGGTGATCCAGAATTTTTCCATATAATTAGTTTAATTTTCCCCATAAATTTGAGTTCTGTTTTCGCATAATCTGTTAACCTCAAACTGATCTAAATTCAGCTTACATTTTCACCCTGGTTCTGGAAATGCTCACATTGTTACTCTATCATTTACAAGTTTAATTTCATGGTTAATGAAATCACTGCAATGTACTTTAATCATCATTTCGTTTAAAAAATATGTGGAAAATGAAAGAAGTTGTTGGGAATTTAAGATAAGATAAGATAAGATAAGCCTTTATTAGTCCCACAACGGGGAAATTCCAGGATTGCAACAGCACTCAGCACAACAGTACTCAGTACTGTTGTTGCACAACAGCAACAGAATTTATTTCATTCTGAGTCTGGTTTCAAAGCCCCCAGTATCGAATTCACTAAAATTTTGAGACTAATTAAAAATTAAATTTATGAGTGATTAAACAGGTATAAAGTGAAATTAAGGATTAAAGTGCTCCTTAAAGAGGAGCTGGTGCCCCACGAGTGTTTATTAACGTTTTCTGTGTGTATGGGCCCAGAGTTCATCTCAGGTTTCGATACATTAATACAAATGAAATAATTTTTATACCTGATCATAATTATTATTCACACATTTCTCTAGAATAGATAAATAGATAGAATCATGTGAAAAAAATTTGGACACCCCTTTAAATATTCAGTTCTTTATTAAGAAATGTTCACATATCTATGTCTCACCTTGTTTTTGTTTTTATTTGCATTTTTAAAAATGTATCTTAGCCATTGTAAGTGGGAATGAATGGCGAGCATCCTAAAAAGATAGAGGGTGTCTTTCTTTTTACCCCACTATTTGTTTAGAATTACATTTTACAGAAAATTTGAAAAAAGTCTTTAATGCATTAATTGTTGTATTATGTGAATCTCCCAACATTTTTAACATTGATATTAAATATTCATATTACTGCAGACTTCTCACACAACACAACACACTGCCATCTACAGAAGTTCTCTGACGACTCTGTGATTTGTCGGCCTCAACTCCAACGGCGATGAAGCTGAGTAGAGGACTTATCCAGGACTTCGTGGGCTGGTGCCATCGGACTGCCTCCAGATCAACGCAAGGGAACTAAGAAGCTGGTGGTAGGCTGCCGCAGGCAAGGACAAACCTCTCACAGCACCAGTAAACCATACAGGGAACAGACATTGAGATGGTGACATCCTACAAGTACCTGGGTTTTCATCTGAACAATAAACTTAGACTGGTCACACAATACTGACACACTCTACAAGAAGGGACAGCGCAGGCTGTTCCTGCTGAGGAGGCTCAGGCCTTTTGGTGTACAAGGGGCGCTGCTGAAGACATTCTACGACACGGTGGTGGCATCAGCATCACTTTTGGAGTGGTCTGCTGGGGCAACGGCATTACAGCAGCCGATAGGAAGAGACTGAACAAAACTAATCAAGGAAAGCTAACTTCATGTCATTTTTCCCCCATGACCATTAAGGTCAGTTAATGTCAAAACATACACCTCCTACCTCTTTCTTCTTGGATTTTATAAATTTAATTGATTTAATTTTTCAGTGGCAATCATAGACATTAGTACTCTATTTATCTGTCTATCTATCTATCTAACTATTATCTATCTATCTATCTATCTATGCACTCAGGGTGCTCAGAGTTGAAAAAAGTTCAGCTTATCAGATTGCAGCTGAGCTCATCAATGTCACACCTTTCTAAACATCAATCAGAATTTAAGGAAGGGTGGGAAATAGGACGCTGATACAGTCTCTACTCAGACTCCTGTTTTCTGTGTCATCATATTTTACATCCAGAGCTGCAAGAATACATTTCCTGTCCATTGTTATTTAGAGACTGCTATTAAAAAAATTGGATAGAAAGTCTGGCCATAGGAAAAGATGGAAGTGCTGAGCTGTGAGTGACAAGCTGTTGCTGGGATACAGGGCACAAACTTTTATTTTCCAGAGCGCAGCACACAAACTCTGGAAAAAAAGACATTCAGGGTGGTTGGACAACAAAAAACATGTTTGGTGGACATGCAGCCTAATGCTTAAAAAATTATACCATGAAATTTGCCATGATTGCGTAGGTCTAAAGGATAATTCCGGCATATGTGGGGAACACGAGGTGTGTGGGTGCACTGCAGGGGAAGGCACCCACGGGGACACATGGTGCCAAAAGGACAGTGGTGGCACATGGGTGAAGCAGCAGCCCAAACTCCGGTTAACCGAGCAGGCTGAGCTTGACTCCATGTGAATGACTGCGATCCACCAGTTCAGCTGTTGCTTCTCCAACACCAGTGTCTGACTGGGCGGACCACGATCCTTCGCGGGAAGGCACGCCCTGCCTGCCCGGTCAGTGGTCGATGGGAGTCCCAACTGCTGCTTAATTCATGAGGTACCACTGTCCTTTGCAGAACCATGAGTCCCCCCTCCCACGCGAGTATCTAAAAATTAAAAACTGCCATGACCTTGGAGCGGAATGGTTAACTGCATATCATATCAAGGTCAACTGCATATCATATGCTGACACATATGCATGCTTTGATTTAACGACAAACATGCCCAAACAGGACACAAAAATGCCGAAATAATGAAATGAATCCTTTTTATTGAAATATTTACAGACAAATGGACAACACTAATGCAACAGTTGCAGCCAAACGGGTCATTCTGCTGTGTATAATAATGTTGAGTGTTTTGTACTTATAATATTGCTAAAATATAAAAGGTTGTACTAGAAAGGGTCTCAAATATTGCAGATGTGTCCTGTTATAGTGCTGCATGAGTTTAAAATAAACTACACATATAAACTAAAACAATCATAATAGTGACTGAACACTCCCATCCCCCAAGTGCAAGATACAACACTTATGAATACAGGTCATAAAAAAATCACACAAATAAGTGATCTGACAAACAAGCCAGGGTTTCTTAAATAGTCACTAATATTGGATGTACCATTCATTTTAATAATTCTGTAATTAATATTCAACACAAAAAATAAATCTTAGCGCGGTTCAGTCCCTTTCATGTTTAGAATAGAATAGAATAGAATAGAATAGAATAGAATAGGCTTTATTGTCATTGTTACAGTTGTACAGTACAATGAAATTGTGGATGTTCCCCATATTTGTCAAAGTTTATACATATGTGTGTTATGGGCAACATCTGACTGGCAGAAAAGACAGACTGTAATGCAGGCAGGACTTCAGTTTAACTGGGTTTTGTTTTTTCCCAAAAACATAAAATAATAACCAGCACAGGGGCTGAACAATAGGTTCAGGTTCAGGTTACTTTATTTGTTATTACAAACCACAATTACATTCAACATGAACACAAACACAGGCGCACATGAAGCTGACTATAACATGATAAAAGTACTCAAGCTTCCACCAATCACGACATAAGACAAAGAGATAGAAAAAAACAAACAAACAAACAAAAACAAAAAACAAGGAGATAAGAGAGAGGTCATATTAAAAAAGTTAAAGACTAGTCAAAGAGGTTAAAAACTCAAAAGTCCAAAGCCCAATAAAAGATTTAGAACCCAAATAAAAAACCTAACAAAAATAAGTAAATATAAAATAAATTAATAAATAGGTACCTAAATTATGTGCAATATATTGTTACATCTTGTTCAACTCTTTAACAGCAGCAGGAACAAAGCTGTTTTTGTAGCGCTGGGTTTTACCTTTTGGACAGCAAACCTCCGTCTGGAGGGAAGAAGCTGAAAGTGGCAGTGCAAAGGGTGGAGAGGTAGCAATCCTCTGTACCTGTCAGGTGTACAGGGATGCCAGGCTCAGCTGTGACTCACCAAGCCAAACGAGTGTGACCATCTAACTACCTGATCCAAGGATTTCTTCTGTTTCAGTTTTATCTGACCAAACCATGACACTAAAGAAAAGGATAAAACAGATTCAATAAAAGCCGAATAAAACATTGTCATTATGGTTCAGCCAATTTGGAAGCATGCAAGTTTCCCTTAAACAATGCAAAAGTTGCTGGCCCTTTTTGCACACCCTTTCACAGTTCTCTTCAAAGTTTAAAATTACTATCAATAATCATCCCAAGATATTATAGGATTGTGCACATTCAGTGGTCTGGCCTTTTAGTACAGTGACTTCGTGCTTGGGAGTTTTCCTCCTAAAGTCAATAATCACATCTTTAATTTTTGTCGTATTCAGCTGCAGGTAGGAATCCCCACACCAGTGAACAAAATCATCAACTACTGGGCCGTAGCCACTCTCACCATCCTGGAGGAGACTGACAACAACTGAATCATCAGCATACTTTATAATGTGTCTGTTGTCATGTCTGCTCCGACACATGTTTGTGTACAGGATGAAGAGTAGTCGTGACAACACACACCCCTGCAGAGAGCCAGTAGAAGAACACTTTTCGACAGACAATGTACCATTGACCCTTACTCTCTGTGTCCTGTTGGTTAAAAAATCCAGAATCCAACCCACCAGATTATTGCTCAAATCAAATTGTTGCAGGAGCCTTTCAACTAAAATATGAGGTTGGATTGTATTAAAGGCGGAAGAAAAGTCCACAAATAAAAGCCTGGCGTGTGTCCCATTAAAATCCAGATGTTCAAAAAGCATGTTAAACAGAGTGACAGCGGCATCCTCCACTCCTCTGTGAGGCCTATAGGCAAACTGCAAAGGATCCAGTGCATGCTCAGTCTGCTTTAGGACCTCCAGCATCTGACCAGTATTTTAAAAATTTTCCATTTAAATTGAAGTCAAAGCAACTGGTCTAAATTCATTTACCATTTTAGGACAGCTGGATTTTGGAACAGGGACAACCACAGGCATCTTTCCAGATATTAGGCACCCTGTTGTGTTTGTAAGGACTTATTGAAAATGTAGTTGAAATACAAGACTCAATTCATGTGCACAGGACTTTACCATGCGCCCCACATATATTATCAGGGCCCTGACTTTTGTTCACTTTTACAGCAACAGAAACACATCTTTTACATCCGGCACTATGCAATATTAAAGTGCTGATTGTCTTTGAGTTTCTGTTTCAAATCATGGGTTTCTGTGCCTAAAATCAAAGGAGTCAAAACGACCATAAAAACAATAAAGAGCATTAGCCAGCTCAGTGTCTGAATTATAACATCGAAAAACACACGATTACTGCGCTCTGTGTCTCTGAAGCCTGAAATAGTTTTCATACTGGTCCAGGCTGAAGTTTCTTTGTTGCCATCATGCTTTCCAACTCTGATTTATAATTCTGTTTTGCTCTTAAAATTTCGGCCTTCAGCTCTTTTGTGGCAACCTGTAGCTCAGAAACATCCCCCTGTTTAAGGCAAGTGCTTTCCTCTGTAAGCAGGATTTAACTGATTTTGTAACCCATGCTTGTTGTTGGGATATATTATTGACACGTTTACGTGGAACAATCATGTCTCTGCAGAAGCCATTTAACACCATGTCACGTCCACTAAAGAGTCACATCATCTCCGCAAGACAGCGTGAACACCTCCCAGTCCCTACAGTTAAAGCATTCCTGGAGGCAGTGCACTGAATCCTCTGTCGCACGTTTATGTCTCTGTCTTTGCCTTGTCTCTTCTGAGAGCAGTTTATATGTGGGCAGCAAATGTACACAGTTGTGATCTGAGGATCCAAAAGGAGGAAGGTCTGAAGATCCTAAAGAGGAATGGGAATAAATATATAGGCCCTCTCTGTGGATCCATAGCACAGGTCCAATGTTTTTTTTTCGCCTGGTTGGGCAGGAGACATACTGATAAAAGTGTCTTCTTTAAGAAACATGGTTAAAATCCCCAAGGATAAATTTGGAGCCTCTGGGGAAATCGACTGCAACCGCTGTACCACAGCAAAGATGGTGCTGGTGGCGGAGTCAGCATCTGCTCTCGAGTGAATGTAAACAGTCGTTAAAGAAAGTGGGGGAACTCATGGGGCAGATAAAAGGGGCGTAGTGACACGGACAGCAGCTCCACATCTGGTGTACAGATGAACTCTCTGACCGTGACAGATGTACAGTACTGTTTATTAATATATAAACATACACCGCCCCCCTGACGTTTCCCCGTTACCTCTTCCTGCGATCCGAGCCAAAGTGGGGCTCCAAAGCCATCAATACACAGGGTCCGGGTCCGGTCATGCGCAGTAAGCCACGTCTCCGTGAGGCCATGACACAGCAGTTCTTGAAGTCCTTCTGATATCATACATTTCCTTGATTTTCATCCACTTTATTTCTCAGGGATTGTACGTTCCCCATAATAATGGAAGGAAGAGGAATGCTGTAAGCTGATGCCTCCTCAGGTTTAATCTTACGCCTCCACGCTTTCCGCGTTTCCTCCTCTTGTCTCTCTTTTCATTGCTGTGTCCATGAAATCTCTTAAAATAAAGTCCGGCAGTTGCGGCACGAATCAAACACCAGATGCTGCATATCCATGTTTAAATGCAGTAACATGTCTCTGGAATACTGTATCTTCTCAGCATGATCGCGATTGCGCTTACCTCCAAGACAAAGAGCCGGTAGGAAAGAAACGACAGTGCAAAAACAAGAAGGAAATCTATACTGATGAAACCAGGGAGCTCTTCGTTATATAGTCCACAAACATTCAAGGACAAAAATGGCACAGAGATTACGTTAAAACACCATAAAGTGCATAAAAACAGAGACACAGACGTAGAACTTTTTTCACCGCCTGCGGTCGCTGTGTGCGCATGCGCCCAAAAACTGGAACATAAAGAGAGCCGTAAAAGGATGAAAACTTACAAACACAGGCACAATCACGGGAACAGAAGTCAGAGGGTAATCCACAGTATGACGCCACACAAAAATGAATGCAAAGCAGGATATAAATAGAGAGACAGATAATCAGGGAAAACATGAGACAGCTGGGGAAAATAATCAGAGCTAGACAAAAACACATGAGAAATGGCTATGACTATGAAGACATGAGGGACTGAGAATGATAGAAAAAGAATAAAGGGACACACAGACTTGCACAGACAACCAAGGCGGGACACAGAACCACAACAGCTGGTAATGGGGACTACATGACAGAATGAGGACCGGGAAGACAATAACAATCCAGGGACCCAGGGGCGACACAGAAGGACACACCACAGAAAATAATCATAATAATAAACATAAATGTGGGCATGAGCCTAGGACCCAGCCCAAACCATGACGCCCCCCGCCCCCAAGGGTGGATTCCAGATTCCCCAAAACAAAAAAACCCCACCCCAATCGGGTGGGAGGATGGGGACGAAGGCATGACGGGGCAAAACAAAGCCACAGTACAACAGAAAAATGTTCATCAGGTGGTCCGCAAAAATCCCAAGACCACCAAAAGAAGAAATATTGCATATCTGGTGGCCTACCAAAGTCCATGGACAACCAGACGGAGAAACATGGTGCATCGGGTGGCCTACTAGAGTCCAAAGCCCACAACACCGGGGAGCAAGGTGTGTCAGGAGGCCTACCCAAGTCCATGGTCCACCTGACAGATGAACATAGTGTGTTGGGTGGCCTACCAAAGTCCATAGGCCACCTGACGGATGAACATGGTGCGTCGGATAGCCTACCAAAGTCCATGGGCCACCAAATGGAAGAACACAGTGGATCAGGGTGCCTACCCAAGTTCATAAGCCACCTGACTGATGAACACGATGTGTCGGGTGACCTATCAAAGTCCACATAGGAGCTTTCTGCTCTGAAAATGACATCATAAAGCCTTTGAGCTCGGGAGATAACATCATACTTAGCTTTAAACTAGGTGATAACACAGGAGCATCTTGCACAGGAGGCAACATAGGAACCGTAGAGGTCAAGTTGGTGACCACATGGAGCATGTTAAACTCAGGAGGTAATGAGTAATATAAAACCTTAAACTCAGGGGATGATAACATGAACCTTTAACCTCAGGAGGTGTCAACATGGAACCTTTAACCTCAGGAGTCTCAATATGGAACCTGTAACCTCAGCAGGTATCAATATGGAACCTTTAACCTCAGGAGGTGTCAACATGGACACTTTAAACTCAGGAGGTGAAAATATTGTACCCTTAAACTCAGAAAATAATTAAAACATGGGTACTTTAACCTCAGGGGGAAAAAAATGACAGCACAGGTGTTTTAAGCTCAGGAGAAAACAACATGGGATCTTTTTTCTCTTGAGATAACATAGAAGTTTTAGACTCAGGAGATAACATAGGTACCTCTTGCTCAAAAGAAAACAACATGGGGGTTTTAACCTATGGAGATGACACTGGGCTCTTTGCTCTGGAGACTACAAAGGAGTCTTTGATCTCGAGGACCACAAAGAAACTGTTTGCTCTAAAAATAACAATATAGGGGCTTTAGCTTTGAAGATAACAATATGGGAGCCTTTTGCATCAAAAATAACAACATAGGAGCTTTTTTGTTCTGAAGATAACATTATGGGGGCCTTTTGTGCTGACGATAACAACATGGAGCTTTCTGCTCCAAAGATGAAGATAACAACATGAGAGCTTTAAGTTTTGAAGACAGTACCTGAGGGGCCTTCGCGCAGGGGCCAACAGCAGCTGAGGAGTGGCAACCCCATGGGGCAAAGGCAGAGTGGACTGCTCTGATGGCCAGGATGGAACAGACCACTCTGACGGCCAGGGTGGAGTGGACTGCTCTGATGGCCAGGGTAGAATTGACTACTTTGATGATGGTGACGATAAAGCAGCATGCCTGTCTGATTACAGAGATGATGGGGCGGCATGCTTCAATGACAGCAATAATGGAGCATGGTTCTCTTGTGGCTTCATCCTCGACATGGCCACCTCAGACGATGGAGGAAGCAGGAGGTCAATGAGGTGACACCACAGTCATAAGCAGCAGAGACTGGTGGGAGTGTGCTAGGCCACCCTCCCCCCCAAACCCCACCACAGACAAGGCAAGTTTTTTCAAAAAGAGTGGTAGTGTGTAGATGTGTGAAATGTGAGGAGGCAGGTTTTATGAACAGACAAAGTTTATTACTCTCTCTCATCAGTCATACACAGAAAAAGCATGAAACAAACCAAGCACTGTTTCTCCTTTTATCCCCACCGCTCATCTCACATCTGCATGACACTTCATATCACATTGCATGACATTTAACATCACAATACATTCCCCTTAAACCCCCCGACTCCTTCTTCCTGCCAACTCCCCATGATGTCCCTGACTATTGTCCTCCTATGTTTAACCTCTGAATCCTGACTGAGACGCTGTCTGCTGACTCACCCAAGTCTCTACAACCCCCCCCCCCCACCCCCAGACAGAGTTTCAGTCCTCACACCTTTTGGGCTTCAGTCTCCTCCCATATCTGCTGTAACGGGGGTTTCTGTGCCGGTGGGGGGCTGCTGGAAGCGTGTCTGACTGCGGGTGGGCCATGGCGAGGGGGGGGGGGGGGAAACTCCGCTTTGCCCGTGTGGCTGTCCTGGTGAATCGTTTGCCTGGGGAGTTCTCAGTGGGGGTCTTCCACGCCGAGGGGCCCAAGCCAGCAGCACTTGCTCGTCCACCACTACAAAGGCGGGCTTAAGTCTGTCTATGCATATTCTCTCCCGACGACCCCCCAAGTCTAACAAAAAATGCTTGTCCCCTGTTTCCAGCACTCTGAACGGGCCATCACAGGGTGGGCGCAATGGAGGGCGGTGGGCATCATGCCTGACGAACACGAACTCCGCGTTCTTCAAAGTTTTTGGCACAAAAGCGCATGGAAAACAGTGGTGGGCCGGGCCCGGCAGCGCGCCTGTGTCTGCACTATGCTGCAAACGCTGAGATGGGCAGTTGTCCGGCGCGGGATTATCTGTCAAAAATTCCCTGGGCAGCCGCAGTGGCTGAGAAAAAAACCAGCTCTGCCGGGGAAGCCTCCAAATCCTCTTTTGTGCGGAACGCAACCCCAATAAAACCCACGGCAACCGGTCCACCCAATTTGCATCCGTCAACGAAGCCCTGAGTGCTGCTTTCAGTGACCTATGAAAACGCTCGCATAACCCATTGGCCTGTGGGTTGTACGCGGTTGTGCGATGAATTGCAACACCCAGGCTGCGGGCCATCACGGACCAAAGGTTGGAAACAAACTGTGGGCCCCTATCGGACGTGATGTCCGACGGGATTCCAAAACGCACCACCCATGTTGTCAAAAAAGCGCGTGCCACGTCCGTGAACGTGGTTGCCACCAGTGGGACTGCTTCTGGCCAGCGTGTGGTGCGCTCCACCACTGTCAGAAGGTGACTGCACCCCTGCGATGGCGGGAGGGGGCCCACGAGGTCCATGTGAACATGGTCGAATCTTTTAGGTGGTATACTAAACGGCTCCAAAGGAGAATTCGTGTGTCTGTGCACTTTGGCTCGTTGGCACGCTACGCAGGCTGCAGCCCACTCTTTCACTTGTTTGCGCAGGCCTGGCCACACGAACTTTGCTCCCACCATTTTGACTGACGTGTGCACTCCTGGGTGTGCCAGAGCGTGAACTGGCTCAAATCCCATGGAGATGTCGCAGATTAGGGGGGGCTTGCCGTTTTGCAGTACTCTGCTCTCCAGCCTTAACCCTGTTGGTCCAGACTGGAGCGCGCGCACGTCCGTATCGCCAATCTGCTCCGTGGCCATGGCTGTATAATCTATCCCTACGCAGACCGGGGCCACTACTGTGCGCGAGAGGCAGTCCGCCACCACATTCAGTTTACCCGACACATGCTGAATATCGGTCATAAACTTCGAGATCGCGGCCAGCTGTCTCTGCTGCCGGCTCGACCATGGTTCCGAAACCTTGGCCATTGCGAACGTCAGCGGCTTGTGGTCCACGAACGCGGTGAAGCTGCGCCCTTCCAGCCAGAACTGGAAGTGGTGTATGGCCAGGTGGAGAGCCAGCAACTCCCTGTCGAACGCGTTGTATTTACGCTCACTGTCGCGCAAAACCCTGCTGAAAAAAGTGAGCGGCTGCCATGAACCGGCGACGTGTTGCTCCACGACGGCCCCTATGGCCACGTCCGAGGCGTCAGTAGTGAGCGCTATCCGGGCCGCCGGGTCTGGGTGCACCAACAGTGCACCGTTTGCCAGGGCTGTTTTAACCTCAGAGAACGCCTGCTCTCACTCCGGAGTCCATTCGACTCCATCTGCGGGTTTCCATCTCTTGAGCGCGGTGTACAATGGCTGCATGAGTTGAGCTGCGCGGGGGAGGAACCGGTTAAAAAAGTTAACCATCCCCAAAAATTCTTGCAGCACCCTGACCGTCTGAGGCCGGGGAAAATTCGCCACGGCACGCACTTTGTCGGGCAAGGGTATCACTCCCTCTGGTGAGACGCCCCAAAAAATCAATCCCCGTCACGCCGAACTGGCACTTCGCCTGGTTGATTATTAACCCGTGCTGCTCCAACCTCTGGAAAACCATCCTGATGTGGGTTACGTGTTCGTCTTCGGACGCACTGGCTACCAAGATATCATCCAGGTAGACAAACACAAACGGGAGATCGCGCAGCACCGCATCCATCATGCGCTGGAACGTCTGTGCCGCTCCTTTTAATCCGAATGGCATACGTAGAAACTCGAACAAGCTGAACGGAGTTATTACCTCTGTTTTGGGTATGTCCTCCGCGCGCACTGGGACCTGGTGGTTACCGCGGACCAGGTCTATTTTAGAAAAAATGCGTGCTCCGGCGAGGTGAACGGAAAAATCCTGAATGTGGGGAATCGGGTAGCCGTCGTGTGCTGTGGCGTTATTCAACCTGCGGAAATCACCGCACGGTCGCCACGACCCCTCAGCCTTAGGGACCATGTGTAGCGGGGATGCCCATGGGCTGTTCGTACGCCTGATGATGCCCAACCTTTCCAGGTTGGCAAACTCCTCGCGCGCTATGGCCAGTTTAGCTGCGTCCAAGCGCCGAGGTCGTGCGAAAATGAGCGGCCCAGTGGTGGTTATAAAGTACTCCACCCCGTGTTTAGTGATGGCCGCCGAAAACGTCGGGACCGTGAGTGCTGGGAACTGAGTGAGCAGTGTGTGGAACTTACCGCCTGAAGCTGTGACATTGGCTTGTGTTACTGGCCCGGACCCTCGAGCTGTACAGGGGAGAGAGTCAAAGGACAGTGCATTAACCAGGCGCCTGTTAGCAACATCAACTAGTAAACCATGTGCACACAGAAAATCAGCTCCCAGGATTGGGAAACTCAGTGCTGCTATGACAAAAGTCTACTCGTATGTACGGCCGTGTAGAGATAAAGCCAGTGTTCTCTCACCAAAGGTCTTAATGTCCTAGCCGTTTACTTCCACCAGCCCGGGGCCGCTGGGTAATGCCAGCTGGTCGGCGTAGGTCGGCAGGATGATGCTCTTCTGGGCTCCGGTGTCTACAAGGAAACGTGAGTGCGAGTCCGTCACGTAGAGCAGCTTGTTCTCTTCGCCGGCGGTCGCAGCTGCTACCGACTGCCGGCCTTGGCGTTTCCTGAACGCTTGAATTGGCACGGTGGCGCACATCTGTGTGCGTTCTCTCCAAAGCGGCGGTGGTAGAAGCAGAGCGTGTTTCTCTGGCGCCCCGTGCCCCCCCCCCCCCCCCCCCCCCCGCTGCCGTCGGTGGCTCCTCTGGTGATCTCCTCTGGTTATCTCGCTGGGTTCCGCCGCCGTCACGTTGACTGTGAGCGCTCTGGTGGTGAGGATGATCCCGTCTGCCTCCTGGGCTAGCGCACAGTAGTCACGCGCAGCCAGCAACGGTGAATTGGCCAGAACCGCTCTTGCCTCTGTTGAAGGTTCCAGAGGAAAAGGTGGGCATGTGGGGATCGTGAAATGAAGAAGATGAATTGTTTCATAATTCAGGTTTTAATGTTGTAATCACATCCCCAGCATATCTCTCAGAAACAGAAGAGGCTGAACTCAGTCAGAACCCCCTTATTTATACATACAACATCAAAAGCCAAATCACACATCCTTGTCAATTCCCCTTATTGACCATAACTCTCCCCCAATGTCCTTCAGTCCTCCACCTGGCCCCAGGGGGGTCAGGAAGTCCTTTTCAGGTCCTTACCGCCGTGTCTCCGTCTCCCTGCTGTTCTCCACAGGCGGTCCAGACCTACTGTCTTCCTCTAAGACGTGAGGTCAGTCCACATATGCAATCTTAAACATCCCCTTGTGCTTATACATATGTAGGAATGAATACATGAGCTACAGCCCCCCCCCAAACGTCGAAGAATGGACAGTATATCCGGGTTCACAAAATATGATGACATCAATGGCATAACTATACAACTTGATCACATTAAAAAAATTCAGCGACCACATCAACAGCATAGTCTATACAGCATGATCACATTAAAAATTCAGTGATAACACCAACAGCATAGTCTACACAACATATTCACATTAAAAATTCAGTGATAACACCAACTGCATAGCCTATACCACATGATCACATCAAACATCAGTCTGTACGTCGTCTGGGTTTCAACCGTCTTCCGAATCTGCTGTACGCAGGCCTCGCCGTCCCAGCGGCGCTGTCCTGCAAAGAATCTGCAGCCTGAGGAAGAGAGTGGTTATTTGATCCCTGCGGGGGGTCCGGGACGTGTTCCCTGGGGAGTCTGCCACGTCGAGGTGCCCTCGCCACCCGTACAGACTCGTCGTTCATCACAAAAGCAGGCTTTAGTCTGACAATACTGACTGTCTCTTTCCTGTCTCCTAAATCTAGCACAAAATGCTTATCACCAGTTTCCAGCACCCTAAATGGACTATCATATGGCGGCCGGAGGTTCGGTCTTAAAGCCTCGTGCCTAACAAAAACGAACTCAGCATTTTTTAAAGCCTGGGGAACAAAAACCCGTGGAAAAGTGTGATGAACGGGGCCTGGGAGCATGTCCGCTTCCGTGCCGCTTAGTGGCCTCAGAGCTGGGAGGTGCCATGGCTCTGGATGCTCTGGTAAGAACTCACCGGGCAGCCTGAGAGGTTGTGCAAAAACTAACTCTGCTGGGGAGGCATTCAGATCCTCCTTGGGCGCAGAACGCAACCCCAATAAAACCCATGGTAGTTTGTTTACCCAATCTGCATCCGTAAGCGACGCTCTGAGGGCTGCCTTCAAAGACCTGTGAAAACGCTCGCATAAACCATTAGCCTGGGGGTGATACGCAGTAGTGTGATGGATTGTCGCCCCTAAGCTGCTGGCCATCGCTGACCAAAGCTCGGAGACAAACTGAGGCCCTCTGTCGGACGTAATGTCCGACAGAACCCCGAAATGCGCTACCCAGGCTGTTAAAAAAACGCGAGCCACCTCTCCAGCCGTGGTTGATGTTAGTGGGATCACTTCCGGCCAACGTGTGGTTCGGTCCACCATTGTCAAAAGATGTGTGAACCCCTGCGACGACTGTAGGGGGCCCACGAGGTCGACATGCACATGATCAAATCTCTTGGCCGGGATTCGGAACGGTTCTAAAGGGGCTTTCGTGTGCTTGTGAATTTTGGCCCGTTGGCAAGACATGCAGGTTCTTGCCCACTCTTTCACGTGCTTGCGCAGGCTCGGCCAAACAAACTTTTCCGCAACCATTTTCACCGAAGCGCGTACTCCCGGGTGTGCCAGGGAGTGAACCGAGTCAAAAACGCGGTGGCGCCACGCGGCCGGGACTACCGGGCGTGGTCGCCCAGTTGACACGTCGCAGATTAAGGGGGGCATACCGATTTGCAAACACCTGCTCTCCAGCCTTAACCCTGTTGGTCCAGACTGGAGTGCGCGCACGTCCGCATCACTACCCTGTTCCGCTGCCATGGCCGCGTAATCTATCCCTATGTGAACTGGGGCCACGTACGCTTCCGCGCTGCTCTTGTGTCCTGCGGCTGCGGTAGTATAATCTGCCTCCGCGTGCCCTGATGATGTCACGGCGCGAGAGAGGCAGTCTGCCACTACGTTGAGTTTACCCGCTACGTGCTGAATGTCCGTAGTAAATTCCGAAATTGCGGCCAGATGCCTCTGCTGCCGGCCCGACCAAGGTTCTGAAATTTTAGACATCGCGAAAGTGAGCGGTTTATGGTCGACAAAAGCCGTGAAACGCCGACCTTCCAGCCAGAACAGGAAATGGGCGAATGGCCAAATTGAAGCGCTAACAGCTCCCTGTCAAACGTGTTGTATTTGCGCTCGGTTTCGTTCAAGGATTTGCTGAAAAATGCTAGCGGCTGCCAAACTCCGTCAACGTGCTGTTCCACAACCGCCCCTATGGCCAAATCTGATGCGTCCGTGGTGAGCGCTATGCGGATCGAAGGTTTGGGGTGGGCTAAAAGCGTGGCGTCAGCCAGGGCTCTTTTTACTTCCGCGAAAGCGCGCTCCCGCTCAGGGGACCACACGACCGCGTTGGAGGGCTTTTGTTTTCTGAGCGCGGCATATAAAGGTTGCATGAGCTGAGCTGCGTGGGGCAGGAAACGGTTAAAAAAATTTACCATTCCCAAAAACTTCCTGCAATCCTGCAATGATTTGACCGTTTGTGGTCGGGGAAAATTTGCCACTGCGCGCACCTTATCAGGCAATGGAACTGCCCCTTCTGGGGAAACGCAATGTCCCAAAAAGTCGATCTGCGTCACGCCGAACTGGCACTTGGCTGGATTAATTATTAACCCGTGTTCTCCCAACCTCCGAAAAACTGTAGTGAGGTGTTTTTCGTGTTCCTCCTCGGACATACTGGCGACTAAAATATCGTCGAGGTAGACGAACACGAAAGGGAGATCACGTAACACGGCATCCATCATATGCTGGAATGTTTGTGCTGCGCCTTTAAGACCAAACGGCATGCGCAAAAACTCAAAAAGTCCAAAAGGGGTTATTACGGCTGTTATAGGGATGTCCTCCAGTCGGACTGGAACTTGATGGTAGCCGCGAACCAGGTCTATTTTAGAAAAAATGCGCGCCCCCCGCCAGATGCAACCGAAAAATCCTGAATGTGCGGGATTGGGTAGCGGTCATGCGCTGTGGCGTTGTTTAGGTCTGCGGTAATCGCCCGCAAGGTCTCCAGGAGCCGTCAGCTTTAGGGACCATATGCAGTGGCGAAGCCCATGGGCTTTTCGACCGACGAATAATGCCAAGCTTTTCCAGGCTAGCGAACTCATCGCATGCTATGATGAGCTTGGCAGCATCTAAGCGCCGAGCTTTCGCGAAAACGGGGGGGGCCAGTTGTGGTGATAAAATGCTCCACCCCATGTCTCGCCACTGTTGCCGAAAATTTGGGAACTGTGAGTGCTGGAAATTGGGTGAGGAGTGTGTCAAACTTACCTCCTGCTGTGGCAACGTTGGCCTGCACAGGTGGTGGGGACACTCGAGCTGCACAAGGAATAGAATAGAAAGATAGTGCATTCACTAAGCGTCTGTTGGCAAGATCAACTAACAACCCATGTGAGCACAAGAAATCAGCACCTAACATATTGAAACTCACCGCCGCTATGATAAAAGTCCACTCATAAGTGCGGCCGTGCAAGGACAGAGACAAAGTCCTTTCTCCTTAGGTGTTGATGCTCGAGCCGTTTGCCGCCGTTGCCTCGTCGCCGCGGGGGCCAGCCACCCGGTCAGCGTAGGTCGGGGTGATGAAGCTCACCTGAGCTCCGGTGTCTATGAGGAAATGCCGCCCGGAGCTCGCATCCGTGATGTAGAGCAGCTTATTGGTCTCGCCGAGAGCCGAAGCTGCTAACGGATCCCGGCTTTGGAGTTTCCCGAGCTCTTGTAACTGCACGGCGGCACGCACCTGTGTGCCTTCTCTGCGAAACGTCGGTGATAATAACAGAGGCCATCTCCTCCGCTGCGTCGTGGCCGCGCCGCTGCCATGGTGGGTGGAATTGGCTCCGCTGTCTCCGGCTCTTCGTTGCCCCGGGCCGCCGCACTGAGGTCTGCCGCTGCTGCTGTGGTCGTCTGCTTGCCGCAGGAGTTGAGGAGCCGCTGCACTTCCCGGGCCAGCGCACGGAAATCCTGCTGGATCTCACAACGCATGCTGGACAGGGTCCCTCTCATGTGCGTCGGGAGGTTGCTGAGGAAGATGTGCTTGAAGAGGAAGCTGTCGTTGTCTGATTCCCCCAACTGAAGCATGTCTTCCATCAGGGCGATCGGTCTGCGCCCTCCTTGGCCGTACATAGCCAGTAGCCTCTTAGCCCTCTCTTCGGCTGAGGGTGCGAAACTCTCGATGATGGTAGCCTTTAACTCGCCGTATTTGTCGTTGGCGGGCGGCTGCTGTACCACGCTCCGCACGCATCGCGCTGTGCGGGCGTCGAGCTTGGCGATGACGTGGTAGAACTTAGTGTCATCTGCCGTTATTCCTGCGAGCGTGAACTGCGCCTCGGCCTGGAGGAACCACGAGTCCGGGTCGTTCTGCCAGAATTCTGGTAATTTGATGGCGACGGCACTCGCTTGGGCAGCCTCCGATGAGTCTGCATCGGGGGACACCCTTTCATTCATTCTCACGTATCTGGTCACCAATGTGGGGAGCGTGAAATGAAGAAGCTGAATTGTTTCATAATTCAGGTTTTAATGTTGTAATCACATCCCCAGCATATCTTCTCAGAAACAGAAGAGGCTGAACTCAGTCAGAACCCCCTTATTTATACATACAACATCAAAAGCCAAATCCACATCCTTGTCAATTCCCTTATTGACCATAACTCTCTCCCCAATGTCCTTCATCCTCCACCTGGCCCCAGGGGGTCAGGAAGTCCTTTCAGGTCCTTAACCGCCGTGTCTCCGTCTCCCTGCTGTTCTCCACAGGCGGTCCAGACCTATTGTCCTCCTCTAAGATGTGAGGTCAGTCCACATATGCAATCTTAAACATCCCCTTGTGCTTATACATACTGTATGTAGGCAGTAAATACATGAGCTACAGGCAAACAGAAAAATGCCCGTTGTCCGCTGCCCAATTAACTCCAACATCTTCTCCATCAGATCGACAGCCAAACTCTATCTCCTATCTCGGAACACCTCAGGAGCCTCTCTGCTCTCTCATAGTCCGAGAACGTGTAGTGCGGGTCAGCGCAGCCTTGAGAGCCTCGTACTCTTGTTGTGGGGCTGGTCGAGCAGGCTCACTACCTGCTGAGCTGTGCGAGCGCCCAGCGCTGCAACCACGTAGAAAACTTGGGTGTCGTCTGCCGTTATTCCCCGTAGGGCGACTGAGCCTCGATGTGGTGGAACCAGAGCGCGGGTTGTGCTGCCAAAGTCCGGTAGCTTGACTGAAACAGCGCACGCGTTGCTGGGGGCTCCGTCCGGGCCATCTGTGGGATGCTTGCCGCGTTGCTGGGGCTTCCCATCCAGGTCGACTCTGGGGTTCTTGCCTTGTGTTCCATAATACGTCCAGGGTCACCAGTGTGGAGAGTGTGTGAAATGAGGAGGCAGGTTTACGAACAGACGAAGTTTATTACACTCTCTCATCAGTCATACACAGAAAAAGCATGAAACAACCAAGCACTGTTTCTCCTTTCATCCCCACCGCTCACCGCTCATCCCATCACCGTGCATCATTGGCTGCATGGTGGCACAGTGGTTTAGCACTGTGGCAGCACAGTTTTTACCCCTCGGCTGGGGGATCGCGGGATCATGAGATCGTGGGTTCGATCCCAGCCCCCGACCAACAGTGAGCTGTGTGGAGTTTGCATAGACTTCCGCGTGCCCCGTGTTGCGCGGGTTTACTCCGGGATTTCTCCGTTTCCTCCACATACCAAAAACATGTAGGTTTAGGGCGCGCGCGCACGCAGCAACCAGCAGCCGGTGGCTTGTCACCAGACTGCAAACCAAATCTACCTACGGGTACAAATAAGTAACAAAAAAAAAAAAAAAAAAATCTCACATCTGCATGACACTTCACATCACAATGCATGACATTTAACATCACAATACATTCCCCTTAAACCCCCCGACTCCTTCTTCCTGCCAATTCCCCATGATGTCCCTGAGTGTTGTCCTCCTATGTTTAACCTCTGCATCCTGACTGAGACGCTGTCTGCTGACACACCCAAGTCTCTACAGTAGAACATAAATGCAAAGGCACTTGCCTTAACTCCTGGTCTCCTGCTGTTGGGGTGACAAACTCAGGATGTACTGCAAGAAAGATGGCCAGTGGAGCTGGTACTGGGAGCTGAGGGGAGGACAAGGAGCTGGCCCAGGAGGCACAGAGTGACATGGTGCCGGGAACTGGAGGCACAGAGTGACCTGGAGGCACTGAGCGAGGTGGAGCAGTCAATACTCCCGCCGTGGATCCCAATGCTGATGATGGAGCCCCCTCCTTTGGAGCTACAGTGACTTGGAACTCATGGAGAGCAACGGCTGGTTGGCAGCAGAGAGCTGGAGCAGCTGAGTCTTCCATAGCCAGCTGGTTCCAACCCAGCAGGGGTTTGTAGCCAGGGTTTGTAGTTCAACATTAATTCAGTCTGTGCAAGCAAAAACCTGCCAGCGCTCTTCCTGCTCCTCCTCGTCAACAGAAGACTGGGGCCCTGATGAGGCAAACCCAAGTCTGACAGCCAACGGGGTCATCCAGCGTAGGCATGAGGCAGCAGGCAGAGAACAGCTACCCGAGCTGAAGAGCTGCTTATAGAGGGTCTTGAGCCGAATGAGAAGCAGAGGACGTCTGTCCCCGGGGGGCATGTTTCCCACCGCGCAGGTACATGGGAAGATGACCTTCTCCTCCAATGACAGAGCAAACCATTGCAAATGAGGACGAAAGAGAGGAACCCCAGCCAGGTCCTGGCTTGGCCTACAGGAAGGAGAAGCATCATAACAGCTCAGCTGCACCATCAAGGTATCTCAATGCTTCCTCTGGAGAGTGTGGGAGCAGCGGACAATCACTGATAAAGTCCGCTATCAGGCCCCCAACCCAACACGTGCCTCATCATCCAAGTCGAAAACACTGAAGTCCATGCCCACAGAGACAACTGGCGGTGTCATTCTGTTATGGGCAACCTCTGAAAGGCTGAAAACTTACAGAAACAGGCACAATCACACGAACAGAAGTCAGAGGTAATCCATGATGCCACACAAAATGAACGCAAAGCAAGACATACTGTAAATAGGGAGACAGATAAGCAGGGGAAACACGGGACAGCTGGGGAAAATAATCAGTGCTTAAACAGCAACACATGAGGAGAAATGGCTATTACTATGGAAGACATGAGGGACTGAGAATGATAGAAAAAGGAGTATAGGGATGGGGACCACATGACAGACTGAGGACCGGGGAAGACAATAATAATCACAGAGGACCCAGGGGAGACACAGAAGGCAAAATACAGGCAAATAAACATAATAATAAACACAAAATGTGGGAATGATCCTAGGACCCAGCCCAGACCATGACAATGTGATTGCCTACATATAGGCTACATCTCTGTATTCCACTTTCAAACACAACCTACATTTGGGCCTGTAAAGCCAAGTTGGCCTACCTTTTCCAGACAGGAACACTTGCTTTCTACGGGCATGCACTAGTATTCTAAAAGTTCTGTCTGAAACAGTTTTGTTTTCAGCCTGACATTAGTCAGCCCGTAATGCCATCCATCCATCCATCCATCCATTCATCTTCTACCGCTTTTCCGGAGGTCCGGGTCACGGAGGCAGCAGTTCAAGCAGAGAAGCCCAGACTTCCCCTCTCCCAAGAAACCTGCTCCAGCTCTTCAGAGAGGATACCAAGGCATTCTCAGACCAGCTGGGAGACATAGTCTCTCCAGCGAGTCCTGGGTCTGCCCCGGGGTCTCCTCCCAGAGGGACATGCCCGAAACACCTCAAGTGGGAGGCGTCCAGGAGGCATCCTGATCAGATGCCCAAACCATCTCAACTGGCTCCTTTCAATGTGGAGGAGCAGCAGTTCTATTCTGAGCCTGTCCTGGATGACTGAGCTCCTCACCCTATCTCTGAGGGTGAGTCCAGTGATCCTACGAAGAAAGCTCATTTCAGCCGCTTGCATCCGCGATCTCGTTCTTTTGGTCACTACCCAAAGCTCTTGACCATAGGTGAGGGTAGGAATGTAGATTGACTGGTAAATCGACAGCTTTGCCTTAGCGCTCAGCTCCCTCTTCACCACAACAGACCGGTATAAAGTCTGCATCACTGCAGAGGCTGCTCCGATCTGTCTGTCAATCTCTCACTCCATTCTCCCCTCACTCGTGAATAAGACCCCAATATACTTAAACTCCTTCACTTGGGACAGGAGCCTGTCCCCAACCCGGCGAGGACAATCCACTTTTTTCCAGCTGAAGACCATGGACTCGGACTTGGAGGTACTGATTCTCATCCCAGCCACTTCACGCTCAGTGGCAAACCGTCCCAGAAAGAACTGTAGGTCATTGCTAGATGAAGCCAGCAGGACAACATCATTTGCAAATAACAGAGATGAGATCCTGTGGTCACCAAGCATGACACCCTCCGTTCCCTGGCTGCGTCTAGAAATCCTGTCCATAAAAATTATAAACAGAATTGGTGACAAAGGGCAGCTTTGGCGGAGTCCAACTCTCACTGGTAATGAGTCCGATCGAGTGTTGGCAATCAGCCCGTAATGTAATCCATTAAATAAATTATCTTGCTATGTATGCAAGACAATTTAAGTTTGCATTTAAAAGTAACGCAAAAGTTACTTTTCCAAGTAACTAATTAGTTTAATCATGCAGTAATAGGTTAAGTAACTCAATTACTTTTTAAAAGAAGTAACTAGTAACTGTAATTAGTTACTATTTTTAGTAACTTGCCCAGCACTGTATATGAGTAAATTAAAATATCATGCAGTGCTTTCATCTTGCTAAAAAGTGTCTAGGCCTAATCTAATTTGCAAAATATCATGGGCATCATCCTGAATAAATTAATTTATTCAGGATGCTGGTCATCACACAGTGTAAATATCTCTGAACTTGTAATTTACTTATGATGCTGGTCATTAGTGCATGATGGTCATGATGGTGGTACACATATGATGACTGAATTATTTATAATATACTTACCAGGAATAGTGATCACCAAGGACACCTAAGGAGGACTTCTGATTCCTGATCATCTGTATATATCTGTGCTAAATTATTCCTGATGCTGGTCGTCACCAGCTGATTACCAATCAGCACTGGATCAGTTCTACATGCCAATTTTTGTTGATTACCAATCACCCTTAACTGCATCATTGCCTGGTCCCAAGTCCATGATGTGTAAACAGGAAGGAAAATGTCCTATTTCATATCAGAATCCTAAAATTGATGAAGATAATTATATAAGAATTAGCATTAGGCCTTAAGTTTTATTCCATTTGGGCCTATTCATCACAGTGTGACAAATTATTTCAATATATGGATTGTCTATACTAGTTAACCCCTTGAACTCTGTGAATTCCGCGGGCGGTCACGTCTCTGCATCTTAATGCGTCTCAGTGCGCACTGAAAAAAAAAAGCTGTATTTCCGGTCTTCCAGTACAGACACAGCCTTGTTACAACCTGAGAAAAAAAGCTGTGTAATATATTCATTTTTTGTGGTATTTTTACAAAATTTTGACCTGAGCTTGAAAACACTTGGTTCTACATTTCTGTTGTGTTTTCCAGCCAGTGTCTGACAGCTGTATGTTATTTGCAAGCATTTGTATCTAAAAAACACCCAGGCAAACTTTCTTGTTACTCAGTGGCAGGAGCACTTAGAGAGATAAGATAAGATAAGATAAGATAAGATAAGATAAGCCTTTATTAGTCCCACAATGGAGAAATTCCAGGATTGCAACAGCACAGGGATAGCAACACTCAGAGCAACACTCAGAAGGCAAGAGAAAAAACAAGGCAAGCGAGTATATATGTATATATATATACAGTATATATACAGTATATATATATATATATATATATATATATATAAACACAGTGCGGAGCATTGTAGCTGGATGGAATAAATATATGAGTATATAAACACAGTGAGGAGCATTGTAGCTAGATGGAATAAATATGTAGATATATAAACACACACAGTGCAGAGCATTGTAGCCAGATGGAATAAATATGTAAATATATAAACACACACAGTGCGGAGCATTGTAGCTAGATGGAATAAATATATGAATATATAAACACACAGTGCGGAGTATTGTAGCTAGATGGAATAAATATGTAGATATATAAACACACACAGTGCGGAGCATTGTAGCTAGATGGAATAAATATGTAAATATATAAACACACACAGTGTGGAGCATTGTTGCTAGATGGAATAAATATATAAATATATATATAAACACACAGTGCAGAGCATTGTAGCTAGATGGAATAAATATGTAAATATATAAACACACACAATGCGGAGCATTGTAGCTAGATGGAATAAATATATAACTAGAAAAGCACTCGGAGAGCGCAGACCTCCGCCAAGCGCCACAGTTCCCCTCCATACAGTGTTTGTGTGTATGTTTTCATATTCCTTGACCTTGAAAACATATGACTAGCAATTGGATTCACAATGATAGGATTAGTGGTTCAGTAGTAAAAGCATTACATCCTTGGCGGAGGTAATAAACTCAAGCGTTGCTGTTGTGTCCATCTCCTTCATGTGCAAAGTCCCAGGCTGCGAGCGTTTTCATAGATGACTGAAAGCAGCACTGAGGGCTTCACTGACGGATGCAAATTGGGTAGACAGGTTGCCGTGGGTTTTATTGGGTTTGCGCTCCGTGGGAAAAAAGAGGATTTGGAAGCTTCCCCGGCAGAGAGCTGTTTTTTGCGCAGCGCCTATGGCTGCCTGGGGAATTTCTGCCAAATAATCCGACGCCGGACAGCTGCCCGTCTCAGTTTTTGCAGCGTAGCGCAAACACAGGCACGCTGGCGGGCCCTGCCCACCGCAGTTTTCCGCGTGCTTTTGTGCCTAAAACTTTGAAGAACGCGGAGTTTGTGTTCGTCAGACACGACGACCAGTGCCCTCTATTGCCCCTGCACACATGTTGAAAATGGGCGTATCTCACAATGTTAAAGAATCTTTAAAAAATTCCTGTATCCAGACGGTGATCCGGATCATCGCCAAAATTTAATCAGTTCTTCCTTGTACCATTTCCAACAACGCCTGAAAGTTTCATCAAAATCCGTCCAAAACTTTTTGAGTTATCTTGCTAGCCAACAGACAAACAAACAAACCGACAAACAGACAGACAAACAGACAAACGCTGGCAAAAACATAACCTCCTCCTGGCCTTCGGCCTGGCGGAGGTAAATATATAAACACACAGTGCGGAACATTGTAGCTAGATGGAATGAAACAGCATAACCGTCTACTTAGTTATCCTACATGGTATGATTATGTACCCATACATATTCTCACCCTCCATAGCGACCGGTATTTTCCTAGTTGTATACTGGAGGGGACCATTGTGTAAGTCTATTGCGTCTTTTGCATTCAATACTATTAGGTTGTCACGTCTTTTTGCTATCTCTGCGAGCAGCCCTGCTTAGGTTGTACAGTCTGACAGCCGTAGGTAGGAAGGACCTGCGAAACCTCTCGGTTGTGCACCTAGGATGATGTAGTCTGCTGCTAAATGAGCTCCTCAGCGCATTCAGTATGTCCTGCATAGGGTGGAACTCAGACTCCCACAGAGATGACAGTTTAGCCACCATCCTTCTCTCTCCCATCTCCTCCACTGGGTCAAGACGCTGCCCCAGGACAGAGCTAGCTTTCTTGATCAGTTTGTTCAGTCTTTTCCTATCGGCTGCTGTAATGCCACTGCCCCAGCAGACCACTCCAAAAGTGATGGCTGATGCCACCACCATGTCATAGAATGTCTTCAGCAGCGCCCCTTGTACACCAAAAGACCTGAGTCTCCTCAGTAGGAACAGCCTGCGCTATCCCTTCTTGTAGAGTACGTCAGTGTTGTGTGACCAGTCTAGTTTATTGTTCAGATGAACACCCAGGTACTTATAGGATGTCACCATCTCGATGTCTGTTCCCTGTATATTTACTGGTGCTGTGACGGGTTGTCCTTGCCTGCGGCAGTCCACCACCAGCTCCTTAGTTTTCCTCACATTGATCTGGAGGCAGTTCCGATGGCACCAGTCCACGAAGTCCTGGATAAGCCCTCTGTACTCAGCTTCATCTCCGTTGGAGATGAGGCCAACGATCGCAGAGTCATCAGAGAACTTCTGTAGATGGCAGTGGCTGTTGTTTTGTGTGAGAAGTCCGCAGTATAAAGGTGTGAACAGGAAGGGAGCCATTCTCCTTACATGGTTGTTTGAATTGTTTTTTCCTGCCACATATACAGCAACTTTTTCCCCACTAGATGGGATCACACTATAGCATTTGGACTGACTTTACAGATGTTTAAAATCTGAGAAATTAAAGGAGCTTTTTTAACTCGACACCTTTGCTTGGGCCACGGATGAAAGTAGGCCGCTACAATTCAGAGATGATGCCAGTCTTTCTCTTTGTGCAGGAGCTGTAAAAATTTCCTTCAGTTATATTATTGTTCATTTCAGCCAGAGTATATTAATCTGCTCTGGTGAATGCAAAATTGTAGATTTAATTCAAAACAACTGTTGGGATAATTTCATTCTGACTCATTTTTTATAAAAGAATGACAGTGAAATGAGGTTAACACTGCAAAAACTGTCATCATTAGATAATGAATATCAGGTTTGTGTGTACATAACCTGCTCTTTTCTTGGGACGTGGAGAAGAAGCAGCTGTTTTTCAGTAGGGCAGACATGGTCTGGCAATGTTTATGTTTTTTTTCTTGTGTAGTGAAAAACCCTTTTCTCGAACAGCTGCAAGCCAACTGCCTGCTGTGGGTTAGGAGGTAGATAGTATGCTTGGCCTGTGATCAGAAGGTTGCTGGTTTGCTTCTTGTTAGCGGCACCTCGTCCAAACCATTTTACTATGAAATGAAATTTAGACTTAAAATTAAGAGGTTAGCCTTAGGATGTGGGAGTGGGTAAGGTTAAAAAGGTAGTAAATAGATACTGCTTAAAATTCTAAAACAAATAAAGCCTCAGATTTCCGTACCTAGCTACTGCTTTTAAGATACCATTAATAGAATGTACTGGCCAATCAGATTCGAGCCGTATCTGTAACAAGAATTCTATGGGTATGGTTTGGGTAGCCATAGCACACTACCGTAGTAATTTAGGACCTTGAAGGGTCAACCTGATCCATCAGTGACCCCGGCTACGTGGCCACAATAATCTGATAACTAGGAATAATCAGATAATGGTAATCAGATTTAACATGTTTACAGGCACTGAATAAATGGATTATTGGACAATAAACTGTGTGCATTAATGTAATTTCACTTTATGTAACACAATAATTGTCACGATCTGAGCACGGGGGGATTCCACCGGGCTCAGTCTTTCTGTCTTTTTTCATATTTGTGTTGTCGTTTTGAGTTGCAATTCCTGTTTGGTTTGTCATGTGTTCTGTATTGTGTCTTAGTATGATTTAGTTTCCTGTTTACATTCATTATTGTTTGTTATTCACATTTTTGAGGTTACTTGTCTTTATTTTGCCACCCCTTTATGTTTTTATTCTGTTGTGTGTTCTCTCTTTAGGTTGACAGCTCTCAGCATGTTTCCAGGTTGTTGGTTCAGGTTCAGGTTCAGGTTCAGGTTACTTTATTTGTACCCCTAGGTAGATTTATTTTGCAGTCTGGTGACATCCATATTTACAAGCCACAATTACATTCAACATAAACAGAAACACAGGCACACATGAAGCCCCACCTCCATGTTGCCCCATGGAGGTGGGGGCTGTCAGGCTGTCAGCCTGCTCTCTCCTCTCTCATTACTCTCAGCTGGTCTAAATTGTATCTTTGCTTTCTCCTGCCCGCTCATATGACCCACACCTGTCACTACCTGTGCAATTTTTTTCTTATCCTATATAAGGGCAGTTATTTTCTTTCCAGTGCCGCTGTCTTGTACGTGTTTCCTTCATCTCCACCGGAGCCCTGTCCTTGCTCTGGTGTGCCTTGTCAGTAAGTTTACTCGTTTGTTTGTATTTTCCATTAAGAGCACTGTGTGGACTTTGTTATTTTTAATAAATTCACAAACTCACAGTTCAGTGTGTCGGTCTATTGCCTTTTATATGATTATTGTTTTTACATGACTACTTTAATAATCAGACAATTTCTGAAATCCAATTGTACTGTAATGGGTTTATTACCATGTATGTAAAATGGCCATTTTGCACATCATACTCCTATAAATATGTGGGAGGTCCCAAAATTGCTCTAGCCCAGGGGCCCACAACCTCTCTTAATCCGGCCCTGCCTTGCTTACATCGTTTAAGTTGATTCTTCTGACCTTATTGAATTTTAAAGAGAAGAAGGATGGTGTACTACTTCTTTTACTTTTGTAAATTGTTAGGAACTGTGTCTTTGACATTTAGGTGTTTTTAATATTCTTAACACATTTTAAGGCTACATCCACACCTAGATTTCAAATAGAAAAGTTTTCTCCATGGAGGACATTTAATTATGCTGATCTGAAATGCAGCGGAGGCCAGCTGGTTCATAAAATAGTTAGGAAACATAGCAAAAACAAGAGATACTTTACTTTGCTCTCCAACATAGTTAATGCCATTATGGGGGAGTTTCTTTATCACGGATACCCATAACGCCACAGGGAGTGTTTCTGTGTTTTAATCAGGTGTTAAGTGGCTTTAGCGTCAGTGTGGCATGGATGTACCTGCAAAATGCTTTGGCTCCTGTCTAATGAGGATCACATTTAGCTCTACCTTAAAGTGTGAATATCAAACACATCTCAAAAGTCCCCCCCCCACCCCCCCACTGCTTCTCATCAACCTGCTACTTCTTTAGGCCTGAAGGTTTTGATGATGGAAAAAGACACAGAAACCAGTGGAGTCTGAATGATGCGTGTGGACTGTGCGCTTCTGTAACAGCTTTAGTAACTGAGTATCTGAATTTTGATGCTAATTTTGTCTGAAAATGGCCAAATTGTTGAAAGAATTTAAACTGGATGAAGTTGGCTAGAATTCTAATGCTTTTCCTAAAGATTCATTTTGTATCAGTTACGTATTTACCATCAAGAGTTAAATAAAATAATGTTTAATTATTTATCACTTATTTGTTTGTGAATACCTGTATAATTATTTGTGTCAACTGCTGTATATCCACCTTGTAAATGGTTTAGAACACATATGTATATATACAGTTAAGTGCAAAAATTAACACTAATTTTGTGCCTATTAAAGAACAAAATAAAATAAAATGTGGCATGTACAGTACTTGCTCTTGCTATAATTGTGATAGTCTTGTAATAGCCTTTGTATTCAATGAATAAAACACAACATATTTAAACAACAGGGCTAATAAATAATTTCAATGATGTCCAGTGGGGTATTTTACTGTACTGTACAGAATTGTGTTCTTTGAAGCATATCCTTCCAATGATTATGTGAATCCTTAAACTGTAACAGTAATCAAGAATAATCCATTCCTCCATCATAAAAGACTTGAAAAAACAAATCTTGATGATTCAAACCCAACATTAGCTTTTTATTGGCAAACTCACAGCCTTCTTCGTTTAAACATTTTCACCTGCCAATTGCTACGGCTCTCAAGGATTGTAATAGGGACCCCTTGGGACTCATTTGCCACACATACATGCAAGAACAAAGCATTTTGATGTGCCTTCTCAAAAATAATTCCTTTCAGAGTGAATTAATATTTCACTCATCCTTATGCATTTTATAAGTATCTAAACAATACCAATGATAGTCTGACAAATATATGGAATGCATTTACAAAGATTGCTGGTGGTTAATATTGAATTAAATTACACTGATAATTAAAGTGTACATTTGAATATATTTAAATTTTGGACATATGCTTAAAAATGAATCATACATTAGCAATGTATTATCCACTTCTCTTCTGTCAAAACTGTGTCTGGGTTTCCAAGGAAATATCTCTATTTGTTCCTAAAGTTTAACAAAAGATTTTTGTGCAGGTTCTGGATAACCTTTGCTAACAGCAATGTGTTCAGTAATGATGATGTCGACACAATAACCTCTGCTGATATGCAGACCAGATGGCAGCCAAGTTGCCCTTTCAGAACCCTGCCATGCTCAGTGAGGGATGGAGATGGTCTTTTGTGTGTGTGTGTTTAGGCCAGGCATGCAATTGCATGTAACATACATTCTGTAGTAGCACATGAATTCCTGTCAAGCAGTGTAACACAGTACTATATATCCGTCCAGTCTCACAAATGTGTAGTAATTGCATGTTTATCCACGCTTAGGAAACCTCAAATATACACAGAAAAAAAAGCTTTTAATGTGAAAACAATACTACTTCATAGGGCTGTATGATATGGAAAAAAATTTCATATCACGATGTAAGTCACCATGGTCGAACCTCGGATCCAGGAGGAGCAATGCGGTTGTCGTACTGGCCGTGGCACATCGGACCAATTCTTTACCCTCTTGAGAATTCTCGAGGGTTCGTGGGAGTTTGCCCAACCTGTGTTTTGTGGACTTGGAGAAAGCATTCGACCGCGTCTCTTGTGGTCTCTTGTGGGGGTGCTGTGGGAGAATGGGGTATTGGGCTCGTTGTTACAAGCTATCCCGTCCCTATACGACCGTTGCAAGAGTTTGGTTCGTATTCTGCCGATGCCGGAAAAGAGGCATCGGCGTCTGGGAGCATTCGGTCACCTGCTCCAGCTTCGGCTCACACGGAAAGCACTCCTCCATTTCATGGATTAAATCCGGGAGTAGCCATGGCTTCACCTCCAAGAGGAGGTCCGTTTCAGTTTCCAACACCCGTTTTCGTCCCTCCAGTTCCTCGTCTGGTGGAGCAGGCCAAAACACAGGTGGAGGAGGCGGAGCTGCAGTGGGAGAGGCTGAAGGCTTTGAATGGCGCGAGCGCTTCCTCTTCGGAAGAGACGGCTCCAGCGTTGGGACTTCTTCCTCCGGTTCATCATGTGGCAGGGAGTAAATGCAGCGGAGCACATCCATTGCCTCTTCGTTACTCCATAGGCTGGGGAACGCCTCCATTACCTGTGCTGAGCTGTCCCGACCCTCCTGGACCATCTTGCGGGAAAGGGAGGCCCGCGTCTGCATCAGGATACACTCTAAAAAACACACCGCCCGCTGCTCCACTTCGTCCAGGTGGGAAATGGTGCTCCAAAAAACAGGTGGGTGGAAAAAACGCAAGAGTGGGCAATTACACAAACTCACAGCAGCTGGATTGAACACTGGTCACCGGCTACTGTCATGAATGTGCACCTTTATGCAGTGCACGGAGGGAAAAGACAATCCAATCGCTGTACTGTGAGTTTGTGAATTTATTGATGCACAAAAAACACAAGTGCAAGAGAAAACACACGATGAACCAACAAGTAACACTTACAAAGAGGCTCACCAGAGCAGAAGGCTCTGGCGGGGAGAAGGGAATCAGTCCTTACAACCAGAGTAAACTGACGTTTAGCCGGTGACAAAGAATATGGCGAGTGAACTGCCTATATAAAGGGGAATAGCTGATTAATGATGAGGGGCAGATGTGGGTAACCTGAGCAAGGAAGACAGACAATGACACACAGCTGGGAATAATGAGGAAGAGCGGCTGCTGGTAGACAGGTGAGGGAGGGGCGGCCGGCAGTTTGACAAGCGGCCGACACGCCCACACAAACTGACAGCTCCAACCACTGTCAAAGGGGAAACAAAACATAACGACAACCTAGAGAACACACTACAGAGAAATGGCAAACAGATTTATATACAAGAAACAACCATAAATCATATCATGCAAGGAGCACATGAACATAACAGCATGGAAGACAAGATGACATAATAGACAAATATGATTGAACAGAGGAGTCATGGAGCCGGGATTGGGAACCCCCAAACTCGGCACATGACATAGAGAGTGTCCGTACAGACCAGGTCAAGCTACAACTGGCCCAGGTTGAAACCAGTGAACAGGAACCACTAGAGTGGGACTCTGAGAAGTGCAGTCAAGCAGGACCCACCCCAACTGAGGGATTAATTGTGTCCTGTCAAAAATAAATACGGATGATGATGATGATGATGATAACACAACATAACAAAAATTATTTTTTTGTAAGTTGTCTGTGTTTTTTCAACTGATTTAAGACAATTTTGTGCCGCTAAATCTGAAAATGACATCCGTTTCAATCGATCAGGTCAGGTTTTTATGCTAAGTTGTAAACAGTTATACAGCAGTTGTACAGTTGTACTGTAAATTGAATAGTAGACCTTGATAAAGGTAAGTACATGTAAATTGAATGCTACGTCATCATTGTTCAAAATTCAGAGAATTTCAAGAAATAAAAAAAAAATTGCATCATATAAAGCGAAAATACCCGTACATGTAAACAAAAATGTAAAAAAACATGTGGCCATAGTTCAAAAAGTTGACCTGATTGAGCAAAACCAATGTGATTTTTGGATTCAGCACATCAAAATTGTCCCAAATCAGCTAAAAAAACAAACAATAAATTTGGTGTTGACCAGTGTAAATAGGCTGCAATGTGTCATTTTATAACATTTTTGGTTTTGTGGGGTGTTGCAAGATTTTTTCAATGTAAAAAGTGTGCCATGAGTCATAAAAGATTGAAAAGCACTGCCATGAAAAGCATTAGCAGCAAGTAATATTGAAATAAAGTAAATAAGAAAATATTTCAAAACCAAACAGCATTTTATACTGTATACATTTTTTTGCAGCAGCGCATTGGTCAGTAAAGCACTTACAAATTACACGTTAGATTTGCTTGTGAGTGCTTACAGCAGCCAAGTGAAATATTATGTTCCCCTAAAGAATGAGAGTGTCATCCAGTGCAAGAGTGTAGCTTGTTGATGCATTCGTAATTAGTGGTGTCTTGCATTAGTTACACAAATATTACATAGGGAAAAAAATACAGAAACCATGTCCTTTCACAATATTATGCTTATGGTCTTCCTTGTAATTTGTCTTCTTTTTTTAATGGAAAACAGAATCCATGTGTCTACACAGCAGGGAGGCTATAAAGACAGATGGAAAAAGAAGTCCTGAAAAAACAGGGGAAATTCTGAGGGAAAGCCCAAGCTGTGAGAGCAGGTGAGACAAAAGCTGAAAAGCTCATTGGGTGCTTACCTTGTCAGAGTAATCCTGGTCCAGCCCGAAGGGGGAGCTGGCCACTGGCATTTTCCCTGCAATTTGTTATGAGAGTGAGTTTACATTTTGATTTAATAAGGCCCATAGGTATGGCCCCAAACAAGAATCAATCATCGAGTTGGAGCAAATGAGCCTCTGGCCAGCGGAGTGCTAGGTGACTGGCTGGGATCAGAAAAGGGGGAACTCACTCATTTTATTTGGCTTTCAATCCTTTTCTCCTCCTTTTCTTTTTTCCCTTCTTTTGCACACAGAAGCATTCATATACAGAGGTAATATGTAGCAGAATTTCAGCAGTCCATATCAGGCATAAGGGTTGTTTTCATCTAAAAATGAATCAAAGGCTATGGCTCTCGAGTTGTTAGAGGCGCATGAAGAAAGCTGTTTTACGTTAATAAAATATGGCCTTCTTGTGAATTGAATGAATGCAAATGTATTTAAAGCACTGAATCACATGCTGCCTGGAGACATCAGAGCCTGCAGGGCCATACTTCTCTGTGTTCCATTTCTCATTAGTGTCTAATACCTGGCTCCCCTGATATGGCCCTGATACCTCCTGATGGAGCATTCATAATTGATTCTGATTTGAGGCCCTCATTACCAACAAGTGACTTTATATTGGTGTGTGCACATTCAGCTCCAGAGGGCATGTCCTTCAGAGTGTGAGCTTGACTTTCAAGTTCACGCTTTGTGCATGTGTTTGTGAGTGTGCCTCTCATAAGGAAAAAGAGTCGCTAAAAGAGAGGATTGGTTGACATGCTTTGGAGTTTGGATCTTTGTCTCATTTCCTTTGTCACACACACACACACACACACACACACACACACACACACACACACACACACACACACACACACACACACACACACAGAGGCACCTGTCTTTGACTCTTCTGTTTCCGTGCACCTTTTTTTTCTGCATCCTCACACAAAAACAGAAGCAGCAGGATTGTCTGTTTTGCAGATGGAAGCAAACAGTAATGATATCAAAACCTGCCTAGATGACATTTACAGAGACTGTATTTTCACTCTTTAAAAACAAGATTCAACAAATAAACAGAAGCTGTGAAATAGAACTACATAGTTTTCAATGCAGTGTTTTTTTGGTGTGTGAAACTTTTGTAAACCTCTTGCAGGATCTGATTAAGATATGTCATCTCCTAAGGGAGTGATCCCTCTTGAAAATAAATTACAGCTCCCTTAGAAAGTGAAGAGGCCAGGGACTGGTTCTCTCCACAGTGAATGCGCAACACCTATATGATGAGAAAACAAGCTGAGTGGCCCTGACATCGTCTATTGGCTCCTTCGTCATATTTACCAAATGGTATTTGGAGCAATCACCAGCATGAGATGAGGTGAATGGATTGACAACAAAGCAATCTCTCTGACAGGGTCTGTGCTCCAATAGCAGGTTTATCCTGACTGCAACCAGTTCATGATTTAGGGTGAACCTGAAGGATTTCATCACTGACACACCAGGCTCCTTCTCCCCTGTGTCAGGGAAAGGGCACCATCAGGTCTTTGTTCTCTTCTCTGATCACAGATGACCAAATCTGAGGCAGCACGTTGAAATAAAAAGTTAGCTTTTCTCACATCTCTTGCCTCCCCTTCTCATCCTTACTTGTGTTAAATGCAAGTGAATTACTACATCTGCAGACAACATTTCATCGCCATCTTGAATGTTTTCTTCTCAAATAGCTGGGAAACTAGGACGAGGCAATAATTGTTACGTGGACAGAATCTCAAAAGTCTGAGAGAATCATCTCAGATTGTCCCTCATGGGCTGCCCTCCTTGGAGGACAAACTTAAAATGGCCTGTTGGCTGTGCTAATACAGTGTAAGACACTGAAGGGATAAATACCTGGGTGACAAATAAATGTCTTGTAGACGGGGCATTAATTGCCAGCTTTGTGAGACGTGTGTCCTTATGACAAAGGAGGGAGACATTTGTCAGTCTGTTCCACAGATGGCCCCACAGCGCCCTTGATGAATCACCTCCACCTTGCTTTAACTGGCCGCAGAGGCAGCTGCACCGCGGCTGCTCAATCTGCAGCCGTCTGGCACCCAATCTACTTTCACACCAGCTGAGGGAAAAAAAGAAGGAAAGAGAGACATCCACTTCTCTTTGACCCCACCTCTGCTTTCCTCAAGACAAAGTGTTTGTGTGAATATTTTTTGTGCAATTCAAACAGAATCAATGGCCATATGACAAAAATAAGAAGTTGAGATATAGCTTGAGAAGCTAAGCTAAATGATTTTCAACTTGTGTTCTATAACTCCAAAAGGAAATTGTTTTAGCTATAAATATGATTATGACTGCCAGTTGGTTGGCTCATTCCTATTGTTTAAATATGCCATGTTCAGTCAAGTTACCTTCCACAGCATGTGGGACACCATGTGGTGTGTAGGGGTGGCGCCTATCTCCGTTTCTATGACCCTAGGCTACACAGCTACTGCAGTCTACAGCGGGGGAGGGGGGGCAGTTTTCTGGTAGCTCTGTGTTCCTCTTCCCATTCTGTTATGCTAAGCACCAAGTCAGAAGGCAGAAAGTACCATTTTTATCTGGTCTTTTGTATGACCTGGTTGGGGCGTGAAACCACAACCTATGAATGAGAGTAAATGGTTGTCTGTCTCTCTACGTTGGTCCTGCAATGGACTGGTGATCTGTTCAGGGTGTACCCCACCTCTCGCCCAAAGATGGTGGGAAGAGGATTAAACAGTTGAAGATGAATGAATGAATGTTCAGTCAAATTGCTTAAAGTTTTTAAACAATCTGAGCGTATAACACAACCCCTTTGTCCTAAAGTTTTGAATGTCTCCTCTGAATCTGTCTGCATTACAAAGTCTCAAGTTGTTTTCTACAACAGTCAAAACTCTTCATGATTTAGCTTTTCTTGTGGTCTGGGACAGACCACTGATGAACCCAGTAAGTGAAATGCACTCGCGCTCACTGAGCAGAATGGCCCTAGCTCCCTTAATTGGTCACGCCGTTCACTGTGGATGTGATTAATCACAGGCCAATTAGCCAGTGGCACCTGTGCCAGCGCTGGTGGAGGCTGGGAGTGCAACTCAAGTAAGACTCAGAACTACTCTGTTCACTTGTTCTTTAAAACTGTTTTAATGACTTTCTTATTTCATGTTTTATTTTTATTTCTCCAGTGCTCAGCGTATACTGCAAAGGACTCCCTGCAAGCGAAAAACGATCAATTATGCATGCCATTAAATATGTATATCTGTGCCTTTGTTTATTCTATTGGAGTACACTGATATTTCTTTTTCTCATCCCAGTGATTTAGAAGGAGAACTAACGTAGGCTCTTTTTCACTTATAGCTATGCCTGATGTCATTAGGCTTTGACAATGTTGATGAACATGACCCAGGGACGACTTCCTGTGTGACATCACTGCTAATCTCCTCTCTGTCTCTGCCAGTCAGCCAATCAATACGGTCCCCCTCCTCCATATCAAGCCCACAGGGACACTTCGCTTGGCACTTACCTCGGAGTATCTAAATCCTGTTACAGTGAAGCCTTCCGCCCGTCTCACAGCTGACTGATGATCCTGTATTACACGTGGAACTGACACAGAGAATAGGCACTTGATGGAAATCCTCTGTCCACAGAGAGAGGAGAGTAGAAGAGAGCAAGGGAGAGAGAAACAGAGGAGCATATAAATGCCAGCTTGGGACGGACGCCTAGTCTACTCGTGACTCAAAGACATGTGTTGGGGCTGGAGGTTGGGGGGATTAGAGTGCATAATAGATTTCAGAGCAAGGGAGCACTGATGCAGCCCCAATTCAAAGACTGCCCGAGGCCTATAAGATTTCCTCAACAAAGATTGCAGGAGAAATAATGGTAAGCTCTTTCTTGCTGGTGAGGAGGCAGTAATAGACTCTTACGAAAATCTCAGACTGGTGTCAAACAGTCCAACTTTGTCTCAGTGGCAAAGCTGCACTGAAACATTCAAAGGGCTTCCCTCAACCACTGTTGTCTTGCCAGCATCTCGTTGCACAGAACTCCTCGTTTCCTCTCTAAGATCAACTGCAAGTGCTTCTCAGCATTAAAAAAGACACCCATCTGTTCTGAGCTTGTACATAAACTAAAAGTAGATAAGAGTCACACTGTTACTTTTTAATGATGAAAATTAAAGGGTGCGGTGTTGCTGCTGTTGCTGTTTACACTGTGTTTATCTCAGTGTTGAGGGTCTGCGGTGTGCTAATGCGATTTGAGCCGAAAGACTGGGCCCTGACCACTGACCCCAGACACCACTAAGCCACATGGAGACAGATAGGGCTATTAAAGTACCATAATGGAGGGAGAAAAGTGACACCAATTAGATTAAATGTGCGAGATATTCACCAGGCCTTTTCCCTTCTAATTTCTCTTGGCAGGGAACCAGCAAGCAACTTAGACTGGATAACAGAAGATAATGATCTTGTTACAACACACACTTTTAGTCCATATAGAACCTGAGAGAACAGGGGTTAGCGACCGTAGATGACACACACATTCACACATGCTTTGGTCAGAAGGCACACTAAGCTGTGCTGGCAAAAGAAAAAAAAATCTCTTCCGCAACATGCGTGACATCTGAGTGAATATTTAATCCATGACCAGTCAGACTATCAGAGGAAAACCAGCACATGCTACAGCTTGTGCTTCTTGAATTATTAAGCATTTTAAATTCTTACCCATCCCCAAAAGTTCCCACTGCATTAATTAAAGTGGTTCAGTTGGAGATGCTGTGTAACATTCCGCTTGATTAAGGTAGACAAGGTACAACCATTGCATTGCACTCTGGAGAGCATTTAATGCTCACCAGCACTTTGAATGTCTGTTTTCTTGTCTATAAAGCTTAAAATGAGATGGTGAAAAAGACTATAAGTAAGTCTAAGTAAAAGAGCATTACCCAGCTGCTCCTAAATGACAAAGTGGCACATATAATAATCTCTGTGATGGGAATGAGGCAGCATTTTATAATTCTTTTATTCAGGTGAGCAGTTGTGGGAATCCTGACTCCGTGTTTCTGCAAAGGTGCGTCTGATCATTTCTAGTCTTTAAAAGGAGTCCAAGAGCCTCAGTCATTAAGCTTTTACATTTTGTTTAAAAAAAAAAGCAGATCAGCATTTAAATTTGTATAATGCCAAGAGCTAATAAAGAAAGGGGATGCAAATCTCTTTATATCATCAGTAGGAAGATGCCTCCACACAGTGATGTGCACAGACATTTCGGGGGCAGGTGCTCATTCAAAATAAGGGGGGCATTAGGATGTACTGTACATGTACGGAGGTATTTATAAATTTCTACAAAATTATAAACTCACAAAGATAATGGTGCTGATTGGGGTGGGGATAGGCATTTATGGAAAAAAAGCTGCAAATTTACAAGAAAAAAGAAAAAATAATCAGATTTAGAATGCAAAAAGTAGCAGACTTACATACATGTTAAAAAAGTCAAACAATTACACAGGAAAGTTTAAAATACTGTATAAAATGCAAAATTTACAAGACAAGAGTTGTAAATTTACAAATAAATGTAGTAAATTAATGAGATAAAGTTAGAATTTAAGAGAAAAGCTGCAAATTTTTAAGAAAAATGCATTTATGCTTGGCACCGGTGCTTCAAATGCATTTATTCACTTAAATAACATAATATACAAAGGTGTATGATGATGGGGCAATCCCCTCTTTTTTCCAGTTTAAGTTGGGGGCACACCCCCCCCCCCCTTCCTGGTGCCCACCTTGGTTCATAATTATGTCTGGGCCTATGTTTTTCTGGCCTTTACACGTGCTCTAAAAATGGTCTCAGGCCTGTATCCTCACTCAAATTGGTGTTTCACACATTTTGCCCTGAAACTCTCTACTAATGACACTAATCCACATTCGCAAGAAAGCATATACTGTATCCCTGCAACCTTTTGCTGTTTAATTTTGGTCCTGGTATCATTTTACCCTTATTCTGGTTGGCTGGTTAGAGAGATTTGCAGCTGAGAAGTTGAACTTTTTCAACACACTTTAATGCACTTTAAGTGCTGTTGGCAAAGTTGTGAGAAATGAAGCATATGCTGAAAAGAACACCAGGTCTAAAGTGAAGCATGGCAGTAGCTCAGTAATGCTCTGGGGCTGCTTCACTTCCTCTGATACTGGAAACCTGCAGGGTTTGGTGGGTAAGATGGATTCAATGAAGTATCAGGGAATCCTGGGAGAAAATGTCATGCTGTTTGAGAGAAAGATGAAGCTTGGGCATCACTGGACCTTCCAACAGGACAATGATCCCAAGCATACCTTAAAGACCAAGGTATGGTTACAGAAGCTATTATCACAGTTGCCTGACTTGAACCCCATTGAAAATATCTGGTGGGATTTGAAAAAGGCGGTTGTAGCATGCAAACCCAAGAATATTAGTGAACTGGAGGCCTAAGAGTCCTCAGAACGCTGCCAGAAGCTGATGTCTGCCTATGCATCATGTTTGCAGCAGGTCATAACAGCAAAAGGGTGCTCTAAGTCCTAAAGATGCTTGTCATGAAGGGGTTGAATAATTTTGAATCTGCAGTAATCATTAAAAGTGGCATTTGTATTAACCACCTGTAATATTATCTGTGCTGAGCTATTTAAATTGTTTTTATTTGATTTGTTTATTGCAAACAGCTACCAGTTTGTATATTTTGCCATTAAACCTAATTTGCAGTGGGGGTTGAATGATTTCAATTGCAACTGTAGTTTTAGGGTGTCAGTTATGCAAATCTTCAATACTTGTGAATGGTTGCTCACTTACACATGGTTGTAATTCACCATTTTTATGCAGATTGTGTGTACACTTTTGCAGGACATATTAATGTTTGTTGAATCTGGAGTAGCTCATTTAACAGCTTACTAACAAAGTATGCATGATTTACACATGCTGATACTACCATGTTCTTGCATGAGGCCCAGTGTCAGAGATAAGTGGACTGCACCTGTTGGCCTATGACCTTTGACACTTTGGGTTTGTAATACACTAACGTAATGGATGCAAACCCACTGCATCTCTATTTGAAGCAGGGGTAATTCCTGCTTTCCAAAGTTCAAAAATGTCCTCATAAGGAGACTGGAGGAGTAGTGGTGGTTAAAGACAGTTATCTTATATATAGGAAATGCACATTTAAGTGCAAAATGGTGGATTTGCATGTAAATTGAGAAGGTATGTAGATTAGTGGTTCCCAACCACTGGGCGGTCCACGGGCCACTTGGTACAGGGCTCGGAGAGCAGCAGAGTAAAAAAGAAATAACTTACTCTGTTCCTCTATATTAACTATCGAAGTCTGTGTTTTTTGGAAAATTACTGAATATTTTCTCTCTTCCAGTGCCTGCTGTGTCTCTCTGCACATCTTGACACACACTTATCTCAAGGTGATGCTTGAAAATTAAATCTGCAAACTAGCTAGTTTGTCTTCAAGGTGCCAGATAAAGTGGCTGCATTCAAAGCCAAACTGGGACTGTAGGGACAACAGGTGGACAGAGGGATATTGGGCATATTTTTAACATTAGCGGAGGTTTGGGAGCAAACTGAGTTTGAACCTTCCTTCTACCAGCTAGTGCGTGATCACTGATCACCAAAACTAATTTTTTGTTTGCTTCATATTAACAGTTCTGTCTGCTTAAGGACAGGGCAACTGCACAAAGTAAATCAGAATTTAAAAAAATCTGACTAGAATAATGAGCATTTGGGCTAATACACCATGAAACTAATCAGATCCAGCTTTTGTGAAGTTTCCATATTGAAAAACAAATGTTTAACTTCCGGGGTCAGACACAGCAGAGGGACTTTTGTGCTCGCTGTCCGCCAAATTTTGAATCATTCCGACTTTGAGCAGATGCCACAAGTTAAAAGACAGAAGTCATGAGTCACATTTGGTCTGATGAGTTATTGGGGCATTGTGGTCCATCTGCTCTCATAAGACACTGGCATGGTGGTTGCCAACCTCCCATCACTCTGACTGTACTCTGATATAGTGTTGTTTGGAGTGGACTCATCAGAGTTGAAAGGAGCATATAAAAATAATTCAGCACCAATGAAATGTACTTTTCTGATTTCAGCTAAATTAATATGCACATTGAAATCAGTACTGGCTGAGGTACGGCATAGATCTAAATACAAATACTGTCAAGTGAAATTCTCAGCTAAAACGTATATTTTTCCTTTACGTTGCTATTCTTTTGCTTCTTCCCTCTATCATAACCCAGTTTTACTCCAATCACTTGTCACTATCGCTCATAATTCTCCTTAGGACCTATGTCATACATGCACTAACTGACTTCATCCCCATCCTCTTGTGTCTTAGCCTTTGAGCGAGTATCTCCTGAGCTTCAGGTCCGCCTCTCAACATGCCTGCCAGATGCTCTGCTTCAACCAGCCTGGCTTCACCTGCCACGGCAACTCTTTCCGTCTGCCACTCCGCTCTGTTACCCCCTGCCCGCTCGCCTCTCGTTCATCCACACAACGGTCTCTCCTCAGCATGCCATCTTCAGTCCCCTGCCTTTGTCAGGCAGACTACCATCTCCTCTCTTCATCTCTCTCTCTTGTATTCTGGAAGTATGGGTCAAAACTAGAGTTAATTCTCACACAACTCTCGGGCTTTTCAACACACGACTAACAACAAAAAATAGATTGGTAGCAAAACAAAAACAGTTAACAATAAATATATAAAATATCATTTAAGTCATTCTTACTTATATTATTTGATTGTTATGGATAAATCAAAGACCAAAAACAGCCTATCTTACAACCTAGAGGTATCTATGCTGAACTATATGACACAATGACTGACGTGGTTCAGAGTTGTTCCCTTGTGCATTCCGGTCACACTGGAATTGTGTTTTTTCTCACTTTTGTTTGTGTGCAATGCAGTTACACATATGTGTACATAGGAGCATGTCTGTGTGACTACATGGGGCTTTAAAAATATGCAAATTTATAATGCTGGTGAATGCACGCAGTAAGAAAAAGAAATCAATTTCTACTATATGGTATAAAATCTTGAAATAGACATGTATTCTATGCAACCATCACTCCTTCATCTTAACACAAAGCAAGCAGCAGGATTGAATTGTGACCTGCCTGTAATGGCACACACAGGCAAGTTCTGACAAAAAAGTGCACTAACTGTTGCCCTAAGATAAGAACAAACTAATTATTCAAATTAGCTTTTTGTTTTCTGAGTTTTCTTAAAGGTAAATCTTGATCCCATTCACTCTTTTATTATATATGAAGCACAGGAGGCCAAATATTATTCTGTTGAACATATCTACATGTTGCAAAATCAATTTAAAACATCACAGTTTCAAAGTATAAAAACACGGTGCCTCATAGCCTGATTCACAAATAAAGCTGAACGTCCCATTTACTGCACTTTTCCCACATGTTGACAGTTCCCACAGGTCTATATGGCATACTTTGGTCAAATTGCCTTTATTTTTTTGATTTATTGCACCATCACTGTGAATCATCTTTTGCAGCCTACCTCAGAAGTGCTTGCTTCAGTGCATATCTGTTTAAATGCTCATGAGCCCCAGTTAACTCTGCCTTCCCACTTAGGATGTCACCAATGTCACTGGTTAGTGTTAGCTGGCTAGCTCCTAGCTTGGACAGCTAACGCAGCCTTATACAACTAGCGCAAATTTATTTTAGTGAATGAATGAAATAAAGCATCACTGCTGAACAGGAGTGTGTGGTTTCAGTGGTTGATATTATATGACCGGTCCCTGAAATACAATAAGCACAGAAACAACAGACACAACCCTGAATAAGTAAATGGGAAATGGCTAACAGGAGAGCAATGAGGTGAGGTTCCAGTCAAACTAAAATGGTAAAATAAGCTAAAATAACATCAAAGAATAATGCATATGATCAAGTGTTCATAGATGAGCAAGGATTCCAGTGGAGGTGGACAGAATTTGTACAAAATATTGATCAAAAATGGCCATGACCAGTTAAGCTAACAATAAACAGACTGACTCTGACCACCTAGCCAATCTAATGCTAATGACTAATGTACCATCACAGTGAAAATTTAATAAAATAAGCCAGAATGATGTGAGATACGGGGATTGGGGTGAAAAGTTCATAGTGGTCAAATCTGACCAAATGTAGTTTATTTTTCAACATAGTCTGTGTTGTGTCTCTAATTAGGAAGTAGTCAAGGTGACGTTTTATAGGTTTTATTAAGAACGAGGACACAGGAACACAGGAGGCTCTAACGCGAGCACAGGCGCCACAGCGAAGAGACAAGATGTCTTCTGCAGCTGGCTTATATACCCCAGGTGACGCCACCTCCCAAAGGCAGGGCGTTACTCCTCTCTAGCCCAGGGCACCGCCATAATATATACAGTATATATACAGTATATATATAATATACGATCTAACATCCCCCCCTTGAAAAAAATCACAAGTACTCCAATTGACCCACCTTAATAATTTACACCCGACTCACACTCTAATACAAAGATGTATACAGTCCTACACATACACACACCACACTGGCCCAGCGGAGCACTCCACTACGTAAAAGAACAGTCACTGAAAAGAAAAGGGCCACACACCAAAATAAATTAATCCCGACATAAATAGGTACACACATTACAACCATACAGTATATAAAAATAAGAACAATGGCAGTACCCGACTCCACAAACCCGCATTTCACCCCATAAACTGGGCACAAAGACTCCAGATCAAAACTACAAAGTACATAACACAGGGCAATCACTTTGCTCACACACACTCCCTACTAACTTTCACACGCAAGTGTTACTGCACCTTCCCACACACACACATAACACTCAGGACATCCTCACAGCTATGTGGCATTCACAGCAAACAACGGTGGTCACATTACACATTTAAATCACATCTGTATACATTTTCTTCTGTTTTCACATTTCTCATTTTCTTTTTTCTTTTTTTTTTTAGTTTATCATTAACCTTAGCGAACACACTGCAAACACACTATAACTAGACACACCGTAAGCCCCAATACAAAGTTCTAACCTGGGTCTCCCGTAGGCCCCCCTCTCGAGTATCTGTCCCGCGGCCCTCTCCCGGAGCGCCTCCATTTCTTTGTGACCGGAGGCGGGCTGCACTGGCATCCCTTCCTTCCCGAACGCCGCAGCTCATTCGGGTGCCGTCTCGACCCATCTAATAACTTCAGCTAACTGTCGTTGTCAGCTCGTACCACACGCAGATCACCCTGTCCATCTCTTTGCTCCCTTGATCTGCGCACACGTCCTAGCCGAGGCTCGACCATAGGGCGCACACCATCGCCCTCGCCCAGGAGAGCACTCTCTGGCTTTCTCTTTCATCTGCATCGCGAACCGGTACCCATATGGCTCTTCAGCGTCCCTCTTCACTTGGAATGGACCACCCTGGGCCTCTTTCCACCAAACCGGTTCCAGTGCTAGTTTGTTTCTGGGGCTGGTGCTAGTGCTTAACCAGTTCTTCTGGAGTGGCTCATAAGAACCAGTTGGCTTTCCACCGATATGGAGCTAGTCGGGAATTATGTCAGAGCTACGTCATTACGTAGTGTGAAGCGCCCAACCCCCGCAGAACACCAGAGAAGACGGAAGGTGGCGGTATGCACCTCTCACTTGTTTGCTATCCACCAGTAACTGAGAGAAGAAGAAGAAGTAGCAGCGCTAGCTTGTCAACATGTAGGAGTTTGTTGTCTCTTTGGGAGCACTGCTTTTATTCCAAACCTGTATTACCATCCAAAAACAGTTTTATTCTTAAGGGCAGAGAACGGTGGCTACGTTTAAGGACACCGGTAATCATCAATATTTCAGTTATCAGCCGTTGTTAGATAAAGTCTGTAGCACGAGCATTGACTACACTTTTAAACATAATATTTATGTCATTTCTGTAATAGGTGTTGTTACGGCGCATTACGAGATGGAGGTCGCCTGTTATGTCATGCCAAAAAGTGATCAGCTGTCCCAAAAAATGATCGCCAGGGGCCATATTGTTATGGGTTTATATTAGCCGGTAAATATATATATTTCAACAGATAAACAGTACTTAGTTAGGTATAACAAGATATATTTAACACTTACGATGCATTTTGAACCCAAAACAAACTTGATCTGGGATTAAAAGCAATTAAAATAATGCAGTCACAAGGTTACATGGAAAAATGTATAGATTTACTGCATATATACATGAAGATACTGTATAAATGCATATTCTATGCACCTCCAAACTACAGAGTTGTGAAGGGTATACCCTTCTGTACTTGTGTCATCTATTCTGGTTAAAGTACTGATTCAAGTTTTTATTCATGTAGGGATAACAAGAGACAGACTGTAATGTGTTCAAAGTTCTTTCCCCAGAAATGATCTTGTCCAGAGCTGACAGAATGTCAAGTGGTACATTGTCAAAACAAGATAAACTCATCATTTTTGAAGCTGGCAACTTGGAACATTTTCCACAGAAAAAGTACATAGATTTAAAGTTTGTTGCTGCTTGTTCTTTAAAAAATGTGAAAGAAGTTGTCAAAAATATGAGTAAGTCCACAAATACCTGATATATTGTCCAATACCTGGAAAAATGAACTTAAGTGCAGTCATTCAGTACTTGTACTTTCACTTCCCACCACTACAATGTTATAGTGATTTGCATTGTCCTAAATAACTTTATATTTCATGCATATGAAATGTAAAGTCTTTAACTTTTTAATATGACCCTTCTCTCTTATGTTTTTTCTCTTATCTCTTTGTCTTATGTCCTGATTGGTGGAGCCTTGAGCACTTTTATCATGTCTATAGTCAGCTTCATGTGTGCCTGTGTTTGTGTTCATGTTGAATGTAACTGTGTATTGTAAATATGGATGTCACCTGAGTGCAAAACAAATCTGCCTACGGGTACAAATAAAGGAACCTGAACCTGAATATGTTTGGTGTGAGGATAACAATGTAGAAGCAGAAAAACACTTAAGGAAAGAAAGCTTTTATTTCCAAAATGTGCAAAAACTTCAGACTGCTACATATGAAATATTATGTACACACAGACAAAAATATCAATGCTGTGATAGTTACTTTTTTTACAGTCCCTCAAGCACAGACACAACACGTCCCTATTTCCCCTATGGGGATCAATAAAGTACACAAAATCAAAATGATCTGAACATAAATTACCTAATCTGGTCTGATTAGAAGAGCAGGAGGAGCACAAGCTTGGAGCTGGTGAAGGTGAGCTGGACACCACAGGTCTGGCTGGTTCTCCCTCATCATCCAGCTGTGATAAATCTATTAAAAAAAAATGTTTTAGTTTGTGCAGTGAACAACTTAAGCCTTCCATTAAATGTGCAGACATAGAAGACAATTTTATTCAATATCAATGTTAGCAAAGCTTACATGTCTGATTATGGAATAGAAGAATAGGAATAGATGAAACTTCATTGTACTGTACAGGTGTACAGTACAATGAAACTGTAGGTGCTCCACCAGGCTAGTGCGCAATAAAGTAAGAGAAAGATTAGATAAAATACGGCTACACAACATACAATTAAACACAAGTGAAATTTAAAAAAAAATAAATGGCCTAAGATTATGGAAATATTACCAAAATAGTAAAAAAGACAACATTACTAGTGTCTGGTAGAAAAATCTCCCATAACACAATGCAAGGCACCCATTCATACACAGTATTCATACCACAAAAAACATATTTTGCGCTGGATGTCTTTATAAAAAAAGTATTCTGTAAGATGCTAAGATTTCTGTTCTAGTTTCTCAAACGCGCATTTCTGTATGGCGAGGAAACGTTCGTGCTAAAAACAGTTAGCTTGTTAGCATAGCTAACCGAAAATAAAAGAGTGAGTAAAAAAAAAAAAAATCCGCACTTTGGCCGTTACATATCAATACAAGCGGTATACATCTGTCAGCAGAGACGACCTGTTCATTTCTTTATGGCGAGGAGAAACGTTTGGTCGCAGTAAAAGTACTGTTAGCTTGTTAGCATAGCTAACCGAAAATGCTATAGCCACAAGAGTGACTAAAAAAATATCCGCACTTTAGCCGTTACATATCAATACAAGCGGATATATATGTATACATATATTGGTTAACGTCTGGCATTTTAAAGACGATACACTTACCAGCGTGTTTTAAGCAGTTTGTTGTCCAGACTAATCCACGGCAGTGACGATGGTCCGGCTGGCTGGCCTGTCCTCCAAGACAGTTCAGATGAGTGGCCCCCTCCAGCTGATCTTGTATTTCTGCTTATGTCCATAGAGCCAAGAAATATGTCTCCTCTTCGCTCTAAATCTGTTTGGTTTTGGAATCTGTTGCGTGCTCCGCTGTTTGGAAAGCAACATGGCGGTCAGTAATGTTTTGAAGCTGGTCAGTTAACCACGCCCATGGCTGTGGACGTAACCAACGTGCTACCGTTGGCCCAGCTAGGAGTTGGGGCCACGATAGCCCCACTTATGGGAGCTCGGGACTGGTGCTTAAGTTGGTGGAAACTCAAAGAACTGGTGCTAATGACGCAATGGCTCCAGTTAAGCACTGGAACCGGTTTGGTGGAAAGAGGCCCCCTAAGTCCCACGCTTCTTTGCCACTTCCCGAATAAAATGGCCGGTCCCACAGTCCACCACCTGACCACTCCTCCACTTCTCCACAGGTGATGGAGAACCCAAGCCCATAAAACAAATCACAGCCCATTAGATACTATACCATACCATAGTTACCACTACGGGCCACCATGAACTCAGCTGTGCACATAGAGGCTTTTTTGTACCTCACCGACAGCCACACTGAGCCCACAATGTCCAGGGGGTTGTTACCATACCCATAACAGGCAATGTTCGTTTTACTCAGGGTGTAATGGGGAAGAACTTCTTTACCGTTGCCAGATTCAAGATGGAGGCCTCCGACCCCGTGTCCACCAACATCGGTATTGGCTTCCCGTCCAACAGTATGTTGTAAAGAATACGACCATCAGTGTTGGGCGAGACAGTGTGGACCACTGTAGGCATCTTCTTTGTTGAATTTCCTTTTCCAGGTCTCCGTTCCTCCTTCTCGAAATTTCGGCAAACCCTGGTGAAGTGGTGGAACAAACCACACCGTCCACAATGCTTGCCCCTTGCTGCACACTCCCTCGCTCTGTAGCGGTGCCTGCTGGATCTGCAGCCGTAGCATCTCGGTGTCCCCTGGGTGGACCTAATTTTCACAATTACCGCGTATTCATCTTCACTGTCATCGTCAGAATCCAAGGCCAGTGCCTCCCACTGTTTATCATTCCTGTGCGGGGCCTCCGTGACACCGACATTCTTTGTTAGACCTTCTGCTGCCTTGTGTTGTTGTGCTAGCTCCATGGCTGCTAGCAGTGTTAGCTCACCAGCGTGGGTTAGCAGGCAAACTCTCACAGAGGAATGAGCCACGTGTTCCGCTAGCTGGTTGCGGACCATCTCCTCCTCCAAAGCCCCGAACCTGCACTCACCCGCCAGCTGCCGAAGGTCCGCCACAAACTGTTGAACCGACTCTCTGGGCCGCTGCCTGAACTGTATGCGCCGCATTATGGTGTTCTCAGGGACGTGAAAGTAGCCTGCCATTAGCCTCACAACATTGCCAAATGAGTCACCTCCTCCAAGCGTGCTCAGGATCCTCTGGCCTTCCATACTGAGGTTGTGGACCAGAATAGCCCTCGCACGTAATTTGTCTAGGTCGCCGAGGTCCAGCGCCGTAAGATAGTTTTCAAAGGCCGCATACCATCTGGCCCAAGGGACCAACGGCTCACTCGGACCTTCCAAAAAGGGACGAAACGCGTAGCAACCCTCTCCATCTCCATATATCCTCGTCGCCAAATGTTGTGTCTCTAATTAGAAAGGAGTTGAGGTGACATTTTATAGGTTTTATTAAGAACAAGAACACAGGAACACAGGAGGTTCTAATGGGAGCATAGGAGCCACAGCGAAGAGACAAGATGTCTTTGGCAGCTGGCTTATATACCCCAGGTGACGCCACCTCCCAAAGGCGGGGCGTCACCCCTCTTTAGCCCAGGGCACTGCCATAATAATAATAATAATAATAATAATAATAATATATATACAGTGGGGAAAAAAGTATTTAGTCAGCCACCAATTGTGCAAGTTCTCCCACTTAAAAGATGAGAGAGGTCTCCAATTTTCATCATAGGTATACCTCAACTATGAGAGACAAAATGAGAAAAAAAAAATCCAGAAAATCACATTGAAGGAGTTTTAATGAATTAATTGATAAATTCCTCGGTAAAATAAGTATTTGGTCAATAACAAAAGTTCATCTCAATACTTTGTTATATACCCTTTGTTGGCAATGACAGAGGTCAAACGTTTTCTGTAAGTCTTCACAAGGTTTTTACACACTGTTTATGGTATTTTGGCCCATTCCTCCATGCAGATCTCCTCTAGAGCAGTGATGTTTTGGGGCTGTCGCTGGGCAACATGGACTTTCAACTCCCTCCAAAGATTTTCTATGGGGTTAAGATCTGGAGACTGGCTAGGCCACTCCAGGACCTTGAAATGTTTCTTACGAAGCCACTCCTTCGTTGCCCGGGCAGTGTGTTTAGGATTATTGTCATGCTGAAAGACCCAGCCACGTTTCATCTTCAATGCCCTTGCTGATGGAAGGAGGTTTTCACTCAAAATCTCACTATACATGGCCCCATTCATTCCTTCCTTTACACGGATCAGTCGTCCTGGTCCCTTTGCAGAAAAACAGCCCCAAAGTATGATGTTTTCACCCCCATGCTTCACAGTAGGTATGGTGTTCTTTCTCCTCCAAACACGACAAGTTGAGTTTTTACCAAAAAGTTCTATTTTGGTTTCATCTGACCATATGACATTCCCCCATTCCTCTTCTGGATCATCCAAATGCTCTCTAGCAAACTTCAGACGGGCCTGGACATGTACTGGCTTAAGCAGGGGGACACGTCTGGCACTGCAGGATTTGAGTCCCTGGCGGCGTAGTGTGTTACTGATGTAGCCTTTGTTACTTTGGTCCCAGCTCTCTGCAGGTCATTCACTGGGTTCCCCCGTGTGGTTCTGGGATTTTTGCTCACCGTTCTCGTGATCATTTTGACCTCACGGGGTGAGATCTTGCGTGGAGCCCCAGATCGAGGGAAATTATCAGTGGTCTTGTTTGTCTTCCATTTTCTAATAATTGCTCCCACAGTTGATTTCTTCACACCAAGCTGCTTACCTATTGCAGATTCAGTCTTCCCAGCCTGGTGCAGGTCTACAGTTTTGTTTCTGGTGTCCTTTGACAGCTCTTTGGTCTTGGCCATAGTGGAGTTTGGAGTCTGACTGTTTGAGGTTGTGGACAGGTGTCTTTTATACTGATATTGAGTTCAAACAGGTGCCATTAATACAGGTAACGAGTGGAGGACAGAGGAGCCTCTTAAAGAAGTTGTTACAGGTCTGTGAGAGCCAGAAATCTTGCTTGTTTGTAGGTGACCAAATACTTATTTTACCAAGGAATTTACCAATTAATTCATTAAAAATCCTTCAATGTGATTTTCTGGATTTTTTTTTTCTCATTTTGTCTCTCAGAGTTGAGGTATACCTATGATGAAAATTGGAGACCTCTCTCATCTTTTAAGTGGGAGAACTTGCACAATTGGTGGCTGACTAAATACTTTTTTGCCCCACTGTATATATATATATATATATATATATATATATATATATATATATAATCTGTAGCATCATCGTCTCCTCAAACCAAGACAGAAGATCACTTCTCTTCATTTTATAGGAATTTCACTTTATTCATTACACAGGAATACCACTTTTCTGCCTTTTCAGGAATATCACTGGCTTTTATGTCGACTCATGCAGGCCTCTTCCAGGCCTGACCAAAGATGCTTGCTTTCCCTGGACCCCAATGTAAACAGTTGCCTCTTGCAGAGATTGTAAGGATCAGAATTTGCTTTAAAAGGCTCAAAGGAACATAAAACTCAAGAGACCAGACCTCCAACGTGAACACTGCATTTGGATAATGTATCTTTTCACAGGAAACCAATGTCTTAAAAAGAGAGTCATAAACCGCTTAATCTGATGGGTTTATAGCCCACGATACTATCCAGGTTTTCTCCCAGATACTAAAGGAAATCATCTACAGCTCAACAGTACCTCCTAGCGGATACCTATGGAATGTGTTTTCAGTATGTAGGATGACTTTTAATTTGTTCTAAACATTAAGTTTCTTTCAGCTTATCCTCTGGATCCTAAGGACACTGAAAATCATCCCTCTTTTATCACCAACCATGGTTTGCTGCATTTTGATCTAAATGTGAATGCATGTATTATAATTATGTATAAGAAATGTTATATTCATGAGTGTTATTCAAACAAATGTAATATTGGAGTAATGGTATAAATGCATAATCACCAAATATTAGCCAAGTCATTTAATTTAGTTAGATTTTATATTGAGCACCTAATTTCATAAGAACTGACTGTTGATTTTTCCTCTGCAATTTCATGGGATGGTGTCTTCATTTGATTGGCTGCTCTCAAACAAAGAAATGTTCTCACATTGGATAGCAGCCATTTCAAACTGCTTGTGAAAAAGTCGATTGGTCAGTCTTGCGATTGACATCATCATTTTACGACCCGGCGAGGTAACTTTAAAAGAGAGAAGTTAGATTTGAGTTTAGAAGTAAGAAATAAGATGTAAGACAAAAAGACAGACAAAGAGAAGTAAGGGCAAGATTAGCAAGAAGTAAAGTAACAATGTGACAAGAACAGCAAGATAGAGAACGGTGATAGAATTAAGAATTAGAAACACAGAAAGAAGAAAGAAAGAGATTTTGAGAAAGATTAGGAACTAAATTAAGATTAAAGAAGCAGAATAGTAATCTAGATCTCAGAAGAAGATTTCATTCCACTGTTTCAAGGCCCTGTGAAGTTTTATTTTATTCTCTGTGAAGTTTGTCAAGTCTTTCTGGTTACTGAGGAGAAACCACCTTTTTCTTTAGAGCTCGTCCTTTTAGAGAATCAAATTCTCAAACTTTTTCCTTCACCTCAGAAGCCATTCTTATCCTAGTAAATGTTTTTCTCATGTTTTTTCATGACTTTTCACGCCGTTAAAGTGTACCTTTAATTTGCCTAAGTTAAAGTGAACAGAGACTGAGAAGATTTTCCTTCAGTTTTTTTGGTCTATCCTGCTACAAGAGACCTCAAATTTGGACTCTTTTCCAAGGACTTTTCACGCTGCCCTGAGACAAACCATCCACGGCTGCCATTGTCTCCTTAAAGGGCCCCCAGCTGAGTTATCACCTCCATGGCTGTGAGGACAGCAGCCGCTTCCTCCGACATCCTAACTTCAAAACCCAGCGGTACCGACCCGCGGAAACGTGGACCTACAGCTGTTGTGTGAGTGAAACTCCTACTTCTCCTATCTGCTGGGTTAAAATGTGGTGTCCTAACAATTAAATTACAATTGAATATGGCCCGTATTTCAGGGCTCAATTAGTCTCTCAGCCACAGGTTGGGCTGTAAACTGAAGGGAAACTCTTAGTCATTTTTAAGTAACTGCCCTTGAATTTTGGTAGATTAATTCAGAATTCATTTTTTTAGATAATTAGCTTATGAATTTTCCCCATAAAATTGCGTTGTTTTGTTAAAACATTTCAGCCTCATTTACCGTTGAAACATAAGTCTGGTTCCTCCTTGGTTCTACAGAGGTGTAATGCTGGATGTTATGTTCAGGAATCCAATATCAGTTAATGTGATATATTACGCTGTTATCATTTAAATCTGTTTATTCATCATTTGAACGCCATGCCATGTAACCTGAATCAGTTTAATAAAAGGGTGAATGAGAGAAGGTGAAGCGTTTTTCTTTTGCATATACATGTTTCCTAATCACGGCAGGACAAGAACTCACTGAAATTTTGAGACTGATTCATTAAGTAATTGAAGGTACAAAATTAATTAAAATTAAAGTTAATATTATTGTCCGTTAGGACTGGTGCCCCTTTTAGGAGTGCTTTTATTTAATTTAGCGGGTGTAGAAGTGACGGTTTAACTCCGCCCCCTTTCACACCCACTATTAAATAAAATAAATAATTCCTGTACCTTATGACAAATATTTTTATAGGCAATTCATGTGACAAATCTAACAGTCTGCCCTTTGGTCCACACACTTCTTCCATCGGTGTTGCAGCGCTTGGATCCCTGCAGTTGAAAAATAAACCACATTTGGACAAATTTGACCACTATGAACTTTTCATCACCCACTCATACATTATTGACTGTGAATTAGTGAACCAGGTGGAAACAGAGATGTCTTTTACGGTGACTGGAATTTATAAGTAATCTAGACAAAATTCTGCCTACCTGGCCAATAGGAGTCACACTCACTGTTGAATCACTATAATGTTGAACAGGTTGTCAGGTAGAGAGATAAACAGCTCTTCCTGGAGACAATGCACTGCAGACTATTAAAATCTCAGTTGTTTGGTGATTATGAACCAGACACAGCATGTCAAACAAAGGACTCTGTTGTGGGAGAGAACCATGAATTTAATATAATCCTTTCTGATGTGCATTTCCATTAAACATTTTTTAAATAACTATATCATATAGTGTAATTGGCAGTAATGCTAATATAGCACAGCAGCGACTGAACCTGATATTTCTGTAATTTTGATTATGTAATTATGACAACACTTTAGTTCAGATTTTAAGGACTTTGACTGCAGTAGTTGCCGTATAGTTTGTATAAATATGCTGAATCACACTTTTGGTGTCTATTTATGATCATCCTTTTTATCTACATATGCTTTAAAAAAAAAAAAAAGCTGTTGCTGTGAGGTTCCAACAGTCATTGATGTCAGTTCCAGTTCATTTTAGGTTGTAAATATATTGTTTTATTGTGTTTTAAATATATAAATAAATGTTGTAAAATGATGGATGCCTGAATTCATTTGTGTCATTTCAGTTATCTGTAGAGGATGAAATCCATTGTTGATTGAGTGTGTCAGATTCACAAAGTAATGGTTGATCTCTCCTCTCTGCAAAACTAAAGTATTTTCAGCCTGTGTATACTTACTTAATCCTTGCCTGGCCACTTAAGTGATTGTTGCGGCCAATCGTCTGAAGGCAGGGCAATCTTGGGCTAGGGCGATGAGGTCAGCTAGAGGTCTTATCATTGCAACCTGGGTAATTCAGGACAGTCTGGGCCGACCTTGGGGGCGATGCCAGCCCTGGGGGGGTGGAAGAGCGCTGGTGGAGAGGGCCTGCTTGGCCGGTGTCCCATCTTCCAGCCTGGCCATGTGGCCGAGGAACCGCAGCCTCCCTCTTCTGATAACGGTGGAGATGGGGATAGAACAGCCAGCCCTCCTGTAGACCTCATCGTTTGTGGTGTGGTGGAACCATCAAATACCGAGGATGTTACAAAGGCAGATCCAATGGAATGTATCTAGATGGTGGGTAATTGTGGTGGATAGAGTCCAGGTCTCGGAGCCGTAAAGGAGGACAGGGATCACACAGGTGTTAAAGATTCAAAACTTTGTGGTTGTGCGGATCGTCCCACTCCGCCAGACTCTCTGGAGGCAGCCAAAAGCACTGCGAGACAGCTGCAGACAGCGAGTAATCTCTGGGTCTGATGAGCAGGAGCTGGTGAGCTTAGATCCGAGGTAGACAAAGTCGTTGACAATCTCAACCGGCTCGTTTTTGATGGTGATGACTTGTGGTGGTAGTGGCAGGATGTCTGACAGTGACTGGATCTACCTGTGTATAACCTAGTGATAAATTGTATAACACGGTGATAAATGAGAACCTAAAATATACTGTACATATCAGAAATATATATCAGTGTAATCGATAATCCTTATTGAAGTTGGAAATAATTTGTGGTGGACTGATACTCTTTTTTTTTTTCCAAATTGATACCAATATTGTGTAAAAACAGTACTGCATCTCCAAAAATTAGGATATCACCATTTGGATCTACATCAAAGAGCTAAGTCATATTTATCAACATTTCAAACAAGAAAAATCTTAAAATAGCTCGATTTATGTGGGATTATTGTACACTATGAAAGTTTTAGTTTTGAGTTATTTATAAAAGATAAAAAAAATGTGTTTATTCATGTTAGGATCTGAGCATGGTTGGAGGACCAGGCTCACACTTTAAGTTTATTCTTGTGCTTATCATTATTGTCATTATACTGAGTTGTCATCATTGTGATTGTCCTTGTTTATGTTCCTAAGAATTTGCCATTTATTTACACTGTTGGTTTACATTTGCTTGTGGTTATTCCTGTCATGATCTCCTGTTTTGGTTTGCCTTTATTTTGACAGATTCTTCACTTTTTAAAACATCTAATGAGCTGTGTGGAGTTTGCATGTTCTCCCCGTGTTGCGTTGGTTTACTCCGGGATTTCTCCGGTTTCCTCCTGCATACTAAAAACATGTAGGTTTAGGGCGCTCGCGCACGCAGTGACCAGCAGCCGGTGGCTTGTCACCAGACTGCAAACCAAGTCTACCTACAGGTACAAATAAGTAACAAAAAAAAAAAATCTTTAAAAAGTCTTCAGCTGATCCAAAATGCTGCAGCAAGAGTTTTAACAGGTACTAGAAAGAGAGATCATATCTCTCCGGTTCTGGCCTCCCTTCATTGGCTTCCCATAGAGTTTAGAATTAAGTTTAAAATCCTTCTTCTTACTTACAAAGCTCTAAACAATCAGGCTCCTTTTTATTTAAAAGATCTGATACTACCGTATTATCCTAACAGAGCACTACGCTCCCAAAATGCAGGATTACTTGTAATACCTAGAATCTCCTAAAGTACAATGGGAGGCAGAGCCTTCAGTTATCAAGCTCCTCTCCTGTGGAATCAGCTGCCAATCTGGATTCGGGAGTCAGACTCGATCTCTGTTTTTAAGAATAGGGCTAAAACCTACCTTTTTGATATAGCCTACAATTAGGGAGGGATCATGTGTTTCTGAACCCTCCCTTAGTTATGCTGCTAATAGGTTTAGTCAGACGGGGGACCTCCAGTAATGCACTGGGCCTCACTCCTTTCCTCACTCTCTATGAAATATTTTTTTTTTGCTGGTCATTAACATTTGTTTGTTCTCTCCCATAGATTGAGTCCCCATCGTGCTGTTTGCTCTCTACATGTCTGTTCTTTTCTTTTTCTCTATCCCCTCACCCCCCAGCCAGTCGCAGCAGATGACTGCCCCTCCCTGAGCCTGGTTCTGCTGGAGGTTTCTTCCTGTTAAAAGGGAGTTTTTCCTCTCCACCGTCGCCAAGTGCTTGCTCACAGGGGATCGCCTGATTGCTGGGGTCTTTCTGCAACTGTGGGGGTTCCCCCCTACAGTTGATAGTGCTATGAGATGACTGTTGTTGTGAAATGGCGCTATATAAATAAAGTTGAATTGAATTGAATTGAATTGAATTGAACTTCCTTTTCTGCACAGTCTGATTTTGCCCCGTTCTGTTCATTGCCCGATTTGGTCATGTTTATTTGCTAAATGCACACACCTGTTTGTAATTATGTCCACCTGCCCATCTGTTACTTAAGGGACGCCGCCCCTCATCGGGGCACAGTGTCCTTGTCAGTTTCTCGTCAGTTCTGTTTGTCTTGTAAATCTAGTCTAGTCTGAGTTTGTTTCTTTCTGCCTGTTGTTCCTATTTGTGTTTTGGATTATTACTTTAAGTTATTTGAGCTGACGGTGGTGTTAAGCCAATAAACTTTGCAAACCAAAGTCTGGTGCTTGGGTCTGTTCCTCAAGACACTTCTGACAGTAGGATGCGGTCAGTGAGTACCCAGTGGACTCCTTGGTTTGTTCATTATGGCCGGTTGCATACTGCTGACCTGTGATCAAGCTAACGCCATGATCCACCTGCGGGATGTTGTGGCCATGGCCCGCAGCTCCTCTGACCCAGAGGAGGAGTGTTGATTATGGACAGCAGCAGCACCGGAGATAGAGTGCACTCTGCATCTGGGAGTGTTTCCATTGGTACAGGACCTGCCTATCTACTGTGTCCCGCAGTCCGTCTCTCCATCTGGGACCGCCGTGGATACTGGGAAGGGGTGTCGGCGCCGCTCCTCTCGGCACCCCAGCACAGCTCCATCTCAGATGGCCATAACCCTCCGCCAGCCCATCACCGCAGCCACCCGGAGAGAGTCATCTGGCACATCAGTGGCAGCAGAACGGGAGACAAGGCAAGTACCATATTTTCCTTTATTCACTTCCATTAATGAGAGGTCTTGTGTTGCTCCCAATGGGGGGACATGGAAGCAACCATCAACCACTGCTGAATTCACCCCACCTGTCTGCTGTTTTTTTCTGCTGCTGCTCCCATATCCACACCCTCACCTGCCTCTCCTCTTCCCCGAGCTCCATGCCCGATAATGTCACTCGCTGCCGGGAGCTGCAGAACCTCATCCAGGATATTGGGGAATGTTACAACTTTTGCCTGAGTATGGATGGATGGCAGAACGCAGCGTGGAGGGATGAAGTGTGGAGGCGGGCTCATTGAATAACTACAGCAAAGCCCCATCTGAGGGAGGATGTTCCTACCTTCCTCAGTGAATTCCTGCTGTCCGATGAGTATTCCTTCATGCCAGAGGAGGAGTCTTCATCTGTTCTCGAGGCAGGTGAGCCTCCATCAGCTAATCCTGAGGCCAGTGCGCCCCTGTCACCTGTTCCTGAGTTTGGCATGCCTCAGTCATCAGCTTCTGAGATCAGTGCACTCCAGCCATCAGCCTCTGAGGTTAGTGTGCTCCAACCGTCACCATCTGAAGTCAACGCACCCAAGCCATCGTCTGCTCCAGCGGCTGAGGCTGCCGCTCCTGCAGCTCTCCCAAAGGCCATCACCCCTGCAGCTGATCCTGAGGTCATCACCCTGCAGCAGGAGACCTGGGGCCTCATGTACAAAGGGTGCTTACGTACAAAAACATGGCGTACTTCCTTTTCCATGGAAAATTCCCGATGTATCAAGAATGAAATGACCATGGAACTATGCACAGCCCCATGCCAATGGGCTAGTGTATATATGTTTCTATTGTTATTGGTCCATTGGCGACACTTAGAGATGATGTTGGGAGATTGATAATGATGTGAAAATTATTGTACACACCAGAGACACATGATAAACAAACATCCAAGTGTGCACAATTAGATGAGTGAATATAAAAGCAAACACAAAGAAGTGTAGAAAATGCCTCTAACAACAATGGCATTAGCATTATTAGAGGATATTGCAAATTGTGCAGTTAGAAGAGTAAGGGTATTTAGAGACAGAAGATTTTCTGGCTCAGGATGATGTCTGGTTTATCAGCCAGTTTAGGTTTCCATGTACAGTCCTTGTGGAACTGTGCTCAGAGCTACGACTACTCTTGGAGCGCGACACGGTGAGAAGCTATGTGCTGCCCGTCCCTGTGCAGGTACTGACAACACTGGGGTTCCTGGAAAAGGGGAATTTCAGAGGGAATTGGCAGATCCATCGGGAATTTTCCAGTCAACACTGAACCGAACTATGCCAGCTGTGTGGGATGGCGTTACCCAGCTGTCACCCAGGTACATCATATTCCTACACAATGCAGTTTAATGGGCCAACATCAAATCGCAATTTGCAACGAGAGATGGTTTTCCTAATGATTCTAATGAACAGCATTGTTGGGAACAAACTACAAGCTGGCACTGTGTGGATGGGTGGCTTCTTGGTGAATAAATTCATGTAATTGTCCTAATAATAACCCACCATATGCACAATGCGCCTGTGCGCCCTTAAATATCACCCTGTCTTAAAGGCTTCATTGCAAGTCAGTGGGTCAAGTAACTGACTTTCTTTTTTGCTGATTGAACTGCAGTTTCACAGCATTCTACAAACTCCCCAACCGCCTCTGTGTGTACAGTAGATATGTCAATAAACACATGCGTAGAGTTTGAAATGCAACAGTCTAACCCTTTCCCCAGCACATTTGATTCATTTACAATAGTAGTGTCTGTAATCCATGTAAGTTGTATATAACCATAAATGATGAGATTTGCATTTTGGACATAAAATATGCCAGTTTAGAAGCCAGTTTAGAAAGCTTGGGATCAGTCCGCCAAGGTCTCCGCCTTTGACTGCTACCTAATCCACATAGCACCGGACCTCCATGATCCCTCCTGCAGGTGGTGAACCTACTGGAGGGCGGACCCATGTAACTCCTTCGGGCTGAGCCCGGCCGGGTCCCATGGGCGCACGTGGGCAACGACAGTGAAACCTGGAGGGGGGTGATTGGGAGGAACGGCCTGCCCGATCTGAACCCGAGTGGTGTTCAGTTATTGGACTTCTGTGCTAACCACAGTCTGTCCATAACGAACACCATGTTCAAGCATAAGGGTGTCCATATGTGCACCTGGCACCAGGACACCCTAGGCCGCAGGTCGATGATCGATTTTGTTATCGTATCATCAGACCTGCGACCGTATGTCTTGGACACCCGAGTAAAGAGAGGTGCAGAGCTGTCAACTGATCACCACCTGGTGGTGAGTTGGATCCGATGGCAGGGGAGGAAGCCATTCAGACCTGGTAGACCCAAACGTATAGTGAGGGTGTGCTGGGAGCATCTGGCTGAGGCCCCTGTCCGGGAGGTCTTCAACTCCCACCTCCGGAAGAACTTCAACCACATTCCGAGGGAGTCTGGAGACATGGAGTCTGAATGGGCCATGTTCTCCACCTCTGTTGTTGAAGCGGCGGCCCAGAGCTGCGGCCGCAAGGTGGTCGGTGCATCTCGTGGTGGCAACCCCCGAACCAAGTGGTGGACACCAGTGGTGAGGGGGGCCATTAAGCTGAAGAAGGAGTCCTATCAAGCTTGGTTGGCTTGTGGGACTCCCGAAGCAGCTGAGGTGTACCGGCAGGCCAAGCGGAGTGCAGCTCGGGTGGTTGCTGAAGCAAAAACCCGGGTATGGGAGGAGTTCGGTGAGGCCATGGAACAAGACTTTCGGTCGGCTTCAAAGAGATTCTGGCAAACTGTTCGGCGGCTCAGGAGGGGAAAGCAGCTCCCCGTCCACACTGTGTATGGTGCGGATGGGACACTGTTGACTTCAACTGGGGATATCGTCGGGCGGTGGAAGGAATACTTCGAGGATCTCCTCAATCCCACTGATACGCCTTCCACAGAGGAAGCAGGGTTTGGGGACAAGGGGGATGACTCGCCTATCACAGGGGCTGAGGTCGCCAAGGTGGTTAAAAATCTCCTTGGTGGCCGGGCCCCGGGGGTGGACGAGATTCGCCCCGAGTACCTCAAGGCCCTGGATGTTGTTGGGCTGTCATGGTTGACACGCCTCTGCAACATTGCGTGGAGGTCGGGGGCAGTGCCTTTGGCATGGCAAACCGGGGTGGTGGTTCCTCTCTTCAAAAAAGGGGACCGGAGGGTGTGCTCCAACTTTAGAGGGATCACACTCCTCAGCCTCCCTGGGAAGGTCTATGCCAAGGTACTGGAGAGGAGAGTCCGGCCGTTGGTCGAACCTCGGATTCAGGAGGAGCAATGTGGTTTTCGTCCTGGCCGTGGCACATCGGACCAGCTCTTTACCCTCTCGAGAATTCTTGAGGGTTCGTGGGAGTTTGCCCAACCAGTTTACATGTGTTTTGTGGACTTGGAGAAGGCATTTGACCGCGTCCCTCGTGGATTTTTGTGGGGGGTGCTTCGGGAGTATGGGGTATCGGGCTTGTTGTTACGAGCTATTCGGTCTCTGTACGACCGTTGTGAGAGTTTAGTTCGTATTGCCAACACTCGGTCGGAGTCATTCCCAGTGAGAGTTGGACTCCGCCAGGGCTGCCCTTTGTCACCGGTCCTGTTCATAATTTTTATGGACAGGATTTCTAGGCGCAGCCAGGGAATGGAGGGTGTCATACTTGGTGACCACAGGATCTCATCTCTGTTGTTTGCAGATGATGTTGTCCTGTTGGCTTCATCCAGCAATGACCTACAGCTCTTGCTGGGACGGTTTGCCGCTGAGTGTGAAGCGGCTGGGATGAGAATCAGCACCTCCAAGTCCGAGTCCATGGTCCTCAGCCGGAAAAAGGTGGATTGTCCTCTCCGGGTTGGGGACAGGCTCCTGCCCCAAGTGGAGGAGTTTAAGTATCTTGGGGTCTTGTTCACGAGTGAGGGGAAAATGGAGCGAGAGATCGACAGACGGATTGGAGCAGCATCTGCAGTGATGCGGACGTTGTACCGGTCTGTTGTGGTGAAGAGGGAGCTTAGTTCTAAGGCAAAGCTGTCGATTTACCAGTCAATCTACGTTCCTACTCTCACCTATGGTCACGAGCTTTGGGTAATGACCGAAAGAACGAGATCGCGGATACAAGCGGCTGAAATGAGCTTTCTCCGTAGGATTGCTGGACTCACCCTCAGAGATAGGGTGAGGAGCTCAGTCATCCGGGAGAGGCTCAGAGTAGAACCGCTGCTCCTCCACATTGAAAGGAGTCAGTTGAGGTGGTATGGGCATCTGATTAGGATGCCTCCTGGACGTCTCCCACTTGAGGTGTTTCAGGCACGTCCCACTGGGAGGAGACCCCGGGGCAGACCCAGGACTCGGTGGAGAGACTATGTCTCCCAGCTAGTCTGGGAACGCCTTGGTATCCCCTCTGAAGAGCTGGAGCAGGTGGCTGGGGAGAGGGAAGTCTGGGCTTCTCTGCTTGAACTGCTGCCTCCGCGACCCGGACCTCCGGAAAAGCGGTAGAAGATGGATGGATGGATGGATGGACATAAAATATGTACTGAACTTGTCGAGTCTAATATGATCTGCTTTCAACTGACAGGTGACCATGGCTACCCACTAAATAGGTTCATATTGTCTTTTTCTTGACTGTTTTCCTTTATTCGACAAACTGATCCACCTGGCTGGTCACAAATCATAGCGATCAGCTGACGCCTCTGAGAACGACTGCAGACGTCATTCGAAACATGTCAAGGTTAAATAACCATCTCCTTCTTATCCTTGTCTGAATAAAGGAAACAGTAAACTAATCTTATAGGGCCGGAGGGCAGCGTGGCAAAAAAATGTTTTTACGTACCTCTACCTCATTCAGGAGCGCCTCCAACTCACAGGCCGTGAAATTCCATTAAATCCATTATTTTTGATTGTGGATACAGGCGAATCAAATGTGCAGCGCTTGCATTTATCTATTTGCATATCTATTTGCATCTAATTGCATATTCAAATGGAGGCATATCAAGGGAGAAGTCCGATATTTCCTCACATGCGTTCAATTTTAAGTAGATTGGGAAACTGGGCATCCTGGCAGAACTAAAAACAATATCTGTCACAGGTCTGTGGTGGACCACTCCCAGTTACTCGGGGTGAGACTGGCCATCCTGGCAGATAAGCACATCTGTCGCAAGGTCTGTGGTGGACTTTTGCCAATCGGTGCATCGTGACATGTGTCAGTCACTGCAACAGATACTGGAGTCAATTTGTCTTGGCCTGTCCTTGCCACTGATAATACCTCTATCTGCCAAGAATGTGCCGCTAGTCCAACAAAAGCTAGCGGTACTCAAATACTTTGCAAGCAGTGTCATGAAATGGTCAGTCAGAAAGCAACTCATACTGGCTCGGACATTGCCCGGGTTAACAAGGTCAGGAGTTCCTGGCAGCGGAAGGCGAGGGACAGTGCTGCATGGAGGAATCTGATCAGACCTAAATGAAACAGTCACTGTCATCCCCAGCAGACTGCTATGATGATGATGGGATGTACAGAGGAAATGTGCTTGGATTCCTGCGTACGCACTGTTTCTTACATTTGGATTTTTTTTTTTTGTTTACAGCGTTTTCTTGATTTAAACATACATTATCTATCAGTAGGAAATCCATGCAAGTTTAGTTTAGTATTTATTTGAAAGGAACATTACATACCAATGAATGGTAATGGCAATGAAACGGCAATGAAACTGTACAAAGTGCAAAGTTAAGGTGTTACAAAACAAAATATTCAAATGTAACACGTGTGTGTGATGCACGGGTACATGTATGTATATATATATATATATATATATATATATATATGCATATGTCGCAGAGCAACCACTAGTTATCGGTACAGTTTTGGTTGTTTAAAAGCCATTTTTTACAATGAGTCTTAAAAGTGTTAAATGTGGTATGTTCTCTGATTGCAGGTGGTGTGATGATCAGGTGATCGTGCTCCCCTCCCCTTCTGTGTTTTTTCCTTCTGCCTGTCTCTCGGCTCTGGAGTTGATTACACTCACCTGCATGATTGCACACACCTGCTTAGCTTTAAAAGAGCCAGTCTGTGAAGACCTCTTTGCTGGACCGTTGGGTATTGATGCCATCAGCTAGTGCTAAGTTGGATGGTGTTGTTATCTTACCTTTTTCTTTGATCCTTCTCTTTTCGCCACACCAGGTTGCTGCCATCTCAGTGGTGTGTTTCACTCCAGGGCTGCGCATGCTCACCTGAACCCCCATCTCATCTGGACAACTCCTACTCCACCCTGTCAACCTACTTCCCCACTCCATCCTTCCAACTTTCCCTTCAACCTGTTTGTCCTGCTGGTCTACCCCCGGCCACCAGCTCCTTCACCCCTGCATGCTGGGTTTCACAGCCAGGCTCTCTGCTCACATTTGTAAGTTTCACCTCTTCTCCCTATTCCTCCTCCATCCTCATTCATCCCTTTATTTACCATTTCTCCTGTTTTTCTTTCCTGTTTTTTTTTTCTGCGCAAGATGGTGCCCACAGTGGTCGCCATGGTGCTTCGTTGCACCCTTTGTTTGTTTTTGTTTGCCAATTGTGTGTCTGCCTACTCTTATACCCGTGAAGAGCTTCTAAATATCAGGACTTTCACTCCCACGGACCTACTCCCAGTTTTTTTAGCTCCTGCCGCCGATCTGGTTCATTGCTTGGCTCGAAAAGTGAGACGGCGAAAGAGAGGAAGACGAGCGGCGCTCTCGTTCGACTCCGCAGGAGAGGCACGCGCACGGCTTTGCCTGGCATATTTCTGTCCAATGCCAATTCTCTCTCTAACAAGGCAGATGAACTAAGACTGCTGATGCGTTTTAAGGACCTCTCTACCTCGGCTGCCCTCTGTTTTACTGAGACCTGGCTCAGGGAAAATACACCGGACAGCGCGCTGCGCCTCGAGGGATTTCAGCTGTTTCGTGCTGATCATGACACAGAGCTCTCCGGTAAATCCTCAGGAGGTGGAGTCTGCTTTTACATCAACAGCAGCTGGTGCTCTGATGTAATGGTAATTTCCAAACACTGTTCTCCTGCCCTGGAATTTCTTTTTATTAACTGCAAGCCATTTTATTCCCCGCGGGAGTTCGCTTCATTCATCCTCGCCGCTGTGTACGTCCCTCCCGACGCGGACGCACGCGAAGCTCAGCGCGCGCTCGCGGATCACATCCAACATACGGAGCGGACTTTCCCAGACTCTCTGGTTATTGTGGTTGGCGACTTTAACCAGAGCAGTCTAAGCCACGATCTCCCCCGCTACAAACAGTTTATTAAATGCCCCACCAGAGGAAAAAACACGCTGGATCACTGTTACACCACAGTGAAGGACGCGTATCGCGCTGTTCCCCGCGCTGCGCTCGGACTATCTGATCACGTGATGGTCCACCTCATTCCCACTTACAGACAGAGACTGAAGCTCACTAAACCTGTTGTGAGCACTACGAAGAAATGGACCAGTGAAGCTGAGGAGAAGCTGGAAACGTGCATGGAAATAACTGATTGGGGCATGTTTAAAGGAGCCACGCATGATTTGGATGAGTACACGGAGACTGTGAACTCATATATCCACTTTTGTGAGGAGAGCATTCTTCCATCGCGCACCAGGGTGAGGTACTCAAATGACAAGCCCTGGTTCACTGCTAAGCTCAGACAGATCAGGAAGGAGAAGGAAGCAGCGCTGAAAAGTGGAGACAGGGACTGTTACAGGGAGGTTAAATATCGGTTTAACAGAGAGCTGAGGAGAGCTAAATCTGTGTATTCTGAGAGACTCCAGCAGCAGTTCACTGCTAACGACTCGGCTTCTGTGTGGAGAGGACTGAGGCAAATCACCAATTATCGGCCTCAGGCTCCTAAAGGTCAGGATGACAAAGCCCTTTGTCAAAGACTGTCCCAACACTATGCCCGTTTTGACACCTCGTCAGCTGTGTCCAACTCCCCCCCTCCCTCCAGCTCCACAGCCTCCATGGTCCCTACTTCATCAAAGGCGCCCCCCCTCCTCCCCCCCTGCCCTTGTCATCAGTGAGCAGGACATGCTCAAACAGTTCTCCAGACTGAACCCGCGCAAGGCCCCCGGTCCGGACGGCGTGTCTCCCTCCACCCTGAGACACTGTGCGAAAGAGCTGGCTCCTGTCTTCACAGACATTTTTAACACCTCCCTTAAGCTATGCCACGTGCCGTCCTGCCTCAAATCCTCCACCATCATCCCTGTCCCCAAGAAGCCACGGATCACTGGACTTAACGACTACAGACCTGTAGCGCTCACCTCTGTAGTCATGAAGTCCTTTGAGCGCCTGGTCCTGCCCCACCTCAAGTCCATCACCACTCCCCTCCTGGACACGCTGCAGTTTGCCTACCGAGCCAACAGGTCTGTAGACGACGCAGTCAACCTGGCCCTCCACTCCATCCTGCAGCACCTGGACTCCCCGGGAACCTACGCCAGGATCCTGTTTGTGGACTTCAGCTCTGCATTCAACACCATCCGCCCCGCTCTGCTCCGGGACAAGCTGTCCCTGCTCAATGTGCCTGACTCCCTCTGCAGGTGGATCACCGACTTCCTGACGGACCGGAGGCAGCATGTGCGGCTGGGAAAGACTGTCTCAGACTCTGTTAGCATCAGCACCGGATCACCCCAGGGCTGTGTACTTTCCCCCCTACTCTTCTCCCTTTATACCAACTCCTGCACCTCCAGCCACCAGTCTGTTAAGCTGATAAAGTTTGCGGACGACACCACCCTCATCGGGCTCATCTCCAACGGCGACGAGTCCGCCAACAGGAGAGAGGTGGCCCAGCTGGCGTCCTGGTGCAACAACAACAACCTGCAGCTGAACGCTCTGAAGACAGTGGAGATGATTGTGGACATCAGGAAAGTCACAACCCCTCTGCCCCCCCTCACCCTCACAGGCTCTCCCATCACCACTGCTGATTCCTTCTGCTTCCTAGGCACCACCATCACCAGGGACCTCAAGTGGGAGCCGACTATCAGCTCCCTCATCAAAAAGGCCCAGCAGAGGATGTTCTTCCTGCGGCAGCTGAGGAAGCAGCTGAGGAAGCTCAAGCTACCCACCAAGATGTTAGTGCAGTTCTACACAGCCATCATCGAGTCCATCCTCACCACCTCCATAACCATGTGGTATGCAGGAGCCACTGCCAGGGACAGACTAAGGCTGCAGCGCGTCATGCGCACTGCTGAGAAGGTGATCGGCTGCAAGCTCCCATCTCTCCAGGATCTGTACATCTCCAGGACCCGGAGGCGTGCTGGCCGGATCATAGCCGATCCTTCACACCCTGGTCACGTACTGTTTGCCCCTCTCCCCTCAGGTAGAAGACTTTGGTCCATTCAGACTAAAACCTCCCGTCACATGAACAGCTTCTTCCCCTCTGCCATCAGACTGCTGAACACTAAGTGACTTATTGACTCTCGTGCACTATGTACAGCAGCTCAACCAGACTCATGTCAATCATCACTGTTTTCTTCTTGCATTACCGACTGCACTATATGGTTCTCCACATTATCTGCTGCTCGCTAATACAGTGGTACCTCTACTTACGAACGTCTCTACATACGGAATTTTCAGGTTACGAGACGCCTCAACGGGAAAATATTGCCTCTAGTTACAAACGAAATTTCAGGATACGAAAGGCAAAAAAGTATGCGCTCCTCGCAGCTTCCGTAGTTTACCGAACGTAAACATACCTGTAGCTGCTCTGCCATTGGCTATCGCCTAGCATCTTCCTGGTATCCCATTGGCCACGAAGTTGTTTTTTTTTTTCCAAAACTTTATGCGTTTGGTTGATCTCGCCAAAGAATATGGCCGTAATACATCAACGATCAGCACGGTATTAAAACAAAATGAAGCACTTACAAGCCGACAAAAGCAAATGTCCTTGGATCAGAACATGAACCAAAGAAGGCAAACAGTGACGACGTCGACGACGATAGCAGTTAAAGGGTAAATGAACATAATTTTTATTATTCTTTCTCTTTTATTATTCTCTTTTATTATTTTTTCTCTCATTTTAAACTCTCATTTTATGTTTATTGTGCAGTAATCTAATTGTAACATGTATTTGTTACATGTTTTGATGCGTTTTTACGATTTATAAAAAATTTATGCCCGAATTTTGGGGGCTTGGAACGGATTACGGCATTTACATGTAAAACGCGCCTCTACTTACGAATTTTTCACGTTACGAGAATTCTTCCGGAACGAATTAAATTCGTAAGTAGAGGTACCACTGTATATTTAAACTGCTGACTAGTATTACTCATTCTTATTCTACACTTTATTGCATGTATAGTTTATTTCTTTTATTTTATCATGTTTAATGTTGCAGCATTGCACCGAGACAAATTCCTAGTTTGTGTACTACATGAACAATGGCAATAAATCTGATTCTGATTCTGATTTCTCACCACAGGCTGTGTACTTCTTCAGCATACTCACTTATTTTTGTTGTTTAAATAATAAATTGTGTTTAACGTTTCCGCCTGTGTTTGTTTCCTCAGGTGCTGTTCGCTCTGCATTTGAGTCTCTGGCTACTAAATCATGACAGAACGATCCAGCCCGGATCCAGGCTCAGTGAATGCTTCACCGAGAGAACAATCAGTGCGCTCCCATTTGGACACCATGGAGTGCCAAGTCGTCGTTCTCATAGAACAGTTACAATTACCCAACAATTAGCAACCTTAACCGATCACCTGTGTCGGCTTTCTTGTTTGGCGTCTCCTCCTCCACCTGCTGCTCTGATTGCTCCTACAATCCGCCAAACCATTTCCGTCCCCTCTCCTGCCCCGTACGTGGGGAAAGTGGGGGGATGTAAGGGGTTCTTGCTTCACTGTCGGCTTTATTTTCAGCAGGTGGTGGGGGAATACCTGGACAATTCATCCAAAATCCACTTTATGACCCTGCTGCTCAGAGACCGGGTGTTTAGTTGGGCCCAGTCCATATTAAGCAGTTCGGAGGGTGCCCATTATTCCTATGATTGGTTCATACAGGAATTTTCTAGGACATTTGATCATACAGAGACTGAGGGTAATCTCCCGAGCCAACTGTTGGTGGTCCAGCAGGGAAATTGGTCATTTGCCGATTTCTTGGTCGAGTTCTGGGTCGTCACGGTGGAGTCCGGATGGAACGACATTGCTCTATGCAGCGCCTTCCTCTGGAGTCTCAATTCCAACCTCCATGATGACCTGGCTATCTGCGCCAACCCCTCCTCTCTGGATGAGCTAATTGAGCAGGCCATTGGCCTTGGCAATCAGTACCGCGAGTGCACAAGGGAGCAGAGGGTCTCTGTCTCTTCGTCTGCGTCACGATAGTCCCCCCCGTCCTCTCGCTCCGCTAGGTCAGCTTCACCTCCGGAGCCGATGGTTCTTGACCGGGCCCATTTGACTCCGGAGGAGCGCTAACATCGGGAGAAGGCGGGGGCCTGCATGTATTGTGGTTCCACAGAACAAGCATTACTGAAATGCCCCAGTTGGCCAAAAGATCCGGCCCATCAGTAACTGTAGGGGGTCTGGCGGGTGAATCATCAACAAATTCCCCCGGCAGTTTTATGCTACCAGCCCTCATTCAACTATTGGGGGCCAAGATTAAAACCTCTGTAATTGATTCCAGGGATGTGCAAAATTTAATTTCACAGGGGCTAGTTCGAAAGCTGAAAATTCCCACTAGGGTCTTCCCCCTTTCCGGCTGTAGGCTAGCCACTGTCACGCTTCAAACCAAACCAGTTTCTGTTCTTTTGTCCGGTAACCATTGTGAATTCATTCAATTTTTTGTTCTGCCCAGTTCTTCTACCCTCATGATTCTGGGTTATCCATGGTTCTGCCAACATAACCCCATAATTAATTGGAACCAAAATTCTATTTCATCCTGGAGCTCTTTTTGTCTTTTTCGTGCCTCCGTTCAGCCGCATGTTCACCCACTCTCCCTATCTCCTCCCCTCCGGTCGAGCCACCGGACCTCAGTCTCATGCCCGAGGCCTATCATGACCTTGGGGAGTTCTTTAGTAAGTCTAGGGCCCTCTCTTTACCACCTCATCGGTCCTATGACTGCACTATAGACATCCTCCCCAGCACGCGGTTGCCGTCCAGTCAGCTCTACAGTTTGTCTAGGCCTGAGAGAGAGGCAATGGAGAGTTATATCAAAGACTCCCTGAACACTGGCCTAATTCATCCCTCATCCGCTCCTCTCGCTGCTGGGTTCTTTTTTGTGGGAAAAAAGATGGACCGTTGCGGCCCTGCATTGATTACCGTGAATCGAATGCCATCACCGTCAAAGATAAATACCCTTTACCGCTCATTAACTCGGCCTTCGAGCTTCTTCAGTGTATGTGAGTGTTCACAAAACTTGATCTCTGGAATGAATACCATCTAGTTCACATACACGAAGGCGACGAGTGGAAGACGGCCTTTAAGACACACCGGGGGCAGTCTGAATATCTATTGATGCCCTTTGGGCCGTCTTCCAGTGGATGATTAATGATGTTCTGTGGACCATGGTGAACAGTTTGTTTATGTATACCTCGATGATATTCTTATTTTTCTTGCACGCTGGAGAAGCACACAGTCTATGTCCGGACAGTTCTGCAATGGCTACTTGATAATCAACTCTACGTGAAGGCTGAGAAGTGCGAGTTTTCCTCCCACTCCACTTCTTTTCTGGGGTTTATAGTAACCGTGGGTGAGTTAAAGGCTGACCCGGCTAAAGTCAAGGCAGTCTTAGATTGGCCTACCCCCCAGTCCAGGAAGTGCTGGAGGTGATTTTGCCCCGTTCTGTTCATTGCCCGATTTGGTCTTGTTAATTTGCCAAGTTCACACACCTGTTTGTAATTATGTTCCACCTGTCCATCTGTTACTTAAGGGATGCCGCCCCTCATCGAGGCACGGCGTCCTCGTTAGTCTTGGCATTTGTCCATGCTTCTATTTGTTTTGTAAATCTAGTCTAGTCTGGTTTTGTTTCTGTCTGCCTGTTTTGCCCGTTTGTGTTTGGGATTATTATTTTAAGTTATTTGAACTGAAGGTGGTGTTCAGCCAATAAACTTTACAAACTAGTTCCTCAACACACTTCTGACAATTCATGATTCATCATGATTAAATGCGACCCCCCCCCCCCCACCACCACCACCACGAGTAATGTACCTTAAACTTGTCATTTTTCAAGTTTTCATACTTTACATTACTAATACTTTATTAACATAGCAGTGGACAAATAAGCTTGCTTTATGCAATGGCAGATGTATTTAAAGCTTTCAACATGTCCACAATTTCAAATATCCAGACTAATCTACAAAAAAATCTCATAAGTACTGCAGAAATACTGCAAGTAACTAGCAACCATATTAGCATTATTACACCAGTTGTTATCTTACCTGTTAGCCTTAAGTTTAGCTGTTAGCCCTTCTCGTTAGCTGCATTTCCATCTCTCCTCCTTTCTCTGTGGGTCTCTTCTTCTCCAGCATTCAGGTCAAGATTGTGCATGGATACAGTCTATATGTCCACATAAGATGACAGCATTACTCCAGCAAACTGATTTGTGTCATGAATCCCCATGTGCTTTTACGCAGCACAGGGAGGAGAACAGACTGATTCACGCACAGGTTACACCACAGACAAATTTATTAATATAAAGTCCCAAGAGTGCAGACATACAAAAATGCAACGGAGAAACACTTACAGTTAACAGAACGTAATGCGTTGCAGGCAGACCATGGTGTAACATGGCAGAGCAAAAAACCCAAGGGCAGGCCATGGCGTAACCTGGCAGAGACAGGAACACCATGGCGTAACATGGCAGAGACAGAAACAATAATCCAGCAATGAAACAAAAGACAATAACTGGCTAAATACACAAACTAATGAACCGATGATAGGGAGCACCTGAGAACAGGAGCAGGGCAATAATCACAGACAAGGAACAGCTGAGTTTCGGGGGGGGGGGGGGGGTCTGGCTTGCAGACTGAATGGCAACGCCCACACCAAGTGCAGACTTCCACGAGCTGCCTGACAGCCTGTCAGTCAGAACCCAAAACAACACAACAACACAGAAAGGATTGCAAAATAACACAAGACCTGACAAAGGTAAACTAGACAATACACTGATGATAAAATAGGACACACAAAGGAGAGTCATGGAACTGAGCCAGTAGGACACAACTGGCCCGGTTCATGACAGAGCCCCCCCCCCCTTTCAAGGGGTGGATTCAAGACACCCAAGGCACCATCAAAAGAAAAAAGAGAAAACCTCCCCCCTCCCCCCAGCAGGAACAACAACCATCAAACCAGGGTGGGAGGTGGGGGGAAACAAGTCAGGAGGGAACAAAAAACACCCTGCTCAGTTCCCACAACAGAAAAATAACCATTAACCCCCCCACCCCCACCCCCAAGTCCAGAGGTGTGGAGGCTCAGGAGGCCGCCCAGAGTCCCAGGCCCAGCAGACAGCCTGGCATAGAGTCCAGCGGCCTACCAGAAAACATGGGCCATCCGACCCAGAGACTCAGCCCTTCAGGTGGCCGCCCATCATTGTTGAACCACCAGGACCGGAGGGGCAAAGCAGGAGGCGGCTTAACCACCGGGAGGCTCACTGGTGGGTGGCCGGACCATAGGAGGGGAACCCCCACTGCTACTGGTGGTGGAGGAAGGGGGACCATGACGGCGTCTAGTAGGGAAGAGGAGGGGACCTTGATGGCATCTGGCTGGGGAGGGGAGTGAGGAACCACAACGGCATCAGGAAGAAGAGTGAAGGTCCCTGCGTCCTCAGGCAGACCGGCAGCACCCTCGGTTGTCCCAGCTTGGGACACAGCTGCACCCTCGGTGGACCTAGCTTGGGCCACAGCTGCACCCTCGGTGGACCCGGCTTGGGCCACAGCTGCACCCTTGGTGGATCCGGCTTGGGCCACAGCTGCACCTGTAGTGGACCCTGACTGGGTCATGGCTGCACCCGTGGTGGACCCCGACTGGGCCAGTGTTGCACCCACGGTGGGACCCAGATGGGCCACGGCTGCACCCGCGGTGGACCCCGGCTGGGTAGGCACGGCACCCATAGTGAGCGGGTCAACCCGCAGGAGCACCAAGCTGAGGAGGCGGTCTATTGGAGGAGCCCTGACGATCGTGGCAGGGGGAGCTGGACCCACAACATCACCTGCTTTCTGAACCAGACCCATGGAGCCCCCTGGCAATGGTGGATCCTCTCTGGCGACCCTAGGAGGAAGCTTAGGAATAACAGGAGAAGAAATGGTTAGGGTTGCCGGCAGCGGCGGAGCCTGGTGAAGAGAGTTCAGATGCAGCTGAGGGCTGCACCTGACTCACCTCACCCAGAGCCATTCAAGATCTCTCCAAAACTGACATGAGAAACACAAGAGAGATAACTTGCCTGAGCTCGAGCTCCACTGCCATCCAGGACTCCGTTGAACTTGGCGATGTTGTCTCGGGCCCGGCCTCCAAGAGGTCTAGCTCTGGCTCCCACTCTGCAGCCGTAGCCTCCGCAGCTGGCATGATGGTGGTAGCAGTCCTACAGTTCCCCAACAACGGCTGCAATGCTGGAGAGTCCTCCGGTGTGGTAGCTGGGGAACAGCTCCGTACTGGCTCCGGAGCGGAATCCTTCGGGGCCACCAGCTCCTCCACCATCCGACGGTTCTGTTCCTGGACCGACGGACGCTCAGGAGAAAAAGGAGGAGACACGGAGAGGACTGGGGAAGAGTTATTAGCTGCAGCTGTAGGAGAAAGCCCAGCGTACTGCTGAAACTGGGTCTCTCTCCCAGGAGACAGACAAGGTTTATTACTATAACATTAAATTGAATGAAAAAACACTTGCCTGTCATCCCGGTCTGTGATGTTAACAGCTGCAGCTGGCAGGCAGTCATCCCTCTCCGTGCCGATGGTGAATCTAGCCCCGTTGGAGAACAGAGGAGGAGCCATTACCCTGGTGAAGGAGGTGGGCATTCTCGGAGGGACCCTGAAGGACCTCTCAACAGCAGGAGGAAACGTCATGACAACGGGAGCTGTGGTACAAACGGACAGGACACAGGCTGTCGTGACAGCAGGCATGAGGACAGGCTTTGCCGCATGAGTAGTCCGGCATGATGTCAGGGGAAGGGCTGCCGACGAGGAGAGGGGCCTCCTCCGGCAGTTCGCTCAGGGCGGACGTTGCTGCTGTGGAGGAGGAGAAGGCATCGGTGGTAGCTCAGGCAGGTGAAGAGCGAGCACCTGGGGATGAAAGTGCAGACTGAGGCTGACCGCTAGCTGATTCACCACTGCTTCCCAGCACAGCGTCTCATCCTTGTGGAATCTGCAATTCCGAGCCCCTCTCGCCAGATCCTCGATGACGGAGATGCGCTCCAGCTCGTCCCGGCTCCACTTCCTCCTCCTGACTGGTTTGCCTGCAGAGCCCATTAGGAAAAACTCCCACAGGCAGGTGAGTGACAAACAGTCCAAAAAAGAAAAAAAAGAAAAAATACTGTCTGGGTGTAACCTGCTGAATCCTTTTATGGCTGGATTATTCTGTCATGAATCCCTGTGCGAGATAAACACAACGTAATGTGTTGCAGGCAGACCACAGCGTAATGTGGCAAGACAGGAACACCATGGTGTAACATGGCAGAGACAGAAACAATAATCCAGCAAAGAAACAAAGAACATGAGCTGATTAAATACACACACTGAATGAACAAATGATTGGGAGCACCTGAGCATGGGAGCAGGGCAGTAATCACCAAACAGGGAACAGCTGAGTGTCAAGTGACGGAGGGGCGTGGTCTGGCTGGCAGACTGACAGGCAATGCCCACACCAAGTGCAGACTTCCACGAGCTGCCTGACAGCCTGTCAGTCAGAACCCAAAACAACACAATAACACAGAAAGGATTGCAAACTAACACAAGACCTGACAAAGGTAAACTAGACAATACACTGATGATAAAATAGGACACACAAAGGAGAGTCATGGAACCGAGCCAGGAGGACAAACTGACCCGGTTCATGACAATTTGAACATCCAGAATTAAATAAACTGAGGAATTTGTGCCATGATTGAGCTTTGACATGTCTTTGCAGAGTAGTGCCATAGACTGTCCTACCAGTTTGAGAGTTCTGATATTTTTTTCCCCTGTTTTTGTTCTGCCACAATTAGTTGTGAGTAATCACAATTTAAAAACTTTTGTGATCAAAGATGTGTTGCATGATCATGTGATAACGCGTTAATTTGGGCGTGGGAGGCTACACAGGATGGTTGCTCCTTCACGTGGTGCCTCAGTGCCGAGCAATGTCTCTTATTTTATATGTGTGTAAGAGAAGTAGAGGGTGATGCATGTGCCTGTGTGTGTTGTGTTTGCGGCTATGTTTATGGGAGGGCTGGAAGGGGTGGGGATGTATCATGTAAAATCTGTAACTAAATGTGTCTACTGTTTTTATCTATGTAAAGCACTTTGTGCAGCATCTAATGTTTTAAAAGTGCTATACAAATAAAGTTTGATTGATTGATTGATTGATTTCCTGGTTCTTGTCTCTGTTCTTCTCTGCTTGTTCACCTCAACGCCACTTCCAAAGCAAGTCGGATAAACAACAGTCTGAAGTCTAAAGAATATTGAGGAAGTTGGCAAAAACAGAGCATCTGTATGATTCTTCCTAACTCCACTAATTACATAGATTGTCAAATGATAGCAGTAGCTCATGGTCGGACATACTGTTTTCATCTGATTTTTTCTCTGTTGCAGCAATTGTATGAAAATTTGCTTTTTTTAAACACTGAGCTCCAGCACCATCTGCTCTTCTCCATCACTATTTAATAAGAAAAAAACATGCGATGAACACAAATCACTCTGCACTTCAGCAGAAACCCATTTTGGTAATGGAACAATATATTCCACCCAGTGCACAAGAAAAAATTGCCAAATACTGCATCGGTGATATGTGTTGGCAATGGCGTCAATGGGATGTGGAGGCTTAAACCCAGCTTAAGTAAGCAGTGTAGAAGGTTCATTCATTCATCTTCTTCTGCTTAATACTTTTCGGGTCGTGGGGAGGCTGGAGCCTATCCCAGCATCTTTGGGCGAGAGGCAGGGTACACCCTGGACAGATCGCCAGTCCATCGCAGGGCCAACACAAAGAGACAGACAACCATTCACTCTCACAGTCATACCTAAGGACAATTTAGAATCCCGAGTTGATGCCAATTAATCTAACTTGCATGTTTTTGGCATGTGGGAGGAAACCGGAGAAATCCCGGAGTAAACCCATGCAGACACAGGGAGAGCATGCAAACTCCAGATACACTACAGATACACTACACTGTGTCTGTCAGTGTAGAAGGTTAACACCCAAAAACACATCATGTATGCACTAATGGAACCTTTAATGACTATAATAGGAGCTCACAAAAGAATTTTGTATCGGGACTTTTTAACTAATTAAACATAGAAGGATTAAAGTTACATAGAAGCAGTAGATTAGACTGTAAATGTCGAGAACATTACATTCTTCAGGATTATGTGAAACTGTTGGAAACTTCAGTGTCTTCTAAATGCAAGTGTAGTCACTCCATTCATGTTGCAGAAGGACAGTATGATATAGCCCAGATCAAAGAGGTTGAGGATGTGATGTTTATAGCATAGATGAAACTGCAAGTGCAATGTGACCACAGACTGTCCGAAAAGAGCAGAATTTCAAAAAGTTCCAAACAAGACCTAATCACAGCATTAGTCATTCATCACAAACACAACTGTGTCAAAATGGGAGTAAGCAACCTGAAAATACATGTTCTCATATCTGACCAAATACTCAAATACATTTTCAGCTTTTACTTGCCCTCCCACCCTAGTCACATAAAGTGGGTCCATCGTTACTAAGTCACAGATTCATTCATTTGTTTCTGATTTTCTCGATATCTCTCCTAGTCTTTTATCACTATCTTTTTTCGTTTTCTCTGCTTTCAGTCTGTCAGGGAAAAAGGGGATAAGTGCAACACTGAAGCTGGTTCCAGCGCTCCAACATAATGCTAATCATGGCAGAAGAAAAATGATGGTCGATGGGGAAAAAATGTGATTCAGACCTAATCTTGCGACTTGCTATGGCAGCTACTAGTGAATTATTGTGCCCCGAGGGTGGATTTGGCTTCTGGTTCTTATCCTCTCCTTTATCTTCATCACAGTCCACGCTTGAAAATGTGTGTGGTCTGTGCTGTGCGGTGTGTGTGTATGTGTGAGAGCATATGGGAATTGCCCGTTTGTTCTGTATTGACCAGTGTCAGTTCTTAGTCAGATGTTTTGTGTCTGGGCAAGCCATTGTCACTTTGGACCTCAAATACTGTCATTTAGTTGGAAAATACAGGGAACAGACACACACAAGGTGTCATTTGCAGATGCTGTGTATTGATATGCATTCATGACTCTGTAGGTGTCATATGATGACAAATGTACTGGGTGTTATGTATAATTGTTCAAAAAGCAGGATTAATGTATGAAACATAAGATCATCATCTACTGTACATCACACTAAACAGCCCATGTAAAAGAACAGACAACAATTTGTTAGTAAAAGTCAAAGCTGGCAAACAGTGCAAAAATGTTTTAATACTTAAGTTTTAATAAGTTTAATCAGTTTTAAACTTTATAGGTTTTACAAAACAAAAGGGTTTGTGTACTGCCATTTTTTTGTGATCAATACTGACATGGAAACCAGACTAAATCATAACATCAGCAGAGTTACAATAACATTTATTCAGTATGTACTCAAGCAGCTTTTTCACAACTTGTATTTTACTTAGTGGTTTTGTTGTAGATTACTTTTTACTCTTACTGACTTACACTCCACTGTTAATTACATCATGATTCTCACCTGCCTTGATTAGCCACCTGTCTCTTGTTGTCTCCACCTTTAAAAGAGAAGAGCTGACTCCACCTCCACAGGGGAGTTTCAGACTTCACTGACCAGCTGAGCAGTGTGGAACTCCTTGTGCTTGAACCTTCCCTTGCTGGACCTCTGTAAGCAAGCAATAAATATTGTCTGCTCATTATTTCCTCTTCTACTCGTCAGTACCTCTGCTCTGGGGGATTGTACCTAAGTGGCGGACCAGCTGCGGTTCCAGAATCAGAGTTTTAGGAGTGCTGAGCACCCAATGAGCTCCACTGCACACCCACCATTTTCACACACAAACGCACACGTTATTATGTTAGAGTTATCATCTTTCATACATTTTCTCCCTGGCTTCTAGTTAGTGAAGATGGCATGTGATGATACATAAAAACAGTGACAGCTTGGATTTAATATTTTGCTTATACCAAAACGACGACAGCTTCTTTCTCTTGAATTCAAACAGTACACAGTGGTTGACTGACAATGCAACCATTAAAGAAAAAATGTCTGCTACTAGCTGTCTTAGTCAGGGCTGGACTGGGACAAAAAAAAAAAAATCAGCCCTGGCATTTTTGGTCCAATTTGTTAAGTAGCGACATTCAACCATCACAGCCATCAATCATCCATCCATCCATCCATCTTCTTCCACTTCATCCTTTTTGGGTCGTGGGGGGGCTGGAGCCTATCCCAGCATCTTTGGGCGAGAGGCAAAGTACACCCTGGACAGATCACCAATCCATGGCAGAGCCAACACAGAGAGACAGACAACCATTCACTCTCACAATCATACCTAAGGACAATTTAGAATCCCCAGTTTTGATGCCAATTAACCTAATTTGCATGTTTTTGGCATGTGGGAGGAAGCCGGAGAAATCCCGGAGTAAACCCACGCAGACATGGGGAGAACATGCAAACTCCACACAGATCACAGTTGGTCGGGATCTGGGATCGAACCCAGGATCCCCTGGCCAAGGGTGAGTTGCTGTGCTGCCGCAGTGCTAACCACTCCGCCACCGCGCTACCAGCCATCAATCAATCAACTTTATTTATAAAGCACTTTAAAAAGTAGCACTCGCGGACTTCCGGGAAGATGGCGGAGAGACATAACGCTTAAACAGAGAGCTCTCCCTATAGTGCAGCGGTTAATTGCATATTTCATAAGAATCCTTCAAATGGTGACACAAGCATGAAATTCTCCACAAATATGCTTTAATGTCCTCTCTTTCAGAAAAGGGTCCTGGCCACGCCAAAAATTCAAGATGGCCGCCATTTTCCAAGATGGCTGCCAGAATGTGACAATTTTTTGTTATTTTTCCTCTTTTCTTAATTTAATTTTCCAAGTGAACCATGTTTATGCTCTTATATACTAATTTTACAGATTTTGTTGTCTCTGATATAAATTTAAGAAGGTTAGCCTTCAATGTGGTGCCCAAAATGGCTGCTACTCCTTGAAAATTATGATTTATCCATCGTAAATTGAGCATATTTAACACACACATGTAATCGTTTCTGGATGTGGATCTTGGTTGGTGTGGTGCAGATCCCATTCAACCGTTTTTATAAACTACAGTTGTGACTGTGATTGCAATTAAAAAAAACAAGAGTGATTGTCAGCACACAACCAGGGCACACTGGTGTCAATCACTGCTGTGTAATCATCATGGATCCTGGACTACCTCACGAACCGGCCTCAGTTTGTGAGAACCCGGGACTGTGTGTCCGATACGATCATCAGTAGCACGGGGGCCCCACAGGGAACGGTGCTGGCTCCCTTCCTGTTCACTCTTTATACTGCGGACTTCTCACACAACACAACACACTGCCATCTACAGAAGTTCTCTGATGACGCTGCGATCGTTGGCCTCATCTCCAATGGAGATGAAGCTGAGTACAGAGGGCTTATCCAGGACTTCGTGGACTGGTGCCATCGGAACTGCCTCCAGATCAACGCGAGGAAAACTAAGGAGCTGGTGGTGGACTGCCGCAGGCATGGACAGCCCCTCACAGTACCAGTAAATATACAGGGAACAGACATCGAGATGGTGACATCCTATAAGTACCTGGGTGTTCATCTGAACAATAAACTAGACTGGTCACACAATACTGATGCACTCTACAAGAAGGGACAGCGCAGGCTGTTCCTGCTGAGGAGACTCAGGTCTTTTGGTGTACAAGGGGCGCTGCTGAAGTCATTCTATGACACGGTGGTGGCATCAGCCATCACTTTTGGAGTGGTCTGCTGGGGCAGTGGCATTACTGCAGCCGATAGGAAGAGACTGAACAAACTGATTAAGAAAGCTAGCTCTGTCCTGGGGCAGCGCCTTGATCCGATGGAGGAGATAGGAGAGAGAAGGACGGTGGCTAAACTGTCATCTCTGCTGGAGTCCGAGTTCCACCCTATGCAGGACATACTGGATGCACTGAGGAGCTCATTTAGCAGCAGACTACATCATCCCAGGTGCACAACCGAGAGGTTTCGTAGGTCCTTCCTACCAACGGCTGTCAGACTGTACAACCTAAGCAGGGCTGCTCGCAGAGATAGCAAAAACACGTAACAAACTAATAGTTTTTTGAATGCAAAAGATGCAATAGACTTACACAATGGTCCCCTCCGGCATACAACTAGGAACATACCGGTCGCTATGGAGGGTGAGAATATGTATGGGCACATAATCATACCATGTAGGATAACTAAGTAGACGGTTATGCTGTTTCATTCCATCTAGCAACAATGCTCTGCACTGTGTGTGTTTATATATTTACATATTTATTCCATCTAGCTACAATGCTCAGCACTGGGTGTGTTTATATTTATATATCTACATATTATTCCATCTAGCTACATTGCTCCGCACTGTGTGTGTTTATATACTTGCATATTTATTCACCTAGCTGCAATGCTCCGTACTGTGGGTGTTTATATATTTACATATTTATTCCATCTAGCTACAATGCTCTGCACTGTGTGTTCATATATTCATATATTTATTCCATCCAGCTACAATGCTCTGCACTGTGTGTCTGTGTGTGTGTGTGTGTATATATATATATATATATATATATATATATATATATATATATATTTTATAGTAATATGTACATATGTATATTAGCTGCTCTTGCTTGCTTGTTTTTTTCTTGCCTTCTGATTGTTGCTCTGAGTGTTGCTATCCCTGTGCTGTTGCAATCCTGGAATTTCCCCGTTGTGGGACTAATAAAGGCTTATCTTATCTTATCTTATCTTAACTCGGCATGGGGTTCAGTGTCAACTGATCTAGCTTTACTAACACTGCAGTATTAGACTAGTTGTAGTAGTATATGCATAGTTTAATGTCCCAATTGCTTTCTAACAGCCCCATATCATGTAGCTACTAAACTGTAGTTTTTTAGTTATTAGATACTAGTTAGAGAGTCGCACCTGAATTGACAGGATGTGCCAGCGCGGGAGAGCCGAGCCAAGGGTAAGGGGGTTATGCATGTCTCGCCAAATGTTCATGTACTTACCCGGATGGTGTACAGATCACACGGGACTTAAATGGCACTGGATGAATGATCGGGCTAGGTGTAGGGCAACCGAACCTAGTTGAATCCCATACAGTAATGTGTGCACAATTTGATTAGGGTGGTAAAAGGATAGCCCCTCGGCCTTAATCAAGACACATCATGGCAGAAGCGAATGTGATATCTGCCAATCGGAAAACAAATTGGAGCTTGTGTTGCCTTTGCCAGAAGGACAAAATAGGTGAGGGCCTGACATCCACTCCAAGTCATCATTCCCCAGAACATGATGGATACAAAATGCTGGCAAGGAACATTCCCATGTTCAGCGAAATCAATGACATGCCTTTGAGAATAGATCCAACGAGGCTGGATGAAGGTGATGGCATAGAAGCCACACTCAGGAAAAATATGGCAAAATACCATGTGAGCTGTCGCTTGTTGTTCAACAACACTAAATTGCAACGGGCACAAAAGCGCCATTCCAGTAGTCAAACCAGTGAAACTGAGACTGGAGCTTGTCAGTCAAAACTGCGGCGAAAAAGTCATGACAGTCAGACATGCATTTTCTGTGAAAAAGTGGCACCTGCATCAGACCTCAGAGAGGCCAGTACAACGGGCCTAGACAAGAGGCTGCGCGACATTGCAGAGATGCTTGGTGATGGTAAGCTTCTTGCAAGATTGACTGGTGGTGATGTCATTGCACAGGAGTTCAAGTACCATAATGTTTGCCTTCGGGCTCTCTACAACAGGAAAAGGGCGCACCTGAGGAACCTTGAGAAACGTGACACTAAGTCACAACCAGATGTGTATCCAATGGTGATCTCAGAATTGGTTGCATACCTTGTTGAAAGCAACCTATGTTCAGAAGGACCAGTTACATTTCGCATGCCAGATATCTGCCACATGTACCAAAAGCGTCTGGAACAGCTGGGGGTGGACTCACCAAATGTGAATTCCACTAGACTGAAAGAAAAGCTATTGGCTGAAATTCCAGGACTTGAGGGTCACAGATCTGGCGCAGATCATAGAGAAGTGATACTTACACTTCAGGAAGATGTAGGCAAAGCGCTTGCTCAATCCACAGATCTTTCAGATGCACTTATCATTGCTAAAGCAGCAAAGATCCTCAGAAGATGTATACTTGACCACAAGTCTAGATTTGAAGGTACATTTTCTCAGGGTTATGTGCAAAATGCTATACCTCCCCTTCTGCTTCAATTTGTGGGGATGGTTGAGCATGGTGCTGACATAAAATCACAGCTGAGATTCGGGGCATCAAAGTCAGACCAGGCAATTGCTCAGCTCATGCAATTCAACTGCTACACCCGCTACAAGGAAGGAGCAGCAACTCACAGGCATTTTAAAGACAGAGAGACCCCATTTCCCGTGTACATGGGGCTCTCTGTTTATGCCAAAACCAGAAAGAGGAATCTGGTTGAGATGTTGTTCGATCATGGTCTCAGTATCTCTTATGACAGAGTGCTGGAGATCTCTGCTCAACTTGGAGATGCAACAGTCAGCAAGTATGTTGAGGAGGGTGTGGTTTGTCCTCCAGTGCTGCGGAAAGGGTTGTTCACTACTGCAGTGATGGATAACATTGATCACAATCCCTCTGCAACAACTGCAACTACCTCCTTTCATGGCACAAGCATCTCTCTGTTCCAACATCCCACAAAGGATAATAGTGGACAGGAACGAGGGCAACTCAGGTTTGGGCCTGAGAAAGTAAAGTCAGTTCCTGAACTTCCTGATACATTCACAAATATCTCTCCAGCTTCCTTCCGGACAACAAATCCTGTTCCACCAGGTACTGCAATGCCAAAACCACCCACAGATATTCTGGGGCCACAACTAGCACTAGAGTACCAGTGGCTGGACAAGGTCTCAGTGACACAAGAAGTTGATGATGCATTGAACCTAACATGGTCAGCACATCATGCTTCAATGAAGAGAAGCCCTGAATTTGAAGTTACCATTACTTCTTTGCTTCCTCTCCTGCGGGATCCAGCTCATTCAGTTGCTACAGTCAAACATGTAATGAACAAAGTAAAAGATGTTGTTGATTTCCTCAACCCTGGCCAGGTACCTGTCATCACAGCTGACCAGCCAATCTACGCCATAGCAAAGCAGGTGCAGTGGCAGTGGCCAGGTCAGTATGGTGAGGACAAGTACCTGGTCATGTTTGGTGGTCTGCACATTGAGATGGCAGCACTGAAGTCGCTGGGTACTATCCTCCAAGCCAGTGGATGGACAGGAGCTCTAGTTGAAGCTGGTGTGGCTTCATCTGGCACTGCAGAGTCCTTCCTGTCAGCTGCAAGTGTTACCAGGACGCGACAGATGCACCAAGTGACAGCCTCCAGCTTGTACAAACTCTTGAAAGCTGCATATGATGAGTACTGTACTGAGCAGGAAAATCAAGATGAAGAGGCACTGGACTTTGAGAAGTGGTGTGACTCCCGAAAACAGGATAGTCCACAGTTTCACTTCTGGCACATGGTACTATCCATGGAGCTTGTTGTCTTTCTGCTGATTAGATCTTTCCGCGAGGGAAATTTTGCTCTCTACTGCCAGGCACTACATGAACTGATACCCTGTTTCTTTGCCAACAACAATACAAACTATGCTCGTTGGCTGCCCATCCACCTCAGGGACATGCTTATGCTAGAGATTTCACACCCAGAGTTAGACAAAGAGTTTAAAGCTGGCAACTTTGTGGTGCACAAGACCCGTCGTCCTTTCTCAGCAATGGCTCTAGATCAAGCCCATGAGCAGACCAATGCCATCATCAAGGCTGATGGTGGAGCCATTGGGTTGACAGAAGATCCATCTGCACTCAGGCGATGGATGTTAGCTGGCCCAGAGGTCAGTCGCTTGTTATCTGTTTATGACACAGAGGCCCAACGCAAAGAAATTCCCGAGCAAGCAACACACCATGAGCAAAACCCACAGGCACAGAAGACTTTTCTGGACAAGGTCAACAAGCTTTCTGCAGCCTTGCAAAACCTAGGCAGTCCTTTTCAGGAAGAAAGTTCTGACTTGTATTCCATTGACACCAAGGATATTGCCCACCCCAACACAGCAGAGCTTCTCAAGACACACATGAACAGAGGCCATGCCAAGTTCCAGGAGTTCTCAGATGCTCTGGCAAGCCGCCCTGCCTCCATGTATGAACCCATCAAGAAGAATGTGACCGACTTCTTCCAACAAGAATCGGCTAGTCCTGTACAGTCAAAGCAAAGGCTATTGAAAGAAGACTGTCAGTTATTCTCCTGACAGTCTCTCTCTCTTGTGAGAAACAGTTCATGATCACAATCCCATGATTTAAAGTTCATTTAAATGAAAAAAGCATGTTTATTTCAACAGATATATGGTCTCGGTGTGAGATTGCCAGATACTGATGGCGGCCATCTTGAAAAAAGGTCGCCATCTTGAATTTTCACGTGGCCAGGACCCTAATCTGAAAGAGTATATCCAGGAGGGTATCTGTGCAAAATTTCATGCTTGTGTCACCAATTGAAGGATTTTTTTAGTTATCTGCTCCACTACTAGCCGGATTAAAAATCATCGGTAAATGGCCAGCTCGACATAAACGGATCAATAAACCAAGGGATGAAAACACGAAGGAGCCGGGCACACGGACAAAAGCAGGGTAAAATTAAAGAATTCCTCTTCAACAACGCAGGAGAAATCGCTGAACACGAGGCCCAAAAAAACGAGGTGACTGCAGCAGGGAAAATGGAGGACGCCAAACTCGATACCATGAACACTGGCATCGCCAATCTAGGTAAAGAGTTAAAAGACTTCAAGCAGCAACTCCAACAGGATTTAGCGGCTCTTAAGGAGGAGCTTAAAAAAGAGATGAAGGAGGAAATTATAGGCCTCCGAAGAGAAATGGAGCGCAAGCTAGCAGAAAACATGGAGGAGCTGCGCTCTCAACGGGCGTGTATGACAGAAGCACAGGCCCGAATATCGGAGCTGGAAGACTGGAAGAGCGAGGCAAACGAGCAGCTGCAGACCCTGACGGCACAAACGCAGAGGATGCAGGAAAAAATAACCGACCTGGAGAGCAGGTCCAGACGGAGCAATATACGCATCTTCGGGATCCCGGAGGGCATTGAAGTCAACTCGATGACGAAATTCATGGATCAGTTCTTAAAAAATGAGCTGGAGCTGCCCGGTGAAGCGGATCTGCAGATTCAACGAGTGCACAGAGCCTCGGCACAGAACCCAAAACCAAACTCTCCACCCAGGTCAGTTGTGGTAAACTTTCTGAAATATGATGTAAAGGAAAGAATCCTGACACAAGCGTGGAAAAAAAAGATACGAATCGCCGACAAACAGATATTCTTTGATCATGACTACCCGACAGAAATTGTGCAGCAGAGAAAGAAATATGCCAACATTAAATAAACGCTGAAGGAGAAAAAAATTAGATTCCAAACGCCGCTAACGAAGATGAGGATTCATTGGGAGGACGGCGTGAAGACATACAACACAGCCAGAGAGGCAGTGCGGGACATGATGGAACGGGGCCTTGTGGTGAGCGTGCCGGAGGAAGCGGCTGGAGCAGCGGCGGCACTGAACGCATCACGACAGCCGGAGTGGAGGCGAGTGAATGGCAGAAGACGGGAGGAGACGTGGAGCAGCGGGCCCAGGAAAAACTGCAAGGCTTTCAACTGAAAGCCTAGATCATAACAAAGATTAAGAAAGGCACAGAAGAAATGAAGGCCAAGAAGACAAGGAAAAAGAGAAACAAAAGGCTAGGAGAGGTCTAAGTGATTTTTGTTGGACATTTCTAGACTAATGACTATTACTTGGATAGTAAATACAGGTCTAGGGAGGGCCCCTCACTCGGTGAGGACATTCCCTCCACCCACCAACAGGGACCAGAGGGCAGAAGAAAGGCCCAAAGTACGGAGGTCGAGATTTGTTAATGTGTTTTTATATAAATATGTGTTATTTTTGTTGTTAAAGGGGCTAGGAGCACAAGTTAAAAAAATGGAAAAACATGAATATGGGTAAAAATCTTAAGATAATGACACTAAACGTGAATGGTCTGAACTCACCTGTTAAAAGGGAAATAATAATAAGAAAATTCAAGAAGGAAAAAGCCGAAATTATATTTATGCAAGAGACACATTGGAGCAAGACAGAACATGAGAAACTAAAGAGATTTGGCTATAAGAACTCCTACTACAGTTCATTTAAGGGAGGAACTAAAAGGGGGGTTATGATACTAATTTCAAATAAAATACAATTTGAATGTGAACAAGAAATCCAGGATAAAGAAGGCAGGTATGTAATAATAAAGGGAAGAATAGATGGTATGCAGATCACATTAGTGAACATCTATGCCCCACCAGAAAGTGACAAGGGTTTTTTTCAACATCTGTTTGATCTCATAGCAACACACAGTGAAGGAGTCCTAATTTGTGGAGGAGACTTAAATGCTATCATGGATCATGAAGTTGACACAACAAGTGTTAAGAAGACAAAAAAAAAACATGTAACAAAGTTCATAAAAACCTCACTGGCAGAAATGGGTATGGTAGATATATGGAGGGACCTGCACCCACTCGAAAAAGACTATACACATTATTCAGCAGTCCATAAAGTACACTCTAGAATAGATTACTTCCTTATGAATGAAGGTGACAGACACAGGGTGAGAACTTGTCGGATTGGAGGGGCAGAAATATCAGATCACAATCCTATATACATGGAAATATATTTAAACAATAGAAAACGACAAACAACATGGAAACTTAATGTAGGACTGTTAAATGATGAGAAAATGAAAGAAAGAATAAAAGTAAACATAAACGAGTATATCCAAGAGAATGACAATGAAGAAGTGGACCCAACAATACTATGGGATGCACTAAAAGCCGTGTTAAGAGGTAAATTAATTGTTGAAACAGGAAAAGCAAATAAGTCTAAACTGGAAACATATGAACAAAAATGTGAGAGACTGAGGGAATTAGAACGTAAACATCAAAGCACAAATGACCCAAAAATATATCAAGAAATTAAAGAAGAAAAAATAAAGATAAAAGAAACACAAACAGATGAAATTGAAAGGAAAAATAGATATCTAAAGCAAAAATATTATGAAACGGGACCAAAAGCCACAAAATTGCTGACAAAACGGTTAAGAAAACAACAAACAGTGAATAATGTATATAAGATTAAAGACCCCATCACAAATAAAACCACAGTTAACCCAGAAAACATCGAAGAAATATTCCATAATTTCTATCAAGAACTATACTCGCAACCTGAAGAAACAATTACTAAGGATATTAAAAAATTTCTATGCACATTGGACTTGCCATCAATAGGAAATCAACAAAATGAAAAGCTAACAGCAGAAATAACAACACAAGAGATTAGAGATGTGATTAAGTCACTTAAAAACGGTAAATCACCAGGTAGTGATGGGTACCCGTCTGAGTTTTATAAACTGTTTATAGAAGAACTCACACCACAGCTCCTAAAGTCATTTAATTGGACATTGAACAACAACAAAATACCTCCATCATGGAACGAAGCCATTATTTCAGTTATTTTAAAGCCAGGGAAAGATAGAGAACAATGCAGAAACTATAGACCAATCTCTTTATTAAATGTGGATTATAAAATATATACAACAATTATATGTAAACGAATAAAGACATTCTTGACGGAACTGATAGAAGATGATCAAACTGGTTTCATAGAGGGGTGTCAAACACATGACAATATCAGGAGAACAATACATATAATTAATCAAATACATAAAGAAAAGAAAAGCGCAGTAATAATGAGTTTAGATGCAGAAAAAGCATTTGACAGGGTTAACTGGAAATTCCTATATAGTGTGCTGGAACGCTTTGGATTTAATGAAAAATCAGTACAATGCATAAGGACGCTGTATCAAGAACCTGTGGCAAGAATCAAGATAAACGGTAGCTTAACAGACAAAGTAAATATACAAAGATCAACCAGGCAGGGATGCTGCTTATCGCCCACCTTGTTTGCTCTGTTCATAGAGCCACTGACTCAAGCAATACGACAAAATAAGAAATTAAAAGGTGTAACAATAAAGGGAGCGGAACACAAGATTGGGCTATTTGCAGACGATATTATAGTTTACCTTGAACAACCAGATGAATCAATAATGGAAATGATGAACTTGATAGAAAATTTTGGAAAATTATCAGGATACAAGATAAACATAACGAAAACACAAATACTGACATTCCACTATAACCCTCTAAACCAGATAACTGATAAGATCAAACTAGACTGGAAACAAAAAGAAATAAAATACCTTGGAGTGAACATACCTAAAGATCTAAGCAAAATCTATAAAGCAAACTATGATAGGTTGGAACAAGAAATAAAAAAAGATATTGATAGATGGTCAATCTTAAATATGGATCTGAATTCAAAAATTGAGACAGTCAAAATCAGCATACAACCTAGATTACTTTACCTCTTCCAGGCTCTACCAACAGAGATTCCAGATGCCCAGTTCTCAAAGTGGGACAGGATGATATCAAGATTTGTTTGGGGAGGTAAAAAGCCAAGAGTGAAATATAAAACTCTCCAGTTACCAAAAGAGAAAGGAGGCATGGGCCTACCGAGTCTAAAGGAATATTACTACTCAGCACAAATAAGATATATCATATGTTGGTGCGACGAAGGATATGAGGCAAAATGGAAAGGAATGGAAAAGGAAATTGAGGGACTCCCAGTACAAAGCATAATAGGAGATAAAGATGCATATAAGCAAATCAAACAAATAGACCCAATCACTAAATTTACTTTGGAACTGTGGTATAAAATAGTACAAAAGTATAATATAAAGGAAGACATAAAACTATTGAAATGGGTAGCATTTGACAGTCAGTTTGAACCGGCAAAACAAGATAGGGGATACAAAAATCTGGTGAACAAGGGAATCACAGCATGGGGCAATATCGGAAAAAAAGATCTCGGGAGCTTTGTAAACATCAGAAGAAAATTTAAACTAGAAAGATCGGAATTCTTCAGATATCTGCAGATGAGAGACTATTATATGAAGAAGATTAGGCATAACCTCCAAACAGATGTGAGCGAGATTATACAATTCATTTTAAGTTCATATGCAGGAAATAAAATAAGAATTATTTCAAAGCTATATCAGAAACTTACGGCAAACAAACATTCAAGTATCTATATAAAGGAGAAATGGGAGAAAGAGCTCAATTTAAACATAACAGAAGAAAGCTGGCAGGAAATATGGAAAACACAACACACATCAACAAATTCAAGGATATGGAGGGAATTTGGATGGAAAAACCTGATTCGCTTTTTCATTACACCACAGATTCAAGGAAAATATACAAATACCCAATCTTTATGCTGGAGGGGATGTGGGGCTCAAAATGCAGACCACTCACATATGTTTTGGAAATGCAGCAAAATCTCATCATTCTGGAAATCTATACATGTGACAATACAGAGGATATTAGGATATAATATACCAATGAACTGTAACTTGATGTATTTATGGGATCTTAAAAGAGACAATGTAATTCAGGCTGAGGACAGATATCTAGTTAAAATCTTGTTGATTGCATGTAAAAAAACAATCACAAAAAAATGGCGATCAGAAGTTCTTCCTGACCAAGAGCAATGGACTGACATTGTTGAGGACATACGTATGATGGAAAAACTAACATATCGACAAAGAATGCAAGAAGGACTATATGAAAAAAAATGGCGGAAATGGACACGCTACAAAGTGCAACAACGAGACAGAAATTGAAAGAATAACCAAAGACACTGGAAAAACCAGAAGAATTAAGAGATGGAAACTAAAAACTTGATGCTCCAACATTTGTCCCCCCCCTTTTTTTCCCCTTTTTTTCTTTCTTACTCTAGCCCCTTTGTTTTTTTTAAATGTAGACTGTGATCTGAATGCAATATATATAATGAAAAATGAATAAAAATCTAAGTTACAAAAAAAAAAGTAGCACTCGCTACACAAAGTGCTGTACAGCAAGAACACACATAAAAGCAAGGAACAGGACACTAGTACAAAAACAATATAAAACCAACAAGACAATATAAAACTCAGCACGAGTAGAAACCACAGTCATTAAAATAAAAGGTTAGAGAAGCAAGTAAGCAAATAAATAAAATCCTTTTCATTCAATAAAATCAATGTCTCACACTGGGTCGAAGGCCAGGGAGTGAAAGTGTGTTTTAAGACAGGTTTTTAAAATGGACAGTGAAGGTGCTAACAGAGGTCAGAATTATTCCACTTTTGCCCTTAACAAATGAATCCCTACAGTTTTGAAGAAAGAGAAAGACTTTATCTATTTTGCATGAATATTTTGTCATAATTTTAAAGTCTAAAAATTTTCCAAAGATGCAAAACTTTGAGAAAAAGCCACGCAATTACAAGGAAAAAACAAAACAAAAACAAAAATGTCACAAACATATATACAATAAAAGCTTCAAATTTACTAGAATAACAAATTTGTAGAGACGACTGCCCATTTATTTAAAATATGTAGTAAATTCATGAGAGGAAAAATATGAAATTACAAGAAAAATAAATTAAGAAGGAAAATAAATTGTTGAGACAAGGCCAGAAAATCACAAGAGAAATGTAGCTCATTTGCAATAATTACAAAAAATTAAGGAAAAAAAAAATCAATGGAAAGATGAAGGGAAATTATTAAGGCAAAAATGCGAAGATGGAAAAATATGCCAGTTTATGATGCAAAAGTCTCAAATTCAAGAAAAAAACATCAGTCCATGAGCAAAAATTTTTCAAAGTTTCAAAATTCATCAAGTTTCTTAAAAAGTCTAACTAAAAAAGAATAAAAATAATCATATGAAAAAGGTAATTTATGAGAACTCTCCAAATTCACATAAAATATTTCCACATTTTAAATAAAAAAAAACCCACCTTAATTTAGGTGGTGGAGTCGCCTGAAACTGTACACAAGTAAACATATGTTTATCTTTATGTTATTACTCAAATATATATTAGAGTAGTTACCCCAAAATAGTTAAGTTACTGAGATGTGAGTTTAGTCTGGACAGTTTGAGGTTTTTCTCCTGAATTTATGGCAATTCTAAATTGACCACTTTTTTCCTTATAATCCAGCTGAAGCTGGCGTCATACATCATACTGAATGTGTTACCTGTAGAAAAGCTGTACCAGCCTCCTGTCCCCTCACTTCCTGCTGTTAGATAGGGAGGGAGGGACTGCTCTGTGTGTGTGCGCCAGGCTGCTGCAGCGGAGGAGGGATCATACCATTTTTTGGGGGGGGGCCATTTTCATTTTAAAAAAGTTTAAACGACAAACTACTGAATATGTTTTAATGTTATTTCAGCTTGTCAAAGATGAACTATAATTTTATAATCGCAACTTTTCTCATTCCAATTTTTAGGGGTGCTGACTTTAAATTTTGGGGTGTTACTGCACCCCTAAAAAAGGCCTAACGACACCTGTGTGCCGGGCCAACAACCCGGGCACCACCATTATCACCTGTAGTGCACGTTCTCGGTGCCAAGGCACTCTTTACCCTTCCCCACTGAAGACAACCACAACACCACCTCAATAATACTCACCTGTAAACCGTCACAGCCTGGCCGCCTCACCCACCGTCCTCTACCAGCAAGTCTGTAAGATAAGAAACCATATAAATTATCTTTGTTATTGCCTGCAGCTCGCTTACCATCTCCTCTCTTCTCTCTGCAGGGGTTGCCAGGTCTCCAGTCAAACCACCATATTCACTGTCATTAAACTTTTTTAAACGTACCATCTTCTGTCTAGTGTCTGTCTGCATTTGGGTCTCTACCTATAGTAAACATGTCACAAAGTTATAAAATTACAAGATGAAGGCCTCAGAGTTTTGAAAAACTTCCTAATCTGTAAAAAGTTGCTAATGTATGCAAAGAGTCAGTGTAATGTAAAGCCTTTTTTTTTCTAATTTAAGAGGAAAACAATTGCAATTTACAATAAAGGATCACAAATTTATGAGATTAATATCTGTTATGATCCGAGCGCCGGTTCTGATCGCGCTCGGGCTAAGTTATTCTCGCTGCCGGCTTTGACAGCTGCGGGCTGTATTCTGGCCTCACCGGGCTCTTATTGTGAAGGTGCTCGGTGGGGCTTCCGTCTGTCAACGGCCGGTCAGCTGATTGTCATTACCGTCGTTAGTGCTTCGCCCTTTTAAGCCCGGCAGTGATGACGGTAAGACGCAGGAGTATTAGTCGACTTTGGTCAACGTTACGTCTGAGTGGCTTCGTCCTGCCAAGCCCTGGGTCTGCGCCTCGTCATACTTGAGAGTGCCGTAGACCTTCATGTCAGGTTCGTCATCACAGTTTTATCACAGTTAGCTCGTAGCGGCTGGGTTAGCCCTACGAGCCCAAGTCTCAGTCATGTGTGTGTTTAGCCCTAAGGGGGTCATAGTTGTGTTTTGTCACGTCTGGAAATAAATAACATCTCAGCCAAACTCTCTGGTGAACTCTGTGGCGTCTCTTGGTGATCCGTGAGGATCACCACATGACAGTATACTCCTGCCAGGTCGCCTAAACGGAGGCGCCGCATCGAGACGCCGCTTCACCGGGAGTTTGTGCCATACTGGACTGTTGTTTCTTCTCGCTCGGGTGTCAACATCTGGGAGAATGCCGTCATCCAGGGGCCGCGGTCAGCGCCTGGACAAGGAGCTAGCGAGCGCGCTGGAATACGCCGATGGGGCGTTGCTCGCCGCTACTTTCGACGACACCTCCAGTTACATGTGTTGGCATCTGGGCATCGCTGAGGAGTTTCTGGACAACCTTCCCCTCGACTACGACGATCATCCGGAGGTAAGATCGAGGTGGGAGGAACTCGCCGCTCAGTGTGAGGTTCTTCGTGGGCTGGAGGAGGAAGAGAGCGGGAAGCAGAGGAGGAGGAATCCTCGCTCCCCGCGTTGGTGTCCCGTTCCCGTCCCGGAGCAGGTCCAGGAGTACGTGCCGTCTGGGGGCCGACAAGGACGTCGGCGTAACGGCGCGGGCAACCCTCAGCAGAATCCCCGGCTGGACTCGCTGCCGGCGTATCCCGTCAGCGAATCTCCGAGAGCGGCCCCACCTCGTTTTCCCAGGGGGCCCTCTGTCGCCATCCAGCGGGGAGAAGGAGGAACGACGTCCCCCACAGCAGGAACCATCTCTGCCCCCGGAGGAAGGCAAGTGCTCGTTTGTTTGTCACATCGTAATAATGATCTGCCTTGTCTGACTCCTGGGGGCGGAGTTCGGGGTTCGCAGCCCCCCGAGCTCCCTTCACCTGCTGTGGATGAAATTATTAAACCTACTGCCTCTGTGTTCTCCCCCGTTGAGCGGTCCGCGACGCCAGGCCAGCGTCGCTGGACGAAGAGGGCCCCTGCAGTGCTGGATAGCCTGCATCCGGCCCTGCAGTCACGTCTTGGATGGAGGAGAGGAGCGGACTGCGGCCCAGAGCCTGAGCCGACGAAGAAGCGTCCCCGGGTCTCCTCGCTGGAGCGGTCCGAGCCAGTGGGTCAAGGGTTCCCTGTCTCCACGCCATATAGGTCGCCGGCGTGGACAACAGGGTGGGAGGAACCTGAGGCTACTGATGACATCGTGCCAGCTGCAGAGCCCGACACAGCTGAGTCCGAGTCAGCTGACGAGAGTCGCCCTGAACCCGGATCGTCGGAGTTCTGGGTGGCAATGGAACCCGAGTGCAGGCAAGTGCTCCCTCTTATGTCTCTGTCCTCTTTTGTTGAGCATTTTTGCCTGCCTCTCGGGGAGACGAGTGAGGAGCAGCCGTCTGCTGCGCTCGAGCTCGTCTTGCTGGGTTCCGTTGCTACCGGTGATGCTGATCCTGGTTTTCCTGTCCCCGAGCTTTGTTTTAGTGTCGCCGGCGGGGAACGGGTTGGTGTCACCGAGGTGGAGGTCCCAGGTTCGGGGGTGGAGTTCGTCAGCGGAGCTGCACCGGAGGCCCAATCGGGTCCCACCGCAGGGGCGGTTTCGGCCCAGTCGGGGTCCGACGTGGTTTCGTCGGAGGCCCAATCGGGGTCCACCGCGGGTGCGGTTCTGGCCCAATCGGGGCCCAACGTGGGTGCAGCTGGGACCCAATCTGGGTCCAGTGGTGATGCAGCGCGAGCGTGGTCCATAGGCGGGGGAGGAGCTGCAGACCCTTCTTCGCGGAGCGGATTCTTGGCTCGCCCTGCTCATCAATCCCCTCAGATCACCGCCCCTTTTCATCATCGCTGGGGGCCATGGGGGTCCCTGTTCGCTCGCCCCGGTTCTCCCGAGTTTTGTTCTCATCAGGGAGGCCGCTGAGGGTTGTTGAAGCCCTGGACTGGTGGCTGAGGGACACGGGTTGGCCGCCGGAGAGACTGTTTCGCCGGTTCGGCGCCTCAGTTCGGCCACCCGGCCTGTTATGTGTGCCATGGGGCTACCTAGTTCGACCACCGGAGAAGCGGACGTGCGGGACTTTGGACTTTGGTGAGCCGCCTGGTCCGCCTCCGTTGACCATCGGTTGACATAAACTGTCGGGGGGTGGTAGTGGTCCCTGGGTGTGTCTCAGTATTTGTGCTTTTTTTTGTTTGTCCTGGTTATTTTGCATCTAGTGCTCATGCCTTTGTTTTGAAAGCCACAGTCAAGTCATTGTCATGTTATGTCAAAGCAATTTTAGATTGTCTCTTGTGTTTTTGAAAGCCACAGTCTAGCCATAGTAAAGTTATGTTAAGCAATTTTAGATTGCTTCATGTGTGTTTGCAGTAGCCCTGCTGGCTTATGTATAGTTTGGGTAGAGCGTGTAGTGCTCTGTTTTTCTTTTTGTTTTTTTTGTTTTTTTGTTTCATGTATAGTTTGGTTTGAGCGAGTAATGCTGTTTTTGTTTCATAGTCTGGTATGAGCGGGTAATGCTCTGTTTTTGTTTTTTCATGTATAGTCTGGTATGAGCGAGTATGCTCTATTTTTGCATTTAATTTTCTGAACCGGTAGTCCTGGTTTTTGTTTTCCTTCGTACATTTTTTCTTGTTAGTCTTGTCATTGTCTTGTATGGTTTTTTGTCTTGTTCATGGGTTGGTTTCTCTCCCTCCGCACCTGCCCCCCAACCTCCCACCCTGGGGGGGGGGGGCGGGGGGGCAGGGTGGTTCCTTGGGGCGTTTGGAGTCCGCCCGTGGAGGGAGGGTACTGTTATGACCCGAGCGCCGGTTCTGATCGCGCTCGGGCTAAGTTATTCTCGCTGCCGGCTTTGACAGCTGCGGGCTGTATTCTGGCCTCACCGGGCTCTTATTGTGAAGGTGCTCGGTGGGGCTTCCGCCTGTCAACGGCCGGTCAGCTGATTGTCATTACCATCGTTAGTGCTTCGCCCTTTTAAGCCCGGCACTGACGACGGTAAGACGCAGGAGTATTAGTCGACTTTGGTCAACGTTACGTTTGAGTGGCTTCGTCCTGCCAAGCCCTGGGTCTGCGCCTCGTCATACTTGAGAGTGCCATAGACCTTCATGTCAGGTTCGTCATCAGTTTTGTCACAGTTAGCTCGTAGCGGCTGGGTTAGCCCTAAGAGCCCAAGTCTCAGTCATGTGTGTGTTTAGACCTAAGGGGGTCATAGTTGTGTTTTGTCACGTCTGGAAATAAATAACATCTCAGCCAAACTCTCTGGTGAACTCTGTGGCGTCTCTTGGTGATCCGCGAGGATCACCACATGACAGTATCCCTAAATTTATGAGAAAAGTGCCTCAAATGTAAGAGGGAAAAAGCTTAAACATTTGCAAGAGACAAGCCATTACTACATCCATCTTCTACTGCTTATCTGGGAATCTGGGTTGTGGGGGCATAATAGCTCAGACTTTGTCCAGTTCACATAGCACCATGATCCCTCCTGCAGGTTGGTGAGCCCACTGGAGGGAGGACCCCTGTGCATCCTTTTGGTAGACTGGGTTCTTTATGAAATGTTTTTCATGGAAATCCACTGGACCACTCTAATTTTGGCCCTTCACCCAGCACCAGTTTGCCTTGGGAGACTCTACCAGGGGCAAGTTGCCCCAACACCATAGCTCCTAGGATCATTCAGGCACTTAAACCCCTCCACCACGATAAGGCAGCGATCCACAGAGTGGGTTATTACTACTTAAGTAACTTATTTTGTTACTTGAGTAAGTTAATCTAAGTTTTTTTTGTGGCTACTCCTACTTACACTTAATTAAATTCACATCATAAGGGGAGACCTCTTTTACATGAGTACTAAATTACGGTTTAGGAATTGCAGCTAATTTTATACAAAAACTCCTCATTTCAGGGGCTCAAATAGTAATTGAACAATTGACTCAAAAGCTATTTCATGGGCTCCATGGGCTATTCCCTCATTAATCCATCATCAATAAAGCAGGTCAAAGGTCTGCAGTTAATTACAGGTGTGGTATTTGCATTTAGAAGCTGTTATTGTGAACCCACAACATGCAGTCAAAGGAGTTCTCAATGGAAGTGAACCTTAGGTTAAAAAAAAAAAAAACTCCAGAGAGATGGTAGAAATGTTAGGAGTGACCAAGTCAACACTTGGGTACATTCTGAGGGGACAAAAAGCACACTGGTAAGCACTGGCCTGGACATCCATGAAAGACAACAGTGGTGGATAATGACAGGATCCTAACCAAGGTGAAGAAAAACCCCTTCACGTCAACCACCCAGGCAAAGAACACTCTCCAGGAAGTAGATGTACAGTATCAGTATCTAAGTCTACCATAAAAAGAAGAACTAACTAACTACTAACTAACCTGCACTTATATAGCGCTTTTCTAGTCACAAAGACCACTCAAAGCGCCTTCATTAATACTAACCCTCTATTCTAAGGGCCCATAGGAAACAGATATCTAGGGACAATTTAGAACAGCCAATTAACCTAACATGCATGTTTTTGGCATGTGGGAGGAAACCGGAGAAATCCCGGAGTAAACCCACGCAACACGGGGAGAACATGCAAACTCCACACAGATCACTGTTGGTCGGGGGCTGGGATCGAACCCACGATCCCACGATCCCCACAATCCCCCGGCCAAGGGTAAACTGTGCTGCCGCAGTGCTAACCACTGCGCCACCGTGCAGCCCAATTCATGAGGGCAAATACAGAGGGTTCACGACAAGGTGCAAACCACTAATCAGCCTCAAAAATAGAAAGGCCACATTAGACTTTTCCAAAAACATCTAAAGAAGCCAGCCCATGCACATGTCTTCAAATGGCACTGGGTCACTAGTGTTTGCTGATGATCTGACAGAAGCAGCTGGATGAATTCTGAAGTGTGTAGGGATATATTGTCTACTCACATTCAGGCAAATGCAGCAAACTGATTGGATAGCGCTTCAGAGTAAGAATGGACAATGATCTAAAACACCTTTTTTTTAAGCCAATGAAGTGGAATATTCTGCAGTGACTGAGCATGCATTTGACTTACTCCCCTTCCATGCTGTGGAAGGATGCTTGCTGCTTCATTCTTCACTCTTCCCTCTGCTTGCACTTTCTGGTCAATATTCTTTTTTTCTTCTGCAAGAAATTTATGGGCAGGGCCTCCCAGATACTCATAAATCAGTGAGACTCTATTTCGCTGAAGATATAGCTGATTATTACTACATTCAAACACTTTTTTGTAAAAAGTGAAGTAGCAGCAAGATGCCTCCCCTTTCTACAGATGACTACCATAAACTTCTCCAGAAGATTACCATGCTGGAATCTACAATCCAGCAGCTAGAAGTGAATGGACTTTGTGGAAATGATACAACCCTGCCAGTGACTAAATACAGTGGACATGATCCTGCTAGCCAACAGCTGCTATAATAATAATAATAATAATAATAATAATAATAATAATAATAATAATAATAATAATAATAATAAAGAGTAGACGTTTAGGATTCATGGTCATCATAGACCGACGGAGGCCGACGAATAATAATAATAATAATAAATTTTATTTCTAGGTACCTTTCTACCCCCAAGGTCACCTTACAAAAGAGCATTAAAACATCAAAAACAGATTTAAAATGCAATAACAAAGACTTAGTTAACAAACCAAAAACAGTAAATTAACCCCTTTGGTGCCAAGCTTTATTTAAAGACCATGTAAATACCATGCAAACTTTTCTGATGATTTTATAAAGCTGCTGTCTATCATTTGTGTTGACTTTGACTGTGTAGTTATTGTTGGTGACTTTAACATTCATGCTGACAGTCCTCAGGACAGAAGGACCAAAGAATTGTGGTTGTGTTCTTGATAACTTTGGAATGACTAAGCATGTGAGAGGAAAATGCATAACAGAGGACACAGTCTGGACTTGTTTATCTCCAAAGGTCTGAACATCTCTAAGGTTTGGTTATAGACGTTGCTCTGTTTGACCATTTTTGTGTTTTCTTTGAGAGTGCTATTAATGTCAACAGAAATTTCCAGACAGAGGTCATCAAAAATGGTATATCAGTGAAAATATCAGTGAAATATGTATCCAAACTTTCTCTTCTTCACCTCCCCCTCTTCACTTCAGTTAATGAACTTGTGGAAAATTTCAATGGTAATATTACAAATATTATTGATGCCATCGCTCCCACCAAGGTGAAGGTGGTCACTACTGAAAAGAAACCTCCATGGAGAAAATGCCACACTGGTAAGAGCTGAAGAAAGAGAGTGTTGAAACGCTGAAAGCAGGTGGTGAAAAACTAAATTACCGGCTCACTGTGAAATCTATAATGAGAGATTGAGCATTTATAATTTAAAGCTGAAAAATGCAAGGCAACATTTTTTCGGACGTCACTGCAAAAAACAACAGTAGTGAATGCACCTTGTTCACTACTGGTGACAGGCTAACAAATCCCCGTGTCAGTAGCTCCTGAACTTTTATCCAACCGTGGGCGGTTCTAGTATCACAGCTTTAGGGTTGCTGAGCACCTAATGAGCTCCACCACACACATGCACACACACACACACACACACACACACACACACACACACGCGCACACACACACATGCCCCCCCACACACACACACATGCGCACACACACGCGCATGCACACACATGCCCCCACACACACACGCACACACATGCCCACGCACACACACGCACACACATAAGCACACACATGCCCGCACACACACGCACACACATGTGCACACACACGCACATGCACACACATGCCCACACACACACACGCACACACATGCCCACGCACACACACGCACACACATGCCCACACACAAGCACACACATGCCCACACACACGCACACACATGCCCACACACATGCCCACACATGCGCACACACACACACACACACACACACACACACACACTATTTTGTTAGTTATCTTTCATACATCTCCCTGGCTTCCACTTAGTGAACATGGTACAGTGGGGCAAAAAAGTATTTAGTCAGCCACCAATTGTGCAAGTTCTCCCACTTAAAAGATGAAAGAGGTCTCCAATTTTCATCATAGGTATACTTCAACTATGAGAGACAAAATGAGAAAAAAAAATCCAGAAAATCACATTGAAGGATTTTTAAAGAATTTATTTGCAAATTATGGTGGAAAATAAGTATTTGGTCACCTACAATCAAGCAAGATTTCTGGCTCTCACAGACCTGTAACATCTTCTTTAAGAGGCTCCTCTGTCCTCCACTCGTTACCTGTATTAATGGCACCTGTTTGAGCTCATTATCAGTATAAAAGACACCTGTCCACAACCTCAAACAGTCAGACTCCAAACTCCACTATGGCCAAGACCAAAGAGCTGTCAAAGGACACCAGAAACAAAATTGTAGACCTGCACCAGGCTGGGAAGACTGAATCTGCAATAGGTAAGCAGCTTGGTGTGAAAAAAAATCAACTGTGGGAGCAATTATTAGAAAATGGAAGACATACAAGACCACTGATGATCTCCCTCGATCTGGGGCTCCACGCAAGATCTCACCCCATGGGGTCAAAATGATCACGAGAACGGTGAGCAAAAATCCCAGAACCACATGGGGGGACCTAGTGAATGACCTGCAGAGAGCTGGGACCAAAGTAACAAAGGCTACCATCAGTAACACAATACGCTGCCAGGAACTCAAATCCTGCGGTGCCAGACGTGTCCCCCTGCTTAAGCCAGTACATGTCCAGGCCCGTCTGAAGTTTGCTAGAGAGCATTTGGATGATCCAGAAGAGGACTGGAAGAATGTCATATGGTCAGATGAAACCAAAATAGAACTTTTTGGTAAAAACTCAACTTGTCGTGTTTGGAGGAGAAAGAACACCATACCTACTGTGAAGCATGGGGGTGGAAACATCATGCTTTGGGGCTGTTTTTCTGCAAAGGGACCAGGATGACTGATCCGTGTAAAGGAAAGAATGAATGGGGCCATGTATCGTGAGATTTTGAGTGAAAACCTCCTTCCATCAGCAAGGGCATTGAAGACGAAACGTGGCTGAGTCTTTCAGCATGACAATGATCCCAAACATACCACCCGGGCAATGAAGGAGTGACTTTGCAAGAAGCATTTCAAGGTCCTGGAGTGGCCTAGCCAGTCTCCAGATCTCAACCCCATAGAAAATCTTTGGAGGGAGTTGAAAGTCTGTGTTGCCCAGCGACAGCCCCAAAACATCATTGCTCTAGAGGAGATCTGCATGGAGGAATGGGCCAAAATACCGGCAACAGTGTGTGAAAACCTTGTGAAGACTTACAGAAAACGTTTGACCTCTGTCATTGCCAACAAAGGGTATATAACAAAGTATTGACATGAACTTTTGTTATTGACCAAATACTTATTTTTCACCATAATTTGCAAATAAATTCTTTAAAAATCAGACAATGTGATTTTCTGGATTTTTTTTTCTCATTTTGTCTCTCATAGTTGAGGTATACCTATGATGAAAATTGGAGATCTCTCTCATCTTTTAAGTGGGAGAACGTGCACAATTGGTGGTTGACTAAATACTTTTTTACCCCACTGTACATGATGATACATAAAAACAGTGACAGCTTGGATTTAATATTTTACTTACTTAATCCTCTTCACCCCGGCTGGGGCATAAGGCGCCAATGAGTCTTCTCCAGCCATCTCGGTCCTGGGCGAGCCAGCTGACTTCGTTCCAGGTCTTGCCCTCCGCTTTCATTTCCTCTTCCACTGTCCTCCTCCAGGTGCCCTGGGGTCTGCCTCTCCTCCTTTTCCCCGGCAGTGCCCATCTGAGTGCTACGTGTGGATGCCTGGCTTTGTTCATGCGCAGAACGTGGCATAGCCACCTCCAGCATCTCTGCTTCACCTCGTCCACGATGATGTTGATGCCTGTGCATCTGCTGACTTCCTTGTTGGTGACGCACTGCTCCCAGTGGATTCTGAGGATTCGATGTAGACACCGTCCTTCAAAACCTCTGAGGCGGCTTTCAATTTTCCTGTTTGTTCTCCAAGTCTCTGAGGCATATAGGAGGACTGAGCAAACGTTTGATTTGTAGATCTTCAGTTTGGTACTGTTCTGCAAGACTGACGATTTCCATACATTTCGCAGTCTATTGAAAGCCTGTGCCGCAAGACCAATTCTTGTGGAGATCTCTCTCTCGATGTTACTGTCAGCTGAGATGTAGCTTCCCAGGTATTTGAAGTCCTGTACTTCCTCAAGATCTTCACCCTGTAGCTTTGTTTTCTGTGTGCTCTTGTTTTTCAGTTTCATCACTTTTGTTTTGTTGGGGTGAATCCTGAGCCCAATAGTTCTTGCTGTCTGGTCAACTCTGTCTGTCTTTTCCTGGATGTCTCTCTGTGTATGTGATAGCAGAGCGATGTCGTCTTCAAAGTCGCAGTCTTCTAGTCTGGCTGTTAGTCCCCAGACAAGTCCCCTAGGTCGGTCTCCTGTGGCTCTCCTCATCACCCAGTCAATGATGACCAGGAAGAGGATCGGTGAGATCACGTAGCCTTGTCTGACCCCGGTCTTCACATGGAACCACTCGCTCTCCTGGCCATTGTGACGTACGCAGCACTGATTGTCATCATACATGTCCTTCAAGATGTTGACTACTTTTGTTGGAAATCCATACACTGTCATAATCCTCCAGAGGGATGGGTGGTGGATGCTGTCAAAGGCCTTTTCAAAGTCAATGTAGTTTATGTATAGTTAGGAGTTCCATTCCAGTGATTGTTCGACTATGGTACGTAGGACAAAGATTTGGTCTATGCAGCCCCTACCGCTTCTGAATCCTGCCTGTTCCTCCCTCAGGACCCTCTCTATGACTTGCCTCATCCGCATCAACAGAACTCTGCAGAAGATTTTCCCAGGCACAGACAGAAGGTTGATGCCTCTCCAGTTCCCGCATGCTGACAGGTCGCCTTTCTTTGGCAGCTTGACTATGATGCCTTTCTTCCAAGTAACAGGGACTTTTTCTTCTTCCAACACTTTGTTGAAAAGTTCTGTCAGAGCTTTTGCACTTGCCTTTGGATCTGCTTTTAGCATGTCTGCAGTAATCCTGTCTTCGCCAGGTGCCCTGTTTCCTTTTGTCTGCTTAATGGCCTCTTGTATCTCCTGTTGGGTGATGCGCCCCCGCTTCATTTCTATGTGAAAGCCTGTGTCTTCTATCACTGTTTCTTCCTCAGGGTCTGGTCTATTCAGAGTCTCTCTGAAGTGCTCCGCCCATCTACTGAGTTGGTCATCTTCCTTCATGAGAACTTTCCCGTCTTTGTCCTTAACCACCGTTGACTTTCTGGTGAAACCTCCTGTGAGGGTTTTGGTGATTTTGTAGACCATTCTTGTGTCTCCCCTTTCTGCTGCTGACTGTGCCTCCTGAGCCAGGCTGTCCGTGTACTCTATCTTGTCTTTGCGGACACTCTTCTTAACATCGTTGTTCTTCTGTCTGTATGCTTCAGCAGCTGCTTCCCTCTCTTCCGTGCTTCCCCCTAGCATGCGCTGTTTTGTTGCCCTTCTCTCCTCGATGAGTTGCCAGGTGTTTTCAAACATCCATTCTTTCCTCTCTCTTTTCTTGTGGCCCAGCACCTCTTTGCTTGTGTTGAGGAACAACTTCTGGACAGTGTTGCTCAAGGTGTTGATGTCGTCTGCTGGTGTGTCTTCCAGGACCTGGAATCTGTTGGACAGCTTGAGTACAAACTGAGTCTTCATTGTAGGATCCTTCAGTCTGCTTGAGTCAAAGAGCTGTTCACTAGTCTTCTTGTTGGTCCTCTTCAGCTTCAGCTGTAGCTTGCACAGAACAAGGTGGTGGTCGCTGCCGGCGTCGGCCCCTCTTAGTGCTCTGACATCAGTCACAGACACTCTTCACTTCTGGTTGATGGCTATGTGGTCTATTTGGTTCCTGGTTCTCCCATCCGGTAACATCCACATCAGTTTGTGAATTGTCTTGTGTGAGAATATGGTGCCTCCTATCACTAGCCCATTCTCCAGGCACATGTCCACAAGTCTCTGACCGTTGTTGCCTCTTATACCTGTTCCTTGGGTTCCCATGCATGATTCGTATCCCACATTTCCTGCACCAACCTGGGCATTAAAGTCCCCCATCACAATGAGGATGTCATGCCGTGGTGTCTTGTCTATTTGGTCTTGGAGGTTTGTATAGAAAAGGTCCTTCTTTTCATCTGATGATGGTTCTGTTGGTGCATAGCACTGGATGATGGTGGTCTTCGCATACTTTGAGAAAAACCTCGCTCTAATGATCCGAGCATTGACTGGCTCCCAGCCCAGGAAGCTCTTCTTGGCATTCTTGTCTAAAATGATGCCCACTCCTTCCTGATGTTGGCCGTCTGTTCTTCCCGAGTAGGACACTGTCTCTCCTGTGTTCAGGGTCATGGTTCCTAAGTCTGACCATCTCATTTCACTGATTCCAAGAATGTTGACGTTGTATCTCTTCATCTCTTTCACAACCTGTGCTGTTTTTCCAGTTTCGTACATCGTTCTAACATTCCCTGCTCCCACTCTCACTCGTTGTTTGGGTTTCGCCAAGGATTCCATTGGAACAGAAACTTCCTTTCGGCTTTCATCCCCGCTCTTCATATAAGACATTGCTGCCTTAGTCCTCAGCTCGTCACCCAAGGTTTGATGACTTTTTGGTGATCTTATTGGCGTTTCTGTAGCAAGCGGTTTTTATGTGGTGGGCTGCTAACCCAACGCACAACCCTCCTCCTTTCGCATCCTGGGCTTGGCACCAGGCAATGGCGGAGTTATTTAATATTTTGCTTACGCTAAAATGACAGCTTCTTTCTCCTGAATTCAAAAAGTGCACAGTGGTTGATTGACAGTGCAACCATGAAAGAAAAATGTCTGCTACTAGCTGAATTAGCCAGGGCTGGACTGGGACAAAAAAAAAAAAAAATCAGCCCTGACATTGTTGGTCCAATCTGTTAAGTAGTGACATTCAGCCATCACACTTTATGGTCTGACGGAGGTCAAAATTATCCCACTTTGGCCCTTAACAAGTGAATCCCTGTGGTTTTAAAGAAAGAAAGAAAGAAAGAGAGAAAGAGAGAAAGAAATCTATTTTGCATAAATATATTCTCATAATTTTAAAATTTCCACATTTTCAAAAGGTGCAAAACTTTGAGAAAAAGCCATACTATTAGAAGGGAAAAAAAACCCAAAACAAAACAACACAAACATACTGTATATATATATATATATATATATATATATATATATATATATATATATATATATGTTTATATATACAAGAAAAACTTCATAACAAATTTATAGGGATGACTTCTCATTTATTTAAACTATGTACTAAATTCATGAGAGAAAAAAATGCTAAATTACAAGAAAAACAAACTTGAATTTAAAAGATAAGGTACAAATTCATGGCAAAAGCTGAAAATTTATGAGGAAAAAATTTCACATATGTACAATTACAGTCAATGAGAATGTAAACACAAGAAGTTATTGAAAAGGTTTACTAAGTTCATTAAGAAAAAGTAAATTATTAAATTGTTGAGACAAAGGTTAGAAAATCATGAAAGAAATGTAGCTCATTTTCAATAATTAAAAAAATCAAGGAAAAAAATCGATGAAAGATGACAGAAAATTATTGAAGCAAAAATGCAAAGAAGGAAGAAAAAAGATGCCAGTTTATGACTCAAAAGACACAAATTTAACAAAAAAAATGTCAGTCCATAAGCAAAACTTTTTTTCACAGTTTTAGATTTCATGAAGTTTCTGGAAAAGTCTATAATTAAAAAAAAGAATAAAAATAATCAAAAGAAAAAGTAGGTTATTTATGAGAACACCACAAATTCATATAAAAAAATTTTACATTTTCAATTAAAAAAAATCTGTAATTTAGATGGTGGAGTAGCCTGAAACTGTACACAAGTAAAAGTAGGTTATCTTTACATACAGTCATGTGAAAAAGAGTTTGCCCCCTTCCTGATTTCTTTCCTCTCCGTTTGTCACATTTAAAGGTTTTAGATCATCAAACAAATTTAAACATTAAAGATAACACAAGTAAACACAAAACGCAGTTTTTAAATGAAGGTTTTTATTATTAAGGATAAAAAAAAAAAATCCAGACCTACATGGCCCTGTGGGAAAAAGTGACTGACTCCTTCTGTTAAAACACAAGTTAACTGTGGTTTATCACACCTTTGGAAAGCTGAGTTCAATTTCTCTAGCCACATTCAGGCTTGATTACTGCCACCCCTTTCTCAGTCAAGAAATCACTTAAATAGGACCTGCCTGACAAAGTGAAGTAGACCAAAAGATCCTCAAAAGTGAGACATCATGTTGCAATCAGAAGAAATTCAGGAACAAATGAGAAACAAAGTAATTGACATCTATCAGTCTGGAAAATGTTTTAAAGCCATTTCTAAAGCTTTGGGACTCCAGTGAACCACAGTGAGAGCCATTATCCACAAATGGCAAAAACATGGAACAGTGGTGAACCTTCCCAGGAGTGGCCGGCTGACCAAAATGACCCCAACAGCGCAGCAGTGACTCACCCAAGAGGTCACAAAAGACCCCACAACATCCAAAGAACTGCAGGCCTCACTTGCCTCAGTTAAGGTCAGTGTTCATGACTCCATCATAAGAAAGAGACTGGGCAAAAATGGCCTGCATGGCAGAGTTCCAAGACGAAAACCACTGCTGAGGAAAAAAGATCATAAAGGCTTATTTCAGTTATGCCAGAAAACATCTTGATGATCCCCAAGACTTTTGGGAAAATATTCTGTGGACTGACAAGACAAAAGCTGAACTTTTTGGAAGGTGTGTATGTCACATTATATCCGACGTAAAAGTAACAGCATTTCAGAAAAGGAACATCATACCAACAGTAAAATATGGTGGCGGTAGTGTGTAGTGTGATGGTCTGGGGCTGTTTTATTGCTTCAGGACCTGGAAAACTTGCTGTGGTAAATGGAACCATGAATTCTACTGTCTACCAAAAAATCCTGAAGGAGAATGTCCGGCCATCTGTTTGTGACCTCAAGCTGAAGCCCACTTTGGTTCTGCAGCTGGACAATGATCCAAAACACACCAGCAAGTCCACCTCTGAATGACTTAAGAAAAACAAAATGAAGAGTTTGGAGTGGCCTAGTCAAAGTCCTGACCTGAATCTGATTGAGATGCTGTGGAATGACCTTAAAAAGGTGGTTCATGCTTGAAAACCCTCCAGTGTGGCTGAATTACAGCAATTCTGTTAAGATGAGTGGGCCAAAATTCTTCCACAGTGCTGTAAATGACTCATTGTCAGTTATCATAAATGCTTGATTGCACTTGTTGCTGCTAAGGGTGGCCCAACCGGTTATTAGGTTTAGGGGGCAATCACTTTTTCACACAGGGCCATGTAGATTTGGAGTTTTTCCCCTGAATAATAAACACCTTCATTTAAAAACAGCATTTTGTGTTTACTTGTGTTATCTTTGTCTGATATTTAAATTTGTTTGATGATCTGAACCATTTAAGTGTGACAAACATACAAAAAGTGAGAAATCAGGAAGGGGGCAAACATTTTTTCACACCACTGTATTATCACCCAAATACAGTCATGTGAAAAAATTAGGACACCCTGTATAAGCCTGTTTTTTGTTGTTGTTGTTTTTTTCACATATTGGGGCATATGGATACATAATATCAATGTTAAAAATACTGGGAGATTCACGTAATACAACTAAACAAAAATGAATTAAAGACTTTTTTTCAAATTTTCTGTAAAATGTAATTCTAAATAAATAGTGAGGAATAAATTAGGACCCCCCCATCTTTTTTAGGACACCCCCACATCCATTCCCACTTAAAGTGGCTAAAATAAATGTAAATAAAAACAAAAGTTAGAGATAGATACGTGAACATTTCTTAATAAAGAACTAAATATTTATAGGGGTGTCCAAATTTTTTCACATTACTGTATACATAAGAGTAGTTGTCCCAAAATAGTAAAGAAGTTACTGAGATCTGACTTTTGTCTGGACAGCTTGAGGTTTTTCTCCTGAATTTATGGCAGTTTTATTCTAAATTTACTGCTTTTTCCTTGTAAATTTGAAAGATTTTTTTTCCCCCCTCTTAAATCAACTTTTCTTCACAGTTTGTTTTTGGTGCTAATTTAGGGCTTTTTTCTTGTGCATTTGAGACTTTACTCTCATACATTTGTGAGGTTTTTCCTCATAAAAGAAGATCATTGATCTTTAGGGTGAGATTTACATGGATTTCCTACTTAAAGATGACTTATGTTTAAATCAAAATGCTGTGAGCAAAAAAAAAAAAAAATCCAGATGTATGAAACAGTGTGTAGGCAGGAATCCAAACACATTTTTTTTGTACATCCCAATTTACTTGAAATTGAACGTATGTGGAGAAATACCGGACTCCTCCCTTGACATGCCTCCATTTGAACATGCAATTAGATACAAATAGATATATAAAAGTCCTGCACGTTTGATTCTCCTGTATCCATGATCAGAAATAATGGATTTAATGGAATTTCACAGACTGTGAGTTGAAGGCGTTCCTGAATGAGGTAGAGGCGCATAAAAATGTTTTGTTTGGCACGCTGTCCTCCGGCATTAGCGCCAGATACAGGTAATTCAGTAGCTTGCTCACAGCCCGATAAGATTAGTTTATTGTTGTCCTTTATTCACACAGGGATAAGAGTTTTATTTAACCTTGACATGTTTCGACTGACGTCTGCAGTCCTCAGAAGCGTCAGCTGATTGCTGTGATTCAATTTAGTGGGTAGCCACATTTACCTATGAGCTGAAAGCAGATCATTTTAGACTCGACAAGTAGGCTACATATTTTATGTCCAAAATGCATCCTTTATAGTTATATACTACTTACATGGCTTGCACATACTGTACTACTAAATGAATGAAGTGTGCCGGGGAAAGAGTGAGGCAATTGCATTTCAAACTACGCATGTGTTTATTGACATAACTCCTGTACACACAGAGGCAATTAGGGGCTTGGTAGAATGCTGTGAAACTATAGTTTAATCAGCAGAAAAAGAAAGTCACTTACTCAAACCACTGACATGTAATGAAGCCTTGAAGATAGGGTGATATTTGGGGGTGCACAGGCATGTTGCGCATGAGGTGGGTTCTTTAGGACAATTACATGAATTTACTCACCAAGAAACCATCCATCCGCACAGTGTCAGCTTGTAGTTTGTTCCCAACAATGCTGTTCATTAGAATGTTCATGCTGTTCATTGGAACACACTTTCTCTTAACATCAGAAAAACAAATTTTATTGTATTCCATTCCAATAAAAAGCCAGACACCAAACAACTTTGCCCAAAAATCAATGGACAGAATATTACAAGAGTTAGCTCTACAAAATTCTTGGGTGTTCTCATCAATGAATTTCTCATTTTCAAGTGTCACATTGACAATCTAACCGAAAAACTGGCTAAATATGCCGCTTTGTTTTTTTAAAGTGAGATATTTTCTACCACTTTCAGCACTTCTCACTTTATATAAAACTTTATTTGAGCCTCATTTACATTATTGCAATATCATATGGTGTAACACATATCCAACTCACCTAAAAAAGCTAGAAATTCTCCAAAAGAAAGTTATACGTGTGGTGATCAGTGCTGTGTGCCCTTTGCCCTAATTTTCTCCACAGCTGCATGCACACCTGCTCCTCCAATTAGGCAGACTTCTTAAAGGTGAACTGAACTGAACGGCATTAAACAGCACTGGGTGATAGTACATACAATTACAAAGATAATTTATCATTGGCACCCCCTCCACAAATCCCGGAATCTTGGAGAAAATCGCGATTTTGAATTTCCCGCCCTGAAAAATCAGACGAATCCGCCGATTAACCGGAAGTGCAGCCAGAGTTCCGCGTGACGTCACGAGTGTGACCCAGTCCTCATGTTTACCATTGCGAGCACGTCGACACTGGTTGCTTTTGGTGCATTTTGTCGTGATAGTCGACTACAAAACACTTCCAACACCTGGGAAGATCTGTTCAGTGGCCAAGGAAAGCTGCCATGGTGACGAAAGAAAAGAAAGGGGGAGGAAAAGCGACCGGGAAGCAATGCGTTTCTAGATATACAGTGATCCCTCACTTATCGCGTTTAATGGGGACCAGAACCAACCGCGAAAAGTGAAAAACCACGAAGTAGCGTCACCCCCCCCCCCCCCGAGGGCGTCACAAGCACTATTTTGCACAAAAAGGCACAAGAGAACAGCGAAAAGTGCCACTAAGCAACACGAGCAATAAAGAACAATGAATGCGGTCTTCCTTCGCTGGGTAAAACGTCTCGGCCAATCAGCTTGCGAGGTAAAACGTCTCGGCCAATCAGCTTGCGAGATTCCCGAGCGGTGAAGAGGTGGGCGGAGAGGAGTGGAGCGGTGGTCAGAGAGGTGGATTTTGAGTTGTGCGGGCTCTCCGTGTTGATACCTGATGTTCTAATGTAGTCAACACGGAGAGCCCGCACAACTCAAAATCCACCTCTCTGACCACCGCTCCACTCCTCTCCGCCCACCTCTTCACCGCTCGAGAATCTCGCAAGCTGATGACGTTTTACCTGGCAAGCTGATTGGCCGAGACGTTTTACCCAGCTTCGCTCCCTGCCGAGCGCCCATACCCAGCGAAGGAAGACCGCATTCATTGTTCTTTATCGCTCGTGTTGCTTAGTGGCACTTTTCGCTGTTCTCTTGTGCCTTTTTGTGCAAAATAGTGCTTGTGACGCCCTTGGGGGGGGGGGGGAGTGACGCTACTTTGCGGTTTTTCACTTTTCGCGGTCGGTTCTGGTCCCCATTAAACGCGATAAGTGAGGGATCACTGTAATAAGTTGGAAAAATGCTGATGGTTTTTTTTTCCTTTCTTTTTTATTGTTAATTTTCCTTATCCTGACACCCCAAACATGCCAAAGTAAAGACTCACCATTCTGTATTCAATAAGCGACTCTCCTCCCCATCACTGCTGCGGACTGAGTCGGTGCCGGAATCCCCCGAAAATTCTGGCTCTAATCTGTACGGTTCGATGCCTCCCTCGCTCTCTTCCTGTTCACTTGACACTCCTGCATCCTCCTCTGTCTCGTCACCGATCCTGAATGCCTCTTCACTCTGAAAACTCTGGTGTTCTTGACTGCTGGAACTGCTATCATCTGCCATTGTTGTTTTGATAAGGGTCACACTCGTGACGTCACGCAGCATCGTCTGCACTACTTCTGGTTTGTTTGGCACTGCCAGCCAGAGGCAAAAGTTTATCGGCTTATAGCTTGGCCATCGCACGGCCTAAAAATTTCTTTTATGTGTTGAAAAATACAATAGGTAATAAGGAATTAATCTGCTATTCTACTTTTTCGGCAAAAAGGTGGGTTCAGTTCTACTTTAAGGAGTGCTGCCCTGCTGTCTGCACTGAGACGTCTGCGCTCCTCCTGGGTAAAAGTACTCTGTGCTTGAGTCTATCCCAACCTTTTTGCCAGGGAGTTTCACCTCCCTCATCTCAACCACAATGTTTCATCATCTGGGAGTTTCGTCTCCCCAACTCAACGTAAGCTACCTTTTGGAAATAATCCTCTCTGCTCCTACCTCTCTCTCTCCCCTGTACACAGGTGGATTTCACCTTGGCAGACTTCCTCTTCTTGGGGGCGGACCGGACTTTCATCTGTGTGTTGTGGGTTCAACTTCTCACCTCTACAGAAGCGCAGGCTTCATTAACTGGACTTTTTCCCCTCTGAGGCACCAGCACCATCTATCCCTGCATGAGCACACGACAGTCTGAGGCCCTGGTTAACCGGTGTTGCCCTGATGCTCTTCGGTGCTACAGCTATTCTCCTACTCTGTAAGATTGGTTCATTAACTTGTTTATTCAATCAGTTTTCAGACAGCACTTACTCCTGTCTCTCTTCTCTTTCAGGGTTGCCAGACTCGTCTCGCTCTGCTCAACTTCCTCCACTTATTCGCACACACACACACTCACACTCTCCCACCTATTCAATAAAGATAACTGTGTTTATTTTGAGCCTGTGTATGCACTTGGGTTTTGTCCGAATCATGCCAGTACATCTCTGTCAGGAAAACCCAGCAGACAGTGCGATTGCACAAAAAGTTAACATCATGAAGGCTCGTTTAGACCAATTATCTTAACAACTAGTCATCTTGACCCAAATCACTCAAATCAACTCTCGTCTCAATAAGCTCACCCTGACGCAGTTTTCTCCATCTGCTTCCAGGGGTTTGGCTGGGCCAACCAATCCCACTCCACCTCCAACTCAGCATAAGATAAGATAAGATAAGATAAGCCTTTATTAGTCCCACAACGGGGAAATTCCAGGATTGCAACAGCACAGGGATAGCAACACTCAGAGCAACAATCAGAAGGCAAGAAAAAAAACAAGCAAGCAAGAGCAGCTAATAAACATATGTACGTATTACTATAAAATATATATATATACACACACACACAGACACACAGTGCAGAGCATTGTAGCTGGATGGAATAAATATATGAATATATGAACACACAGTGCAGAGCATTGTAGCTAGATGGAATAAATATGTAAATATATAAACACCCACAGTACGGAGCATTGCAGCTAGGTGGAATAAATATGCAAGTATATAAACACACACAGTGCGGAGCAATGTAGCTAGATGGAATAATATGTAGATATATAAATATATAAACACCCACAGTACGGAGCATTGTAGCTAGATGGAATAAATATGCAAATATATAAACACACACAGTGCAGAGCATTGTTGCTAGATGGAATGAAACAGCATAACCGTCTACTTAGTTATCCTACATGGTATGATTATGTGCCCATACATATTCTCACCCTCCATAGCGACCGGTATGTTCCTAGTTGTATGCCGGAGAGGACCATTGTGTAAGTCTATTGCATCTTTTGCATTCAAAAAACTATTAGTTTGTTACGTCTTTTTGCTATCTCTGCGAGCAGCCCTGCTTAGGTTGTACAGTCTGACAGCCGTTGGTAGGAAGGACCTACGAAACCTCTCGGTTGTGCACCTGGGATGATGTAGTCTGCTGCTAAATGAGCTCCTCAGTGCATTCAGTATGTCCTGCATAGGGTGGAACTCGGACTCCAGCAGAGATGACAGTTTAGCCACCGTCCTTCTCTCTCCTATCTCCTCCATCGGATCAAGGCGCTGCCCCAGGACAGAGCTAGCTTTCTTAATCAGTTTGTTCAGTCTCTTCCTATCGGCTGCAGTAATGCCACTGCCCCAGCAGACCACTCCAAAAGTGATGGCTGATGCCACCACCGTGTCATAGAATGACTTCAGCAGCGCCCCTTGTACACCAAAAGACCTGAGTCTCCTCAGCAGGAACAGCCTGCGCTGTCCCTTCTTGTAGAGTGCATCAGTATTGTGTGACCAGTCTAGTTTATTGTTCAGATGAATACCCAGGTACTTATAGGATGTCACCATCTCGATGTCTGTTCCCTGTATATTTACTGGTACTGTGAGGGGCTGCCCATGCCTGCGGCAGTCCACCACCAGCTCCTTAGTTTTCCTCGCGTTGATCTGGAGGCAGTTCCGATGGCACCAGTCCACGAAGTCCTGGATAAGCCCTCTGTACTCAGCTTCATCTCCATTGGAGATGAGGCCAACGATCGCAGAGTCATCAGAGAACTTCTGTAGATGGCAGTGTGTTGTGTTGTGTGAGAAGTCCGCAGTATAAAGAGTGAACAGGAAGGGAGCCAGCACCGTTCCCTGGGGGGCCCCCGTGCTACTGATGATCGTGTCGGACACACAGTCCCGGGTTCTCACAAACTGAGGCCGGTTCGTGAGGTAGTCCAGGATCCATGATGACAGGTGCTGGTCCACCCCTGCGCGCAGCAGCTTGTCCTTCAGGATCATCGGTTGGATGGTGTTGAAAGCACTGGAGAAGTCAAAGAACATGATCCTCACCATATTCCCGGGCTTCTCCAGGTGGGACAGAGAACGGTGAAGGAGGAAGATCACCGCATCCTCCACCCCAATGCCATGCTGGTAGGCGAACTGGAGTGGATCCATCGCTGGTTCCACCAGGGGGCGGAGGTGAGCAAGGAGCAGTCTCTCCAGGGTCTTCATCAAGTGGGACGTCAAGGCCACCGGTCTGTAGCTGTTCAGGTCTTTGGGGTGGGAAGTTTTTGGTACAGGTACCACACAAGATGTTTTCCACAGCTGTGGTACCCTCCCCAGTTTCAGGCTCATGTTGAAGATATACGTCACAATCCCACACAGCTGGTCTGCACAGGACTTGAGGAGCTTTGCGCTGATGCCGTCCGGTCCCGGCGCCTTCCTCGCCTTGATCTTCCTCAGCTCCGTCCTCACCTGGGTCCTGGTCAGGGTCAGGATGGGGGGCTGTGTGTTGGGAGTGGGGGGGTGTTGGTAGAGTGGGGAGTGGGCAGCAGGACTTGATTTCTTTAGAGGCAGCAGTGGTTGTTGTGCAGTCAGGGGGGAGGGCGGTTGGTCAAATCTATTGAAAAACAGATTCAGGTTGTTCGCCCACTCCCTGCCCCCTGTGGCCTGGGGGGAGGTATTCTGGAGCCCCGAGATGGTTTTGAGGTTTCTCCAGACCCCGCTGATGTCGCTCTGTTGCAGCTTGTCCTCCATCTTCTTCCTGAAGCTGTCCTTGCCTTCTCTGATCTTTCTCCTCAGCTCCCTCTGTACGGACTTCAGCATCTCCCTGTTCCCTGACCTGAAGATCCTCTTCTTCTCTCTCAGAAGTGTTTTTATCTCAGGGTTGATCCAGGGTTTGTTGTTTGAGTGACGCCGTATGGTCTTGGTGGGAACGGATTTGTCCACACAGAAGCTGAGGTAGCCCGTGAAGGTGTGAATGAGGCCATCGATGTCCTCACCATGTGGATCGCAGAGCTGCTTCCAGGCGGTGGCTTCAAAACAGCCCTTTAGGGTGTCCATTGTCTCCTCAGACCATAACTCCACAGTGTGCATGGCCGGAGGTTGTCTGTGCACTAGGGGTTTGTACACCGGCCGGAGATGAACCAAGTTGTGATCCGATCTCCCGAGTGGGGGTAGTTGTGATGAGGTGTACGCCTCCTTAGTGTTTGCGTAGAATAAATCCAGTGTTTTATTGTCTCTAGTGTGGCATGTGACATACTGGGTGAACGTGGGTAGAATGGGAGACAGTGAAACATGGTTGAAATCACCTGAGATGAGGAGAAGAGCATATATATAGCTTGGAGAAATCATTAGCTTGGAGAAATCATCTTTTAATTTATAAAAAAATCTCTTCGAAAAGCTAGAGAGAGTTATTATTCTGCATTAATAGAAGAGAACAACAATAATCCCAGGTTTCTTTTCAGTACTGTAGCCAGGTTGACAAAGAGTCAGGACTCTGTCAATCCTAGCATTCCCTTAGAGCTTACTAGTCAGGACTTTATGAACTTTTTTAATAATAAAATTTCATCCATCAGAGATAAAATCAATCAGATTCTTCCCACAGTTAACTTAAATACAGTAACTACTACAACTCCTTCAACTGATATCTGTTTGGATGAGTTTACCTCAATTGACCTTTTAGAGTTAGACAAAATAATTTCCTCATCCAAGCCTTCAACTTGTCTTTTAGATCCTATTCCTACCAGGTTATTTAAAGAAGTCTTCCCACTTATTGGTAGCTTTATTCTTCAAATAATCAATTCTTCATTAACTTTAGGCCATGTACCGCAGGCTTTTAAAATGGCTGTAATTAAACACTTACTCAAAAAGCCAACGCTAGATCCAGGAGTTTTAGCTAACTATAGACCAATCTCTAATCTCCCTTTAATTTTAAAAATCTTAGAAAGAGGTGTTGCTACGCAATTATTTGACCACCTGCAGGGAAATGGTTTACTTGAAGAGTTTCAATCTGGGTTTAGAATCCATCATAGTACTGAAACAGCCTTAGCGAAGGTCACTAACAACCTCCTCATCACATATGATAATGGACTGGTTTCTGTACTTAGTGCAGCTTTTGATACTATCGATCATAATATTCTACTTGATAGATTAGAACACTATGTTGGACTTAATGGAACTTTGTTGCAGTGGTTTAGATCTTATTTATCTGATAGGTTCCAGTTTGTTCATGTCAATAATGAGTTTTCTTTCAACTCAAAGCTTAATCATGGAGTTCCACAGGGATCTGTGCTAGGCCCTACTCTTTTTAGTTTATATATGCTTCCATTAGGCAACATTATTAGAAAGCACTTTATACATTTTCATTATTATGCAGATGATACACAATTATACCTGTCAGTGAAGCCAGATGATAGCAATCAATTAGCCAAGTTGGAAGCCTGTCTTAAGGACATCAAAGCTTGGATGACTTGTAATTTCCTGCTATTAAATTCTGATAAGCCTGAAGTCATTCTTCTTGGTCCAAAAAACCTTAGAAATACCTTTCCAAATCAAACTTTCAGTTTGTATGCGGTTACTCTTTCTCTTAATAGCTCTGTGAGGAACCTTGGAATTATTTTTGATCAACATCTGTCCTTCAATTCACATATTAAATTTGTTTCTAATACTGCCTTCTATCATTTGCGTAATATTGCCAAGATTAGGAGCATCTTGTCTCAGAGTGATGCTGAAAAACTGATCCATGCTTTTGTAAGCTCGAGATTAGATTATTGTAATTCTTTATTATCAGGTTGTCCAAAAACATTTTTTAAAAGTCTTCAGCTGATCCAAAATGCTGCAGCAAGCGTTTTAACAGGTACTAGAAAGAGAGATCATATCTCTCCGGTTCTGGCCTCCCTTCATTGGCTTCCCATAGAGTTTAGAATTAAGTTTAAAATCCTTCTTCTTACTTACAAAGCTCTAAACAATCAGGCTCCTTTTTATTTAAAAGATCTGATCGTCGGCCTCCGTCGGTCTATGATGACCATGGAAGAGAATCCTAAACGTCTACTCTGCTGGAACAGCACCGCCTGTGGCTGAACAGGCCGATGCGCGAATGACAGTCCCTGTCACACAGGTCACACTTGTGGGTGGTCTCCGTGCTGCTGGGTCTGTGGCGGTTCTTCCTGCGGGTCCTTTTTTCATCTGCTGCAGCAGTCAGTCTCTCTTCACCCGCCTTGAGCTGTCTGGTCAGGGTGCCTCTCCATTTGGAGCGGTCCGTTGCAAGGTCCTCCCAGCGCTCTGTGTTGATATCCAGGGCCCTCATGTCTCTCTTGCAGACGTCTCTAAAGCGCAGCTGTGGGCGGCCAACTTCTCTCCTGCCAGTTGCCAGTTCTCCATAGAGGACGTCTTTGGGGATTCTGCCATCCTCCATACGGTGAACGTGGCCTAGCCAGCGGAGCCTGTGCTGCCTGAGTAGAGTGAACATGGAGGGAAGGCCGGCGTGGGACAGAACTTCTGTGTTGGGCACTTTGTCCTGCCAGGATATGTCCAGGATGTGGCGAATGCAGTCCAAGTGGAAGGAGTTCAGTCTCTTTTCCTGCCGGGCGTATGTTGTCCACGTCTCACTCCCATAGAGCAGTGTGCTGATGACGCAGGCGTTGTACATTGCCATTTTTGTCTTGACAGAGAGTTTGGGATTCTCCCACACTCGTGTGGTGAGGCGAGCGAGTGTGAAGGCTGATTTTCCAATCCTCTTGTTGATCTCTGTATCAAGGGAGAGGTTGTTGCTGATCGTGGACCCCAGGTACGTGAACTGATTCACGACCTCCAGCTTGTAGTCATCAATGGTGATGGTTGGTGGTGCTTCCGTGCCTTGCGCCAAGACGTTAGTCTTCTTCAGACTGATGGTAAGCCCGAAGTCCTTGCATGCCTGGGAGAAGCGGTCCATCAGGGTCTGAAGCTCCTGCTGCGTGTGGGTTGCGACTGCAGCGTCGTCTGCGAACAGCATGTCTCTGATTAGAGCCTCGCGTACTTTGGTTCTGGCTTTCAGGCGGGCGAGGTTGAAAAGCCTGCCGTCAGATCTTGTGTGCAGGTAGATTCCCTCTGTTGCTGTGCTGAAGGCATGCCTCAGGAGCATAGCAAAGAAAATCCCAAAGAGGGTTGGCGCAAGTACACAGCCCTGTTTCACTCCGCTGCGTATGTTGAATGGCTCTGAGACGTTGCCATCGTGCTGCACTATCCCCTGCATGTTGGTGTGAAACGATTCGATGAGGCTTTGCAACTTTGGTGGACATCCTATCTTTGGCAGGATCTTGAAAAGGCCCTCTCTGCTGACCAGATCGAACGCTTTGGTGAGGTCGATGAAGGCGACGTACAGAGGCCTGTTCTGTTCTCTGCATTTCTCCTGGAGTTGGCGGATGGAGAATATCATGTCTACCGTCGATCGCTCAGCGCGGAAGCCACACTGAGACTCGGGGTAGACACGTTCGGCAAGCTTCTGTAGACGAACGAGAACAACTCATGCGTAGACTTTGCCAACAACGCTGAGGAGGGAAATGCCCTTGTAGTTGTTGCAGTCGCTTCTCTCCCCTTTGTTTTTGTAGAGGGTGATGATCTTGGCGTCCCTCATGTCCTGTGGTATGGCACCTTCCTTCCAGCACTGGCAGAGGACATCATGCAATGGCAGCAGTAGGGCGGTCTTGCAGTGCTTGATCAGGTCAGGGGGTATGCCGTCGTTGCCGGGTGCCTTGCCAGTGGCCAAGCTATCAATGGCCTTGCTGAGTTCGTCGATGGTTGGCTCGGTGTCAAGTTTGTCCATGGATGGCAGGCAGTCGATGGCATCAAGGGCTGACGGTGTCACGGTGTTCTGTCTAGAGTAGAGGTCGGAGTAGTGTTCCGCCCATTTCTCCATCTGCTTGTTCTTCTCTGTGATCATCTCCCCAGTGGAAGATTTGAGGGGGGCCGTCTTGCTCTGAGCCGGACCAAGTGCTTTCTTGATGCCATCGTACATACCACGGATGTTCCCTGTTATGGCAGCGGTTTGAATGTCTTGGCTGAGCTGAGTCCAGTACTCGTTGGCACAGCGCCGAGCAGTCTGCTGAACTTTGCTTCTCGCAGCCCTGAGAGTCTGGAGATTCTTCTCGTTTGGGTACTTCTTGTACTCAGCAAGTGCTGAGCGCTTGGCTTCAATGACGGGGGTCATCTCGGTCAACTTGGCATCAAACCAGTCCTGTGACTTCGAGGTCTTCCTCCCAAAGGTAGCCAAGGCTGTGCGGTAGATGGTGTTTCGCAGCTCTTCCCACTTCTGCTTTGCAGATTCTCCTCCTTGTGGTACACCAAGTTCCTTCTCAAAGGTGGAGGCAAACTGCTCAACAAGTTCTGGTTGGGCCATCTTGCTGATGTCAATCCGTGCCTTTCCAGGTTGTCTAGCACGATGGAATTTCTTCAGCTGCAGCTTGACCTTGCAACACACCAATGAATGGTCTGTGTCGCAATCTGAACTCTGGAACGAACGGGTGATTAGCACGTTCTTCAGTGAGGTGCGCCTGGTAAGGATCAAGTCTAGCTGGTGCCAGTGCTTTGAGCGCGGATGTTGCCAGGAAACCTTGTGTTGGGGCTTGGTCTTGAAGAACAAGTTTGTGATGCACAGATCGTGATATGTGCAGAACTCGAGCAGCCGCTGTCCGTTGTCGTTCATTCTGCCCACGCCAAAAGGTCCAAGACAGGAGGGCCAGGAGTCGTGGTCAGCACCCACTCTGGCATTGAAGTCTCCAAGGAGAATGAGTTGTTCAGAGTTGGGGATGATCCTGACAGTTGTTGCGAGATTCTCGTAGAACTCGTCTTTTGCCTCTGGTGTGGCTGTCTGTGTTGGGACATACACACTGACGAGGGTGACTGGGCCTTGAGTGGTGTTCAGGCGGAGGGTGAGGAGTCGTGCAGAGCCAGTGCTGCCCGGTTCCACCATCTTCAGCAAAGTGTTCTTCACTGCGAAGCCCACTCCGTGTTCCCTGTGTTCGTCACTGCCCTTTCCCTGCCAGTAGAATGTGTAGTCCTTCTCTCTCGGTGTGCCTGCATCAGCTAACCGTGTTTCCTGGAGAGTGGCGATATCCACTCCCAGTCTCTTCAGCTCATTATTGATGATGGCAGTCTTCCTGGTGTCGTTGATGTCCTTGAGGTTAGCAGCGAGTCCTGTCATCATAGTGCGGACGTTCCAAGTTCCCAGTTTTAGAGTTGGTCTCTTTTGTTTTATTGTCTTGCCTGGTGCGAAGGTTCTCAGCCTGCTGTTTGGATTTCTCCTTATCCCCATGCACCCAATGAGGAAAGCAAGCTGTGGCGGGACAACACCTTATTGGCTGGGGGCTGCCCAGCTTGAGGCGGGCGGTAGCTGTCCAGTGAGATCTGATGATCCCTCCCACCGTCGGGAACAACCCCTGGCGCCACGCTCTACGCCAATTGAGCAATGGCTTATAACCGGTAACTGTCATTCCCCGTGTTTTGTCTACGCCAAAGGCGAAGCTGGAGTGTCCTCTCCAGTGATCCGGTGTTCTACCTTCCAGCGTTGGGCGTTGGTAGGATTCAAGCCTGGGCAGGAAGATATGGAGGACAAGATGTTGCCCATGCAGCATGTCCCCCCTCTCCACGTCACTGATGAATCCAAAGGAACAGCAGGGCTGCTACAGTTTGGCACCAGCGCCGTTGCAGGAGCTGCCAGAACGATGTTGAGCACAACATAGAACTGCCTTAGGGGCTCCGACTCCGGATTTTTCCTCAGGGTTGACTCCCGAAGCCTTTCCCGTGACCGGGTATGCCGCAAGGCAGCAGAGGTTTGAAATCAGGGTTTACCTTCCCCTAGATGGGCTACCTTCCCAGGTTGACGAGCCACCATCTACCCGAAGCATCTGGTTTTAAGGCGCCAGAGATCCGCCCTCGCCCCTTCTCCTATTAGTAAAAGCAGTTCCGCCGGGCTTAGAGACTAAACCACATGGGCAGGCTAGGAGTTGGACTTAGCTGTCAGAGGCTTTTCGAGACGCACGCCATAAGGAGCATTTTATGAGCACTGGGAGCTTAACCCCAGTGCCGCTCCTGGCTATGACAACCTTGGAACCAAAAGAGGTTTGGTTCTGATAGATCTGAAAGATCTGCTACTACCGTATTATCCTAACAGAGCACTACGCTCCCAAAATGCAGGATTACTTGTAATACCTAGAATCTCCAAAAGTACAATGGGAGGCAGAGCCTTCACTTATCAAGCTCCTCTCCTGTGGAACCAGCTGCCAATCTGGATTCGGGAGTCAGACTCGATCTCTGTTTTTAAGAATAGGGTTAAAACCTACATTTTTGATATAGCCTACAATTAGGGAGGGATCATGTGTTTCTGAACCCTCCCTTAGTTATGCTGCTAATAGGTTTAGTCAGCCGGGGGACCTCCAATAATGCACTGGGCCTCACTCCTTTCTTCACTCTCAATGAAATATTTTTTTTTTGCTGGTCATTAACATCTGTCTGTTCTCTCCCATAGACTGAGTCCCCATCACGCTGTTTGCTCTCTACATGTCTGTTCTTTTCATCTTCTCTGTCCCCTCACCCCCAGCCAGTCGCAGCAGATGACTGCCCCTCCCTGAGCCTGGTTCTGCTGGAGGTTTCTTCCTGTTAAAAGAGAGTTTTTCCTCTCCATCATTGCCAAATGCTTGCTCATAGAGGATCGCCTGATTGCTGGGGTCTTTCTGCAACTGTGCCCCCCCCCCCCCACACACACACAGTTGAAAGTGCTATGAGATGACTGTTGTTGTGAAATGGCGCTATACAAATAAAGTTGAAATGAAATAAATAAATTCCCGGATGACCTCGGTCCCCACTCCCACCCGTTTTAGTGGTAAGTTGGGAGAGGCGCAGTGTTTTCTCCTGCAATGTAGTATTGTGTTTCAACGGGTGCTGGAGGATTTTCCCACGAGTCATAGCCAGATCAGTTATGTGGTTTATTTGCTGGAGGGGCGGGCTTTAGCTTGGGCTTATGCCATCATGGCTTCTCCCGATTATTCCAGTTACACATATGACCGTTTTGTTACTTAATTCAACGAGGTATTTGACTATTCTGACCGGGACAGTGTTCTCACCACCCGTCTATTTAATCTTAAGCATGGGGCTAAATCTGTCACTGATTATTCAGTAGATTTTTGGGTGGTGGCAGCTGAAGTCAGGTGGGAGGATGCCTCCCTTTGTAGTATTTTTGTGCTGGGTGGAGAAACCATCTAAACTGAATGAGCTTTAGCCAACTATAGACCAATCTCTAATCTCCCTTTCATTTCAAAAATCTTAGCAAGAGTTGTTGCTACGCAATTATTTGACCACCTGCAGGGAAATGGTTTACTTGAAGAGTGTCAATCTGGGTTTAGAATTCATCAAAGTACTGAAACAGCCTTAGCGAAGGTCACTAACGACCTCCTCATCGCATCTGATAATGGACTGGTTTCTGTACTTGTCCTTTTAGACCTTAGTGCAGCTTTTGATACTATCGATCATAATATTCTACTTGATAGATAAGAACACTATGTTGGACTTAATGGAACTTCGTTGCAGTGGTTTAGATCTTATTTATCTGATAGGTTCCAGTTTGTCCATGTAAATAATGAGTTTTCTTTCAACTCAAAGCTTAGTCATGGAGTTCCACGGGGATCTGTGCTAGGCCCTGCTCTTTTTAGTTTATATATGCTTCCGTTAGGCAGCATTATTAGAAAGCACTGTATGCATTTTCATTGTTATGCAGATGACACACAATTATACCTGTCAATGAAGCCAGATGATAGTAATCAATTAGCCAAGTTGGAAGCCTGTCTTAAAGAAATCAAAGCTTGGATGACTTGTAATTTCCTGCTATAAAATTCAGATAAGACTGAAGTCATTCTTCTTGGTCCAAAAAACCTTAGAAATTCCTTTCCAAATCAAACTTTCAGTTTGGATGCGGTTACTCTTTCTCTTAATAGCTCTGTGAGGAACCTTGGAATTATTTTTGATCAAGATCTGTCCTTCAATTCACATATTTAATTTGTTTCTAAGACTGCCTTCTATCATTTGCATAATATTGCCAAGGTTAGGAGCATCTTGTCTCAGAGTGATGCTGAGAAACTGATCCACGTTTTTGTTAGTTCAAGATTAGATTATTGTAATTCTTTATTATCAGTCTGTCCTAAAACATCTTTAAAAAGTCTTCAGCTGATCCAAAATGCTGCAGCAAGAGTTTTAACAGGTACTAGAAAGAGAGATCATATCTCTCCGGTTCTGGTCTCCCTTCATTGGCTTCCCATAGAGTTTAGAATTAAGTTTAAAATCCTTCTTCTTACTTACAAAGCTCTAAACAATCAGGCTCCTTTTTATTTAAAAGATCTGATACTACCGTATTATCCTAACAGAGCACTACGCTCCCAAAATGCAGGATTACTTGTAATACCTAGAATCTCCAAAAGTACAATGGGAGGCAGAGCCTTCACTTATCAAGCTCCTCTCCTGTGGAACCAGCTGCCAATCTGGATTCGGGAGTCAGACTCGTTCTCTGTTTTTAAGAATAGGGCTAAAACCTACCTTTTTGATATAGCCTACAATTAGGGAGGGATCATGTGTTTCTGAACCCTCCCTTAGTTATGCTGCTAATAGGTTTAGTCAACCGGGGGAGTTCCAGTAATGCACGGGGCCTCACTCCTTTCCTCACTCTCATTGAAATATTTTTTTTGCTGGTCATTAACATTTGTTTGTTCTCTCCCATAGATTGAGTCCCCATCGTGCTGTTTGCTCTCTACATGTCTGTTCTTTTCTTCTTCTCTATCCCCTCACCCCCCAGCCAGTCGCAGCAGATGACTGCTCCTCCCTGAGCCTGGTTCTGCTGGAGGTTTCTTTCTGTTAAAAGGGAGTTTTTCCTCTCCACCGTCACCAAGTGCTTGCTCACAGGGGATCGCCTGATTGTTGGGGTCTTTCTGCAACTGTGGGGGTTCCCCCTACAGTTGATAGTGCTATGAGATGACTGTTGTTGTGAAATGGCACTATATAAATAAAGTTTAATTGAATTGAATGAGTTAATCTCCCTTGCCATTAGTATTGATAACCGGTTGAGGGAACAAGCTAGTGTGCGTCAGCTTCTTGGTCGTTCAGGCACTCAGCTTTGCTGTTCCCCGCAGTCTCCCTTGCTGGCCCTCCCTCCCTCTGATTCCCCAGAGGCCGACGATCCCATGGTAATGGGTTGGTCTAAGCTGCTGCTGGCAGAACAACAACGCCGCCGTGACCTTGGGTTGTGTTTGTACTGCGCTAGTGGTGAACACGAGGTTGCCTCTTGCCCCAAGCAGTTAAAAGGGGAAATCCCAGTGTCACAGTAGGGCGACTCACGGACGTAGAAAAGGCTAAATCCCTTTCACGGCTTATGTTACCTATCCGCTTCCAACATGATAACAATGAAATGTCCACTTATGCTCTCGTTGATTCTGGGGCCAAGCAGAGCTTAATTTCGGAGAGTCTGGCAACCCGGCTGGGGCTTCCTTGCTACAATCTGAGGACACCTTTAAAGTTGATTGCCCTTTCAAGAGTTCCCCTCACCATTGTGGCTAAGCAGACTGCTCCCGTGTCAGTGTTGGTGTCAGGTAACCACCGGGAACACATCAGTTTTTCGTTTTTTTTTGTGCTTTCTGTATCTGCCTCCCCTGTCATTCTGGGTTACCCTTGGCTAAAACTTCACAACCCCGTTATTGACTGGCGGACAGGGAGAATTATTTCATGGAGTACCTTCTGTTTGAGCACCTGCCTGCAGTCTGCTGCTTGTTCTCCTTCTGTACCCCTCTGCTCTCCTAATTCACCCCCACCCGATCTCTCTTCAATTCCTCCTGAATACCACGATCTAGCTCCTGTTTTCAGCAAGGCTAAAGCACTGTCACTTCCACCCCACCGCCCTTATGATTGTGCCATCAACCTCCTGCTGGGGGTTCCACTACCATCTAGCTGGCTTTACAGCCTTTCCGCCCTGGAACAAGAGGCGATGGACAAGTACATCAAGAAGTCCTTGAGCTCAGGTATTATCAGGCCCTTATCCTCAGCGGTGGGGGCGGGTTTCTTCTTCGTGGGTAAGAAAGATGGCTCGCTCAGACCTTGCATCAATTTCAGAAAACTCAATAACATCACTGTCAAAGACAAGTACACTCTTCCCCTCATTAACACCACCTTTGATTCTCTCCAGGGGGCCACTGTGTTCACCAAGTTGGATCTCCACAATGCCTATCACCTGGTTTGTGTCAAGGAGGGGGATGAGTGGAAGACTTGGTTCCGCACTCCTAGAGGTCATTTTGAGTATCTGGTGATGCCTTTTGGGTTAACTAACACACCTGCTGTTTCAGTGGCTCATTAATGATGTGATGAGGGATTTTCTGGATTCATTTGTATTTGTGTATCTTGATGACATCCTCATTTTTTCTCGGTCCCGGGAGGAACATCGAGTGCACATCAGACGGATCCTGCAGCGCCTTTTGAACAACCAGCTATATGTCAAGGCTGAGAAGTGCGAGTTCCACACCACCTCCACCACCTTCCTGGGGTTTGTTATTTCCCATAAGAAGATCATTGCGGACCCATCCATCCATCCATCTTCTTTCGCTTAATCCTTTTCGGGTCGCGGGGGGCTGGAGCCTATCCCAGCATCTTTGGGCGAGAGGCAGGGTACACCCTGGACAGACCCAGAAAAGGTAAAGGCTGTGGTGGAGTGGCCAGTCCTGTCCTCCCGTAAACAACTACAGCAGTTTTTGGGCTTTGCTAATTTCTATCGACGGTTTGTCAAGAATTACAGCATTACTGCCTTACCTCTCACCCGCCTTACCTCTTCCAAGGTGCCGTTTCACTGGACCAAGGAGGCCGAGGCGGCATTTTCTAAGCTAAAATCTGAGTTCTCTTCTCCCAATATTCTGACTCAGGTGGACCCCTCTCTGCAGTGCTTGGTGGAAGTGGACACCTCAGACTTTGGGGTAGGAGTTAGTGTTGTCCCAGCGCCCCCCCTACCGATGACAAGGTTTGCCCCTGTGCCTTCTTCTCCCGTCGCCTGTCACCTGCAGAGAGGAATTATGACGTAGGAGACAGGGAGCTGCTGGCTATCAAATTGGCCTTGGAGGAGTGGCACCACTAGCTGGAGGGCGCCTCCCAGCCTTTCATCATTTGGACCGATCATAAGAACCTGGAATATCTCTGAACGGCCAAACGACTGAATTCTAGACAAACCTGCTGGTCCCTGTTCTTTGGCAGGTTCAACTTTACCATCACCTAATGCCCAGGGTCTAAAAACACCAAGCCCAACGCGGTCTCCAGGCAATTTTCTCCTGAAGAAGCTGAAATGACGCCTCACCCTATTGTTCCGCCCTCGTGCATCATTGGCACACTCTCTTTGGACATCAAGGAGAGTGTGACACTGTCCGAGTGGTCAAGGTACACCAGAGAAGGAACGGAGGCTTCCAAACAGTTTTGTAATCAGCAATTTTTCTTTATTACAAAAGATACTTCGCAGGCAACAGCTCACGTGAACATCCAACATCCACCCCAAACCAAATGACAAAAACCTGTTATATACTTAGTGAGATAATTAGACTTAATGGGAACATACCAAAATCCCAAGCAAAACAATAAACATTTTCATATTTCCACATACCCAGTAACATCTAAAAGAGACATAAATACACAAATAATTTCCCACCTATTTACATAATAAATACCACACCAATACCACACCAATAGTTTAAACCCTTATTTACATATTACATTACCCTTTACACAACCATCACATGCCTCCTTCCTCCTGGCATTCTTTAAAAGGCACTCAAAACCCTAAGGAGTCTTTTGCCTGGATACCACCAGGAAGCATGCTGGCAAAGGTATGTGGTCTTATTATTCAATTGCCTCACCCCAATTAATATAATTAACCTTAACATTTATCTCGCAAAAGGAATTCAATTCAGTCAAAACAGATCTCCAATTATATGTGCACTTTATCAATACAATCCATGTTAACATTTACAAATTCTACACATATAATTCTCAATTACAGAAGACCGTAGCAGTGGCGACACTCCGGTGTTACATTTCCTTCCCCCCCCCCCTCCCAAGAGTACAGTACTCTATGAGTCATGTACTCTGGAGAGGCTGTCTGCCACAAGGTTGGTTTTCCCTGCCATATACCGAACAGTGAAGTTATAAGGCTGAAGGGACAAATACCACCCTGTAAGACGACTAATCGTGTCCTTCATCCTATTCAGCCACTGTAGGGCCCAATGATCTGTCTCCAACGTGAAATGACACCCAAGTAAATAGTATTTAAGAGACCCTATTGCCCATTTCATGGCAAGACACTCTTTCTCTACCGTAGAGTATCTCATCTCCCGGTCCAACAACTTACAGCTCAAGAACAGTACCGGGTGTCTCTCTCCCTTCACCTCCTGGAGAAGTACTGCTCCAATGCCAATTCCTGAAGCATCTGTCTGTAGAATAAATGGACGGACAAAATCCGGACTGTAGAGAACCTTCTCACCAGAAATAGCACCCTTCAGATCTTCAAAGGCTCTACCACACTCCTCTGTCCATTTTACCCTATCTGGTGCTGAAGCCTTAGTGAGGTCAGTCAGGATTGCTGCTCTTTCAGCAAAATGGGGGATGAATTTCCTATACCATCCTACCTTTCCCGTAAACGACCGTACCTTCTTCTTGGTAGTAGGCACAGGATAGGTCCGAATGGCATCCACTTTACCCACTCGTGGTCTAATGACCCCCTGACCAACCACATGTCCCAGGTACTCCACTTGCTGCTGTCCAAACGCATATTTGTCGTGGATTGATAGTCAGTCCTGCCCTCTTAATCAAATAAAGGACCTGCCTAAGATGTAGCAAATGTTTCTTCCAGGTCTGACTATAGATGACTACGTCATCCAAATAGGAAGCCGCAAAGTCTGATACCCCTCTTAATACCTGGTCCATGAGCCTCTGGAAAGTTAAGGGGGCCCCTGGAGGCCAGATGGCATAATCTTGAACTGAAAATTGCCATAAGGTGTTTTAAAGACTGTCAATTCTTTCGTTTCAGGTGCCAAGGCCACCTGCCAATACCTCTTGCTTAGGTCTAGCGTGGAACTAAACCTAGCCCTGCCCACTTTCTCTAATAACTCATCAATACGGGGCATGGGGTATGACGCAAACTTAGAGACTGCGTTAAGGTATCTGAAGTCGATGCAGAACCTCAGAGCCATCCTTTTTGGGGACTAGCACAATCGGGCTACACCACTCACTGACTGACTCTTCAATCACTCCCAGCTGCAACATCAGGTCAATTTCCTGCTTCAGTTTCGGGACCAACCGCTGTGGGATCCTATAAGACTTTCTACGGGGAACAGCCTCTTCCTTTAAATGAACCTTATGGTGAACAAATGTGGTAAAACCAGGTCTCTCCAGAAACAATTCTGGATCTAATAGTGCCTCTAACTCTCTCCACTGATTAACCTGCAAATGAGACACCTGAAATGAACAAGGCTCTGTCACATTTGTGGGAAAGGATTGTTCTCTCTCCTCATCCACTTCTGTCGCACAAATGAGGAGCTGATGATGCGCCTGCTAATGACCAGGCTGGTGAAACTCCTTTAGCAGGTTAACATGAAAGCACTGATGTTTTGTCTTTCTGTCAGGCATATATAGTTCATATGTCACTGCACTTAGTTTCTTAGAAATTTCATAAGGCCCCTGCCATCGAGCCAACAGCTTACTCTCACAAGAGGGCAGCAGTAACAACACCTGCTGACCTGGGTGAAAAACCCTCTTTCTGGCTTTCTTATCATACCAAGTCTTTTGTTTGGCCAGCGCAGTCCTCATGTGCTCCTGAGCCAAAGCAATCATTCGATCCAGTTTTTCTCTCATTTTAATGACATATGAGACCACATTGTCCTGATCACTCCATGGACTCTCCCAGTGCTCCTTTAATAAGTCCAGTGGGCCCCTCACCTGACAACCATATAGTAGTTCAAAAGGTGAGAACCCTGTTGAAGCCTGGGGAACCTCCTGATAAGCAAATAACAAGTACGGCACCCATTGGTCCCAATCCAAGCCTGTATCAGAAACAAATTTTCGCAGCATGTTCTTCAAAGTCTGGTTAAATCGCTCAACCAGTCCGTCTGTCTGAGGGTGATATGGGGTGGTCTTAATTCCCTTAATACCCAATAGCTTATATACCTGCTGCAACAGTTTTGATAAGAAATTTGTTCCACAGTCTGTTAGGACCTCTCTGGGTATGCCTACCCTCGAAAATAACTGAATGAGGTAGTTGGCAACCTGCCTAGCCTTAATAGATGTTAATGGGCAGGCTTCTGGGTACCGAGTAGCATAGTCACATATCACCAGAATGTATCTATTACCCGAGGAGCTTCTCTCTAGGGGGGCAACTATATCCATCCCTATTCTGTCAAATGGTGTTCCAATGACTGGTAATGGCTGCAGTTGGGCACAAGCTACTCCCCTAGGTGATGTAATCTGACATATTTCACATGTTGCACAGAACTCCTTAATCTGGGTATACATTCCCGGCCACACAAACCTTCTAGCAATTCTTTGCAATGTCTTCTGGAATGCTAGATGACCTGCCCAAGGGATAACATGTCCCAGTTCCATAACCTTTGGTGTGAGGCCTTGTGGCAAAGCTATGGCCATAACTTCACCTTGCTGTTGGTACAAAATGCCCTTTTTAATGACATACACGGCCCCAGCCAAACAATCCACTCTGCCCTGTTTCACACCCTCAATCTCCAAAACTTTATCAAACCAAGGTTCTAGCGCTGGGTCAGCTTTCTGCAGTGCAGCTATGTCAGAAGGGATGTCAAAGTCTACTGACTGGCTTAGCTGTGGTGTTTCTTTACCCAAGTTCTTCACTGAAGCTAAAACCTTGTCTCTTCTTCTCTGAGCCTTGGATTTTGGCTGCTTAATAGGGCCTGCCTCTACCCCAGAATCATAAAACGGCAACTCCTGGAGAACATTGGCAGCCCTCTGCGCCCTGGTTGTTACCATATTACAATTTTTCCTAACAGGTGCATTAAGCCACTGCTCAATAACGCCACCTGCCTGTCCCTCCTCAGTTTGTTGTTTGCCCTTAACCTGTTGTATGATGTCCAACAAAGTTGGAACATCATTGCCAAGAACAACTGGATATGGCAAATCAGGCACAAGAGCCACAGGAAGGAGATAAGTTTGACCCCCCACTGTTAAATAGACCTCAGCGGTCGGGTACAACTTCTTACCCCATGAACACAACTAATAGTCACTGTAGACTCCCTCCACGAATCCCTAGGGACCAAACTGGGCAGAACAACAGTCTGGAAACAACTAGAGTCTAACGAGGCCTCTTCACACTGACCATTAAGCAGAACAGTTGTTTTATATATTTCACTGTGAATTGGAGCTGAAAGAGTGGGTCTTGGAACTGAGCATAACAATGAAGGCTTACTGTTTTTTTGTGGCAGGACATGAATATTGAGTATGACCGAATTTATTACACTGATAACAGCGTATATCTTTATTAGAGACAAAACTTGACTTTTTACTACCATTATATTTGCCATTTGTGACCTGACTGGAACTGGAATACAGTCTATTTTGAGCTTGACCACCCCTTTCACCCCCATTAGACTTACTCGTGTGGTGAAAGAACTGTCATGGCTGAGAGTAGGTCTCCTGCTCCCAGACCTGGCTGACAGAAAGACCTCCGCAAGACGAGCAGCGCCCTCTGCAGTCTTCGGGTCCTGCTCTTGTATCCAGATTCCCAGTTCCGGGTCCACCATCTGCAGAAACTGCTCCAAAATCATCAGTTCCGAAATGTCTTTTATAGTTGAGGTCTCTGGTTTAATCCATTTATAAAACAGGTCTTTTAAACATACATAAAGTTCACTGGGGGTTTGGTCCTGATGAATGTCCAGGGCACGAAACCTTCTCCTATAGGTGTCAGGTGTTATTTCATATTTAATTAAAATTGCCTCCTTCACTATGTCATAATCGTCCATGTCTGCAATGTCCATAAGCACATACGCACTCCGTGCTTTACCTGTGAGCAGAGGATCCAACTGAATAGCCCACTCTTCTTTACGCCAGCGGCAGACCGTAGCGATCCTCTCAAACGTCACCAGATAGTGCTCGATGTCGTCCTCAGGAGAGAACGGATTCAGCCTGGGCTCGTGGTGCATCTGCGTTGTCCTCGCCTGCACCTGCAGTGGTAGATTATCCTCCTGCGGGCTGACCCGACTGGCCGTCACACTGGGGTCTCCCCCCGAAGTGCCGTCATCACTGCTGCGTTCAGCCCAGCTCCCACACTCCTCTCTCAGCTCCGCCACTTGTGACCGCATCTGGCGAATTTGATGCTGCACATTCTGCCACCTTTGTTCTTGAAGAAAGGCTTCTTCCTCCCTCTGACGGTCTCTGACAGTCAGTGAATGTACCATGGACTTCACCAAGCTCGTCAGTTCTTCCAGCTCGTCCAGTCTACTGGCCCCCCTGCCCCTCAGTTGCCATACTTGCGTCAAAATCCTCTACTTGTTCTTGTTGCTTCTTTATTTTCCTTTTGGACATCGCTCCTTCTATCCCATGTTACCACTTGTTAATTTGACAACACTTCCTTGACCAAACGTCACCATTTGTCAGGGAACAAACCACTTTTGACACCAATTGTCACGCTGCCCGAGCGGTCAAGGCACACCAGAGAAGGAACGGAGGCTTCCAAACAGTTTTGCAATCAGCAGTTTTTCTTTATTACAAAAGATACTATGCAGGCAACAGCTCACGTGAACATCCAACACCCACCCCAAACCAAATGACAAAAACCTGTTATATACTTAGTGAGATAATTAGACTTAATGGGAACATACCAAAATCCCAAGCAAAACAATAAACATTTTCATATTTCCACTTACCCAATAAAATCTAAAAGACACATAAATACATAAATAATTTTCCACCTATTTACATAATAGATACCACACCATAAATAATACAATAAATAGTTTAAACCATTATTTACATATTAAATTACCCTTTACACAACCATCACATGCCTCCTTCCTCCTGGCATTCTTTAAAAGGCACTCAAACCCCGAAGGAGTCTTTTGCCTGGATACCACCAGGAAGCATGCTGGCAAAGGTACGTGGTCTTATTATTCAGTTGCCTCACCCCAATTAATATAATTAACCTTAACATTTATCTCACAAAAGGAATTCAATTCATCAAAACAGATCTCCAATTATATAAGATAAGATAAGCCTTTATTAGTCCCACAATAGGGAAATTTCAGGATTGCAACAGCACAGGGATAGCAACACTCAGAGCAATAATTAAGAAGATAAGAAAATAAGAGCAGTGAATATACATATGTACACATAAATATATAAATATATATACACAGTGTGGAGCATTGTAGCTAGATGGAATAAACAGCATAACCGTCTATTTAGTTACCCTTCATGGTATGAATACGTATGTACCCATACATATTGTCACCCTCCATAGCGACTGATATTGTCCTAGTTGTATGCTGGAGGGGACCATTTGTGTAAGTCTGTTGCATCTTTTGCATTCAATACTATTAGGTTGTCACGTTTTTTGCTATCTCTGCAAATAGCCCTGCTTAGGTTATACAGTCTGACAGCTGTAGGTAGGAAGGACCTGCGAAACCTCTCGGTCACGCACCTAGAATGATGTAGTCTACTGCTAAATGAGCTCCTCAGTGCGTTCAGTATGTCCTGCATAGGGTGGGACTCGGACTCCAGCAGAGATGACAGTTTAGCCACCATCCTTCTCTCTCCCATCTCCTCCACTGGGTCAAGGCATTGCCCCAGGACAGAGCCTATCTGTACCTATTTGTAAAGCGTCTTTGAGTATATATGATAAAGCGCTATATAAAATCGATGCATCATTATTATTATTACTATTATTATTATTATAGAGCTAGCTTTCTTGATTAGTTTGTTCAGTCTCTTCCTATCAGCTGCTGTAATGCCACTGCCCCAGCAGACCACTCCAAAAGTGATGGCTGATGCCACCACCGTGTCGTAGAATGTCTTCAGCAGTGCCCCTTGTACACCAAAAGACCTGAGCCTCCTCAGTAGGAACAGCCTGCGCTGTCCCTTCTTGTAGAGTGCGTCGGTATTGTGTGACCATTCTAGTTTATTGTTCAGATGAACACCAAGGTACTTGTAGGATGTCACCATCTCAATGTCCGTTCCCTGTATGTTTACTGGTGCTGTGAGGGGTTGTCCTTGCCTGCAGTAGTCCACCACCAGCTCCTTAGTTTTCCTCGCGTTGATCTGGAGGCAGTTCCGATGGCACCAGTCCATGAAGTCCTGGATAAGTCCTCTGTACTCAGCTTCATCTCCGTTGGAAATGAGGCCGACGATCGCAGAGTCGTCAGAGAACTTCTATAGATGGCAGTGTGTTGTGTTGTGTGAGAAGTCCGCAGTATAAAGGGTGAACAGGAAGGGAGCCAAAACCGTTCCCTGGGGGGCCCCCGTGCTACTGATGATCGTGTCGGACACACAATCTCGGGTTCTCACAAACTGTGGCCGGTTAGTGAGGTAGTCCAGGATCCATGATGACAGGTGCTGGTCCACCCCTGCGCACAGCAGCTTGTCCTTCAGGATCATCGGTTGGATGGTGTTGAAAGCACTGGAGAAATCAAAAAACATGATCCTCACCGCGTTCCCGGGCTTCTCCAGGTGGGACAGGGAACGGTGAAGGAGGAAGATCACTGCATCCTCTACCCCAATGCCATGCTGGTAGGCGAACTGGAGTGGATCCATCGCTGGTCCCACCAGGGGGTGGAGGTGAGCAAGGAGCAGTCTCTCCAGCGTCTTCATCATGTGAGACGTCAGGGCCACTGGTCTGTAGCTGTTCAGGTCTTTGGGGTGGGAAGTCTTTTGTACAGGTACCACACAAGATGTTTTCCACAATTGTGGTACCCTCCCCAGCTTCAGGCTCAGGTTGAGGATGTGCTCCACAATCCCACACAACTGGTCTGCGCAGGACTTGAGGAGCTTCCCGCTGATGCCGTCCAGTCCTGAGGCCTTCCTCGCCTTGATCTTCCTCAGCTCCGTCCTCACCTGGGTCTTAGTGAGGGTCAGGTTGGGGGGCTGTGTGCTAGGAGTGGGGGGGGGGGGGGGGGGTTGGTGGAGTGGGGTGTGGACAGCAGGTCTCAATGACTTTAGAGGCAGCAGTGGTTGTTGTGCAGTCGGGGGGGAGGGTGGTTGGTCAAACCTATTAAAAAAAACGGTTCAGATTGTTCGCCCATTCCCTGCCCCCCCGTGGCCTGGGAGGAGGTATTCTGGAGCCCAGAGATGGTTTTCAGGTTTCTCCAGACCCCGCTGATGTCGCTCTGTTGCAGCTTGTCCTCCATCTTTTTCCTGAAGCTGTCCTTGCCTTCTCTGATCTTCCTCCTCAGCTCCCTCTGTACGGACTTCAGCATCTCCCTGTTCCCCGACCTGAAGATCATCTTCTTCTCTCTCAGAAGTGTTTTTATCTCAGGGTTGATCCAGGGTTTGTTGTTCAAGCAACACCATATGGTCTTGGTGGGTACGGTGTTGACCACACAGACATTGATGTAGTCCGTGATGGTGTGAGTGAGGCCATCGATGTCCTCACCATGTGAATTGCAGAGCTTCTCCCAGGCAGTGGTTTCAAAACAGTCCTTTAGAGTGTCCATTGCATCCTCAGACCATAACTTCACCGTGTGCATGACCGGAGGTTGTTTGTGTACTAGGGCTTTGTACACCTGCAGGAGATGAACCAAGTTGTGATCCGATCTCCCAAGTGGGGGGAGTGGTGTTGAGGTGTACGCCTCCTTAGTGTTTGCATAGAATAAGTCCAGTGTTTTATTGTCTCTAGTGTGGCATGTGACATACTGGGTGATCGTGGGCAGAATGGGGGACAGTGAAATATGGTTGAAATCACCTGAGATGAGTAGGAGAGCATCTGGGTGTTCTGTCAGCAGCCTGCCAGTTACTAAGTGAATGGCGTCACGCGCTATCCCTGCGTTCGCTGTTGGATTTGCATAAATAACAATGCAGATCACGTGTGAGTATCCCCTCGGGAGATAGGTAGGCCGCATGCTAACAGCTAGCAACTCAATGTCTTTGTTGCAGTGTTATTGTTTAATCGTGATAAGTCCCGGTCTGCACCAGCTGTTGACATACATTATCACTCCTCCGCCCCTTGCCTTCCCACTGTCTGGTGTCCGGTCTGCCCGTATTGCGTGGAAACCCTCCAGTTTGATGTTAGCATCTGTTGTTAGTTCTGTTAGCCACGTCTCAGTAAACAAGGTCAAGCTAATCTCTCTGAAGATGCTCTCGTAGTGAGAGATAGCCACTAGCTTGTCAGTCTTATTGAGTAGCGATCGTACATTCCCCATAATAACGGATGGGAGGACGGGTCTGTACCTTATATTCCTCACCCGCCGTCTTACTCCAGCTTGACATCCACGCCGTTTCCATCTTATTTCTCCCGGTATGTCAAGTTTTTGCGTTAGCATGGTGGGCCGGTTAAGTGCTAACAGCTGGTCTCTATTGTACTGCCTCCTGCAATAAACAGTGGCTCCATCCGCTGGCTCAGGAGACATTTGGGCGATCTACGTGTCTGTGATGGATAAGGTGTCGCCGGATCAGAAAGATTAGCAAGAGAGCCAGATAGTAAATAGAAATAGGAAGAAATTGATCCGCTGTTGCATAAAGGCAGCCTACTCGTGTGGCGTCGCAAGTGTATATTGAAGTGTATATGTGCACTTTATCAATACAATCCATGTTAACATTTACAAATTCTACACATATAATTCTCAATTACAGAAGACATTAGCAGTGGTGACACTCCGTCGTCACAGAGAGGGTCAGGAGAGTGCAAGAGACCGAGCCCGATATGGGCAGGGGGCCGGCGGGATAGATGTACGTGCCTTCTTCAGCCTGGGGTGAAGTCATCGATTGGTTGCATTTCTCCAAGATTATGTGTCATCCTGGGGTAGCTCGCACCGTGGCCCAGTTACAAAGAACCTTCTGGTGGCCTTCGTTGCGGAAGGACGTCAGTGAGTTCATTCGAGCCTGCCCCCAGTGTGCAACCTGTAAGTTGTCCTCCTATCCCCCTTTGGGTTTATTATATCCTCTCCCCATCCCCAGTAGGCCCTGGTCCTATGTTGCCATGGACTTTGTGACTGGTCTTCCCCCCTCTGCAGGTCACACTGTCATTCTTACTATTGTGGATCGGTTTTCTAAGGCAGCTCACTTCATTCCCCTGCAGAAGCTCCCGGAGGCCAAGGAGATGGCTAATCTGCTCGTCCTGCATGTGATATGTCTTCATGGGATTCCAGCGGAATCCCATGAAGGATTCCAGCTTTGGAAGGCTACCAAGGCCGCTCTTCAGTGCATGGGGAGCTGCACCACCAACATCGCCAACCGCCGCAGGACTCCAGCTCTGCCCTACCGCGTTGGGCAGCAGGTATGGTTGTCTACCAGGAAGATCAACCTGAAGACTGAATCTAAAAAAATTCTCACAGCGCTTTTTTGGTCCATACTCTTTAACTCATATTGTCAACCCAGTGGCTGTCCATTTGGCCCCTCCCCCTTCTCTCCGCATTTGTCCCACTTTCCATGTGTCTCAGGTAAAGCCGTTTGCGTCCAGCCCTCTGTGCCCCCCTCCCAAACCTCCGTCCCCGCCTGTAATGGTTGATGGTGATCCTGCGTACAAGGTCAGCCGTATCCTGAACGTCCAATTCAGGGGGCATGGCCTACAATATCTGGTGGACTGGGAAGGGTATGGTCCAGAGTTGAGGTCCTGGGTGTGTTCCTCTTTTGTAGTGGATCCACAACTCATCAGGGAGTTCCTCCGGACGCACCCAGACAGGTTGGATCGGCCGCCAAGAGGCGTCCCGTGGTGGTGTACTGTGGTGATCTGCTCTGTGTGCCCTTTGCCTTAATTTTTTGCCACAGCTGCGTGCACACCTGCTCCTCCAATTAGGCAGCCTTCTTAAGGAGTGCAGCCCTGCTATCTGCACGGAGACATCTACGCTCCTCCTGGGTAAAAGTACTCTGTACTTGAGTCTACCCCAACCTTTTTGCAAGGGAGTTTCACCTCCCTCATCTCAACCACAATGTTTCATTGTCTGGGAGTTTCATCTCCCCAACTCAACGTAAGCTACCTTTTGGAAATCCTCTCTGCTCCTACCTCTCTCTCTCTCTCTCCCCTGTGCACAGGTGGATTTCCTCTTGGCAGACTTTCTCCTCTTGGCGGTGGATCGGACTTTCATCTGTGTGCTGTGGGTTCCACTCCTCACCTCTACAGAAGTGCAGGTTTCATTAACTGGACTTTTTCCCCCTCTGAGGCACCAGCACCGTCTATCCCTGCACGAGCACACGACAGTCTGAGGCCCTGGTTAACCGGTGTTGCCCTGATGCTCTTGGCGCTACAACTATTCTCCTACGCCGTAAGATTGGTTCAATAACTTGTTTATTCAGTTTTCAGAGAGCTCTTACTTCTGTCTCTCTTCTCTTTAAGGGTTGCCAGACTCGTCCTCGCTCTGCTCAACTTCCTCCGCTTATTCACACACACAATCTCACCCACACTCTCCCATTTATTCAATAAAGATAATTGTGTTTATTTTGAGCCTGTGTCTGCACTTGGGTTTTGTCTGAATCCTGTCAATACGTGCCTTATCATGGCCTAAATATAATTCTCCTACTAAAATAAGAAAAGCCTTTATTTGTCCCACAATGGGGAAATTCCAGGATTACAGCAGCACAGGGATAGCAGCACTCAAAGCAATAGTTAATAAGATAACAAGAATTGGTTAGCCAAAAGCAGTAAATGAATATACATACAGTATCTCACAAAAGTGAGTACACCCCGCACATTTTTGTAAATATCTTATTGTATCTTTTCATGGGACAACACTGAAGGTATAACACTTTGATACAATGTAAAGTAGTCAATGTACAGCTTGTATAACAGTGTAAATTTGCTGTCCCTGTCATGACGGCCGCTGGGCCGTCATCTGTTTCATCAGCTCCAGCTGCGCACAGACCAGCAGGTGCCAATCAGCGGCTGTTAAAAGCCAGCGTCGCTGACAGCCTGGCACGGAGTCGTCTGTCTTCCTCGTCTGAGTACGAGCCAGAGCTTCGTTCTACTGCCAAGCCAAGAATGCCACGACAAGACCAGCCACGTAAGAATACCCTTTGCTATTCTACGCCAAATCTTAACCCCTGTGCACAGGTGGACCTCCCAGGCGGCGGACCAGCTTCCCCGACCAACGGGGAATCTCCCTCTCCTTCTCGGAGCTCCTCCTTACCACCACAGCTACGGATACAACCATCACCACAGCTGCAGGTACAATTACCTTCACAGCTACAGGAGCCATCATCACCACTATCACCTCCACGGCTACGGGAGCAATCACCATCACAGCTGCAGGTACAAATATCACCTTCGCCAAAACCATCACCGCAGCTACAGGAGCAACCACCACCACAGCTACGAGCACAAGCACCACCACGTCACATGGACACTTGGAGTCAGCAGAATACAACCTGTGGTTTCCTCAAGTAAGCTTCACACCTGCAAATGTCCATTATCGCTGAACAGCCTTAACTGTCTCTGCTTGTGTGTTCCAGGGTTGCCAGGTCGCCATCAGAATTGCTCAGCTCCTGTGACCAGACTGCCATATCTGCACTCACACACGCACTACACTCTCTCACTCTTAATAAAGAATAATTGTTTGTATCTGCCCGTGTCTGTGTCTGTCTCCTGGGTCCTGAAACATGTCAGTACGACTCCGTCACGTTGACCCAGCGGACACCACACTGTCGCGCAGATTTAACACCCTTAGTGCCCGGGTAGATATGCTTTCACATCAGCAGACAGTTATTCTTAATCAACTTACTCAAATTAACGGTCGGCTGGATCGCCTGGAGGGGCACCAGGCGTTTCCCCCGGTCGCTAGCGTTTCAACCTCTGCAAGCTTAGCGCCAGGTCAAGCTAACATCACATTCACATCTTGCCTCACCCCTGTATCAACTCCTGCCTGTTTTAGTGGTAAACTCGGAGAGGCTCGTGGATTTATTTTACAATGCGAGTCAGTTTTTCTCCGGGTTCCGGGAGACTTCGCCATAGATTCAAGCAAGATAGGATATATCATCAACCTGTTGGGGGGTAGAGCCTTAGACTGGGCATATACAGTGATGGCGAAACCAGGTTATCCTATGTTGACTTACCAGCAGTTCGTGGCGGAGTTTATGTCCGTGTTTGACCACTCAGATAGGGGTGCGGTGTTGACTGAACGGCTGTTGAGCCTGCAGCAGGGCACTAGATCAGCTGCTGACTATGCTATTGATTTCCGGGTTCTTGCCACTGAGATTGGGTGGGGGGAACCGGCACTTTGCGGTATTTTTAAGGAGATGTTTTTACCTTCTTAACATTTTTTGACTGTACACTGCAGCCTTCGTCAGAAGAGTCAGCTTTAAATAGCTTACTTGGGGTGACCATTTCACACTCCAAATCAATCTGAAAAAAACTTATTGTATACTGCAATTCATACTGTGGATAACTCATACTGTAATTCTTTCATTCATGCTGTTGATAATGTATGATGTATCTGTGTGAATAAACTAATCTAATAAGAAAAATAATCAACCTAAGTGTTCCAGGTATGCATCACACTTTTACTGAATAAATTCAAACAGACCCAAAAACTATTCATAACGTTGCAGAATATTCCAGTTGAGGCTGGCGTCATACATCATTGTGAGTGTGTTACCTGTAGAAAAGCTATAGCGGCCTCTCCTCATTTTTCCCTCTGTTGGGATAGGGAGGGACCTCACTGTGTGTGTGTGCCAAGGCTCCAGCATGTACTGCAGGCACAGGGGAGAGACAGTGTGTAAGAAAAGGGATCATACCATTTGCGTGGTGGGAAGTGGGGGGAGTCATTTTCATTTTTAAAAAGTTTAAATGGCAAACTACTAAATACGTTTTGGATGTTATTTCAGCTTGTCAAAGATGAACAAACTGATAGCTCACGTGCAGGGACTGACACCAGAGAAAACATACGATGACAGAGAAGAAAATTAATTTTGATTTTATTAATTCAAAAGGGAAAGCTTTGTTAAAGAAAGACTATTATTTAGGTATATTCCTTTTTTAATCACGGTGTTTCTCTTTTCTGCTGTAATGTGTACATTTTCTGTGCAGAGATTTTTAAAAGGTGTTTAAACCTTTAAATTGTTTTAACTAGAAAAGTAGCAAACTGAAGCTGAGATAGTGGCTCACATATGGCAGTGCATGCAATCATCGTAATCATTCATCATAATCATATATAGCATGATTAACAGCCGCTAGCGCTGCAAGAGGCCATGCACTGAATAAACAGTTACAGGAGCCACATTTTCATATGTAAGTCCTTATATATTTGTTTCAAGCATTGTTATAATAGTTTTTTTCTCAGTACAACAATTATGTGACAATTGCTTTTTTACAATACAATGTTTATTTTATCTAAACAAGTACATACATTGCTTTCAGAAGAGTTGGAATGCTTTGGACCAGAAATTCAGAATTTAACATCTCAGTTATTAGACTGTATCTTATTTTGGACCTTAATGTAGCCTATGGAACATTTTTTTTCTCTAGAACATATATGTAGCCATTGGCTGAATGCAAACAGCAGTCAGCTAAACTGAAAATATGGCTTTTGTTTATCTGAAAAGGTGAAGAAGGAAGCAGCAGCAGCAGTGCTACTTGTCCAGAAGCTGAGATGGCACAGTTCAGTCAGACACAGAACAGGAAACACCAGGTACAACTTAGACCCACAGTCCTAAATATGTAAAGTATGCTGTTTGATGGAATGTAATCAGGGTGCATAGAATTGCTGACTGCTCAAGAAGTACAGTGGTGTGAAAAAGTGTTTGTCCCCTTCCTGAGTTCTCATTTTTTTTGTATGTTTGTCACACTTAAATGTTTCAGATCCATCCATCCATCCATCATCTTCTACCGCTTAATCCTTTTCGGGTCGCAGGGGGGCTGGAGCCTATCCCAGCATCTTTGGGCGAGAGGCAGGGTACCCTGGACAGATTGCCAGTCCATCGCAGGGCCAACACAGAGACACAGACAACCATTCACTCTCACATCCATACCTAAGGACAATTTAGAATCCCCAGTTGATGCCAATTAACCTCACCTGCATGTCTTTGGCATCTGGGAGGAAACTGGAGTATCTGGAGTAAACCCACGCAGACATGGGGAGAACATGCAAACTCCACACAGAAGGGTCACTGATGGTCTGGGGGTGGGATCGAACCCACGATGGTCAAGGGTGGAATCGATCCCATGACCTTCTTGGTGTGCTGCCACTGTGCTAACCACTGCTCGACCGTGATGTTTCAGATCATCAAACAAATTTAAATATTAGACAAAAACAACAAAAGTAAACACAAAATGCAGTTTTTAAATGAATGTGTTTATTATTAAGGGGGGGGGGGGAATCCAAACCTACATGGCCCTGTGTGAAAAAGTGATTGCCCCAATCTTCATGACTCCACCATAAGAAAGAGACTGGGCAAAAATGGCCTGCATGGCAGAGCTCCAAAACAAAAACCACTGTTGAACAAAAAGAACATAAAAGCTCGTCTCAGTTTTGCCAGAAAACATCTTGATGATCCCCAAGACTTGGGAAAATACTTTGTGGACTGATAAGACAAAAGTTGAACATTTTGGAAAGTGTGTGTCACATGACATCCGGCAAAAAAGTAACACAGCATTTCAGAAAAGGAACATCATACCAACAGTAAAATATGATGGTGGGTGTGATGGTCTGGGGCTGTTTTATTGCTTCAGGACCTGGAAGACTTGCTGTGGTAAATGGAACCATGAATTCTGCTGTCTACCAAAAAATCCTGAAGGAGAATGTCCGGCTATCTGTTCGTGACCTCAAGCTGAAGCACACTTGGGTTCTGCAGCTGGACAATGATCCAAAACACCAGCAAGTCCACCTCTGAATGGCTTAAGAAAGACAAAATGAAGACTTTGGAGTAGTCTAGTCAAAGTCCTGACCTGAATCCGATTGAGATGCTGTGGCATGACCTTAAAAAGGTGGTTCATGCTCAAAGACCCTCCAATGTGGCTGAATTACAACAATTCTGCAAACATGAGTTGGCCAAAATTCCTCTACAGCGCTGTAAAAGACTCATTGCCAGTAACTGAAAATTCTTGATTGCAGTTGTTGCTGCTAAGGGTGGCCCAAGCAGTTATTATGTTTAGGGGCCAATCACTTTTTCACACAGGACCATGTAGGTTTGGATTTTCCCTTAATAATAAACACCTTCATTGAAAAACTACATTTTCTGTTTACTTGTGTTATCTTTGTCTGATATTTAAATTTGTTTGATCATCTGAAACTTAAGTGTGACAAACGCAAAAAAATGAGAAATCAGGAAGGGGGCAAACACTTATTCACACCACTGTACATGTTGTTTATTTCCATTTTTATCTCATTCTGCAGAGCAACAAAATGTGCAGAGAGGTCCAGAGCCCAGTACAAAATAAGAAATTGATAAATTAATTGACTAAAAAATGGATATTTATCCTTCCACCTAAAGGTTGTAACCACATTTATAACTAGAAAAGCATTTGGAGAGCGCAGACCTCCGCCAAACGCCATAGTTCCCCCCATACAGTGTTTGTGTGCACGTTTTCAGATTCCTTGACCATGAAAACATATGACTAGCAATTGGATTCACAATGATAGGATTAGTGGTTCAGTAGTTATTGACGAAAATGGCATTTTCCGTAATGGCAGTTTAGCGCCACAGTTCCCCCCATACAGTGTTTGTGTGTACGTTTTCAGATTCCTTGACCATGAAAACATATGACCAGCAATTGGATTCACAATGATAGGATTAGTGGTTCAGTAGTTATTGACGAAAAAAGCATTTTCCGTAATGGCGGTTTAGCACCACAGTTCCCCCCATACAGTGGTTGTGTGTATGTTTTCAGATTCCTTGACCATGAAAACATATGACAAGCAATTGGATTGACAATGATAGGATTAGTGGTTTAGTAGTTATTCACGAAAATGGCATTTTGCGTTATGGCGGTTTTCTTGTGGACGGTGATCCGGATCACCACCAAAATCTAAACATCTGTAGGATACCCCATTTCTGACAATCTGTGAAAATTTCATGAAAATCCGTCAATAACTTTTTGAGTTATCTTGCTAACAAACAGACAGACAGACAGACAGACAGACAGACAAACCAACGCCGATGAAAACATAACCTCCTTGGCGAAGGTAACTAGAAAAGCACTCGGAGAGCGCAGACCTCCGCCAAGCGCCACAGTTCCCCCCATACAGTGTTTTACATCATAAATATTAATGCTACATTTATTGTGTGTACGTTTTCAGATTCCTTGACCATGAAATCATATGAGTAGCAATTGGATTCACATGGATAGGATTAGTGGTTAAGTAGTTATTCAGGAAAATCGCATTTCGCATAATGGCGGTTTTCCGGATCACCACCAAAATGTAATCATCTGTAGGATACCCCATTTCTGACAATCTGTGAAAATTTCATGAAAATCCATCCATAACTTTTTGAGTTATCTTGCTAACAAACAAACAAACAGACAGACAAACCAACGCCGATGAAAACACAACCTTGGCGGAGGTAATTAGTTTGACACCTGATAATACATATATGGTGGTGTACAAACATAGCAGCGATGGTTTCTGGTTCATAACAATGGGGCGGCCTGTGAGTCAAATTCCCGGCGTGAATTTTTATCTTCGTCCACCCTTGATGGACATGTTTTTATCTGCTTTTTATTCACATGAATAAATACTTTGTAAAATGGGCATGTTGGGAGAGCAGGTCATTTCTAAATTATGCCAAAATCAACAGGAAAATCTTGAAGATTTTATACACTTTGATACCATTCTATATATTACTTAACAATTGGTTTCACTCTTTTAAACTTTAAAGCTATCCAGTGCTGAACCCTAGGCAGTTGAAGCATTTCATCTGTCACTGTCCTTGCCACGGGGAATGGAGTGAATGTAATTGTCACAGATAATAATGACTTTCTCTAACTCAAAGGGTCATGAAAAAAAAAATAATGAAACTCTTTCTAGAATATAATCAAAGGAAAAATAACCCTGTATTTCCCTGAGCAGTTAGGCCTCACAATCATGTACTGTGGGGAAAGTGTGCAGGAGCGTCCAACAGACATTCTGAGTTTGTTTCTTACCTAAGCCAGATGGCATCATCCCCTTCTCTCGCTTGGATTTAGACAGCAGTTCACAGCTTGTCCCTGATAACTGAAACTAAACACTGCTGGGTAAGACTTCTGAAATCATGCCTTTTTTTCTTGAAATATAAAGTTCAAATTCTGAAAAAGGAATCAACAAATGTGAAAACTGAAAAATAATAAAAAGTACAAAATTGTTGTCTGGCATGAGCGCAAAATTGATAAAGTAATGTCATCTTTTAGATACATCCACCAAGGAAGGAGGTAATGTTTTTGCTGGCGCTGGTTTGTTGGTTTGGGGGACAGATGGTTAGATTTTGAAGCTGATCTATGAGTGCATACCTCTGACAAGGCCCTATCTTGCAATGTATGGTGGGATGGAGGCAGAGAGGTACTGACAGATGGATTGTCATAAACTGGCCCCTCAGGGTAGGACAAAGACCCAAACACTGGCCTGTGAGTTGCAAGACGTTTACAGTATCTCACAAAAGTGAGTACACCCCTCACATTTTTGTAAATATTTTAATATATCTTTTCATGGGAGAACACTGAGGATATGGCACTTTGATACAATGTAAAGTAGTCAGTGTACAGCTTGTATAACAGTGTAAATTTGCTGTCCCCTCAAAATGACTCAACACAAAGCCATTGATGTTCTAAACCGCTGGCAACAAAAGTGAGTACACCCCTAAGTGAAAATGTCCAAACTGTGCCAAAAGTGTCAGTGTTTTGTGTGGCCACCATTATTTTCCAGCACTGCCTTAACTTTCTTGGGTATGGAGTTCACTAGAGCTTCACAGGTTGCCACTGGAATCCTCTTCCACTCCTCCATGATGACATCAGAGCTGGTGAATGTTAGAGACCTTGCGCTCCTTCACCTTCCGTTTGAGGATGCCCCACAGATGCTCAATAGGGTTTAGGTCTGGAGACATGCTTGGCCAGTCCATCACCTTTACCCTCAGTTTTTTTTTAGCAAGGCAGTGGTTGTCTTGGAGGTGTGTTTGAGGTCGTTATCATGTTGGAATGCTGCCCTGCAGCCCATTTTCCTAAAGGAGGGAATCATGCTCTGCTTCAGTATGTCACAGTACATGTTGGCATTCAGGGTTCCCTCAATGAACTGTAGCTCCCCAGTGCCGGCAGCCCTCATGCATCCCCAAACAATGACACTTCCACTACCATGCTTGACTGTAGACAAGACACACTTGTCTTTGTACTCCTCACCTGGTTGCCGCCACACACACTTGACACCATCTGAACCAAATAAGTTTATCTTGGTCTCATCAGACCACAGGACATGGTTCCAGTAATCCCTGTCCTTTGCTTGTCTTCAGCAAACTGTTTGCAGGCTTTCTTGTGCATCATCGTTAAAAGGAGCCTCCTTCTGGGACAACAACCATGCAGACCAATTTGATGCAGTGTGCGGCGTATGGTCTGAGCACTGTGCACTCCGCTTCTTTGGTCGACCATGGCGAGGCCTGTTCTGAGTGGAACCTGTTCTGTTAAACCACTGTATGGTCTTAGTCACTGTGCTGCAGCTCAGTTTCAGGGTGTTAGCAATCTTCTTATAGCCTAGGCCATCTTTATGTAGAGCAACAATTCTTTTTTTCACATCCTCAGAGAGTTCTTTGCCATGAGGTGCCATGTTGAACTTCCAATAACCAGTATGGGAGAGTCTGACGGCGATAACACTAAATTTAACACACTGCTCCCCATTCATACCTGAGACCTAGCAACACTAACAAGTCACGTGAAACCGGGGAGGGAAAATGGCTAATTTGGCACAATTTGGACGTTTTCATTTAGGGATGTGCTCACTTTTGTTGCCAGAGGTTTAGACATTAATGGATGTGTGTTGAGTTATTTTAAGTGGACAGCAAATTTACACTGTTATACAAGCTGTACACTGACTACATTGTATCAAAGTGTTGTATCTTCAGTGTTGTCCCATGAAAAGATATAATAAAATATTTAGAAAAATGTGAGGCATGTACACAGTGTTGTGAGATACTGTAATAGCAAACACACACACACACACACACACACACACACACACACACACACACACACACACACACACAAAAAAAAACATAAGAACAAAATAACTTATGACTTAAGGCAAAAGGCAGGATAATTTGAGTAGACAAAAGGCTGTGGTGTCGGGAAACACTGGAGAAGACATGGGGCTTATGTCTTGAGAAAAACAGAAGAACAGCCTGGACGGAACCAGGCTGAGGTATGGAGCACACGCTGGAGGAAATAAGACAGTGAACTCCTGTCGAAACACTTGAGAGATACCAAGTGTAAGTGTGTATGAGGAAACCAAAATACAAAAGGAGAGGTGAGGGTGAAGATGAAGGTAGGCTCATGTCCACACAGGCAAATAATAATAATGATACAAAACTGGATAGTCATGGATGCATAATATCAAAGACAAAATAATAATAACTAAACTAGGAAGAGAGACTTTCATAAACAGAAAAAATGGCAAACTCAAATAACAAAATGCATCCAACCAACCAGAATGAATACTAAACTAAAGTGGGATTTTACAGAAAATAATCAGGATGAACTTAAGGCCTGAGCATGGCGCTCCACCCGTGCTTAGCATTGTGACAGAGCCCCTCCCTCAAGGGGTGGATTTCAGACACCCCCGAGGTAACATCAACAAAAGAAAAAAAGCACAAAAGGAGCCCCCCCCCCCAACAGGAATAGAAAAATAACCCACCCTGGGAAGGCAGTGGGGGAACCCAGCTAGGAGGGACAGAAGCAAAAAACACGCTCAGGACCCACAAATAGAACGGATAAGGTGATTACAGAATTCTAGGAATACCGGGGGGAAAATTGAAACAGTTCAGGTAGTCTACAAAAGTCCCAAACCACCAGATCACACAGTGGAATGAATCCAGTGGCCTCCCAGAGTTCCTAAACCACCTAAGCAAAGGGTGAAGTCCGTCGGGTGGTCTTCCAACATCCCTGAGCTAACGGGCTGCGGCAGCTGGAACCTGTGCCTCTTATGGACCACAGGGACTGTGGTGTGGAAACCAAACGATGAGGATGACTGATCAGTGGGGAAACCAGATGAAGTGACGGCTGACCAGTGAGGAAACCAGACAAAGAAGATGGCTGACCAGCAAAGAAGCCAGGCAAAGAGAATTGTTGACCAGGATGGCTGACCAGGGAGGAAACCGGATGAACAGGATGGCTGACCAACGAAGAAAGCCGGGGAAGATGTGGGGCTCATGTCTGGAGAAAGACAGGAGAACAGCCTGGACGGAACCAGGCTGAGGTGTGGAGCACACGCCGGAGGAAATAAGATGGGGAACTCCTGTCTAAACACTTGAGAGATAAAGTGAGAAAGTGAGAAGGGGGAATTCCGGCAGCACATTGAGAAGGACGCTGCCCCCAGTAGCGGTCCAGCAGTCCTTAAATAGGGCAACCAGGAATAAACACAATTGATACACATGGTGAACAGGTGTGGGTAACATGAGCGAGGATGATTAGACCAAATTACTGACAGCTGTGATAGCGAACTTGAGCTATAGGGGAAGTAAACACAACATGCTGTCAAAGTAAAAGTACAGGAGGATACAGTGAAAAAGTAACTGACAATAAATACAAAATGAGAAGCAGACTAAAGGATACAAAAAGAGAAAAAATAACCACCAAGGTGAGAATAAGATACATACAAAAACAAGAGTGCAATTAATATAATATACATTGAAACCAAAATACAAAAGGAGGTGAGGGCGAAGATGAAGGTAGGCTCACGTCCACACAGGCAAATAATAATAATAATGATACAAACCTGGATGGTCATGGATGCATAATATCAAAGACAAAATAATAATAACTAAACTAGGAACAGAGACTTTCATAAACAGAACAAATGGCAAACTCAAACAACAAAATACTTCCAACCAACCAGAATGAATACTAAATTTAAGTGGGAATTTACAGAAAATAATTAGGATGAACTTAAGGTCTGAGCACGGCTCTCCACCTGCGCTCAGCATTGTGACAGAGCCCCTCCCTCAAGGGATGGATTCCAGACACTCCAAGGTAACATCAACAAAAGAAAATAAAGAACACCCCCACCCCCAAAAAGGAATAGAAAAATAATCCAACCCAGGAGGGTGGTGGGGGAACCCAGGCTAGGAGGGACAGAAACAAAAAACACCCGCAAGACCCACAAACAGAACAGAAAAGGTGATTACAGAACTCTAGGAATACCGGGAGGGAAAGTGAAACAGTTCAGGTGGTCTACAAAAGTCCTAAAACCACCAGATCACATGGTGGAATGAATCGGGTGGCCTCCCAGAGTTCCTAAACCACCTAAGCAAAGGGCAAAATCCATCAGGTGGTCTCCCAACATCCATAAGCCAATGGGCCGCAGGGCACAACGCCCCCGCCCCCCACTTCCCAGATGCGGCAGCTGGAAACTGTGCCTCTTACAGACCACGGGGACTGTGGCTTGGAAACTAGATGAGGAGGATGACTGATCAGTGGGAAAACCAGACGAAGTGACAGCTGACCAGCGAGGGAACGAGATAGAAAATGGCTGACCAGCAAAGAAGCCAGGCGAAGAGGACTGCTGACCAGGATGACTGACCAGTGAGGAAACCAGATGAACATGACGGCTGACCAGCAAGGAAACCAGGTGAAGGAGATGACTGATCAGTGAGGAAACCAGGCGGCAAGACAGCTGATCAACGGTGACCTCAGGGGAAGACGGATGACCTTCGGCGACCTCAGGCGAAGACGGATGACCTTCGGTGACCTCAGGTGAAGACGGATGACCTTTGGTTACCTCAGGTGAAGGTGGATGACCCTCAGCAGAAATCCATCCTCGACACGGCCACATCAGATGGGGAGGAAGAGACAGACACCAGAATACTATTACTGGCAGGAGTGGAGCCTGGTGAGAAAAACTCAGGAGCAGATGGCATCTGCAACTGATTCTCCCCACCATGAGCAAGACAAGATTTCTCTAGAACTGACTGTCTAAACACAGAACAGAATACTTGCCTAGACTCGAGCTCCACTGCCGTCCAGGACTCCAGTGACTCTGCTGCCGTGGCCCACACATCAGACATGATGGCAGGTGAAGCTGGGGGAACCCCATATGTGATGACTAACGCAGGTGGACCTCCAGATGTGGTGGCTGAAGCAGATGGAACCACAGCCTTGAGTAACGGAGCCAGGGAACGCCTCACCGATGGCACTGGGTCCCATGATGCCGAAACCAGGGGACACTCCTTTGTCAGCGCAGGCTTCAGGACACAGGGGGTGCTCTTCTCCCATGCAGGATGTGGCTGCCAGGTTGTATCAGGACCTGCTGGAACCACAGACCCCTCCATCGTTTGACAGGTCCCTTCCAGGACCGGCGGACACTCAGGAAAAATGGAGAGGGACACGGGAGAAGCAGGTGAGGATGAAGGTGTGATTACAGCAGCAGGCAGTGAGGGCTCAGCCAAATTGGGCTGCTGCTGCTGCTGAGCCTCACCACCAGGAATAAGGCAAGACAATTCATTCATAGGTGTTAAAAAATGAAAAGGTACTTGCCTTAGTTCCCGGGGTGTGATGGTAGCTGCTGCTGCACCAGACGAGACTCCCCTGGGGAATGTGGAGGTCGTCTGGCGAGGAGGAGATGACACGGGCTCCCGGCAAGACCTCCATACCCGGGAACACTTCTCTGTTGGCACAGGTACAGCTGGTAGGGAGCTCCTCTCCAGCCTGCAGAGCAGGTGTTGAGAACTGGAGACTGAAACAACGAGGACTGTGAGTTCCGGGTAGCTCCACAGGGTGAGGTATGCCTCTATACTGTGCCGCACTGTCCAGACACTGCAGAACCTCCTCGAGAGTGTGGGCAACATGAGCGTTCGATATAATGTTCTCCACTAACTCCGCTGCCCAACACTCGACCTCGTCCATCCCAAAAATGCGAAACTTTGTGCGGGCTGACATCCTTGCAAAACATGGACTTGTAACAAAAATATATGGGAGGAAAGAAAAACAAAAAAGCAACTCACAGTATCTGGGTCAACACTGGCAGCGTCCTTCTGTCATAAACTGGCCCCTCAGGGTAGGACGAAGACCCAAACATTGGACTGTGAGTTGCACATAAGAAGAACAAAATAACTTATGACTTAAGGTAAAAGGCAGGATAATCCAAGTAGACAAAAGGCTGTGGTGTACGGGACCACCGGGGAAGACATGGAGCTCACGTCTGGAGAAAAATAGGAGAACAGACTGGACGGAACCAGGCTGAGGCATGGAGCACACACTGGAGAAAATAAGATGGGGAACTCCTGTAGTAGTAGTAGATTAGTTTATTTGACAGGGACAGTGCAATAAACATAGACAATTAATCAAAGACAATCAATCTGATGTGTTGCACATAGAGTGTATAGCTATTAGCTAATTTGCAACTCTTGTCCCTGGATGGGCTTTAGAAAAAAGAATCAAGTAAAGATGGGGAAAAAAAAATAAAAAATATACACAATAACCACATACATCAATGCAGAAAAATTATAAATACACAATTATAAATATTATAAATTATTGTCTAAACACTTGAGAGATAAAGTGACAAAGTAAGACGGGGGATTCCCGTCAGCACATTGAGAAGGACCCTGCCCCGAGTAGTGGTCCAGCAGTCCTTAAATAGGGCAACCAGGAATAAACACAATTGATACACATGATGAACAGGTGTGGGTAACATGAGCAAAGATGATTAGACCAAATAACTGACAGCTGTGACAGCCCGCAAACTTGAGCTATAGAGGAAGTAAACACAACATGCTGTCAAAAGAAAAGCACAGGAGGATGCAGCAAAAAAGTAACTGACAATAAACACAAAATGAGAAGCAGACCAGATGATACAAAAAGAGAAAAAAATAACCACCAATGCGAGGATAAGATAAATACAAAAAAAAAAGAGATGCAATTAATATAATATACATGGAAACCAAAATACAAAAGGAGAGGGGAGGGTGAAGATGAAGGTAACCTCGTGTCCACACAGGCAAATAATAATAATGATCCAAAACTGGATGGTCATGGATACATAATGTCAAGGACAAAATAATAATAACTAAACTAGGAACAGAGACTTTCATAAATGGAACAAGTGGCAAACTCAAATAACAAAATACATCCAACCAACCAGAATGAATACTAAACTAAAGTGGGAATTTACAGAAAATAATCAGGATGAACTTAAAGCCTGAGCACGGCTCTCCACCCGAGCTCAGCATCGTGTCATAAATAGACAAAGGGAGGGAAGGAAGGAGCCTTGACAGAGGTATGCACACTCTGTTTTTCTAGTTTGTCTCATTTACTCAATTTAATTGTTTACAAGAGCATGTATCCCTACAGAAATTGGTCTTATCAATAAAACAAATGTAAGAGAAGATCTAGAATCACTCCAGACAGTCAGAATCCTTCTATGCACGCTCCTTTCCTTTCCCTCCTTTTTTTTTTTTGTTTTTGTTTTTAGAGCCTTTATCTCCAGACACCAGCCTTCCTAATGGAAAATGAGGGCCGCAGCCCACAAGTTGAGGCCAAATGGCGAGGGAAGGTAAAATAGAGTGAAAGCAGGATAAAGAAAAAAAGGGGGTGGGTGGAAAAATCATCCATCTCATTTCCCTGTTGAGGGCCGTTTTGAATTTTCTGAATGATGCTGGAAACAGATTCAGTCTCCTCAATCCTCCCACTGTGAATGTGCTCTGAAGATGACCATAATAAGAGGGGCGGGCTCAGAAAGCCATCAAATCCTCTGGAGTGCATTGATAAGGAGCTGACTCTCTGTGTGTGTGTGTGTGTGTGTGTGTGTGTGTGTATGCATGCATGGCCAGGGAACGAACACATACTGTGTGCAAGGGATGGTATGGAGTGAGGTTGGGAATCCCTGCAGGTAACGACCAAATTAACTGTGCTACCAGTTTGTATATTTTCATTTTCTGTTCCATCAGTACAATATTTTAGCTTAAAGTGAGTCTATTCAGGCATTCATTGATGCCACTGGAAGAATTCTAATAACCTTGGATGATTCGCTGTCTTTTTATTTGGAACCACTTGGTTTTTTTTTTGTTTTTTTTTTCTAAATGCTTCAAAAACATACAGTGCATCCGGAAAGAATTCACAGCACTTCACTTTTTCCACATTTTGTTTTGTTACAGCCTTATTCCAGAAGGGATTAAATTCATTTTTTCCTCAAAATTCTACACACAGTACCCCATAATGACAACGTGAATTTTTTTTTTTTGAGATTTTTGCAAATTTGTTAAAAATAAAAAACTAAGAAATCACGTGTACATAAGTATTCACAGCCTTTGCTTAATACTTTGTTGATGCACCTTTGGCAGCAATTACAGCCTCAAGTTTTTTTGTTTTTTTTTAATATGATGCCACAAACTTGGCACACCTATCTTTGTGCAGTTTCCCCCATTCCTCTTTGCAGCACCTCTCGAGCGCCATCAGGTTGGATGGGAAGTGTTGGTGCACAGCCATTTTCAGATCTCTCCAGAGATGTTCAATTGGATTCAAGTCTGGGTTCTGGCTGGGCTACTCAAGGACATTCACAGAGTTGTCTTGAAGCCACTCCTTCGATATCTTGGCTGTGTGCTTAGGGTCATTGTCCTGCTGGAAGATGAACCATCACCCCAGTCTGAGGTCAAGAGCGCTCTGGAGCAGGTTTTCATCCAGGATGTCTCTGTATATTGCTGCATTCATCTTTCCCTCTATGCTGACTAATCTCCCAGTTCCTGCCACTGAAAAACATCCCCACAGCATGATGATGCCTGAAACATAAAGCCTGGCATTCACGGCAAAGAGTTCAATCTTTGTCTCATCAGACCAGAGAATTTTGTTTCTCGTGGTCTGAGAGTCCTTCAGGTGCCTTTTGACAAACTCCAGGAGGGCTGCCATGTGCCTTTTACTAAGGAGTGGCTTCCGTCTGGCCACTCTACCATACAGACCTGATTGGTGGATTTCTGTAGAGATGGTTGTCTTTCTGGAAGGTTCTCCTCTCTCCATAGAGGAACACTGGAGCTCTGACACAGTGACCATCGAGGTCTTGGTCACCTCCCTGACTAAGGCCCTTCTCCCCCGATCACTCAGTTTAGACGGCCGGCCAGCTCTAGGAAGAGTCCTGGTGGTTGTGAACTTCTTCCATTTACGGATGATGGAGGCCACTGTGCTCATTGGAACCTTCAAAGCAGCAGAAGTTTTTCTGTACCCTTCCCCAGATTTGTGCCTCGAGACAATTCTGTCTCGGAGGTCTATAGACAATTCCTTTGACTTCATGCTTGGTTTGTGCTCTGACATGCACTGTTAACTGTGGGACCTTATATAGACAGATGTGTGCCTTTCCAGATCATGTCTCATCAACTGAATTTAACACAGGCAGACTCCAATTAAGCTGTAAAAACATCTCAAGGATGATCAGTGGAAACAGGATGCATCTGAGCTCAATTTTGAGCTTCATGGCAAAGGTTCTGAATACTTATGTACATGTGATTTCTTATTTTTTTATTTTTAATAAATCTCCAAAAATCTCAATTTTTTTTTCACATTGTCATTATGGGTTATTGTGTGTAGAATTTTGATGGAAAAATGAATTTATTCCCTTTTGGAATAAGACTGTAACAGAACAAAATGTGGAAAAAGTGAAGTGCTGTGAATACTTTCCCGATGCACTGTATGAAAGCCGTTTCTCATTACAAGTGATGCTCAGACAGATGGTACTCAGAGAACTAAAATAAAAATGTTGGTAATCTCACAATTGCCATTCAGTTACATCTGATAGATATGTTTATCAATTGGAAACTACTGGCAGATTCTACTGTGTAAGAGACTACATTTTCCTGTAGTTCCACTAAGAGGTTCATGTAGGTTTTGATACAACTGTCTCCACACATGGGAGAGTAAGTTACATTAGTATGCAACAGGATTGAAGTTATGGCTCATACAGAATTTTTGGCACTGACCTCCAACATAAAACACTGTATGTAATTGTTTACCAGCACATATTATAAGATAAGATAAGCCTTTATTAGTCCCACAATGGGGAAATTCCAGTATTGCAACAGCACAGGGATAGCAACACTCAGAGCAATAATTAAGAAGATACGAAAAATAAAAATAAGAGCAGTGAATATACATACGTACACATAAATATATAAATATATATACAGAATGCGGAGCATTATAGCAAGATGGAATAAACAGCATAACCGTCTACTTAGTTATCCTACATAGATTGAATATGTACCCATACATATTGCCACCCTCCGTAGCGACTGATATTGTCCTAGTTGTATACTGAAGGGGACCATTTGTATAAGTCTGTTGCGTCTTTTGCATTCAGTACTATTAGGTTGTCACGCTTTTTTGCTATCTCTGCGGGCAGCCCTGCTTAGGTTATACAGTCTGACAGCCGTAGGTAGGAAGGACCTGCGAAACCTCTCGGTTGCGCACCTAGGATGATGTAGTCTACTGCTAAATGGGCTCCTCAGTGCGTTCAGTATGTCCTGCATAGGGTGGGACTCGGACTCCAGCAGAGATGACAGTTTAGCCACCATCCTTCTCTCTCCCATCTCCTCCACTGGGTCAAAGCGTTGCCCCAGGACAGATCTAGCTTTCTTGATCAGTTTGTTCAGTCTCTTCCTATCGGCTGCTGTAATGTCATAGAATGTCTTCAGCAGCCCCCTTTGTACACCAAAAGACCTGAGCCTCCTCAGTAGGAACAGCCTGTGCTGTCCCTTCTTGTAGAGTGAGTCGGTATTGTGTGACCAGTCTAGTTTATTGTTCAGATGAACACCAAGGTACTTGTAGGATGTCACCATCTCAATGTCCGTTCCCTGTATGTTTACTGGTGCTGTGAGGGGTTGTCCTTGCCTGCAGTAGTCCATCACCAGCTCCTTAGTTTTCCTCGCATTGATCTGGAGGCAGTTCCAATGGCACCAGTCCACGAAGTCCTGGATAAGACCTCTGTATTCAGCTTCATCTCCGTTGGAGATGAGACCGACGATCGCAGAGTCGTCAGAGAACTTCTGTAGATGGCAGTGTGTTGTGTTGTGTGAGAAGTCCGCAGTATAAAGGGTGAACAGGAAGGGAGCCAAAACCGTTCCCTGGGGTGCCCCCGTGCTACCGATGATCGTGTCGGACACACAATCTCGGGTTCTCACAAACTGTGGCCGGTTAGTGAGGTAGTCCAGGATCCATGATGACAGGTGCTGGTCCACCCCTGTGCACAGCAGCTTGTCCTTCAGGATCATCGGTTGGATTTTGTTGAAAGCACTGGAGAAGTCAAAGAACATGATCCTCACCGCATTCCCGGGCTTCTCCAGGTGGGACAGAGAACGGTGAAGGAGGAAGATCACTGCATCCTCCACCCCAATGCCATGCTGGTAGGCGAACTGGAGTGGATCCATTGCTGGTCCCACCAGGGGGCGGAGGTGAGCAAGGAGCAGTCTCTCCAGGGTCTTCATCATGTAAGACATCAGGGCCACTGGTCTGTAGCTGTTCAGATCTTTGGGGTGGGAAGTCTTTGGTACAGGTACCACACAAGATGTTTTCCACAGCTGTGGTACCCTCCCCAGCTTCAGGCTCAGGTTGAAGATGTGCGCCACAATCCCACACAGCTGGTCTGCACAGGACTTGAGGAGCTTCGCGCTGATGCCGTCTGGTCCCGAGGCCTTCCTCGCCTTGATCTTCCTCAGCTCCGTCCTCACCTGGGTCTTAGTGAGGGTCAGGTTGGGGGGCTGTGTGCTAGGAGTGGGGGGGTGTTGGTGGAGTGGGGTGTGGACAGCAGGTCTCAATGACTTTAGAGGCAGCAGTGGTTGTTGTGCAGTCGGTGGGGAGGGCGGTTTGTCAAACCTATTAAAAAACAGGTTCAGATTGTTCGCCCACTCCCTGCCCCCCGTGGCCTGGGGGGAGGTATTCTGGAGCCCACAGATGGTTTTAAGGTTTCTCCAGACCCCACCGATGTCGCTCTGTTGCAGCTTGTCCTCCATCTTCTTCCTGAAGCTGCCCTTGCCTTATTTATGCTTTGACGTTAAAGGTGTACTAGATTATATTTTCATGAAAACAGATTTAAAAAAAAAAAATACATCAACCAAGTGTTAAGAAAGGCGCAGAATTAAAGTCTTTGTATTCTTCAAAAAAATAATATAGTGTTAAAAAATACTTTTGAAAATTTTTACATGTCTGAACTAATCATAATATTTACAGTTGAAACCAGAAGTTTACATACACTGTATAAAAAGACACAACTTTTTTTTTCCCTCACTGTCTGACATTAAATCAGACTAAACTTCCTTTTTTAGGCCACTTAGGATTACCAGTTTATTTTTATTTGCAAAATTTCTTTATTACTTTCTTCAAAGTCAGAAGTTTATATACATTTCCTTAGTATTTGGCAGTATTGTCTTTAAACTGTATAACTTGGGTCATACATTTTGAGTATCTTTCCACAAGCTTCTCACAATAGTCTGCTGGAATTTTGGCCCATTCCTCCTGACAGAACCGATGTAACTGAGTCAGGTTTGTAGGCTGCCTTGCTCACACACATCTTTTCAGCTGTGCCCACAAATTTTCTATAGGACTGAGATCAGGACTTTGTGATGGCCGCTCCAAAATATTGACTTTGTTGTCCTTAAGCCACTTTTTAACTAAGGTCATTGTCCATTTTGAAGACCCATTTGCACCTAAGCTTTAATTTCCTGGCTGATGTCTTGAGACAACTTCAATATTTCAACATAATATTGTTTCCTCGTGATGCCATCTGTTTTGTGATGTGCACCAGTCCCTCCTACAGCAAAACACCCCCACACCATAATGCTGCCACCCCGCTACTTTATATTTGGGATGGTGTTCTCAGCCTTGCAAGCTTCTCCCTTTTTCCTCCAAATTTAACTATGGTTTTTGTGGCCAAACAGTTCAATTATAGTTTCCTCAGACCACGGGACATGTCACCCTCCTGCTATGTTACGGGTCAAATTGACCCATTTTAAAGTTTGAACATCTAGGAAAAATAGTTAAAAGTATTTTTTCAGTATGAAACTTCTTCTGCTTGCCTTAATTAGTGTAATCAACATATAATATGAAAATGGTTCATCTCACATATTTGCAATCACCCCCTGCATGTTTATATCACATAGATACTGTTTGGGTCAATGTGACCCAACAGTCAAACTGGAGGTAAAAGGGTGTCAGAAATGTCAGACTATTTCTTTCTTTGCACCTTATTGCAACATATTTCACACACACACACACACACACACACACACACAGATGCAGGTGTTATGACTTTTGACGGGAACCATTTATGTTCTCTTGGGAAAACTCCACCCATATTCAGTGGACACTCAACAGGGGAGGGGCAAAACATATAAAAGCTTTTCTGCATGGGAGTCCTACCAACATTACACTGTCAGGCAGACCTTTACAAAATGAGCAGCAGAAGCAAAAGGATGACAGTCCAGGAGGCTCTGGAAGCCATCTTTGATCATGACAGTGAAATAGAGGAGGATGTGTCTGAAGATGAAAACTATCTTGAGCTAAATTCTGATTCTAATGATTCTGATTTTGAGCCAGATGAGGGAATAGCTATTCCTGTTCCTCCAAGCAAGACATTTATGTCAAAAAATGGTGAAATACATTGGTCTTCATCCCCAAATGTGTGTCAGGCAAAACTGTCTGCAGAAAACATAATAAAGACAGTGCCAGAGCCCACTAGGATGGCAGTGACTCGTGTGACTGACATCAAGTCAGCTTTTGAGCTGGTCATGCCAGATTCAATACAGAAAATCATTCTGGAAATGATTAATCTAGAAGGGAGGTGTGTTTTGGGGGAGAAGTGGAAGGAGCTGGACAAAACACATTTAGATGCGTATTTGGGGCTCCTCATCCTGGCTGGGGTCTATAAATCAAAGGGTGAATCAACAGCCAGTATGTGGGATGCAGAGACAGGGAGGCCGATATTTCGAGCCACAATGTCTCTGGAGACTTTTCGCATTTTCTCCAGAGTAATCCGATTTGATAATCGAGAGACAATGGCTGGTAGACGGGAGAGAGACAAGCTGGCAGCTATTAGGACAGTGTGGGACAAGTGGGTAGAGCAACTTCCACTACTCTATAACCCAGGCCCTAATATCACAGAAGATGAAAAGCTGGTGGCATTCAGAGGTCGCTGCCAATTTAGGCAATATATGCCTTCCAAACCAGCTAAATATGGAATAAAAATCTGGGCAGCATGTGATGCAAACACCAGCTATGCATTGAATATGCAGGTTTACACTGGAAAGCCGGTTGGAGGAGCCCTGGAGAAGAATCAGGGCACAAGGGTCGTGCTCGACATGGCACAGGGTCTCAAGGGGCACAACATAACCTGTGACAATTTTTTCACAAACTACAACTTGGGTCAGGAGCTTCTGAAGAGAAAGCTCACAATGGTTGGAACTATCCGAAAGAACAGGGCTGAACTCCCTGCTGAGCTGCTGGTAATCAAGAACAGGACCCCTCAATCTTCCATGTTTGCCTTCACAGACACCACAGCCCTAGTGTCTTACTGCCCTAAAAAGGGAAAAAATGTTGTGCTCATAAACACTCTGCACAAAAATGCTGATATAAGCACAAGAGAGGACCAGAAACCAAGCATGATCCTGGATTACAATGCCACCAAAGGGGGGGTATTATGTTTTATATGTTGGTCTTTCAAAAGTAATAAAGTGGTGAAACATTAAAAAAAAAAAAGTTTGAACATGTTTTTTTTTTAATGAAAAACGAGTGAATTATCTTAATTGAACCTTTACCTATTAGAGGTAAGGAACACCAATGCACTAAATATTGATAGAATAGTTTGTAGTGGAATTAGTAATGAAATATTAACAATGTTTGTTAGGATTTTTTTGGTTTCGGACGTCTTTTGGATAATTATACATGCACCGGGTCAAATTGACCCGGGAACACCATTGTTGTTCCTGACAAATGAACATAACAGGAGGGTTAAGGTATTTGTCCCTGTGTGCATTTGCAAACTGTAATCTGGCTTTTTTTATGTTGCTTTTGGAGTAATAGCTTCTTCCTCACTGAGTGGTCTTTCAGCCCATGTTGGCACAGGACTCATTTCACTGTGGATAACACTTACCATCATCAGCCAGCATCTTTACAAGGTCTTGCTTTTGTTTTGGGGTTGGTATGCACATTTCGCACCAAAACTGATTCATCTCAGGGACACAGAACCTGTCTCCTTCCCGACCAGTATTATATGCAAGTATAAAGACTATGGGAATGTCCAGCCATAATTGAACAGATGAACATGGCACCTTCAGGCATCTGGAAACTGTACCCAAGATGAACCCGATTTGTGGAGGTCCACAATTGTCTTACTGATATCTTGGCTGATTTCTTTTGTTTTCCCATGATGTCACACAAGGAAGCATTGTGTCTGAGGTGTGCCTTAAAGTATATCCCCAGCTGGGCCTCCCATTAACTCAAATGTTGTCAATTAACCTATCAGAAGCTACCAAAGCGATGCCATCATCATCTGGCCTTTCCCAAATTGTTTAAAGGCTTAGTAATCTTAGTGCATGTAAACTTCTGACTTTGAGGAAAGTAATGAAAAATTCTCTAAAAAATATTTAGCAAATAGAAGGGATTCTGGTAATCCTAACTGACCTAAAACAGGAAAAAATTAGTCTGATTTAATGTCAGACAATGAAAAAAAAGTTGTGTGTCCCATCCCACAGTGTACCCAACTTTGCAAACAATTTAAAATATTACTCCTTAAGCCAAAACTGGCTTAAACAACTGGGATGTTCACAATTTGCAAGTTCAAGAAAGGCTGGAGACATGCATAAAGTATGAATTTGATTTATTTAAATTGACTTATAATGGTAACTTCGAAACAGACTGGAATTAAAAACTTTATAAACCTAAATGATAAAAGAAGATAAAAGAACCAATGTTACCCTCTGATGACTAGGAAGCAGGGGACTATGAGGAGAGTCCATCAGTGAGACACCATACACAAACACTATTCCATATGTGTAAAAGTGCACTGCAAATCAAAATAAAAAAAAATATACCTACCATCTTTAAAACAAACACACACAAGCAAGGAGGGGATGGTGTACTCCAGGTGAGCTCTCCGCAGGAGGTCCGAGCAACTAGCCATCCATCCATCTTCTTCCGCTTAATCCTTTTTAGCCTATTTACCAGCATCTTTGGGTGAGAGGCAGGGTACACCCTGGACAGATCGCCAGTCCATTGCAGTGCCAACACAAAGAGACAGACAACCATTCACTCTCCTATTCATACCTAAGGACAATTTAGAATCCCCAGTTTGATGCCAATTTACCTAACTTGCATGTTTTTGGCATGTGGGAGGAAACCGGAGAAATCCCGGAGTAAACCCACGACCAACTAGACAAAGTAAATTCAAATCAGTATCAGATGGTTCAAAACACTGAAAAGAATCAAAATAAAATTAACTTCTAAAGGTTTTAAAATCAGGTATGCAGTTGGAAGTCAGTCTATATCATAAAGGCAACATAAAATCCATATAAAATATTGGCTCCATTAATACTCTTGCAGCACAAATGATTTACAGTGGTGTGAAAAAGTGTTTGCCCCCTTCCTTATTTCTCATTTTTTTTAGCATGTTTGTCACACTTAAATATTTCAGATCATCCAACAAATTTAAATATTAGACAAAGATAACACAAGAAAACAAAAAATGTGTCACACGGCACACGGGGGAGAGAATGAAAAACCCAGTCGCTGGAATAGAGAGTGCCATGTTTAAAGTTCACGACAAAATAACAAGTCCAGCTGACCACCAAGTTACAGTTCAGTTTAACCACACAAAAATACGGAGAGGTGTAATGACAGGATTAGGCCGCCAGACATGCAGGGAGCCTCCCAGATGCTCTACAGCCCGGTCTATGGGGAGCCTAGTGGTGCAGGGCTGCGATACACTCAAAACAGGAAGACAATCAGCCTAGTGCTGCAGGGCTGCTTAGCACGAGAGAAAAGGCGAAACAGACGCTTACAGTGCTGGAGCAAATCTGGGGCGCATCGTGCAGTCTGGAGGATGAGGTTGAGAAGCAGGGCCAGCTGAAACACCAAGGGAATACTCAGGTTTGAAATGACGGGCTGGAGAACAGCGAAGGTAATGATCCACATATGGGGAGAACTGGCTGCCGCATATGGAGGCGAATGCCCCGACAATCTCTTTCCTCTGAAGCGGCAAACAAATACTCCTGAGGCTAATGAGGAAAGAGATTGTTGGTGCGAGAATGCGTGGGCAGGACTGATTGGCACCAGGTGTGTGAGAGGGCGTGTGAATGAGAGTGAATGGAGCATGTGCATGCGTGTGTGTGTGTGGGTGGGTGTGTGTATGTGGGTGACTACCAGTGACAGTGCAGCTGACGGCACTTGACAGGAGGAGGGGGTGTACCAGAGCTGTCAGGAGGAAACTAGAGCAAAGCATAACAACCCAGATTCATGATAAAATGCATTTTTTTTTAAATGAAAGTGTTTATTATTAAGGGAAACAAAAATCCAAACCTACATTGCCCTGTGTGAAAAAAGGATTGACCCCTAAACCTAATAACTGGTTGGGCCACCCTTAGCGGCAACAACTGCAATCAAGCATTTGCGATAACTGGCAATGAGTCCTTTACATCGCTGTGGAGGAATTTTGGCCCATTCATCTTTACAGAATTGTTGTAATTCAGCCACACTGGAGGGTTTTCAAGCATGATCTACCTTTTTCAGGTCATGATTCAGGTCAGAACTTTGACTAAGCCACTCCAAAGTCTTCATTTTGTTTTTCCTTAAGCCATTCAGAGATGGACTTACTGGTGTGTTTTGGATCATTGTCCTGCTGCAGAACCAAAGTGGGCTTCAGCTTGAGGTCACAAATAGATTGCCAGACATTCTCCTTCAGGATTTTTTTGATAGACAGTAGAATTCATGGTTCCATTTACCACAGCAAGTCTTCCAGGTCTTGAAGTAGCAAAACAGCCCCAGACCATCACACTACCACCACCATATTTTATTCTGAAATGCTATTACTTTTACGCCGGATGTAATGGGACACACACCTTCCAAAAAGTTTGACTTTTGTCTCGTCAGTCCACAAAGTATTTTCCCAAAAGTGTTGGGGATCATCAAGATGTTTTCTGGCAAAACTGAGACGAGCTTTTATGTTCTTTTTGCTCAGCAGTGGTTTTCGTCTTTGAACTCTGCCATGAAGGCCATTTTTACCTAGTCTCTTTCATACGGTGGAGTCATGAACACTGACCTTAACGGAGGCAAGTGAGGCCTGCAGTTCTCTGGATGTTGTTGTGGGGTCTTTTGTGACCTCTTGGATGAGTCGTTGTGACGCTGTTGGGGTAATCTTGGTTGGCCAGCCACTCCTGGGAAGGTTCACCACTATTCCATGTTTTTGCCATTTGTGGATAATGGCTCTCACTGTGGTTTGCTGGAGTCCCAAAGTTTTAGAAATGGCTTTATAACCTTTTCCAGACTAATAGATCTCAATTACTTTGTTTCTTATTTGTTCCTGAACTTCTTTGGTTCACAGCATGATGTCTAGCTTTTGAGGATCTTTTGGTCTACTTCACTTTGTTAGGCAGGTCCTATTTTAGTGATTTCTTGATTGAGAACAGGTGTGGGAGTAATCAGGCCTGGTTGTGGCTAGAGAAATTGAACTCAGCTTTCCAAAGATGTGATAAACCAGTTGTTTGTTTGTATGTTTTAACAGAGGGGCAATCACTTTTTCACACAAGGCCATGTAGGTTTGGATTTTTTTTATCCTTAATAATAAACACCTTGATTTAAAAACAGCATTTTGTGTTTACTTGTGTTATCTTTTTCTAATATTTGTTATGATCCCTCGTGCGCCATTATGCAGTGCACAGAGGGAGGAATGGAAACCCACGAGCAGGAGTAGAAGCATGCACTTTATTGAACAAAACAGAGAAACAGTCCAGCAAACAGTTACGGGATCAACAAGGGGATGAGACACAGTCAGTGAGGAAACCAGGAGAGCTGGGATGTCCCTAAGACACTCAACAGCCCACAGAAGGAAATGCCTAGTGTCGCAGAATAACTGAACGGCACAAGGAGAAAGGCAAACGTTAACTTACGGGTTGGAGCGGTCCGCGACGGTCTGTGCTGTCCAGTGTGAGCAGGCTAACAGGAACAGCTGCTAACATCTGGCACCGAGCGGTGTTAGGAGATGTTAGAGAATACAACAAGTCAGGCTGAAAGTAAACTGTAGGGAATGGAGGATTGCTTACACAGAGAGAACAGACACAGTGTACGAAGCGCAATGATCCGGCGATCTCTTCCTACTCTGACAGAGCTTAAGTAATAACCATACTAATGAGGAAAGAGACCGCCGGTGTGAATGTGCGTGGCTGGACAGAATAGGAAACAGGTGTGCGTAAGTGAGTGTCTGAGCATGTGAATGATAATGAATGGAGGGGTGTGTGAGTGTGTAATGAGGAACAGCTGGTGCACTGACAGGAGGAGGGGGCGTGGCCGAGCTGTCAGGGAGCGGAGGACCCAAGCTGAAGTGCCTGATGGAAAATAAACAATGGAAAGAGACCAAAACAGAACTGGGTTTGGGACACCAAACCCATGACAATATTTAAATTTGTTTGATGATCTAAAACATTTAAGTTTGACAAACACACAAAAAAACAGAAATCAGGAAGGGGGCAAACACTTTTTCACATCACTGTAAGCACAGACAGTAAAAGAAAATACAGGTGTTGATTCCAAGGAAACAGTCCACTCAAATATCGGAGTCAACTCAAGTCATCCAACAGCAGACAAAGCAGCAGTCCAGCATCTAACATGGGCCTACAGGATAGGCCCATGTTAGATGGGTTTGTCTGTTTACATGCTTTACCTTTTCTGGATGGTGAGGAGGACCTATGGTGTACAATGGACCAGCACCATTGGGGACCTTCACAACACAATATACTGTAGTATGGGGCTTCAGTGGTGCTAGATCTTGTTTCTGCCCCTCATGTTGTGATCCCTCAAGTACACCATTTGGCCAAGCTGTAATGGTTAAGAAGTCTGTTTTCACTTTGTTGTGCTGCTGCATGTATCAATTTCTTTGCTCCCTCCATTGCCACTTTAAGGTGCTTCTGATGGTCTTGTACCCAAGTTTTAGTGGGTCCATGAACTGGCTTCTCCACTCTTCCTAACAGGAAATCAACTGGCAACTAGGGCTCTTGTCCAAATATCAGAAAATAAGGTGTTTCACTAGTGGTCTGGTGGACAGTCGTGTTGCAGTCTTGGGGTGAACTGTTTTAGCTTGTGCACACCTTTCACATTGTTGGCAGTAGTTCTGAATGTCTTTCAACATCCCAGGCCAAGAGCACCTTTGACTCACCAGTGCAAGTATCCTTTCCATCCCTTGATGGTCATGGTCATCATGAAGCTGCTGAAGGACATCACCTTTGAGACACTGTGGCAACACTAGTTGATTTGTTGCATTCCCACATTCAGATGGGAACACTTGACAATAACGAACTCTTTCCCTATCCTTTAACTTCTTCCACTGATGTAACATTTCCAATATTGCTACAGCCAAGCTTCTCCGATAGGACATGACAAGCCACCAGGCTAGTTGCAGTTGGCCAAGTCCGGCCACCATACTGACCAGGAATGCATTTCCCAAACTCTAATGGAGGTTAGACTTGAACCAACATAGTCCCATGCATTGTTTAACTAACCAACATCTAAGTTAAGGTTGTTTACCAAAGTGTTAGGATCAACATGAGACTGTTAGTTCAAACTACGTTGGTTTTAACCACTCAGAGAATCTCGGAATGCTTTGATCATATGTGAAGGCAATTGTCACAGTGTAGCGTATTAAAAGAAAACACTAATTCAGTACGTGTAGCACATCATGCCAAATCAAAAATGTGTAAAATATGACTGGTGTAATTATTAAAAGCATGAAACATATGTTACCTTAGTGAAATATATCATACCAAATAAGTTGTTGATGCCACTTAATATCTCTGATATACATCATGCAAATATCAACATAAGTGCCATGATGTAGTGGTGAAAGTGATTATGTGACTGACTATCCAATGGGAATCGCAGGGGTTCAAGTCACCTTTGAAATTGACTTTTTTTTTTCTTTCTCCAAGAAGTAAAAAAAGTACTGTTCCTCTAATTTCAACCCTATTACATTTAAATTATCATTTTAAATAAAATGATCATAAACGGTTTTATCAGCTCACAAGGGTTTAATCTGTGTTTTTTCTATTTACATGAACAGTGTATCTGAGCAACAATTTTAATTCAAGTACTGAAATTACAAAAAAACAAAACAAAACAGTAGCGATACTATTTTAATACTATAGTCAAACATTTTAAACAATATATATTTTTTTTGTAATGGGGTCGCTCAAAATGTACCACATAACATCTAACAACTATTATAAAAAGTGTATCTTTGATGAAGTGGAAAAGCCAATTATTTGATGGTTTATATTTTATAATATATAATAGAAATGTATAAAATAAAGGATTACCTGCCAGCTGTGTCTTCTGTCATTATTTACAGTTTTCTCCACCTATATGGTCCTACTGCAGCTCCTGAGCTGTCGTAGCAATGACACAACTTTACAACAGTGTTTGTAAGCATTCACTGGAATTTTGGCTTTGGGAAACACCCGTGTTGTTCAGTGATGCATTGGACAAGATAGTTAATGCTCAAACTGATAAACTTTATTGTATTTTTTTTGCAAATATTCAATCATTTTGAATTTGATGCTTGCAACACTTTCCAAAAAAGCTGAGAGGGGGGCATGTTTATCACTGTGTTACATCATCTTTCCTTTTAACAGCACTCAATAAGCATTTAGGAATGGAGGACACTAATTGTTGAAGCTTTGTAGGTGGAATTCTTTCCCATTCTTGCTTGATGTACGACTTCAGTTGCTCAACAGTCCAGGGTCTCTGTTGTTGTATTTTGCGCTTCATACGACACATTTTCAATGGGAGACAGGTCTGGACTGCAGGCAGACCAGTTTAGTACCCTCACTCTTTTACTATAAAGTCACGCTGTTGTAACACGTACAAAATGTGGCTTGGCATTGTCTTGCTGAAATAAGTAGGGATGTCCCTGAAAAAGCTTAGATGGCAGCATATGTTCCTCCAAAACCTGTATGTACCATTTAATGATGTACAGTGGTACCTCTACTTACGAAATTAATTCGTTCCGGAAGTATTCTCGTAACGTGAAAATTCCGTAAGTAGAGGCGCGTTTTACATGTAAATGCCGTAATCCGTTCCAAGCCCCCCAAAATTCGGGCATAATTTTTTTATAAATCATAAAAACGCATCAAAACATGTAACAAATACATGTTACAATTAGATTACTGCACAATAAACATAAAATGAGAGTTTAAAATGAGAGAAAGAATAATAAAAGAGAAAGAATAATAAAAATTATGTTCATTTACCCTTTAACTGCTATCGTCGTCGACGTCGTCACCTTTTGCCTTCTTTGATTCATGTTCTTATCCAAGGACGTTTGTTTTTGTCGGCTTGTAAGGGCTTCCTTTTGTTTTAATACCGTGCTGATCGTTGATGTATTACGGCCATATTCTTTGGCGAGATCAACCAAACGCATCCCCTTTTCATACCTTTCGATTATCTCCTTCTTTGTTTGTATGGACAAAAAAACTCTCTTCTTCTTTTCTCCTTTTCCACTTATCTCCGTCACTTTCTTGGGGCCCATAGCGAATAAATGTTAATTCTGTACTGTACACACACATAAAACTTTCACCTTGTTCTTAATAAAGTTTTGGAAAAAAAAAAAAACTTTGTGGCCAATGGGATACCAGGAAGATGCTAGGCGATAGCCAATGGCAGAGCAGCTACAGGTATGTTTACGTTCGGTAACCTACGGGAGCTGCGAGGAGCGCGTACTTTTTTGCCTTTCGTATCCTGAAATTTCGTTCGTAACAAGAGGCAATATTTTCCCGTTGAGGCGTGTCGTAACCTGAAAATGCCGTATGTAGAGACGTTCGTAAGTAGAGGTACCACTGTACAGGTTTAAAGGGTACCTGTAGCGCATTTTAATTAATAGCTATTTCAAAGGATCAAATATGATACTGGCGGTTCCGTCCTGTAATTTTGGTCACGATTCCTTCTCAAATATGTGCGAGTTTCAAGTTACTGCTCTGTCTGTCAGTCAGTCATGGTCAGGGACATCTTGTCTCCTCGGTGTTTCAGCACCGGTAGTGATGCACAGTTACTGCTTTGTGCAATTGACTGAGCTGCAGTATAGCAGTCAACAAAGTCTCAACATCAGAATTTTTAGTAATTTTTTACAACCATGTACAAGCAAATCTACCCGCATATAATTTAGTAAAATAAAATTCTAGTATATCAAGATTTATTCAACATGTTCTGAAGTTACTTGACTGGGAACTTGCCTGGTCGTCAGATTCCCTTCAGCTGCTGGTCCCCGGAGGTACTTGTGGGTCATGCCGTCAATGAAGGCCATTTCTAAGGACAGTTTGTGCAGTATATATTTGTGCAGATTTTGCGCTGTTTTCAACTCAGATCTCGACCCACTGAGCATCTGCTGAACGCGTTTACTCATCCACGTTAAACACATTTACTCGTCTGCGGTAAAGCCCGAATCAACAAGTGTACGTCACTTCCAGCCAGCAGTGGCTGCTTCCCATTGGTTTTGACCGAGTGGTTTTCATGGGATAATATTATTCAGTATACGGACTCTAGGGGGTGATTTTTACTGAATAAACACATTTTTGGTTTATAAGTAATACCTAAACCCCGATTAATGTTGTTATAATGACCAGTACTGGTTTCCTTTACTGGTGCATTCACAGACGTGCAAGTTACCCATGCCATGGGCACTAACACTCCCCCATACCATCACAGATGCTGGCTTTGAACTTAACACTGAGAAGAATCTGGATGGTCCTTTTCCTCTTTAGCCTGGAGGGCATGACATCCATGATTTTCAAAAACAACTTGAAACGTGGCTCTTCATAATGGTCTTCATCAAGTGACCTCTAGTGGTCATATAAATAATGCCACAGTGACATGGCCAAGGGCTATAATTGTAATGTGTGTAAAGCAGACCCTCACCTTTTCCTAAGTGAAGATGAAAAGACAGATGGCAGTGGATATGAATTGGAAGTTGAATGAAAGCGTAGGTTTTTTAGTACCATTCATCATCTCCTGCCATCTCCAGACAAGTACTTCAACAGTTTGAAATGGTAAGCAGTAAGGGTGGGAGAAAAACCAATACAGATATACTAGTATTGTGATATTTCATTACAAATTATTAATGTTGCACATACAAACTTATCTATCTCAATACTGGTGTAATAAAACCAATTGATAATCATATTGTGGGGCCTCTGAAGATTCCCATCCCTAGTGAAAGATGTTGCACAAGCACAGTGAAAGCAGTCAGTGGGTGTGGAAAGCATCTGCAGTGCATGTTAAAACATTTTTGTAATGGCACATTTTTTATGGGTGGGAAAACGTGCAATTGGTACTAGTTTTGGTGGCATCAGGTTGAGAACTTCATGCAGTTGCACACAAATAGTTGCACATTTTGCTTTTACTTTTTTCACTTCCATTTTTTTAAACTGTCCCCATATGGCCCTTCACATCCAGAGCTGTGTGTTAGCATGAGACACACTTGCCTTCAGCCAGTCAAAAATTAGCAGAAACCCACACAAAAACTTAATTGCCTTTTCCATCTGCATTGATTTAATTAAGACTACACATTGCAATCCCACAGGAAAATATGCCTTATTTGTGATTCATATGTTTCATTAATATTTGTTTGTCTTTTGTTTTTCATCTCAGAGCCACCATCAGAGCAAGACTCAGCAACTATTTAATGGCAGATAAGTTGGAAGTGTACTTTTCTGTGTGCAGCTTCACCCATATTTCAAAATGATCAGACAATATAGGATCCACAGTGTAAATCTAATAAGTCAAAAACACAATTAATCACTTCAGATATTTTTGTATTTGAATGCTGTTTTATCTCACTGTTGACAGAATTCTAACTTAGTGCATATGTCCAAATCCCCAGAAATCATTATTCAACTGTCAAATCTTTTATTTTGCCTAGTGATATACAATATGACCGAGTGTGGGTCTTTCTCTCTTTTTTAATGCAGCTAAGGAGAAAGTACATTGTGTTGACCAAAACCACAGCTGTAATGCAATTGCTTGATGAGTTATTAATCGTTTGATTTACTTGACTCAAATTATATATGTGCTATTTATGTATCTGAAAATATATGAACTTGAGGTGTTATACTGTTAGCCATTTGAGTTTTAACTACTTAGCAACCCTTGGGTGTGCCTTGAGCCATCTTTAAATTGCTTTCTGCAAGGATTCAGTTGTATTTTGAATGAAATGCAGAAGTAACATACAATGTGGGTGTTACTTTGCTCTAATTCAGGCAGGCTTTGCCAGTGTAAAATCAGCATTTGAAAATAATTTGCTGTTACCATAATTGATTAGCTGACATTATTACCCCTTTTCAATTATTATTAATATGTCTGTGATTGTAACATTTCCCTCACAAGTCGTTCATACCCATTAGACGTGTCGAGAATAATTAATGGTTTTTAATAAAGACAAAGGGATTCCTCGTGAGGCAGCAGAGCCAGGGAAAGGCAGCGTGCAGCTCTGTATTAAAACATATTGCAATGCTAAGAGAGAGGAAAACAGTCATTCATCACACCATGCTAATGTCCATGCTTCAGTATCCAGCAAGTGGCTGGAGCTGTTTGCGTAGTTGCACCTTTGCATGCACAAGGATGTATCTGGATCCTCTTGCACTTTAGGAGTCACCGGCATATGATGTAGGTCCTCATTAGCACATAATTGGCCTAATGAAAAAAAAAAAAAAAAGAATGTTGCAAGAGTAAATCACTCGTAGTCGGAGATAAACTCTGCTCTGAGCACTGTCAGAGTTTTAATTCCGAAAAAGACAGACATCCTAATGTTGGCACTTTTTTTAGAATGTATGAGAAGACACTGCATAAACACTTTGTTTTTCTTACTTTTCTTAGTGGTTGAGATTTGGGCATTTGTCAGAAATATGTTAATTATGCAATTCTATCCTTCAACCTATTTACTTGTGCTCGTTCTGAAATTCTTGCAACCATCTGGCAACGGAGGATGAAAACATAGATCCAGATAGTGTCTCCAGTCTATATCACTACACATTAATTAGATCTGCGGTATGAAAGTTTTTGCTCTCACAAAAAAAAAGTTAGTTTCTTGAGTAGTGGCCTAGTTGATAGCGCATCCACCCCGCAGCCTGGAGGTTAGGGGTTCAAGTCCCAGCCAAAGACCTTATAAAAATGGTACTTCCTGCCTTCTAGCTTGGTGCTCAGTGTAATACAATGGGGGAAGGAGAAGTTGTTTATGGCAGAAACCCCTCAGATTCTACATGTGATTAACAATGTAGATAGGAGAAACAAAATTTTGTTCTACTGTACATGATTGGCTGTATGGACTGAATGATAATAGAGATGGCTTCTTCTTCTTCTGGTTTTGAATTCCTTCTTCTTCTCTTTACCCTGTCTTAATGCATTGCAAAATGATTCTGCACTTTGCACCTGTGCTACAGCCAATTCTCATATCGTGGTCACCAAAAAATAGGAGTATCATCAAAGTTGGACCAGATTCATTTATTTATTGGTGCATCATGTCTCTTCTTTGTAGCTCACAAGCTCTTGGTATGCATCATTACCAACAAAAAAAAGAAGCTTATTCACCCCTTAGATGGCATTTGAAACACTTCCAGTACCTTTGTTTAGTTTTAAAATCCATAAACATTTCCAACCATGATTACGGGTGTTCCCAATCAGAAGCAGCTCTGCATTTCTTTCTTTCTTTCTTTCTCTTGAAAGAATGTGATGCAGACCTTTGTTCTACCTAAAGTGGTATGGATGTGGACTGGGTCTCCATAAAGCTCCATTTTTCTGAGACTGGAGCTGGAATGGGTAACAGAATGAAGATTTGCCCGTCTGAAAGATGAATCTCTCTGTCCTCTTAAGAGCAACCAACTATCAACATATGTGTAAGGCTATCCTTCACTGCATGAGGAAAATCGTCTGAAGTAGGATTAACAAATCCACAATTCCTAAAAATGTACTATTAAAGAACTTTCTGATAGAGCTTTAAAAAATGATAAAAGCTCTACCTCAAATTACATACCAAATAAAGAAAACTATATGCAGTGTTTTCTAAATAATTACACAGACGGAGGTCATTGAGTGAACATTAAGAGATCAAAAACCGACCCAGTCTCTCAACAATCTCTTTTAGCCTCAAAAAAGTAATTTCTGAGTAAATATTTGGTAAATGTTTGAGCACCTTTCATGTTGATCTAGAGATCTTTGAAAGATCCTTGAGAGATCACTGGGAGACCAAGAGAGATTGCTGAGGGATGATCAAGAGTCTCTTGGGCAGCCAAAATGGTATATGCAATGGGAAAAATAAGTATTGGACACGTCAACATTTTTCTCATTAATCATGTTTCTGATGGAGCCATTGACCTGAGATTTTCACCAGGTATCAGTAACAACCCAAGTAATCCATGCATACAAAGAAATCAAGGCAACTGTGTTTACAAAACAAGTTATATTTAATAAAGTGGAATGACACAGGAATTAGTATTGCACACGCTTAGTGAAATTAATTTAATATTTAGTAGAAAAGCCTTTGTTGGTAATAACAGCTTCCAGACGTCTCCTGTATGGAGAAACTAGGCACAGGCATTGCTCAGGAGTGATTTTAGCCCATTCTTCCACACAAACTGTCTTCAAATCTTGAAGGTTCCATGAGTGTCTTCTATGAACTCTGATCTTCAGTTTGTTGCATAGATTTTCAATTGGATTCAGGTCAGGTGACTGACTGGGCCATTCTAGCAGCTTTAGTTTACTTCTCTGGACCCAGTTGAGAGTTTCCTTGGCTGTGTGTTTGGGATCATTGTCTTGCTGAAATGTCCACCCTCATTTCATCTTCAGCATCTTGGCAGATGGCAACAGGTTCCTGTCAAGGATGGGCTGCATGGTGGCGCAGTGGTTAGCACTGTGGCAGCACAGTTTTACCCTCAGCCGGGGGATCGTGAGATCGTGGGTTCGATCCCTGCCCCCGGCCAACAGTGATCTGTGTGGAGTTTGGGTGTTCTCCCCGTGTTTGCGTGGGTTTACTCCGGGATTTCTCCGGTTTCCTCCCACATACCAAAAACATGCAGGTTAGGGAGTTAAGGGGCGCTTGCGCACGCAGCGACCGGCAGCTGGTGGCTTGTCACCAGACTGCAAAACAAATCTACCTACGGGTACAAAATAAGTAATAACAAAAAAAAAATTAAAAAAAGGATGTCTCTGTACATTTGCCCATTCATCTTTCCTTCAATTATATGAAGTCTGCCTGTACCATGTGCTGAAAAACACCCCCATACCATGATGGGATGTGCAGTGCCATTTTTTTTTCCAAACATGCTGTGTGTTGTGACATTCAAAAAATTCAATTTTGGTCTCATCTGACCAGATTATATTCTCCCAGTATTTTACTGGCTTGCCTAAATATTATGCGGCAAACTTTAAACAAGCTTCAACATGCTTTTTCTTCAGCAATGGAGTCTTGTGAGGTGAGTGGGCATAGAGCCCATGTCGGTTGAGTGCATGGGCTCGTCACTTGTGGTAACGTATCGTCACTTCCTGTTTTGCTGTCTGTCTGTGTGGTTTGCTCTCCTCTCTCGCCTGAGCTTTGGGACAGCCACTAGCTATGGCTACTAGCTCTTCTTCCTCTCCTCCTCTGGTGTGCTCTCTCTGTCAGATGTTTAGCTACACCTCTGCCTCTTTTAGTGATAATGGTAAATGTAATAAATGTTGTCTTTTTGAGGCGCTCGAGGCAAGGTTGTCTGATTTGGAATCCCTGCTCCGCTGCATTGAAACACCGTCTGCGCCAGTTACTCTCGACGGACGCCCCTTAGCTGCAGCGGAGCTAGCTAGCATAGGCCCCCCTGTTAGTGGTCCTCCGGCTCTCCTCAGCAGCGAGGAGAATGGGTGAGTGACGGTGAGAAGGAAGCCTAGTCGCAAAGCCCCGGTACACCACCAACCTGTTCACGTTTCTAATCGTTTTTCCCCGCTCAGCGACATACCCGCTGAGGAAAAAACTCTGATCATTGGCGACTCTGTAGTCAGAAACGTGAACCTAGAGACTCCAGCGGCCATAGTCAAATGCATTCCTGGGGCCAGAGCAGGCGACATCAAGTCAAATTTGAAAATGCTGGCTAAAAGTAACTGTAAATACACCACAATTGTTATTCATGCTGGCATTAATGACATCCGTCTCCGGCAGTCGGAAGTCACGAAACTTAATGTAGAATCGGTGTGCGACTTTACCAAAACAATGTCGGACTCTGTAGTATTCTCTGGGGCCCTCCCCAACCTGACCAGTGATGACATGTTTAGCCGCTCGTCATCCTTCAACCGCTGGCTGTCTGTGTGGTGTCCTGCAAACAACGTGGGCTACATTGACAATTGGAGCTCATTTTGGGGAAAACCTGGTCTTATGAGACGAGACAATGTCCATCTCACTTTGGATGGTGCGTCTCATTTATCTAACAATCTGGCATCTTTTTTATCCAAATTTCCAAAACCTTGACTACTCAGAATTGGGACCAGGAAGCAGAGTCGCAGTCTTACACGCCTCTCCGCAGCTCCTCTTCATCCACCACCCTTCAACTTAGCCCCTGTCTTCCCCATCAGAGAATCATTGTCTGCTCCCTCCAAAGTAAATAAAAATATAATGTATAAGCATCCCAAAGTGATTAAGCAAAAAATTGGTAAAACTCAAATTAAACATAAAGCCTCTGTCATAACCCGAGTGTTGGTTCTGGCCACACTCGGGTCTCATATCTTTTTTTTCCCTGGCTTTGGCAGCTGAGGATTCCTTCCAGCTCCCCGGGCTCTTATTGTGAAGGCGCCCGGGGGAGCTCCCTGCTGTCAAAGTCAGCTGCTGCTCTGCTGTCATTAGAAGCAGCTGTGCCTCGTTGGGGTCATTAGCCGCCAGAGATATAAGCGGGTGCTAAATGTCCTCCAACGCGGCAGTCTCTGTTATGTTCTCCTGTTATGTTCAGCTACGTTCTGATTGTGCTCCTGTTATGCTCAGGTATGTTTCCTTGAGACTTCACCCTTACTGTTGTCCGTCTGGCGCATCGGGTGTTCCCCGGCTCAGACTTCACCCAGCCACTGTATGTGTTCTGTGTGTGTTCATTCTTCTCTACAATAAATTACCACTGCAAACTCACTGGTGACTGAGGCGTCTTGTGACGGTCCGTGAGGGCCGTCGTGACAGTAGACTGCCGCCTAACGCCCGGAGAGGAGGCGTTGTTTCGAGACGCCATTCACCGTGCAGTTTGCAGTAGTGGACTGTTTGTTCCTACCTGTCTGAGTGTCTGCAGCGGGGAGTATGTCGTCATCCAGGGGCCATTGTCGGCGCCTTGGCAGGCAGCAAGCGGAGGTTCTGAAGGAGGTAGACTACACCATCTTCACCGCTACGCTGTTGGACGCTCCCAGCGACATTCGTAGGTACCTGGACCTAGCCGAGGAGATTCTGGATTCTCTTCCCCGCTTCACCAATCATCCAGAGGTAAGCGTGAGGAGAGATGACATCGCCACCCAGCGTGAGAGACTCCGAGGGCTGGAGGGAAATCCTGGCAGGAAGCTGAAGTGGAGGAGACATCGCCCCTCGCTTCGGGATCCCGATCCTGCCTCCGTTCCGGCCCGGGAGTTCGTACCATCCGGAGGTCTTTTCCCATCGGGCATGTCGTCACTCGGGATTCCCCCAGAGGAGCTGCAGCTGACAGCAGACAAGATCTGGGACCGGGTGGCTGCTGCTTGCTCCGCTAGGAATCCTCCAGCGTGTATGAAGCATGTGGTGGCGGCGGTCAGACTGGTGGAGAGGAATCCAGCGCTGCGTGAGTTTCCTGAGTTCGCGGACTTGCTTGCCGCTGTTTCTGCTCAGGAACGGCGATTTCCGGACCTCACCTTCGCCTCACCCCCTACAAGAAACCGTCGTCACTCCGGCTTCAAACCTCGGATAGAACCCCGTCTGGATGCTGTTCCGGGTCGCCGCAAGGGCTCAACCCCCCACACAGCTGTCACTCCTGCGCCTCATCAGAGGGGAATCCCAGCAGCCTCGTCTTCTCCCGGGCCCTCGCCTGCTGTCCCGTCAGCGCTCCATGGCCGACTGACCCCGGCAGTCGCCCCCTCCTCCTCGTCGCCTATCCTGGCTGCTGTGTGTCACGAGAGCTCCGTTTCGGCGAGCCTCATCCCGGATCCGCCTCGAGTGGCCTAATCTCGTCTTCCCAGAGGGCCCTCTGTCGCCATCCAGCGGGGAAAGGAAGAAACGACGTCCCCCACAGCGGGATCCATCTTACCCTTGGGGGAAAGGCAAGTGCATGATAATTTCTCTCCTTTTGATATTGTTTTGCCTTGTCTGACTCCTGGGGGTGGAATTCGGGGTATGCAGCCCCCCGAGCTCCTTCCACCCGCTGTGGCTGAAAGTATTAACCCTGCTTCCTCTGTGTCTCCCTCCGCTGAGCGGTCCTCGACATCAGGCCAACGTCGCTGGATGAGGAGGGGGCCTGTGGTTCTGGAGAGCCTGGTTCCGGTTCCGCAGCCATGCCATGGGCGGAGGAGGAGAGCGGACTGCAGCGTGGAGCCATCGCCGATGAAGAAGCGTCCCCGGGGTTCCACGGAGGAGCGGTCCGGTCCAGCAGGGCGAGATTCCCCTGCCACCACGCCGTGCGGGCCACCGGCGTGGACATCGGTGCCGGAGGACTCTCTAGCTGCACGCACCATCATGCCAGCTGCAGAGCCCGACGCAGCTGAGTAGGAGCCTGAAGACGACCTCCTGACTTCTGAGCCCGGATCATCGCAGTCCTGGACGGCGTCAGAACCCGAGCTCAGGCAAGTGCTCTGTTTTATCTTTCTTCTTCACCTTTTAGAGCACTTTTTCCTGTCTCAAGGGGAGGTGAGCCGGGTGCAGCTGCCCGTTGCGTCCAAGCTTATCTCGCCGGGTTCTGGCGCTGCCGGTGATCCTGATCCCGGGTTTTCTCTCTTGTGTGAGTCTTCTCCCAGGGTCGCCGGCGAGGGGCTGCTCTCGCCTGCTGCGCCAGAGGTTCCGGTTTCGGGATTGGAGGTCGAGTCTGGTGCCACGCCGACCGGGTCCACCAGGAGTGCTGTTCCGGTCCAGTTGGGGTCCACCGGGAGTGCTGTTCCGGTCCAGTTGGGGTCCACCGGGAGTGCTGTTCCGGAGGCCCAATCGGGGTCCACCGTGGGTTTGGTTCCGGAGGCCCAATCGGGGTCCACCGTGGGTGCTGCATCAGCAGGTCCTAGGTTCGGTGAGGGAGCTGCAGATCCCCATCCACCGGATGCTGGACAGGCTCGTTTTCTTCATCACCCTCATCTCCACCGTCATCCTCCTCGTCTCCCTGAGGAGCACTACCCATCTCCACCTGGGGCCGTTGGGGTCCCGAACGCTCCGCCCGGTTCCCCCTCATCTCCCCCCTTTTCAGCGGGACCACCGGCTACTTCTTCCCAACGGTTCTGGTGGGCTGGTGTTGCGGGGCGGCCGCCTGAAGGGCTGTCTCGTTGGTTTGGTTCTCTGGGTCGGCCCCCCGACCTATTTGTCTTCCTGTGCGGCGACCTGCTCCGGCCGCCTGAAATTCTCTTCTCCCGAGTATGGGACTGGGGTAGGCCGCCCGAACTGTCCTCTTTTCCCCTCCTTGTTCTGTGGTCTCTTGTTGCCGGACGACTCCCCGAACCTTTTGCCCCCATCCCTCCAGGTCTGGACTGCACCCTTCCCGGGTTCCTGATCTCGTCTGTGGGACTGTTGGGGTGTGTGGGGGGGAGGGGGATTGTTGTGTGTTTTTGTGGCTCACCAGGTTGTTTCTGAGTTTGGTGGGGGGTTTTTTTCTCTTCCACCTTATGTCACTCTATTTGCCTATTTTGAACTAATTGTGGTTGCCCACATTTTGGGGGGTTATGTTTTTTTTCTCCCCCTACCTTTATAGCCTTGTTGGTTGTTTGTCTCTCTCCCTCCTGCCAGCACCCCTTCCACCCACCCTAGGGGGGTGGGGGGGGGCTTGGGTGTTACTCAGGCCGCTCAGAGCTCGGCCTTGAGGGGGAGGTACTGTCATAACCCGAGTGTCGGTTCTGGCCACACTCGGGTCTCATATCTTTTTTTTCCCTGGCTTTGGCAGCTGAGGATTCCTTCCAGCTCCCCGGGCTCTTATTGTGAAGGCGCCCGGGGGAGCTCCCTGCTGTCAAAGTCAGCTGCTGCTCTGCTGTCATTAGAAGCAGCTGTGCCGCGTTGGGGTCATTAGCCGCCAGAGATATAAGCGGGTGCTAAATGTCCTCCAACGCGGCAGTCTGTTATGTTCTCCTGTTATGTTCAGCTATGTTCTGATTGTGCTCCTGTTATGCTCAGGTATGTTTCCTTGAGACTTCAGCCTTACTGTTGTCCGTCTGGCGCATCGGGTGTTCCCCGGCTCAGACTTCACCCAGCCACTGTATGTGTTCTGTGTGTGTTCATTCTTCTCTACAATAAATTACCACTGCAAACTCACTGGTGACTGAGGCGTCTTGTGACGGTCCGTGAGGGCCGTCGTGACAGCCTCTAAATTGAATGATTTGGCCTCTGTTCCTCCTCATAATTTAAAAATTAAATGTGGTTTATTAAATATTAGGTCTCTAACTCCCAAGTCTCTGTTAGTCCATGATCTGTTAATTGATCATCAGATTGATTTAATATCCCTTACAGAGACTTGGTTAGGGCAAGGGGATTATGTTGGTTTAAATGAATCAACTCCCTCTGGTTTTTTAAACTGTCAAAATCCCAGAAGTTCTGGTCGTGGAGGAGGAGTAGCGACAATTTACCATTCCAAACTATTAATTAATGTAAAGCAAAAAACATGTTATAATTCCTTTGAGGGCCTGGTCCTCAGTATTGGGCACTTTAGCAATTTTAGGTTAAACCCAATTTTATTTGCCATAGTTTATCGTCCTCCATCAACCTACTCAGAATTTTTATCCGAATTTGCTGATTTCTTAGCTGATTTAGTGCTGAAATCAGATAGAATAATTATAGTAGGGGACTTTAATATACATGTGGATGTAGATAGTGACTGCCTTAATGTGGCATTTAACCCCTTGCACTCTGGTCAATTTCCCTAAAAACGCCAAAAAATAATGTACCCAAAGTAAATCAAAAGCTGTTCTACAACCCTTTGCAGCATCTTCATGGGGTTGGTCTCATTTAAAAGAAAACACTTTGAATTTTTTGCCAAAACAGTCATAATCTCTCTAAGTGCTCCTGCCACTGAGTAACAGTCATCTAAACATACTGAACTTGAAGAAAATAAATTTTGCCTGGGTGTTTTTTTGGATACAAATGCTTGCAAATAACACACAGCTGTCAGATCCGGGCTGGAAAATGCAACAGAAATGTAGAACCAAGTGTTATCCAGCTGAGGTCAAAATTTTGTAACAATACCACAAAAAATGAATATATTACACAGCTTTTTTCTTAGGTCGTTCCCAGGCGTTTTTGAGCTGTGCCAAATTGTGCCAAATGGCAGAGTTTGGAAAAACGTCTGTAACTTTTGAATGATTCAATATAGAAGCTTCATCTTTGGCTCTAATGAAAGGTGACACTTAGGGCTGTGTGTGTGTGAGTGGGGGGGGGGGGGTTGTTTATTCATTCATTCATGAATGAATGAACAAACAAGCCCCCACACACAAAGAAGCATGCCACGTAAAAAAATGTGTGGCTTTTTTTTTTTTTTACAAGAAAAAATAACCTACAGTGCACTAAAAATTATACTAAAATATCTGTAATGTAGAGGATAACAACTCCCACCCACCCCCCCCGCTACAGAGGACGGACATCGTCCATTGCTACATGATGGACCGCGGCGTATGCCGCGGTCTACTACACACAGTTGTACTAAAATATCTGCAATAATATCTGCAATCTGCTACAGAAGAGTAGCGGGGGGGGGGGCGTTCACGGTCCGGACGTGGCGCACGGACTGGACCCGTGCGCCGCGGTCTTCATGTTGCGATGACGCACAGTTGTAATTTACCGATCGGTCAAAAGTCATTTTGATTCCAATTTTCAGGGATAAAGAATAATTTAGCTTATAACACTTACCTGTCCACAACAGCAGTGTCGCTGGCGAACTTCTCTTCCTCATTGTCAGACGAACATGACGCTGGTCCGCTTGTTACGGACTTGTGGTTCTGGTCATGCGACCCGGTCAAACCATAATTCCATTATTGTGGTTTTGCGCTTCCATGATTGTGGTTTTGGTGAACGACTTTTCAAAACAAATAAGAACAGTAGTAAGAAAAAAAGACTGGCGAACGTGTGTGTGTCACCCAGCGGCTTACACAAAACAGATTTTGCAAGGGACGCACGCTTTCGAACTTCTGTGCTTCAATTGGCTTGCTGTGTTCGCAGCCGTTGGTAGGCGGGTCCTTCTTGCTAGGTTTTCAGTCATTGGCTCTTCAAGGTTTCAGAAACCCAATTCAAGGCTCTTATTAGTCGAATGAGAGGTCAATCACATCTAAACCAATCAAAGCACTCCTTTGGCTTTCTGTTCGCGGCTGTGTCTGTAGTGGAAGAACGAAAATGCAGCTTTTTTTTCCAGTTTGCACTAGGACGCACAGTGTGCGTCCTAGGGCACCCTCATGTGCCCTAGGATGCAGAGACGTGACCGCCCGCGGTACACCGGAGTGCAAGAGGTTAATTCAATATTAGACTCGATTGGGTTTTCTCAGAAAGTAGGAAATTCTACTCATTATCTCCACCATACATTGGACCTTGTTCTGACATATGGCATAGAAATAGAAAATCTTGTAGTGTCTCCTCATAACCCTGTACTGTCAGACCATTGTCTGTTAACCTTTGATTTTACTATTTCTGACTATTTGGCTCCTAAAGAAAAATATTATTACAGTAGATGCCTCTCATATGATGCTGTTACCAAATTTATGCAGATTGTTTCCTCTATGCCATGTGTCAATACAACGGAAATAAGCTATAGACAGCTTGCTCCTTCTGTAATTGATAACATGGTGGATAGTGTTACGACTTCTCTGCATCAGACTCTAGACTTGGTGGCCCCCTTAAAAAAGAAAAAGTCTAATCAGAGATTTCTAACTCCTTGGTTCAACACAGAAACTCGTAGCTTAAAACAGCAGACTCGTCAATTAGAAAGAAAATGGCGCTCCACTAATTTAGATGGAATCTATTTAGCTTGGAGAAATCATCTTTTAATTTATAAAAAATCTCTTAGAAAAGCTAGAACAAGCTATTATTCTGCATTAATAGAAGAGAACAAGAAGAACCCCAGGTTTCTTTTCAGCACTGTAGCCAGGTTGACAAAGAGTCAGGACTCTGTCAATCCTAGCATTCCCTTAGAGCTTACTAGTCAGGACTTTATGAACTTTTTCAATAATAAAATTTCATCCATCAGAGATAAAAATCAATCAGATTCTTCCCACAGTTAACTTAAATACAGTAACTACTGCAACTCCTTCAATTGATGTCTGTCTTGATGAGTTTACTCCAATCGACCTTTGTGAGTTAGACAAAATAGTTGCCTCATCCAAACCTTCAACTTTTCTTTTAGACCCTATTCCTACCAGGTTATTTAAAGAAGTCTTCCCACTTATTGGTAGCTTTATTCTTCACATAATCAATTCTTCATTAACTTTAGGCCATGTACTGCAGGCTTTTAAAATGGTTGTAATTAAACCCTTACTCAAAAAGCCAACGCTAGATCCAGGAGCTTTAGCTAACTATAGACCAATCTCTAATCTCCCTTTCATTTCAAAAATCTTAGAAAGAGTTGTTGCTATGCAATTATTTGACCACCTGCAGAGAAATGGTTTACTTGAAGAGTTTCAATCTGGGTTTAGAATCCATCATAGTACTGAAACAGCCTTAGTGAAGGTCAAAAACGACCTCCTTATCACATCTGATAATGGACTGGTTTCTGTACTTGTCCTTTTAGACTTTAGTGCAGCTTTTGATACTATCAATCATAATATTCTACTTGATAGATTAGAACACTATGTTGGCCTTAATGGAACTTTGTTGCAGTGGTTTAGATCTTATTTATCTGATAGGTTCCAGTTTGTTCATGTCAATAATGAGTTTTCTTTCAATTCAAGGCTTAGTCATGGAGTTCCATCGGGATCTGTGCTAGGCCCTACTCTTTTTAGAGGCAACACATTTGACCGGTGGTTGGAGCGGTCTGTAGTCTGAGAGTTAAGTCCTTCGTGCTTCCGTTAGGCAACATTATTAGAAAGCACTGTATACATTTTCATTGTTATGCAGATGACACACAATTATACCTGTCAATGAAGCCAGATGATAGTAATCAATTAGCCAAGTTAGAGGCCTGTCTTAAGGAAATCAAATCTTGGATGGCTTGTAATTTCCTGCTATTAAATTCAGATAAGACTGAAGTCATTCTTGTTGGTCCAAAAAACCTTAGAAATACCTTTCCAAATCAAACTTTCAGTTTGGATGTGGTTACTCTTTCTCTTAATAGCTCTGTGAGGAACCTTGGAATTATTTTTGATCAAGATATGTCCTTCAATTCACATATTAAATTTGTTTCTAAGACTGCCTTCTATCCTTTGCGTAATATTGCCAAGATTAGGAGCATCTTGTCTCAGAGTAATGCTGAGAAACTGATCTACGCTTTTGTTAACTTGAGCTTAGATTATTGTAATTCTTTATTATCAGGTTGTCCTAAAACATCTTTAAAAAGTCTTCAGCTGATCCAAAATGCTGCAGCAAGAGCTTTAACAGGTACTAGAAAGAGAGATCATATCTCTCCAGTTCTGGCCTCCCTTCATTGGCTTCCCATAGAGTTTAGAATTAAGTTTAAAATCTTTCTTCTTACTTACAAAGCTCTAAACAATCAGGCTCCTTTTTATTTACAAGATCTGATACTACCGTATTATCCTAACAGAGCACTACGCTCTCAAAATGCAGGATTACTTGTAATACCTAGAATCTCCAAAAGTACAATGGGAGGCAGAGCTTTCAGTTATCAAGCTCCTCTCCTGTGGAACCAGCTGCCCAATCTGGATCCGGGAGTTAGACTCGATCTCTGTTTTTAAGAATAGGGCTAAAACCTACCTTTTTGATATAGCCTACAATTAGGGAGGGATCATGTGTTTCTGAACCCTCCCTTAGTTATGCTGCTAATAGGTTTAGTCAGCCAAGGGACCTCCAATAATGCATTGGGCCTCACTCCTTTCTTCACTTTCAATGAAATATTCTTTTTTTTTTTTTTGCTGGTGATTAACATCTGTTTGTTCTCTCCCATTGATTGAGTCCCCATCGTGCTGTTTGCTCTCTACATGTCTGTTCTTTTTATCTTCTCTGTCCCCTCACCCCCCAGCCAGTCGCAGCAGATGACTGCCCCTCCCCGAGCCTGGTTCTGCTGGAGGTTTCTTCCTGTTAAAAGGGAGTTTTTCCTCTCCACCATCACCAAGTGCTTGCTCACAGGGGATCGCCTGATTGCTGGGGGCTTTCTGCAACTGTGGGGGTCCTCCCTACAGTTGAAAGTGCTATGAGACAACTGTTGTTGTGAAATGGCGCTATATAAATAAAGTTGAATTGAATTGAATTGAATTACTTATTGTTTTCTTTGAAACAGCAGTACCTGCTAACTCCAGGTCTTTCTGGAGTTTTTCACAAGTGGTCTTTGGCTGTTGGCTAAGTCTTCTAATAATTCTTTTGACTCCTCTGTCAGAAATCTTGTGAGGAACTCCTGGTCGTGGCTAATTTATGGTAAAATGATATTCTTTCCACTTGTGAATGATGGCTCCAACAGTGGTCACTGGAATATTCAGTTTAGAAATGCACCTGTAACAAATGCCATCATTATGTTTTGCAACAATAAGGTTGCAAAGGTCTAGAGAGAGCTCTTTGCTTCTATCCATCATGAGTTCTTTGTGGTGTACAGACCTTTTTAAATACTATCAGTCAGGACTTAACCAGCTGAAATTAATTTGCGCTGATGGGGGATGGGATGGCTTCCTAAATTCTGATGGATTTCAGCTGGTTTCTTGGCTTTCTATGACTTTTTGCACCTCTTATTCATCACATGTTCAATACTTATTCCGCATGTCATTCCACTTTATTAAATATGACTTGTTTTGTGAACACAGTTGCCTTGATTTCTTTGTATGTTTGGATTACTTGGGTTGTTACTGATATCTGGTGAAAATCTCAGGTCAATGGCTCCATCAGAAATATGTTTAATGGTTGACGTATTCAGTACTTATTTTCCCCGCTGTATATTTGAGAGGTTTCTAGTGCTCTACTACCTCTTTTATGCAGGGGTGGATCATTAAGAGATTGTTGAAAGATGAAAAAAATGGCAAGATCTCTCAGTGATCGCCAAGATCTCTGTGATCTTCCAGTGATCTCTACAGTTGCCATGGTCTCCTCAGAGTTTTGACTCAGTCCAAAAGAACCTCTTGCCAAAATGAAGACATGTCTTGCGGAAGTCTCAAGGAGTGTTCAATGATCTCATCCATCTCCGAATGATCTCCCAATGATCTCTCAATGATCTTTTAATGAACCCTATTGGTCTTTGATCGAAAGCTCAGAAATCCCTCACTGATCTCGCAGGCTTCTCTATCATTGGGGTAGAAAAATTAGGTATTCATTGAAAGATTGCTGAGAGATCATTAGGAGAATGACGAGATTGTTGAACGGTCAAGAAGTGCTCAAGGAGCACTCCACAATCTCATTACTCTCCCAATGATCTTTCTGTGATCTTTCAATGAATGCCAAATTTTTCCACCCTGCAGGAAGAGATGGCTGAGAGATCAGTGAGGGATCAATGAGCTTTTGATGAAAGACCAATAGGGTTCATCGAGCGATCGCTGCGAGATCATTGGGAGATCACTGGGAAGTTGATGGGATCATTGAGCGCTCCTTGAGCTATCAATTCCCTTTGATGATCATTGAGAGATTGTTTTGGACTGAGTCAAAACCGTAGTGACCATGGAGATCACTGAAGATCATTGAGAGATCATTGAATGGTGATCGCTGAGAGATCATTGAGAGATTGTTAAGCGATCTTAACATTTTTTCATCACTTAGCGATCTCTTAATGATCTCCACCCCTTTGTAAAGGGGGTATAAAAGATTACCCTGCAATCTACAAAATTCGATCTGAAGGACTTTGGGAAAAAGACAGACAGAAAAAAGTTTGAGATCTCAAAAGATATATTCATCAAAGTCTCAACCATGCTCTAATTCACTGAAAAGAAAAGGAAATCAAAATAAGCATACAGCTGACCAGATCCTTGAAATGGAATAAATGCCATTTTTAAAAAAATACATTTGCTTCTATTGTAATGTTGTATTTTGGTTCTACTGCAGATGAGAAAAATATGCAACAATATGTTCAGATTTATTTCACTGCTGCTCCTGGGCCTTTTAAATGACCTCATATTCCTTGACTGTTTTGCAACCTTGCAGAAGTATCATTAAGTCTAATGACTACAACAAGGTGAAGTGGGTCTCCCGCCAGGTGAAACATTTGGCAACCAAAATTATGGGTTGAAACTCTCGCTACATACAATGAGGCTCAATCACTAATGAAACTGCTCAATTAGGCAGTTTTTATCCTTTATATTTTGGTAAATATGTCATGAGCCAAGAGCTGGAGTTTTCTTCTTCTTCTTTTAGATTTGATTGGCGGTTGGCAACCAGCTTACAGGTGCATTAACGCCACTGACTTGATTATCATCACTCTATATCTTTGTATAAGGAGTTCTGAACAACTCCTTGTGTGTGAAAAAATTATCCATCCTTGGACTGTGTCCTAGGTGCGGCTAGGTCGGCAGTCGACTGAGTTTTGTGCCAGACTCGTTCTCATGACTTCTTCTGCCTATCACTCATCTGTTGCATCTCTTTTGGGTTTGTGTTTTTGTTATTTTTCTGTTTGTGTTAGTGTCATATTTTTATTTCTGTATTTTTTTATATTTATTTAGTATGTGATTTTTATTATGTACTTCTCTAGTGTTTCCTTTTTTCTGTCGACAGCTGTCAGGGGTGTAAAGCTTGTGTGGGCGTGCCCTGTCAGCTGTCAGTTGAGTTTGCCTCCCTCTCACGGCCACAGCTGATTCCAATTTTATATCATTGCTTTCTCCTGCCCGTTCAGGTACCTACACCTGTTGCTTATCATGTTAATGGGTTTTGATCCATATATAAGGGCTGTATTTTCAGTTTGTCTTTGCTGCTGAATTGTTTATCTGCTCTTCATCTCCACCAGAGCTCTGCCTCGCTCTGGTGCATATTTCTGTAAGTAAGTTTTTTCTCACTCGTTATACTTTGAGTTCTGAATGTTCTGTTGAACTTTGTGTTAATTATTTTTGTTAATAAACTATCCAAACTCACAGTTGGTGCATGGGTCTCAAATTCTCTGCCCTAAGAGGCAATACATGACAGAATTCAGCGGCCACAGTAGAGACCCAGCAGCTGTGAGTTTGTTGATTTGTTTTTGTTTTTGTCACTTGTCGGCGGCGAGGCTTGTTGTTTTTCTATTTTTTTCCCATTTGATTTCTCTCTTCCTCAATCCGAGAGCACCATGTCTGTGACCCCGGAGAAGCTCACCACGGGGTTAAATGAAATGGAGGGGTGGACAGTGAGCATGCTGGAGGACATTCTATCACAAGCTCAAGCCTCTTGTACCCCCGAGGCAGCCCAAGAGTGTATGAAGGGTGCGGCGCAGGTGCTTGAGGCATGCCCTAGCCTGTGGGACAACCTGGAGCTTTCTGACCTACTTCTCCCCGTACTCCTCTCTTTTCCATCAAGCAATGAACCGGGGGAGACGGCACCGATGCTGGCGCCTGTGCCAGCAAAGAGAAAGCACTCATGCAAAAAGAAGCCTCCACTCTCCTGCGACGCCTCCACCTCTTTCTCCCCAGCCTTGGCCCACTCCATTGGCCGAGGAGCTGGAGGCGTGCAGGCAGGTTCTTTTGGTCGAGACCGACCTCCTCCTGGAGGTTAAACCATGGCTTCTCCCGGATTTAGTTCATCAATTAGAGGAGTTCTTCCCAAGGGAACCAGAGTTGGAGACGAAGATCGAGCGCCCCCTGACTCCGGAGCCTCTTCCTCAACACAATGACTACGCCTCCACGTCCCCTTCATCGCCGCTGATCCCGGCAGAAGAATACCACCTCTAAGCTGGCAGCCCCTCCTACGCCCGGTCAGAAGCCTCCTTCAGCTGTATGGAGTCCTTTGTCTCCAGCTGAACCATCAGCGCTTCCCTGCTCTGCGGCTGCTGTCCCCTGCTTCTCCCCAGTGGTCTCTTCCGCTGCCAAGAGGTCAATTGTTTTTCCTCCGACTCTGTCCACCTCCGTGTCCTCTGGGGCTGCTCCTCCACAATCCTCTGAGGGGCCAATGTCTACTGTAGCCATTGACAGGGATGACGCCATGTTTGCTGCAGCAGAAAACACCATGGTCCGGGAAAGCAGGCAAGTGTGTTTTCATTTTCAGTCACCTAAACATGAATTACCTTGTCTGATTCCTGGTGGTGAGACTCAGTTAATACTGTCCTCTGAGCTCTCACCACCTGCTGCAGCTGCAAGCCTTTTACCTGCTCTCTTCGTGTCTCTTCCCGATTTCCCCAAGTGCCTGCCGAGCCACCGGACAATGGAGGAGCCTGCGGCCCTGGAGGACCTGGCCCTAGCCCCGCAGCCACAGTCTGGGCAGAGAAAGAGCGCTGATACTGAGCTGACGCTGGCACCTATGATGGAGCATCATCAGATCAAGCGCCTCCAGGAAGTGGACCCCCACCTGCCACGCCGGATGAGCCACTGGCGTGGGTCACTTCGCCTGGGAGTCTGAACACCAAGCCTACTGTAGGGGCTACTGCGGCAGAGCTGGCGCTGGATCTCCAAAGGATCGGACCCAAGAAATCGTCACCTGGGTCGACGGAGTCCTGGACGGCGATGGAGCTCGAGTTCAGGCAAGTGCCCTCTTCTGTTTCTGTTGCTTCTATATTGGAGAGGTCTTGTCTGGGTTTTGGGGCGGAGAGCCAAGTGCAGCCGTCAGCTGCACCTGAGCGCACCTCGCCGGACTCCGCCGCTGCCGGTGACCCTGACCCTGTTTCTCTGCCTGTTTTTCCTGAGCCTTCTCCTAGGGTCACCGAGGAAGAGCCACCTGAGTCAGAAGTTTCCATGAGTCCAGGCTCGCCGCCTTAGGTCGTCGTGGGTCCAGCTACCCCCGCTGAGGTCATCGCGGATGCTCTGTCCTAGCCAGGGGCCTCCGTGGGTGCAGCTCCCCCTGCTGAGGTCATCACAGGTGCTCCATCCCTACCTGGGACCTCCAAGGGTGCAGCATTGATCAAATCCGGGTCCACCGTGGGGGCAGCCGTGGCCCAGTCCAGGTCCACCGTGGGTGCAGCCGTGCTCCAGCCTGAAGCCACTGCAGGTGCTGTATTGCTCCAACCCAGAGCCACCACAGGTGTTGCACTGCTCCAGCCCGGGGCCACTGAGGGTGCAGCTCTGCTCCCACCTGGCGCTACAGAGGGTGAGGCTCCACTCCCGCCCAGAGCCACCATGGGTGCTGCAGTGCTCCGGCCCTGAGCTACCGCGGGTGCAGCCGTGCTCCAGCCCGGAGCCACCAACGGTGCAGCTCTGCTCCAGCTCCAAGCCACTAATGGTGCAGCTCCACTCCAAGCCACCAAGGGTGCGGCTCCGCTCCAGCCTGGAGCCACTGAGGATGCAGCTCCGCTCCAAGCCACCGAGAGTTCAGTTCCACTCCAGCCGGGAGCCACCGAGGGTGCAGCTCCGCTCCAGCCTGGAGCCACCACGGGTGCTATTGTGTCCCAGCCTGGGACCACCGCGGGTGCAACCTCGTTCCAGTCCGGAGCCACCATGGGTGCAGCCTTGTCCCAATCCAGGACCACCGAGGGTGCTGCTGGCCTGACCAAGGGCATCGTGCTCCCTCCTCCTCCGTCAGACACCATCGTGGTCCCCTTTCCTTCTTTGCCAGACAACGTTGTGGATCCTCCTCTGCTGCCTGATGTCATCGTGGTTCCTCCTTCGCTGCCTGACATCATTGTGATTCCCTCGACTCCCCTCACCTGCTCACCATTCTCCTTTCCCATCGGGTAGCCGCCTCCCGGGCCACTTCTTCTGTTCGGGTGGCTAAAGAACTCTGGTAGGCCACCCGACAGACTGAATTGCAGAATTGGGTGGTCCATGTTTTCTGGGAGGCCACCCGACTCGTACTATCATACAATCTGGTGGGCCTGGGACTCTGGTCGCCCGCCTGAACTGTTCAGCTCCTCGGTCCAGGGGGCTTTGGGGTGGTTGAGGGTCTGACTGGTGTGGGTCCTGAGTGGTGTTTTGTTTTGTTCCCTCCTAGCCTGTCCTCCCACCACCCACCCTGGGTGAGTTATTGTTATGCCTTGCTGGGAGGGAACAGGTTTTTTTCTTTTTCTTTGACTTTCTTTGACTTCTTCTATCATTCATCTGTTGCATCTTATGCCTTTTGGGTTTATGTGTTTTTGTTATTTTTCTGTTTATGTTAGACTCATATTTTTATTTCTGTTTTTTTATATTTATTTAGTATGTTATTTTTATTCTGTATTTCTCTAGTGTTTCCTTTTTTTCTGTTGACAGCTGTCAGGGGCGTGAAGCTTGTGTGGGCTTGCCCTGTCAGCTGTCGTTGGGTTCACCTCCCTCTCACGGCCGCAGCTGATTCCAATTTTATATCATTGCTTTCTCCTGCCTGTTCAGATACCCACACCTGTTGCTTATCATGTTAATGGGTTTTGATCCATATATAAGGGCTGTGTTTTCAGTTTGTCTTTGTCACTGAATTGTTTATCTACTCTTCGTCTCCACCAGAGCGAGACAGAGCGTATTTCTGTAAGTAAGTTTTTTCTCACTCGTTATAACTTCGAGTTCTGAATGTTCTGTTGAACTTTGTGTTAGTTTTGTTTGTTAATTAACTATCCAAACTCCCAGTTGGCATGTAGGTCTCAAATTCTCTGCCCTAAGACTCAATACATGACAAAATATATGGCATTAGTATCTGATCATGGCATGCAGAAGAGGACTTTATCATCTCAGAAGACTTTCAGATTTTCTTTTTAAACTCCATTTAACTCTTCCATTTAACCCCTCTGTGAATTGCCACCTTATCGTGGTGGAGGGGTTTGAGTGCCCTAATGATCCCAGAAGCTATGCTGTCGATGGCAACTTTCCCTGATAGGGTCTCCCAAGGCAAACTGGTCCTGGGTGAAGGGAAAGACTAAGAGCGTTCCAGTGGATCTCCATGAAAAACATTAAGATAAGATAAGATAAGATAAGCCTTTATTAGTCCCACAACGGGGAAATTCCAGGATTGCAACAGCACAGGGATAGCAACACTCAGAGCAACAATCAGAAGGCAAGAAAAAAACAAGCAAGCAAGAGCAGCTAATATACATATGTACGTATTACTATAAAATATATATATATACACACACACACACACAGACACACAGTGCAGAGCATTGTAGCTGGATGGAATAAATATATGAATATATGAACACACAGTGCAGAGCATTGTAGCTAGGTGGGATGAAACAGCATAACCGTCTACTTAGTTATCCTACATGGTATGATTATGTGCCCATACATATTCTCACCCTCCATAGCGACCGGTATGTTCCTAGTTGTATGCCGGAGGGGACCATTGTGTAAGTCTATTGCATCTTTTGCATTCAAAAAACTATTAGTTTGTTACGTCTTTTTGCTATCTCTGCGAGCAGCCCTGCTTAGGTTGTACAGTCTGACAGCCGTTGGTAGGAAGGACCTACGAAACCTCTCGGTTGTGCACCTGGGATGATGTAGTCTGCTGCTAAATTACATCAAGGACCCAGTGTAGATGGGTCCGCCCTCCAGTGGGCTCACCACCTGCAGGAGGGATCATAGAGATCATGGTGCTATGTGAACCGGGTGGAAGTCTGGGCTACTCTGCCTGGTCTGATGCCCCCCAAACCCGAATCCCTGGATAAGCAGTAGAGGATGGATGGATGGATTTAACTCTTCCTCAGTATTAAGAACAGTGTGCACCCACAATATAATGCCAGGTGAAATACTCCAACTCTGAGGCAGTGCTTAAGACAAGGAAACTGCAGTTAAATTGTGATGTTTTTGATAGTAGTAGAAACCACAGCTCCCAGTAAAGCAACAGGAGAAACCTTGCAAACTCCTTACAGAAAGACTCTGACCTTCTCGTTGTGATTTGACCATGGTTTCTCAGCTCTCTTGTTACAGTTGACAGAGTAAAAGGTATATTTTATTGGCACCAAATAAAATCAGAAATGTACCTCCACATACATACATAATGCAGTATATTTTTTTTTATAATGTATAGCCATGTATTTATTAGGCTTAAAAAACAAATTTGAATTTTTGTAAATGAAAGAGTAAATTTAGGCCCACGAGTATAAGAGCTGAATAGTGGAAGGAAATCAAAATTATTGTTTAAAGACCATCATTATGCATTCTTTTTTCACATGTTGACACAGCTCTAAGAGGTGTTAATGAAATGTCTGTGACATGCTTTGGTCAAAACAAGTCAGGGTTTAATTATTACAGTACCATTTAACAGACTGGAAAAGAGCTTCCCTCAAAACGTGCTGTTTTGATAGAATAATGCTATAAATGCTAATGAGAACTAGTCCCCCCCACACTCCCTCTTTCATAATTTCTCAGATTTATATTTAGATGACAACAGGTGTTGGACTAAGTTATATACTAACAAATGTTGGTTGAATGTTAAGAGTTTAAAAGTTTAACCAGAGACAGGAGTCTATGGTTTGAGTGGTCAATAGCATGACCCATCCCTGGAAATAATGAGCAAAAAAACAACTCTGAATGAATGAATGAATCTTCTAATCACAGGTAATGAGGAGGTGTCAGGTCCAGAGTAAAACTAGTTAAAGTAATGTCTATGAATTAAATATATAGTCATATAGTATGTATTCCATCTGGGAGAACTGGTGTCTAGGGGTGGACAGAATATATATTCAAGATTCAAGATTTTATTGTCAATACTACTATATGTGCAGGACATACAGGCGAATTGAAATGGCGTTTTTCTCTCTCTTCATTGGTGTGCATTTTATAAAAAGAAAAGGAATAAGGCTGGATTTAAAAAAAAAAAAGAAAAACTAGAACAAACAGCGACAGCAGCAGTCTATGTACAGTCTATATACAGTGATGCAACCAGTGGCAGCCAGATTAGTTTAGGTAAATGATTAGTGATAATAAACCCAGCAATCCTATATTCAGACAGCTAGAAATGAATACCTGTAGTTGCATTTCAATGCGGTAGTGTAGGTGCAGATAGTGACAGATATGATTGCACATGATCAGTATTGCAGTGACCTACAGACAGCAGCAGATATGGCATTTGTGCAGATGGTTGCAGTTAAAGTGCAGAGACATATAGCAGCAAAAGTACAACAGTATTATTGTTGGTATGCCAGTCTTTCTATGCCAACATCTGACGTAGTTACTGTGCAGGTGTTACCGTCGGGGTGGGGGGTGGGGTGGAAGGTGAACAGAGTTCAGGGTCCCAATGGCTCGATGAACGAAGCTGTTCCGCAGTCTTGTGGAGCAAGCCCGGAGGCTACGGTACCTCTTCCCTGAGGGCAGGGGGCTGAAGAGGGAGTGTAAGGTATGAGAGGTGTCACCTGTGATGTTGATAGCACTGCGGGTGAGGCAGGTGGGGTAGATGTCCAAGAGGGGAGGAGGGGGCACCGATGATCTTGCTGGCTGCATCCACTATGTGTTGTAGTGTCTTCCGGCAGGCGGCGGTGCAGCTTCCATACCACACTGTGATGCAGTTGGTGAGGATGCTCTCAATGGTGCCCCGGTAGAAAGACTGCATGATGTGGGGTGGGACTCATGCTCTCCTCAGTCTGCGGAGGAAATGGAGGCGAGTTTGGGCCTCCTTGGCCAGTGATGTGGTGTTGTTGGTCCAGGTGAGGTCCTCAGAGATGTGCACCCCAGGAACTTGGTGCTGCTCACTCTCTCCACAGCTGCACCGTCGATGATCAGAGGAGGGTGTCATGTGTGACCCCTCCTGAAGTCGACCACAATCTCCTTGGTTTTTCCCATGTTCAGGAAGAGGTTATTGTCTTTATACCACTGGACCAGTTGGCTCACCTCATTTCTGTAGTTAGTCTCATCGTTGTTGGTGATGAGGCCCACCACCGTCGTGTCGTCCGCAAAGATGTGGTTGGTGTTGTAGGCTGGCACGCAGCCATGGGTTAGCAGGGTGAAGAGCAGCGGGGATTATATACATACATACACATATATATATAAAACGAGGCAGTACCTTGGTCACACCTCGGACGCAGTCCGACGACGGATAATTTTTTCACATATAAGGAGTTGTTCAGATCTACTTATACAAAGATATAAAGTGATGATAGTCAATTCAGTGGTGGTAATGCACCTATACGCTGGTTGCCAACCTCCAATCAAATCTAAAGGAAGAAGAAGAAGAAGAACACAGGTATGGACCACAAGTTATAACCAAGCTGAAGGCTAGCAGACTATTCTCTCAGGTTGTATCCAGCAGGTTAATCTCGAAGTAGGTTAGAAATTCTGGCTGTGGCCACTCAGACCAGCCAGTATTGGCAGCCAAATGTTCTGGGCTATTATGGCTAAAATATAACAAAATAAATCAGAATGACATCAGTGATATAATCACCTGTAGATTAATGAATACTCTGGTTGAGTACAGTTTACAATTTACAAAAAAAACAAAACATAAAATCCCTGATCACACTGCCTCACTGAGCTAGCTATGCTAACACTCCAATTACCTGGGTCATGCTGGCAAAAAACTAACAAAATAGGCCAGAATGGCATGAGCTAGATGATCGACTGTAGATTAATGATCAAGTTGGGATCAGGGAATGACAAGAATTTACAGATAAGAGCTCATAGTGTCTAAGGTTGGGCCATTTGTTAACTCACTAGCTAAACTAGCTGCACTGTAGCTATGTGAGCTTCAGTATACTCAGTGAGAAACAGAGAGAACAGCTAATCCAAATGAGATGTTTCAGTCAGAGTATAAAGGTGCGTTCGTACCAAATGTGAACGGGCAAATTTTTCATGCGGCGCGATTACATTATAGCTCAATGTAAACATGCAAACAGACATGAATTCACCATCTGAGTGAGTTGCAGACAGGATAAGTTGCCTTTATAACTTCTGCAGCTGTGTTAAACCTGATGTGGAAATTCCCAAAACACCGTCATGCTTAGGTTTACATTATCCGATGGGATCTCACCTGAAAAAAATTGTCCCTGCTGGCAAAATTTCACCTGGATGATGGGTTGTTTACATTGCTAGCCTGCTAGCCTTGTTAGCACATCCGTAGCAGGAGTCTATGGGTAAAAAAACTCTGACACCCAGATTCAGCTGCAGAGCTCCCGGTCCATCTGTCTCCAGGTGAGTGTCAGTCTCATTTTCAAACTCGTTTACTCTCCAATATCAATACTTTTACTCCGGTGACTGCTGAATCTCAAGGCCATTACTAGCTTCGCGTTTGGTCTGAATGCACCTTAATAAATAATTTTAAGTTTTTGTGGGAGAGAACTCCTGAGCTGTTTGGCTTTGCAAGACCATGTGATGTCACAAAAACTCTACATAATACCCTAAAATAAAGGGAAACCCCAAAAAGCATAATTAGTATCTTGAAGCCCGTTTGGATGGTATTTAATTGATGTCACCTATGCTGCCATCACAATAAAATAAATTTACAATAACACTTCAGTTACACTAAAGTGGCCTTCAAGAGCTATTTGAATACAATGAAATGAATGTAATCCAGGCGTAATGGATGTGTGTGTTACCGGTCAGCTCCTCCTCCTCTATCTCTCAGCAGGCCTCCCCTTGGTGCTGTACCCCTTATGAAAGAGCAGGCTCCATCTGCAGCAGGTGCGGGTCTAATGATGCTTTGATGCCATATGTCAAATCTCATCACTTGCTGAGTCGACTGACATTTCCGTTGATAGCTCCTAGCAACAGAATTACAAGTGGTCGACATTCACCCCAGCTGCAAAGAGGGATTCTGCTAAGTGTTAACAACAACAGTGATACAAACAGTCATGTTTACAGAGCCACTTCTCAGTTTGTACACATCTGACGACACTTTAATTTTCACTTCCACAACAGTCTATTATAGGGTATGAATAATTAAATAAAAGCACCTTCCATTCCATCAACAACAATCTTTTTGTAAATAGTAAATCATAGTTCCACAACCCACACTTGGTTGGAGAAGTATACATAGTTATCATTCCATGTTGGTTTGATCTAAAGGGCGCTGTCTGGTCACAGGCACCCCACCGGAGTCAAGTGGTATAAAGTGACTACACTGTATCAATGATGGCTCACCAAGGCACTGTTGGTGTGTTTAAAAATACAAGACCAGGACAAGTGTACAAAAAGAACAATTACATTCTGTAGATTGTGAAAAGTCTCTTAGATAACTGATAAAGATCCCCAGTGTCTTAACATCTTAACATCTGTCATTAATATCAACAATCAGCAAATAAACAGGAAAGAGACTACAGAAGCCCAGTGCTCTGATAATTTTTCGTTACATTACATTTTGGGGGTCTGAGCCATACTGTTGTGCATTTTTTTTTTCACTGCCAAAGCAAATGGCTGCCATGGATCACTCATGGCTTTATTTTGAGGTTCTTTGTTTGCCCCGCTGTGTTGTCAGATTTTGCATGGTAATCAAGCATCTCATTCTGTGAGAACAAGCCTAAAACAAACAGCTTAAAAAATGCGGGAAACAAGCAGAACTGACAACTGCCTGATCCCTCATGATTTATTGTATATGGTCTGCATCTTTTATCAGACAACTGACCTAATTTAAGAGGCACTGGATTTCAAACACAATATTATCTGTTTAATATCTCATTTATAGTCAGCAAAAATATATTGTGACAGCCCTAGTTGGGAGATAAAGCACTTCTTGGTAAAAAATTGTACTTTCCCAACTGATAATGTAAAGGATAGCCATTTGAGAATACAGTTATTAGATTACGGTCAATAATAAATATTCCTCCAGTGAACCTGGAAAGAAGGACCTTAAATCAACTTCACAAGAGTCATTTGAGTAAACTTTGTGGCTAGTGTCATACAGGAGTGACAATACAAATGCCGCCACTCTTCAAGTAATTGGTTATAACCACTTCTTTGTACAAACTTTGTGCAGAAGAGGTGCCTGAATTCCACTTGTGGTAAAAACTCCCAACATAGCAAAATGACAGAAGAGGCATGAGTGCAATTCAATAAAAAACATAAAGCTTTTTAAAGAGCGACACCTTTTTTCATACAATTCCTTTTTCTAATCTTATCTTTCATCTTTCTATTCTGTTGTTGAGTATTCTCTAGTAATCATTGACTATAAAAGATGAATCCTGGTCTGAAAGTGAGGCCAATGTGGTAGGTCATAAACTTGCATCATACGTAATGGGAAACAGATGGAGACAACTGTGGTTGCAAAAGTCCAGTTCTGTTCAAGTTTATGGGTAACAGCATGTTGGCTTTCACACATCATGACACAATTCTGATGGGTTTATGATCTCAGGTTAGTTTTATGTCATACTGAATGAAAAGGATGATCATTTTTACACATTACGGTCTGCTAAAGAGTTCAGTAGAATGGCAAAAGAGAATATCTCTGATTCGCCCCATTCTTTGATTGGTAAGTCACTACCATATGAGCAGATGGTTTTGCTTTGGGACCCTGGCTCATCACAGGTGATTTTAAGAGGTAAAATGACAACAGTGGACAGGTTCAGTTCACTGTCACTACTATGACTGTTGACATAGAGGCAGTATTATAACAATGAACCACATTTGAACAAACAGCTTTCTCTATAAAGGGCAGTCACATCTGGAACACAATGCCAAATGAAATTAAAATAATAACGGACTTTAAAACATTCACTAAAAATGTTAAAAACTGGCTGAAAAATAAACAAGAATGTACTCATGTATGAATTATTTGTCTGCAAAGTGAGAGTGAATGAAGGGAAGGAATAAATGTGTTTGTTTATAGTGAGTGACGGAGGGAGGAAGGCCTGAAATAGGCAAATGTGAGTTATGTTATATGTGTTAAATGTGAGTCAGGCTGTTATATTTGTGTATTTATAATATTTATAATATTTATGTTAAATGTGAGTCAGGCTGTTATATTTGTGTATTTATAATATTTATAATATTTATAATTGTGTATTTATAATTTTTCTGCATTGATGTATGTGGTTATTGTGTATATTTTTTATCTTGATTCTTTTTTCTAAAGCCCATCCAGGGACAAGAGTTGCAAATTAGCTAATAGCTATACACTCTATGTGCAACACATCAGATTGATTGTCTTTGATTAATTGTCTATGTGTATTGCACTGTCCCTGTCAAATAAACTAATCTACTACTACTAATCTAGTTAACAGTCTGAGGTGCAAAGATCATTTATGGGAATGTCCAAGTCCATTTCACTATTACAGCACAAAAATTAATTGTGCTCTGGGCAGAATGTGCAAAGAGGCTGTCCTAATGCTCTTAAAGTGACACTCCAGCAAAAATCAAGTTTTTTTTCTGTTATTATATCTGAAACATGTTTTTTGTGACTTAAAAGACATATCCAGAGCAAAATCACACCGCAGTCCCAAGTCTGTTTTTCTGCTGTGAATTTCCAGTTAGGGAATGTGCCCCCCCATTCCACCACCACCACAAAACAGATGAGTTTGGACAGACTGTTTCTACCTACATAAACATTCCTGCTTAGCCTGATTGGTTATAATATTAACTAATCAGACAGATAGTCTTAGCTACCTCAGGGGAAGAGGGAGGAGCTGAGGAGGCAGAGAGAGAGCGGAGAGAGGCAGAGAAGAGGGTGGGGAGAGTGGGAGACCCGGCTTGAATGTAGCCCTGAACCGGGCTCCATGCTGGGAGCCAAGTGGCTCCAGCCAACTGCCCTTGGCGAGACCACAGTCTTGGTGAACTGCTCTTAGCTCACTCCAAGATTCAAGATTCAAAAGATTCAGAGATTTTATTTGTCAATACTACTATACGTACAGGACATACAGGAGAATTGAAATTCCGTTTCTTTCTCTTTAGTGGTGTTGTGGTGCACATATGTGGGTTCCATATGCTTCACATGTGTATTACTGTATGCTTATTGTATGCTTCATGTCTCAGAGGAACAAAAGGTCTGAACCTCCTAGGGGTAACAGGAGGATGTGAAGTCTGGCCTTTTGTATGCAGAGAGATGGCCTTGAAGGATTTCTTGACCACCAGGACTTTAGGTGGAGACGAGAAGACCTAGAGGGGGATGCATTGTGATTTGGGATTAAGAGACAATGTGACTGTGTGCTTTGATGTCCCAGGATATTAAAGGGACAGATGTGGGGGGGATTCCTTTCTCTTTCTGTTTTTGGATGTTGGAGAATGTGAATGTGAATAAAACTGGTCTTGAGAAATAAACTCAGCCTCGCCCTTCCACAATCTCCACACTGGTGACCCTAAGACGTATCATGAGCGGAGACGAATCTCCCGAGTCAGACTCATCAGGAGCCAGCCAAACGAATGCAGCCACAGTTCAGCTACCGGACTTCTGGCCGAACAATCCGCGCTCCTGGTTTAACGCAGTCGAGGCACAGTTCCACCTCCGGAGGATCTCGGTAGATGCCACAAAGTTCTACCATGTGGTTGCAAAGCTGGACAACCACACAGCCCAGCGAGTGGAGAGCCTGATCAACCACCTGCCGGACAGCGACAAGTACAGCACGTTGAAGGCTGCACTCATCCGTTACTTCACCCCCTCGGTGGAGGAGCGAGCAGAGAGGCTCCTGGCGCTGACTGAATTTGAGACCGACAGACCTGCAGACATGATGGGGAAGATGTTGAGTTTGAGAGACTCCGAAGATGATAACTTCATCTTCACCCACCTTTTCCTCAGGACCCTACCGTCAGTGGTGAGAGTGACCCTGGCCAGTTCACCACTGTTGGCCCGACGAGACTACCACGAGCTGGGCCAGGAGGCGCAACGACTCGTCGACGCCAATAAATGGCGTGCGGCTACGGCTGTGGCAGCGGAGCCAGGCGCAACGTCCGGAGAAGGCAGGGGGCCAGAGGCTGCAGCACCAGACTCAACGATGACGGCGGCGGCAGGGGCCAGGAAACACGGAGCAGACGACATCCTTTGCTTCTACCATCGCCGCTTTGCAGAGAGGGCACGCAAGTGCATTCCACCGTGCCATTTTAAGTGCTCGGGAAACGCCAAGAACGGGGGTCGGTAGCAGCTGCGGCCCTCGGAGAGGAGAACAAGCTGCTCTACTTGAGGGACGCGCACTCAGGGAGGCATTTCCTCTTGGACACGGGCTCCCAGCTGAGTTTCATCACACCTTCCTACGCTGACCGGCTGGCGCCTTCCAGTGGTACCCGGGTGTCAGCAGTGAACGGCTCGGCGATTAAGACCTTCGGTGAGAGGACTCTGCTTCTGTCTTTACATGGCCGTACATTCGAGTGGACTTTCGTCATAGCGGCAGTCAATTTCAACATGTTAGGGGCTGATTTTTTGTGCTCACATAGTTTGTTGGTCGATCTTGCTAACAGACGCCTGGTTAATGCACTCTCTTTTTCTTCTATTCCCTGTACAGCTCGAGTGGCCCCGCCAACAGCACAAGCCAACGTCACAGCTGCAGGTGGTAAGTTCCACACACTCCTCACTCAGTTCCCAGCACTCACGGTCCCAACATTTTCGGCGACAGTGGCTAAACACGGGGTGGAACATTTTATTACTACCACCGGACCGCCCGTTTTCGCAAAAGCTTGGCGCTTGGATTCAGCTAAACTGACCATAGCGCGCGAGGAGTTCGCCAACCTGGAGAGGTTGGGCATCATCAGGCGTTCGAAGAGCCCATGGGCTTCACCGCTTCACATGGTCCCGAAAGCTGATGGCTCGTGGCGGCCTTGCTGTGATTTCCGCAGGCTGAACAACGCTACAGCGCACGACCGCTACCCGATCCTGCACATCCAAGATTTTTCAGTTCATTTGGCGGGGGCGTGCGTTTTTTCTAAAATAGACTTGGTATGCGGTTACCACCAGGTCCCAGTGGGCGCTGAGGACATACCCAAAACAGCGGTAATAACTCCTTTCGGGCTTTTCGAGTTTTTGCGCATGCCGTTTGGGCTTAAAGGCGTGGCGCAGATGTTCCAACGCATGATGGACGCGGTTTTGCGCGATCTCCCTTTCGTGTTCGTCTACCTGGACGACATATTGGTAGCCAGCGCGTCCGAAGACGAACACGAAAACCGTCTCACGGCAGTTTTCAGGAGGTTGACAGAGCACGGGTTAATAATTAATCCAGCGAAGTGTCAGTTCGGGGTGACACAGATTGATTTTTTGGGGCATTGCGTCTCCCCAGAGGGAGCGGTCCCTCTGCCTGACAAAGTGCGAGCAGTAACAAATTTTCCCGAGCCACAAACAGTCAAAGCGTTACAGGAGTTTTTGGGAATGGTGAATTTTTATAACCGTTTCCTCCCCTGCACAGCGCAGCTCATGCAACCATTATATGCCGCACGAAAAAAACAAAAACCCACAAATAAAATTGAATGGTCTCCGGAACGAGAGCGAGCATTCTCGGAAGTCAAAACAGCCCTGGCAAATGCTGCGTTGTTGGCACATCCAGTCCCAGCGGCCCGCATAGCACTCACTACTGACGCGTCAGATGTGGCCATAGGGGCGGTCGTGGAACAGTATGTAGCCGGAGCCTGGCAACCGCTCGCCTTTTTCAGTAAGACCCTGCGCGACAGCAAATGAAAATACAGTGCATTCGACAGGGAGTTGTTAGCTCTCCACTTGGCCATTCGCCACTTCCAGTTCTGGCTGGAAGGACGTTGTTTCATCGCGTTCGTTGACCACAAGCCGCTGACTTTCGTGATGGCCAAGATTTCAGAACCTTGGTCAGGCCGGCAGCAGAGACAGCTGGCCGCGATATCAGAGTTTACTACCAATATCCAGCATGTGGCGGGTAAACTTAATGTAGTGGCGGACTGCCTCTCGCGCGCCGTGGTGGCTCAAGTCCGCGTGGGGATAGATTATGCAGCCATGGCCGCGGAGCAGGTTAGCGACGCGGATGTGCGCGCGCTCCAGTCTGGACCAACAGGGTAAAGGCTGGACCAACAGGGTGCTGCAAGATGGTATGCCTCCCCTAATCTGCGATTTCTCCACTGGGCGGCCGCGTCCGGTGGTTCCAGCCGCGTGGCGCCGCCGCGTTTTTGACTCGATCCATTCTCTGGCGCACCCGGGAGTGCGTGCGTCGGTCAAAATAGTAGGGGAGAAATTTGTATGGCCGAGCCTGCGCAAACAAGTTAGAGAGTGGGCGGCAGCCTGCATGGCTTGTCAGCGGGCCAAGGTTCATAGACACACGAGAGCTCCCTTGGAGCCTTTTCATATCCCAGCTAAAAGGTTTGATCATGTCCATGTGGACCTCGTAGGCCCACTCCCGCCCTCACAAGGGTGCACACATCTTCTGACAATAGTTGACCGCACCACGCGCTGGCCGGAAGTGGTTCCGCTGTTGTCAACCACAGCCAAGGAGGTGGCGCGCGCGTTTTTAACGGCATGGGTAGCGCGTTTTGGAGTCCCGTCAGACATTACGTCCGACAGAGGCCCGCAATTTGTTTCCGAACTTTGGTCAGCAATGGCCCACAGCCTGGGGGCAACGATCCACCGCACGACCGCGTACAACCCGCAGGCTAACGGGTTATGCAAACGTTTTCACAGGTCACTGAAGGCGGCTCTCAGAGCGTCGCTTACGGATGCAAATTGGGTGGATAAGCTACCGTGGGTTTTATTGGGGTTGCGTTCTGCACCTAAAGAGGATTTAGAAGCCTCCCCAGCTGAGCTAGGTTTCGCACAGCCACTTCGGCTGCCCGGGGAATTTCTCCCAGATAATCCAGCGCCAGAGTGCTCCCCGGATCAGCGGTTACAGAATAGCACGGGCCCGAGCACGCTACCTGGTCCCGTTCACCACAGTTTTCCACGTGTTTTTGTGCCTAAGGCTTTAAAAAAATGCAGAGTTCGTTTTTGTCAGACACGATGCCCATCGTCCGCCTTTACGCCCACCTTATGACGGACCATATAGAGTGCTGGAAACAGGGGATAAGCATTTTTTGCTAGATTTGGGGGGCAGAAAAGAAATGATTGGCATTAACAGGCTCAAACCCGCTTTTGTGGTAGCTGACGAAGTTGTGCAGTTGGCTAAGGCTCCTCGGCACAGCAGACCCCCTAGAGAGCATTCCCCAGAACACCCACAGAGGTTGACTAACAGTTCTCATCCCCAGGCAGCAGCTCCACAGCAGGAAGACGCCGTGAAAGTGGTACAGCCTGCTTACAGCAAATACAGGAGAAGGCTGAGACCCAAGCGGCACGTGGACTGATATGTAGTGATTTTATTATGACATGCAATCTGTGGTTATGTTGTTCCATCTTAGACGTTTGGGGGGGGGGGGGGTCATGTGGTGCACATATGTGGGTTCCATATGCTTCACATGTGTATTACTGTATGCTTATTGTATGCTTCACGTCTCAGAGGAACAAAAGGTCTGAACCTCCTAGGGGTAACAGGAGGATGTGAAGTCTGGCCTTTTGTATGCAGAGAGATGGCCTTGAAGGATTTCCTGACCACCAGGACTTTAGGTGGAGACGAGAAGACCTGGAGGGGGAATGCATTGTGATTTTGGATTAAGAGACAATGTGACTGTGTGCTTTGATGTCCTGGGGTATTAAAGGGACAGATGTGGGGGGATTCCTTTCTTTTTCTGTTTTTGGATGTTGGAGAATGTGAATGTGAATAAAACTGGTCTTGAGAAATAAACTCAGCCTCGCCCTTCCACAATCTCCACAGTGTGCACAATATATATATAAAAAAAAGGAATAAGGCTGGAAAAACAACAGCAGCAGTCTATGTACAGTAATGCTACCCATAGTGCAAATAATGGTAAAAGATAAAACCCAGACATCCCATAGTGCAAAAAATGATAAACAATAAAACCCAGCAATCTTATATACAGAAAAAGCGCCGACAGATGGGGCACTGCTGCTCTCATTCGCTGGCGGACAGGGTACCGTGTGGCTCGCCGGGAGATCCTTGGAGAGTGGACAACTAGAGACCAGCAGGGAGCCCTCCAGCCTCCAAATGGGGCCAGGCAGTGACTTTCCGCTCCACTGAGAATGATCCTTCCTAAAGTTGGATCATCTTCTTGGAGCCCTGGCTCAAAGCCCTCTTCTTTCAGCTATTGGTAGGAGGGAGTATGGGTGGGGCTAATTAGAATATTCATAGATCTGTGCAAGACCCAGATTTTGGTCTGGGTCTTGGTGTTGAGAGTCCAGGAGAGGTCAGAGGAGATGTGGGTGCCCAGGAACCTGAAGGCGAGGATGTTTTCCCACATGGTTGCCATTTATGGGGGGTCCTGTCTGTTCTTCCTGAAGTCCAGTATGGGTTCTTATAAGTCCCATATGGGTTCTATGGGCTGCACGGTGGCGCAGTGGTTAGCACTGCGGCAGCACAGTTTACCCTTGGCCGGGGGATTGTGGGGATCGTGGGATCGTGGGTTCAATCCCAGCCCCCGACCAACAGTGATCTGTGTGGAGTTTGCATGTTCTCCCCGTGTTGCGTGGGTTTACTCCGGGATTTCTCCGGTTTCCTCCCACATGCCAAAAAAAAAAACATGCATGTTAGGTTAATTGGCTGTTCTAAATTGTCCCTAGATATCTGTTTCCTATAGGCCCTTAGAATAGAGGGTTAGTATTAATGAAAGCGCTTTGAGTGGTCTTTGTGACTAGAAAAGCGCTATATAAGTGCAGGTTAGTTAGTTAGTTAGTTAGTTCTTTGTTTTTTTTGGACATTCAGTTTCAGGTTGTTTGCTTGGCACCACAGCAGCAGATTCTCTACCCCCACCCTGTATGCCTGCTCATTGTCTTCGGTGATAAGCCCAACCAAGTTTGAATCTCTTCATTTGTAAAGGACATTTCAAGGTCAGGCATCAGCTTGCTTGCTACCGGATAACCATGAAAACCGGTGCTACCTGTCTCATGGGTCAGGCCGTCGGTGACTCAACCGGCATCCCCACCCTTCCGAGGGCATGGAGGGTGAAACAGGGCATCCTGGCAGAACTAAAAACAATATCTGCCACAGGTCTGTGGTGGACCACTCCCAGTTACACGGGATGAGACTGGACATCCTGGCAGATAAACACATCTGTTGCAAGGTCTGTGGTGGACTGTGCCAGTCGGTGCATTGTGACATGCACTACACAAAGAGCAGAGATAAACAAACCTATCATCTGGTCAGTCACTGCAACAGATACTGGAGTCAGTTTGTCTTGGCTTGTCCTTGCCACTGATAAAAGGGTAAATGGTAAATGGCATTCACTTATATAGCGCTTTTATTCTCATCTCTTGATGACCAAAGCGCTTTACAGATCCTGCAATCCACCCATTCACACACACATTCACACACTGATGGTGGTGATAAGATCTCCATCTGCCAAGAATGTGCTGCTAGTCCAGCAAAAGCTAGCAGTACTCAAATACTTTGCAAGCAGTTTCATGAAATGGTCAGTCAGAAAGCAACTCATACTGGCTCGGACGTCGCCCGGGCTTACAAGGTCCGCACTGATCTGTTCACACTCTGACAGGCAGCGAAAAGTAAGCTAGGAGCAGGAAGACAAAAGAAGAGGAAAACAGCAGCCTTGCGTGTAGCAAAATGGAATGTGCGCACTCTGTTGGACAGAACAACATCACAGCGCCCAGAAAGACAGACCGCGCTTGTGGCCCTGGAAATGAACAGGTACAATGTAGACATAGCTGCACTTAGTGGAACAAGATTGCCTGGATATGACAGCTTGGAAGACCATGGGTACATCTTCTTTTGGAGTGGGAGATCAACTCAAGAAAGGAGAGAAGCAGGAGTGGGCTTTGCAGTTAGAAAGGAGATAGCAGCAATGCTTGATGAGGAACCGGTGCCAATCAACAACAGGATAATGACTATGAGACTCCCACTACAGCCGAAGATGTATGCCACACTCATCAGTGTATATGCCCCAACAATGACCAACACAGAGGAGGTAAAGGAAGAGTTCTACAGTGATTTATGTGAGACTATCAGGTATGTACCGACTGATGACAGGCTCGTTGGAGATTTTAATGCCAGAGTTGGTTCGGACACTGAGAAATGGAAAGGAGTGCTAGGCAGTCATGGAGTAGGCAAGTGCAATGCAAATGGAGAACTTCTACTTGCACTATGTTCAGAGTACAACCTTGTGATAACCAACACTCTATTTAAGCACAAGGACACACAAGAAGACATGGATAAGATAAGATAAGATAAGATAAGCCTTTATTAGTCCCACAACGGGGAAATTCCAGGATTGCAACAGCACAGGGATAGCAACACTCAGAGCAACAATCAGAAGGCAAGAAAAAAAAACAAGCAAGCAAGAGCAGCTAATAAACATATGTACGTATTACTATAAAATATATATATATACACACACACACAGACACACAGTGCAGAGCATTGTAGCTGGATGGAATAAATATATGAATATATGAACACACAGTGCAGAGCATTGTAGCTAGATGGAATAAATATGTAAATATATAAACACCCACAGTACGGAGCATTGCAGCTAGGTGGAATAAATATGCAAGTATATAAACACACACAGTGCGGAGCAATGTAGCTAGATGGAATAACATGTAGATATATAAATATATAAACACCCACAGTACGGAGCATTGCAGCTAGACGGAACAAATATGCAAATATATAAACACACACAGTGCAGAGCATTGCCGCTAGATGGAATGAAACAGCATAACCGTCTACCCAGCTATCCTGCATGGTATGATTATGTGCCCATACACACTCTCACCCTCCATAGCGACCGGCATGCTCCTAGTTGTATGCCGGAGAGGACCACTGTGTAAGTCTATTGCATCTTCTGCATTCAAAAAACTATTAGTTTGTTACGTCTTTTTGCTATCTCTGCGAGCAGCCCTGCTTAGGTTGTACAGTCTGACAGCCGTTGGTAGGAAGGACCTACGAAACCTCTCGGTTGTGCACCTGGGATGATGTAGTCTGCTGCTAAATGAGCTCCTCAGTGCATTCAGTATGTCCTGCATAGGGTGGAACTCGGACTCCAGCAGAGATGACAGTTTAGCCACCGTCCTTCTCTCTCCTATCTCCTCCATCGGATCAAGGCGCTGCCCCAGGACAGAGCTAGCTTTCTTAATCAGTTTGTTCAGTCTCTTCCTATCGGCTGCAGTAATGCCACTGCCCCAGCAGACCACTCCAAAAGTGATGGCTGATGCCACCACCGTGTCATAGAATGACTTCAGCAGCGCCCCTTGTACACCAAAAGACCTGAGTCTCCTCAGCAGGAACAGCCTGCGCTGTCCCTTCTTGTAGAGTGCATCAGTATTGTGTGACCAGTCTAGTTTATTGTTCAGATGAATACCCAGGTACTTATAGGATGTCACCATCTCGATGTCTGTTCCCTGTATATTTACTGGTACTGTGAGGGGCTGCCCATGCCTGCGGCAGTCCACCACCAGCTCCTTAGTTTTCCTCGCGTTGATCTGGAGGCAGTTCCGATGGCACCAGTCCACGAAGTCCTGGATAAGCCCTCTGTACTCAGCTTCATCTCCATTGGAGATGAGGCCAACGATCGCAGAGTCATCAGAGAACTTCTGTAGATGGCAGTGTGTTGTGTTGTGTGAGAAGTCCGCAGTATAAAGAGTGAACAGGAAGGGAGCCAGCACCGTTCCCTGGGGGGCCCCCGTGCTACTGATGATCGTGTCGGACACACAGTCCCGGGTTCTCACAAACTGAGGCCGGTTCGTGAGGTAGTCCAGGATCCATGATGACAGGTGCTGGTCCACCCCTGCGCGCAGCAGCTTGTCCTTCAGGATCATCGGTTGGATGGTGTTGAAAGCACTGGAGAAGTCAAAGAACATGATCCTCACCATATTCCCGGGCTTCTCCAGGTGGGACAGAGAACGGTGAAGGAGGAAGATCACCGCATCCTCCACCCCAATGCCATGCTGGTAGGCGAACTGGAGTGGATCCATCGCTGGTTCCACCAGGGGGCGGAGGTGAGCAAGGAGCAGTCTCTCCAGGGTCTTCATCAAGTGGGACGTCAAGGCCACCGGTCTGTAGCTGTTCAGGTCTTTGGGGTGGGAAGTTTTTGGTACAGGTACCACACAAGATGTTTTCCACAGCTGTGGTACCCTCCCCAGTTTCAGGCTCATGTTGAAGATATACGTCACAATCCCACACAGCTGGTCTGCACAGGACTTGAGGAGCTTTGCGCTGATGCCGTCCGGTCCCGGCGCCTTCCTCGCCTTGATCTTCCTCAGCTCCGTCCTCACCTGGGTCCTGGTCAGGGTCAGGATGGGGGGCTGTGTGTTGGGAGTGGGGGGGTGTTGGTAGAGTGGGGAGTGGGCAGCAGGACTTGATTTCTTTAGAGGCAGCAGTGGTTGTTGTGCAGTCAGGGGGGAGGGCGGTTGGTCAAATCTATTGAAAAACAGATTCAGGTTGTTCGCCCACTCCCTGCCCCCTGTGGCCTGGGGGGAGGTATTCTGGAGCCCCGAGATGGTTTTGAGGTTTCTCCAGACCCCGCTGATGTCGCTCTGTTGCAGCTTGTCCTCCATCTTCTTCCTGAAGCTGTCCTTGCCTTCTCTGATCTTTCTCCTCAGCTCCCTCTGTACGGACTTCAGCATCTCCCTGTTCCCTGACCTGAAGATCCTCTTCTTCTCTCTCAGAAGTGTTTTTATCTCAGGGTTGATCCAGGGTTTGTTGTTTGAGTGACGCCGTATGGTCTTGGTGGGAACGGATTTGTCCACACAGAAGCTGAGGTAGCCCGTGAAGGTGTGAATGAGGCCATCGATGTCCTCACCATGTGGATCGCAGAGCTGCTTCCAGGCGGTGGCTTCAAAACAGCCCTTTAGGGTGTCCATTGTCTCCTCAGACCATAACTCCACAGTGTGCATGGCCGGAGGTTGTCTGTGCACTAGGGGTTTGTACACCGGCCGGAGATGAACCAAGTTGTGATCCGATCTCCCGAGTGGGGGTAGTTGTGATGAGGTGTACGCCTCCTTAGTGTTTGCGTAGAATAAATCCAGTGTTTTATTGTCTCTAGTGTGGCATGTGACATACTGGGTGAACGTGGGTAGAATGGGAGACAGTGAAACATGGTTGAAATCGCCTGAGATGAGGAGAAGAGCATCTGGGTGTTCTGTCTGCAGCCTGCTGGTTACTGAATGGATGACGTCACGTGCTGTCCCAGCGTTCGCCGTCGGATTTGCATAAACAACAATGCAGATCACGTGTGAGTGTTCTCTCGGGAGATATGTAGGCCTCATGCTAACAGCTAGCAACTCAATGTCTTTGCTGCAGTGTCGTTGTTTAACAGTGATATGTCCCGGTCTGCACCAGTTGTTGTTAACATACATGATCACTCCACCGCCCCTAGCCTTGCCACTCTCTGGTGTTCGGTCAGCTCGTATCATGTGAAAACCCTCCAGCTCAATGTTAGCATCTGCTGCTAGTTCAGTTAGCCACGTCTCAGTAAACAAAAGGAGAGAGCACTCCCGGTATGTGCTATCATAACGGGAGATAGCCGCTAGCTCATCTAACTTTCCCAGTATCGACCGTACATTTCCCATGACAACAGATGGAAGGGAGGGTCTGTACCTTATATTTTTTGTCCTCCGCCTTACTCCAGCCCGGCAGCCGCGGCGTTTTCGCCTCAGTTCTCTCGGTATGTCGAGTTTTTCCAATGGGACCGGGTGGCGGTTGAATGCTAGCAGCTGTTCTCTGCTGTATCGTATCCTGCTATAGACAGTGGCTCCGTCCACCGGCTCAGGAGACATTTAGGACGATCTGTGTGTCCGTGATATAAGTGGGGTGAAAAAAAAAGACGGATCAAAAGAGAGAGGAAGGGAAAAAGACTCGGAATCGAGCCGCTGTTGCAAAAGGCAGCCGACTCGTGTGGCGCCGAGAGAAAAAAAAAAAAAAAAAAAAAAAAAAAAAAAAAAAAAAATCTTGGATCTTGGGATGCACCCAAGATCCAAGCACTGGCACTTATTAGACTACATCATAGTCAGGCAGAGAGACATAAGGGATGTATTGGACACCAGAGCAATGAGAGGCGCGGACTGTGGTACTGATCATGTTATGCTGAGATCTAGATTAAGGATTTGGAGATGAAAACAGCACTGCAGGATGGGTGCAAAGCCACCATGGAAGCTAAATACTACTGCACTGAAAGGCCAAAAGAAGCAGGAAGAACTTACACAGGAAATGGATGAAAACTTGAAAGACTGGGACAGCAACAACTAACAGAATGACATAGAAGAGAAATGGGAAACACTGAAGGATATGGTGTATCAGAATGCGAGTGATGTATTAGGCCACCTTGAGAGGAAACATCAAGATTGGTTTGATGAGCTAGGCAGGAAAACCTACAGTGTAACACAAGGTCGAAGAAGAAGAAATACTCAAAGGCTCAGAGTGAGCTACAGAAGTACACCAGAGATATGAAGTCCAACTGGTGGGATGAAAAAGCAGAGCAACTTCAAACTGCAGTAGACAGGAAGGACATGAAAACATTCTTCACAGGTTTGAGAGAAATCTACGGCCCTAAACCAAGAGGATTGATCCAACTAAAGGCTATGGATGATGAAACGGTTTTGCAGGAGAAAGACAAGATCCTTGACAGATTTGCAGACCACTTTGACCAACTACTAAACAACCCTGGAGCTCTCACTGAAGAGGCTAAAGAAGCTCTAATGCAGCGACCAGCTGTATCAAGTCTGGATGAACCACCAAATTTTGATGAACTAATGGCAGCTATCAGGACAACACAGGATGGTAAAGCTCCAGGAAGGGATGGAATTCCAGCTGAAATGTGGAAATTTGGTGGTGTTCAGCTGACCAACTGCCTGCACAAGCTCATCCAAGAGATATGAGATCGCCAGAAAGTACCTCAAGACTGGAAGGATGCAAGTATTGTGCCTTTGTTCAAGAAAGGTGACAGGAAAGATTGTGGAAATTACCGAGGTATATCACTGCTAGCCACTGTTGGTAAGATTCTCTCACGTGTACTACTGAACAGACTCAATGAACACATCTCGCAGAATGTAGTACCGGAAGCCCAGTGCAGCTTTAGAAGTGGAAGAAGCACAATGGACACAATTTTCTGCTTGAAACAAGTTCAAGAAAAGTGTATTGAACAGAACATGCCGCTTTATGTAGTCTTCATAGACTTCAGTAAAGCCTTCGATACTGTTTCGCAACAAGGACTTTGGCAGGTACTCAAGAAATATGGCTGTACAGAGAAGTTTGTCAGCCTGATTGGCACTCCATACAGGTATGCAAGCAAACGTGGCAATGAGTGGTTCAGTATCTAAAGACTTTTCAGTAAGCAACGGGGTGAAACAAGGGTGTGTGCTGGCACCTACACTCTTCTCGCTATATCTGGCAGCCATGCTTGAGGTGGCCTTCAAAGACACTTCAGAAGGAGTATACATTCAAACAAGGAAAGAAGCAGACTTGTTCAATGCAGAACAGTTTAAAGCCAAGAGTAAGACATCGATAAAGGTAGTAAGAGAAATGCCCTTTGCTGACGACAGTGCTCTAGTTGCACACAGTGTGGAAGATATGCTATCATTAGTGGAAAAATTTGCAAGAGCAGCTAGTCAATTCAGCCTCCAAATCAACATCAAGAAGACAGAGTGCCTTTATCAACCACCAAAGTTCCAATTATCAACATCACTACCAGAAGAGATCAGCATTGGTACAGAGCCACTAGTCATGTGCAAGACTTTCAAGTATCTAGGGAATACTGTTTCTGAGAATGCTAGGCTGGAGGATGAACCATCTCTCAGAAAGGGAAGAGTGAGCACTGTGTTTGGAAACTTGAGGGAGAGACTGTGGAACAATTGACATGTGTCTATCCGTGTGAAATGCAAAGTGTACAGAGCGACAGTACTGGCTACTCTATTGTACGGTGCTGAAACTTGGACTGTCTACAGAGTGCAGGTAAAGAAACTCCACGCGTACATGATGAGACACCTTCAAGCCATAATGAACATCTCATGGAAAGACAAGATAACCAACATAGAAGTGTTGAAACGAGCTGGTCTACCATCAGTGGAGGACATGCTAATACAGATGAACCTGAGATGGCTCGAACATGTTGAGAGGATGGACCACCAGCGTCTCCCTTGGCAGTTACTCTACTCACAGTTATGCGAGGGCAAACGCAATCATGGTAGACCAAGGCTCAGATTTAAAGACACTGTAAAAAGAAACTTGAAGTTGGACATAGACAGGAGTTCCTGGCAGTGGAAGGCCAGAGCTGTGGGGAGGAATCTGATCAGACCTAAATGAAACAGTCATTGTCGCCCACGACAGACTGCTATGATGATGATGATGATGAGATCTGTGCATACTTAAGTAGGTGGAAGATGTAAAAAGCTCTTTCCAAGCAATTCTAAGGCAATGAAAATTTTTTATGTATAAAAAGCCACAATATACTATTTTGGGCAATACACATTCAGATTTGATGGAGTTTTTGGTGGTTTTAGAGCCGCAGGAGTGCATCTTTAATTATTCAGAGGTGTGTTTTGGGCATAATGAGAAATAAAAAAAACAATTGCTTTCTTTGCTCTCATTATCTTTAATAAACAGGGGTGCAAGATCAAGGAGTGATATTAATATGACAGCATTCAAAGGGGAGGACAAATCCGTTTTGTACTTGGGACAATGTGAGTTTGTTCACAAAGTGAAAATGCATTTAAAGACCCTTCACAGCATGTAGGTTAAAAGTAGCTTTTAAACCTCCTTATTCTCCTGCTCACACTGGGGAGACATAATTATAGTTACACAGAGATTAGAGCTGTGTAATTCAGAGGTTATGCCAGTCTTTTTATTTATCCATGATTTTGACAAACAGAGTTGCAAAACTTACTTCAGTTATGTTACAACGGGACATGTAGACTCTGCACACCCATGGTGCTCTCTGAAACCTTGGAAGATTGAACTGGTCCTCTGTCAGATCTTGGCCTGAGGTCCACTAGCCCTTTAAATGCCAGTTTGATTACATGATTTAACCCTCTTGTGGAAAAGGTTGCAGATATGCACCCGTCACGTGGTGTGGAAAAAGTAGGTAAAGTACTAAATGATTAGTCGACATTGTCGATTACGTTGACAATAAAACTTTTGTCTACAAATATTTTTATTGTTGACAAATTGTTTAATTATAAAGTTTATATGCATGCCGTGGAAATGTTAAGTTGAACTGCAATGCACAACCGGAACTGCTGCGGGCAGTAGCACCTCTGTTGTCCGGCATGCATGAAGAAGAGAAGCATAGCATGGCGACGCAGAAGGATAAGCAAGTAGAAAGCTAAACTAAAAAAAAGAGCAGACCCAAACTTTCTGTAGTATGGGAACTTTTCACTAAAAACAAAAAAAACGAAACAAGTAAAATGCGGACTTTGCAAGACAGTCATTTCCTGTCATGGCAGCGCTACAGTGATGCATGAGTATCTTAAACCACGGCACCCGGGAGCCGCAACATTAACAGCTGCTTCTGCTTGGTAAGTTTTAGCGAGTAAAAAAAGTTAATGTCGCTTACTTTCAATTGCCAACTGTTTCAAGCTTTAGAAAAATTACAATACTGTTAGTACACGCTGTTTATGTTAGCTTACCTGTTTGACAATAAGCTCTCTGGTTGCTGAGGGCTGAGCTGTTTAAGTCATGGCTAACGTGTTGTTGAATGCAGTAAATGACTGAATTACAGGAGTTGCTATCTCTTTTTCATCTTCGTTAATATTAGCCCTCTTTCTGAATATTAGTTCATCTGGGTTAATTAGAATTATGCCAACTATGCTGTCTGTGATAAACTGCTATATACTGTAACCTTCAGTTATATTCATACAACCTTCAGTTTCAAATGTGTGTTTTCATGGGTAATTTTATTTACCTCTGGAAACTGGTTATAAAATGTTATATTAAAGCAGGAACTGACAACAAGGGCATTTTCTCAGGAATGCAGGTTTAAACAGCAGGTGAGGTAAAATATGCACTAGAGCCCCAACAGGAAGCAGAGATGGCAGATATGAAAAAAATAATTGCAATTAGTTGACTAATCGAGGAGGACTGCGCCCATTTCTGCCAGAACTGGAAGCCAGTTTCAGAATGCAGAAGAAGAGAAGCCGGGACTGTCATGAGCCGAGACAGCTTGGCTTTCCCCAGCTCGGTCTCAATCTCTTTGGGGGTTTTGGTTTACTGGTTATGTGCATTTTGTGTATCAGTACAATAATTTCTATTTCATTGCCACTGCTTGACCAGCAGCTGTTAGTCTGCGGTTAAGACCTACTTTCTCTCACACTGCTGACAGTCTGTCAGTCCAGCCACGCCCCCTCGCTCTCCCTCTGATTCCACCAGCTGTTCCCAGCCCCCGCTAATATCCTTTCCGCGCCTCACCCAGGTGTCTGAATTTGCCACGCCAGCAGTGTTTGTTCATAAGCAGCTCTTTGCTGGACAAACGCCGCTGGATCATTGTACGTGTTATACAGCTGTGCTTTGCCATCTAACCGTCGTGTCACTGAAGGGTTTTGGCTCACCGATCAACTGAAGGACCCGTTCCGCTTAGGCTGTGAGTAATTCTAGCATTTCTCTGTTCAGTTGTGCCACCACGCTGATAGCATTTCCGTGTACGCCACAACCACTACACTTTCCCCTACACAGCCTAGCTTCACAAGTGGACTCTTTGTTAGCCCAGCAGCCTAGCCATTTGTATGGTTTGCCCTGAACTGTGTACAATAAATGTGTGGAACCTTCGCGTTTAAATCCTCATTTCTCCTTCTCTCCTCTGTGCGTAATTGTACGCACAATTTTTTTTTTGATCCAAGATGGCGCCCACAGTGGTCGCCATGGTGCTTCGCTGCGCTTTTCTTTGTATGTTTTTGTCCGTCAATTGTGTGTCTGCCTGCTCTTACACCCGTGTAGAGCTACTAAATATCAGGACTTTCACTCCCACGGACTTACTCCCAGTTTTTTTGGCTCCTGCTGCCGATCTGGTTCACTTTTTAGCCCAAAAAGTGAGACGGCGAAAGAGAGGAAGATGAGCGGGCACCCTCGTGCGGCTTCGCAGGAGAGGCACGCGCACGGCTTTGCCTGGAATATTTCTGTCCAATGTCAATTCTCTCTATAACAAGGTAGATGAACTGAGACTGCTGATGTGATTTAAGGACCTCTCCACCTCGTGTGTCCTCTGCTTTACTGAGACCTGGCTTAAGGAATTGACTCCGGACAGCGCGCTCCTCCTCGAGGGATTTCAGCTGTTTCGTGCAGACCGAGACAAAGAGCTCTCCGGTAAGACCACAGGAGGAGGAGTCTGCTTTTACATCAACAGCAGCTGGTGCTCCGATGTAACTGTGATCTCCCAACACTGTTCTCCCGCTCTGGAATATTTATTCATCAACTGTAAGCCATTTTATTCCCCGCGTGAGTTCGCTTCATTCATCCTGGCCGCTGTTTACGTCCCGCCTGACGCGGACGTGCACAAGGCTCAGCACGCGCTTGCGGATCACATTCAACAAGCGGAGCGGACTTTTCCGGACTCTCTGGTTATTGTGGTTGGCGACTTTAACCAGAGCAACCTGAGCCACGATCTCCCCCGATACAAACAGTTTATTAAATGCCCCACCAGAGGAAAGAACACGCTGGATCACTGCTACACTACAGTGAAGGACGCGTATCGCACTGTTCCCCGTGCTGCGCTCGGACTATCTGATCACGTGATGGTCTACCTGATTCCCACATACAGACAGAGACTGAAGCTCACAAAACCTGTTGTGAGCACTACGAGGAAATGGACCAGTGAAGCTGGGGAGAAGCTGCGCACGTGCATGGAAATAACTGACTGGGGCATGTTTAAAGGAGCCACGCATGATCTGGATGAGTACACGGACACTGTGAACTCATATATCCACTTTTGTGAGGAGAGCATTCTTCCATCGCGCACCAGGGTGAGTTACTCCAATGACAAGCCCTGGTTTACAGCTAAGCTCAGACAGATCAGGAAGGAGAAGGAAGCAGCGTTGAAAAGTGGAGACAGGGACTGCTACAGGGAGGTCAAATACCGGTTTAGCAGAGAGCTGAGGAGAGCTAAATCTGTGTATTCTCCAGCAACAGTTCAGTGCTAACGACTCTGCTTCTGTGTGGAGAGGACTGAGGCAAATCACCAACTATCGGCCTCAGGCTTCTAAAGGTCAGGATGACAAAGCCCTTTGTCAAAGACTGTCCCAACATTATGCCCGTTTTGACACCTCGTCAGCTGTGTCCAACTCCCCCCTCCCCCCAGCGCCACTGTCTCCACGGTCCCCACTTCATCAAAGGCGCCCCCCCTCCTCCCCCCCTGCCCTTGCCATCAGTGAGCAGGACGTGCACAGACAGTTCTCCAGACTGAACCCGCGCAAGGCCCCCGGTCCAGACGGCGTATCTCCCTCCACCCTGAGACACTGTGCGGAAGAGCTGACTCCTGTCTTCACAGATATTTTTAACACCTCCCTGAAGTTAGGCCACGTGCTGACCTGCCTCAAAACCTCCACCATCATCCCTGTCCCCAAGAAGCCACGGATCACTGGACTTAACGACTACAGACCTGTAGCGCTCACCTCTGTAGTCATGAAGTCCTTTGAGCGCCTGGTCCTGCCCCACCTCAAGACCATCACCACTCCCCTCTTGGACCCGCTGCAGTTTGCCTACAGAGCCAACAGGTCTGTGGACGATGCAGTCAACCTGGCCCTCCACTCCATCCTGCAGCACCTGGACTCCCCGGGAACCTACGCCAGGATCCTGTTTGTGGACTTCAGCTCTGCATTCAACACCATCCGCCCCACTCTGCTCCAGGACAAGCTGTCCCTGCTCAACATACCTGACTCCCTCTGCAGGTGGATCACCGACTTCCTGACGGACCGGAGGTAGCATGTACGGCTGGGAAAGACTGTCTCAGACTCTGTTAGCATCAGCACCGGATCACCCCAGGGCTGTGTACTTTCCCCCCTACTCTTCTCCCCGTACACCAACTCCTGCACCTCCAGCCACCAATCTGTCAAGCTGATCAAGTTTGCGGATGACACCACCCTCATCGGGCTCATCTCCAACGGCGACGAGTCCGTCTACAGGAGAGAGGTGGCCCAGCTGGCGTCCTGGTGCAGCCATAACAACCTGCAGCTGAACGCTCTGAAGACAGTGGAGATGATCGTGGACTTCAGAAAAGTCACAACCCCTCTGCCCCCCCTTACCCTCACAGACTCTCCCATCACCACTGCAGATTCCTTCCGCTTCCTGGGCACCACCATCACCCGGGACCTCAAGTGGGAGCCGACTATCAGCTCCCTCATCAAAAAGGCCCAGCAGAGGATGTTCTTCCTGCGGCAGTTGAGGAAGCTCAAGCTACCCACCAAGATGTTGGTGCAGTTCTACACAGCCATCATCGAGTCCATCCTCACCACCTCCATAACCGTGTGGTACGCAGGAGCCACTGCCAGGGACAGACTAAGACTGCAGCGCGTCGTGTGCGCTGCAGTCTTAGTCTGGACTAAGGACTAAGGAGATCGGCTGCAAGCTCCCATCCCTCCAGGACCTGTACATCTCCAGGACCCGGAGGCGTGCAGGCCGGATCATAGCCGACCCTTCACACCCTGAACACGTACTGTTTGCCCCCCTCCCCTCAGGTAGAAGACTTCGGTCCATTCAGACTAAAACCTCCCGCTACATGAGCAGCTTCTTCCCCTCTGCCATCAGACTGCTGAACACTAAGTGACTTATTAGACTCTCGTGCACTATGTACAGCAGCTCAACCGGTCTCATGACAATTATCACTGTTTTCTTTTTGCACTACCGACTGCACTATGTGGAACTCCACAATATCTGCTGCTTATTAATATATTTAAAATTGCATAGATTAGTATTACTCATATTCTACATTTTATTGCATGCATAGTTTTTTATTTTTATCTTTAGTGCTATTTCTGTTTAATGTTGCAGCATTGCACTGAGACAAATTCCTAGTTTGTGTACTACATGAACAATGGCAATAAATCTGATTCTGATTCTGATTCTGATTTTGTAGAGTGCACGGAGGGTTTATGACAGGGATGATTGCACAACGGATTTCAACACTGAGGAAGCACTTGCTCTGAATTTTGCCAACTGTGATTCTAAAAGGGATTGTTTGGCTTCTGAGGATGATTCTGAGGGGTAACATTTACCTTCTGTGACAGTGCAAGCTGGACCGGCGGATGGCTTCTTTGCACTCACGGTTGACCGAACAGCATGTTCCAGAGAACACATCATTACCGGTTCAGTGGTGTTACCTAGCCGAAATCAAAGTGGAATAAATCAGAAGATAAATGCGAGAGTTTCTGGACGTGGGAAAGAAAGTGAAAATGACTGACAGAAGATGAAATAAAGGGACAAGGATGAGCACACGGATGCATGGTGGCGCATGACGTGCAGTAGGTCTGATGTTTTTAATCACTGTTTCCTTACATTCTACCGATTTTCTGGTTCATATATTTTGAGGATTAGATAACAAAAAAACAAAAACAAATCCTCAGTGTACTGTAAATATGTCCAAAGTCCAGCTTTACTGAAAGTTATGTAATCCAATATGGCTGCCATCACATTATGTAAATTAGATGAGTAAATTTACTCCCATCATAAACTTTGGATCATATTCTACATTTTTCTCATTTACAGTAAGCCATTATCTCTTACCACTTTCAAGTTACAGCCTTTGGAATTTCTGATATCTAAACTGAATATTTTTTTCAAAAAATCTTGGCCACAAGAGGGCCACCACATGACAGGTGCGTATCTGCTACCTTTTCCACAAGAGGGTGAATGTTCCCTCTGATGAATGCAAAACTGTTGTATTTTAACCTGTCTGAGTGTTTTTTGAATCATGTTGATAAAAGATCCAGTAAGGGATTATGATAGATTTTAACAAAATCAGTCTGTCAAAATAACAGACACAAAGAAATTCTAGCCCCGGTGTTGGAACAGGCACACGCGTGTCTTCACACCTTTTAAATGCACTTCTGAAACACTGGCTAACAATGTACGGCTGACTATAGCCCTGCTTTTTGCAGATCAAAAGAGCATTTTTATAAAATGCACCAAAATACCAGTGAGCCGAGATTGCGCCTGTTGCACTGCGATCACACCGCTCTTAAATGAGTCTCCTCCTTGCACTGTACAGCATATGCACACTGCACAGGTAATTAGATGGTGTAACGCAAAACATGAAAAACAGACTACGTGCTGACATAAACTGACAAATCCGCCACCACAAAACAGGAAGTGTGTTGCAAATGCATGGTTTAGATGGTCGCAATAGAGCCAAGTGGTTTATGTCTTAATTGCTGTATCATTATACTTTTCACTCTGTGAAGAAATGTGTTCCTGAAGAGAATAACTGTTGCCTCAGCAAACTTTGCTCAGAGAAAACTTTACCAGTTGGAGTCTGCTTGAAGAGCTGTGATGAACGATCCAGCAGGATACTATTAAATTACTATTAAATTAAAAAAAAAAATCAAGTAGTTCTCATTGCCAATAAGTGGCTTTTCTGTCAGAGCTGTGTCCCATCTGTAGAAAGTGGCCTTTGGCTGCACTATGTAATGCACAAGGTCAGTGGTGTAAAGGCTGATGTTTTAACAACTGAATTTAACTGTAAAGTTTTGGAGTTTAATCTTTGCCTAAACATGACCAGCAGGTGAAAGTGAAAAGAAAGAGTCCAAATATAATTCATGTTCACAGCCTGGAACTAAATGTTTTTTTTATTTTTAATTTGATTTTTATTTAACCTTTATTTATACAGGGTAGTTCCAGAGAGCGGCAGCCTCTCTTTTTCAAGGACACCCTGTTCACATTCACACAAGGAAGCTGCCCAGTACAACCACAGACTGACCTGTCAGAATCAGAATGAACTTTATTGCCATGCATGCTTTTTACACATACGAGGAATTTTACTAGACATTAAGGTCCGCTCATGTTAAGCGCTCCCTAATGACGCGGCAGCCAATAGGCGCCTGTACAGTGGGGGTAAAGAGGGGGAGGGGGAGGGGGTGACACATTGGGCAGAGAGAAAAAAGCATAGCTATCAAAATAGGGCTCAAATGAGCAAGATTATGATCACATAAAAAAACCCCTCTAATTGCACACTTAGCAGACAAGTTACAGTTACACACATTAACAAAGCAAGTTGAGAGACCAGTGTGTGTATGTCAGTCATGTGATATCAGTGTGAATGCAGTATGAAGTATCAGTTACTGGTGAGCAACAAAAATCCTCTCCTAGGCAACGACTAGATGTTATGTCCTTGGTATTCTAAACATAGATAACATGTCCACAGAGTTCATCTCTCTTCAGTTCATGTCAGATGGTAAAATTCCATGCTAGTCACATGACGCTGTCCATGGAGAGTTCATATTGCTGCTCAGTGACCTGTGGCCACTGACCAGCTCCACTGGAGCAGCTGGGGTTATTAAGGGCCTTGCTCAAGGGCACCACAGTGGGGTTAAGGAGGGTGGGGCAAACACTGCTGTGTTATCTGGCCCACCCAGATCAAATCCCGATCGAACCCGCGACCATCTGCTCACCAGTCCACATCCCTAGCCATAAGGCCACCACTGTCCCTTTTGCTTTTTTAGTGACTCCTTTATTTGAATTACAACTAAAACCTGATTATCATGTTATTTCATAGTGAAAGCTAATTTACATCAAGTACAGGAGCACTTGACACTGTTGCAATGATGGCTTTTAGAGAATTTTTATCTGAGTATAATACTGATATATGTATATGCTTTTATTTATGGTTGCTCTATAACTATTTATAACTTATAAAGCAATTATAACTGAATAAATAATGTACTTATAAACTATTTGTAAATCCTTTATAAAGAGACATATTGTGAAGTGGTACCTTATGGTATCATTTAGGTAGTACAAGCTGACATTTGATAATGCAGAATGCTACGTAACATTAGGTGTTTTCCAACCACAAAGTAGCTGTATTGTTTTTCCACAATATTTTTTGACAAAAAATATCTGAATTTCTGTACCTGCCTCCTCAACTCTCAATCTGGGTCCTCTTGCAGCTCTGTGACTCCGCATTTTTAACTAAAACAGGGAATACATTGATGCAGACACTGGGAGAAAGACACAGGGAACAGAAGGACACAGAAGAGGAAAACTACAGCAACAAGTGTAACCCTGAGCCAACGATACCATAATATACAAATCCAACAATTACAAGTACATCTCAATAAATTAGAATGTGATGGAAAAGCTGATATATTTTAGTATTTGAATTCAAAAAATGAAACTCATGCATTATGTAGGATTCATTACTCACTGAGTGATATATCTCACGTTTATTTCTTTTAATTTTGATGGTTATGGCTTATACTGTATATAATGAAAACCCAAAATTTAGTTTCTCAAAAAAATTAGAATATTAAATAAAATTAATTTAAAAAATTGGCTTTTAATAGAAATGTTGGCTAACTAAAACGTATGTCCATGTACACACTCAATACTTGGTTGGGGCTCCTTTTCCATAAATTACTGCGTCAATGCAGTGTGGCATGAAGACGATCAGCCTGTGGTACTGCTGAGGTATTATGAAGGCCTAGGTTGCCTTGATAGCGGCCATCAGCTCGTCTGCATTGTTGGGTCTGGTGTCTCTCATCTACCTCTTGACAATATGTCATAGATTCTCTATGGGGTTTAGGTTAGAAGAATTTGCTGGCCAGTAAATCAGAGTGATACCATGGCTATTAAACCAGGTTTTAGTACTTTTGGCAGTGTGGGCAGGTGCCAAGTCAAAAAGAAAATGAAATCAGTATCTCCATAAAACTTGTCAGCAGAGAGAAGTATGAAGTGCACTAAAATTCCCTGGTAGACGACTGCGCTGACTTTGGACTTGGTAAAACACAGTGGACAAACACCAGCAGATGACCTCTTTCAGAAAGTAAATTTTGCATGTCATTTGGAAATCAAAGTCCCAGAGTCTGGGGGAAGAGCGGAGAGGCACAGAATCCAAGTTGCTTGAGGTCTAGTGTGAAGTTTCCACAGTGACTGATGATTTGGGGAGCCATTTCATCTGCTGGTCCATTGTGTTTTATCAAGTCCAAAGTCAGTGCAGCCATCTACCAGGAAATTTTAGAGCATTTTATGCTTGATCTGCTGACAAGCTTTATGGAGATGCTGGTTTCATTTTCCAGCGGAACTTGGGACCTGCCCACACTGCCAAAAAAACAAAACCTGGTTTAATGATCATGGTATCACTCTGATTTACTGGCCAGCAAACTCTCCTGACCTAAACCCCATAGAGAATCTACAGTGTATTTGTCAGAACGTGGAATGGGCTCCAACCCACGCCCTCGCCTTGAGTTGTTACCATATGGTGTTTTTGGTTCTTGCTCATTATTATTATTGTTATTATTATGATCTCTGTGCTCATTATCATCCCTGCCTCAGTTCTGTTTGTATAGTGATTACGTTTATAATCACTATACAATCTATACTGTGATTATATTTATTATTATCTTGGTTCTCGTAGTAATTGCTCCTGCTTTTGTCTGTTGTTGTCAACATGTCTCATGCATTTTCCCCTGCCCGTGTTTTCTGTTGATTATGATTATTAGTATTATTATTGTCTTGAACTTGTCTCCCCTGACCCTCTGTTCATGTTTCTGCACGTTCCCTGTCTGTGATTGTATGCGCAACCCCGCCCATCCTGTTTTCCCCGTACCTGTCATCTCTGTTCTCCTCATGTCAGTTATCAGTCATGACTGGTTTCATCATGTGTCGTGTTGTCTTGATGGCCCCCTCGTCTACTTAAGTCCATGTCTGCCCCCTGTTCATTGTTGTGTCCTTATATGTCATACAGTGTGAGCAACACGTTCTAGCCTTGCTTGTATCCTGCCAAGCTCTTGTCTCATTTTTGGATTTTTGTCTCGCCTGATTATTGTTTTTTTTGCCAAGCCTTGTGTGACCCCCTCGAGCTGTGTCTAGGGTGGCCAACTCTTAAATAAACCCTCTGAACCATAGTCCAGCATTTGGGTTCTCTTTCTGCCCAGTCCGGGCACACCACCATCCTGAAACTGTGACAGTATTGTCAAGAGGGAGATGAGAGACACCAGATCCAACAATGGAGATGAGCTGATGGCCGCTATCAAAGCAACCTGGACCTTCATAACACCTCAGCAGTTCTACAGGCTGATCACCTTCATGCTACACTACATTGATGCACCAATTCATGCAAAAGGAGCCTCAACCAAGTATTGGGTGTGTACATGGACATGCTGTTTAGTCAACCAATATTTCTATTAATTAAAATCCATTTTTTAATTATTAATTTTATGTAATATTCAAATTTTTTGAGAAACTGATTTTTATATATATACATATATATATACAGTATATATATATATATATATATATATATATATATATATATATATATATATAAGCCATAATCATCAAAATTAAAAGAAATAAACACTTGAGATATATCACCCTGTGTGTAATGAATCTACATAATATACGAGTTTCATTTTTTTAAATTGAATTACTAAAATATATCAACCTTTCATTCACATTCTAATTTATTGAGATACAATTGTATAATAACCAGAACTAAACAAGAGGCTCAAAATTGTAAGTCAACACCATGATACTGTTGTGAGAAAGTGTCAAACAAAAACAAGTTGCACCCATTATGGTAAATGTAGTTAACCATTAATTTTAAATGGTGGTGTATCCTACACTCTGGATTTTATTTTACCTATATATAATAAATCATAATAACTAGAAAAGCACTCGGAGAGCGCAGACCTCCGCCAAGCGCCACAGTTCCCCCCATACAGTGTTTGTGTGTACGTTGTCAGATTCCTTGACCATGAAAACATCTGAGTAGCAATTGGATTCACAATGATAGGATTAGTGGTTCATTAGTAAAAGCATTACCTCCTTGGCGGAGGTAATAAACTGAAGTGTTGCTGTTGTGTCCATGTCCTGCATCTGCAAACTCCCAGGCTGGGGGTGTTGCAATTGAATGAATGAATGAATTAATCTTTATTTCGAATAGATTAAGAGTACAGGTTAAAAGAAAGTGAATAATATAACAAAGGGGGTAATAAAATCCAACAAGGTCAAATTAGACAATAGCTCCTCTGATTATTTATACAGTTCAACATAAGTTATCCGAAATATGTGATGGCTGAATCCGCAGCTTATATTGGCCACCCATGTTCCATCCAAGAATTCAAAAGAAAAAACAAAAGAAGTCATGACACAACTGTGTACAACCCACAGGCCAATGGGTTATGTGAGCGTTTTAGATCACTGAAAGCAGCACTGAGGGCTTCACTGACGGATGCCAATTAGGTAGACGGGTTGGCGTGGGTTTTATTCAAAATTCAAACGTTTATTTCAAACTCAGGTTTCATATTAAATGCAGAACTAAAAGGAGTAGAAAATAAATAAATAAATAAATAAATAAAAGTATATACAGATCAGCAGACAGTCGGCGGTCTTGTAACAACAATAACATACAATATTGGACTCAGTATAAAATGGAACGCCACCACTTCCAAATGCTAGAGTGAAGTGTGAGTGACGAGTTGACAATTGCTGATATAAGATGATTGTTACATGGCAGCAACCTTCTCATCAAACTGTAAACATTGTTACGTATCAACTCGCCAAAAGACGGAATGTTCACAGACACAAACATCTTGCTTGCACTCGACCTTCGTGGTACATCTAATCTTTATCTTTATTGGGGTTGCGCTCCACGGCCAAAGATGATTTGGAAACTTCCCCGGCAGAGAGCTTCTTTTTGCGGAGCTACTATGGCTGACCGGGGAATTTCTGCCAAATAATCCAGCGGCGGACAGCTGCCCGTCTGAGCTTTTGCAGTGTTGCGCAAACACAGGCACACAGCACGCTGCCGAGCAGCTCGTTTTTGCGCAGCGCCTATGGCTGACCGGGGAATTTCTGCCAAATAATCCGGCGGCGGACAGCTGCCCGTCTCAGCTTTTGCAGCGTTGCGCAAACACAGGTACGGTGGCGGGCCCAGCCCACCAGTGTTTTCCGCGTGCTTTTGTGCCTAAAACGTTGAAGAACGCGGAGTTTATGTTGGTCAGACACGATGACCAGCGCCCTCCATTGCGCCTGCGCACATGTTGAAAATAGCCGTATGTCACAGTGTTAAAGAATGCTTTAAAAAATTCCTGTATCCAGACGGTGATCCGGATCATCCCCAAAATTTAATCAGTTCTTCCTTGTACCATTTCCAACAACGCCTGAAAGTTTCATGGAAATCCGTCCAAGACTTTTTGAGTTATCTTGCTAACCAACAGACAAACAGACAGACAGACAGACAGACAGACAAACAGACAAACACACAGACAAACCCCGGCAAAAACATTACCTCCTCCTGGCCTTTTCGGCCTGGCGGAGGTAATAATAATACATTGAAATATACCAGTTTCCTATTAAAGTATCTTCTTGTCATTTGACAGCGGAGGGGCTATTTAGTCATGCTCGAAAGCTACAATGGGCTCCTTTGCTTATCACTTACTATATTGTAAGGGGAATTGTCAGGGTGAGCCACCTTTTATCAAAGGAGCAAGAGAGCAACAATATTTTTTTCCTCATGTTGTTGTATAATTGACTCCTAAATGATCTACACGGCGCAGGGCTGAGATGTATGCAAATACAGCCCCTTTCAGAGCTTTGGCATCAATGTTGTTAAAGGTGTATTCTCTCCCCTGATGGCCTCTAATCAGCTCCACTCAGGCTGGCTTAGTCCACCTGGAAGAGTGGCTACTGATTTTCTGTCAGGAGGAAAGCACACCATAATTATGCTGCCATTTGAAATTCCATCACTCTCCGTTTGCAGCAGAAATAAGATGCATCTCATTGAAATGTATGTGAAAGGCTGGGGGGATATATTCTTGGGTAAACCTTGTCTTTTTAATTAAACACACAGTGGCCTTGGTGGATTGCCTGTGACACAGGGAATGATCGGGGCACTTAGAGGGCTGCAGTTCAGGTAAACATATCTTTAATGTCCCAGAGGGCAGCTTGAGGGACATGACTTGGCATGTTTGTGGAAGTTTGGAAAGCATATTTTAAACATATGGGGTAAAATAAAAAATGGTAAGCCATCCACCCTGGAGTGAAACTGCAAAACAGAGCTAAATGAAAAATATGAAATGTTAAAAGCTTTTTCTTAATATTCAATAAGAAACATGCTGCATAAAAATGGTCGGCATGACGCTGCTCTGGTACAGTAGATGACATCTTTTTTTCTTTCAATGCAGGATCCCATTCCAAAAAATATCATCCAACTAATATGCTAATATCTCAAGTTCCTTTCTTCCTGATTCAAAAAAGTGTGAAATATGATTCAGAATCAGCCAAATCCATGTAAGGAGGAGAAATGGTACTAAAAATATTGAATTGACACATGTGACCGGGTTCTAGTCCATCTCCAGTTTCACTTTCGCTTTACTCTGGGATACTGATTTACTTATTTTATATTTTTACATGCTTAATGTGACATACTCAAAATGTATGGTGACATTTTGCTTATTTGTTTGATAAATCTTTATTGTGATTTTAGTATTTTTTTAAATGTCCAAATAGATATATTTTTGAATGATACATTTATTAAAAAAACAAACAAACAACAAAAATAAGGCATAGAATATCTTTGAAACCAGCTTCCACACAAGAGTGACTAAACCTTTGGACAATAGGTGGATGCAACTGTGGTGTCTCCATGAAACCAGAACCGTTTTTTCATAGCTGTGGAGACATTGCTGTGAGAAGCCACACGACTGCTCGTTTCATTATTTGCCCATCATTTCTCAGGTTAGTAAAGCGTAAACTGAAACAAGTTGGAGATGAATGTTTTCTCATGTATTGATAGTTTTAGTGTAACATCACACGCTGGCCATGTTGGAGATGAAGCTGCAGCATTCAACATAAAGTTTCTGTAAATATGGTCAACTATTGAGATATGATTGGTTGTATGGTGCTGGTTTTATGAACACTGGTACAAGGGACAAACTGAGTTCATTTAACTCACAGTAACCGTGCAAAACAATCTTACAATCAAGTTTCACAGAGCTACTTTTAGCAGCTAAACGTTAGCTCAGAATTTTGACCAACCCCGGCTGAAAAGGCAAAACCCACTTACACTGCCCAACTACAATCTCTGCAGCGTGCTTGGAGCTTGGTACAGCCACGCACTCGATCATGTTCATGCTCTTTCTCCAAGTCTGAAGTGTTGGTTCAGCCTCATAGTTTGTCTCTCCACACACCAGCCGGGCAACAGCATCACTGGGAGCAGTGTGCCACTGACCACCATGGTGTCGTCCTGCTCGTCTCCAAGTCAGGGTCCTGCTTCTTGGTTAAAGCTAATTTGTTGTTGTAACGCTGTGTAGAATCATCAAGAGTTTAGTCTCATTATTTCCTCTTGTTTTCTCAGCCACACACCTGTCTGCAGCTACCCCCCCCCACACACACACACTACCTGAGATTTGTAATATTAACATTCTAGATATACTGTAGTTAGGAATGTCCTATATTTATTTATTTATTTATTTTACAAAGGAAAAGATTAGAAGTTATGGGAGGGTTAGTGGCTAAACCTCCCACACATTAAACCTCTCACCCTCCAACAGCTTACTTCATATAGTTAAATTCACAGTCACTAGAGGTCATTTTTTTCCAAGACAATAATATAAAATGTAACTTGTACTGGCAGAAATGCTCTACATGATCATTTTCTGTTAGAGGACAATCGCTCCTGTTCTTTTATTTCTCTTTATTTACATCCCACAGCATTTACAATGTTTCAAAACCATGTGCGAAAACAATTCATTAGAAAACATCTCCTTAATTTTTTATTTTCAGAATTATAAAATAAGCACAGACTCCCACATGCAGTGAGAAAAGATGACACCAAGATCAGTAATTCTGGAAAGACAAAGTCAAACGACCTTGACATTTCACTTTCCCGAAATGCCAGTAGATTATTCAGTCAGCTGAAGGAAGAAAGAAAGACAGAAAGCCGAAGAGCAAGAGAGAGAAAAAGAACTAACTAAAATAGAATTATTCAGAGGGGGAAACAGACATTTGAATTTGTGCTGATAATATGGGTATGCATTTACTGACACGTGTTTGTTAACAAATCCGTGAGAAGCTACAGTATGAATCACTTTCGTCATATAGCTCAATGTTGGGATAGTCTGCATTTGTGGGCCATCTTCAGAAACTTACTGCTTTCCTATTACATGAATACAGTATGTGCATCTTTGCTGGAGGTATATGGAGAGCAGGGTGGATGCTTTCGGCACCGTGACTCAGCCACCTCCCTCTCCTCTCGCTTCACTGCCTCTCACCTCTCACCTGCCCTGTGGCCCGTCGCCTGCAGACAGGCGTAGGCTTATCTCACCAGTCTTCCTCCTATTTGTTTCTCATCCTCCTTCACGTTTTCCTCAACAGATGTGTCTCAAAAAGAAGATAACAAGGTCGCACCACAAAGAGCACATTCTGACCGCATCATTCACATTGTAGATCCCCAGAAAACTTGTGACTAAATGTCACATGATGGCATTAAAGGTGCAATATAAAGGATTCTGACTTCCTGGCCAGTAGGTGTTGCACAAACTGTTGACTCACTATAATCCTGTACCGGTTGCCAGGTAGAGATAAACAGCACTTCCTAGAGGCTAACACTGCAGACTGCTAACATCTCAGGCTTTTGGTTATTATGATCCAGACAGCGTGTCAAGCGAGGACTCTTGTGGTATAGAATCGTTTAACATAATCCTCTCTGATGCGCATCTCCGGTAAACCTTTTTTAAATAACTATATGGTGTAGTGTTATTGACAGTAATGCTAATGCAGCACAGCCGTGATCAAACCAGATAGCTGTCTAGTTTTGACAACGTAATTATGACAACACTTTAGATCAGATTGTAAGGACTTTGACTGCTGTTAGTTGTTCTGTGTTTTTTGTAAATATGCTGAATCACACTTTTATGGTCTGTTTAAGTTCATCCGTTTTAGCTATGCATGCTTAAAAAAAAACAACAAAAAAAAAACCGGCTGTTATTAAGCTCCAGCAGTTATTTATGTCAGTTCCAGTTAATTTTAGGTTGTAAATGTGTTTTGTTTTTTATTGTTTTAAAATATATGAATAAATGTTGTGAAACGTTGGATGCCTGAATTCATTTGTGCCCTTTCAGTTACTGTAGAAGAGTATAAAGTATTTTCAACCATTTTATAATATAGTGATTAACAAGAACCTGAAATACACTGTACATATTAGATATATACATAACATTGTAATCAATAATCCTTAGTGACGTTGGAAGTAATTTATGGTGGAATAATAATCTTTTTTCAAGTAATATTGTGTAAAAACAGTACTGCATCTACAAAAATTAGCACATTACCATTCAGAGCTATATCAAATAGCTCAGACATATTCATCCAAATTTCAAACAAAAAAAAAAAATCTTGAAATGTCTAAATTTATATGGGATTATTGTAAAATATGAAGGTTTTACTGTCATGTTCAAGTGAGTGCAGTCTCTCCCTCCCTTCCTGCTTGAATTTCCCCGGCTCCACAGGCAATCACCGCACCTGCGTGATGAGACGCACCCACTGCCTCTGCCTCGCCAGTGCAAAAAAGGATCTTCATGTGAATGGTTCGGCGCCGGCTCGTTGGGTATACTACCTGCAAACAAGCAAGTAAGTTTACATTCTCTCTCGGAGGAAAATAAGTAATTCCTCTTATCCTTTCTCCTACAGGATGCTACCATCTTCATGGTACATCTCCGGGGTTGTTGTGCACTCACCTGCCGCATCATCATCACCACTTCAGCTGTCTTACCCACCCAGTCAGACACCTCACCCAGCTCTACTCCTGCCAACCAGCATCCTTCCTTGGTTCGCCGTTTGTGCTGAGTTTCTCTGCCGGGCTCTCTGTTTTTCCCATGTGAGTGCAGTCCTATTTATCCCTTTGCTGTCTCCCTCCTTGTCTAACTTGCTCTTGTCTCTCCTTCTAGGCTGGGTCTTCCTCTGGCGAGTGACGTCTTTCATTAACGAAGCTTTTCTTTTGGAATCAATAAAAATGTGATTAATTTGCTTCTCTGTGTTATTGTGTATTTTCTCTGGTGTCACTCCCTGCACGTGAGCTGTTTATTATTACCAAGCATGACAGAACGAGCCAGCCTCAGTGCAAGCTCAGCGGGAGTGACATTAATTCAATTCAACTTTATTTATATAGCGCCATTTCACAACAACAGTCATCTCATAGCACTTTCAGCTGAAGGGGAAACCCCCACAGTCGCAGAAAAACCCCAGCAATCAGGCGATCCCATGTGAGCAAGCGCTTGGCGAAGGTGGAGAGGAAAAACTCCCTTTTAACAGGAAGAAACCTCCAGCAGAACCAGGCTCAGGGAGGGGCAGTCATCTGCTGCGACTGGCTGGGGGGTGAGGGGATAGAGAAGATGAAAAGAACAGACATGTAAAGAGCAAACAGCACAATGGGGACTCAATCTATGGGAGAGAACAAACAGATGTTAATGACAGGAAAAAAATAAATATTTCATTGAGAGTGAAGAAAGGAGTGAAGCTCAGTGCATTATTGGAGGTCCCCCGGCTGTCAAAAACCTATTAGCAGCATAACTAAGGGAGGGTTCAGAGGCACATGATCCCTCCCTAATTGTAGGCTATATCAAAAAGGAAGGTTTTGACCCTATTCTTAAAAAACAGAGGGTCACGATCCCAAGTGGTCAAGGCACACCAGAGAAGGAACGGAGGCTTCCAAACAGTTGTGCAATCAGCAATTTTCCATTTATTACACAAGATACTTCACAGGCAAGAACTCACGTGAACATCCGACACCCACCACAAAACAAATGACAAACACCTGTTATATACTTAGTGAGATAATTAGAGTTAATTGGACCATACCAAAATCCCAAGCAAAACAATAAACATTTTCATATTTCCACATACCCAATAATATCTAAAAGAGACATAAATACATAAATAATTTCCCCCCATTTACAGAATAAATACACACCATAAATAATACAAAAAATAGTTTTAAACCCATATTTACATATTAAATTACCCTTTACTTAACCATCACATGCCTCCTTCCTCCTGGCATCCTTTAAAAGGCACTCAAACCCCTAAGGAGTCTTTTGCCTGGATACCACCAGGAAGCATGCTGGCAAAGGTACGTGGTCTTATTATTCAATTGCCTCATCCAATTAATATAATTAACCTTAACATTCATCTCACAAAAGGAATTCAAATCAGTCAAAACAGATCTCTAAATATATGTGCACTTTACCAATACAATCATGTTAACATTTACAAATTCCACACATATAATATAATTCTCAATTACAGAAACCGTAGCAGTGGCGACACTCCGTCATCACATTCCTCCCCCCTTCTCCCAAGAGTACAGTACTCTATGAGTCATGTACTCTGGAGAGGCTGTCGGCCACAAGTTGGTTTTTCCTGCCACATACCAAACAGTAAAGTTATAAGGCTGAAGGGACAAATACCACCCTGTAAGACGACTATTCGTGTCCTTCATCCTATTCAGCCACTGTAGGGCCTGATGATCTGTCTCCAACATGAAATGACGCCCCAGTAAATAGTATTTCAGAGACCCTATTGCCCATTTCATGGCAAGACACTCTTTCTCAACCGTAGAGTATCTCGTCTCCTGGTCCGACAACTTACGGCTCAAGAACAGGACCGGGTGTCTCTCTCCGTTCACCTCCTGGAAAAGTACTGCTCCGATGCCAACTCCTGAAGCATCTGTCTGTAGAATAAATGGACGGGCGAAATCCAGACTGTAGAGAACCTTCTTACCAGAAATAGCACCCTTCAGATCTTCAAAGGCTCTACCACACTCCTCTGTCCATTTTCCCCTATTTGGTGCTGAAGCCTTAGTGAGGTCAGTCAGGATTGCTGCTCTTTCAGCAAAATGGGGAATGAATTTACTATACCATCCTACCATACCCATAAACGACCGTACCTTCTTCTTGATAGTAGGCACAGGATAGGTCCAAATGGCACCCACATGTCCCAGGTACTCCACCTGCTGCTGTCCAAACGCACATTTGCGTGGATTGATAGTCAGTCCTGCCCTCTTAATCAAATGAAGGACCTGCCTAAGATGTAAAAAATGTTCCTTCCAGGTCTGACTATAGATGACTACATCATCCAAATAGGCAGCCGCAAAGTCTGATATCCCTCTTAATACCTGGTCCATGAGCCGCTGGAAAGTTGCAGGCGCCCCCTGGAGGCCAAATGGCATAACCTTGAACTGAAAATTGTCATAAGGTGTTTTAAAGGCTGTAAGTTCTTTCATTTCAGGTGCCAAGGCCACCTGCCAACACCCCTTACTTAGGTCTAGCGTGGAAACAAACCTAGCCCTGCCCACTTTCTCTAATAACTCATCAATACGGGGCATGGGGTACGACTCAAACTTAGAGACTGCATTAAGGTATCTGAAGTCGATACAGAACCTCAAAGAGTCATCCTTTTTGGGGACAAGCACAGTCGGGCTACACCACTCACTGACTGACTCCTCAATCACTCCCAGCAGCAACATCAGGTCAATTTCTTGCTTCAGTTTTGGGACCAACCGCTCAGGGATCCTATAAGATTTTCTACGCAGAACAGCCTCTTCCTTTAAATGAACCTTATGGTGAACAAATGTGGTGAAACCACGTCTCTCCTGAAACAGTTCTGGATCTAATAGTGCCTCTAACTCTCTCCGCTGATTAACCTGCAAATAAGACACCTGAAATGAACAAGGCTCTGTCACATTTGTGGGAAAGGACTGTTTTCTCTCCTCATCCACTTCTGTCGCACAAATGAGGAGCTGATGATGCGTCTGCTGATGACCAGGCTGCTGAAACTCTTTTAGCAGGTTAACATGAAAGCACTGATGTTTTGCCTTTCTGTCAGGCATATATAGTTCATATGTCACTGCACTTAGTTTCTTAGAAATTTCATAAGGCCCCTGCCATCGAGCCAGCAGCTTACTGTCACAAGAGGGCAGCAGTAACAACACCTGCTGACCTGGGTGAAAAACCCTCTTTCTGGCCTTCTTATCATACCAAGTCTTTTGTTTGGTCTGCACCGTCCTCATGTGCTCCTGAGCCAAAGCAGTCATTTGATCCAGTTTTTCTCTCATTTTAATGACATATGAGACCACATTGTCCTGATCACTCGGTGGACTTTCCCAGTGCTCCTTTAATAAGTCCAGTGGGCCCCACACCTGACGACCATATAGTAGTTCAAAAGGTGAGAACCCTGTTGAAGCCTGGGGCACCTCCCGATAAGCAAATAACAAGTACGACACTCACTGGTCTCCAGCCGAGCCCGTATTGGAAACAAATTTTCACAGCATGTTCTTCAAAGTCTGGTTAAATCGCTCAACCAGTCCATCTGTCTGAGGGTGATATGGGGTGGTCTTAATTCCCTTAATACCCAACAGCTTATATACCTGCTGCAACAGTTTTGAAAAGAAATTCGTTCCACAGTCCGTTAGGATCTCTCTGGGTATGCCTACCCTCGAAAATAACTGAATGAGGCAGTTGGCAACCTGCCTAGCCTTAATAGATTTTAATGGGAAGGCTTCTGGGTACCGAGTAGCATAGTCACATATCACCAGAATGCATCTATTACCTAAGGAGCTTCTCTCTAGGGGGCCAACTATAACCAACCCTATTCTGTCAAATGGTGGTCCAATGACTGGTAATGGCTGCAGTTGGGCACGGGCTACTCCTCTAGGTGATGTAATCTGACATGTTTCACATGTTGCACAGAACTCCCTAATCTGGGTATACATTCCCGGCCACACAAACCTTCTAGCAATTCTTTGTAATGTCTTCCAGAATGCTAGATGACCTGTCCAAGGGATAACATGTCCCAGTTCCATAACCTTTGGTGTGAGGCCTTGTGGCAAAGCTATGGCCATAACTTCACCTTGCTGTTGGTACAAAATGCCCTTTTTGACGACATACACGGCCTCAGCCAAACAATCCACTCTGCCCTGTTTCACACCCTCAATCTCCGAGACTTTATCAAACCAAGGTTCAAGCGCTGGGTCAGCTTTCTGCAGTGCAGCTATGTCAGGCGGGATGTCAAAGTCTACTGCCTGGCTTAGCTGTGGTGTTTCTTCACCCAAGTTCTTCACTGAAGCTAAAACCTTGTCTCTTCTTCTCTGAGCCTTGGATTTTGGCTGCTTAATAGGGCCTGCCTCTACCCCAGAATCATAAAAAGGCAACTCCTGGAGAACACTGGCAGCCCTCTGTGCCCTGGTTGTCACCATATTACAATTTTTCCCAACAGGTGCATTAAGCCTCTGCTCAATAGCACCACCTGCCTGTCCCTCCTCAGTTTGTTGTTCATCCCTAACCTGTTGTATGATGTCTAGCAAAGTTGGAACATCATTGCCAAGAATAACTGGATATGGCAAATCAGGCACAAGAGCTACAGGAAGGAGATAAGTTTGACCCCCCACTGTTAAATAGACCTCAGTGGTCAGGTACAGCTTTTTATCCCCATGGACACAACTAATATTCACTGTAGACTCACTCCACGAATCCCTAGGGACCAAACTGGGCAGAACAACAGTCTGAAAACAACTAGAGTCTAACAAGGCCTCTTCACACTGACCATTAAGCAGAACAGTTGTTTTATATATTTCACTGTGAACTGGTGCTGAAAGAGTGGGTCTTGGAACTGAGCATAACAATAAAGGCTTACTATTTTTAGTGGCAGGACATGAATATTGAGTATGACCAATTTTATGATACTGATAACAGCATATATCTTTATTAGAGACAAAACGTGACTTTTTACTACCATTATATTTGCCATTTGTGATCTGACTGGAACTGAAATACAGTCTATTTTGAGCTTGACCACCCTTTTCACTCCCATTAGACTTACTCCGTGTGGTGAAAGAGCCGTCACGGCTGAGAGTAGGTCTCCTGCTCCAAGACCTGGCTGACAGAAAGACCTCCGCAAGATGAGCAGGGCCCTCTGCAGTCTTCGGGTCCTGCTCTTGTATCCAGATTCCCAGTTCTGGGTCCACCATCCACAGAAACTGCTCCAAAATCATCAGTTCCAAAATGTCTTTTATAGTCGAGGTCTCTGGTTTAATCCATTTACAAAACAGGTCCTTTAAACGTACATAAAGTTCACGGGGGGTTTGGTCCTGATGAATGTCCAAGGCACGAAAACTTCTCCTATAGGTGTCGGGTGTTATTTCATCCATCCATCCATCCATCCATCCATCCATCCATCCATCCATCCATCTTCTACCGCTTTTCCGGAGGTCCGGGTCGCGGAGGCAGCAGTTCAAGCAGAGAAGCCCAGACTTCCCTCTCCCCAGCCACCTGCTCCAGCTCTTCAGAGGGGATACCAAGGCGTTCCCAGACCAGCTGGGAGACATAGTCTCTCCACCGAGTCCTGGGTCTGCCCCGGGGTCTCCTCCCAGTGGGACGTGCCTGAAACACCTCAAGTGGGAGGCGTCCAGGAGGCATCCTAATCAGATGCCCATACCACCTCAACTGACTCCTTTCAATGTGAAGGAGCAGCGGTTCTACTCTGAGCCTCTCCCAGATTACTGAGCTCCTCACCCTATCTCTGAGGGTGAGTCCAGCAATCCTACGGAGAAAGCTCATTTCAGCCGCTTGTATCCGCGATCTCGTTCTTTCGGTCATTACCCAAAGCTCGTGACCATAGGTGAGAGTAGGAACGTAGATTGACTGGTAAATCGACAGCTTTGCCTTAGAACTAAGCTCCCTCTTCACCACAACAGACTGGTACAACGTCCGCATCACTGCAGATACTGCTCCAATCCGTCTGTCGATCTCTCGCTCCATTTTCCCCTCACTCGTGAACAAGACCCCAAGATACTTAAACTCCTCCACTTGGGGCAGGAGCCTGTCCCCAACCCAGAGAGGACAATCCACCTTTTTCCGGCTGAGGACCATGGACTCGGACTTGGAGGTGCTGATTCTCATCCCAGCCGCTTCACACTCAGCGGCAAACCGTCCCAGCAAGAGCTGTAGGTCATTGCTGGATGAAGCCAACAGGACAACATCATCTGCAAACAACAGAGATGAGATCCTGTGGTCACCAAGCATGACACCCTCCCTTCCCTGGCTGCGCCTAGAAATCCTGTCCATAAAAATTATGAACAGGATCGGTGACAAAGGGCAGCCCTGGCAGAGTCCAACTCTCACTGGGAATGACTCCGACCGAGTGTTGGCAATACGAACCAAACTCTCACAACGGTCGTACAGAGACCGAATAGCTCGTAACAACAAGCCCAATACCCCATACTCCCGAAGCACCCCCAACAAAAATCCACGAGGGACGCGGTCAAATGCTTTCTCCAAGTCCACAAAACACATGTAAACTGGTTGGGCAAACTCCCACGAACCCTCAAGAATTCTCGAGAGGGTAAAGAGCTGGTCCGATGTGCCACGGCCAGGACGAAAACCACATTGCTCCTCCTGAATCCGAGGTTCGACCAACGGCCGGACTCTCCTCTCCAGTACCTTGGCATAGACCTTCCCAGGGAGGCTGAGGAGTGTGATCCCTCTAAAGTTGGAGCACACCCTCCGGTTCCCTTTTTTGAAGAGAGGAACCACCGCCCCGGTTTGCCATGCCAAAGGCACTGCCCCCGACCTCCACGCAATGTTGCAGAGGCGTGTCAACCATGACAACCCAACAACATCCAGGGCCTTGAGGTACTCAGGGCGAATCTCGTCCACCCCCGGGGCCCGGCCACCAAGGAGATTTTTAACCACCTTGGCGACCTCAGCCCCTGTGATAGGCGAGTCATCCCCCTCGTCCCCAAACCCTGCTTCCTCTGTGGAAGGCGTATCAGTGGGATTGAGGAGATCCTCGAAGTATTCCTTCCACCGCCCGACGATATCCCCAGTTGAAGTCAACAGTGTCCCATCCGCACCATACACAGTGTGGACGGGGAGCTGCTTTCCCCTCCTGAGCCGCTGAACAGTTTGCCAGAATCTCTTTGAAGCCGACCGAAAGTCTTGTTCCATGGCCTCACTGAACTCCTCCCATACCCGGGTTTTTGCTTCAGCAACCACCCGAGCTGCACTCCGCTTGGCCTGCCGGTACACCTCAGCTGCTTCGGGAGTCCCACAAGCCAACCAAGCTTGATAGGACTCCTTCTTCAGCTTAATGGCCCCCCTCACCACTGGTGTCCACCACTTGGTTCGGGGGTTGCCACCACGAGATGCACCGACCACCTTGCGGCCGCAGCTCTGGGCCGCCGCTTCAACAACAGAGGTGGAGAACATGGCCCATTCAGACTCCATGTCTCCAGACTCCCTCGGAATGTGGATGAAGTTCTTCCGGAGGTGGGAGTTGAAGACCTCCCGGACAGGGGCCTCAGCCAGACGCTCCCAGCACACCCTCACTATACGTTTGGGTCTACCAGGTCTGAATGGCTTCCTCCCCTGCCATCGGATCCAACTCACCACCAGGTGGTGATCAGTTGACAGCTCTGCACCTCTCTTTACTCGGGTGTCCAAGACATACGGTCGCAGGTCTGATGATACGATAACAAAATTGATCATCGACCTGCGACCTAGGGTGTCCTGGTGCCAGGTGCACATATGGACACCCTTATGCTTGAACATGGTGTTCGTTATAGACAGACTGTGGTTAGCACAGAAGTCCAGTAACTGAACACCACTCGGGTTCAGATCGGGCAGGCCATTCCTCCCAATCACCCCCCTCCAGGTTTCACTGTCGTTGCCCACGTGCGCATTGAAGTCCCCCAGTAGGACAATGGAGTCTCCAGGAGGAGTACCCTCCAGCACCCCAGTCACAGACTCCAAAAAGGGTGGGTACTCTGAAACATCATTTGGTGCATAGGCACAAATGATGGTCAGGACCCGTTTCCCAACCCGAAGGTGCAGGGAAGCAACCCTTTCGTCCACCGGGGAAAACTTCAATATAGAGGCAGCAAGGTGGGGCGATACAAGAATACCCACCCCTGCTCGTCGCCTCTCGCCCGGGGCAACTCCAGAAAAGGCCAAGCTCCAGCCCCTCTCCAGGAGACTGGTTCCGGAACCGGAGCTGTGTGTTGAGGTGAGGCCGACTATATCTAGCCGGTATCGCTCAACCTCGTACACCAGCTCAGGCTCCTTCCCCACCAGAGAGGTGACATTCCACGTACCAAAAGCCAGTTTAGAAAGCTTGGGATCAGTCCGCCAAGGTCTCCGCCTTTGACCGCCACCTAATCCACATAGCACCGGACCCCCATGATCCCTCCTGCAGGCGGTGAACCCACTGGAGGGCGGACCCATGTAACTCCTTCGGGCTGAGCCCGGCCGGGTCCCATGGGTGGAAACCCGGCCACCAGACGCTAGCCTTCGAGCCCCTCCCCCAGGCCTGGCTCCAGGGTGGGGCCCCGGTAACCCCATACCGGGTGGGGTACACTGAATCCTTGATATACAATTTATCATGAGAGTCTGTTGGATCGTTCTTTGTCTGGCCCTTCACCCAGAACCAGTTTGTCTTGGGAGACCCTATCAGAGGCAAATTGCCCCCGGACAACATAGCTCCTGGGATCACTGGGGCACGCAAACCCCCCCACCACGATAAGGTGACGATCCATGAGGAGGGTGTTATTTCATATTTAATTAAAATTGCTTCCTTCACTTTGTCATAATCAGCCGTGTCTGCAATGCCTATAAGCACATACACACTCCGTGCTTTACCTGTGAGCAGAGGAGCCAACAGAATAGCCCACTCTTCTTTACGCCAGCGGCAGACCGTAGCGATCCTCTCAAACGTCGCCAGATAGTGCTCAATGTCGTCCTCGGGAGAGAGCGGATTCAGCCTGGGCTCGTGGTGCATTTGCGTTGTCCTCGGCTGCACCTGCAGCGGTAGATTATCCTCCTGCGGGCCGACCCGACTGGCCGTCACCCTGGGGTCTCCCCCCGAAGTGCTGTCGTCACCGCTGCGTTCAGCCCAGCTACCATACTCCTCTCTTAGCTCCGCAACGTGTGACTGCATCTGGCGAACTTGAAGCTGCATAGTCTGCCACCTTTATTCTTGAAAAGAGGTTTCTTCCTCCCTCTGACGGTCTCTGACTGTCAGTGAACGCACCATAGACTTCACCAAGCTCGTTAATTCCTCCAGCCCGTCTAGTCCACTGGCCCCCTGCTCCTCAGTTGCCATACAGTGGGGCAAAAAAGTATTTATTCAGCCATCAATTGTGCAAGTTCTCCCACTTAAAAGATGAGAGAGGTCTCCAATTTTCATCATAGGTATACCTCAACTATGAGAGACAAAATGAGAAAAAAAAAATCCAGAAAATCACAATGAAGGATTTTTAATGAATTAATTGGTAAATTCCTCGGTAAAATAAGTATTTGGTCAATAACAAAAGTTCATCTCAATACTTTGTTATATACCCTTTGTTGGCAATGACAGAGGTCAAACGTTTTCTGTAAGTCTTCACAAGGTTTTCACACACTGTTGCTGGTATTTTGGCCCATTCCTCCATGCAGATCTCCTCTAGAGCAGTGATGTTTTGGGGCTATTGCTGGGCAACACGGACTTTCAACTCCCTCCAAAGATTTTCTATGGGGTTGAGATCTGGAGACTGGCTAAGCCACTCCAGGACCTTGAAATGCTTCTTACGAAGCCACTCCTTCATTGCCCGGGCGGTGTGTTTGGGATCATTGTCATGCTGAAAGATCCAGCCACGTTTCATCTTCAATGCCATTGCTGATGGAAGGAGGTTTTCACTCAAAATCTCACGATACATGGCCCCATTCATTCTTTCCTTTACACGGATCAGTCGTCCTGGTCCCTTTGCAGAAAAACAGCCCCAAAGCATGATGTTTCCATCCCCATGCTTCACAGTAGGTATGGTGTTCTTTCTCCTCCAAACACGACAAGTTGAGTTTTTACCAAAAAGTTCTATTTTGGTTTCATCTGACCATATGACATTCCCCCAGTCCTCTTCTGGATCATCCAAATGCTCTCTAGCAAACTTCAGACGGGCCTGGACGTGTACTGGCTTAGGCAGGGGGACACGTCTGGCACTGCAGGATTTGAGTCCCTGGCGGCGTAGTGTGTTACTGATGGTAGCCTTTGTTACTTTGGTCCCAGCTCTCTGCAGGTCATTCACTAGGTCCCCCCGTGAGGTTCTGGGATTTTTGCTCACCGTTCTCATGATCATTTTGACCCTACAGGGTGAGATCTTGTGTAGAGCCCCAGATGGAGGGAGATTATCAGTGGTCTTGTATGTCTTCCATTTTCTAATAATTGCTCCCACAGTTGATTTCTTCACACCAAGCTGCTTACCTATTGCAGAATCAGTCTTCCCAGCCTGGTGCAGGTCTACAGTTTTGTTTCTGGTGTCCTTTGACAGCTCTTTGGTCTTGGCCATAGTGGAGTTTGGAGTCTAACTGTTTGAGGTTGTGGACAGGTGTCTTTTATACTGATAATGAGTTCAAACAGGTGCCATTAATACAGGTAACGAGTGGAGGCCAGAGAAGGCTCTTAAAGAAGAAGTTACATGTCTATGAGAGCCAGAAATCTTGCTTGTTTGTAGTTGACCAAATGCTTATTTTACAGAGGAATTTACCAATTAATTCATTAAAAATCCTTCAATATGATTTTCTGGATTTTTTTTCTCATTTTGTCTCTCATAGCTGAGGTATACCTATGATGAAAATTGGAGACCTCTCTTATCTTTTATGTGGGAGAACTTGCACAGTTGGTGGCTGACTAAATACTTTTTTGTCCCACTGTACTTGCGTCTAAGTCATCTAATTGCTCTTCCTGTTTCTTTATAAACCTTTTGGCTATCGCTCCTTCCATCCCGTGTTGTCACTCCTTCTTTGACAACACCTTTTTGACCAAACGTCACCATTTGTCAGGAAACGAACCACTTCTGTCACCAACTGTCATGATCCCGAGCGGTCAAGGCACACCAGAGAAGGAACGGAGGCTTCCAAACAGTTTTGCAATCAGCAATTTTCCATTTATTACACAAGATACTTCACAGGCAACAACTCACGTGAACATCCGACACCCACCACAAACCAAAGGACAAACACCTGTTATATACTTAGTGAGATAATTAGAGTTAATTGGACCATACCAAAATCCCAAGCAAAACAATAAACATTTTCATATTTCCACATAACCAATAATATCTAAAAGAGACATAAATACATAAATAATTTCCCCCCTATTTACACAATAAATACACACCACAAATAATACAAAAAATAGTTTTAAACCCATATTTACATATTAAATTACCCTTTACTTAACCATCACATGCCTCCTTCCTCCTGGCATCCTTTAAAAGGCACTCAAACCCCTGAGGAGTCTTTTGCCTGGATACCACCAGGAAGCATGCTGGCAAAGGTACGTGGTCTTATATTCAATTGCCTCACCCAATTAACATAATTAACCTTAACATTCATCTCACAAAAGGAATTCAAATCAGTCAAAACAGATCTCTAAATATATGTGCACTTTACCAATACAATATGTTAACATTTACAAATTCCACACATATAATATAATTCTCAATTACAGAAACCGTAGCAGTGGCAACATTCCGTCGTCACACAGAGATTGAGTCTGACTCCCGAATCCAGATTGGCAGCTGGTTCGACAGGAGAGGAGCTTGATAACTGAAGGCTCTGCCTCCCATTGTACTTTTGGAGATTCTAGGTATTACAAGTAATCCAGCATTTTGGGAGTGTAGTGCTTTGTTAGGATAATACGGTAGGCTCAGATCTTTTAAAAAAAGGGGCCTGATTGTTTAGAGCTTTGTAAGTAAGAAGAAGGATTTTAAACTTAATTCTAAACTCTATGGGAAGCCAGTGAATTGAGGCCAGAACCGGAGAGATATGATCTCTCTTTCTAGAACCAGTTAAAACATTTGCAGCAGCATTTTGGATTAACTGAAGACTTTTTAAAGATGTTTTAGGACAACCTGATAATAAAGAATTACAATAATCTAATCTTGTCTTGACCGTGCGTTTTTATGCACGCACAAAAATGGAAAGCACGAGCCCACTTGCAGGTGCAGAGTGCATTTATTGAATGAAAGAACAAAAATACAGCTAATGTCCAACATGCGCTATCCAAAATAATAATCTATACAACAGGCGAGTACAGTTCAGCAGACTCAGGATTGGCTATGAACAAACCAGTTCAATTCACGCTTCAGGGAAAGCAGGGCACTGAGGAAAACAAGAAATGGAAACCGGGAGAAGGAACTTACATGAGAGCGTCGGAGCACAGCAGAGCTCTGGAGCAAACAACACAGTACATGGTCCAAAATGTAAATAGTCCAAACACGAGGAGTAGCAAACAGACTGGCAGGCTGAGTGCAGAATGCAGACTAACGCTGCGGCGAAGAGTGACTGAGCTGACAGGAAAGAAATACACCGCCAGCTAATGAAGCAGATTAAACACAGGTGCCTAATAGTCACAGGTGTACTGATTGCAGGCTGCCTACTGCAGCAGCAGCCTGAGCAGCCAATGGGAAATGCCTGGCGGGAGAGAGAGAAGCAAAACCAAACACAGGATAACTCAAGGCCATAAGCGGCCAAAACAGAAAGGCAAAATATAATAATAGTCTGTGTCTGGGGTGGCCAAATTTCCCCAGACACATGACAAATCTAGAGCTAACAAAAGCGTGGATCAGTTTCTCAGCATCACTCTGAGACAAGATGCTCCTAATCTTGGCAATATTACGCAAATGATAGAAGGCAGTCTTAGAAACAAATTTAATATGTGAATTGAAAGACAGATCTTGATCAAAAATAACTCCAAGGTTCCTCACAGAGCTATTAAGGGAAAGAGTAACCGCATCCAAACTAAAAGTTTGATTTGGAAAGGTATTTCTAAGGTTTTTTGGACCAATAAGAATGACTTCAGTCTTATCTGAATTTAATAGCAGGAAATTGCAAGTCATCCAAGCTTTGATTTCCTTAAGACAGGCCTCTAACTTGGCTAATTGATTAGTATCATCTGGCTTCACTGACAGATATAATTGTGTGTCATCTGCATAACAATGAAAATGTATACAGTGCTTTCTAATAATGTTGCCTAACGGAAGCATATATTAACTAAAAAGAGTAGGGCCTAGCACAGATCCCTGTGAAACTCCATGACTGAGCTTTGAGTTGAAAGAAAACTCATTATTGACATGAACAAACTGGAACCTATCAGGTAAATAAGATCTAAACCACTGCAACGAAGTTCCATTAAGTCCAACATAGTGTTCTAATCTATCAAGTAGAATATTATGATCGATAGTATCAAAAGCTGCACTAAGGTCTAAAAGGACAAGAACAGAAACAAGTCCATTATCAGATGCGATTAGGAGGTCATTAGTGACCTTCACTAAGGCTGTTTCAGTACTATGATGGATTCTAAACCCAGATTGAAACTCTTCAAGTAAACCATTTCCCTGCAGGTGGTCATATAATTGCGTAGTAACAACTCTTTCTAAAATTTTTGAAATGAAAGAGAGATTAGAGATTGGTCTATAGTTAGCTAAAACTCCTGGATCCAGCGTTGGCTTTTTGAGTAAGGGTTTAATTACAGCCATTTTAAAAGCCTGCGGTACATGGCCCAAAGTTAATGAAGAATTGATTATTTGAAGAATAAAGCTACCAATAAGTGGGAAGACTTCTTTAAATAACCTGGTAGGAATAGGGTCTAAAAGACAAATTGAAGGCTTGGATGAGGGAATTTTTTTGTCTAACTCTAAAAGGTCAACTGGAGTAAACTCATCCAAACAAATATCAGTTGAAGGAGTTGTAGTAGTTACTGTATTTAAGTTAACGGTGGGAAGAATCTGATTGATTTTATCTCTGATAGATGAAATTTTATTATTGAAAAAGTTCATAAAGTCCTGACTAGTAAGCTCTAAGAGAATGCTAGGATTGACAGAGTCCTGAGTCTTTGTCAGCCTGGCTACAGTGCTGAAAAGAAACCTAGGATTATTCTTGTTCTCTTCTATTAATGCAGAATAATAACTCGTTCTAGCTTTTCTAAGAGATTTTTTATAAATTAAAAGATGATTTCTCCAAGCTAAATAGATTTCATCTGAATTAGTGGAGTGCCATTTTCTTTGTAATTGACAAGTCTTTTTAAAGGGGCCACCAAGTCTAGAGTCTGATGCAGAGAAGCTGTAACACTATCTACCATGCTATCAATTACAGAAGGAGCAAGCTGTCTATCGCTTATTTCCGTTGTGTTGACACATGGCATAGAGGAAACAATCTGCATAAATTTGGTAACATCATTTGAGAGCCATCTACTGTAGTAATATTTTTCTTTAGGAGCCAAATAGTCAGAAATAGTAAAATCAAAGGTTAACAGACGATGGCCTGACAGTACAGGGTTATGAGGAGACACCACCAGATTTTCTATTTCTATGCCATATGTCAGAACAAGGTCCAGCGTATGGTAGAGATAATGGGTAGAATTTCCTACTTTATGAGAAAACCCCATCGAGTCTAATGTTGAATTAAATGCCATATTAAGGCAATCACTCTCTACATCTACATGTATATTAAAGTTCCCTACTATAATTATTCTATCTGATTTCAGCACTAAATCAGCTACGAATTCGGCAAATTTGGATAAAAACTCTGAGTAGGTTGATGGAGGATGATAAACTATGGCAAATAAAATTGGGTTTAGCCTAAAAATTGCTAAAATGCCCAATACTGAGGACCAGGCCCTCAAAGGAATGATAACGTGTTTTTTGCTTAACAGTAACTAGTAATTTGGAATGGTAAATTGTTGCTACTCCTCCTCCATGACCAGAACTTCTGGGATTTTGACAGTTTAAATAACCAGAGGGAGTTGATTCATTTAAACCAACATAATCCTCTTGTCCTAACCAAGTCTCTGTAAGGGATATTAAATCAATCTGATGATCAATTAACAGATCATGAACTGGCAGAGACTTGGCAGTTAGAGACCTAATATTTAACAAACCCCATTTAATTTTTAAATTATGAGGAGGAACAGAGGCCAAATCATTCAATTTAGAGGCTTCACGTTTAATTTGAGTTTTACCAACTTTTTGTTTAATTACTTTGGGATGCTCATACATTATATTTTTATTTACTTTGGAGGGTGCAGACAATGATTCTCTGATGGGGAAGACACGGGCTAAGTTGAGGGGTGGTGGATGAAGAGGAGCTGCAGAGAGGCGTGTAAGACTGTGACTCTGCTTCCTGGTCCCAACTCTGAGTTGTCAAGGTTTTGGAAATTTGGATAAAAATGATGCCAGATTGTTAGATAAATGAGACGCACCATCCACAGTGGGATGGACGCTGTCTCATCTAATAAGACCAGGTTTTCACATGAAAAACCGTACCGTACATGATTGGTTGTACGGTTGAATGACAATAAGGGTGATTTAATTAATTAATTTAATTTAATTAATTATTTTTCCCCAAAATGAGTTCCAATTGTCTATGTAGCCCACATTGTTTGCAGGACACCACACAGACAGCCAGTGGTTGAAGGATGACATGCGGCTAAACACGTAAAGGTCACTGATCAGATTGGGGAGGGGCCCAGAGAATACTACAGAGGCAGACATTGTTTTGGCAAAGTCACACACCGAATCCATGTTGTTTTGAGACTTCTGACTGCCGGAGTCGGACGTCGTTAATGCCGGCATGGATAACAGTCGTGGAGTATTTACAGTTACTTTTAGCCAGCATTTTCAAATTTGACTCGATGTCGCCTGCTCTGGCCCCAGGAATGCATTTGACTATGGCCGCTGGAGTCTCTAGGTTCACGTTTCTGACTACAGAGTTGCCAATGATCAGAGTTTCCTCAGCGGGTGTGTCGCTGAGCAGGGAAAAACGATTAGAAACATGAACAGGTTGGTGGTTAACCGGGGCTTTGCGGCTAGGCTTCCTTCTTACCGTCACCCACCCAGTCTCCTCGCTGCTGAGGAGGACCGGAGGACCACTAGCAGGCCCTATGCTAGGGAGCTCCGCTGCAGCTAAGGGACGTCCGTCAAGATTAACTAGCGCAGACGGTGTTTCAATGCAGCAGAGTTGGGATTCCAAATCAGACAACCTCGCCTCGAGTGCCTCAAAAAGACAACATTTATTACATTTACCGTTATCACTAAAAGAGGCAGAGGTGTAGCTAAACATCTGACAGAGAGAGCACACCAGAGGAGGAGGGGAAGGAGAGCCAGTAGCTATAGCTAGTGGCTAACCTGAAGCTAACACAAACACTGATGAAAGGTGAACAGAAGGCTAAAGAGGGTGATTAGATGACACTGAGTGTGCACACAGGTGCAAGAGGCTTGATAAACAGAAGTGAGAGCTAACGGTAGATGGAAAAAAGTGATGAAAATACAATTAAAGGCAAAATCCTCAGGAGAATGAGGAGAGCTAACCAAAGAGCAAACCACAGACAGCCAGCAACACAGGAAGTGATGATACGTTACCACAGGAAGCCGGTCCACTCTCTCATTAGCGGAACACTCCACTTTAGATCGCTTAGATACCACAGAGAGGCAGGTGAAAATGCTTACGTAGCAGCTGCAGACAATTACGCAGCAGCTGGGCACGGTTGCTGAGCATTTGGCTCACTTGTCTCGTCCTTGTCTTGTCTTCCACCGGGCGCCGAGCTACCTCTGCTCCCTCACCTGCCCCATACGTGGGAGAGGTGGGAAAATGTAAGGGTTTCCTTTGTCACGTTCGGCTTTATTTGGGTCAGGTCAGTGGGGAATACCTGAACGATACAGCTAAAATTCATTTCATGACCCTCCTACTGTGAGATAGGGCCCTCAGCTGGGCCCAATCCATTCTCGACAGTCCGGAGTGCCCTAATTACTCTTTTGCTAGAGTTGTTAATGAATTCACTCATGCGTTCGGCCGGACAGAGAGCGAAGAGAACATCATGAGCTGAGTGATGTCACTCCGTCAGGGTAGTCGGTCTGCCGCCGACTACTCTGTGGAGTTTCGGGTCACCGCGGCGGACTCTGGATGGAATGACGATTCGCTACACAGCGTCTTGCTCCGGAGTTTAAACGAAAACCTCCACAATGACCTAGTGGTTCATGCAGTTCCCTCCTCCCTGGATGGTCTTACTGATCAAGCTGTCAGTTTAAACAACCGATACCGCGAGCGCGCGAGGGAGTGCAAGGCCTCCTCCAACCTGTCCAGTGCGTGCACGCCCTCTTTGGCTACTGACACAGGTGGAGCCAGCTCTTCCTCTCAGCCTATAGAGCTCGGCCGAGTCCGTCTGATTCCGGAAGACCACCAGTGGCGGAGGAGAGTCGAAGCATGCATGTACTGTAGCTCCTTAAAGCACACACTGCATAAGTACCATCTGAAGCCAAAAAGACACGGCCTGTTAGTAGCCGTGGTGGGTCTGACAGATGGGAAATCTTTTCATCCCCCTAGTAACTTCTCCATTTCGGCCTTCATCCAGTTGCCGGGGGTCGAGTGGAGAGTCGTGGCTTTGATTGATTCAGGGGCAGAGCAAAACTTTATATATATATATATATATATATATATATATATATATATATATATATATATATATATATATATATATATATATACAGTATATATATATATATATTTATTTATTTATTTATATTTTTAAAACTTTATTTGATGTGCATTTGTCGGCATCTGTTTGTAAACTCGGTCACTTCTACATGTACTGGTTATCTTATCTATTTTTGTTTATTGTATTTACTCCATTTTAAATTTTTATCTCTTTTATTGATATTAACTTTTTACTTAGTGTTAGCTCAGAAAATACAAGAGCCCGTAGTGGCTCACAGGTGAATCAGACCCCGATCAGGGCTGTTCACCGGGTTAGGCTAGCCTATCTGTTTTAGTTAGCTACTCCTGGCCTGGAAAGCCATGGCTCCCTCTACGACCTGTGTCAGCTGTGTTTCCCTCTCTAAGAAGGTTTCTGAGTTGGAACTGAGACTCTCTAACCTCTATAAGATTCGGGAGGCTGAAAATCATCTGGATGCAATCATTTTTGGACGGACATCGGCACCAGCGACGGATCCGCAGCTAGCAGAGACTTACCTGGGTGAAATTAGCATATCACCATCTACCTCCACCCCTGTTCCGGTCACCTCAGCTGTCCAGGACTCCAGCACCAAACACTGGCTTCAGCTTGGAGCTAAATCCAAAGCCCCGGGTGGTTCTTCACAGCCTCAATGCGCACCCTGGACCATGGTTGGGCCCAATAGCAAATGTCGGGGATTGACCAGACATGGCCACACCTCCTCCCTTCCCCTTTTGCTGGAAAACATATTTGACATCCTTTCCCTGGAAGATTTCCCCCACCTGGACGTTGATCTTCCTCCCATGGCCACCCCTCCTCCTTCAGCAGCGGCCCAAACCAGCAAGCCCTGGTTCAAAACTACCTTAGGTGTGCCAAACTTTACACCAGCTCAAAAAAGAAGAGAGCGCAACCCCCCGCATCACCCCTGCACCGGCAGCTCGCTGCCACAGCAGCAACAACAATGGCAAAATTATCCACCATTTCAGAAGCTACCGACAAAGTCCCCTCAGACGATGCTGGTAATTCAGTAATGATAGTGATTCAATAATGAGGAACGTCAGAAGCAGGTACTGTGTTACAAAATTTTTTCCTGGGGCTAAAGTGTCAGACATTGAGGATCTTACCCCTGACCTATTAAATGAATACCCCCAGGCTAAAACTGTTATTGTGCATGTTGGATGCAACAACATCCCAGATGAGACATCTGAGATCTTAAAGAGAGACTTCAGGAGCCTTCTGTCCACTCTTAAGAACTGTGGCAGACGTGTGTTTATTTCTGGACTACTTGCTCCTTTTAGAAGAGGTTGCAATTATTTTAGCAGAACTCTTAGCCTTAATACCTGGTTGTGTTCAACATGTCCTACTTTTAACATTGGTTTTATAGACAATTTCAACCTGTTCTGGAACCGCCCATCATTTATGAGGCCAGATGGCATCCATCCAAATAGACTCGGTGCACATGTTCTAAGGGACAATCTGTTTTATTCCATTCAGCATTTTTTAGTACAGTGACTGAAAGCTGGTGTGTTAACTCACCCCAAAGTACCTGGGTCTGCTAACCAGCCCTTCTTTGCTTCCACTTCTCATATTAATCCTATTAATCCAGATAATTCTCGCTGTTTAGATCAGTCTTCAATTCATAACCCCATAGAGACTGTGCCTGTCTTCCGTTACCCAAAACATTATAACCCAAGACAAATACAACATAACTTAATAAAGATTAAAACCACTAATTTACCATCCATCCATCCATCTTCTACCGCTTTTCCGGAGGTCCGGTTCGCGGAGGCAGCAGTTCAAGCAGAGAATCTCAGACTTCCCTCTCCCCAGCCGCCTGCTCCAGCTCTTCAGAGGGGATACCAAAGCGTTCCCAGACCAGCTGGGAGACATAGTCTCTCCACCGAGTCCTGGGTCTGCCCTGGGGTCTCCTCCCAGTGGGACGTGCCTGAAACACCTCAAGTGGGAGGCGTCCAGGAGGCATCCTAATCAGATGTCCATACCACCTCAACTGACTCCTTTCAATGTGGAGGAGCAGCAGTTCTACTCTGAGCCTCTCCCAGATGACTGAGCTCCTCACCCTATCTCTGAGGGTGAGTCCAGCAATCCTACGGAGAAAGCTCATTTCAGCCGCTGGATCGTCACCTTATCGTGGTGGGGGGGTTTGCGTGCCCCAGTGATCCCAGGAGCTATGTTGTCCGGGGCAATTTGCCTCTGATAAGGTCTCCCAAGACAAACTGGTCCTGGGTGAAGGGCCAGACTAAGAACGATCCAACAGACTCTCATGATAAATTGTATATCAAGGATTCAGTGTACCCCGCCCGGTATGGGGTTACCAGGGCCCCACCCTGGAGCCAGGCCTGGGGGAGGGGCTCGAAGGTTAGCGTCTGGTGGCCGGGTTTCCACCCATGGGACCCGGCTGGGCTCAGCCCGAAGGAGTTACATGGGGCCGCCCTCCAGTGGGCTCACCACCTGCAGGAGGGATCATGGGGGTCCGGTGCTATGTGGATTAGGTGGCGGTCAAAGACGGAGACCTTGGCGGACTGATCCCAGGCTTTCTAAACTGGCTTTTGGGCACTAATTTACCACAGTTAAATAAAATAATTAAATGCAGACTGCTGAATATAAGATCTCTGTCAGATAAAGTGACCTTAATTAATGATATGTTCACGGATTACAATATAAATATACTCTGTCTCACAGAAACATGGCTATGCCCCGATGATTTTGTTAGTATCAATGAGGCCACCCCCCCCCCCCAGCTATGGTAATATTCATATTCCTAGAAACACTGGCCGAGGTGGTGGTGTTGGGGTAGTATATGAATCCACATTACCAATGAACCCTCAGCCTAAGCTACACTCAAATTGTAACTCTTTTGAATGTTTAATTTTTAGCTTAGCACATCCATCCTGGAGGTCAGAGCAGCCTATTTTATTTACCACAGTATATTGCCCTCCCAGTGCTTCTTTTGCTGAATTTATGTCTGAATTCTCTGAGTTTTTAACAACCTTTGTTCTTAGTTCAGACAAGATTATCATAGCTGGGGATTTTAATATTCATATAGATGTTGATAATGATAGTCATAGTGTAGCATTTCTCTCCCTCTTAAATTCAACTGGTTTTTCTCAGTGTGTTAGTAAACCAACTCATCATCATAATCACACCCTTGACCTGGTCTTGGCCTACGGTGTAGAAATTGATGAGCTGCTTGTCATCCCTCAAAATCCTACACTGACTGATCACTATTTGATAACGTTCAAATTTGTGCTATCCGATTTCACAGTATCAAGCAGAAATATAGTTACCAGATACTTATCTGATAGTGCCGTGGCTCGCTTTAAAGAATTAATCCCTTCAGCACTTATTCTATTACCATGTCTCAATATAGCAGACAACATTGACTACATGAATCCATCAGAATTAGACATTTTAGTTAGTAGTACTGCAGCCTCACTGCAGTCAACACTTGACTCCATAGCCCCTCTTAAAAAGAAAACTATTAAAATTAGGAGACTAGCTCCATGATACAACTCCCACACCCGTAAGTTAAAACAGAAAGTTAAATCCTGTGAAAGGCTTTGGCGTGCAAATAAGACAGAAGAATCTTGTTCAGCCTGGAATGCCAGCCTTACCACCTATAAGAAATCTCTCCATAGTGCTAGGCAACGGTACTATTCATCCTTGATAGAAGAAAATAAAAACAACCACGGATTTCTCTTTAACACTGTGGCTCAGCTAATCAAAAGCCAAAATGCCATAGATCCCTACATCCCTCCAACTCTTAGTGCTGATGACTTTTTAAATTTTTTTTTAATGATAAAATTGTCAGTATAAAGATAAGATAAGATAAGATATGCCTTTATTAGTCCCACAATGGGGAAATTCCAGGATTGCAACAGCACAGGGATAGCAACACTCAGAGCAACAATCAGAAGGCAAGAAAAAACAAGAACAGCTAGTAAACATTTGTACATATTACTATAAAAATAAATAAATAAATATATATATATACATATATATATATATATATATATATATATATATATATATATATATATATATATATATATATATGTATGTATATATATACATATATACACACACACACACACACATATATATATATATATATATATATATATATATATATATATATATATATATATATATATATATATATATGTATGTATATATATACATATATACACACACACACACACACACACACACACACATATATATATATATATATATATATATATATATATATATATATATATATGTATGTATGTATGTATGTATATATATGTGTATATGTATGTATGTATATATATGTGTATATATATATATACACACAGTGCAGAGCATTATGGTTGGTGAATGTGCAGCAGAAAGTCTAAGCTCTCTCTCAGCGGATGCGGCGGGCCAGCTGGAAGTCTTTGGGCGTGATGGTGACCCTCTTAGCGAAGAAGAGACCCACCAGGTAGGCCTCGCTGGCCTCCTGCAGAGCCATGACGGCGAAGCTCAGGAAGCACAGGTCGGTCTTGAAGTCCTGAGCGATCTCTCTCACCAGGCGCTGGAAGGGCAGCTTATGGATGAGCAGCTCCGTGGATTTCTGGTAGCGACGGATCTCTCTCAGAGCTACGGGCCTGTAACAGTGAGGCTTCTTCACTCCGCCGGTGGCCGGAGCGCTTTTCCGAGCAGCCTTGGTGGCTAGCTGCTTCCTGGGGGGCTTTTTCCTCCAGTAGATTTTACGGGCAGTCTGCTTGGTTCTTGCCATCGCTCTTTATTATTCTGTCTTATATTTCTTGCACGCCACCTAAACTCCAGTCCGGCACCCGCATCGTTTTCGCTACAGTTCCCGGTATGTCGAGTTTCTCCGTTAGCCCGGGTGGCGGTTGAGTGCTAGCTAGCACTAGCTCTTCCTGCTGTAACGTCTCCTGCTGTAAACAGTGGCTCCGTCCGCCGACTCGGGAGACCTTTGGGGCGATCTGTGTGTCCATGATATATATATAGAGTGAAAGGTGTAGAAAGAAGAAGGAAGGTAAAAAAAGGCTATTGCAACGGGCAGCCAACTCATGTGGCGCCGCCGGTCCGGCGGAACCGGAACCAGAACCGGAAAAAAGGAATAATATTGGAATAATATTACAAAAAATAGCCCCCCCCCTCCCAAAAACAAAAAAAAAATACCAAGCCTCTACCTAACACTGCTGTGCCCACAGGCTCAGAACTCCACTTTTCTAAATTTTCTCGTATTAATCATTCTGATCTAGCCCTAATAGTGTCAGCCTCTAAACCAACTACCTGTCTTTTAGACCCAATCCCTGCTGGACTAGTGAAGGAATCACTATCTCTGATTAGTCCATCTCTTTTGAACATTCTGGAAATGTGAAAGGATGAGGCAGAGTTTATCTCACGAGTCAGATTTATTCACATTCTCCAACATCAACAATACAGAAAAAGAGGAAGAAACCAGACCTTCATCCCTTTTTATACCCAAGGAGCTTCAAAGCTCCAGTCACAATGCATTTAATCCCCAATAACAATGCATCCCTTTCAAATCTTATCACCCCCACCCCAAAGTCACCGGCAGCCAGGAAATCCCCCACGGTCATCTCTTTGCATACCCTAGACCACATTTCACATCCTCCTGTTATCTCCGAGGAGGCTCAGTCCTTTGTTCATCTGAGACGTGGAGCATACAGTAAGCATACAGTGATATACATATGAAGCATAAGGTGATATACATTTGTGCATATGAAACCCACATGTGTCCCACATGACCCCCCCCCCAAACGTCTAAGATGTAACAACGGAATAACAGTCAGCCTGTCATGATAAAATCATTACACATCAGCCCACGTGTTGCTTGGGCCTCAGTCTCCTCCCGTATCTGCTGTAAGCCGGCTTCAACACTTCCGTGGCGCCATCCTGCTGGGGGGCTGCTGTCTGAGGGTGAGAATTGTTAGTCAATCCCTGTGGGTGTTCTGGGGACGTTCTCTAGGGGGTCTGCCGCACCGAGGAGCCCTAGCCAACAGCACATTGTCGTCCGCCACCACAAAGGCGGATTTGAGCCTGTTAATGCCAATCTTCTCCTTCCTGCCCCCCAAATCTAGCAAAAAATGCTTATCCCCTGTTTCCAGCACTCTAAATGGCCCATCATAAGGTGGTCGTAGCGGCGGGCGATGGGCATCGTGTCTGACAAAAACAAACTCCGCGTTTTTTAAAGCCTTAGGTATAAAAACGCGCGGAAAACTGTGGTGAACGGGGCCAGGCAGCGTGCCCGCTTCCATGCCACGTTGCAACCGCTGAGTCGGGGAACATTCTGGCGCAGGATTATCTGGGAGAAACTCCCCGGGCAGCCGAAGTGGCTGCGCAAAAACTAGTTCTGCCGGGGAGGCTTCTAAATCCTCTTTAGGTGCAGAACGCAACCCCAATAAAACCCATGGTAGCCTGTCCACCCAATTTGCATCCGTAAGCGACGCTCTGAGAGCCGCTTTCAATGACCTGTGAAAACGTTTGCATAACCCGTTAGCCTGCGGATTGTACGCGGTTGTACGGTGGATCGTTACCCCCAGGCTGAGGGCCATTGCTGACCAAAGTTCTGAAACAAAATGAGGGCCTCTGTTGGACGTAACATCCGACGGGACTCCAAAACGCGCTACCCATGCTGTTAAAAACGCACGCGCCACCTCCTCGGCTGTGGTTGACTCAAGTGGGACCACTTCCGGCCAGCGCGTGGTGCGGTCTACCATTGTCAGAAGGTGTGTGCACCCCTGTGACGGCGGAAGGGGGCCTACGAGGTCCACGTGAACATGATCGAACCTCTTAGCCGGGATGTGAAACGGCTCCAAAGGAGCTCTCGTGTGCCTGTGTACCTTGGCTCGTTGACAGGCCATGCAGGCTGCTGCCCACTCCCTAACTTGTTTGCGCAGGCTCGACCATACAAATTTCTCTCCCACCATTTTGACCGACGCGCGCACTCCCGGGTGCGCCAGAGAATGAATCGAGTCAAAAACACGGCGGCGCCACGCGGCGGGTACCACCGGACGCGGTCGCCCAGTGGAGACATCGCAGATTAGGGGGGGCATACCGTCTTGCAGCACCCTGTTCTCCAGTCTTAACCCTGTTGGTCCAGATTGGAGCGTGCGCACGTCCGCGTCGCTAACCTGATCCGCGGCCATGGCTGCATAATCTACCCCCACGTGGACTGGAGCCGCCACAGCGCGCAAGAGGCACTCTGCCACTACATTAAGTTTACCCGCCACATGCTGGATATCGGTAGTAAACTCTGAGATCGCAGCCAGCTGTCTCTACTGCCAGCCTGACCACAGTTCTGAAACCTTGGCCATCGCGAAAGTCAGCGGCTTGTGATCAACGAACGCGGTAAAATGGCATCCCTCCAGCCAGAACTGGAAGTGGTGAATGGCCAAGTGGAGAGCTAACAACTCCCTGTCGAATGAGCTGTATTTTCGTTCACTATCGCGCAAGGTCCTGCTGAAAAAGGCGAGCGGTTGCCAAGCCCCGGCTACATGCTGCTCCACGACCGCCCCTATGGTCACATCTGACGCGTCAGTAGTGAGTGCTATGCGGGCCGTTGGGTCTGGATGTGCTAACAACGCAGCGTTTGCCAGGGCTGTTTTGACTTCCGAGAATGCTCGCTCTCGCTCCGGAGACCATTCAATTTTATTTGTGGGTTTTTGTTTTTTTCGTGCAGCATATAATGGTTGCATGAGCTGCGCTGCGCGGGGGAGGAAACGGTTATAAAAATTCACCATTCCCAAAAACTCCTGTAACGCTTTGACCGTTGGTGGCTGGGGAAAATTTGTTACCGCGCGCACTTTGTCAGGCAGAGGAACTGCTCCTTCTGGAGAGACGCGATGCCCCAAAGAATCAGTCTGCGTCACCCCGAACTGACACTTCGCTGGGTTGATTATTAACCCGTGCTCTCCCAACCTCCGGAAAACTGCCGTGAAGTGGTTTTCGTGTTCGTCTTCGGACGCGCTGGCTACCAAAATATCGTCCAGGTAGACGAACACGAAGGGGAGATCGCGCAGCACCGCGTCCATCATGCGTTGGAACGTCTGCGCCGCGCCTTTAAGCCCAAACGGCATGCGCAAAAACTCGAATAGACCGAACGGAGTTATTACCGCTGTTTTGGGTATGTCCTCAGCGCGCACTGGGACCTGGTGGTAACCGCGTACCAAGTCTATCTTAGAAAAAACGCGCGCCCCCGCCAAATGAACTGAAAAATCTTGGATATGCAGGATTGGGTAGCGGTCGTGCTCTGTAGCGTTGTTCAACCTGCGGAAATCTCCGCAAGGTCGCCACGAGCCATCAGCTTTCGGGACCATGTGAAGCAGTGAAGCCCATGGGCTTTTCGAACGCCTGATGATGCCCAACTTTTCCAGGTTGGCGAACTCCTCACGCGCTATGGTCAGTTTAGCTGAATCCAAGTGCCGGGCTTTTGCAAAAACGGGCGGTCCGGTGGTAGTAATAAAATATTCCACCCCGTGTTTAGCCACGGCCGCCGAAAATGTTGGAACCGTGAGTGCTGGGAACTGAGTGAGCAGTGTGTGGAACTTACCACTTGCAGCTGTGACATTGGCTTGTGCTGTTGGCGGGGCCACTCGAGCTGTATAGGGAATAGAATAAAAAGAGAGTGTATTAACCAGGCGCCTGTTAGCAAGATCAACCAACAAACCATGTGAGCACAGAAAATCAGCCCCTAACATATTGAAATTCATTGCATCTATGGCTAAAGTCCACTCAAATGTGCGGCCGTGTAGGGACAGAAGCAGAGCCCTCTCACCAAAGGTCTTAATCGCCGAGCCGTTCGCTGCTGACACCCCGGGACCACTGGAAAGCGCCAGCCGGTCAGCGGAGGAAGGTGTGATGAAACTCAACTGGGAGCCTGTGTCCACGAGGAAATGCCTCCCCGAGTGTGCATCTTTCAAGTAGAGCAGCTTGTTCTCCTCCCCGAGGGCCGCAGCTGCTACCGACCCCCGGTCTTGGCATTTCCTGAGCGCTTGAAATGGCATGGTGGTATACATTTGCGTGCCTTCTCTGCAAAGCGGCGATGGTAGAAACAGAGGGTGTCTCCTCCGCGATCCTTGGCCCCCGCCCCCGCCGTCGTCGGTGGGTCTGCTATCGCCGTCTCTGGCCCATCGCCGTCTTCGGCCGTAGCGCCGCGCTCCGTCTCTGCTGCAGTGGCCGTGCGCTGTTTGCTGGCGTTGAGAATCCGGTGCACCTCCTGGGCCAGCGTGTGGAAGTCTCGCTGGGCTAACAACGGCGAACCGGCCAGGGTCGCTCTCGTGGCCGACGGTAGGGTTCTCAGGAAAATGTGGGTGAAGAGGAAGTCGTCGCCATCTGAGCCCCTCAACCTCAGCATGTCCTCCATCAGGTCAACGGGCGTGCCATCTCCCAAGTCGTTCAGAGCCAGGAGTCTCTCCGCTCTCTCCTGGACTGAGAGAGTGAAGCGCTGGATGAGCGCAGCCTTCAACGCGCCGTATTTGTCGTCGGCCGGTGGCTTCACCAAAAGGCTCTGCACATGCCGAGCCGTACGATTGTCGAGCTTGGCAATTACATGGTAGAAATTCGTCTTATCTACCGTTATCCCCCAGAGGGCGAACTGTGCTTCGACCAAGAGGAACCAGGAGCACGGGTTGTCTCGCCAAAAATCCGGTAGCTAGACGGTAGCGGCATACGCCTGGCTGGGAGCTCCTGACCCGGCTGGTTCGGGGGAATTTCTTTCACTCATCGTCTTAGGGTCACCAGTGTGGAAATATGAAAGGACGAGGCAGAGTTTATCTCACGAGTCAGATTTATTCACATTCTCCAACATCAACAATACAGAAAAAGAGGAAGAAACCAGACCTTCATCCCTTTTTATACCCAAGGAGCTTCAAAGCTCCAGTCACAATGCATTTAATCCCCAGTAACAATGCATCCCTTTCAGATCTTATCACCCCCACCCCAAAGTCACCGGCAGTCAGGAAATCCCCCACGGCCATCTCTTTGCATACCCTAGACCACATTTCACATCCTCCTGTTATCTCCGAGGAGGCTCAGTCCTTTGTTCATCTGAGACGTGGAGCATACAGTAAGCATACAGTGATATACATATGAAGCATAAGGTGATATACATTTGTGCATATGAAACCCACATATGTGTCCCACAACATAATTAATATGTCCCTATTGACAGGACATGTACTGCAGTCATTTAAAGTGGCAATAATTAAACCTCTACTTAAAAAAAAAAAACTTCGCTTGATTCTGGGATTTTGGCCAATTACAGACCAATATCAAACCTTCCCTACTTTTCCAAGATCCTCGAAAAATTAGTGGCCGATCAACTATACACCTTTTTAGAAAAAAAAATAAATCTATATTTGAGAAATTTCAGTCTGGTTTTAGGAAACAGCACAGCACAGACACAGCCTTAGTGAAAGCTACTGATGACATCCTTATGGCATTTGACAAAGGACTTGTCTCTGTCCTTGTTTTATTGGACCTCAGCACTGCCTTTGATACCATTGACCACCATATTCTGCTAGAGAGACTTGAACAGCAAATTGGCTTGAATGGAACAACGCTAAGTTGGTTCCAGTCTTATCTATCAGATTGTTCCCAGTTTGTTCATGTCCATAACAAGTCCTCTACTCAGACCACAGTTAGCTATGGAGTTCCGCAGGGATCAGTACTTGAACCAGTATTGTTTACATTATACATGCTGCCTTTGGGAGACATTATGAGGAAGCATCCTATTCATTTTCATTGTTACGCTGACGACACTCAGTTGTATTTATCCATCAGTCCAGATGATCCCAGCCAGTTTGGTTTACTCCAGGAGTGTCTTAAGGATATCAAAACCTGGATGAACTACAACTTTCTATTGCTGAATACAGATAAAACTGAAGTCATCATTCTTGACCACAAACATGCTAGAAATACTCTTTTAACAAGATAACAACACTAGATGGCATTGCCCTGGCTTCTACGTCTTCTGTTAGGAATCTTTTATTTTTTTTGTACTTATTTTATACCCGTAGGTAGATTTGTTTTGCAGTCTGGTGACAAGCCACCAGCTGCCGGTCGCTGCGTGCGCAAGCGCCCCGTATCCCTAACCTGCATGTTTTTAGCATGTGGAAGGAAACAGGAGAAATCCCGGAGTAAACCCACGCAACACGGGGAGAACATGCAAACTCCACACAGATCACTGTTGGCCGGGGACAGGGATCGAACCCACGATCTCATGATCCCCGCGATCCCCCGGCTGAGGGTAAAACTGTGCTGCCGCAGTGCTAACCACTGTGCCACCGTGCATGCTAGCAATACTCTTTTAACAAGATAACAACACTAGATGGCATTGCCCTGGCTTCTACGTCTTCTGTTAGGAATCTTGGAGTTGTCTTTGACCAAGATGTCTTTCAACTCTTATATACAGCAAACCATAAAGACCACCTTCTTCCATCTGTGTAATATTTCTAAAATTAGGTCCATCCTGTCTCATAAAGATGCAGAGAAACTTGTTCATGCCTTTATCACCTCTAGACTTGACTACTGTAACTCACTTTTATCAGGTTGCCCAAATAAGTCCATAAAGTTTCTCCAACTCATTCAGAATGCAGCTGCACGTATCCTTATGAGAACAGTGAGAAGAGATCACATTACTCCAGTCTTAGCTTCTTTACATTGGCACCCAATAAAATATAGAATTGAATTCAAGATATTGCTCTTTACCTATAACGCCCTTAATGGTATGGCTCTTTCTTACCTGCAAGAACTCTTAGTTCTCTATCATCCAACCAGAGCTCTGCGCTCCCAAAAATCCAAACTACTAGTGGTCCCCAAGGTATCTAGAAGTAGATTGGGAGGTAGAGCTTTTAGCTATCAAGCACCCTTCCTGTGGAACCATCTTCCCAGTTCAGTTCAGGAGGCAGACACTCTCTTTATTCAAGAGCAAGTTGAAATCTTTTCTCTTTGATAAGGTCTTTAGGTAGAAATGCTGCCCCTGCCAGGCCTTCGCTCACATGTGCAGCATGGTCAGGCCTGGTTCTGGACTGTTTGGCTTTGAATGTTGCATTTGTACGTTTGTTTTGAGTGTAGCTACTCAACCCAGCTGGTCGAGGCAGATGGCCGTCCTCTATGAGCTATGGTTCCGCCCAAGGTTTCTGCCAGTTAAAGGGAAGTTTTCCCTCGCCTGTGTCACCACAGTGCTTGCTCTTAGGGGTCTCTGCTGGGTTCTATAAACTAAGTGTGGCCTAAACCCACTCTTTTCTGTAAAGTGCCTTGAGGTGACCTGTGTTGTGATTTGGTGCTATATAAATAAAATTGAACTGAATTGAATTTCTGTACGCCTCGTGTGGGATGTAGGCATCCCCATGACCAAATTGCCCACGCCCCTCAATGTCACTACACTGTTGGGCAAGAATGTAGCATCCATCACCGAAAGCACGGGGCTGGTCTCTGTCCTTCTTTCCGGTAACCACCGGGAGACACTTTTGTTCCTTATTCTCCCTAAATCGTCTCACCCGGTGGTTCTAGGGCTCCCGTGGCTCCAGAAACATAACCCCATTATTAATTGGGCACATAACTCCATCTCTTCCTGGAGCCCATATTGTTTAGCATCCTGTCTTAGCTCGGTTGAGTGTTCACCATCGCTACCCATCTCCTCCCCCCCGGCAGAGCCGCCGGACCTCAGCCTAGTACCCGAGGTCTATCATGACCTCAGGGAGGTCTTTAGCAAGTTGAGAGCGCTTTGTTTACCTCCCTATTACTCTTATGATTGAGCCATAGACCTTCTCCCAGGTACGCGACTGCCGTCCAGCTGGCTCTACAGTATTTCTGGGCTGGAGAGGAAGGCGATGGAGAGCTATATTAAAGATTCTTTGAACGCTGCCCTCATTCGGCCTTCATCGGCCCCTCTTGGGGCATGATTCTTTTTTGTCGGGAAGATGAACGGTTCCTTGTGCCCGTGCATTGATTATCAGGAATTAAATGCCATAACTGTTAAGGATAAATATCCTCTGCCCCTGATAAACTCCGTGTTTGAGCTCCTTCAGCACGCACAAGTATTCACCAAATTGGATTTGTGTAACGTCTGCCATCTGGCTCGCATTCGGGAGGGGGACAAATGGAACATGGCCTTTAAAATACACTTGGGGCAATTTGAATATCTGGTTATGCCATCCAGGCTCACTAATGCCCCCGCTGTCTTCCAGCATATGATCAGTGATGTCCTCCATGACAAGGTAAATCAATTTGTTTTTGTCTACCTTGATGACATTTTGATTTGTTCCCGCACACCAGAGGAACACGAAGTCCATGTCAGGGCCATTCTACAATGGCTCCTGGAGAACCAGCTTTACGCCAAAGCCGAGAAGTGTGAGTTTTCCACCCACTCCACTTCGTTCTTCGGTTTTACTGTAGCTGAGGGGGAACGGAGGGCTGACCCGACCACGGTGAAGACTGTGCTAGATTGGCCTACACCCCACTCCCGCAAGGAGCTCCAGCACTTCTTGGGGTTTGTGAATTTTTATCGCCGTTTCATTAGAAACTATAGTGGGGTAGCACACCCTCTTACCCAGCTGACCTCGGTTAAAGTGCCCTTTATGCCGTTTTTCCACTAGCCCAGTTCGACTCGCCTCGTTTCTTTTCGTTACTACTCGTTTCGGCCGTGGTTGTGTCTCCATAGCACCCGGGTAAAGCGGGGTTAAGCTGTGGTGGGCGGGATTTTTTTTTACAGCAAGGCGGCGCCACACTCCCGTGACGTAAAACACGCGACTCAAGCCAAACACAACATGGCGGCTTTACAAGGCGACTCCTCGGTCTGTGGCTTTTTTCACCATAAATGCCAAAAAGGACCGCCAGACAAGGGTACAGGCAGTGAGACGAAACACTCTGGAATAGTTCTGCAGCTTCTGGGAGAGCCGAAGACGTGAGGATACAAACTAGGTCATATGTGACGGTAAGCTAATGTTGCTAATGCTAGTTTGCTATAAGTACGTCGTACTACACTGTAATCTCTGCAAGTTATCGCTGTTAGGTACTAAAATATGTACGCTGTGTGTGTTTCAGATGGCTCTGTTGTGGGAAAATTACCGCTTCAAACGGTCAGTCTGGCATTCAGCACAGCCTGTCACTGATGTCAATACAGCCTGTCACTGATGTCAGCACAGCTTCACAAATGATCAGTGGTTGTAGAGCTTAAGAATGTCTGGTTTATTTCCTGTGCAAAAAATTGCTCTGATCTAAGTAAAGGAACCCTATTTCACTGTTTATGGGAATGTAGAAAAATCAGAATGTTTTGGGAAGAGGTGAGGGTAACAATTGAAAAAAATAATTTCAAAACAAATCACATTGAACCCTAAACTGTTTTTGTTGGGTCTGTATCCAGAAAAACATAACTTTAGTAAGAGTGAAAGAACATTCATAGACCTCAGTTTGCTTAATGCCAAAAAATATATTGCATTACTGTGGAAAAACTCATAGACTAGATGTGACTCAGTGGTTAAGACAGATGTTACCAACCTTCCACTAGAAAGAATAACATACATACTGAAATCAAAGGAAAATGTGTTTGATAATATATGGAGACCTTTCATTGATTATGTAAAGAAATTAAACATAACTTCTGAAGAAGAAGGTGAATGATACGTGTGGACCTTGCAAACTCCAAGCTGGTGAAGGTATATTATGTATTCTTATGTAACAGATTACCTAAACAGAGGAGCATTGTTGTTGACTTGTTTTTGTTAATGGTTGTTATTTTTATTGCCCTTTTTTTTTGTTATTTTGTTATTGTTCTTTTTAGTTTTTAAATTACTTTTGTGTTAGTGTCTGACTGTGTGTGCTGTTTGTAAAAAAAAAAAAAAGGTTCAATAAAAATATTGTGGGGAAAAAAATTGCTCTGATCTGCGTGAAAATCATGGAGAGACTGTTGAGACATCATGGACATACCTTCTCCAGCTGCACTGAGTCTGAGATGGTGTCATAGCAAAAAATGATCAGCTGACACAACTTGATCGCCAGGTTAATAACTATATTAGCCACAAAATATATATTCAAAAAGTAAACAGTACTGAGTTAGGTATAATAAGATATATTTGACAGTTATGATGCATTTTAGGCCAAAACAAACTTGATCTAGGATTATTATTAAAATAATGCAGTCACAAGGTTACATGGAAAATGCTTGATTTGCTAGATACATATACTGTAGAAATATATATTCTAACTAACTAACTACTAACTAACCTGCACTTATATAGCGCTTTTCTAGTCACAAAGACCACTCAAAGCGCTTTCATTAATACTAACCCTCTATTCTAAGGGCCTATAGGAAACAAATATCTAGGGACAATTTAGAACAGCCAATTAACCTAACATGCATGTTTTTGGCATGTGGGAGGAAACCGGAGAAATCCCGGAGTAAACCCACGCAACACGGGGAGAACATGCAAACTCCACACAGATCACTGTTGGTCGGGGGCTGGGATCGAACCCACGATCCCACAATCCCCACAATCCCCCGGCCAAGGGTAAACTGTGCTGCCGCAGTGCTAACCACTGCGCCACCATGCAGCCCGATTCTCTGCATCAACAATGTACTATACATGCATTGATGCATTGATGCATGTATACATGCATACATGTATGTACGTATGTATGTATGTATGTATGTATGTATGTATGCATACATGTATGTATACATGCATACATGTATACATGCATACATGCATGTACTACATGCATTCATGTAGTATTGCACTGACAATAAACCTCTGAAGTTTTTGCAGATGTCTCTTTTTTATATGTGAAGGTTACCACCATGTGACATAAATTTCTTGAAAATGAGCCATTATTTTCAAGGTCACCCATTAATGGTTTGTACTATTGACTCTTTTCCCACCAGTGTATTAACAGACAAAAATAGAAATCATGATGCAAACACATAAGTCACTAAATTGTTTATTACAATCTGCAGCAAATTCCAGATTATTCAGAATGTGCAAAACTCAAACTGTAAGACTGGTTCACTCAGCAGCTGGGATGTGCAGCTCACACTGGTCTCAGATCTTAGGCCTGCATCTCTGTAAATAGTGACGCAAGGTCCAATTTGGGGTGGATCGATCGTTTACCTCTTGCCTAGACAAAAGACAGAAATGGGTGGTGGTTAAATAAAGGAAGTTTAAAACATATTTGGGAAATACACTTGTTGCTAAAAGCCAGTGGTGGAATGTGAATGAATGAATCTTTATTTCGGATAGATTAAAAGAAAATAGAATAATATAACAAAGGGGAAAAAAATCTAATAAGGTCGAATTAAACAATAACTCCTCTGATTATACAGTTCAACATAGGCTATCTGAAATGGGTGATGGCTGAAGCTGCAGCTTATATTGCCCACCATATTCCATCCAAGAATTCAAAAGAAAAACAAAACAGGAGCGATTCCAATTCCAGTGTGTCAATAAAGTACTTTGTTGTTGTATTTAACCACAATTTTCATGTAGCTGCACTGATGTAAAGTCGATTTTACAAGTGTGGGCGGTGTTTTGTATTAGCATTGCTAAAATATAAAAGGAAGCACTACAATGGGTCTCAAATATTTGTAATGTGTCCTGTTACTGCATGAGTTTATTGATGATAGAGTATAAACTACACATATAAACTAAATTATATTGATGACTGAACAACTGCCATTCCCCAAAAGATACAGTTATGAACATAACTCAAAGGATCACACAAGTGATCTGACAAAAAAAATAAATGCATTAACAAGTGGTTTATTTTACAGTTGATGTGCCAGTCATTTTCAATTATTCTGTAATTAATACTCACACAATCAAATAAATCTCAGTTCAGTCCCTTTTATATTAAGTGGAAATTGTGCTACTTTGGTTTTGACACTTTACCTATAAAAGCAAAGGATTTCAGTACTTTCCACAGTGGCAACGTCCGTTGTTGAGCGGCTGCTTTCCTCCTGCCTAGACGAACAACAGAAATGGATGGTGGTTATTTTCAAGCAAGTTCAACACTTATACAGGCACATCTCAAAAATTAGAATATCATGAAAAAGTTAAATATTTTTGTCACTCATTTCAGAAAGTGAAACCCATATATAGATTCATTACAGGGACAGTGATATATTGAAAGTGTTTATTTTAATATTGATGATTATGGCTACAGCCCATATTAACCAACACCTCAGCGGCCAACATTTCTATTTAAAAACTATTTTTTAAAGTTTATGTAATATTGTAATTTTTTGCCAAATTGAATTTGGGGTTTTCAGTGGTGGGGTGCGACAAAAATGCTTTGTTTCCCTGACAAGCACCACAGGATCCACTCTGTACATGCACAATACTGTTCCAGCACCTTTTATGGAAAATCCACAGAATAGGTGTGTGGGTCTATTCTGACACTTTAGAAAATTATATGAATGACTTTATAAATCACTGGTTTGAAAAAGCACTTTTATATTGTTGAGATTTCGGCTCCTGTGGTCCATTTCACCAGTATCCACTATAAACAGGGAGGCTAACCCCTGGCATGTGGAAACACATTCTAGCATTAAATTGCACACAATTTAATGCGCAGCACCAAAGTGCAGCATGTACAAAAACCAGGACTTTAACCAGGATTAACATATTTCATCGTTTTGCTCTCACAAGCGAATACTTAGGAGAAAACAAGCGCGAATCAGCAGTTGGTACTAGCTAGCTACTAGCTAACAATTGTTAGCCAGCACAGAACAGCGCTGTATTGCTCAAAAAAAGTGAGCTTACCACCAACAGGATAAATAAGCGAACAGATGCACATTATTACAAATCACTCACCATCGATGGTTCTCTCACGTTCGTCTTCAGCTTGTCAGTAGTACGGTTCTATTCTGGGCTGCCATCTGTATTGGTCCGGATCACTCCTCTCACTGTGTATCTGCCACCAAGCAGAGAAAACCCCGCACCCCTTCGTTGGACCACGGTATAGATTTCCTCAAAACCTACAACGCTGTCTGTATTAATATCGTATTTACTCCGTGACCGAGTTAGTCCGTGAAAGATTGCAAATGGTGTCGTAAAGATTTCAACGAAGACGGGCGCTTTTGTGATTCTGTTGACGTCACATCTCAGCTCGCTTCAGCTCAGTTGTACCCTGCCCTCGATCAGGCACGAAAATAGTGTTGGTTAAACCGTGCTGGGTACAGTGGAAAGGGCGAGAAAGCAAGTAAAGTAGAAGTAAGTAAGGCCAAGGCGATACTAGTGGAAAAGGCCTATTAGTTGGTCCAAGGCAGCTGAAAAGGCTTTTTCCAAATTGAAGGGTCTGTTCTCCAACGCCCCCATCTTGGCCTAGGTTGACCCCCAGCTCCAGTTTATTCTGAAGGTGGATGGTTCTGACTCGGGGGTGGGCGCTGTCCTATCACAGCACTCAGCTTTAGATCAGAAGCTCTATCCATGCGTGTATTTCTCTCGGCGGCTCACACCTGCCGAGGGTAATTATGACGTAGGGGACCGAGAGCTCTTGGCCATTAAGTTGGCCCTCGAGGAGTGGAGACACTGGCTGGAGGGAGCGGCCCAGCCCGTCATTTTGTGGAGCAACCACAAAAATTTAGAATATCTTCGTTTGGCCCGCAGGCGGGCCCGTTGGGCATTATTTTTTGCTAGATATAATCTTACCATCACTTACAGGCCTGGCTCCCGTAATGTTAAACTGGATGCTCTCTCCCGCCAGTTTTGCCCCGACCATCCTACCCTCACTCCCTTCCCCAACCCATTGTCCCACCCTCTTGTTTCTTTGGAGCTCTCACGTGGGACATTGAGCAGAGGGTCCGGCAGGTGCAATCCATGGAACCCAAGCCGGAAAGGGGCCCTGATGGCCGTCTGTTTGTCCCGGCCGCCCTCCACAGTGACGTCATCAGGTGGGGAAACACCAGCCATTTCGCCTGCCATCCTGGGATCTCCTGAACCATCAACCTTATCTGACGGGTGTTATGGTGGCCCACCCTGCGGATGGACATCCGGGATTATGTCAAGGCCTGCAAAGTCTGCAATCGTAACAAATCTGCCCCCTTGCCCCCTTCTGGTCTCCTCCACCCACTTCCCATCCCCAGCCGACCCTGGTCCCACATTGCCCTGGACTTTATCACTGGACTTCCCCCCTCTCAAGGCAACACTGTTATCCTCACCTTCGTGGATCAATTTTCTACCCCTTCCCAAATTACCATCTACTTCTGAAATGGTGAACCGCTTCTCTTCCCACGTCATCCACCTGCACGGCATTCCAGTGGACATTGTGTCTGACCGGCACCCTCAATTCACCTCTCAGGTCTGGAGATTGTTTTGTCGGTCCCTGGGCACCACCGTTAGCCTTACTACCGGATAGCATCCTCAGAGCAACGGGCAGGCTGAGCGTGCAAACCATTTCCAGGAGGCCGCCCTTAGGTGCGTAGCAGCCTGCAACCCCAGCACTTGGAACACCCATCTGTCCTCGGTGGAATATTTTCATATTCTGCAATCTCAACGGCCACTGGACTGACCCCATTCGAGGCATCCATGGAGTGCACTCCCCCCTGTTACCGATTATTATTACCAATCATGACATTTATTTTTTAGATTTGAGTTATTTCTAAAAATATATTCACCGCAATATTCCACTTTTGGAGGTGGATGAGTAGAATGTAAAAGAAAATCAACCTCAAATCAAGTCAGTCAGCATAGAAACAGGAATTTATTTGGGGGAAAATATTTATTTAAAAAAAAAAACAGTCCAGATGCAGGGTCCATGGGGCAGAACTGGGAGAGCAATAGAGAAATTAATTAAATCAGGATTAGGACACTCTGGAAAGCTTTTGTTGTCCCCATAGTCAGTGTTGACCTTTGTTACTATAGTCAGGGACAATTTGTTAATGTAAAAAAGGACAGTCTCTAAGAAAGTGTCATCACAGACTAACAGCATTAAAACATGACAGTATGTGAACTACCAGACAGTTTTAGGACTACAGCAGTGATGCAATGAGGTTGCTTGGTCTACATAATGTGATTGACAGTATACTGTAGGTGAAGGAAAGAGCAGGTACAGAAATGGAATTACTTTTTATGTGTGTGTTGTGGGAGGAGGGAGGAGACCCCAGGGCAGACCCAGGACACGTTAGAGAGACTGTCTCCAAGCTGGTCTGAGAACGTCTTGGTGTCCTCTCTGAAGACCTGGAGTAGGTGGCTGGGGAGAGGGGAGTCTGGGCTTCTCTGATTAGACTGCTCCTTCCACAACCTGGACCCCCAGAAAAGCCATAGAAGATGGATGGATGGTCTGTGTTGTATATTCATTCTTACTGCAAGACTGGACCTGATTAAAGAAGAGGAAGAACATTTTTTATAAGTCCACATTCTTGGAACACCAAGTGAACAGACAGGTTGTGGTTTTAATGAAAATGAAAAGTCCAAGATAGTTTAGCTGCCGTATTTTGACTATTGTTTTGAGAAGTTATTCAAAAAAGAAAGAAAGAAATATCTGTTGCCTCTACTTTTGGCAAAATAATCCATAAATATGATTGGTTTGACCAGGTTACTCATTAAATATTAAAAAAAACAAACACTCCTTAACATTTCAAAAAACAGTTAAAAAAAATCTCCTAAACAAACACATTTAAAAAGTCAAAATAAAGGATTTGTCTTTATACATTACTGTGTGGTAAATGTTTTGATAAAATTAAGCTTACATTGGTGTGTTGCAGACTGTCTTCCTCACTGGACAATCCCTCTGGTGGTTGTTGTCCTGAGCTGCTAATGGAGTCCAGGCCTCATACACAGGTGCGGTGGAGGAGAAGCTTCTGCTGACATCATTAGAATGTGTTTTTTAAATGTTGATCTATGAGAACAGTCATATTAATAGTCATTTTTGTGACTTTTTACATGTAAAACTTTGCATCATACTCACCTAAAAGTCAAATATTGATGTTCTGTCCTTAACCCCCACTGGTCCATCACATCCGTGAAGGCTTCAGAAGCTGTTGACCCTCTCTCCAGTCACTGTTTGGAGGAGCTCTTCTCTGCTGTATCATGATGGCATTGTCCAAACACCCATTTGTACTTATTCATCTCATGATGGAGGAAGTCCTTACAGAGGGTGAAAAACTGTTATGGTGTATTACTTGGATAGTCAAAAATCTGACATAAATTTCTGCATACATAAATACAGCTACTTCAGGGACTCAAGAAATCCCATGGCTATTGTTGTGCAGTAACATCAGTTAGTAAGAAAATAAATTAAGACCTGTATATTCTACTATTAGAACTTAAACTATTTTTAACCTCGATTTCCACCATGGTGATCAATAAAGTTTTACATTATCTTAATCTGTAACAATAATAAACAACTGTAACTTTTTTCACAGTACACCAAATTATTAGACTGAGCAGTTGCACATCAAAGCTGATAATTAAAAAAAATATATTTATGTAAAACATGACTGCTGCACAATTAGTATGTGCTGTTACATTCATAGATGCAAATGTTGATCATATCATGAACCTGTCATACGTGTCAGCTTGGTAAGGAGCAGTTAAGGCCCTTTTCCACTAGCACGCTTTAGCGCGACACGGGATGGCTCAGCATGCTTTGTCCCAACACGGTTTAACAGCCGCGATTCTCAGCCCCGCTCAAGGGCAGGGTACAGCAGTGCTGAGCTGGGCCGTGTTGTGATGTTAACAGACTGGTCGCCGCTGATTGGTCAGGTCGTAACCGGCGCTGATTGGTCAGGTTGTAACCGCCCCTCTCCTCCTCCTCTTCTGCCGAATCTTCACGACCTTCTCAATAAAGTTTTGAAAAAAAAAAAAAGAATCTTCACGACCACCATTATTCAGCGCGCAACCACTGTTGGCGGTTTATTTTCAGTGTATTGCTGTGCTATTTTCATTTATTCTCTATCAAAAATGGCTTCGCGTAATAAGGGTGTTCCATGGACCAATAAAGAGCTGCAGTGTCTGCTCACGGCATTGTCAGATGAACGTATCCAGCACGAGTTAGACGGAGCCACCCGGATTGAAAAAATATACCGGGAGGTCTCGACATCTGAGTCCTTTAACGGTGAGTTTTAATTTTTTTTTATTGTGCGTTTTTTCGCAAATATATTCGGTAAGACGCTCAGTTTATTTATGCAATAAAAAAGCTGTTCATTTGTGGATGATGATCGCTCTGCTTTATTGCAGCACACTGCGGACTCACGTTTTTCTTTTAATTATTCATGTGAACAATACGCTGAAATAAGCTTATGTAATCTTGTTAAAAACTATTGTCTTTTCTGTATATCTTGCACTTTCGTGCTGTATTTTATTGTGTGCATTTTCCTCGTAGAATCATCCCACGCGTCCGCTGCGCTAGCACGCCTGGATTAATGTGAATCTGTCCCGCCACCAGGCGCAAAATCTATTCAATGATAAATATTTGCAACATTTAAATGAGGTTGCAGAAAACGCGAGGGTATCCCTGGAGCAGGATGTTGCCTTGAGAAGGCAGGAGCTGGCAGAGACGTCTTCATTCAACCGAGCCTTCCTGACCCAGGAGCTGGCAGAGACGGTTCATTCAACCGAGCCTTCCTGACCCAGTTTGGGAAGCTGGTAGAGGCACTCAGTGGTCGGCATGTATAAAATGTCGATTAACCTTCATGTTGTGTTGCAAAGTTTTTTTTTTATTTTAATATTTTGTATATAATAAAATGGAATTGTTTTGGAAAGTGTGGTTTGTCTGTTATAACACTGAATTATAAAACAGTATAATTACATAGAAATGCCATTGCCTAGTCTGATCAAAATGATGCTGATCATCCTGTCAGGGGTCAACCATTGTAAAGGTAATGTAATTTTTAACTAGACCAAAAAACAAATGTTTTTGTAAGCTTTCTGTTCTTTTTATTGAAATATCATAAAAAATTAGCCCCACATGATCCAGTTCTAAACTTTGGGTACATTTTTTATGTTAACTTATAAGAAGTTGCACAGTTGGACTTTAAAATGCAGCAGGAGAGACTGATCAAGCTTACAAGTCAAAGTAGGTAAAAAAGTAAGTATATGTAAATTGAATGTTCTATTGGCATTCCAAATTCAGAGAATTACAATACGTTAGAAGGAGTGTAGCATCATCAAAATGGAAAATACTAATACTGTTGTTCCAAACGTTGACCTGAAGGTGAAAAACATGAATTTTTTTTTTATTCAGTACATCCAAAATGCCCTAGGATGTAAAAAATAATACAATTTGGTGTTGGCCAGTGTGTCACTGTCTCATTATTTAATACGAATAAAAACAAGTTTCAGCTCATTATTTCTAGGTCATTTGGCAGTTAATTCAAACCAAAAATGACTTGTGTTGTTGCAGCTTTTTTATCAGAGTTTCTCAGGTTTTGGAGCATATAATCATCTGTCCCTTAACTGTTAAACATTAAATAACAGCAGACAGATTGGCAAAGGATACACAATTGTGTTGCTGTTGCCCAAAACCGTTATGAACAACTGCTTGTGGTGCTACCTTTTTCATGTGTGTGCTTTTTATGAATATTCACACTTTTTTGTAAGTACAAGTGGGATAGTATTAAATTGAAATATAACATATTTCTAATAATGTGTGCTTTTTGAAAGTAAAAGTTGGATAGGATTAAATTGACATATAACACGTTTGTCAATAGTGACAGTAACAGTATATGGAGGAATTCTGGGTCATATTAGCATCTGCTCTTCATCATAATGGGTTTGGGTGGGGGGGGATGTCTAATCATGTGCCATGGAGGGCCAAGACCCTGCAGGCTTTACCTCCAACCAGTGTCTTCAACAGCAGATTCCACTGAACTTCTTCCACTGACTGATCAGTGACAACACCTGCTGAAGAGACTGGGTAGAAGAGAGAACCTGCAGGGTCTTGGCCCCCCATGACACATGATTGGAAGCCCCCGGATTAGGTTTAATTGGATTTAACATTTTAACACAAATGGTTCATTTATGGTTCATAATTCTGTTGACAGACTTACACCAAACCAAAAGTGATTTCTCAAACTGCTGGATTATTCTTAGCTTTTCCAGTCTTTCAGTATTTAATTTATGCCACATGGTGGTAACCTTCACATATAAAAAAAGAGATATCTGCAAAAACTTCATAGGTTTATTGTCAGTGCAAATCCCAGTGCAATACAACATGAATGCATATCTAGTACATTGTTGATGCAGAGAATATACAGTATATTTCTACAGTACATGTTTCCATGTAAACTTGTGACTGCATTATTTTAATTGCTTTTAATCCTAGATCAAGTTTGTTTTGGCCTAAAATGCATGATAACTGTCAAATATATCTTATTATACATAACTCAGTAAAGTTTACTTTTTAAATATATATTTTGTGGCTAATATTAACCTGGCGATCAAGTTGTGTCAGCTGATCGTTTTTTTCTATGATACCATCTCAGAATCTGCTGCAGAAGCAGGTAAGTCCATGATGTCTCAACAGTCTCTCCATGATTTTCAAGCAGATCAGAGCAATTTGTTGTACAGGAAATAAAACGTTTCTACAGACATTCTTAAGCTCTATAACCACTGATCGTTTGTGAAGCTGTGTTGACATCAGTGACAGGCTGATCACATCCGTGACAGGCATGCCCAGAGCGAATGAAGCAGTAATTTCCCCACAACAGAGCCATCTGAAACACACACAGCATACATATTTTAGTACCTAACAGCGATAACTTGCAGACATTAAAGTGTAGCACGACGTACTTATAGCAAACTAGCATTAGCAACCATTAGCTTACCGTCATATACGACCTAGTTTGTATCCTCACGCTTTTGGCTCTCCCAGAAGCTGCAGAAACATTCCAGAGTGTTTTCATCTCGCTGCCTGTACCCTTGTCTGGCAGTCCTTTTTGGCGTTTACGGTGAAAAAAGCCACAGACCGAGGAGTGGCCTTGTACAGCTATGTGTTATTCTCAATAAAGTTTTGGAAAAAAAAATGTTTTGCTTGGGTCGCGTGCGTTACGTCACGGGAGTGTGGAGCCACCTCGCTGTTATAAACCCACCCACCCTAGCACAACACCCATGCCCAACACCGTGCTAATGGAGACAGAAGCATTCCGAGCCGTACTGAAGTGAATCGAACCGTACCGAGGTGTGCTGGGCTAGTGGAAAAGAGGCTTTAATGGGTTCTATCCCAAACCATATATTGGCTGATATTATTATGCACTCATAATTATAATGTAAACATGTCAGAAATAAAATTTAGTTGGTTACATAGACTTTAGACTGGCCCCCCGCGTCCCTAACCACCAGATTAGCAGCAGAAGATGAATGAGCTAGTTAGCATCAAAGCTAGCACTGGTAAGCTTACCTGTCAGAAGAAAAAAGGTCACCTCTGCTTGACTTTTCAGCCCTTTCAGACTCTTCAGCAGACATTAGCCATCAAAAGCAGAACCCATATTTATCTTGCTCCTTTGTCATGCCATACTTGAGAACGATAGGGAAACTGACGTTTGCCTTGAGACTCAGGTATTTAGGTGAATAATTCACTACCTGGCAACCCAACAACCCAAAATGAGACATGGCACATAACATTATGTGCCACATGTTAAAAGGGAGTTTTTCCTCTCCACCATTGCTAAGCGCTTGCTCACAGGGGATCGCCTCATTGCTGGAGCCTTTCTGCAATTGTTGGGGTTTCCCCTACAGTTGAAAGTGCTGTGAGATGACTGTTATTGTGAAATGGCGCTATATACAGTAAATAAAGTTGAATTGAATTGAATTGAACATCAAGCTAGGGATGCTATTGGCTGTGACATACTCACTGGACTTCCATGTTCATCTTACTCCAGCTGCTGGATGTAAATACAGTGGGGCAAAAAAGTATTTAGTCAGCCACCAATTGTGCAAGTTCTCCCACTTAAAAGATGAGAGAGGTCTCCGATTTTCTTCATAGGTATACCTCAACTATGAGAGACAAAATGAGAAAAAAAAATCCAGAAAATCACATTGAAGGATTTTTAATGAATTAATTGGTAAATTTCCCTGTAAAATAAGTATTTGGTCACCTACAAACAAGCAAGATTTCTGGCTCTCACAGACCTGTAACTTCTTCTTTAAGAGGCTCCTCTGTCTTCCACTCGTTACCTGTATTAATGTAAGTGTTGTTATAAAATTATATATTTTCTGTACGTTACATGTTGGTTGTTGCAACTGTATATTTTGTTGAAATTTATTGTTTCCTGACCGGAACTGATGTTTTCCGTCTGGAGTGCCGCTGGGATTGTTTTCATTGTAGCACATAGCGGAAATGAGAAGAACGCTGTGCCACGTTATTCAGCTATCTGGCACTTAAGTTTGATTGAAGATTGAAGCCAAGCAGTTTGTTTTACCTTCAGAACTCTTTTCATGACAAGCGGCCAACGAGGTATTTGTTTTGTATCTTCTTTATATATTTCGCTCTGTACTGTATATATGGTTATGCATTATGTTTGCCTATACAGTTCTCACGGCGTGACCAAGAGAGGGAGGTGCATAAGTCCCAATAAACGCCCGTTTAAAGGAACCAACCTGTGTCTGTTGTCGTGAAGAGAGCTACAGTGAGAACTCGCCTGCTCAACACGGGTAACAAGGACTCCGAGATCACGGCGGGTAGCGAGGAGAGGAAGATCCAGGTCGTCAGTTATGCAAGTCCATACCGCACTGTCGTCATAGCACCCGCAAGTAACGGCCGTTAGACTGTGTTAAAGCGCAACTTTACAAGTTAAAGCCAGAAAGTGCTCCACCTCAAGTTTCAAGTTAAGGTGGTGTGAGAAGTGGTTTAACTTGGACATTGCAATAAGGACTCAGATCTATCAGCTTGTGTGCCATTTAGTTGTTGTGGTTGGAGATTATCAGATGTCCTGATTTTCACAGTTGCTTCATGTTACAAGGTTAAAGTCGATGTTAAATTTATATGTAAATTAACAATCTTTGATGAACGTTAAAAAATAAGGACATTTTAATCTGAAACTAAGATTTATGCAAGCTTTGTGTCTATAAAATTTCAACAAGCTTAAAGGGCATTTTCAGTGACGTTAAAGGGCACTTTAACCCAACTCTGTTTTCCTATCTTGTAAAATAAGCAATTTAATGCATTTCTAAACATATCTCAGCTGTTAAAGTTCATATTTACATATTGTGTTAAAGTAATTTCACTGTTCTTATTCTTGCTTTGAAATTGAAGTTAGCTGAAGAGTGGCTAAGTTTAAATGTTTATACAGTTATCTTAATGCAGTATTGAAGTCAGTATAATTACTAACTAACTAACTAACCTGCACTTATATAGCGCTTTTCTAGTCACAAAGACCACTCAAAGCGCTTTCATTAATACTAACCCTCTATTCTAAGGGCCTATAGGAAACAGATATCTAGGGACAATTTAGAACAGCCAATTAACCTAACATGCATGTTTTTGGCATGTGGGAGGAAACCGGAGAAATCCCGGAGTAAACCCACGCAACACGGGGAGAACATGCAAACTCCACACAGATCACTGTTGGTCGGGGGCTGGGATCGAACCCACGATCCCCACAATCCCCCGGCCAAGGGTAAACTGTGCTGCCGCAGTGCTAACCACTGTGCCACCGTGCAGCCCCAGTTAATTACAAACTAGTCATCATCCAGTTGTTTCACTGTTGTTCAAGTTATCTCAAAATGTCTGACACAAACACTGAGACCTGCCACAAGATGGCTGACTCATCTGCCCAACCTGAAGTTACCAAATCTGCAGAAGCAGAAGGGCTGCGAAGAGGCGAAAGAATTCGAACCCTCACAGAGAAGGGGAGAGAACTTCAAGAAGACAAGATGAAAAGTATCCAACGACGGTACAGAATCATTTATGAGAAATGGAGGTACCATGCTAGAATAGGCAAGGAAATACTGACCAATGAAGCCTCAGAGGATGAATTGAGTGAGCTGATTGAAAATATAAGCAGCACTTGCTCCGATGTAAAAGCCATATATGAAACATTACGCAAAATACAAACTCCTGAGCCAGATCTGCGACGCAGAGTAGACACCTGCGTTTCACTCTCAGAGTTCATCATTCAAAAGGCAAAAGGGCAGCTTAAGAAGCCTAAAACAGAAGAAGAGGATGAACCTTGGCCCGATGTTGGATCAGTTCTAGACTCAACTTGCTCCTTATCAAGGCCACCATCTCATCAATCAAAATGTTCTATTCGTTCTAGTACTAACTCAGCCAAAAGATGCGAGGCTGCAGTGGAGGCTGCCGCATCCCAGGAAGTCTTAGCAGTATTGGATGAACAAGAAAGGGAAGAGGCTGAACTCCAAAGGCTAGAGGCTGAAACCTTTGCCAGACAACAAGAAATGCAAGACAAACGTAGAAGGCTTAAACGCTTGGAAGAAGTGAAGAAGTTAAATGCTGCAAGAGCACGAGTAATGGTCTATGATCAAGTTGAAGAAAATTTTAAAACAGCTGAATTGCTGTATGATGTTGAATTTGGAGAAACACAAGCCCTCAATGCCTCAAGTCCCTCCTTCATCCCTCAGTCTCTGCCAGTCACCACACAAGCCCTCAATGCTTCAAGTCCCTCCTTCATCCCTCAGTCTCTGCCAGTCACCACACAAGCCCTCAATGCTTTAAGTCCCTCCTTCATCCCTCAGTCCCTGCCAGTCACCACACAAGCCCTCAATGCCTCAAGTCCCTCCTTCATTCCTCAGTCCCTGCCAGTCACAGCTCAAGCTCCACCCATTCCTACAGTACAGAACACCTCAGATTTGGTCCGCATGCTAACGGAAGCTATAAATGCGAATCGTCTTCCAACACCAGAGCCTGCATTATTCACTGGAGACCCCTTGAGATTCAAGGACTGGCGACTCTCTTTTGAAACATTGATTGACAGGAAAAACATCCCAAAGAATGAAAAACTGTATTACCTAAGGAAGTATTTAGGTGGTGCTGCAAAAAGGGCCGTTGAAGGATTCTTCTTATTGGGCACTGAAGCTGCATGTGACTCGGCTTGACAGCTTTTGGAAAAACGTTTTGGAGACCCATTTATAATTGGGAAATCCTTCAGGGACAAACTACATGGATGGCCAAAAATAAGCACAAAGGATGGTTGTGAATTAAGGGAATTTGCAGACTTCCTTAAGAGCTGTGAGGCTGCAATGCCCCACATGAAGACATTAGAAATTCTTAATGACTGTAATGAAAGCCAAAAAATTCTGCTGAAGTTACCAGATTGGCTGGTATCCAGATGGAACCGTAAAGTGATGGAAGTCAGAGAAGCGAACGCTGATTATCCACCATTTAAAGAGTTTGTAGACTTCCTGTCTAAGGAAGCAGACCTTGCTTGTGATCCCATATCCTCAATTCAAGCGCTCAAAAGTGTGGAAAGTGAGAAAACAAAACACACCCGAAGCCAAACTATTCAAGCAAAGACACTGGCCACAGATACAAAACAGAGCAGCATTCCATCATGTGTTTTCTGCAAAAGAGCAGGACATGACCTTGCTAAGTGCAGAAAGTTCAGTGAAAAGACAGTTCAAGATCGTGTCAAGTTTGTGCAAGCAGAGAAGCTTTGTTTTGGATGTCTGAATGTAGGACATCACTCAAAGGAGTGTGATAACAGAAGTACATGCCAGAGGTGCCAAAGAAGACATCCGACATGTTTGCATGAGGAGAAGTTTAAAGACCGTCAAAGGCTGACTGCTCCAAAAGGAGAAGATAACTCAAAGGACAAAGCAGAGATCAAAGAAGTAGCTGTGACGGCAACTACCAACAGAGTCATACAAGAGGGCCCAAACACACAAACATCCTCAATCGTACCAGTCTGGATCTCGTCTACAAAGCACCCAGACCACGAAGTTCTTGTGTATGCACTCTTAGACACTCAAAGCGATACAACTTTCATCCTAGACGAAATAGCCCAAGACCTCGATACAAGCAAGGAGAATGTCAGCTTGCGGCTATCCACAATGACTACAAAATCAGTAGTCATAACCTCTCAGAAACTGACAAACTTGGAAGTGAGAGGATACAACTTAGAGAGAAGAATTCCATTGCCAGCACTTTTCACACGAGAGTTCATCCCAGCAGATAGGTCACACATTCCAACCTCTGAAACAGCACTAAAGTGGCCTCATCTTGAACAACTGGCAGACAAGATTCCACCACCACTAGATTGTGAAGTAGGACTACTAATCGGCTACAACTGCCAACAAGCCCTTCTTCCAAGAGAAATTCTGTTTGGGAAAGACAGTCATCCATATGCACAGCGAACTGATCTTGGCTGGAGTATTGTCGGCTGTGCAAATCCCGAAGCTAACTACAATGATGCAAAGAGATTCCACACATTCGTAGCCAACCGGATCCAATGCATAAGATCTAGCACAGATCCCGCACAATGGCGACATGTCAGCACTGAAAACAACCCAGCTGACTGCGCTTCAAGAGGACTGAGTGCAGCTCAGTTAAAAGAGTCTAATTGGCTGACAGGACCTGATTTTCTTTGGCACCAGAATCTTCCACGTGAAGAGGAAATGGTGGGAGATGTTGAAAGAACTGACCCTGAACTTCGCAAAGCCCATGTCCATACAGTCATGATGAAAGGAATAGAGTCAGTGGTGAAACGCCTCGCCAAATTCTCTGACTGGTCCAGGGCAGTTAGAGCCATTGCTAGGCTCAAGAGATTTGCCAAAGAAATCAAAGGACTTCAGCCAAGAACAAATGAAGCAACCAGTCTTGAAGAAAGAAAGGAAGCAGAAAGCTTTATCATCAGGCTAGTGCAAGGAGATGCCTTTGCTGCGGACATACAAAAAATCAAAGCTCAGAAGGGAGACACCTTGAACAAGTACAGCAAGTTATATAAGTTGAACGCCTTCTTGGACAAGAACAATGTCCTAAGGGTAGGAGGACGATTGTCCCAGTCAGCCTTGCACCATTTTTTTTTTTTGTTACTTATTTGTACCCGTAGGTAGACTTGGTTTGCAGTCTGGTGACAAGCCACCGGCTGCTGGTCGCTGCGTGCGCGAGCGCCCTAAACCTACGTTTGTTTTGTTTTTTTGGTGTGCGGGAGGAAACCGGAGAAATCCCGGAGTAAACCCGCGCAACACGGGGAGAACATGCAAACTTCACACAGCTCACTGTTGGTCGGGGGCTGGGATCGAACCCACGATCTCATGATCCCCGCGATCCCCCGGCCGAGGGTAAAACTGTGCTGCCACAGTGCTAAACCACTGTGCCACCGTGCAGCCCATGATGTAAAACATCCGGCGATCCTTCCAAAGAAATCCCATGTTTCAACACTGCTTGTCAAGCATCATCATGAGCGTGTATACCACCAAGGAAGAGGTATAACCTAGACTGGTTTACCTTCAAAGGCCCATTCACAAGGTGGTTACCTTGCTTGAGGCAAATTAAGTAGAAATTAAACAAAAGTGGGTCACATTCTTTCAGAGTTAAAACAACCCAAGTCATCGATTCCATTTATAATCTGTGTTTAAAAGAAATCCCACATTTAAATCAATGAGTGATTTGGTGGGAGTGTAAGTGTTGTTATAAAATTATATATTTTCTGTACGTTACATGTTGGTTGTTGCAACTGTATATTTTGTTGAAATTTATTGTTTCCTGACCGGAACTGATGTTTTCCGTCTGGAGTGCCGCTGGGATTGTTTTCATTGTAGCACATAGCGGAAATGGGAAGAACGCTGTGCCACGTTATTCAGCTATCTGGCACTTAAGTTTGATTGAAGATTGAAGCCAAGCAGTTTGTTTTACCTTCAGAACTCTTTTCATGACAAGCGGCCAACGAGGTATTTGTTTTGTAACTTCTTTATATTATTTCGCTCTGTACTGTACATATGGTTATGCGTTATGTTTGCCTATACAGTTCTCACGGCGTGACCAAGAGAGGGAGGTGCATAAGTCCCAATAAACGCCCGTTTAAAGGAACCAACCTGTGTCTGTTGTCGTGAAGAGAGCTACAATTAATGGCACCTGTTTGAACTCGTTATCAGTATAAAAGACACCTGTCCACAACCTCAAACAGTCCAAACTTCACTATGGCCAAGACCAAAGAGCTGTCAAAGGACACCAGAAACAAAATTGTAGACCTGCACCAGGCTGGGAAGACTGAATCTGCAATAGGTAAGCAGCTTGGTGTGAAGAAATCAACTGTGGGAGCAAATATTAGAAAATGGAAGACATACAAGACCACTGATAATCTCCCTCGATCTGGGGCTCCACGCAAGATCTCACCCCGTGGGGTCAAAATGATCACGAGAACGGTGAGCAAAAATCCCAGAACCACACGGGGGGACCTAGTGAATGACCTGCAGAGAGCTGGGACCAAAGTAACAAAGGCTACCATCAATAACACACTACGCCGCCAGGGACTCAAATCCTGTAGTGCCAGACGTGTCCCCCTGCTTAAGCCAGTACATGTCCAGGCCCGTCTGAAGTTTGCTAGAGAGCATTTGGATGATCCAGAAGAGGATTGGGAGAACGTCATATGGTCAGATGAAACCAAAATAGAACTTTTTGGTAAAAACTCAACTTGTCGTGTTTGGAGGACAAAGAACACCATACCTAATGTGAAGCATGGGGGTGGAAACATCATGCTTTGGGGCTGTTTTTCTGCAAAGGGACCAGGACGACCGATCCGTGTAAAGGAAAGAATGAATGGGGCCATGTATCGTGAGATTTTGAGTGAAAACCTCCTTCCATCAGCAAGGGCATTGAAGATGAAACGTGGCTGGGTCTTTCAGCATGACAATGATCCCAAACACACCACCCAGGCAACGAAGGAGTGGCTTCATAAGAAGCATTTCAAGGTCCTGGAGTGGCCTAGCCAGTCTCCAGATCTCAACCCCATAGAAAATCTTTGGAGGGAGTTGAAAGTCCATGTTGCCCAGCGACAGCCCCAAAACATCACTGCTCTAGAGGAGATCTGCATGGAGAAATGGGCCAAAATACCAGCAACAGTGTGTGAAAACCTTGTGAAGACTTACAGAAAACGTTTGACCTCTGTCATTGCCAACAAAGGGTATATAACAAAGCATTGAGATGAACTTTTGTTATTGACTAAATACTTATTTTACCGAGGAATTTACCAATTAATTCATTAAAAATCCTTCAATGTAATTTTCTGGATTTTTTTTTCTCATTTTGTCTCTCATAGTTGAGGTATACCTATGATGAAAATTGGAGACCTCTCTCATCTTTTAAGTGGGAGAACTTGCACAATTGGTGGCTGACTAAATACTTTTTTGCCCCACTGTATATTATTGTCAGTCCAACAAAAATGACAAAATATTTTTTTCAGTATGCTAATTTTTAGAAGAACATTAAGACTTACATTGTGCACGTTTCTAAACGTTTTGTCGATGTAATATTTTTTTAAAAAATCTTTGTTTTCATGAAAATCTTCTATATTTCACCTTTAAATAACCTTGAACAATTGCAAAGACAGAACATCACACTGTAAACACCTTCAAGTTCTCTCTAAGCTCCTCATTTGGTATTTCACACTAGACACACACACACACACTGGGTTTAAATAACATGACACGCTGTATGTTGTGTTTTGGTGTTATGAACCGATTCCCAGTCAATGCGCCCCCATGCCCTAATCCCTGTCTTGTTTAATAAATGCAGTGCATGGTCCTGCCTCCCTCCTGTTCACATTGTTTTGCCAGCAGTACCGTGTCGCTTTGACTCGTCTCCCGAAATGTGCATCTGCCTCACCTGTCACTCCCGGGGAGGCATGCCATGTGCTGTTTGATTGACGTCCGGATCCGCTGGAGGAGAAGGGACCGTCTCTCACACGGTTCGGTGCGCCAAAATATGTGTGAACACGAATGAGGACATTTAGGTATAATATGAAACTGTGAAGATGAGGAGTTAAAAAAATAAAAATAAAATTGCACGAGTCTTGTTCTGCCAAACCCCCCACCCAAAAAAAAAAAAAGCCTGTGTGAGTCTGTGTCCGTGCTGATTTCATTTGACAGAGAATGATTAGCTGCTAATGTGCATTTTGCCTGTATTTCTGAGTGTATACCAGTATGCAAAGCTGGAGGCCAGACGGTGAGATTTTTTTCTTCTTCCTAAGTGCCTCTGCTAACGTTTTCCAGCTAGGACAAGCGCCCCGGCAGAAAATGACAGGCACACAGGTGTGGTTTGACAGGGCTCATCTGCAGGCCTTACGTGCTGTACGAGACCATAGGGTGCATTTTACACCCCAGGGTCTGACTGAGGAGCATTGACACACGCGCGCATCTTTTTCTCTCCAAAAGCACTGGCATGTGTTTGGCTTTGATGTCCTTCAATCTTTCAGTGTCCTCTGTGGTCACATCTACCTTGTTCCAAGGGAGGATCTCTTAAACCAGAGCACATATCAAAACACAGTGTGCCTTACTGGTGGCACTGAAGTCGGCATGGCAATTTCTTTAGAAATAAATGTAATTTTGGACATGTGGTCAGGTAGGTAGGTCTACTGTTGCATCATAAATAAAGAGAAAATTATAGTTCTTGTTATTTAATCCAATAGTTCAGACCCCCTCCCCTTGGAAACTCTGATTTCTTAAATGAATTACACTGATATGTTAATTCTTATGGCTTGTGTTTTCACCTGGATCCTTTAACAGTCACATTCTGCGGCGTAAGCATTAAAAAGCTTCGCAGAAAGCTAACAGACAAGTTAACAAAGGCTCAGCTGCTTACGCGCTTTATTTATTCAACAATTGGCGTGTTCTTCACACAGCATGGCTGTGTGTTTTCATAAAAGGATTCACAAACTGGCTGAATTCACACAAAAAATGAAAGGTTCACCTCTGAAAGAAGTGGTATGCTGTTTGAAAATGTGTCTCTGACAGTTGCCGAACACCCCCCCCCACACACACACACAAGATTTTTTTTTTTTTTGAAAGAGTGGAAACTTGACAGTTTTGTGACTGTCTCCATGGAAACGGTGAGAGGGTCTCATTAGGGTAGCACCAGAAAAATCTGTTTTGGAGGAACAAAACCCCTGACAAAAAAGCTGAGGCCGGCACCATTTTAAAAGTTAAATGACAAAATATAAAAATAAATAAAATAAAATAAAAAATAAAAACAAGAACAAAGGAGTGATGCATCTTGCTAGAAAATGTGGGGCTGGGGGAGTCAAACTTGGAAAACGGAGGACAGCCAAGGACTGGGATTATTAAACAGATTTGTAAAGCTGTAGATTCTAAACAACTCTTGATGCAGACTGTTGCATCAGACAAAGCCAGTTTTCAAGGGCAGTCTCTCTTGCATATCTGTGATGGGGGTTGCCAAATATTTTGCTGGCATCACCACCATCTACAGTATTTAGTCTGCACGTCTCTTCCCCTCGGCTCCACAATGTATCTTCCCACCATTAAATTTAACACCTCATAATATTTTCACGCCCACATACAGATGTAACTGGCACAGACAATTTTTACAAGTCTGCACTTTTCCTTCGAAGAAAATTGTTTAGAGATTCACATTCTTCTCAGCTGACACTTTAAAAGTCTTGCACATTTCACTTAAACATTTAGAACGACGTTCAGAGACAGCTTGGTGTAAGCCGTGGTGTTCACAGCAATATTTAATGCCGAGGAGGCAGAATAAACTCATCACTATTTATCCTGTCCTGTTTTTATCTTCAGATAATAGAGATTAAATGAGGACAAATGAATGGCTGCGTGCTCAAAAGGCTTTCAGTTTCTGATAATTAATTTCCAATCATGCTTGAATCTGAATTGCCTTCCTATGCAAATCATGTCACATTTTTTTGAATTGCTTTATATCATTATCACAGTAGCATGTATTTTAATTTAGGAGTCGGTGTTACTAAATAATGAACTAATGTTCAACTTGAACAGCATATTTCTGTTTTATCCCAGTGAGAAGCCCCCAGGATGTAGCATAATGTAAAATAAAGACAAAATTATGCTGGAGGAGGATGCATGGTGGGGCCACACAGAATGACTCAGACTCATCACTATAGTTGTGCATATGAAATATTTATCACAATTTGTGCAAGTCAGGGGTAACGTTTCATTTGGAGCTTTAGTGGAGCAGATGGACCTCATGACTTAACAGCGGACAAACCTGTCATTATGTGCTGTTAAAAAAGGTAACAAACAATCACATTTAAAAGTTACGGATAAAGCAAGCTCATAAACTGCATGTTAATGAGATTAATGGGAAGGTCTAGCTGACTATGGGGCTTTGGTGTTCTTTCATTTTTATGCAAATGACCACTGTACATTTTGGTGCCCTTTTTTAATTGTTTTATCATTTAGCACCATTACAATGTTTATCGCATATCATAAAATGCCATTATCAATAAAACGAAAGCGATGCTCTTGTTCCATCCCTCAAATATTTTTAGTGACCACGCACAAAGGAGTCTATGAATGTTCATTAAAGATTTTTTTTTTTTTTTTGCAGACATTTTTTTATCTTCATGCCTCACTGTAAAATAACATCATTAATGCTAAAGCAAAAGTAAGTGAAAGGGGAAGATGTTTGCGGGGTTTTTTCTTTGCATCCGGCTCAGGAAGCTCGCTCCAGCTGAGCACGAAGCCGAGGGAAAGGGCCACAGCATGCCTCGTGGAAAGCTGGGAATTAAGAGGCATTATGCCAGGAAGAGAGGACTTTTATTTATGGGAGCATCCGGAATAAGCAGAAGGAAATATAGTAGCAATACCTGGGGACTGTGCTAAATAGTGTGAGGCCATTCCCAGGACCGGGTTACTGCAGGAAAACCAGGGGAAGAGCTGGATGTGGCTAATGAGAGCAACTCTACATATACGTATCTAAACACAAGGGGACTTTATGCAAATGCATCAAAAGTCAATGACTGACAGTGGCCTTCGTCGCCTCATGGTACACCTTTAAGCTGCGTTTTTGTATATCAGTTTATCAGCATGTGTGTGTACAGCTTTTACCGCACACACAGTATTAATTACAGTTAACTCCAAAGCAATCAAACATGCATCTCATTAACAACCCACTACACACACTGTGATCCGATACAGGAGCTGCGCAACATCGAGAAAAGTGTATGTGTGTGATCAAGTGTGTACACCAGCATCTTGTGCATGCACATACTTGTGTGTGTACGCGTGCGTTCAGCACATACGACTATTTCTGGAAGGGGATGATGCAGAGCGAGTGTTTGGCAGGTGTCCACTGATTTAACAGAGAAAAGGGAGTGAACGCTGTGAGCCAAGTGGGGGAGCTGTGCGACGAGAGAGGTTCTGCACAGGGAAAGGAAAAGCAGGGGAAGGGGACTGTGAGACAAGTTCAAGAAAAAAAGAGAGAGAACCCCTTTCCAATTTGGAGACCAACTCTTGTCGTTTGACGTGGCCTTCACCCTTGTTCGTCAGCCCTGATGGCCTGCGGAATGCCGGGAGGAGGCGAGCTTGTTCTCCTCCACCCATCCTCACCCTCAGCCTCTCATGAGAACATATGACAGAGAGCATCCACAAAATAAATAAATAAATAAATAATTTTTTAAAAAAAGGAAGCAGCTCCAGCTTTCCTGAGTCAAATTCTCCAAGCTGCCAGGGGCAGCCAAACCAGATTCCAACAACCACTTTCCACTGTCTTCTTCAGACTATTTACACTCGGCCCAGAGACAGACAAAATATTTACTAATCTTCACAGCTGAATGGTAAAAGGAGGTGGTGGGGGAGAAGTACAGTATAAGGCTTGACAGCAAATTAGTGCCCTGCCGTGACACATGCGGTGGTGTGGCTCTTTTCCCCATTTTTATTATCATCCATGCTTGAATTATTCAGTGGCAGCCATTAGCATAACAGCATCTACTTTATATTTAGCTCCCCCTATGTTGACTGCGTCAACATTTCACTCCAAATATGCGGCTAACGTCCCTGACACAAGGAAAGAGGCAGTGGCTCAGACCCAAGTGCAATTAGTGGCCAAGAAGAAAAGGCTGATATTCTTTTCTTGGTCTTTCTATCCTGAAATTACAAGCCGAATGTCTTTTCAGTGCCTACAGAAAAAAAAACAAAAAACTGTCTGTTATTTTGATTAGCATAGCAAACTAGCAGATTCAAATGGCAATCACTAGAAAGAAACTGTCACACATTTATAGATGTGCTGCAGCTATCACCCGGTCTCATTTGTCACTATTAGCTGTAATATGAACCATCCCTCATCTCATCTTGGAGGTCTAATTTGTTGGCTTGCAATGGGAGCTGGACGGAGCAGACTGGGGCTACAATGATGAAAGTGCTCAATGCTTTTCTCCTATACTGAGTGTTAAATTAAAACCTTTACAAGCAGTTAAGACTGATCTGCATGAGTCACTCAGTGCTGACATTTTTTAAAGGCAGAATTAGCATTTAATTTCTGAGCATGATGTATGCAGGGAGCAGGTCACCAAAGACACACAATTACAACTGTCTGTATGTGGGTTATTATGTGTGTCCACGATATGGTTGAGACTGGCATGTGATTTCATCTCTCCACTTCATTTTTGTGCTCTCCTCATTCCCACCAGCTGTACACTTTGACCTCCCACTCATCTTTGATCCGCTGTCAAAGAGCTCGCTCTTTGCCGTCGCTCAGCTTCACGCAGCAAACCTTCACTTCTTGCTCCAGATTTGGGCCTGAAGTCACCCAGTGTGAGCTTCTGACAGCCTGTTTGAGGCAGCTCCATGGTTGAACCCTTAGAAGAGAGCAGGTCTATTTGTAATTCGCTCAAAAAGAGAAAACTGCTTTATGCGGCCAAGGCAACACAATATATGCAGTTTGTTAACTTAATTAAACTGCAAAATGTTATGGAACCAAGGGAAATAAACCTGTCACTTCCCACACACGGTTTGACAGAAATGCAGCCCATGGTGTTGATTTTTCATAAAGCTTTTCATACAAGGTCACAACCTATGTGCTTAAAAAGGCAACCTATTGATCAAATAAATTACTTTTTCATGTCTGACCATGAGCATGCATTTCTAGTAAGATTAAAAAACAAAATATGGGATGTATATTTGTGTAATGTTTGACTGTAGATTACGCAGTTTGGTGACCAAAAAACAACCTTCAAATGAAAAAATTTTCCAAGTTCCATCCATCCATCCACCTTCTACCACTTATTCGGGGATCCAGGTTACAAAGGCAGCAGCCCAAGCAGAGTAGTCCAGACTGCCGGCGGGTTCACATAACACCGTGATCCCCATGATCGCTCCTGCAGGTGGTGAGCCCACTGGAGTACGGACCTGTGTGGATACTGTTCTGGCTGGAAATTAGGACAGTGGAGGCAGGAGCTGTACTGAACAATGGCTTTATTAAGAGACACTGTTAACAACACATGTTACAGCACATAAGCTACTAAGCTAACCCAAACTAGAACAGGGTGGTGTTGCCATAGAGGCGGGGTGCCAAAGAGGCCGTTTCAGTTCCCCAATATAGGCACGGCGTGATGATGTCATCCGTGCCTTTGCCCTCACGTCCGTGTTGCCTGTTGTTAATATGGGAATATCTAACATTCACCTCCCCCCTGGGAAAACCAAAAAAACATTATGAACATTTCATTGTTATTTAACAGTTGCCACAATAAAGTAAAAGGAACCTGGACAACCGGGTGGACTTCTAGTGAAACTCGGCATGGTTGAGTGGATTATTCTGCCACTGTTATCAACCATGCTCTGTTTAAACATCTCAAAAACACTGAGCTATTTTACAGTTCAACCTCAGGGGCCTCAGGTGAGCCCACAGTGGATGCGGCCCTGGAAGTGCTGGTTGCATTGGACCTGGGTGCCATCTCAAATCATCGGTCATCCGGAAGGTGGCTGGCCCCAGCTGCATGGTGATCTGCATCGGCGGAGATAGGAACATCTGCAGGTTGTCTGGGTATTCGACTCGGTGGACTCGAACGCAATCGAACGCAATCGAACACTGTGTATCCAGACCTAGTCTGCTTCATGTGGCGCTGCTGCTGCTTTCTCATACCTGATGCTGGTTGCCGCTGTGGCGGCGTGACTTTCACGCCAGCGGTGGGATGTGCCCCTAGTTGGCGTTGTCCCACTGAGTCATGCCGGGCCACGAACTCTCTATCCTGCAGTACTGCGGCGGCTCCTTGCTGCCAATGAAGGGCACAGATACGAGATGTGTCCAGATTCCGCCTCCTGTCCTCGCTGTCTTCTCCCTGCAGTATCAAGCACGGGGCGGATGCACCCACGTCCGGGTGTATTGTGCCCCCATCATCAGCAGCCATATAAAGCCTAAGGTTATCATGGATGGTAAAACCCAGTTTGTAAAAGAGGTCGCACCCCAGGATATTATTCCCATGTGTGGCTACCTGGAAAATGAATGGTGGGAGGACTCTTGACCTGTAGCAAACCACCAGCGATACAGTCCCTACTAAGCTGATGCGTGTGTGCCCATAGCCATATAGCTCCGCTGGGTTCTTCCCAATAGGATGGTTGGGGAAGAATTTCTTTACTGTAACCCAGTTCATCACTGACCTCACAGCGACAGTGTCCAGCAGCAATGGCAAGTTGACGTCATCTAGCCTCACCGTGCACCAGATGTACACTGTGCCTCTGGAACCCACACCATAGATGGTAGTCGTTAGTGGTTCTTTTGGACTGGGTGGCAGGCTTGATGTCAGTCATGACGATCGGCACACCTTGGTAAAGTGATTAAGCTTGCCTCAGCGGTTGCATCGCTGCCCCTTGGCTGGGCAGGATCGTGCTCTCTCTTGGTGTGTTGGGGAGCTGCACTTACCGCATGAATGATGTTTCATGGTGGTCACCTCGGCATCCTCCGAGAAGGTTGCAGCGTGACTGGGTTCTTATGCTGGTGTAAATGCATGCACTAATGGGGCTCGTTGTTGTGGCTCACCTAATTGCGATGTTAGCTTGTCGGCGGCCTCCAGCTGGAATGCCAACTCCATTGCCTTTGCCAATGGTAGGTTGTCAGGCACCGTGGTTAGTTTCGCCCGCAACCGCGGCTTGCTGGTGTGCTCTGCTAGTTGATTCTGCATCATTTCACCCTCTAAACGGCCAAACCTGCATACGCTCACCAGATAGCGGAGGTCCACTATGTACTGCTGTGTCATCTCACCCACCAGCTGTTGACACTGGTAGAAACAAATCCTCTTTGCTAGCACAATTTCGGGCACCGTGAAGCATCTGGCCAGCAGCACAATGCACTCCTCATGCGTGTCTGCCTGTCCTAAATTGTTGAAAGTCCACTGCCCCTCGGTACCCAGGCTGTGGATTAAAATTGCTCATAGCCTCAACTTGCTGATCCACAGAGGGGTCAAGTTAATAAGTTATAGCTTTTTAAACATACCTTGCTAACTTGATTTGAAAAGAAAAAAAAAAACTTTATTCTTCTGAGTTTCCAACTAAACTTTATTTTTAAATTTATCGGTGATTATCTTGGCACTTACAATTTCTCTGCAGCCCAGTCTTGCCTAAAAAAAATGTACCAATGCACATTTTTTTACTCTGAGAAAATGTGCATGAACACGGAAATAACATTTTTCACTTGCGCTGATTACGTGACGTTTACACCTTTAAAAAATGTGTCAGCTGGCACTCGTTTGTCTGCCACTTTTACTCTCTCTCTCTCTCTCTCTCTCTCTCTCTCTCTCTCTCTCTCTCTCTCGTGCGCATGCGTGGGCGTTTGTGGGAGCAGGGGTGTGGAGTGGTGTCGAGTGAGTACTTTAAACTTTGTATTTTCTAACTTTTTCTCTATCTTGTGTGTTTGAGGTGTGTGTGTTTAATATAGTGGGTTGAGTGTGTGTGTGCTGGGGTGTGAGTGTTGGAGTGAGTGTGTTGGGGAACGGTAGCTTCTGCTGCCGGTTTTTCCCGGCCGGCATCATGCCGGTGATTGATGGTGGTGTGGAGTTTGAGCGCTTAACCCGGCGTCATGGCGTGAGAATCCTCCCGACAGTTCCCTGTTCTGTGGAGGAGGCCAGCCTCGCTGTAGGACAGGTGGTTGGGCATGACAGCATAAAATCAGCATCGAGGATGAACAGCGCAATTGTGATCTTTCTGGATTCGACTGAAAAAGCTGATCAGGTGGTGGCACAGGGAGTGGTCCTAGGTGACACTTTTACTCCCGTTTTACCGCTGGCGAACCCGTCTAGGAGGATCACCATCTCAAACGCTCCTCCTTTCGTTAAAAATGATCAGCTGATTAGAGAGTTGTCCCGTTTTGGCCAGGTTGTGTCCCCTATCAGAATGGTCTCTCTGGGTAGTAAATCACCCCTGCTGAAGCATGTTGTATGTCATAGGAGGCAGTGTTTCATGGTGTTGAAAGACAGCTCTGCTGAACTGAACGCGTCTTTTAATTTCAGGATTGACGGCTTTAGCTACTTGGTGTTTGCAACATCTGAAACAATGAAGTGTTTTGCGTGTGGCGCAGAAGGCCATCTTATTAGGTCATGTCCTGAAAAGGCGAACACAAAGAGCACTGGCGGTAAGAAAGGTGACGCCGCTGTTTCTGGTGGTCCGGAGGGTAGCGCTACATGTGGTGCGGCGGATGCCGCTGCGGCGCCCGCTTCTGCTGGGGCGGCCGCGTCCGCTTCTACTTCTGCGGGGGCGTCCGCGTCCGCGTCCACGTCCGCTTGTGCTGGGGCGGCCGCGGCCGCCTCTGCTGGGGTGGCCGCGGCGGGCGCGGTAGTTGCCCCCCCAAACAGTGATGGTGGGGAATTTCTGTCTGGCGGCAGCTCTGATCATTGTGACGAGCCTGTCGCCCGGGGTAAACAGGTGGAGGGTGTAAGTAAAAGTGCAGTTAAACGAAGGAACGTGAATGAACAGACTTTGCAGGCGGGGGAGGAGCGGTTTGAGGCTGTAGCGGACACAAAGAGCAAACACTGCATGACAAACGTTGCGTTTCATGAAGAAATGCAGGAATGTAGTTTTGTTGAAGAGGATCCTTTTAAAGCTGCACAAAAAAGGAAAAGTGCGGAAAACTTGCAGAGCTCTGCTAAATCTAGTAGGGTTGGAAATTTAGATTTACTGAATGAGAGCGCTTCTGACGAAAGTGGAGATGAGTCTGAACTGATGCAGACGCAGACGCAGGAGGAGCAAAGCTCCTATTGTTTTACTAAAATTAGGCAATTTCTCCAGGTGACTAAGGGGAGCAGAGCTGTGAAAGTGGAAAATTACTTTCCAGATCTGGAGTTATTCATGGCATCAGCTCGCAAATTTATGAAACTGAATGATGGGAATGAGACTTTCACTGATCAGGAAATTTATCGTTTAAAGAAACTGGTTGCTAAACTGAAATTGCAAATTACTAACAGTCATGTTGACTCTTAGTTTGTTTCTTCCCTTTTATGCTATGTGTGTGTTTTTTTACTGTACCCTATTTTTATCCTTTTTAATGCCCCACCTTAGAATTGGCACTCTCAATATTAATGGGGCCAGGGATGATGTAAAAAGGGCCTCTTTATACAAGCTTTTTAATTTAAAGAAACTTGACGTGCTGATGGTCCAGGAGACTCACAGCACTGTGGACATTGAGAGCCATTGGAGAAAAGAATGGGATGGCTGCATTTTTTTTAGCCACAAATCCAGTAGCCGTGGGGGGGTGGCTGTACTTTTCTCTAGGGGTTGTGTGCCTGTCTCTTATGAGGTAGAAGAGGTGGTGAGAGGTCATTTCCTCTTATTAAAGGTACAGTTTGAAAACGTGAACTTCGTTTTTATAAACGTGTATGTGCCAACACAGAGAGCAGAGAGGATCAGGGTCTTTGACGTGCTTTCGGATACGGTTAAGTCCTGTGATCCAAATAGTTTTTTATTTCTGGGGGGGTGATTTTAACTGTACATTAAACCACAGACTAGACAGGAACCATCAGGAGCCTCACCCTGCTTCTGCCAATAGGCTGAGAGAACTGGTGAAAACACATGAAATGGCCGATGTGTGGAGATCACATCATGGGGACCAGAGGCAGTACACCTGGAGCCATGTCAAAGATAACCTTTTATCTATGGCTAGGTTAGACCGTTTTTATGGTTTTAAACATCAAATGAGTGTTTTTAAAAATAGTTGTATCTGTCCTGTTGGTTTCACTGATCACTGCCTGCTGTTTTGTTCTGTGTTTATTGAAAATGTAAAGTGTAAGAGTGCTTTTTGGCATTTTAACAATACACTTTTAAATGATGTGTTTTTTAAAGAGGTTTTTCATGATGTTTGGAAGTCACACAGGGAACAAAAACCCTCTTTTAGTTCTCTCCAATTGTGGTGGGATTTTGGTAAGGCCCAGATAAAACAACTCTGCCAACAGTACACTCAAAATGTCACTCGTAGCTTGACCCAATCCTTGAAAGTTCTGGAGACTGAGGTGGTAGAACTAGAGGAGTTGCTCAGTTCTACAGGAAAACAGGAGCACTTAGAGGCTCTCAAGTCAAAAAGGTCAGCCTTGGCTAGCTTGCTAGGGGTCACCGCACAGGGTGCTCTGGTCCGCTCACGCTACATGGATGTAGCTCTGATGGACTCGCCCTCCCAGTACTTTTTTGGACTGGAGGGGAAAAATGGACAGAGAAAGCTCATTCACTCCTTGTTGGGCGATGACGGGAGAACAATCTCCACAGCAGCAGAGATCAGGAAACACACTGCTAGCTTTTACAGTGAATTGTTTAGAGCAGAGTGGAGGGAGAACACGTCACTGGGCCAGGTTTTCCTTGATGGTCTTCCAGTGCTCTCAGAGGACCTTGTTGCCGGCTTGGATGCTCCACTGTCTCTGTCTGAGCTGCATACGGCGCTAATGAGCCTCCAGAATGGAAAATCACCAGGCATAGATGGTCTCTCTGTGGACTTTTTTAAGGAATTCTGGCCCCTGCTTGGTCCAGACCTGCTGGAGGTTCTCCAAGATAGCTTGGAAAGGGGGACCCTACCCACGACCTGCAGGAGGGCCATCATCACACTGTTGCCGAAAAAGGGGGACCTCCAGAGCCTAAAGAACTGGAGGCCAGTCTCTCTGCTCTGCACAGACTACAAGATTCTCTCAAAAGCTCTGGCCCGAAGACTGAGAAAGGTGATGAGCGAGCTCATTCATGTAGACCAGACTTACTGTGTGCCTGGCAGGCTGATTAGTGACAACGTCACTTTAATTCGGGATATTTTGGAGGTCTCTGGTTCATTGGCGGTAGAAACTGGTTTGATTTCAATTGACCAGGAAAAGGCGTTTGATCGGGTTGAACACCAATATTTATGGACAGTTTTAACAGCTTTTGGGTTCAGCCCAGGCTTCATAGCCAGGATACGGGTCTTGTACAGTGACATTGAGAGTGTGCTGAAGATAAATGGGGGCCTGTCTGCCCCTTTAAAAGTCCAGAGGGGGGTTCGGCAGGGCTGCCCTCTCTCAGGGATGCTGTACTCCCTCGCCATAGAGCCTTTGCTTCACTGCCTGAGAAGGGATCTATCAGGAGTTACTTTTCCTGGCTGTGACACCACGTTCAAGCTGTCGGCCTATGCAGATGATGTAGTCATTCTGCTAAACAAGCAGAGTGACATTGACGTTCTGGTTAGGAGTGTCAATCTTTTTGGCCAACTTTCCTCTGCAAAGATAAACTGGGGAAAAAGCGAGGCTCTGATGGTGGGGGAGAAACTAGAAAATCAGCTTACGCTGCCGGGTGGGTTGATTTGGAAAAAAGGAGGTTTTAAGTATCTTGGTGTCTTTATTGGAAATCAGCAGTTTGAGCAAAAAAATTGGGATGGGGTCATAGAGAAGATTAACGGGAGACTAAACAAGTGGAAGTGGCTAATACCAAGAATATCTTTTAGAGGAAGAGTGCTCATTTTAAATAATCTTGTTTCCTCATCCCTGTGGCACCGCCTCATGTGCATGGACCCCCCTGCTGGTTTGTTGTCCAAAATTCAGTCTGTTTTGGTGGACTTTTTTGGGGGGGGTGGACTCCACTGGGTTCCTCAAGCCCTGTTATTTCTTCCCAAAGAGGAGGGGGGGCAAGGAGTGATTCATTTAGCTAGTAGAGGTGCTGCTTTTAGACTGACTTTCATACAGAGACTGCTGACGGGCCCCCAGGACCTGGTATGGAGGCCTTTGGCCTGTGTTATTTTACAGAGAGTCCTTGGGCTTGGGCTAGACCTCCCTGTGTTTTTAATGGATTTTAAGAACTCTAATGCACTGTCTTTACCCAGTTTTTACCGCAGTCTCTTTTCAGTGTGGACTCTTTTTAAAAAACAAAGAGGGCCATGCGATTCCCTCTACTGGTTGTTGAGGGAGCCGCTGGTTTTTGGTGGTCGCCTTGGTGTCCTGCCGGGAGTTGGAAGGACCTTCCTTGATAGGCTGTGTTCCAGGAACATTCTCACTCTGAAGCAAGTGGTGGAACTGGCTGGTCCTGGCCTCAACAACGCCTCAGCTTTAGCAGCTCATCTTGGTGTCAGGTCGAATCGTTTCATCGATGGTCTTCTTGCACACTGGAAACAGGAGCTTCATGGACTTGAGCACTCCCTACTCTTGGACTTTAGCAATGGCATGCTGCAGCCAGAAAGCACTGACCCCTTTCCCTCTCTCACGCTCTATATGGACTTTGACGTCGCTCCTTGCTCCTTACTGGCATTCTGTGCTCCCACTGGTGTGGACTTTGGAGGAGCCAGTGGTAAGGCACTCTACAGACTGGTGGTGATGGCACTCAACAAGGACCGATTGAACACCTGTGTGGACACTCCTTGGAGAGCCTATTTTAAACTAGGAAAAGGGCATCGGCCTGCCTGGAGGGCTCTTTACAAAGCCCCTCTCCCTAAGAGGCATGGAGACTTACAGTGGAGGGTCCTGCATGGTATTATAGCTGTCAATGCTTTTGTTTCTGTGGTTAACAGCAGTGTCAGTGATCAGTGTGTTTTTTGTTCCTCTAGGGAGACTGTTTTTCATTGTTTTATTGAATGTCAGCGCCTGAGTGGCCTCTTTGAACTTCTCACAAAACTTTTTCATATTTTTAAGGAAGTTTTCTCTAAGCAGGTTTTCATTTGTGGTTTTATGTACAATCGTCGTTTTAAGCAGAAGTGTCAACTACTGAACTTTGTTTTAGGGCAGGCAAAGTTGGCTATCTATGTAAGCCGGAGAAGAAAACTTGAAAATGTTGAGAATGATGTTGATGTCAAAATTTTATTTGTGAGGCTACTTAAAGCCAGAATCAGGCTGGACTTTCAGTTTTTTATGGGGAATGGGGATGTGGAAGGTTTCAGGACCCTCTGGTCCCTGGAGAATGTCCTCTGTTCAGTTCATGATGGACAGCTTTTTTTGGGGCATTTTTTGGGGGATTAATTTTCTGTGTAACATAGCATGATATAGAAATTGTATTGACTGATGGACAAGTGTGTTTATTAAAGATCTTTTAAAAATCAATCTCTCTCTCTCTCTCTCTCTCTCTCTCTCTCTCTCTCTCTCTCTCTCTCTCTCTCTCTCTCTCTCTCTCTCTCTCTCTCTCTCTCTCTCTCTCTCTCTGTCTCTCTCTTTCTGTTTTATCATTATAGGTGACACCTCACCCTAACATTTTTCCTAACCGTAACCATTAGAGGAGATGACGCCTAATCCTAACCTTTACTAATTTTGGAGTAAAAAATGTAAAAACAAAAAAAGAGTCAAAGTGATAATCAGCTCAGTGTGGGACGTGAACTTGCGACCTGTTGATTGATACCACTGGTAAATACCTTGTTTTGCTCGTGCACAGTGAGAACAGTGCATTCTTTCTGTGCATGTGCAGAATGACAATGGGCTGATTTGGGTATGTGCAGAGGAGGGATAGTGGAAAAACTGGACAAAGGCTGTTGAAGATGGAGCTGCCAGGCAGGAGGAAAAGAGGAAGACCACAGAGAAGATTCATGGATGTACACTGTGTTGCAAATTATTATTCAGATGGTATTTGTCTCTGATTTTCCCAAGTAGTCGATGAAAATGACAGTCAGTATAATTTTCAAGTCACCAACCGTTAAGCATAATTCATTATTTTTTTGCAAAAAATAAAAAAAAAAACTCAAAATGCACTGTTCCAAATTATTATGCACAACAGAGTTTCAAAACATTTTGTAGGTTGTAAAGAACTGAAAATGGTCATTTGTTGAATTTGCAGCATTAGGAGGTCATAGCTACTGAAATCAAAAGCTATTTCAATCAAAAACATCTTAACAGTCCAAGTTACATGCTAGCATAGAACTCCTTCTTTGATAGAACCTTCACAGTCCTTGCATCCATTGAACTTGTGAGGTTTTGGATAGTTTCTACTTAAATTTCTTTGCAAGATGTCAGAATAGCCTCCCACAGCTGCTGTTTTGATGTGAACTGCCTCCCACCCTCACAGATCTTTTGCTTGAGGATGCTCCAAAGGTTCTAAATAGGGTTGAGGTTGTTACAAATACCCCCTGGGGCAGATAAACAGACTCATTCACAGGGTAAAGCTGAAACATAATTTATTACAAAAATAAATGCAGCATGACAGCTGAAACACAAAATAAGCCACAACGGCAGTAGAACAGGAACGCTGGGGGAGGAAACCCAAACAGTGAAAACGTTAAGCACTTGTGTGACACAGAACAACTGACGAATGATTTTAGGACCCAAAAAAGGGATAAGGGAGTGACCACAGTAAATAGGGAAGAACATAAGAGAGGAAGGGAGTACCTATCATCAAACTTTTTGTTTTGACAGGTGATCTTTGACCTGACCTGCCCCTGACCTGACCTATGTAGTTATCTGGGGATTATCTCTAATGACATGGGGATTAGTGGAATGTCAATTGTAATTGACCTATGGGATTAGTGTGGGGATTAATGTGGGTATAGAATGTCAATTATATATGCTTTTAAAATGATCTTTGACCTGTGAGATTAGTGTGAGAATGGAATGTTAATTAAATATGCTTTTAAAAATGATCTTTGACCATAAGGGATTAGTGTGACAATGGAATGCTAATTATGGGGGAAACAGCTTTCAAGGATAACTGATATCATATTTTTAGTTTGTTCATTTTACAAAACACACATCAGAGTGACCAAATAAGCACCAGAATTCTCTCTCTCGCACCCCCCCCACACACACACAGATTCTGAGGAGTACATTTCCCTCCTCCCTACATGCTTTAAAAGCACAAACTCTGTGGCAAACATTACAAGTTATGACATAGTGCTTGTATGAGCGGGATCAGCAACCCCCTACCCTCTTCACCCACCCACCCACCCCCCCCCACACACACACACTGACCGGCAAGGAGCAAAGACTGTTTCTTCAAATTAGATTTTCACAAAATTGTAGCATCAACTTTTTGGATTTTCCTGAGGACAATCAGATAAGGGTTCCTACAGAAAAAAATGTTGAATAAACAGCTGATGTGTTTCAATTTTCAAACAACTAGAAACTTAAATAAGAAAAGGCTATTCTCTTAGCTAAACAGATGAGCTCCACAGATGTTGAATGTGACCATAAGGGCCAGACCAAAGATATCGTGTTACTCTGAAATCTGTCTGCCCCCCGTGTAACATAAGCTATTGCTTGTATGATAGGGATCAGCAATGCCCTTCCCTCTTCAACACTCCCCCCCCACACACACACACACTATTGTTTTTTATCTGCGGTTCATTCACATTACCAAAGCCCTATTCCCCTATTGGGGTCTCCCCGGTGTATAAGTATGAGTAAACCAATTCTGAAACCCATCTCCACACCCAAAGGAACGTGACTCAGGCAAGATGAGAGGTGATATTATTTGACTTTCAAAACTTTATAAAAACTTTTTTCTCTATTGATAAATAAAACTTTGCTCATTTATAGAAATTATAACACTTGCAGAAATCCACTCACCGTCAAGGTACCCTGGTAAGTGTTATTCATTTTATTTTTCTAATTACTCGATCAACTTTTTATGTTTTTGTGACTTGTCTGTGAAAAGTTCAATACAGATAAAGCTATTATTATTATTATTATTATTATTATTATTATTATTATTATTATTATTATTATTATTATTATTTTATTTTATAAAGCATTTATCTTAAAATTTGTCTCAAAGTCAGAACTGGTTTTAAATCATGGTTTTTTTTCTGACTTTTTTAAAGTTATTCCTTCTCAATTGGTCATTATTGCATCTATGAACATTATGAACGGTCGTTGTAAAGAAATGTACTTACAGATTTCGAGGAGAGTGAGAACAGGCAGTGGGCCGATGATGAAGACAATCTGGTGGGGATTTGGAGGAGATTTGATATGCTGAAGACGATTCTGCAGTTTTAATGGGGCCCGGACAGCCTGGGATCAACATAGGGCATCCTCCAACCCTTCATCAAACAGTGGCTCCACCGCAGAATAATGCCAGACATCCAGCACCACGGAATCCAGCCATGTGCTACAGGACCAATAGCCGGTATTCAGCCGGCAGATGGATCGCTTGGGAGCATTTCGCCGACCAGGGGTAAATAACCAGCGCAGCAGAGAGACAGACCAACCTCGGTACTGACCGACGCTACAGCATGTGGTTCTGGAAAGCTCCCCCTATTTTTAAAAAGAAAAAATTCATTGAGGTCGCAGGTCGATGATCGATTTTGTTATTGTGTCATCAGACCTGCGACCGTATGTCTTGGACACCCGGATAAAGAGAGGTGCAGAGCTGTCAACTGATCACCACCTGGTGGTCAGTTGGATCCGATGGCAAGGGAGGAAGCCATTCAGACCTGGTAGACCCAAACGTATAGTGAGGGTGTGCTGGGAACGTCTGGCTGAGGCCCCTGTCTGGGAGGTCTTCAACTCCCACCTCCGGAAGAACTTCAAACACACTCCAAGGGAGTCTGGAGACATGGAGTCTGCATGGGCCATGTTCTCCACCTCTGTTGTTGAAGTGGTGGCCCAGAGCTGCGGCCGCAAGGTGGTCGGTGCATCTCGTGGTGGCAACCCCCGAATCAAGTGGTGGACACCAGTGGTGAGGGGGCCATTAAGCTGAAGAAGGAGTCCTATCAAGCTTGGTTGGCTTGTGGGACTCCCGAAGCAGCTGAGGTGTACCGGCAGACCAAGTGGAGTGCAGCTCGGGTTGTTGCTGAAGCAAAAACCCGGGTATGGGAGGAGTTCGGTGAGGCCATGGAACAAGACTTTTGGTCAGCCTCGAAGAGATTCTGGCAAACTGTCCGGCAGCTCAGGAGGGGAAAGCTGCTCCCTGTCAACACTGTGTATGGTGCGGATGGGACACTGTTGACTTCGACTGGGGATATCGTCGGGCGGTGGAAGGAATACTTCGAGGAGCTCCTCAATCCCACTGATACGCCTTCCACAGAGGAAGCAGAGTTTGGGGACGAGGGGGATGACTCGCCTATCACAGGGGCTGAGGTCGCCAAGGTGGTTAAAAATCTCCTTGGTGGCCGGGCCCCGGGAGTGGACAAGAGTCACCCTGAGTACCTCAAGGCCCTGGATGTTGTTGGGTTGTCATGGTTGACAAGCCTCTGCAACATTGCGTGGAGGTCGGGGGCAGTGCCTTTGGCATGGCAAACCGGGATGGTGGTTCCTCTCTTCAAAAAAGGGGACTGGAGGGTGTGCTCCAACTTTAGAGGGATCACACTCCTCAGCCTCCCTGGGAAGGTCTATGCCAAGGTACTGGAGAGGAGAATCTGGCCGTTGGTCGAACCTCGGATTCAGGAGGAGCAATGTGGTTTTTGTCCTGGGCGTGGCACATCGGACCAGCTCTTTACCCTCTCGAGAATTCTTGAGGGTTCGTGGGAGTTTGCCCAACCAGTTTACATGTGTTTTGTGGACTTGGAGAAGGCATTTGATCGCATCCCTCGTGGTTTTTTGTGGGGAGTGCTTCGGGAGTATGGGGTATCGGGCTTGTTGTTACGAGCTATTCGGTCTCTGTACGACCATTGTGAGAGTTTGTTTCGTATTGCCAGCACTTGGTCGGAGTCATTCCCAGTGAGAGATGGACTCCGCCAGGGCTGCCCTTTGTCACCGATCCTGTTCATAATTTTTATGGACAGGATTTCTAGGCACAGCCAGGGAATGGAGGGTGTCATGCTTGGTGACCACAGGATCTCATCTCTGTTGTTTGAAGATGATGTTGTCCTGTTGGCTTCATCCAGCAATGACCTACAGCTCTTGCTGGGACGGTTTGCCGCTGAGTGTGAAGCGGCTGGGATGAGAATCAGCACCTCCAAGTCCGAGTCCATGGTCCTCAGCCGGAAAAAGGTGGATTGTCCTCTCTGGGTTGGGGACAGGCTCCTGCCCCAAGTGGAGGAGTTTAAGTATCTTGGGGTGTTATTCACGAGTGATGAGAAAATGGAGGGAGAGATTGACAGACAGATTGGAGCAGCATCTGCAGTGATGTGGACGTTGTACCGGTCTGTTGTGGTGAAGAGGGAGCTTAGTTGTAAGGCAAAGCTGTCGATTTACCAGTCAATCTACGTTCCTACTTTCACCTATGGTCACGAGCTTTGGGTAATGACCGAAAGAACAAGATCGCGGATACAAGCGGCTAAAATGAGCTTTCTCCGTAGGATTGCTGGACTCACCCTCAGAGATAGGGTAAGGAGCTCAGTCATCCGGGAGAGGCTCAGAGTAGAACCGCTGCTCCTCCACATTGAAAGGAGTCAGTTGAGGTGATATGGGCATCTGATTAGGATGCCTCCTGGACGCCTCCCACTTGAGGTGTTTCAGGCACGTCCCACTGGGAGGAGACCCCAGGGCAGACCCAGGACTCAGTGGAGAGACTATGTCTCCCAGCTGGTCTGGGAACGCCTTGGTATCCTCTCTGAAGAGCTGGAGCAGGTGGGTGGGGAGAGGGAAGTCTGGGCTTCTCTGCTTGAACTGCCGCCTCTGCGACCCGGACCACCGGAAAAGCGGTAGAAGATGGATGGATGGATGGATGGAAAATTTCGTTGATCCAATATGATCTGAATGGTTAAGGGATAGCGCCGTATCGTGGCTGCTTCATCCATCCAGGTGGTGGATGACCCTCAATTTCCCCTCTGGGGATCAATAAAGTATACTAAATCTAAAAAAAAAAAAAAAAAGATTGTTGTCTCTCCACCAAAATCATGTTTAAATGGGGTGATAGCGTCACCCTTCGATGATGTGGCAGGACACCATTGGCCCTCTCACAATGTCTCAGGGTGATGACGTAAACGTTCTCCGCAGGGTCATGTATTGGTGGCTGGTGCCATCTTGTGGCGATCTTGTGTTTTTGATTAATTGTACAATCTATTCACCACTTCGGTCAACTGAGGTTGTTTAAAATATCTATATAAATAAACCTTGGTCACCCACTAACATGACTTAAAATAAACATATGTTTTGTACTTACAGAACCACGATGATTAACATTGCTTTTTTTACCCATTTGTCACGGTTTGCAGAATTGAACCAAGCACCGAATCCGGCCATTCTGCCTACTCCAGAGGTCCAGTCTAGACAACCTCCCTACGGAAGCTCTTGAGCGTTTTGTGTGTGGGACGAGAACAGGGGTGCAACAGCGTCTGATCACCGTCCTATTACTCTGTCAGGTTATGCAGTGCTTCATCTCCTCTGTCCTGACTATCTGTGAAAAAGTGTAATGTGAACTTTCCTCTCCTCCATATCCTGGGTGTGTGATAAACTGTAATAGGGTGTCATGGATAAAAAATCAGAATCAGGCTATGTTGTATCGGGGGATGAGGCAGAAGAAAGGCAGGCGCTATTAGACTGGGTAGCTGGCTATGATAACACAACAGAAGAGTTAACCCTTTTACAACAATCTCTAATTCGAATGGCTGAATTGCAAAGAGCCGTTGAAGAATTAAATCATACCCACCGCCCTTTTGGGTTGATTTACAGGATAGAGTGAATGAAATAGGTGAAAATGTAGAAATACCCCCGAGCAACAACAACAACAACAATGCTCTTCATCATCTAGAAAATATACTTGAGAATCAAAACCATCCACCTCTCCCACCCGCAAATCATCAGTCACTCACAAAACCTTCAACCTCCTCCAAACAGCTAGAGATCTCCCCTGGCACGCAACAGGGTGCGGGGTTGTGCCCTCCCACTCATGACCAAAATGTGGTGTCCTCGAGGGATGGGGAAGTCAGAATATTCTCACCTTTTAACACGGTGAGAATGAGGCATTGCCTACCCATCCCTAGACGATGTGACGTGCCCAACATTGTGGACTTTTAAATGATGTGATGGGTATCCTCAGAGAATTGGCAGAGGATGCCTGATCACACGTGGAATGCAATGACGTAATCCATCTGGAAGTTGTCGGTGAAAGCGTGAGGGGCAACATCAGCGTTACAGCCGAAGACTACGGGGGTAATATTTTACAGGCTTTTGAGGGTTTGCTCGATTGGGTAGTACAGTCCAACAGTAGTATCACCACAGATGAGGGTTTAGAATTAATCCTATAGGTGGTACATAACCCCAGAGGCGGCGGTAAACGCAGGCTGGAGAAAACATTAGACTGTGAAATTATCAATAAAAAACGGCATCACTTGTACATTACACATAGCGAGAAGGATCAACTCTGTTTCACCACTAGCTTAGCACACATAATGAATCCCCATTTGGACGATAGTGGCTGTAAGGCTTTGGGTAAGACGTTGCAAAATCAGGCGGGTCTGGGTGACCAGACACCCATCACTTTTAGCGATATAGCTAAATTTGAATGGATTGTAGGATATAAAATCGTGGTTTTTAACAGAACATCTCACAATCAACTCCTCTTGCATTTTGAGACCAACTATAGTAATAGTTCCAGACCATTGTTTCTGTTCTTATTGCAAAACCCTTACTACGGTATAAAAAAATCTCAAAGCTTTCATAGGTACAACATTTGTTTGTAACTACTGTTACAAGGGTTTTAAGAACTTGCATATGCACTATTGTAAAGGATACTCTCAGGTTTGCAATGATCCTGTCTGCCCTACGGAAGAGCTCAGACCCGTAGAATGTTTAGACTGTCATAGAAAGTGTCACTCGCCGACCTGTTCTCCTAGACACAAAGAGGCCAAACAAGATGGTGTAACCACATTCTACAAGAGTGTCTGTGGCGTGATAAAAAATTGTCCTTACTGCAACCTTTGCTATTCTGCTAGTAAAACCACAGGTACATTCACGCATCCTTGTACCGGTTAAAATGTAAAATTTGTGGAGTGCAATTACAACCGGGTTCTGAAGCTGATGATCATCAATGCTACATTCAGCCACTCCCCTTGCAGGTGAAACACCCTGAGTTGGTTTTATATGATACTGAAACATATAAAACCAATTTGTTGCAGAATATAATGCTGCAACAAATTCTCATGATTGGGAGTAAGATTCTTAGTTTTGAGGAACCCCATTATAACCTTAAATTCATCGACTCGCTATCCTTCCTACCTATGCGTCTTAGTGCGATGCCTAAAGCTTTAGGTTTTAGCGAGGCGAGAAAGGGACTGTTCCCCCATGAATATTCTGTGGTGGAGCATTTAAATTATGTAGGTCCTTACCCACCACCATCCAACTATGGCATAGAACGTTTGATGGTCACCGAGTGGGAGGAGTTCAACGAGTGGTACAACGGAGTCAAAGATGGCTCGTTTGACTTTAAACAGGAGGCTCTGCATTATTGTAAAAACGATGTGGACATTCTAGCCACGAGGTGCGTTAAATTTAGAGAGTTGTTCCCCACCGACACGGGTGTGGACCCTTTCTCCAACGTCACAATATCCTCGGCCTGCATGAAAGTGTTTCTAACCAATTATCTGACCCCTAAAACCCTCGCCATCCCATGCCCCAACAAATACAGACATTGGTGTAAAAGATTTTCTAACACTTTGATCCAGTGGTTAGAATGGGTCAGTCAGAAAATATTCATCCAGCACGCTTTAAACAGGGGAGTAAAACAGATCAGGCTCTTTTTTGTAGACGGTTACATGGAGATTGATGGATTGAAGCATGTCTATGAGCTCAACGGATGCTATTTCCACGGTTGTGTTTGCAGTTTTAAAAGCATGGACATCTGCCCTCTGAGGGGTGTTACATTTGGAGAGCTGCATTTGAAAAGTGAGGAGAGGTTGCAGGTGGTACGCTCTATGCATGGTGTCCGCATTACGGTGATGAGAGAGCACAAGTGGAATGAAATGAAAAAATCATGCAAGGAGGTGAAACAGTTTCTGAAAATTTTTAACCCACCTGAGCCTCTCTTACCATGCCAGGCCCTCTACAGGACCAGGACGAGCGCTGTAAAACTGAGACACACCGCAGGGTCTGATGAAACAGTGCAGTATGTAGATGGCACTTCTCTGTACCCCTATGTTAACAGCATGTGCTTTTACCCTCTAGGCCATCCCACCATCATTTACAAAGACTTTGGGGATCCTCAAAGCTATTTTGGGTTAATCAGAGCTACCGTCTACCCACCCCGCGGCCTCTTTTTAACCATTCTACCCTACAACAGTTCAGGAGGTAAATTAACCTTTCCACTGTGTCAAACATGTGCAAAAAGAAACCATCAAGATGGTGTTTGTGTGCATGGTGACAGAGCGAGAGCACTGACGGGGGTCTGGGTAACTGTGGAGTTTAACAAAGCCCTGGAGCTGGGGTACAGGGTGAGTGAAATCACAGAAGTGTGGCATTTTGATCAAAGTAGCAACACAGTGTTTGTAGATTACATACACAAATTTCAAATTATCAGGAGAGCAAGGACAGATTCAACCGGGAGTATCACCGTCAACAGGGTATTCTGTTAGATGCCAGTAAAATATAAGAGAATCCACTCCGTTGCTGTGTCTCAAAACTGATTTTGAGCTCGCTTTGGGGAAAATTTGCAGACAGATAATCAGGATCAGACCGCTGTGATCTCAGAACCTGAAGAGGTTTTCAAGTACTTGTTTTGGGGTGAATGCAACGTGGAATACTTTAATGTTCTAGTCGACAACAAAGCTCTGCTTAGGTGGAAATATAATGATCATTGCATTCAACCCCCTGGTAAAACTAATAACATCTTTATAGCCACCTTTACTACAGCCCATGTGCGTCTGAAGCTGTACAGTTATCTGGAGAAACTGCGAGAAAGGGTTCATTACATTGACACGGATAGTTTAATTTAAGTGGTCAAGAATGGTGAGACGCCTCTGGAGTTTGGTAATTATCTGGGGGATTTGATGGATGAATTGGACGGCGATACCATTCAGGAATTTGTATCCGCAGGTCCCAAGAGTTACACCTACCAAACAAGGAACAAAAAGAAGGTTGTCATGAAGGTTAAAGGTATCACACAAACCTGATCATGTTGCGAGCGTATCAATTTTGACAGCGTCAAAGATTTGGTGGAGGATTACATGACAATTTCAGGAGAGAGAGTAATTGAGATCCCACAATACAGCATAGGATGTGATGAAAGGGGGTTTGTATTGGGAAACTTGTCATTTCATAAAAAGTTCAGAGTTACGTATAATAAAAGACGTCTCTTTAGGGACGGGACCACTCTTCCTTTTGGTTATTAGAATTTTTTTGAGGAAAAAAAATGTCACATTTTACCCAGGTGGAGGAGATTGATTTTGACCCTAGGTTCACCTTTCCATTTTCATGTTTGGTGGTGGGACCAAGCGGTTTTGGCAAAATTTATTTTGTTTCAAAGGTATTGGAAGACTGTGAACATATTGTAAACATTGTACCTGAAAATATTGTATGGATTTATATGTGTCATCAACCTATGTACAGCAAACTGCAGAAGATGAATAAAAGAATAAAATTTGTTGAAGGACTCCCTGATTCTTTTGAAGATGAAAACCTGTTCCCTCCCGATCAGAAACACTTGATTATTCTGGTTATTTTTCAAGCCTCCGACCATCCTGAAGTATTAAGAATTTTTACTCAGTACTGGCATCATAGAAACATGAAAATCATGACGTTGACTCAAAATGTGTTCCACCAGGTGCTCCATACAGAAGCACCATTAGTCTGAACAGCAATTATCTGGTGATGTTTAAAAACCCACGGGATAAACTACAAATAGATATATTAGCTAGTCAAATCTTCCCATCACAAAAGGCCTTCTTCATAGAGAGTTTTGAAGACGCCACCAAAGATCCCCACGGCTATTTAATAGTAGACCTCACACCCTCCTGTCCAGAACAATACAGGCTGAGGACTGGTATACTTCCTCACGAGAGGTTGACCATCTATGTGCTCAAAACATTTGCCTAGTTTATCATGTCTGCGCGTATGAAGAGGAACGCGATCTTACTCACAGCACTGTACCAAGCTTCCCCCAAAAAGCGCAGGGATGTTCTCATCCACAGCTCTCCAGACTTTATTCAGACATTGTGTGAGATCACTCTGAATCTTTTAAAAGGGAACATTCCGTTATCTGATTATCAGTTCAAGAAACTACAAAGTTGGAAAAAAAATTATCAGACTGTTGGATGATAAGAAAACTAGTTTAAAACACAAACAGCAGGTTCTGAAAAAAAGTTGGGCGGTCTTCTATTGCCTCTGCTATCCACTGTGGTGCCCATGACTGGAGATCTTATCGGTGGACTGGTAAGAATAAATTAAAAATAAAGATGACTTTGAAGAAGGCAAAGAAGATGTTTCTGCACACACCCCAACAGTTAAACCATCTGACCGAGCTGACAACAGTCAGAAAAAATGCAGAGGATGATTTGGACTCCAGAATGAGAGACGTATTAAACAAACCAGGGTTGAGTGCTTATGAAAAAATTAAAAAGTACAACGCTTTACTGCAGAGATACCTCATGCTCGTGAAACAGGATCATAACGAGCGACGGCGAGTAACGCTGACTCTGCAGCAGGAGCCTGACCACCTATCCCTATCAGGTGTCGGCGAGGCTGGTGAGAGCGAACATGCTTGTGCCTCATCACCCGACGATACCCGCGCATTATCCTCCGCGAGTGCTCCCGCATCATCCCACAGCATGTGTGACGGTTTAGATTTTGACGTTACGATTGAAGACGTTCTGCAAATCCTCCCCATGCGTGATTGTAAGAATGCCGAATAAATCCTGAGGAAATTGCCCCAGAGTTATGGGGGGTGGAATTCAAAGGGTGAGTTTGTTTACAAGGGCGAGGCATTGAAAGGGTCTCATATGACTGATTTATTCAAAGACCTCTCACTCCCTTATAAAAAACACCAACCCCCGGTGCCTGCGGGGTGGTTGAAAGTTTTAAACACTCTGTCAGAACTCAATATTCCTTTATTGACTGTGAACAACCCACAAGCGCATGATCAATATCGACTTCTTAAGATGAATGCAAGCTACATTGCCGATGTGGGTTATGAAAAACCTTGAGATGTACACTGTACCAGAGAGGAAAAAAAAAAAGAAACTTCTGCTACCCCCAACCTGGATCACACCCCGTGAGAAATAGTCTGAATTTGAGATTGAAAAACCTCGAGACATACACCGTACCAGAGAGAAGAAGAAGAAACTTCTGCTGTCTCCAACCTGGATCACACCCTGTGAGATAGAACAGTCTGAATTTGAGACTAGAACATGGAGGAATAGGAGACAAAAGAAACTCTCCCCTCGATGGACCACACCTTAAGAAAAGAAATTTGAGATTAGATATAAATGTAAACCACATATCTTTTCTGTCCTTTAACAATAAAACGTTTATTCATCATACTTTTCAAACATAGTCTTTTTTTCTTTCATATAAAATCACAAAAAGGGTAATTATTCACGGTATTAGTAACATAGTTGTCAAACATACACTCTATATCATCAAAGAGTGTATATCATAAACTCGAGTGACTGAGCAGGTGCACTTCGCGAGAATTGTCAGTAAAACTGGCTCTTTTATTTAAACCCGCATTTAAACCCGCATTAGGGCCATCCACGGTCATGATAGAGTTTACAGCTCCGGCCGTATCTTTGTAAAAAAGATCGGTGGTAATTGGCTCTTGAGAGTGTCATCGGAATAGTTCAGTATCATTTCAGTTAAGGCTCAGTAGGGGTGTGTGGCACTGGATTGCGAAATCAATCTTTCTCCCAGGATCACGTCGCATTGACTGAAAATCGTATTTAGAGGGTAATTGATGAGGCCCACCGCTGTGCCATCCGCCAAGTTCATACCGTCTGCATTGGTAATTTTCACACAGAGGTGCAACAGAGTATCGTTTATATCGAGGTACTTTTCCCCATCTCTGGGGATGAAAAACTCTATAGGACCTCCGTTGCTGATGGCTGACATGGAGAAAATTTCCGTGTAGATTTTATTCTCCAAAGAGAGCTGCGTCATAGGTGCTGAATATAAATCCAACTCAGCCAGGGTGCATTCGGGAGATTTTTGGTGTAATAGCGCCATAGTTTTTCCAGTTTAGTTTGTTAAAAAAAACAAAACTTTTGTTTAAAATATATCCAAGCTCCAAGTTCCAGACTTCCTCGTCACCCGCTTACTTTTCCCAAATGATTTTGTCTCGATCTGCGTGACAAGATCATAATACCTCCCGAGCCCTCTTGTCTTGGGTCTTTGTTCATCATTTTCCCCACCACTTGGTTAAACACGTCCGATGCAATGCCGCTGTTTTAAGATGAGGTTTTACAATGGTAAAACCTTTCTTCAACAGAGGGGCTACAAAATGGAACAATCTTGAAAACAGCGAGCCAATACTGCGTCTGTACATGACAGGTGCTCCATAAAACCCTGGTAAAGCACCCCCTACTTGATTCTCATAAATTATTATGAACGGTTACAAAACGGTGGGGATCCTCCCTCAGACCTGCGAGAGTCATTTTTTTTTTGTTGAGATGTTGTAGCATTGTAACTTAGCGTGTCCAATCACACTCTGATACCCGCTGCGGAATGGTGGTTGTAGACCGAATGATGCGTGTGTGTGTGGATGGATGGGTTATATATGTTGTTTATTAAAGGTTTAGGTTTAAAGTGAAGCGTCACTATAGTCTTTCCTGTAGGTAAATTCCACTGGTTTGTTTTGATCCGTTTTTATCTCCACATGGATGGTTTCAATGTGCTGTTTCGTTACAGGTAAATAATAAGGTGGGTTGAAATGCTTTGTAATAAAGTCACCGAATGTTCCTTCAATACTGATCGTTCTCAGGAGTGGTGCATAAGAGTCCCCCACTAATTGCGGACGTAACATGTCGCTGTAACAGTACATGTAATAAAATCTGGCCTTCAAATCTGCTGGATAGGGCACCACCGACACCCAGCATGCAAGCCACTGGTGCATCAAAGCATACGTGAGTTTGACCTCCGCTCTGGAAACCCATTCTTTTCTGAATGTTACCATAGACCATAAAAATATCAGAATTAATTTTTCTAAAGAACCCCTCCAGCGCCGCCGTGAACCGATTTATATCGCTGTAATAACCGCCTGTAATCCTTTGATAATGCACTTTAGTCTCTGTTTCTAGTTCTTGCGGTTTTGCTCTCCAATAAAAATAGGCATTTTTTTGAGCTAGGTTATACCAAGTGTGTGGGTATGAAATTTCCGTCAAAGCAACCTCCCATGGTCCTTCTAAATTGATATATTGTGTTAAATCCACACAAAAACTGGAATTTGTGTTGTCTTTAAAAACATCAAAACTGGCATTGGAAGGTAGGGTGATGAAAAACCTCTCATCTTTAGGTCTGTACATGATGGAATGATTGTAAGCACTGTGGTCAGTGGTGCATGCAAAAGTCTACATGTTTTTTTAAATCTGAAGCCTTGACCCAACTGTTAAATTTCTCGGGCCAATTTTTCCACCGGACCAGCACCTGCTATTCACCTTTGACGGTACGTTGTTTTAGAATCTTCTCCACACAGCAGACTCTGTCATTACCCAGCATTAGTTTTTGCAACTCCGCCTCATAAAATGAACCTTGAATTGGTCCTCCATATTAATCTTTCAGTTTGTAGACAGGGGAGTGACGGGGGATGCACTCAGACACCAAAAACACTTCATCTGTAAAACTCTGTTCATATTTCTTATCAAACACTCCCTTCAACTTTGATATCCTGACAGAGTCCCCCTTTTTAAAATTCATCTTTAATTCACCGCTCTGTCGAGCTCAGGGTGTGCCGTACAGATTTTGAAACACTTGGCTCGTGTTCTCCGCAGTCACCTGCGTAGGTGCCATTTTAATACTCCTGTGATAACCTTGATTGCAGCCCGTCACCAAGTCTTGTAAGACATTGAGGTATCGCAGTGTGTTGTTGTCTGTAAAATACCTCCACATTCTGCCTTTTAACGTACAATTAAAGCTTTTGATCACAGAGGCCTTGAGATCACTGGCCGTGGAAAAATGTGTTACACCATGTTTTTCAATTAAAGCCTCAAAATTTTTGTTGAAAAATTATTTTCCTGCATCGGTTTGCAGTTTGACAGGTGTTTGGCTTTCTTCAAAAATGGATTCAAGGGCCCATACCACCTCAGCGGCCGTCTTTCTCTGTACATACGCCTTCTTGGAAAATACATCTATAACCATTAATAAATAATTGCATCTGTCGTTATATTTGGCTAAAGCCTGCATATCGCATAGATCAACCTGAAATTGGTTTAACGGTCGTGGGACAAAAACTTTGTTTCTAGGGAAATGTACTCTGGCAGGTTTGTGTAAAGTGTAAGCATCCTGTTCGGATAAAAACTTTTTGACGCTTTCAACCCCGACCTTCTCCCTCGTTTCATCTTGCACACCCCTGCGGAGTTGTTCTACACCTCTAAAGCTACCTGGGTGTGTGGGGTTGTAATACACTGTTTTCATGAAGAGTGTCTCTGACATGATGAAACCGGAATGAGAAAAAAGACTGGACAGAGGTTTTTTATTCACCTTCTTTTAATTAAACATCTTTATACCAGCGTTACAACATAGTGATGGATGTGTGAAAAACACTTTTGATCGAAGATTTAAAAAATAACTAGGAAGGGAAAAACAGTTTCTTAAAAATAATCTAAAACTAACATCTACATACGATAAAACATGTGAAAAGTAAACAAACAAACAAAAAAAACTAACTCTAATGTGACAAAATGTATCAGAAACTTAGCACCCACCTTTTATAATAGATAAAGTTTGAGCTAGGACAGAATGATCTACAGTACTATGAATGACATCGTGTGTTTTCAGGAGTTCACCAAAGATGTTGATAGGGTGTCTGGCTTACAAAAGTTCTGTGGTAACATCAGCAAACAAAGCGTAGAATGCGAGTAGATGACTAGGCTCGACAGGGTAATTTCCCATTCCTTTAATGATCTCTCTAAAACTGTGGGAGAAGTTGGAGTTGCACTCAGTCACACAGACCTGTACCAGTCTTTTCCATGGTGTGTCGATGGATAGAGTCCGTACTTTTTCTAGCAGGTTCTCCAGTCTCTCAAACTCCACGTCACCCCTTACACCTGCTACATTTTTATTTACTCTGCGATCAATAACACGACACATGAGATTTGCTAAGTAAAGTGAGTTAAGATGGCTCTCAAACTTGCTCCAAAGTTTCTCGATGAAACTCCCCGTTTTCCACATTTTTCTTTTAGATGTCCCAAAATAAAAGATTCATCCACAGCTCCGTGGCTTTCTGGAGATGCACCGGGTCAATCTTATTTTTTCAACCAGTTTCTCGTACATATCGTAAATGTGCTCGTGGATGACTCTGGCCGATTGTAGCTCCAACAGAAGAGTTTGGGTCGTAGTTTTGATTTGTTGATTGTCAGCCTGAATGTTGTGGAGTTGTAAGAGGTGTTGGAAGGCTGGAATAAACCCCGATGTGTAGAGTCTCCTCATCAACCAGTAAAAGTTTTCCTGGCAGAAACTCTTGGTGATCCTTGGTGATCACATCCAAGCACTGATGCTGCTTCTGACTGGGGTGATTATAACGACATCCCAAACATTTCTCATGCTGGTACTCCTCCAGAGTTTTGCCGAGCAGATGGAGCATGGCTGATTTTACAACTCTGAAGAAAACGTCACTTATCCACCCGTCATCTGCCGATGTTACCGGTGTTGATGGTGAAATGGGGTTCGATAATGTAGGTGAAGGGTGTGGAATCAGACAGTCCCCACAGTCACACTCAATGTCCGTGAAACTCGGGGTTTTAGGATGGTCGATATCATTGGTGTCCGATTCCGGAGCCTGAGAGAGGGGGATATCCGCGCTGACTGGGTCCTGAACTGGTGTGTTTGGAAGATCTATGGGTTGTAGAGGGTATTGGCTCACCGGGATCTCCATGGACAGCGGGGGCTCCGGGGTCTCTGCACATTGCACGGGTCCCGGGGCCTCTAGGATCTTCTCGGGCTGTAGGATCTCCAGGGTCTGCAAGGGCTGTTCAGATTGTGGGGCTGGGGCAAGCCGTTTCTACACTGGTTTGATGTCCGAGGTTTTAGTATTGGATTGAGGACCCCAAAACTTTGAAGGATCCCAACCCGACTTCACAGAGGTAAGTGCAGTACATCTGGTGGTGTAGTTTCTCTTTGGATGGTTTAACTGATGGTGGTTGATGTGTGCCATGGAGGTTGTGTTTTTAAAGCATGTAGGGAGGAGGAAAATGTACTCCTTGGAATGTGTGTGTGTGTGTGTGTGTGTGTGTGTGTGTGTGTGTGTGAGAGAGAGAGAGAGAGAGAGAGAGAGAGAGAGAGAGAGAGAGAGAGAGAGAGAGTGTGTTCTGGTGCTTCTTTGGTCACTCTGACTGATGTGATTTGTAAAATGAACAAGTCAAAAACTTGTCATTGATTATCCTTGAAAGATGTTTCTCCATAATTAACATTCCATTGTCACGCTAATCCATATGGTCAAAGATCATTTTTAAAAGCATATATAATTAACATTCTATTCTCACACTAATCTCACAGGTCAAAGATTTTTAAAAGCATATATAATTGACATTCCATTCTCACACTAATCTCACAGGTCAAAGATAATTTTTAAAAGCATATATAATTGACATTCTGTACCCATATTAATCCCTGCACTAAACCCATAGGTCAATTATAATTTACATTCAATACCCACACTAATCCCCATGTCATTAGAGATAATCCCCAGATAATTACAAAAGTCAGGTCAGGGGCAGGTCAGGTCAAAGGTCACCTGTCAAAACAAGAAGTTTGATGATAGGTACTCCCTTCCTCTCTAACATAATCAGCTGACGAGGAACAGCCGTGAACAATAATTAGTTACCAAGGATGCACTATGCTGGAAAGGAAGTAAACAAATGGCACTGTCAAAATAAAAGCCAACTCAGAAACAATGATGCAGGGAAAATATACAACATACAAACATAACTGAGAAGGAAAAATAACAGTGATAATGAGAACTGTGATGGGAGTGAAAAATATGTTGTGATAATAATAATAATAATAATAATAATAATAATAATAATAATAATAATAATAATAATAATGAGTCCAACAAATAACAAAGTGTGGACCAGGTCTGACCCAGTTCAGATCACCAGAGTACCCCCCTTCCCCATTTAAGGGTCGGACACCAGACGACCCTAGGGTAACACCCATAAGAGGAAAAAGAAAGAAAACTCAAAAACTCTTACAGAGTGGGTGGTGGGGGAAAAGGCCAGGTGGGCCAACCCCCCCCCCCCCCCCAGCAAAGTCCAACACACAACAGGTCCGGAGGTCTTAGTCCCAGGGCCACCGGACCAGAGACAAAGGCGGGTCAGGGGACCCACTCAAGTCCATGGGGCCCCAGACCAGAGCACAAAGCACGTCGAGCAGTCCACCACTGCTCAAGGACCACCAGATGGATGAACACGGCGCATCAGGGGGCCTACCAAAATCCATGGGCCACCAGACGGGAGAAGACACACAAGCCTTTTGCTCTGAAAATAACACATGAGCATCAAACTCAGGGGAAAAAGACATGAAAACTTTAGACTGAGAAGCTGATAACAAAGAACCCTTAAACACAGAAGATAATAACATGAAAACTTTAAATTCAGGAGATGACACAAGAGCTTTAAACTTTGGTGAAAGTAACATGAGAACCTCTTGCTCCAAAACCAATGACTGAGGCACGCCAAACCAAGCAACCAACAATTTGTGCGTGCTGGCCTCCGGATGGGACGGCTGGGAAGCGCTGACCTCTGGGTGAGCGGGCTGGAGCACGCTGACCTCTAGATGAGATGGCTGGGGAGTGCTAACCTCTGGTTCAGATGACTGAAGTGTATCGTCCTCATGTGCTGATGGTTTGAGCGAGCTGATTTCTGAATGAGACGGCTGGGGCGCACTGGCCTCAGGCTGAGACGGCAGCGGAGCACTGACCTCTGGTTCAGATGACTGAAGTGTGCTGTCCTCATCTGCTGATGGTTTGCGCATGTTGATTTCCGAATGAGACAGCTGGGGCATGCTGTCCTCAGGCTGAGACGGCAGCAGCACATCCAACCCAGATGCCCAGGAATCCTCCTCTAAACCTCGGTCAGAGAGGAAGAAGAACAGGTTGAGCAGGCATCACATCAATACAGTCAGCAGAATAGCTTGGCGGAGAGAGCTCAGAAACAGATGGATGCTGCAACTGGGTCTCCTCACTAAAACAGATATTAAGAAAACAAAGAAGATGACTTGCCTTAACTGCTGCTCTTCTGCTGGTGAGGACCCCGGTGCAGCCAATGTTGGAATGATGGCCTTAAGAGGGGCAGTCTCTGCAGGAGCGTGCACGTGAGGCAAAACAGTCCCTGATGGGGTGTGCATGTGGGGCGAAGCAGTCTCTGATGGGGCGTGCACATGAGGAGAAACAGCCTCTGCAGGGGTGTGCACACGAGGAGAAACAGCCTCTGTAGGGATGTGCACATGAGGAGACAAAGTCTCTGCAGGGGGGTGCACACGAGGCGGAGCAGTCTCTGCTGAAGAGCTTGAGCTGACCTCCTCCGTTGTAGAACTATCTGAGGTGGAGATGACCTCGGGGATGCAAGGAGTAGGGGTGAGTGGAGGAATACACAAGGGAGCGGCAGCAGAAAAAAAAAATATTTGAGGGCTCAGCAGCAATAAGAGGTGGCAGCTGAGTCTCCTCACTGAAGACAAGACAAGACCTCTCACTATTAGTGTCGTGGATGGCCCTCACGAGCCATCAATAAGACGTCACATATCAGCCGGTGAGTTTGCACAGTTTATTAAAGGAAAGGATAAACGATAAAGTAATGAGCCACGGGGGGCTAAAACACACTATAACTAACACAGGCTATGACAAGGAGGAAACAGATCACAATGGAATACACTTACAATAATAGATGAAGGGTTGATAACGTCTGACCAGGGAAGCTCGGCGAGGAATGCTCAACGATGTCAGACGAGGGGTTGTCCGACAAGACTGCCGCAACGTTTCGCCCTCAGCTGCCCTCTTAAATAGGGCTCAGGGTGGAACAGCTGATGAGGCGATTGTTAATGCAGCTCAGCTGTCAGAGCCTCAGCTCTGACAGCCGGAAGCCCCTCTGAGCGCTGTCACAATAAAAGCTCAGAGAGCCATAGGGAACACACACACACACACCAGATGGGAGGAAAATACTGCATGGCCTGAGCACGGACGAAATCGGAGCTCGAACCATGACAGTACCTCCCCCCGAGGCGGCAAACTCCAGGTGCCGTATGACACCAGGCTGTATGACACCCAAGCCCTGGAGGGCTTGGGTGTCATACGGCCTTGAGTTCCTGGACTCCCTGGACTCCCAGGGCCTCCCAGGAGACTGGAGGCCCTCCAAGGCCCTGGACTCCCAGGCCTGGGAGTCCAGGCCTGGAGTACAGCCTGGGTGTGAAAGGCCTGGAGGGTGAGAACCAGAAAAGACAAAAAAAACCCAAAAAAACAAACAAATACCAAGACGATGACACGGGAAAACACAGGGAACAAACGAAGCAATTACAGAGTATGGTAGGAAAAAAAACACAATACTCCATAAAGCACAGATGGTACATAGACAGGACAAAAAATGCAAATAACAGGGGAAGACCTACAACCAAAATACACAGGCCCATAAGACACAAAGTGGCAGATACAAACCATCCCTCAGACAGGGGAGGGGAGAGAGGAAGAAAAAAACATGCTAAACAGCGGAGACTGCAAAGATCAAAAATAGAGCAAATGACAACACACCAGAGTGACCTTTAAATCTAGAGGAAATATGGAACATACAGAGATGACGGCAGGCAGAGTCCAATGATACACAAACAGTTCTGGTGGTCTCCCTGCGTCCAATGTCCAGATAGCCGATAAGGGGAAAAGGGAGCGTTCGGGTGGCCTACCCCAGTCCCAGGCCCGGAGAGACAGAACCTCCGGCGGCAGAACCAGGTCGCCCAGTAGGAAGCACAGTACGTCGGGTGGCCGACCCAGAACGCCGAACCGGCGAAAAAGCTCACCAGGCGGCCGACCCGCATCGACAGGCCAACAGGACCACAGGGGAGAGTTCGGGGACGGCCTCCTAATGGCAAGGATCGACTAGGTAGAGCTGAGCCGATGACAGGAAACCCGTGCAGCACGCGATGGAGGGAAGGAGGAGATGTTAAAGGGATGAGGGACGAGTCCAGCATCGCTCAGCGAAGGACCTGCAGCTCCACCTCCGAACGTCACCAGAATAGGCGCTGTCCTCCTGTTGGACCCCAGGTGAGCCCGCGCTGCACCCACGATGGACCCCGATTGGATTGCAGCTGCACCCACGATGGACCCCAATCGGATCGCAGCTGCACCCACGATGGACCCCGACTGGGTCGGAACAGCTCCATGGACGACCTCCAACCCCGAACCCGGAACCTCCAGCACAGTGACCGGGGTTGACTCTGCACCGGTGACCCTGGGAGAAGGCTCAGGAGAAGAAAAAGAACCGGGATCAGGATCACTGGTAGCGGCAGAGCCCAGCGAGACGAGCTCGGATGCAGCGGGCGGCTGCCCCTGGCTCGTCTCCCCGAGAGACAGGCAAAAATGCTCTAGAACAGATAGTAGGAAGGAAAAATAGAGCACTTGCCTGCACTCGAGTTCTGTCGCTGTCCAGGACTTCGGCGATCAGGGCTCAGGACGAAGAAGGACGTCTTCTGGCTCCCACTCGGCTACGGCGGGACCCGCGGCTGGCATGGTGTTCTCCACAGTCTGGGGACCCTCCAAACCTGACGTCCATGCCGACGACCCACACGGCGTGGTGGCAGGGGATCCTCGACCTGCTGGATTGAACCGCTCATCGATGGAGACCCGGGGACGTTTCGTCGTCGGCGCAGGCTCCACACTGCAGTCCGCTCTCCTCCTCTGCCCGTGACATGGCTGCGGGGCTGGAACCAGGATCACCAGAACCGCAGCCCCCCCCCCCCCCTCGTCCGGCGATGTAGGTCTGGCGTTGTGGAACGCTCAGCTGAGGAAAACACAGAGGCAGCAGGTTCAATGTCAGAGGCTACAGCAGGTGGTGGGAGCTCGGGGGACTGTGAACCCCAAACTCCACCCCCAGGAGTCAGACAGGGCAAATCACAGCAATGAGGAGAAGAATGAAATTGCACTTGCCTGTTCCCCGGAGGACCGATGGTGCCTGCTGTAGTGGGCGGAGTTCTTCCCTTTCTCCTCCAGATGGTGACGGCAGGCCCCTCGGGAAGGTGAGGAGGAGCCGCTCACGATGGATTGCAGATGGGCCTCGCTGAAGCAGGACTCATGGCACTCACAGCAGCTGGGGAAGATGTCGAGGAGGAGGGGACGACAGCTGAGGCGATCCGGGCACGAGGAGCTGACGGGACAGCGGGGAAAGATGACGCGGGGGGAGAGGCTGTGGGGATTCCCTCCTGACAAGATGCAGAAGAAACAGCTGATTGGGAGGCTGGAGTTCCTCCGGTGACCTGGAACAGGATCCGGACAGGGTTCTCGCTGAGGCTTACTGGCTGAGGGCGAGGCGAAGGAGAGGTTAGAGAAACGCCGCTCCTGCGCAGATACAGAAGCAAGCAGGTTGGCGAACTCTGGATAATCGCACAGCTCAGGATTCCTCTCCACCAGCCTGACCGCCGCCACCACATGTTTAATGATCAGCGTAGGGTGAGTGGCGGAGCAAGCTGCAGTCACTCGGTCCCGGATGGAAGCAGCTGACAGCCATAACTTCTCTGGGGGAATCACGACTGACGTTTCGCTTTGTGGGGAATCACCCCTGGGCGGTGCAAACTCCTGGACTGGAGTGGGGGCAGGAATGGGATCCTGAAGCAAGGAGCGAGGGTGCCTTTTCTTCGGCTCCCTGCCGGAGTTTCCCTCCAGCCCATGGAGTCTCTCCCAGTGCGTAAAGATGTCTGCCCTCCTCGCCATGACTTCAGGGTGATTGGAGTAGCGAGGAAGGCGGTTAATAATTGCCTCAGCGAGGTCCAGGTGCCGGCGTACATCGCTGGGAGTGTCGTAGAGGCCAGCAGTGAAGAGGGTTCCATCAACATAGTCCAGGGCCTCCACCAGCTCGGAGCCCAGGCTCCGAGCATGGCCCCTGGGTACCCAGACAGGGAAAAACAAGCCCAATTCAGGCAAAACTCACGGCGACAGGCGTCTCAGTCTGGCGGCAGTCTACTGTCATGGATGGCCCTCACAAGCCATCAGTAAGATGCCACATATCAGCCTGTGAGTTTGCACAGTTTATTAAAGGAAAGGATAAACGATAAAGTAATAAGCCGTGGGGGCTAAAACACACTATAACTAACACAGGTTATGACAAGGAGGAAACAGATCACAATGGAATACATTTACAATAATAGATGAAGGGTTGATAACGTCTGACCAGGGAAGCTCGGCGAGGAACGCTCGACGATGTCAGACGAGGGGTTGTCCAACGAGACTGACGCAACGTTTCGCCCTCAGCTGCCCTCTTAAATAGGGCTCAGGGTGGAGCAGCTGATGAGGCGATTGTTAATGCAGCTCAGCTGTCAGGTCAGCTCTGACAGCTGGAAGCCCCTCTGAGCGCTGTCACAATAAAAGCTCAGAGAGCCATAGGAAACACACACACACACCAGATGGGAGGAAAATACTGCATGGCCCGAGGGCGGACGAAATTGGCGCTCGAACCATGACAATTAGATGTTAAAAAATGAGAAAATGGTACTTGCCTTGCTCCCAGCTAAGTTGCTGTTGAAGCTGCCGCTGCTGTTAAACCCACCGCTGGAGAACCAAATGAATCACTTCGGGTGGCTACAGTGATCCTCTGGCAAGACACTGTTGCGCAATGGTGAGGTGCTAGAGTTGGAGCAGAGGAGTGTTGTGTGAGACTTGTGGAAGCCAGGTGACATTTCTGCATTGGCACAGGCTTCAGCACTCTGGACAATTACCTCCCCAGCCCATGAAGTGGCTGCGGGGCTGGTAAGGCTGGCATTGAAGCTGGAGGGCGGGGAGGAGGGGATGGTGTCGGAACCAGGGGACACTGTCTCATCGGCACAGACTTTCTCGGTGAGCTCCTCCCCAGCCTGCGGAGTCAGCGTTGCAGCTTGGTGACGGATAATGGCTGCAGCATCTTCAAGGTAGCCCAGCGAGTCTTTTGGGGTGGGTCCAATGCAAGCCACATTCAGCAGCTGGTCTATTTGAATTGCTGCGGAACAAAGTACCCACCCCATGCTCATGCTGAACCACCTTCCACCCGCTGAGTCCTTTACTGTTTGGGTCTTACTGTCATAAATGCCCCCCTGGGGCAACGGACTCATTCGCAGGGCGAAGCTGAAACATAATTTATTACAAAAATAAATGCAGCGTGAGAGCTGAAACACAAAATAAGCCACAACGGCAGTAGAACAGAAATGCTGGGGAAGGAAACCAAAACAGTGAAAATGGTAAGCATTTGTGTGACACAGAACGGAACAACTGACAAATGATTTTAGGACCCAACAAAGAGATAAGGGAGTGACCACAATAAATAGGGAAGAACATAATCAGCTGATGAGGAACAGCCGTGAACAATTATTAGTAACCAAGGATGTGCTATGCTAGAAAGGAAGTAAACAAACGACATTGTCAAAATAAAAGCCAACTCAGAAATGATGATGATGTGGGGAAAATGTACAACATAGAAATGTAACTGAGAAGGAGAAATAATAACGGTGATAATGAGAACTGAGATGAAAGTGGAAAAAACCCATAATGATGATAATAATAGGGCGGCGCGGTGGCGGAGTGGTTAGCACTGCGGCAGCACAGCAACTCACCCTTGGCCGGGGGATCCTGGGTTTGATCCCAGCCCCCGACCAACAGTGATCTGTGTGGAGTTTGCATGTTCTCCCCGTGTCTTCGTGGCTTTACTCCGGGATTTCTCCGGTTTCCTCCCACATGCCAAAAAAACATGCAAATTAGGTTAAATGGCATCAAACTGGGGATTCTAAATTGTCCTTAGGTATGACTGTGAGAGTGAATGGTTGTCTGTCTCTCTGTTGGCCCTGCGATGGACTGGCGATCTGTCCAGGGTGTACCCTGCCTCTCGCCCAAAGATGCTGGGATAGGCTCCAGCCCCCCCGTGACCCGAAAAGGATTAAGCGGAAGAAGATGAATGAATGAATGATGATAATAATAATAATGATACTAATGAGTCCAATAAATAACATAAAGCGTGGATTGGGTCTGACCCAGTCGAGATCACCACAGAGGTCAGGGGAAGATGGGGGCCACACCATGACTTTCTCTCCTTTTATGCCCATAGCAGCCAATGACACAGAGATATTCTTTGCAGCATGAGATGGTGCATTGTCATGCATGAAGATAATTTTGCTACGAAAGGCACAGTTCTTCTTTTTGTACCATAGAAGACAGTGGTCAGTCAGAAACTCTATATACTTTGCCAAGATCATTTTCATACCTTCAGCGACCCTAAAGGGGCCTACCAGCTCTCTCCCCACCATTCTGGCCCAAAACATAACTCGGCCACCTCCTTGCTGACATTGCAGCCTTGTTGGGACATGGTGGCCAGCCACCAACCATCCACTACTCCATACATCTGGACCATCCAGGGTTGCATGGCACTCATCAGTAAACAAGACTGTTTGAAAATTAGTCTTCACATATTTCTGGGCTCACTGCAACCGTTTCTGCTTGTGAGCATTGGTTAACGGTGGCCGAATAGTAGGTTTATGCATAACTGCAAGCCTCTGGAGGATCCTACACTTTGAGGTTCATGGGACTCCAGAGGCACCAGCAGCTTCAAAATACCTGTTTGCTGCTTTTTAGTGGCATTTTAGCAGCTGCCTTCTTAATCTGATGAATCTGTCTGGCAGAAACCTTCCTCATTATGCCTTTATCTGCACGTAACTGTCTGTGCTCTGAATAAGCCACAAATTTCTTCATAGTACAATGATCATGCTTAAGTTTTCGTGAAATATCTAAAGTTGTCATACCTTGTCCAAAGCATTGCACTATTTGATGCTTTCGGCAGCAGAGAGATCCTTTTTCTTTCCCATATTGCTTGAAACCTGTGGCATGCTTCATAATGTGGAACATCCTTCTTAAGTAGTTTTCCTTTAATTGGGCTCACCTGGCAAACTAATTATGACAGGTGTCTGGTATTGATATCAGTGATCAAAGAGCCCTGATACACAGTACCATCCATGAGTTTAATTGAAAAACAAAAAAAAATAATAATGTTTATGACACTAAAATCCTATTTGCATAATAATTTGAAACACTGTGTAGTGAAGGAGGACATAGAGAGGGTTGGTGTTACAGAGGAAGATGCAAGGGATAGGGTGAAATGGAGGCAGATAATCCACTGTGGCATCCCCTAAAAGGAGCGGCCGAAAGAAGAAGAAGCAGAATGACAATGGGCGGTTGAATATGTGCATGCGTATAGTGAGTCATTTATGCTCTGTATCTGAGGTATGTTTTTTTGTTACTTTCGTGCATGCGCAGTGAGTGAAGGCGTTACCCTGTTTCTATTTTGTGTCTCAGGTATGTGTTTTTGTTGTTTTATATACAAATGCATGTTTTTTGAGAGGTTGGAAAATGTGCATTTGTTTCGACTTTTAGTGAGATGGGGTTGGCAATATACAGTATTTGATGTGGACAATTTGATTTTAACTTTTGCTTTCAAATTATCACTTTACAAATTGGTCTGAAAGCAAAGGGTACTAAAAGGTCAGTCATGCTTGTGAAGGAGTTTTGATCTTGATTGTTTTGGTGTGAATCAGCTCAATACGTATGTCTGCCTTTTCTTGCATATAATGGCCCTAAATTTCACTCATCTTGTTCTTGTCATGCTCAAAGCACTAAAAATTTGTTTCAAATAACAAGTTGATTTTTTTTCTTCACAAACCTTGACTCAGAAATAATCCAGAAACTTTATTTTTGTTTCTATCCAACTAAACCTGCTAGTCATGCAGAAATAATAATTAGTATGAAGACTATCACAACAACATGGAGATGCTTTCACTTGTTAATTGTGAGGCATGTGAACCAAAAAGGATTAAGCGGTAGAAGATGGATGGATGGATGGATGGATGGACATCTCATTTATCTACTCTTATTTATTAGTTATTTATTTATATGGGTGTTACGTGGTGTTGGGGAAGTTACTAAAATAGTAATTAATTACAGTTACTAGTAGTGTTGTAGTCAAGACCGCACGAACAGAGACCAAGACACTACCGAGACCAGAGTGAGCCGAGACCAAGACAAGACCTAGACTTTAAGGGTTCAAGACCAAGACCAAGACCAAGACAGTTCAGACATGGAATCTGTTTGTTGTCCTGCTTTGTACTCCAAGAACCCGAAATTTAGAAGAAAAAAAACGATGTCTGTCATATGAAAAATATTTACTATATCGAACTGGGCAGCGCGGTGGCGGAGTGGTTAGCACTGCGGCAGCACAGCAACTCACCCTTGGCTGGGGGATCCTGGGTTCAATCCCAGCCCCTGACCAACAGTGATCTGTGTGGAGTTTGCATGTTCTCCCCGTGTCTGCATGGGATTAGGTTAATTGGCATCAACTGGGGATTCTAAATTGTCCTTAGGTATGACTGTGAGAGTGAATGGTCGTCTGTCTCTCTGTGTTGGCCCTGCGATGGACTGGCGATCTGTCCAGGGTGTACCCTGCCTCTCACCTAAAGATGCTGGGTGAGAGGCAGGGAAGAAGATGAATGAATGAATGAATGAATATCCGAGAACTGCAACATTTTGTCTGTGAATTATTTGGTTGTGTTTGAGTTTATACAGCGCTAATCTATAACAAATTTAAACTACAGTATACTTTGTAGCAGTAATCTTTATTTTGATTCTGCAAAATACCTGAAACTGTCAGATTTATGTAACAGAGTAAAAGCTGTAATACTGGCTTCCAACATGCATTGAAATTTGAGTATAAAGAAGTATAAACTGGTAGTACTCAAGTACAAAAACCCTAAAATTTAAGATTTATTTTATTCTCTGCCACTACATGGGATATGGCTTAACCAGCCCATTTTTCTTAGAGCATACTGTATAAAAAACACAAAGATTTCTCAAAGTAATATTTGATCTGTATTGTATTCAAATCCCAAATAAGGTAAATAATGTCTCTTAAATAAAATAATCAACTATTCAAAAATCATATCACTCAGAATGCCATCCATCCATCTTCAACCACTTTTCTGGAGGTCCGGGTCGTGGAGGCAGCAGTTCAAGCAGAGAAGCCCAGACTTCCCTCTCCCCACCCACCTGCTCCAGCTTTTCAGAGAGGATACCAAGGCGTTCCCAGACCAGCTGGGAGACAGTCTCTCCAGCGAGTCCTGGGTCCGCCCTGGGGTCTCCTCCCAGTGGGACGTGCCCGAAACACCTCAAGTGGGAGGCGTCCAGGAGGCTTGATCAGATGCCCATACCACCTCAACTGGCTCCTTTCAATGTGGAGGAGCAGCAGTTCTACTCTGAGCCTCTCCCAGATGACTGAGCTCCTCACCCTATTTCTGAGGGTGAGTCCAGTAATCCTACGAAGAAAGCTCATTTCAGCCGCTTGTATCCGCGATCTTGTTCTTTCGGTCATTACCCAAAGCTCGTGACCATAGGTGAGAGTAGGAACGTAGATTGACTGGTAAATCGGCAGGTTTGCCTTAGAGCTTAGCTGCCTCTTCACCACAACACACTGGTACAACGTCTGCATCACTGCAGATGCTGCTCCGACCTGTCGTCAATCTCTCGCTCCATTCTCCCCTCACTCGTAAATAAGACCCCAAGATACTTAAACTCCTCCACTTGGTGCAGGAGCTTGTCCCCAACCCGGAGAGGACAATCCACCTTTTTCCGGCTGAGGACCATGGACTCGGACTTGGAGGTACTGATTCTCATCCCAGCCGCTTCACACTCAGTGGTAAACCATCCCAGCAAGACCTGTAGGTCATTGCTGGATGAAGCCAGCAGGACAACATCATCTGCAAACAACAGAGATGAGATCCTGTGGTCACCAAACATGACACCCTCCATTCCCTGGCTGTGCCTAGAAATCCTGTCCATAAAAATTATGAACAGGATTGGTGACAAAGGGCAGCCCTAGCGGAGTCCAACTCTCACTGGGAATGAGTCCGACTGAGTGTTGGCAATACGAACCAAACTCTCACAACGGTCGTACAGAGACCGAATGGCTCATAACAACAAGCCTGATACCCCATACTCCCAAAGCAAACCCCCCCCCCCCACACACACACAAAAAAAAAAACCCACGAGGGATGCAGTTGAATGCCTCCTCCAAGTCCACAAAACACGTGTAAACTGGTTGGGCAAACTCCCACTAACCCTCGAGGATTCTCGAGAGGTTAATGGGCTGATCCAATGTGCCACGGCCAGGACAAAAACCACATTGCTCCTCCTGAATCCGAGGTTTGACCAACGGCCAGACTCTCCTCTCCAGTAGCTTGGCACAGACCTTCCCAGGGAGGCTGAAGAGTGTGATCCCTCTAAAGTTGGAGCACACCCTCAGGTCCCCTTTTTTGAAGAGAGAAACCACCACCTCGGTTTGCCATTCCAAAGGCACTGCCCCCAACCTCTACACAATGTTGCAGAGGCTTGTCAACCATGTGTCACTCAGAATGGACCACTTTTATTCCCAGCTAAATATGGGAACATGCAGAGTCTTTTTTTAAGGTTAATCATGTGAACTTAAACACAAGTACCAGTTAGATATTTGTTATAAAGACATATTAAACCAACATAACCTGCACAGAAAAATAACAGTAAAGTTTAAATGGAAAATGTGTTTTCTTGACCAATGGAGTGACTGCTGCAAAACCCACAATGGTCACAGAAATAACTTGAATCTGACAAAAGTGGTAATAAATAAAAAGTCTATGAAAATTAACCAGTGAAAATCAGACAATGGTTTTGAATTGTGGTTCAAGAGAATTTTTTAAAAAAACAAACTCATGAAACAGGCCTGGACAAAAATGATGGTACCCTTAACTTAATATTTTGTTGCACAACCTTTTGAGGTCAATCTTTTGTTACCATTCGTATTATCCGTCTCCTCCTGCGGCCACGTCCAGGGAGGTTGGCTACAGTCCTGTGGATCTTAAATTTCTGAATAATATATGCAACTGTAGTCACAGGAACATCAAGCTGCTTGGAGATGGTCTTATAGCCTTTACCTTTAACATGCGTGTCTATAATTTTCTTTCTAATCTTCTGAGACAACTCTCTCCTTTGCTTCCTCTGGTCCATGTTTAGTGTGGTACACACCATGTCACCAAACAGCACAGTGACTGCTTGTCACCCGTTAAATAGGCCGACTGACTGATTACAAGTTTGTAGACACCTGTGATGTTAATTAGAGGACACATCTTGGTTGAACATGTCCCTATGGTCACATTATTTTCAATCTTTTCTAGGGGTACCATCATTTTTGTCCAGGCCTGTTTCATGAGTTTGTTTTTTAAAGTAATTCTGCTGAACCACAATTCAAAAGCATTGTCTGATTTTCATTGGTTAATTTTCATAGAATTTTTATTTTTTACCACTTTTGTCAGATTCAAGTTATTTCTGTGACCATTGTGGGTTTTTCTTTCATTAACAGAGGGGTACCAACAATTTTGGCCGCGGCTGTATATCATTCTACCATTATACATTTTTAACCAAATAAATAAATAAAATTACAGACAAGAGCCAAGCCCCTGCTCGGTCACTAACGACACATCAATAAACCACTAACATCAGTCACAGTCATCCATATGTTTAACGTCAGTTTAAACTGGGGTTAGTTAGGTCAGTTTAAACATTTAACGAGGGGGCAAATTACTGTTAGAAAGTACTAGCAAGTTCTAGCACACCCTGAAACACAGGATATGTTGTAAAACTATACAAGTTAACTAATATATTGTGGGGTTGATAAGCTAATTTATGCTAAATGTATTTTAGGTGAGGAACTTTCTTAAGAGTTGTAGCACAGGGAGCTAGCTTTGCTAAAGCTTAGTTGCACCCGCGGGCGTCCCGGACTGGGACAAAGCTGCACCCATGGTGGCTCCAGGCTGGAGCTTTGTGGCATTCACGGTGGTCCCGGTCCAGAACATAGCTGCACCCGCGAAGGCTCCAGGCTGGAGCTTAGTTGCACCCGCGGGGGTCCCGGGCCGGGACAAAGCTGCACCGCAGTGGCTCCAGGCTGGAGCTTCATGGCACCCGTGGCGGACCCCAGCCGGGCCATGGTTGCATCCTCGATGGACCCTGGCTTGGCCACCGTTGCACCCTTGGTGGACCCCAGCTGGGCCATGGCTGCGTCCTCGAGGAGTCAATCAACCAGGGCGAGCACCAAGCCGAGAAGGCAGGCCACCAACGGAACACCAGGCAGTGACGGAATCATGGAACTCTCCAGTGGCATAAAAGCATCTCCGGCGACCCTGAAAGGAGGCTCAGAAAGAGAACACACAGAAGGAAGGTCAGGGTCGCCAGCAGCGGCGGAGCCCAGTTGGGCAAGATCAGGTGCAGCGGGTGGCTGCACCCGACTCCCTCCACCATGAGCTAGGCAAGATCTCTCCAAAGCTGAGTAGAGGAAAAATTAAAGATATCACTCGTCTGTACTCGAGCTCCACCGCCATCCAGGACTCCGTTGATCTGGCTGAGGATGATGGTTTAGGCACTGACTCTGCTGCGGCGTCCCCCGCAGCAGGTGTGGTGGTAGCTGCATTCCTGGTCTCCTCCAGAGAACTCTCCAATGCAGGTGACTCTCCTGGTGTGGATTCTGGAGGAGGAGCCCCACGTTGTGCTGGACCTGGGGAGACTGAAGTCAGGGGACGCTCTTCCTTCGGTGCAGGCTTCAGGTTGGTCACAGCACCCTCCCTCTGACCATAGCGGCTCTGCGGGGCTGGAGTAGAGTCTTTCAGCATCGTGGCCCCCTCCTTCCTCCAAAGATCGAGCTCCAGGGCGGATGGACACTCAAAGGAGAAAGAAGAAATATGGACAGGGTAGGTGGGTTAATTGCTGCTGCAACGGGTGGTGAGAACCCAGCGGACTGCATAAACTGGGCCTCACTCCCGGGAGCCAGGCAAGGTGATTTATAAAATGAGTGAATAGAATGAAAACAGACTTTCCTGTTCATCCTGGGTGTGATGGTTTTTACTGCAGCAAACCCAGCCTCCTGCTTCTCAACGTCTGTGGCGCATTTGGGCCCCTTGGAAACCCCAGAGGGGACCGCCCCCGCAAACTGGACGGCAGGCAGAGGAGCGGAGGAGTTATTCCTTTGGTCCGAAGCTGGGTTATGGTGCCGTGGAGTTGGCGAAATCGGCGGTGCAGGATCCGGAACACTTGAGAAGAAACGGGGCTTCTCTCGCCGAGCTCTTCTACATGTGTAAGAAGAAGGTTGTAACACACGGCGAGGAGACGGGTGAAGGCAGAGACGGTAGTGGAGGGAGTGAAAGCGCTATTACCCGGGGATGAAGGCACACGTATGGTCTCCACTCCACCAAGTTGGCTACTCTGCCCCAGCAGTCCATCTCATCCCCCTGGGAGGTACAGCTGCGTGCGCTGGCTGCCAAATCCTCAATCACCGCAACAAGCTTCAAGTCTTCCCGGCTCCACTGCATCCTCCTTCTGACTGCTTCACCTGCTCAAGGAATAATGACTCCTCAAGGCAGGTGTGTGGAAAAAAAGCACAAAAAAATGAGAGAAAAGAAAAAAAGGCACACGCACATCTCCACTGGGTTTCTTAATGACCGGATTATTCTGTTGTGAATCCCCATGCGCTTTTACGCAGCGCACAGAGCATAGGGAAGGAAACCCACGTGCAGGAGATAATTGTGTGTATTTTACACACAAACAATAATGGGTTTGCATGGGATGAACAGGGAAAACCTCCAAGATGCTGTACAGCACACAAGTGAGTACAACACGGGGAAAATGTTCCAAGGCGCAGGCAGGCGGAACTGCAGCGGGGGAACGAAAGCGAGAGCCCAGGAAAAAAACCTCCATTCGGAACTGGACGGCAAGGGCGAAGCAAATTGTACTCACAGGGGCTGGAGCAGTCTGAGACAGTCCGTGAGCGGTCCACAATGCAGGGAGCAAAACAGTTGATACACCAGGTAACGCCATCTGGTAAGCTTGGGAACGTCAGGTAGCGCAGAGCAGCACAGCAACAAACGGAGAACACTAATGATATGCAGAGTGGTGCAGTACCAAAAAACAGGAAGGGCATCTAGTCATGCATACATAGAAACAGAACAAACACACAGTTCAAACACTGTAGAGGACAATAATCCAGCAGTCTCCTAAAACAGACCCAGGGCTTAAATAATGCCGAACCTAATGAGGAGAGAGATTGCCGGTGTGAGTAGTGACAGTGTAGGAATGAGTGGGCAGGACTAAGTGGAGACAGGTGTGTGAATGAACGTCTGTGAGCATGTGAGTAAGGATGAGTGTGTGTGTGTGAACAGAGGAGTAAACACAAATAATGACACACAGCTGGTATAACTGGCAGGAGAGGGAGGTGTGACTGAGCTGTCAGGGAGCCAAGCGAACCCCAGAGACTCCCTGAGAGCGCCTGATTGGCAAAAAGGAAGCAAAAACACACAAAACACCAAGTAGCCACAGCATCATGGAACTGGGTTTGGAACCGTCAACCCCAGTTCATCACAGAAAACATTCATTATCCACAGTCCAAACATCTGCTGTGACAGAGGCATGATCCAGACCCTCAAAAGCCTTTTGGAGATCAAAATCCATTTTTGAATTATCTTTATCCAGGTAGCAAGTAAATGTCCATACAACATATCAACGTATGTTGATATCACATCTCTTTCAGTCTGTAATAACATATCTGGCAATCAATCGGTTTAATTCTTGCTGGGTCACAAACTGTCCAGATGCATACCTGTGCTTGAAATCCAGCCATGGGTATTGCGAAAAGAGTATTTCCACTTTATATCCTATGGGTGTTCAGATAGAGTTGTTAGCGTAGTTAGCCATTACTTAGCACTAGCTTTGTTGGAGGCTTCTGAAGATTGCAGTAGGTCTCAACCTGCACTAAGCTATTAATATGCTTTTGTCCTTAACTGCGACAAAGGAAAAATAATCTGCCTATTTCCACAAAAACAAAGTAGCTTCTTCTCTTCCTCTGCTCAGTAGTGAAGACTGAGCCCTCTGTAACAGGTCATGTCGACTAACGGCTTGTCTCAGCCACAGTAGGGTCAGTTTTTATTTTCATTTATTTGCGCTAAAAATATATATCCATATTAATAAAATGATTAACACATCTGATCAAATTTCAGTAACTATAATGCATTACTGAATTTTTAAACAGTAATTTTATTACACAGCAAGTTACTGCAAAAGTAGTGGCATTACAGTAACGCGTTACTTTGTAATGCGTTCTCCGTAGGATTGGACTCACCCTCAGAGATAGGGTGAGGAGCTCAGTCATCCAGGAGAGGCTCAGAGTAGAACCACTGCTCCTCCACATTGAAAGGAGTCAGTTGAGGTGGTATGGGCATCTGATTAGGATGCCTCCTGGATGCCTCCCACTTGAGGTTTTTCAGGCACGTCCCACTGGGAGGAGACCCCAGGGCAGACCCAGGACTCGGTGGAGAGACTATGTCTCCCAGCTGGTCTGGGAACGCCTTGGTATCCTCTCTGAAGAGCTGGAGCAGGTGGCTGGGGAAAGGGAAGTCTGGGCTTCTCTGCTTGAACTGCTGCCTCCGCGACCCGGACCTCCGGAAAAGCGGTAGAAGATGGATATGCCCAACGCTGGTGTTATGTGGTGTAGCAAAGCATTTCTACCTGCAGATGCTCATTAACAAATGCAGATACATTTTGCTCTGCAGATAAAAACACTCCTGTTCATGGTTTTAAGATGACATCACACGGCTGCCAGTCGCTATATGGGCGGCCATATTGGGTGGGAAGCTGGAGGGGGAATTCTATTTCATTAAAGCCAAAAATTATATGAATATAATGCACTGCTGTGGTTGTATGTTGTAGTTATGGTTGTCGCCAGTTCCACGGCGATAGCGTCATCCAGCCACAGATCGTCGGAGGAATCCTACCGCCTCTTTGCCAGCCTCTTCTCTGACACTGAGCCTGACAACTCCAGCAGCGGAACCTCGTTCTCCCCCTTTTTCGTCGGCTGTCTCGCCAGCCCAATCTTCGCCTGTCGCCGCTGCAACCCCCGTCATCTGGGCATATCCTCCTGCTGACAAGAGATCCTTCATTATTCATCCGGCTACGCCTCCCTCCGTGACAGCAAGAGCGGCTCCTCCACACTCCTCAGAGGGGTCCACTCTCGCCACAGACACGGAGAGGGATGACGCCATTCCAGCGGCAGCAGTCAACATCGTTCGCAAGGAGAACAGACAAATAACATTTCATTCAATTTCATTCCCTGATGATATGTCTTGCCTGATCCCTGGCAGGGAGGCTCTGGGAATGCAGTCCCCTGAGCTCTCCCCACCTGCTGCAGCCAATTGGTCCTCACCTGTCCTCTCCACGTCTCCTCTGATTATCCCTGAGTGTCTGCTGGCCCCAGAACCGAGCCGCCGGATGATGGAGGAGCCCGTGGCCCTGGAGGATCCAAACACGGGGCCAGCACGGAGCCGACGTCAGCTGCCACTCTGGAAGAGGCACCAGCATGGATTATTTCATCTGGGGGCACCATGACTGCAACCACCATCATGCCTGCTGTGGGGGCCACCGCAGCAGAGTCAGCAGCTGAGCTGGACATCCTGAGGGCCAAGCCAGAAGCGTCGCCATCGTCTGGATTGTCAGAGTCCTGGATGGCAGTGGAGCTCGAGCTCAGGCAAGTGTTTTCTTTTGTGTTCCTCCTCTCTGTTTAAGAGCAATCTTGCCTGACTCTTGGTGAGGAGAGCCAAGTGCAGCCGCCCGCTGCACCTGAGCTCGCCTCGCCGGGCTCCGCCGCTGCCGGTGACCCTGACCCTCTATTTCATCTGAGCTTCTTCCTAGGGTCACCGGAGATGATCCAGTGCAACCAGAGGTCTCTGTGGGTCCAGGTGCACCACTCGAGGTCATTCAGGGTCCAGTCTTCACTGCTGAGGAGGCCATGTGCTCTGTCCCAGCGTGGGACCTCCATGGGTGCAGCTTCCCCTCTGCCCGAGGCCATCATGTGGGTTCCTCCTCAGCCTGAGTCTCCGTGGGTGCTGCATCCCGGCCAGGGACCCTCGTGGGTACTATGCCCCAGTATGAGCCCAACGTGGGTGCTGCGCTCCAGCATGGGCGCTACCCCTCCGCCAGGGGTCCACCAAGGGTGCAGCGTTGGCCCAGCCCGGAGCCACAGAAGGTGCTGCAGTGCTCCAGCCCGGAGCCACCACAGGTACTACTACTTTCCAGTCCGAGGCCACCGAGGGTGTCGTGGCCTCTTTTCCTCCTCAGCCAGACGTCATCGTGGTCCCCCTTTCTCCACTGTCAGACAACGTTGTGGTTCCCCCTACTCGGCTCTCCACTCCTTCTTTGAGTACCCTGTGGGAAAGCCGCCTACCGGGCTGCCTCACCTGTTCAGGTGGTTCAAGAACTCAGGCCGGCCGCCAGAGAGACTGAACCGCTGGGTCGGGTGGTCTATGTTCTCCGGCAGGCCACCCAACTCGTACCACCTGGCCGTCCGGCTGGTCTTGGATTTCGGCTGGCCACCTGACTGGCTTCACCTTGTCGTCCTTCGGGCCTAGGGCTTTGGGCTGCACCCTGAACTTTAGAGGTCCGTGGGCCTGGGGCCTTTATCCTGTGTTTTCTGGTGTGGGTCCTGAGCAGGGTTGTTTTTGTTCCCTCCTAGCCTGTTGTCCCCACCACTTGCCCTGGGTAGATAATTGTGTTTCCTGCTGTGAGGGGGGGCAGGTTTTTCATTTTCTTTTGATGTTACCTTGGGGTGTCTGGGATCCACTCCTTGAGAGGGGGGCTCTGTCATAAACTGAGCTTGGGTGTTCTCCCAAGCTCAGTTTCATGGTTTTTCTCTGTTTTCATATTTATCTGTTGTATTGTTATGCCGTTTGAGTATTATACTGCTTTCCATTTTCCTTGTTTTTGTTCAGTCCGTTTTTCCGTGTCTTGTTTTATTTGCAATTTATTTCCAGTCTGTTCTGAGTTTGTTTATTTCTTTAATTGGTTCCTTAGGCCAACAGCTGGCAGGCAACTTTTCCTGGTCTACACTTTGCGTAGGCGTTGCCTGTCATTCTGCCAGTCTAACTACTCCCCTCTTATCATCGCCAGCTGATCTCAGTTACTAGTTTTTGTTCCCTTCTCCTGCTCACATGAACCCACACCGGTGATCATTTCATGTTAATGGTTATTCTGCTATTTAAGGACTGCCTGTCTGCACTATTATTGCTGGCTGGCTGGCCGGCTGGCTGGCACAGCTATTGACGCCGCCAAGGACACAGTCCAAGGACGGATTATTTTTTCGCACTTAAGGAGTTGTTCCGAACTCCTTATAAGAACTCCTTATACAAAGATATGGAGTGATGATGGTCAGGTCAGTGGCGGTAATGCACCTGTGGGCTAGTTGCCAAGTGCCAATCAAATCTAAAAGAAGAAGAAGAAGACTATCATTGCTGCACTATTAATTGTCAACTCAGACGTCAACTCATACTTTCTCCAGTGTAGTCCTCCTGTTCTGTTCCTGTGTCCACTGGGCGATGCCGGCCCAGGGACGCCAGCAGTAAGTTTTCTCGTTATTTATATTTTTTGTATAGTTGCACAATTTGCTGGACTTCAGTTCTTTTCCTTAATAAATGCCATGCGTATAATTCAGCGCCTGAGTTTGTCCTTCTGCCCCGAAGGGGCAAACATGACAAAAAGTGTTTTTTCTTTAATCGATTACCTGCAATTATTTTGGACCAAGGCGAGTCAGCTCGGGAACTATCAGAGAAACGGAGGAGAATTTGGCTTTTTCCTATTAATATTAGTAGAGCTGATGCAGTGCCTTTTTTTTATTCCAACTTGCGGGTGCTCTGACCCTTTTGTTATAGGTTTATAGAAATAACAGATTAATAATATTGTTGAAGAGTCTGTGATGCTCTGGACATTTTCACAGATTCATAAGCTCCCTGTTCTGATCAGCTCAGCTGCTGCCACACACACACACACACACACACACACACACACACACACACACACACACACACACACACACACACAGAGCAAAACAAACATCCTTGTTCGTCTGGGCAGCACGGTGGTGCAGTGGTTAGCACTGTTGCCTTACAGCTAGAAGGTTCCTGGTTCGAATCCCCAGGTTGGCAGGGGTTGGAACCTTTCTGTGTGGAGTTTGCATGTTCTCCCTGTGCTGCGTGGGTTTACTCCGGGGGCTCCGGTTTCCTCCCACAATCCAAAGACATGCATGTTAGGTTAACTGGCTGTTCTAAATTGTCCCTAGTTATCTGTTTCCTATAGGCCCTTAGAATAGAGGGTTAGTATTGGTGAAAGCGCTTTGAGTGGTCTTTGTGACTAGAAAAGTGCTATGTAAGTGCAGGTTAGTTAGTTAGTTAGTTAGTTAGTCTAACGGGACCTATCGGGGATCTGTCCAAGCCAACTTAAGAGTCACAATTTCAAGCTACAAGATATCATGACATGCCAAATCACTATTTAGCCCCCCTTGCCAAGTTCTTACCTTTGACCTGCAGTCTGTAAAATCAATTGTGTCCACACAGGTGAGACAGAAAATGTCTCCTTATGCTCAGCTACGCAGATGCTTCTAATCATTCTGGCTGAGTAGACCTCCATATGGACCACATTTGGATCCTGCTCACCTCCTGTTTCCTTTCCAATGAAAGAAGACTCCAAAGAAGAGTAAAACAACACTACTTTATTCTTGAGGCTGCTGGCAGGAAACCAGTAAAGCCGGGACACTCTGTGCCAAGCTAGCTGCTAAAGCTAACCTTAGCTGGAGTTAAGGCTTTTCCAGAACGACGCTGAGATCCAGACTTCACCAGCATTCAAGAGTGTCTCTCGCTTGGGAAGTCTTAATTCTTCTGAACTTCAGCTGAAGAAAATGATGGAGTAGTAACCCAAGGTTTGCTGTTCTGATGCCAAAATATCAGAACACCGGCTAATTAGCCTGTGGCTTTGAGGATTACAAGTAGCTGGGAGTCTACAACTCAACTGCTTATTGTTAACAATGAGGGATAATGATTAGATGCCAAAACAACGATGTCTAACCTCATCTGAAAGCACCTGGACAGGTGAGTGTGCTGAATGAAGCCAGCCTTTAGCTAATGCTAAATCAAATTAGATCACATATAAAGAAAAATAAAACAAACAAAAAAAAACTGAGAGCAAAAACAGAGAAAAACAAACAGGAGAAATTAAGTTGAGGGCTCTGTGAATTATTTATGGGCTGATGCGGATAAGCATGCATGATAAATGTTATGAAGGTCAAGAAATATATTTAGCTTCGTACATGTCTGGCTAGGTGATGCTAGCCCCCTTCTCCATGTCTTTTGGCCAGTTTTGCTTTGGAATGAGATGGGGGCCTGCTTCTCAATTAAAGCTAATTTGTTGTCATACCACTGTCTGTCACGCCGCGCCATTCATCAGCGGCGCCACCTGCTCATGCACCTGCTACTCGTCAGCGGCGAAGGATAAAAGCCGCCTCGCCCTGAGCGTCGGCCTGAAGCCGTAGACTTCATTCCTCTTTCATGGGCTTCTACCACATTCTCTTCAGCATCCTCATCTCCGGTAAGAAAATCGCTTACCTCATCTCTCCAGTCTGCTCCCCTGTGCACAGGTGGATTCCTCGGCGGCGGACTATCCCGTCCCTCGTCTCTCCTCGCTGCTGCACCAAGCCCTGCAGGTGGCTGTCTCCCGGGCTTCCATCCTTGAAGCGCCAGTCATCTGTCCCAACAAGTAAGCTTCTCTCCCTCGCCTATTCTCCTCCTGTGTTGGTGTGTGCTCATCACCCTGTGTCTGATTTCTCCCATAGGGTTGCCGGCTGAACGGTCTCCTGCCTCTGGGTCCGAAGCAGACGCCACCACCAACACATTAACATTCCGCAGACACGCACCCAAACATCCCTGTTGTTAATAAACGGTTTGAACTACTCTGAGCCTGTGTGTGTGCGTCTCCTGAGCCGAACGTTATGTCAGTACGGCTTCAGCAGAGCGGCTCGGCAGACGGCGGGCTCGCACACCGGTTTACCATCCTCGAGGCTCGGGTGGATCAGATTGTTTATCAGCAACAGGTGGTTCTTAATCAATTATTAGAACTAACTAACCGATTGAACCGCTTGGACCCCCAACAGCCGTTCCTCCCGACTCGCCAGGGTGGCGCGGCTCCTGCTGTTCCAGCGGCCGTCCAGCCGGCTCCAGTGGCACCGGTTCGGCTCACGCCGATTCCGACCCCCGCCCACTTTAGCGGTAAGCTCGGCAGAGCGCGGGGGTTCATTATGCAGTGTGAGTCCGTGTTCCACCGTGTGCCCGGAGATTTTCCCTCGGATCACAGCCGAATTGGTTACATAGGGAATCTTCTGGAGGGGCGTGCGTTAACTTGGACCTACGCCGTAATGGCGAGGCCCAGTTATGCCACCCTCACCTATGACCAATTCGTGAGGCGCTTTCTGGAGGTCTTTGACCATTCTCAAACCGAAACGGTCCAGGTCGATCGGCTTCTCGCTCTCCAGCAGGGAAGCCGGTCGGCAGCGGACCACTCGGTCGACTTCCGGGTAGCGGTGGAGGAATTGGGCTGGGAGGAACGCTCCCTCTGTGGCCTGTTCCTCCGCAGCCTCAATAGTGATCTGAGGGATGAACTGGCTGGTCGGGATATCCCTGGGACGCTAGCGGAGCTGACGTCCTTAGCGATAAGTTTGGATAACAGGCTGCGCGAGCGCTCCTCGGGGCGGAGGTCTTCTTCTTCTCGCCTTTGTGGAGCCTCGCCGCACCTGTTCCAAGCTCGCCCCCTGGCGGCGCCGCCAGCATCGCGCCCCGAGGAGTCAGAGCCGATGGTGACGGGCTGGACTAAACTTTCCCCTGTGGAGAAACAACGCCGCCGTGAGTTGGGCCTCTGCATGTATTGCGGAGGCGACCAACACACCGTGGAGCGTTGTCCACGGAAAGCCAGTCGGTGGGGTCCGCGAGTCACTGTTGGAAGCCTCGCGGATGTCAATCGGTTAGGATCACTCACTCAATTGAAGCTGCCCATCCGTTTCTGCCATAACCCCACTGGGCACCTCACCCACGCACTGGTGGATTCGGGCGCAGAAGGCAGCTTCATTTCACAAAGCCTGGCAACCCGATTGGGCATCCGCTGCCAGGCACTCAACACTCCCATCTCCCTAATCCACCTCTCCCGTGCCACCCTCGGGAGAGTGACACATCAAACTGTCCCCCTACCGGTCATCATCTCGGGAAACCACCGGGAGGAGATGACCTTTTACGTCCTTCCCAACTCTGTGTCGCCCGTCATCCTGGGGTATCCCTGGCTCCGCCTTCACAATCCGGTCCTGGATTGGAAATCAGCTGGGATATCGGCATGGAGTACGTTCTGTATGGGCACCTGCCTTCAGTCCGCTGCCTGCTCTCCGTCCGCTCCTCCCCCTGCGACGGACGCTGCACCCCCGGACCTGTCTCTGGTGCCCCCAGAATTTCACGACCTGGGTATGGTGTTCAGCAAAGCGAAAGCTATGTCTCTCCCCCCTCATCGGCCCTATGACTGCGCCGTCAACCTCCGCCAGGGGGCTCCCTTACCTTCTGGTCGCCTTTACAGCCTGTCTGCGCCGGAGAAGGAGACGATGAACGCCTACCTGAAGGAGTCATTAAGTGCTGGGATTATCCGCCCATCATCGTCGCCCGTGGGGGCAGGGTTCTTCTTCATGGGAAAGAAGGATGGGTCCCTCCGCCCTTGTATCGACTACCGGGCCCTCAATAATATCACGGAGAAGGACCGTTACACCCTGCCTCTCATGGACACTGCTTTCCACTCCCTCCAGGGGGCGACCTGGTTCACCAAGCTGGACCTACGCAGCGCTTACCACCTCGTCCGGATCCGGGAGGGAGATGAGTGGAAAACGGCCTTCCGTACCCCGAACGGCCACTTTGAATACCTGGTGATGCCGTTCGGGTTGACCAACGCTCCTGCAGTCTTCCAGCGCCTCATTAATGACGTCCTCCGGGACTTCATTGGCCTTTTCGTGTTCGTCTACCTGGACGATATTCTCATCTTCTCCAAGTCCAGGGATGAGCACCAGGTCCACGTGAGGCGGGTCCTCCAAAGGCTGCTGGAGAATCGTCTGTACGTTAAGGCAGAAAAGTGTGAATTTTACGCCAGGAGTACGTCCTTCCTGGGGTTCATCATCGCCCACGATAAGGTGCTCCCCGACCCAGAGAAGGTAAAGGCGGTGGTGGAATGGCCCACACCTGCATCCCGGAAACAGGTGCAGCAATTTGTTGGCTTCGCCAATTTCTACCACCGCTTTGTCCCCAACTTCAGTGCCATCGTTGGACCACTGACCCGCCTCACGTCCCCGAAGGTCCCGTTCCGGTGGACCGAAGAGGTCGCTGCCGCCTTTGAGGCGCTGAAGGCGGAATTCTCCTCCTCCCGGGTCCTTCGCCAGGTCGACCCCGCGTTGCAGTGCATTGTAGAGGTAGACGCTTCGGACACGGGAGTGGGAGCAGTGCTGTCCCAGCGGTCGCCGGACGATGGCGCCAAGCGACCGTGCGCCTTCTTCTCCCGGCGCTTGTCCCCGGCGGAGAGAAACTACGATGTGGGGGACAGAGAGCTCTTGGCCATCAAGCTCGCCCTGCAGGAGTGGCGCCACTGGTTAGAGGGGGCGAACCTGCCGTTTGTGGTCCTCACGGACCACAAGAACTTGGAATACTTACGATCTGCCAAGCGCCTGAACGCCCGCCAGGCGCGCTGGTCCCTGTTCTTCGCCAGGTTCCAATTTTCCATCACCTTCAGGCCTGGCTCTAAGAACGTCCTGCCTGACGCCCTCTCCAGGCAGTTCGCCCCCGTGGAGTCGGAGGAGGCGCCCCACTCCATCCTGCCCAGGTCGTGCGTCGTGGGAGCCATCTCGTGGGACATCGAGAGCAAGATCCGGAAGGCACAGGAGGTGGAATCTGACCCTGGCGGCGGACCGGAGGGGAGGCTGTTCGTGCCATCCGCGGTCCGAGGAGAGGTCATCCACTGGCTCCACACCTCCAAGCTCACCTGTCACCCTGGCACCTCCCGGATGATAGATCTCCTCCGACGGTCCTTTTGGTGGCCAGGCCTGCGGAGGGATGCAGCCCGCTACGCCCGGGCTTGCCCAATCTGTGCCACCTGCAAGTCGGGAAATGCCCCTCCAGCGGGTCTGCTCCAGCCCCTGCCCGTCCCTGGCAGGCCCTGGTCGCACATCACACTGGATTTCGTCACCGGACTCCCCGTCTCCAACTCCTATGACACCATCCTGACCATCGTGGACCGCTTCTCCAAGGCCCTGCACTTCGTCCCCCTGCGAGGCCTCCCTACTGCCCTGGAGACGGCGGACCTCCTCGTCCAACACGTGGTCAGGCTGCATGGGATTCCGGTGGACGTGGTCTCGGACCGGGGCCCCCAGTTTTCATCTGAGGTTTGGAGGTCTTTCTGCAACGCCATCGGAGCCAAGGTGAGCCTCTCCTCCGGCCATCACCCCCAATCCAACGGGCAGTGTGAGAGGACCAACCAGGAGCTGGAGGCTGCGCTCCGCTGTGTGTCCAGATCCAAACCCACGTCCTGGAGCAACCATCTTGCCTGGGTTGAATATGCCCACAACACCGCTTGCTCTTCTGCTACAGGGATGTCCCCCTTCAAAGCGTCCCTGGGTTACGACCCCCCGCTGTTTCCGGAGCAGGAGAGTGAAGTAACTGTCCCGTCAGTTAGGGCCCATCTCAGGCAGTTCCGCTCCACCTGGGCTGCCGCGCGCCATGCGCTATTACGCACAGCGGAGCGCAACAGGACTGTGGCGGACCGGCGTAGGAGACCTGCCCCGGCGTACAGAGTTGGGCAGCTTGTTTACATTTCCACCCAGGACGTCACTCTAAAAGGCGAGAGGAGAAAGCTGGCACAGCGCTTCATGGGTCCCTACCCCATCACCCGGATCGTCAACCCGGTGGCTGTGCGTGTGGCTATTCCCCCCTCCCTCCGCATTCATCCTACTTTCCACGTGTCGAAGGTGAAACTGGCGGTTACTGACCCCCTTTGCCCTCCTCCTGCAGCGCAACCCGCGCCCCGGATGATTGGTGGCCATCCGGCCTGGTCCGCCTCCTCCATCCTGGACTCCCGGCGCCGGGGTCGTGGGTTGCAATACTTGGTGGACTGGGAGGGCTATGGGCCCGAGCATCGACAGTGGGTGCCCCCGTCGTTTGTGTTGGACCCATCGCTCATCGCGGACTTCCACCGAGCGCACCCGGATAAGCCATCGCCAGGAGGTGCTGCTAGAGGGGGGAGTACTGTCACGCCGCGCCATTCATCAGCGGCGCCACCTGCTCATGCACCTGCTACTCGTCAGCGGCGAAGGATAAAAGCCGCCTCGCCCTGAGCGTCGGCCTGAAGCCGTAGACTTCATTCCTCTTTCATGGGCTTCTACCACATTCTCTTCAGCATCCTATCTCCGGTAAGAAAATCGCTTACCTCATCTCTCCAGTCTGCTCCCCTGTGCACAGGTGGATTCCTCGGCGGCGGACTATCCCGTCCCTCGTCTCTCCTCGCTGCTGCACCGAGCCCTGCAGGTGGCTGTCTCCCTGGCTTCCATCCTTGAAGCGCCAGTCATCTGTCCCAACAAGTAAGCTTCTCTCCCTCGCCTATTCTCCTCCTGTGTTGGTGTGTGCTCATCACCCTGTGTCTGATTTCTCCCATAGGGTTGCCGGCTGAACGGTCTCCTGCCTCTGGGTCCGTAAGCAGACGCCACCACCAACACATTAACATTCCGCAGACACGCACCCAAACATCCCTGTTGTTAATAAACGGTTTGAACTACTCTGAGCCTGTGTGTGTGCGTCTCCTGAGCCGAACGTTATGTCACTGTCTGTCATTATCAAGAGTTTCATAATAAATTTTAGACATTTTCACTTTTTTTTGTTTCATTTTACTACATGATTATCCCCCCATAATGGCCAGTAATCCTGCCTGAAGTCATGTGATCGAAAACCATGAATACAGCCAAACCATTATCAGACATACCGTACTATGGTTGTCTGATGTTTTTTGGGAAATAACGTTGTTTTGCTCTGCATATTGACTTTACATCCTGTTTACAACCTGTAACTGGGGCACAAGCCAGTGCACTCCTAGTGTCAGCCCCAAGTCCGGGTAAATGGGGAGGGTTTATCCTTGCCAAATCAAATATGTGGGTCATCATGAATGAGACATCCAGCCCGGTTCGGTCGAGGCCTGGGTTAACAATGACCACCACGGGTGCAGTTAACCAACAGGGTGCTGGTGGAAATTGGGCTACTGTTGGTCACAGAGGAGAGGTTACAGCATGTTTAGAGGCAGAGACAGAAAAGGAAAGGCGAGATTTGGAGGTGAGAGTAGGGACATTAAATGTAGGGACTATGACTGGTAAAGGGACAGCATCAGCTGTTTGGAGTTGGTGCACTGATGAAAAGTAAGGAGGCAGAGCTCGAGGTAGCAGAGATGCTAGGATTCTCATTAGGAGTAACTAGGATGGACAGGACTAGAAATGAGTATATCAGAGGGACAGCTCAGGTTGAGTGGTTTGGAAACAAAGTAAGAGAGGCAAGGCTGAGATGGTTTGAACATGTGCAGAGAAGAGATAGTGGATGAAGGATGTCGAAGATGGAGCTGCCAGGCAGGAGGAAAAGAGGAAGAACACAGAGAAGATTCATGGATGTAGTGAAGGAGGACATGAAGAGGATTGGTGTTATAGAGGAAGATAGAAGGGATAAGGTGAGACCAGCGGTGTCCTATCATGTGCCATGGAGGGCCAAGATCCTGCAGACTTTACCGCCAACCAGTGTCTTCAGCAGCAGATTCCACTGAATTTCTTCCCACTGATTGCTGATAAATGAAAACACCTGCTGAAGAGACTGGGTAGAAGAGAAAACCTGCAGGGTCTTGGCCCTCCATGGCACATGATTGGACACCCCTGGGGTGAGACTGTCATGATCTGGACATCATGTCCACACTTTCTGCTGCTTTTGAACCATTTGCACCATTATTGTCTCCCTGTTATCATTTACATTATGTTCCCTGTTTTCCAGCATCAGCGTTTACCTTTGAATGTTTCCCTCACCTTTAGCCGCTCAGTATGTTTCTGTTCAGCCTCTGATTAGGCCCAGCTGGTTTGTGTTTGGTAATCACCAGTTGCCTTTATTAGTTGTCCTTTCCTGTTGCCTGGTGCTGGAACATTGTTAGTTGCTGTCAGTGTTGGGCAAGTTACTAAAAAATAGTAACTAGTTACAGTTACTAGTTACTTCTTTTCAAAAGTAACTGAGTTATTTACCAGTTACTGCATGATTAAAGTAACTAGTTACTTGGAAAAGTAACTTTCACATTACTTTTAAATGCATACTTAAATCATCTTGCACACATAGTAATTTAATTAATGGATTATATTAGGGGCTTATTAATGTCAGGCTGAAAACAGACTGTTTCAGACAGAGCTTTTAGAACATGTTCAGTCTGCTTTATCCTGCCTTGAGAGCTCTTATTGTGGAAAAAATGGAAGAAAATCAACACAAAATTGCCACAAATTTCCTCATTTTGGACTGAGAAATACGGTTTGTAGCGTGAGACAGAGGGAAAAAGAGAGAGAATCACTCCAAAAAAGTGAGTTGGCAACACTGCATAAAGCTGTCAAGGTTTCTTACATTTATGATTATGGATTTAATCCGATGTGCAGTGATGCAAAGAAAATGCCCATTATCCACAGTCCAAATGTCTGCTGTGACAGACACATGATCCAGTCCCTTATATTCCTTTTGGAGATCAAAATCCATTTTTGAATAATCTTTATCCAGGTAGCAAGTAAGTGTGTTTTAACTTCAGTGGCTCACAGTCTCAGCTGTCTGATGGAAAATGACTGTTATCAGATCATCAGTCTGTAACGACATATCTGGCAATCAGTCGGTTTAATTCTTGCTGGGTCACAAACTGTTCAGATCCATACCTGTGCTTGAAATCCAGCATGGCTGTTCAGATAGCGTAAATCCACTAATAACACGGTGCTACCATAGCATAGCACTAGCTTTGATGTTGTTGCTGTTCAGGCGCTTCTGAAGATTGCAGTCGATCTCACACGGCCCACCAATATGCTTTTGTCCTTAACTGCAACAAAAGAAAAATAATCTGTCTATTTCCACAAAACCAAAGTAGCTTCATCTTTTCCCAGCAGAAGTAAGCTCCATTTGCGGCTGCTGGCTGCAGCTGTGAAGAAGCTCTTTGCAACATTGACTGACAGCGCGTTAGCTACGTAGGGTCAGTTTGTATTTGTTTGTGCTAAAAATATCTATCCATATTAATAAAACAAGTAATGCGAGTAACACATCTGATGAAATTTTAGTAACTGTAACGCATTACTGAATTTTTAAGCAGTAATTTCATTACACAGAACATTTCTGCAAAAGCAGCAGCGTTACAGTAACGGGTTACAACACTGATCGCTGTACAAGTCGTACCTCTGGTGGCCGTCTTGTTCTTTTATTACAGGTTGACAAATAAAATTTTTGAATCTTTGAAAAGGCAAGTACTATTTTTCTCATTTTTTAAAGTTTAATAATGAAAGGTCTTGCCTTGTTCCGAGTAAGGAGACTCAGCAGCCACTTCCTATTTCTGTTGAGCCCTCACCTTTTGTTTTTGCTGCTGCCTCCATCCATCCTCACCTGTTTCTCCCCTCTCCTCTCCCCCGAGCTTGTCATGTGGTGTTCCATCAGCTGCCTCCACATCGTCTGGGTTTCAGTCAGCTGCCTCCACCTCATATGCTGTTCCGTCAGCTTCTTTGTCCCAGAGCTCCTCATCTGCTGTCTGTCAACTTCTCTGCTCCAGAGCTTCTCTAGGAGCTGTTCCACCAGCTCTTCAGCTCCTGAGCACCTCTACTGCTGCCACATCTTCTACTGCTCAGCTTTCAATTGCCTCACCCGCAGTTGAGCTTCAGACCGCAACATCCACTGCTCCTACAGTGTCTCCTGAGGTCATCACATCACCAGCAGCTTTGCCAGAGACTGTCATCCCAGCAGCAGTGGACCAGGAGTTAAGGCAAGTGCTTTTTCTTTTATTTTTAACATCCATTTGTGAAAAGACTTTGCCTTACTTCTGGTGGGGGGACCCAAGTGCTGTCCCCATCTGCCTCTGAGTCCTCTCCACCAGTCTCTGCTGTTGACAATTATTGTGTGGGCCTGACACCAATATGTGTTTTTTCCTCCCTGTCTGAGGTGGCTGCATCGGGGATTGAATTCCAGGTTCTCGAGCACGCCGCTCGCCAGCCTTCATCGTCGTCATCTGGGCTCACCATTTGCCAGCCTTCGCCATCTGAGCAGTACGCTCCACCTTTGTACGCTCCACCTTCGTTGTCCGAGCAGTACGTTCCACCTTCGTAGCCTGAGCAGCACGCTCCACCTTTGTCGCCTGAGCAGCACACTCACCTTTGTCGTTTGAGCAGCACGCTCCACCTTTGTTGTCAGAGCTGCAGGCTTCACCTTTGTCGTCTGAGCTGTACACTCCACCCTGGTCATCAGAGCTGCACGCTCCACCCTGGTCATTAGAGCAGTCGGCTCCACCCTGGTCGTCAAAGCAGTCCACTCCACCCTGTTCATCCGTCTGGTGGTCCATGGACTTTAGCAGACCACCCAACATGCTGGGTTCATCCGTCTGGTGGTCCTTGGATTTTAGCAGTCCACCCGATGCACCCCTTCCTCCATCTGGTGGGCCATGGACTTTGGTAGGCCACCCAAAATACCTCATTCTTCCGTCTGGTGGTCCATGGAATTTGGGATGCCACCCGACGCATCATACACTTCCATCTAGTGGTCTACAGACTTTGGAAGGCCACCAGACCCACTCTTTTTTTTGGTTTGGGTGCCATGAACTCTGGGTGGCCTTCTGATCCACTCTGCTCTTTGGTTGGGATGTCCTTGGACTGTAGTTGGCCCTCCCACCCACCCTGTTTTCTTGTCTGGGGGTCCATGGACTTTCACCCCCCCCCCCAACATGCTGTTCCTCACCGAGTGGTGGTCCCTGGACTCCAGCCACCTGATGAACTGTTTTTGTTTTGTTTTCATATTGACTCTTCCCCTCCAGCCCGTTGTCCCCCTCCACCTGCCCGATTTGGTGTTTCTTGTTTTTCTTTTTGGGGTATCTGGAATCCATCTTTTTTTTTGGGGGGGGGGGGGGGCGGGGTGCTGTCATGATCTGGACATCATGTCAGTGCTTTTTGTTGCTTTTGAACCATTTGCACCATTATTGTCTCCCTGTTATCATTTACATTATGTTCCGTTTTCCAGCACCAACATTTACCTTTGAATGTTTTCCTTACCTTTAGCCGCTCACGTATGTTTCTGTTCAGCCTCTGATTAGTCCCAGCTGTTTTGTGTTTGGTAATCACCAGTTGCCTTTATTAGTTGTCCTCTTCTGATGCTTGGTGCTGGAACATTGTTAGTTGCTGTACAAGTCATGTATGGGTTGTACCTCTGGCGCCCGTCTTATCCTTTTATTACAGGTTGCAATCCAGTTTTCTTTTTCCTGGTTGTGTAATAAATCCTGGTTTGTGTTCTACACCGTACCCACCTTAAGGAGTCATTTACTGTCTGCCTGAGGCAGCCCATGACAGAAACGAAGGCAGATGATCCACTGTGGCAACCATTTTTAAATTCATCAGTTCAAAAATCACAGAAAGAAAATTGTTTTTACATGTAAACAAACAAAATCAATCCTTTCTCTTCCTGAGCAGGATTGTAGCAGTGGCAGTCACATTGAAGCCTGCACAAGATTGCACAGCACTTATACTTACGTCATCTTAATTTCCTGGCATATTGTTGAAAGCATTTCCTCACCTTGTCATGAACTGAGCTTGGGAGAACATCCAAGCTCAGTTCATGACACACCTTTGAAGTCATGTTTTTCTGTCTTTGAATTTTCAGAATATTTATTTACAGTGAGCTCAGTACTTTTTCAGAACCTGAATCATTCCTTCTTTCTACCTGCATCAGCATTGAAAGCCACTGCATAATGATTCTCACTTCTGCTCACACAATATAAACTGTAAAGTTTAACGACCAACAAAACAAAGTGGTAAACTTTTTAAAACTTGTGTCACATTGTTACAGGATCTTTTGTTTTCTAAGTGCTTGACAGAATTGAGGGTTTTGTTTTTGTTTTTCCGCAGATTGTTTGCAACACGCATATTTATGCATTGCAAACTAAATAGAGGGTGCAGCTTAATACTGACAGTCGCCTCCTGGATGTAGTCTGAAGAGACGTCACCTGTGCTGGAGATTGAGGAGGTGCTTGTCACTGTTCCTCAGGCTGTGACACATGTCTTGTTGGGGCCGGCAAGGTTCCTGACTGTCTACACCCCCCAATTGCTATATTTCACAGTGCAGGAGAGGAACATGTTTGCTTTCTATGCGCTCCACAGCCTCCTTGTTCTCTTCTCTCACTGTAACACGGCAGTATTTCAGCATACCAATAACACGGGCTGTGGGGGATCCTCTCCACCTCACCGTGATGCCAACCATCCAGGTGTGACTTCATGTCAGGGAGCAATCTCACTACAGCCACAAATACACCCACCGCCTGACTTTGCAATGCCAGCCCCTCCTAGTATTCTGCTGTACTCAGAAATAGTTGTTGAACACACTGCATGTAAACATTTGCTATATTTTATACGTAATTTCTGTTCAGTTTACTGCAGGCAGGTGTCATACACATTTGCACATTTAAATATTCATTTTTTGTTGTAAAAGCAAAAGTACATTGCTTACTTGACTCTCGGAGAGAGTGGGTGTGAAGGTGAGGGCGGGATTAATGGACAGAAAAGAGAAGGTTTAAAATACAGCACTTTTGCAATTTTACAGTTACGGCTCATTTGAAGCCTGCACCGACAGTATGTGGAAATATTTTTCAACATTTCTTCAGTCTTTTGTATTTTGAAAAATGCATTTTTTTTAATACTGTCAAATCCATCTTGAAATTAGCTGCTGACAAAGTCTTCCAAAATAAGAAGATCTGAGAATAAACTTTTTAAAAGGCTTATTTCCTGGTGGAGGCTGCTGGTCCCACCAGTGGGTGTCAGGTGATTGACAGTAGAGCGTAATGTAATGTGTGCACTGACATGAAAACGCTCATCTTTGTCACAACAGAATAACAATAAAACAAGCCATGAGATGACTATGAGATGATTATGACTTCATGCTGATTTTTTTTTTTTTTTTTACAAAAATGAATGACAGTACATGTCAGCGTCTATATTTAGGCAGGTAATCGCAGACACGTCCAACTGTCAGGAGGGTGGGTGAACCTACAGGAATGGAACATAATTAGATCACGAATAAAACCAAAACTGAATTGAAATACTGTAGATCATTTCATTTGACATTAATGTAAACAGATTTATGCAGGTGGGTAGTGGTGTAGATCACGTAAATACAAGTATATGGAAGTGTGCCACATGCAGACTAAGGAAGCAGAGGGGTGGTTCCCGTGGAATGTTGTTTTCAAAAATTTTAGTTTTCATTTAAAATGTACCTGCAGGTGATTGTAGAAGTACAGACAAGTAAGCCCAGATAAACCCAGGAGAAGCAAGACAGAGTGCCGACGAGCAGTGGACTTTTTTGGAAACACTTTCCAGTAAGGGTCCTGTGATAAAGATTTACCAAGACTTTGTAAGTAGGTTATTAATTAGGTAGGTTAGGTAGGTTATTAATTAATACTGTATTAATCATGAATAAGTAGGCTCACTATTTGGCAAGATCAAAAGAAGCCTAGCTGTCTTTTGTGGACTTGGACAAAGCATTCAAAGAATACCTCATGGTTTCTTTTTTTTTGGGGGGGGGGGGGCAGGGTGCTCTGGGAGTATGTGGTATGGAGATCGCTGCTACGAGCTATCTGGTCCATAGGACTGTTGCGAGAGTTTGGTTCTTATTGCCAACAAACAGTCAAACTTGTCCCCAGTGAGAGTTGGACTGCCCTTTGTCAATGATCCTGTCCAAAATATTTATGGACAGCATTTTTAGGCACAGCCAAGGAATGGGGGATATGTTTGGTGTGCACATGATCTCGTCTTTGCTGTTTGGAGATGATGTGGTCCTGTTGGCTTCAACAAACAATGAGCTAAGCCGGGTATGGGGGTTATGGGTGGATTGTCCTCTCTGGGCTTGGGTTGAACTCCTGCCCCAAGAAGAAGAGTTCAAGTAGCTTAGGGTCCTGTGCATGAGTGAAGGGAGAATGGAGCAGGAGATTGGCAGACAGATCGGCGCAGCATCTGCAATGATGTGGACGTTGCACCGGTTTGTTGTGGTGAAGAGGGAACTGAGCTCTAAAGCAAAAATGTCAAATCTATGTTTCTACCCTCACCATTGGTCATGAACTTTGGATAGTGATCAAAAGAATAAGATCATGGATGCAAGTGGCTAAAATGAGCTCTCTCCATAGGGTGGCTGGACTCACCCTTAGGGTGCATTCACTGGGACACTGTTTGGTCTAGACCACAGGACTATCCGAGGATAGTTCAGTTCGTTTGGTGCTGCCCGAACGCGCGTTCGAACCTTGGTGCGCACCAAATAAGCGAAGTCTGGTCCGCTTGAAAACGGGGGTCTCGATTCACTTGCAAACGAAGTCTGGTGCACTTCGCTTGCAGTGTGAATGCAAACGGACTATCCAGTGGACCAAAGGGTGGAAATGCCCCTCGGCATTTGTGTAACCATAGCAACACATAGTCTGAGAAGAGGAAGTTGTGTTTACTGTAGCACATTTTGGGTAGAAAGTAACAACAAAGACAACTGCATGAATCCAAGAAATCCTTTTACCGGAGAAAGCCAAGGAGAAAAGTTAAATGTCTCGTTTGCGGTGGACAAACAACCCAGCTGAAGGAAACAGATTTCTGTTTTCAGTCCTGGCCAGTCGATGAGCTGGATTTTTCTTCTTCGCCAAGATTTTTCTTCCTGGTCTGTGGTGGCTTTGGCTACAGTGCCCCAAACGAGCAGTTGTTGTAACTTCATGATGTTGCCCTGGCAGTTTGGTCTGCTGCAGTGTGAATGCAAACCACCAAACGAAGGTGCAAAAATTCTTGGCATTGAACCAAGACCCCCAGACTAGCTTGGTGTGAATGCAGCCTTAAGCTGGATTCATGCTGCACCTCCGCTGTCCATGTACGTGCAACCGGAAATCTCATGTGATGAAATTTATGTCCTCGTCTCCAGTCCGCTAACGTACGCAGGGATCTACTGCGGACGACTGCATGCAGCCCAAATTTTATGACCACGTGGCCTGCCCATGATCTGACCGCATTGATGAAGCATGCGCAGGACTGAACATCCCATTCACGAGGTGGCGCTACCAACACAGCATACAAAGACAAAGTAGATGAGGAAGACAACGAGTAGGCAGAAGACGAGAATAAACATACAAGAATCCTTTTGCAGCAGCAGCAGCTTGAGCGGAAAAGAGCGCTGGAAAATGGTAATTCCTCCTTTCCCTTGAAATGATGCCATTGTTGTTACTACAAAAAAAAAAATGTGCGCCACTCTCGTGTTTGTAACTGGTGAACAAATTGGCGTGTTAGCGCATTTGCGCTACTCATAGGGCTGGGGTGAAACTACAAATAACAGTTGTGCGCATGCATCAACTGCTTGGCCTGGTAGATGAATAAAAGTGAGCATGTACAACACCGCGTGCGAGACAGGCTCGTCCAAAGCACACGTGGACCAAAGTGGACCAGAGGGGAAATGCAGCATGAATAAGGCTTTAGAGACAGGGTGAGGAGCTCAGTTACTATCCAGGAGAGGTTCAGAGTAGAGCCGCTGCTCCTCCACATTGAAAGGAGCCAGCTGAGATGGTTGGGGCATCTAATGCCTCCTGGATGCCTCCCACATGATGTGCTTTGGGCATGTCCACTGGGAGGACACCCTGGGGCAGACCCATGACACACTGGAGACAGTGTCTCCCAGCTGGCCTGGGAATACCTTGGTATCCTTCCTGAAGAGCTGGCAGTAGCTGGGGTAAGGGAAGTCTTGGCTTCTCTGCTTAGACTGCTGCCTTCATGACCTGGACCCCCGGATAAATGGTAGATAACGGATGGATGGGTGATTTATAAAGCATTTAAAACCTAATGATATTGTAACATCCTACTTATAAACTATTTGCAAATCCTTTTAAAGGTGACTCCTTTTATAAAGTGTTACAACTTTTTCACAATATTTTTTTTTATTCAATGACGTGACTCAAGCATGTTTACAAGCATCCTTGTGAGAAATTCAGTCACAGAACCCCAAGTGCATTTTTCCATCTTTGTTTTCACACATTGCAGGCATACACAAGTGTTTACAAGTGTTATGGGGCTCACATCTGTGTGACTACGGCTTTTCTGCTGAGCAAACACAGGCAACAATTTAAGCAGACTGTATTCATATTATTCATATTGAAAACTATTGCACAAAATATATTTCTGAATTCCAAACAATCCCTACCAGTTTATCTTTTCAATATAATTCAAACATATATGTGCATATTGATGCATGCCTGTGCATACAGTCAGACTAAACATATTGGCACTTTTGTGAATATTTTATTCTGTCACTTGTCCATCATGAATAACCTACATGCAACATCAGCTCAGAATGAATGACTTGTGCATATTTGAGGCATAACAGCTTCTTTTTTTTTTTTTTTTAAATTCTGAACTTCATTTCACCTACAGCACTTGTCCTAGCCCCTCCGCTTCAGCCACAGTTCATTCTATGGGGGCAGATCTTCTGTCACTCTCCGAATGTAAGTGTCACAGTTGAGGCAGACACTGCAGGTCAGGCTAATTCAATAGGTCAAAACTGTACAAGACACACTGTGTGGAGAGAGAGTGAGAGACGGCGAGACAGTTCACAGAATCTATTTTTATATTTAATGAGTGCAATATAGACTTGCCACACAATTTAATTTGAAAATGAATACATTTCCAATCCGTTTTACTCATCGATGGAATGATTTAAACTGAGACCGCCAGGGATCAGTGGGATCTGTAAAGCTGCTGGGGAGGAGTATTAAAACACCCCTCAATTAGATGGGTTTTACCAGGAGAATTGGCTCTCGCTTCTTTGATTCCATCTTATTTGGTGGCATAAAAAAAAAGGAGAAATGATGACACTCTGCTCTCTGCTTCTTCTGTCATCCTGGGGATTGCCCTTGAAGCAGGAGCAGCTAGGCAGTCGCTGACTTGCTGAAGGGCACATCAGTAGGATGGGATGCTTGCTCATGCAGAAGTGAAAGGTGGTCCCTGTTGCTCACCGATAATTTCTGGGAAAAGGTGGAGCAGTAACAAGACAGGAAAAAAAAACTGAGGGAGGTGCAGTAAAAATGCAAATGGGCGGTGGGGGGGTGTAACTCAGGAAAGGGAAGAGATGGGAGGTGGAGGGAGAAGACGTGGCAGCCTGCTGGGGGGTATAAAGGCGAAGGGGGCTGAGGTAGGGTGGTGGAAGTCAGGGTGCGGTGGGGGGTAGGGTGTCTGACATCGCCCCCACGGTCATAACAGCAAGGTCTGCATATGGGAGCAGCTGCTTTGCCCTCCGCTTCCTCCCTGGAAATTACGGCTGGAATATTAATTGCCCCTCTAATTCTGCTTATCGTGGCGCTTCGTGATGCTTGGGAGGTTGGGTGAGCCCCATTTGCTTCCCCTGACTGTCTTCCCCAAGCACCTGGAAATCAAAGCTATATCTTTAGAGTAATTTGGTGGATTAGCTGCTACAACCAGCAGTAAAAAAAAAAAAAAAAAAAATCAGCTTGTTTTTTTTTTTTTTTCAAGAGTGGATTTGACTCATTTTACAGCAGAAACAAAAAAAATACAATTCTCCTCTTTTTCCCTTTGATGCAGTCTGCTTCAGTTTCTACCTTTGGCATCACCTGTGCTTCCATCTAAAACTGTCAGCTCATTGTCTGCCATGATATCATCTCGACTGACTGCGGTGCACTTACACAGGAGTTGGGCTAATTTGAAGTAAACTCTGCACAAGTGGCTGAGTCGTTGTTTTGTGACCCTGTTTGTGTTGGATGAGTGCACCGTGTCTCTCTTGGGAGCAGCCTACAGGCATCCCACAGATCTGACACGCAGCTCCGCGCACTCACACAGACACTGAGAGCAAGAGAATAAGAGGGGGAAAGAATATATATATATACACAGTTCCTCAAGAATTTTTGTTGAATACATTATGGTGAAATAAAAAGCTAACTTTATGACAGGCTTCTTTTTTTTCCAAAGGTGGGGTCAAAATAAGAAAAGATAAAACTTGTGATCTACCCACATGCGGGGCAAAGGAACAAGAAGGTTTCTGGGATCATAAATTTACACGATGTGTAATCCAGTTTTTTGTTTGTTTGTTTTTTTGGCACATTGAGCAAACATAATCTTGCAAAGCAATGACCTGAGAAAAATTTACAGTTTGGGAGTTTGGGAGAATTAAACCCCTCCTTGGTGACAGCACAGGGTTGTGGTTGCAAGATCAGAAATTATTCCAAACCTTTATGAATGTACACACCAGGCCCTGCAAGGATCTTTCGGGCTCCCCCACCCGCCTCCATTATCCCGGTGAAGTACCTCGGTGCTCAGCAGGACCTCTCAGATGGCAGAAGCAGCCCGAAAAGTCTAAAGAAGGATAGGAGAGGTGTTGGGGGGATGGGGGGGGGGGGGTGGACTCTGGGGGACCTGGTGTGGAGAGGTGTGTATGCAGTAGAGCAACAGGGAGGCCAGAATTGAGTGTGTGTGGGTTTAATCTGATCTGAGTTCATTCATGTAGAGGAGCTGAAGAGTCATGCAGAGAAGCAACAGTGATCTGCACAAATTATACACTACTGAGAGGAGCAGACAGACAGGGGAGAGTATACGGACGTGTGTGTGGAATTTTAGATGATTTGTGACTGGAGAGAAAAGATGTAGAATCATAATAATAATTAAAAAAAATTAAAACAACTAGAAAAGCACCCAGAGAGTGCATATCTCGGCCAAGGTTCCTCCTGTCCCTCATGGGTCACCTCCAAAATGTAATGGGTCCTTTTGCAGGCCAGGAGCCAGTTCTGGTGAAAATTGCATCAAAGTCTATCCAGTAGTTTTGGAGGATTCTTGCTAACACACTGTGAGAAGATATGAGCCTTGGTGGAGGTTTGCATTCTCAGATCAACACCAAAATGTTATGGTTTCCTCTCTAGGCCAAGGTAGGACCATCTGGTGAAAATTTCATCCAAATTACTCCAGTAGTTTTTGTGTAATCCTGCTAACAACCAGACGGACAAACAGACCACCCCGATTACATTACCTCCTTGGTGGCGGTAAAAATACAAGGTCCTTTGGCAGCTGGAGTCAGGTGGAGTGTAGGTTAACATGTTTAATGTATAGCTACAATGTGTGAAGCGAACAGAGAGGGGTAAACTGAGTATGACAGAGATAAAAAGATCAGTGATTTAGGGTCCATTCAGATGAACATACAGAACCTCCTCCTCCTCCTCTCTCCACCGTCGGCAAACAGCGAGGGTCACCCTTGCGTTCCTCTCTCCTTCCGCTCCTCTGAATCCTCTCGTCATGCTCAGTAATTAAAACCACAGGTGGGACCTGTAACACTGCCTGGCTGCTCCCAGCATGCAACAGGCACCATCTGGTTGAAAGGAGTGGTGTGTTTTTTTTTTCCCTTCCAAACAGGCAGGGGTTAAAACATCAAAGGCCTGGATCTTTGATTGGACCTCAGCGGAGACTGGAGCAGGGTGGGGTGGGGGGGAAATATCCACTGTCTCTCGAATCTTTCTGCAACGCAAAGCGTGAAATGGGAATGCAGGCTTGAGCTTGTAAGCCACGAGGTCAGCTACCTGCCATTCCCACGGGGACCTTTTGGCGTCACTCAACTCTCCCATCCCGGTATCATGTTCTCCAAAAATGCCTGCCTGTGAACCCATTGGAGAGTATTCTCCAAAGACCCCTGCAGAGCTGATTACTTTTGCTTTGGTGCATTCTTTGCTAAAGCGAACATGCTCACTACACCTCGATACATGGCAGAAGTCATGAGAAAACATGCACTGTCTGGGTCACAGCACACCACAGAGCTTTGGAATATGATGAAATCTCATGTCTATTTAGTATGTTTTGCGGTGTTTGAGCCTTTACGCCGAAACAGTAAAACAATTTTTTCTTTTAATTTAGCATGATATAGCACTGCATATAAGCTTTTATTAAAAGAGTGTGGCTTTGAAATCAATATCAGAAATTAAATGTTATGAAGACAAAATCCCTCTCTCAAAGTCTTCACTCTCCCTGCCAGTTTAATAGAGCCTTTATACAAAGAATTATACAGCTGTCTCCAGACACAAGATGACAGAGCAAATTTGAATTATTTTCATTGACAGGAAAGCCAGACTGGAAAAGCTCATTTGAGATCAGAGTAGAGGAGGACGGAGTTTTTACCTGGGGCGTTGGCAGATTGCAGATGTCTGCCTCTGCTTACTCCAGTGAAGCACCATGCAAGCACCATTCATGGAACAGCCCCCCTTAGTAGAGAAATTCACTTAAAGTTTGGTCTCAGCGGAACAATAAAGACCCCAAATGGCATGCCTAAATTTAAGCTAGCATGAAATCCCCCTGCTGCTCCTAGGTGGCTTGCTTTGCCTCCTTTCTCCTCTTTAGTGATGTGACACGTTCTGGGTGTCACAATGCCAATTTGTATTTGCATGTTAGTTTTATGTACCGTGAGGTTTACAGGAGGAATAAAAAAAAAAAGGTCCGTGCGCTAAATGAATGCGTCCCCGTGGTGTGGTTGCATGAGAGAACCAAATGGAGGTGTGTTTGGAGCTGAATGGGAAACGTCGAGCTCAACCGTTACGGCACTAGAGCATCGCAAGGTGATTTTTACACATGAACTCCACACAGTGTCAGGAGAATCAGGTCAGGATGTTGCCCTTTCTGACACGAAACAGCCAACAGGAAATATCTGAGACTGGTGCAGGAGGCAGCCTGACGTGAATGAACCACAGCTAGTGGCTATTTCATTTAGCCTTATTAAAGTCTAACAGAAGGGTATGCAACTTTTGAGCAATTCTGGCCAAAAAAAGAAAGTCTGAATGGAGCAGCAAAAATATTTCAGCCTTCAAATGAAGGTAAAACAGCTGGGTGTCAAGGGTAAACTGATCTGTCAACATTAGTAATCAGCATTTTTCCCTCCTAAATATGCAACTCCTGTCTTGTTTTGTCCTTTGGAGGCTTTTATTTACATAAAGAGATTTTTGTTCCATAAATTAGAAGGGTTTTGGATGAATTTGAGACGTTATTGTTGTAAATATTTTCTCTAATAAATTTGAGATTTTTTTTTCCTCAAAATTTTGAAAATGTATTCTCATAAATTTAAGTTTTTCTGATAAATACAAGATTTTTTTCCTTGTAAATTTGAGATATTTTGTTTGTCTTAATTTTCTTTTAACTTTTTGTCAAAGCTACACTGAACCACTCATTATCATCAAAAGAGCCACAGACTGACTCTACTGCAGGGTCATAGTATATGAAAGAGGTATGCAGCCTGTACATTAGACACATCTTGAGACCTTACACATATATCTCAGAGTGGCGAATGCTGACGAATGTTGTGATTTTTGGGGTTTTGTCAGGGTCGTAAAAAAGTTTGCGATTGTAAAAACTGCTGGTGAACTGCTATGCAAGCTTTTATGAACCCCGACAAAACCCCAGAAATTGCAATATTTGTCAATATTTGTCAGTGTTCACCAACACTCACCTCTCCGTGAGTTACATGCTTTATTCTCAGCATTTTGGTCATCAGTCTTAATAATTTTTTGAAAATGAATGTGAAAAGCCTCAGAATTGCTTGACAAAGTGCACTTGCACAATCGCAGGTTGTGTGGATGTCAGGAGAAAAATGTAATAAATTATGGTTCTCTTCATAAAGGTGCAGAGACATGAATTTGTTTAAACAGTTTATTTTGCAGAACATAAAGTGAGAAGAAAAATAATGACCATGTTTACATGTACAGCAATAAATTGATTATGATTAGATTTCCTTCCCCACCAGAGAGGTGACATTCCACGTACCAAAAGCCAGTTTAGAAAGCTTGGGATCAGTCCGCCAAGGTCTCCGCCTTTGACCGTCACCTGATCCACATAGCACCGGACCCCCATGATCCCTCCTGCAGATGGTGAGCCCACTGGAGAGTGGATCCATGTAACTCCTTCGGGCTGAGCCCGGCCTGGTCCCATAGGTGAAGTGAAAAACCCGGCCACCAGATGCTAGCCATTGAGCCCCTTCCCCAGCCCTGGCTCCAGGGTGGGGCCTCGGTAACCCCATACCGGGCGGGGTACACTGAATCCTTGTTCTAGTATTTATCATGAGAGTCTGTTGGATCGTTCTTAGTCTGGCCCTTCACCCAGGACCAGTTTGTCTTGGGTGACCCTATCAGAGGCAAATTGCCCCGGACAACATAGTTCCTGGGATCACTGGGACACGCAAACCTCTCACCATGATAAGGTGACGATCCATGAGGGGAAGGAGGGGAAGGAGCCTGAGCTGGTACATGAGGTTGAGAGATACCAGCTAGATATAGTTGGCCTCACCTCAACACACAGCTCCAGTTCTGGAACCAGTCTCCTAGAGAGGGGCTGGAGCTTGGCCTTCTCTGGAGTTGACCCGGGCGAGAGGCGACGAGCAGGGGTGGGTATTCTTGTATCCCCCCACCTTGCTGCTGACATGGTTTTGTGACCCAGTGACCACACACAGACTCAAGAATAGATGCAATTAGGTTTATTAACATGTAGAGTGTGTGGATGCATGTGTGTTAGTGTAAGCAGGAACTGCAGGGAACAGAGCAGCACACCGTACGACCTGGGAACCCTAGGAACACACAGAAGCGGTGCAGTTAGTGGCAGGAACTGCAGGTGATAGACAGTTTAGTCAGAGGCTTACTGTATGCAGGGATGGTGAATGGCTCAGGTCCAGTGCGGCAGCTACGGCCAGGAGGACAGCGGCTGCAGACGTAGTTGCAGCTTCTGCTGGTGTGTTGGCTTGGAGGTGGAGATGTAGAGTTGGAGGGAAGGAGAGGAGTCCGCCACCACAGAGCTCCGCCTGTGCACAGGGGACTGATAGAAAGGATGAGTAGAATAGATGGATCTTACATGAGCTGCAGGAGAGGTCCTTCAGACTTCGGTGGCAGCAGGCTTAGAACAGGGTTGACAACAGGCTTTGGCAAGGAAGTTGAGGATGGCAGATGAAGCTCGTCTGGAGCATAGAGCGGCAACTCCACACTGAAGCCTGGGCAGCCCGGTATAAGTAGGTCAGGTCCTGATGGCAAGCAGGTGTGCGCGCAGCTGATGGTAATAGGCACAGAGCAGATCATGACAGTACTGCCCCCCTACGGAACGCCTCTCGGTGGTCGTTCCAACCTACCTGGATGCGTCCGGTGGAAGTCCCTGATGGGGTCCTTATCCAATATGAAGGAGGGACATACCCAGGCTCTCCACTCTGGCCCATAGCCCTCCCAGTCCACCAGGTATTGCAGGCCGTGACCCCGGCGATGGACATCCAGGATGGCGGTGACCTTCCATGCCGGGTCACCGTTGATCACCATCAGAGGAGGTGGAGACCTGGGAGGGGGACACAGAGGGCTGCGTCGCCCTCACAGCCGATGGTAGCACCTCAGGTGTGCTCGGACAGATGGGACGGCGATGTCACTGTCCTCCTCAGGAAATAAGGGAGGGGTGTAACCCAGCGAGGCCTGGAAAGGAGACATACCGATGGCCGAGGACACCGTCGAGTTGTGGGCATACTCAATCCAAGGCAGATGTGAGCTCCAAGATACAGGATTGGCGGTAGCCACACACTGCAGTGCAGCCTCCAGCTCCTGCTTAGTCCGTTCACCCTGGCCATTGGACTGGGGGTGGTAACCAGACGACAGGCTTACCATAGCCCCAAGGGCGTTGCAAAATGACCTCCACACCTGGGAGGTAAACTGGGGCCCCCGGTCGGAGACGATGTCCAGGGGAGTCCCGTGCAGCCTCACCACATGCTAGATGAGAAGGTAAGCTGTCTCCCTAGCCGTAGGTAGCCCCTGTAGAGGAACGAAATGAGCAGCCTTGGGAAACCTGTCAATAATGGTGAGCACTATGGTGTAGTTATTAGAAGGTGGGAGGCCGATGACGAAGTCCAATGCCACATGGGACCAGGGTCTGCCGGGAGTAGGGAGAGGATGGAGCAGCCCGGCTGGAGAGGAAAAGGATGATTTGCCAGCGGTGCACTGGGGACAGGCACGAACATAGTCCCCAACATCCTTCTGGAGTGAGGGTCACCAAAATGTTCTTCGCAGAAGCTCCTCTGTGCGTCTCCTCCCTGGATGACAGGCGAACTTGGAGGCATGGGCCTAATGAATGACTTCAACCCGGGCGGCCGAAGGAACAGCTTACCCACTGGCCCCCTGTCCGGGTCCATCTCTGTCTCTTGCGCCCTCCGGACCTTCTCCTTGATGCCCCACGAGACAGCGCCCACGACACAGGAAGGAGGAAGGATGGGGTGATTCTCAGGGACCATGACATCCATGGCGAACTGCCTGGAGAGGGCGTCCGGCTTGGTGTTCTTGGACCCGGGGCAGTACGTGGTGGTAAAATCAAAGCGCCCTAAAAACAAGGACCAGCGGGCCTGGCAAGTATTCAGGCGCTTGGCTGTCCAAAGGTACTCCAGGTTTCTGTGGTCCATCCAGACCACAAATGGCTGAGAGGCCCCCTCCAGCCAATAGTGCCACTCCTCCAGTGCAAGCTTGACTGCCAGGAGCTCTCTGTCACCGATGCTGTAATTGCGTTCCGCCGGGGACAGCCACCGGGAGAAGAAGGCACACGGTCGAATCTTGCCATCCATCGGGGAGCGCTGGGACAGGACGGCACCCACTCCTGAATCCAAGGCATCCATCTCCACAAGACACTGAAGAGCCGGGTCCACCTGAGCAAGGATCAGGGAATCAGAGAACCATTTCCTGAGAACTGAAAAGGCCGTAGCCACCTCCTCCATCCATTGAAAGGGGACTTTGGGTGAGGTGAGGCACATCAAGGGGAGAGCCAGAATGCTGTAGTCCTTTATAAAGCGGCGGTAAAAATTAGCAAACACCAAAAACTGCTGGAGCTGCTTCCTGGAGGAGGGAGTAGGCCATTCCACCACCACCTTAATCTTACCGGGATCTGGGAGTATCTCATTGTGAGAGATGATGAACCCCAGGAAGGACATCTTGGGGGCATGGAACTCATACTTCTCGGCTTTGATGTACAATTTATTCTCCAACAGCCGCACATGCACCCGATGTTCATCCAAGGACTGAGAGAAGATCAAAATATCATCAAGGTAAACAAACACAAACACACCCAGAAAGTCCCTCAACACATCATTAATAAGGCGCTGAAACACCGCTGGAGCATTGGTCAGACTGAAGGGCATCACCAGATATTCAAAGTGACCGCTGGGAATCCGAAACCCTGTCTTCTACTCATCGCCCTCCTGGATCCGCAGCAGATGGTAAGCATTGCGGAGATTCAGCTTGGTGAACCAAGACGCCCCCTGGAGGGAGTCGAAGGCAGTGTTGAGCAAAGGAAGGATGTATTTGTCCTTGATGGTGATATTATTCAGTTCCCTAAAGTCGATACATGGCCTCAATGAACCGTCCTTCTTGCCAACAAAGAAAAATCCCGCCCCCACCGCCGAAGAAGATGACCAAATTATGGCAGAGCTTAAACAGTCCTTAATATAAGCCTCCTAAGCTGTAAAAGCAGCTCGACGGTAGCGGGGCTCCAGGACGGAGGTTAGTGGCACAATCATACGGGCGGTGGGGGGGAAGAGACAGGGCCTGGGTCTTGCTTAAAGTGGCTCCGAGGTCATGGTATTCTGGGGGAACTCTAGACAGGTCGGGGGCGGGGCAATGGGAGCCCCCAAGTGCATGGATGGTGAGCAAGCGGCTGATTGTAGGCAGTTACCGAGTCAAAATGAACTCCAGGACATCACACTCCCAGTGCGTCAATCAATAGACAGGTTATGGAGGCGCAACCAGGGGAAACCAAGAATGATTGAGGACGAGGAAACCGGTAGAATGAGGAACTGCAACCCTTCCCGATGATTACCAGAAATGGTGACCGATACTGGGGCAGTCTGCTGGGAAACTACAGCCATAGGAGCCTTGGACAGGGCAGTGAGACGTAGTGGGGACTTAAGTGAGTGACAAGGAAGGCCCAACTGGGTTGCCAGATCTCTAGAAATAAAACTCTGCTCTGCCCCTGAGTCGATCAATGCATGCGTGAGAATCTCTTTATGTTTGTGCATGAACCGTATAGGAAGGAGGAATCTAGAGAGGGGATTTGGCTGATGTGAGTCCGTGAGTCCCCCTACTGTGACGCATGGACTCCCCCTTTTGGCCGAAGATGACAAGATGCTACTTCATGCTCCTCACTCCCACAATAGAGACACAACCCCAACTCACGGCAGCACTGTTTCTCCGCCGGAGACAACCTGGACTGTCCCACTACCATTGGTTCCGGGGTCTCAGGGGAGTCGGAGGGAGGAAGAGCCAATAGGGAAGACTGAGGGGAGTGGCGAAACTGGGCACCTGAGCGACCGGAAGATCTCCATTCCGCTGCCCATTCCCTTAACCTATTATCTAAGCTAATGGTTAGGGAAATTAGCTCGGATAGCCTAGTTGGCTTTTCTAAGGGCGCTAGCTCGTCCCAAAGGCTAGGGCTGAGGCTCCTGATGAAAATGCTACACAGGGAAGCGTCCTCCCACCCAACCTCAGTAGCCACCACCTGGAAATCGACGGCATAGTCAGTCACGGATTTGGCACCCTGTCTCAGATTTAGCAACCGGGAGGTAAGCACACTGTCTCCGTTGGAATGATCAAACACTTCATTAAACTCCCCAATGAACTGGCTATAAGTCAAGCTAGCATAGTTAGCTCTAGCCATAACATCATAAGACCAAGCTAATGCTTGCCCTTCCAGTAAATTAATCATGTAGTCAATCTTGCTATGGTCTGTGGTAAAGTCCCCGGGCACCCGCTGGAATACTACCTCGCACTGCAAAACAAAACCCCTTGCCTCCCCTAGCTTACCGTTAAAGCGGTTGGGAGTTGGGACGAGGGTTAGCCGGGCAGGAGGCCCCTGTCTGAACTGGTTAGCCAGGGTGTTAGTGGGAGCTGAGGAGATACTTGGGGCAGGAGAAGCCGGGAAAAATGCCTGGGAACCAGTTAGCCAGCCCAGCTGGTCTGTAACACAAGCTAATTGGGTGAGTATGGATTGTTGCTGATAAGCCAATTGATCCATTTGAATCTCCATGTTATTAATCCGGCGCACCAAATCGCTGTCAGCTGGGTCATTCTGGCAGAGTTGTACTGACATGGTTTTGTGACCCAGTGACCAGACACAGACTCAAGAATGGATGCAATTAGGTTTATTAGTGTGTAGAGTGTGTGGATGCGTGTGTGTTAGTGTAAGCAGGAACCACAGGTAACAGAGCCGCACACCGTACGACCTGGGAACCCTAGGAACACACAGAAGCGGAGCAGTTAGTGGCAGGAACTGCAGGTGATAGACAGTTTAGTCAGAGGCTTACTGTATGCAGGGATGGTGAATGGCTCAGGTCCAGTGCGGCGGCTACGGCCAGGAGGACAGCAGCTGCAGACGTAGTTGGGGCTTCTGCTGGTGTGTTGGCTTGGAGGTGGAGATGTAGAGTTGGAGGGAAGGAGAGGAGTCCGCTGTCACAGTGAAGGAGAGAATCTGCCGCCACAGAGCTCCGCCTGTGCACAGGGGACTGATAGGAAGGATGAATAGAATAGAAGGGTCTTATGTGAGCTGCAGGAGAGGTCCTTCAGACTTCGGCGGCAGCAGGCTTAGAACAGGGTTGACAACAGGCTTTGGCAAGGAAGTTGAGGATGGCAGATGAAGCTCGTCTGGAGCATAGAGAGACAACTCCACACTGAAGCCTGGGCAACGTGGTATAAGGAGGCCAGGTCCTGATGGCGAGCAGGTGTGCGCGCAGCTGATGGTAGTAGGCACAGAGCAGATCATGACAGCTGACTCTATATTGGAGTTTGCCCCGGTGGACGAAAGAGTTGCTTCCCTGCACCTTCGGGTTGGGAAACGGGTCTTGACCATCATTTAGGCCTATGCACCAAATGATGTTTCAGAGTACCCACCCTTTTTGGAGTCTCTGAGTGGGGTGCTGGAGTGCTGGAGGGTGTTACTCTTGGAGACTTCATTGTCCTACTGGGGGACTTCAGTGCGCACGTGGGCAACGACAGTGAAACCTGGAAGAGGGTGATTGGGAGGAACGGCCTGCCCGATCTGAACCCGAGTGGTATTCAGTTATTGGACTTGTGTGCTAACCACAGCTTGTCCATAACGAGCACCATTTGTCCAAGCATAAGGGTGTCCATATGTGCACCTGGCACCAGGACACCCTGGGTAGCAGGTCGATGATCGATTTTGTTATTGTGTCATCAGACCTGCGACCGTATGTCCTGGACACTCGGGTAAAGAGAGGTGCAGAGCTGTCAACTGATCACCACCTGGTGGTGAGTTGGATCCGATGGCGGGGGGGGGGGGGATCCCATTCAGACCTGGTAGACCCAAACGTATAGTGAGGGTGTGCTGGGAACGTCTTGCTGAGGCCCCTGTCTTCAACTCCCACCTCCGGAAGAACTTCAACCCCATTCTGAGGGAGTCTGGAGACATGGAGTCTGAATGGGCCATGTTCTCCACCTCTATCGTTGAAGCAGCGGCTCAGAGCTGTGGCCGCAAGGTCGTCGGGGCATCTCGTGGTGGCAACCCCCGAACCAAGTGGTTTATTTATTTATTTAGCGAATGCAAAGTCCTTAAGCCAAGCAGTTGCCTCCTGGTTTGCTGTATGGAGGGTGTGTAATCCTCCTTCCAGTCTTTGGAGCGGGCAAGCCTCTATGATGTGTTCCATTGTTTGCTCCTCTCCACATGCGCACAGTGGGCTAGGGCTACTGCCCCATCTGTGAAGGCTGGCCAAGCAGGGGCCATGTCCAGTCCTGAAGCGATTGAGTGTAGACCACTGTCTCCTTGGGAGGTTGGTGCCCGGGACCTGTTGGTTGGGGTTTATCACCAGCTGTTTGTTTGGGACCTCCTTGGTCTCCCATTCCTCTTGCCAAGCTGTCTGGATGGTAAAGTCAGCTGGGGGAGGGTTTTTCCAAATCGGCCGTCTGGATGAAAGTCGGGCAGTGGGTGGAGTGTAGATATCTGCATGGATTGGTAAGTGAGGAGAATCTTTAACTTTTTGGAGCATCCTTTGAGTTAATGCTGCTCGCCGGATGTGTGGAGGGGCTATGTTTGACAGTACAGAGAGCCAGGGGAGTGGTGTTGAGCGGATTGTTCCAGTTATAGTTCTCATGGTTGTGTTGAGCTGGGTGTCTACATGGTGTGTGTAAGATGACCTGGACCAGACAGGGGCACAATATTCTGCTACAGAGTATGAAAGGGACAGTGCTGAGGTGCGCAGGGTGGAGACTGCCGCCCCCCATTTTGCACCAGCGAGCTTGCAGAGCAGGTTGTTTCGTACCTTCACCTTAGCAGCCGTCCCCTTTAGATGTTCCTTGAAGGATAAGGTCCTATCAAGGGTCACTCCAAGATAAGTTGGATTTGGGGCATGCTTAAGCTTGAGTCCACTCAGGTGGATGTTTAGTTCTCTGGCAGCTTTTGCATTGTGGAGATGGAATACACTGGAGACGGTTTTTGCTGGGCTTGGTTTTAGGCGCCAGATTTTGCAGAACTGGTCCAGTTTGGCAAGATCTTCCATGAGCACCCGTTCCAGTGGTTCAAAGTCTGGTGCTTGGAATGCCAAACAGATGTCGTCTGCATAGATGAATTTGCGGGATTTTGTAGTAGGCAGGTCGTTTATGTAGAGGTTGAACAGAGTTGGAGCTAGAACTGAGCCTTGTGGGAGTCCGTTTTTCTGCATTCTCCATGCACTTGTGTTCTGACTGAGGTGGACTCTGAACCTTCAGTTGATCAGCAGGGTTTTTATAATTGCTGTTGCCCAAGCAGGGATCGCCTTTATAAGTTTCAGGAGGAGGCCTTTGTGCCAGACCGTATCATAGGCGGCTGTAAGATCGAGAAACACAGCCCCTGTCTTCAGTCTGCTCTCGAAGCCATTTTCGATGAAGGTGGTTAGGGCCAGTACTTGTTCTCCTGTACTGCGGTCCTTGCGGAAACCTGCTTGATCCACACTTAGAATATCCTCTATTTCTGGGGAAATGCGTTGCAGTATTAGGCGCTCCATAATTTTGTAAGGAACGCTGAGTAGGGAGATTGGGCGGTAGCTTGCTGGTAGTTTGTGGTCTTTGCCAGGTTTTGGGATGGCAATGACCTTTGCTGTCCGCCATTTCTTTGGGATCGAGTTTGTTTGTGTGATCCTTGTGTAGAATTGTGTCAACCAGGTTAGGGCTCGGAGGCCAAGATTTTTCATGAATTCTGGGAAGATGTTATCGTATCCTGCTGCCTTTCCACATTTCAGGCTCTGTAGGACTTTCTCCAGTTCAGCAGCCTCGAAGGGTTCAGGGTTTGTTTCCTCTACAGGCATTTTTTGGTGTTTTTTTAGTCTTGGGGTGCTTTGGCGATAGTCAGTAGGTGGGATGCAACTTGGTTGGGTGTGACGGATGCTCGGCTTTGGCTAGGGGGCTTCTGTGCAGCTCCTAGGTGACAGATGAGGCTCCAACATTTCCTGCTAGAGTGGGTAAAGCTCCGGTCAGCAACTGTCTCCTCCCATTTCTTTCGCCAGGCTGTATTTAGTGATTCAATGAGATGGTCTGCTATCTCTGGGTCCCCTGATGTTTGATAGGATTATAGGAGGGCAGCACTTTCTCCGTCCAAACATGGGACATAGAGGGGTCGGTAGCCTCGTGGGATTGCAGTATGGGCAGCCTTGAAGATTGCGCTGCAGAAGCGGTTGTATGCTTCATCTACAGTGATGGTGTGGAGTGGGATGGTAACAACGCTCCGGTCCAGAGTTTCACTGAATTTCTTCCAGTTGGCTTTGCGGAAGTTCCAGCGCATCTTCCTTGGGCTGTTTATGACTGGAAGTTGTAGGCCAATGTGTACAAGCAGGGGCCGGTGTTGGCTGTGTGGAAAATCATCAAGAATGAGGATCTGTGTAGGATATGGCTCCCCATTCAAAGAGCTGACCCAACACAGGTCAGGAGAATAGTCCTTCTTCCACCTAGCAGAGTGGAAGGTCCCTCTTTGTTTGGGGTTGTATATCAAAGCGAGGTCATTTCTGGATGCCCAGTCTGAAAGTGCCTTCCCATCACTGTCCACTGCTGGGTACCCCCAGTCAGAGTGATGGCTGTTAAAGTCCCCCACATAGATGGCAGGGTGGGGTAGGGTGGGTAAGACCTGCAGATCCCAGTTGGCATTAGGGGGCTTGTACACATTGACAATATGGAAGCCACCAATGATTATGGTGTCTGAGAAATGTGTTGTTATCAGGTGATTTGCTTCAACTATGTCAGAACGCACATAGGTGGCACGTCCATGTTTAGCATGTAGAACATAGCACAGGAGGTCAAAGCCTTTGATGGTGAAGCGGCCAGCTTCCTCTGTGCCAATATGAGTCTCTTGGAGGCAGATTACATCAATCGAATGTTGGAAGGCGAGGACTTCGATAAGGCTTCGCTTGGCTGCAGATAGGCCTTCAACGTTTAGTTGTAATATGCGAAGGGCAGATCCTACCACAAAGTGCTCTTGGGGCTGTTTGCTTTCGGCTTTAGGACTGTGACTAGGATTCTTCTTTGACTTGGCACAGAGGCGTCGTCTCTTCGAATTTAGTCTGCTGGTAGGATCATTAGCTTCCCCAGGCGAGCCCGGGTACTGGCGGAGGGCGCGACGAGAACGCTGATCCATTGCCCCCCCAAACCAAGTGGTGGACACCAGTGGAAGGAGTCCTATCAGGCTTGGTTGGCTTGTGGGACTCCTGAAGCAGCTGAGGTGTAAGGGCAGGCCAAACGGAGTGCAGCTCGGGTGGTTGCTGAAGCAAAAACTCGGGTATGAGAGGAGTACAGTGAGGTCATGGAACAAGACTTTTGGTTGGCCTCGAAGAGATTCTGGCAAACTGTCCGGTGGCTCAGGAGGGGGAAGCAGCTCCCTGTCCACACTGTGTATGGTGTTGATGGGGCGCTGTTGACTTCGACTAGGGATATCGTCGGGCGGTGGAAGGAATACTTTGAGGATCTCCTCAATCCCACTGATACGCCTTCCACAGAGGAAGCAGGGTTTGTGGACAACGGGGACGACTTGCCTATCACAGGGGCTGAGGTTGCCAAGGTAGTTCAAAATCTCTTTGGTGGCCGGGCCCCGGGGGTGGACGAGATTCGCCCTGAGTACCTCAAGGCCCTGGATGTTGTAGGGCTGTAAAGGTTGACACGCCTCTGCAACATTGCGTGGAGGTCGGGGGCAGTGCCATTGGCATGGCAAACCGGGGTGGTGGTTCCTCTCTTCAAAAAAGGGGACCAGAGGGTGTGCTCCAACTTTAGAGGGATCACACTCCTCAGCCTCCCTGGAAAGGTCTATGCCAAGGTACTGGAGAGGAGAGTCCAGCCGTTGATCGAACCTCGGATTCAGGAGGAGCAATGTGGTTTTTGTCCTGGCCATGGCACATCAGACCAGCTCTTTACCCTCTCGAGAATTCTCGAGGGTTTGTGGGAGTTTGCCCAACCAGATTATGAGCTATTCAGTCTCTGTATGACCGTTGTGAGAGTTTGGTTCGTATTGCCAACACTTGATCAGACTCATTCCCAGTGAGAGTTGGACTCTGCCAGGGCTGCCCTTTGTCACCGATCCTGTTCATAATTTTTATGGACAGGATTTCTAGGCGCAGCCAGGGAACAGAGGGTGTCATGCTTGATGACCACAGGATCTCATCTCTGTTGTTTACAGATGATGTTGTCCTGCTGGCTTCATCCAGCGATGACCTACAGTTCTTGCTGGGATGGCTTGTCGCTGAGTGTGAAGCGGCTGGGATGAGAATCAGCACCTCCAAGTCCGTGTCCATGGTCCTCAGCCGGAAAAAGGTGGATTGTCTTGTCTGGGTTGGGGACAGGCTCCTGCCCCAAGTGGAGGAGTTTAAGTATCTTGGGGTCTTATTCACGAGTGAGGGGAGAATGGAGCGAGAGATTGACAGACGGATCGGAGCAGCATCTGCAGTGATGCGGACGTTGTACCGGTCTGTTGTGGTGAAGAGGGAGCTGAGTTCTCAGGCAAAGCTGTCGATTTAGACAGACAGACAGACAGACAGACAGACAGACAGACAGATGTACTTTATTGATCCCAAACTGGGAAATTACATTGTAACAGCAGCATGACAGTAGACAACCAAACAACAGAAACACACACATGACAAAGGGATTACCCATGGAAAGTAAAACCAACACAACTATAAAACCTATATACAGTACATCATAGCTTAATATATGATGACCCGTATAAACACATGAATCATCCCATTGCACAAAGAAGGACTATCAGGAGCAGAGTGAAATGTGAGGTACCAATTAGTCTGTAAGGTGCAGTGTGGCAGTATTATTATGACCAGAATACAACACCATAGTGAGTTATTCTACAGTGAAAATGCATGTGGCAGGAAAGATTTCCTGTACCTGGCCGTTCGACAGCGAAGCTGTAGTAGTCTACTGGAGAAAGTGCTTCGCTGTCTGTCCAGTGTGTGGTGGAGGGGGTGATCAGGTTTGTCCATGATGGATCGTAGTTTACTTAGTGTTCTCCTCTCCACCACTGTCTCAAAGGTCTCCGGTCTGAGACCAATTACAGAGCCAGCCCTCTTGATAATCTTGTCAAGTCTGTTGGTGTCTCTGGCCCTGATACTGCTACCCCAACAGACAGCAGCAAAGAAGATGGCGCTGGTGACAACGATCTGGTAGAAAAGTTCCAGCATCCTGCTACACACGTTGAAGGATCTCGGCTTCCTCAGGAAGTACAGTCTGCTCATCCCCTTCTTGTGCGCAGCATCAGTGTTGGATCTCCAGTCCAACCTGCTGCTGATCCTGACACCCAGATATTTGTAGTCCTCAACCACTCCCACATCCTCCCCCCAATCTGCAGTGGCTGAGAAGGCGTCTTCCTCTTCCTGAAGTCAATCACCATCTCTCTGGTCTTGCTGACATTCAACCTCAGGTGATTCTGCTCCATCCACTCCACAAATCTGTCTACCAGTGCCCTGTACTCCCCCTCCTCTCCTCCTCTTATACACCCCACATCAGCTGAGTCATCAGAGAATGTCTGCAGGTGGCATGACTCTGTGTTGTACTGGAAGTCAGTGGTGTATAAGGTAAAGAGAAAAGGAGAGAGCACAGTCCCATGTGGAGCTCCCGTATCACTAGCCACCACTCCAGACAAGACATTGCCCAGCCGGACAAACTGTGGTCTGCCTGTCAGGTAGTCAGTAATCCAGGAGATCACAGAGCTGTCAACCCCCATCATCCGCAGCTTCTCACTCAGCAGCAGTGGCTGTATGGTGTTAAAGGCACTGGAGAAATCAAATAAAGTGATTCTCACAGTATCTTCTCCACCATCCAGGTGCAGATGGGCTCGTTGCAGATTTACCAATCTACGTTCCTACTCTTACCTATGGTCACGAGCTTTGGGTAATGACCAAAAGAACGAGATCGCGAATACAAGCGGCTGAAATGAGCTTTCTCTGCAGGATTGCTGGACTCACCCTCAGAGATAGGGTGAGGAGCTCAGTCATCCGGGAGAGGCTCAGAGTAGAACCGCTGCTCCTCCACATTGAAAGGAGCCAGTTGAGATGGTATGGGCATCTGATCAGGATGCTTCCTGGATGCCTCCCACTTGAGGTGTTTCGGGCACGTCCCTCTGAGAGGAGATCCCGGGGCAGACCCAGGACTCGGTGGAGAGACTATGTCTCTCAGCTGGTCTGGGAACACCTTAGTATCCTCTCTGAAGAGCTGGAGCAGGTGGGTGGGGAGGAGGAAGTCTGGGCTTCTCTGCTTGAACTGCTGCCTCCGCGACCCAGACCTCCGGAAAAGTGGTAGAAGATGGATGGATGGATGATTGGATTTCTGGAGTTATCTCATTGTTCAAATGGGCATGTAAACAGAATAATCCGATTAAGGCCATCTAACCAGGGTCATTAACTCAAGTGGTTTACCCTCCAATAATCCATTTAATTAGTGCATGTAAACACGACAAAACTGATTATTGCCATTATTGGTTTATTCCCAATAATCAGTTTATTGTGACCATGTAACCAGGGTCAGTGTTGTCTGAATTAGTCTTTTTATGGCATTTACTCTTATTGTAAAGTGATACCAAAAGATCATGTGTAGAATAAAGCTTTGTGCTGTTGCATTGGTGTACCGTATGTGAGATTTATAACTGTACTTTTCACTTTCCTTAAAAATGCATCTTATGTGTAATGGAGGATTCATGCAGAATAGGATCTGTAACAAACACTGCAAAAATGCTTTCTAGACTGATGAGATACAGTAACTACCTAGGACATAGCAAATAGTCAGTTGCAACAATGGTGTTAAATAAATGTAAGAGTTCCTGTCATGACTATCAAACAGGAAGCTCAGATGCAAAACAACTACACAAAAGAAGACACTTAGACACCAAATTGAAACACTGAGGAATTGAACCGGGGAGGACGAACTAGGGAGAATGAAGAACGAGAATGACTCCCGGTGGTTCCTGGAGAGAAGAACAGAGACCGGCTCCGTGCGCTCAGTGACGGAAGCTAGGCTACAACCGGATAACGCGGCTACGTTTAATGCAGCTGGCAATTTGATTGAAGGTATGCCTATCTCCCGCATGAGTTGCAATGAAATAAAATTTGGCTCCTTCCCAGAATCAATTAATGTCAAGACGTTTCTCTCGGCCCCCAGTAACTGGATAAGAGCCGGGATAGAGAAGTTGCCGGGAGGGATTAGTGGAACTTCTGCCCGCTAGACGCCCCCCCTTCCCCCATGGCTACTGACGGGCTATGTCTTTTGGTTTCAATTGGCAGATAAACAATTTATGCTCGAGAGAGCAGCAGTACATGCATGCACCGGCTTTCCTCCGTTGCTGGTGTTCCTCCAGAGTCAGACGGGCTCAACCTAACGCCATAGCTTCGGAGGAAGTGTCGGGCTTAGCTGAGCTGGTAGCCGGAGGGGGTGTACGAGAGACGAGCGGACCGGAGAAGGCCTTTTGCTCCTTCGCATGCTTGCGGTACCGGTTATCCAAACTGACTGCTTGATCGATGAGCTCATTCAGAGAGGAGGGGGTCACATGAACCGCCAGATCATCGCGGTGGTTGGTGTTTAGACCCAGGAGGATGGCGCTGCGTTAGGCCACATCATTCCACCCAGAGTCTGCCGCGGTGACCCGGAACTCCACAGAGAAATTGGCCGCAGACCGACTCCCCTGCCGGAGTAACATCAGACGGCTCATAATATTCTTGTCACTCTCTGAATGGTCAAAGGCCCGGGAAAATTCCTGAACGAACTGTTCAAAAGTATAATTGGGGCCCTCCGTGCTGTTGAGGACGGACTGGGCCCAATTAAGGGCCCGATCTCGGAGCAAGCGCATGGATTTTAGAAGTATCGTCCGGGTACTCCCCACCCACCTGCCGCAGATAGAGGCGAACATGAAGAAAAAAAACCCTTGGATCCCCCCGCCTCCCCCGCATACGGGGCAGGTGAAGGCATGGAAGTGGTGCGGCGAATGGTTGCAGCCGCTGGGGCGAGAGGTGGAGGAAGGGCCCAGGCGAGACATCTAACAAAGGTGGTCGGTAACCGGGGTCATCTATTAGTTATTTTACTGTTTTTAAATTTTTGTGTGTGGACCCCAGGAAGAATAGCTGCTACTACGGTAGCAACTAATGGGGATCTGAATAAACAAAATAAATGAAATCTGCTGAGTTATAGTGTGCAACTGCCGCTCTGTCGCATCTAACCGGTAAAGAGCGACGTGTTCTGCTGATGCAGCACCAGCTGAACTTCAGTCATGGCTGGCTTGTTCTGTCATGACTGTTAAACAGGAAGCTCACGTGCAAAGCAACTACACCAGAGAAGACACTTAGACACCGAATTGAAGTGTTTAACACAACTTTATTGAATAACTGGCAACTGTAGGGAAAAGCGGAGCACGCAGGGAGACACACAGCCTGTGCAGAGAGAGAGATGAGAGCTGGTTTGAGGAAAGGAGTGTGACAGGGGAAAATATAACTGAACAGGGGTTTTTCTTACTGCAGACTAACAGAGAGCCCTGCAGAGGAACTCAGCACAGGGGGAGATGAGCCAGCAGGACTGAGCTGGCCGGGAACGTGGAGAGGTGAGGAGCAGGGTGGAGTCTGACTGGGTGGTAAGAACAGTCTAGAGAGATGAGGATGAAGTGGCAGGCAAGTGCACACCAATCCCGGAGACGCACCGCGGAGATGGCAGCAACCTTGGGAGAATAGAGGAAAGGAGAAATTAGGCTGAGTTCCTAACGAGTCAATATTTAGCCTTAGATTCAGGCAGTGATACCCAACGAGTCAGCGCCGAAGTGTTCACAAGCAGGTCCTTTTAAGCGCTGGCAGTGAAGAGGCAGCAGGTGCGTCCACTCACGCAGGTGTGATGATGACTAACGGAGCCGGGAACTGAATGGAGAACCTCCCACAGAAAGGGGAGGGGGGGTGCGCTCACCCAATCATCACAGTTCCTAGGACTTACTGGATATAAACACCACATTTGCGAAGGTGAAGTTCCTTTTCATATAGAAATGAAAAGTTACCCATGAAGCTGCAGTTCAGCCTCAGGAATTCTGAATTATGAAAGGTCTGCTGCACCTGTGGGAAATCTGTGGAAATTATTTAGAAATGGCTAGCTTTTCTGACTCACCGAGCACTTAGAGCTTCTATATATATGAAAAGTGAGGTCCACTACCTTTCACACAATGAATGACCTTGATGCAGATCTTTTTGTGGTGCGAGGCCCATTCTCTCTGGTATTTGAGGGGAAGACTAAAAGTGACACATTCAGGGGCATATAATCCATTAGGGCCAGGAGCAGCAGGGATTTTTTTTATTTTTTTTTATCAAAATGCACAGCTTATTGATGGATTGAGATTCACATCTTGCAGTTCAGATATGATAACCCACACTATTTGGCCTTCAGTCCACATCTCTTTTTGCCTCACAATTCATTCCTCTTCTCCCTCTCTTCACTTGTTCTTCCTCCACACTTTTACCCTCACTTCATCATTCTCCCATCTGTTCTTTACCCCATGTGTCATATTGGCACACCCCACCCCCCACCCACCACCTCCTCTTCCCTCATCTTTTCCCATTCTCCACTCTCTCCCCTGGTTTCGCCATTTCTTCACCTCTCCTTCCGCGCTCAGCAAGAAACCGTAGGAACTAGCCACTCCAGAATTCTGATCAGCCACTTTGTGGTCTAAGAAGGCTCACCAAACTGCCTTTCCGATTAATCAACAGTTCCATTGGCTGTGGTTAATACCTGTAACCTCTGCATTACATGGAGGGAAATGTTCAGTCCTGGAGCAGAATAGCAAACATCTAACTTATCCTGGCTATGACCAAATCCAGCTTTTTGGAAAGCATTTTACCTACAGAGCAGATAAGTTCTGCAGGATTAGAGACATGGAGGCGACTATCTATCTTTCCTCTCTGATTTAGTCTGAAGTAGTGAATGAACTAGTGAGTAAGTGAAGGGGTGAATGAGTAAATGCTGATTAAAAAATCATATCTGTGGGCTATTTTTGCATCCGATCCAACTCCATGGTTGCCATATGGATGCTTAAGGAAAAGTGAGGTACACTAGATGTTGTGATAGAGATAAATGAAATTCAGACTCAAGTATCTAGGTCATTTGTAAGGCCCAAAGCAACTTCTTCCCAGCCTGCCTGCCTGCCTTTCCCGTTTGCTGCTCGAGTCTGTGGAACATCAAGGAGATAAAAACACGCCACATCTTGTATATGCAACAGCTCACACAAAAACTGTGTGCTGCAAGCATGCCAGCATGGCCCTTGGAGTTTCTTTTGACAGTTTAAAGATAGCATGAAGTTTAAAGATAGCATTGTCTCATTTATTGCATGAATATACATTTGTCTGAGTGAATACCACAAGTAGTTTCTCAACAAATGAAGAAAACATGTCATTTTTAGGAAATTATTACAATGAATAATTTTTTTGTCAGGTTGTTGTTTAAGTTTATTATTTGTGCTGCTTCCTGTATGATTTTGAACATTTCCAAGACTGATCCTGTACTTTTGCTCATATGCTATTTATAGAAATTGCTGTTTTTCAATTTGTCTGTTTATCTGCATTTGCATCCATTTCATTCCACTTTGATGAAATGGCTAGGGCCTTTTCACAACTCCAAGGTCCAATTAATTTTAGGGGCATTTTACACTTAATTCATTTTGGTCTGGGCTTTTCAGTTTGAGTTGAACCAAAATTTTAGGTGTGAAACCTCCCCAAAGCATGGTCTGGACCAAAGAGCCAAATTTGGTCTGGTTAAAGGAGGTAGTCTCAGTCCGGCTCAAAGTGAACCCTGGTCTGCTTCATTTAGAGTGTGACAGCAATTTTCAGAAAGGTTTGGACATTCAAAATAAACACAGGAAGTTAAGAGGGACTCCTATGTTGTGTTCAGAGCAAAAGGTGCCTACATTATTTTCAGAGCTACAAGCTGCTACAGTTAGGCCCAGAAATATTTGGACAGTGACACAATCTTCATGATTTGGGCTCTGCATGCCACCACATTGGATTTGAAATTAAACAACTACAACAGAATTGAAGTGCAGACTTGATTAACCTCTTGCACTCCGTTGTACCACGGGCGGGCAAGTCTCTGCGTCCCAGAGCGCATGAGGGCGCACGAGAGCGCCCTCGTGCGCTCTAGGACGCACGATGGAGCTGCAGAAGCTGCATTTCCGTTCTTCCACTGCAGACACAGCCGCGAACAGATTAGATCATCTGATTGACCTCTCATTCGACTAATAAGAGCCTTGAATTGGGTTTCTGAAACCTTGAAGAACCAATGACTGAAAACCTAGCAAGAAGGACCCGCCTACCAACGCTGTGAATGCAGTGAGCCAATTGAAGCAGAGAAGTTCGCGAGCTGTTTTTTTTAAGGCTGGGTGAAGACAGACTGCTGCAGCAGATAAAAAAAGGACCCGCAGGAAGAACCCCACAGACCCAGCAGCACGGAGACCATCCACAAGTGCGACCTGTGTGATAGCGACTGCCATTCGCGCATCGGCATGTTCGGCCAGGCGGTGCTTTTTTTGTTTTTGTCCCAGCAGAATAGACATTAGGATTGTCTTCTATGGTCATCGTAGACCAACGGAGGCCGACGACAAAGGCTGAGTGACACACACGCGTTCGCCAGTCTTTTTTAAATTACTACTGTTATTTGTTTTGAAAAATCGTTCGCCAAAAACCGCAATCATGGAAGCGCAAAACCGCAATAATGGAATTATGTTTTGATCGGGTCGCGAGACCAGCGTCGCGTTCGTCTGACAATGAGGAAGAAGTTCGCCAGCTCCGCTTCTGCTGTGAAGAGGTAAGTGTTCTAAGCTAAATTATTCTTCATCCCTGAAAATTGTAATCAAAATGACTTTTGACCGATCGGTAAATTACAGCTGTGCGTCATCGCTGCATGACGGACCGTGGCGCAACGGGCGATGTCCGTCCTCTGTAGCGAGGGGGGGGGGGGGGACAACCCTCCCCCCCCCACACACACAGCCCTTAGTGTCACCTTTCATTAGAGCCCAAGATGAAGCTTCTATATTGAATCATTCAAAAGTTACAGACGTTTTTCCAAACTGTGCCATTTGGCACAATTTGGCACAGTCAGTTCAAAAACGCCTGGGAACTACCTGAGGAAAAAGCTGTGTAATATATTCATTTTTTGTGGTATTGTTACAAAATTTGGACCTCAGCTGGATAACACTTGGTTCTACATTTCTGTTGCATTTTCCAGCCTGGATCTGAAGCTGTGTGTTATTTGCAAGCATTTGTATCCGATAAAATATCCAGGCCAAATTTATTTTCTTCAAGTTCACTATGTTTAGATGACTGTAACTCAGTGGCCGGAGCACTTAGAGAGATTATGACTGTTTTGCCAAAAAATTCAAAGTGTTTTCTTTTTAATGAGACCAACCCCATGAAGATGCTGCAAAGGGTTGAAGAACAGCTTTCAATTTACTTTGGGCACGTTATTTTTTGGCGTTTTTAGGGAAATTGACCAGAGTGCAAGGGGTTAAATATGTAGGAATTGTAGCTATTTTTATACAAACGCTCCTCATTTCAGAGGCTCAATAGTAATTGGACAAATAAACATAACCCTAAGTAAAATGTTACTTTTCAATATTTTGTTGAGAATCCTTTGCAGGCAATGACTGCCTGAAGTCTGGAACTCATGGACATCACCAAACGCTGGGTTTCCTCCTTTGTGATGCTTTGCCAAGCCTTTACTGCAGCTGTCTTCAGTTGTTGCTTGTTTGTGGGTCTTTCTGCCTTAAGTTTTGTCTTGAGCAAGTGAAATGCATGCTCGATTGGGTTAAGATCTGGTGATTGACTCGGCCATTGCAGAATATTCCACTTCTTTGCTTTAAAAAAACTCCTGGGTTATTTTTGCAGTATGTTTTGGATCGTTGTCCATCTGTACTGTGAAGCGTCGTCCAATCAACTTTGCTGCATTTGGCTGAATCTGAGCAGAAAGTATATCCCTATACACTTCAGAATTCATCCGGCTGCTTCTGTCTTTTGTCACATCATCAATAAACACAAGTGAACCACTGCCATTGGAAGCCATGCATGCCCACGCCATGACACTACCTCCACCATGTTTTACAGAAGATGTGGTGTGCTTTGGATCATGAGCTGTTCCAATTCTTCTCCAAACTTTCTTCTTCCCATCATTCTGGTACAGGTTGATCTTAGTCTCATCTGTCCAAAGAATGCTGTTCCAGAACTGGGCCTGGCTTCTTCAGGTGTTTTTTGGCAAAGTCAATTCTGGCCTTTCTATTTTTGAGGCTGATTAATGGCTTGCACCTTGTGGTGAATCCTTTGTATTTACTCTCATGAAGTCTTCTCTTTATGGTAGACTTAGATGCTGATACACCTACTTCCTGGAGAGTGTTCTTCACTTGAGTGGGGTTGTTCTTCACCATGGAAAGGATTCTGCGATCATCCACCACTGTTGTCTTCCGTGGACGTCCAGGCCTTTTTGAGTTCCTAAGCTCACCAGTGCACTCTTTGTTTCCTCAGAATGTACCAAACTGTTGATTTGGCCACTCCTAACATTTCTGCTATCTCTCTGATGGATTTCTTCTTTTTTTTCCAGCCTCAGGATGGTCTGTTTCACCTCCATTGAGAGCTCCTTTGACCACATGTTGTGTGTTCACAGCAACAGCTTCCAAATGCAAACACCACACCTGGAATCAACTCCAGACCTTTTAACTGCTTAATTGATGACAGGTTAACGAGGGAAGAGCCCATGCAGCCTTGTTATTTTTTTGCAGCCTTCTGAGTCAATTGTCCAATTACTTTTGGTCCCTTGAAAAAGAGGTGGCTACAGGATTAAAGAGCTGTAATTCCTAAGCCCTTGCTCCAATTTGGATGTGAATACTCTCAAATTACAGCTGAGAGTCTGCACTTTAAGCCCATATTGATTATATAACTGTATCCTGAATATGTTTTTGTAAACAGCTAAAATAACAAAACTTGTGTCACTGTCCAAATATTTCTGGGCCTAGCTGGACATTCAAAATAAACACAGGAAGTTAAGAGGGACTCCTATGTTGTGTTCAGAGCAAAAGGCTCCTACATTATTTTCAGAGCTAAAAGCTGCTATGTGGTTATTTTCAGAGCTAAAAGCTCCTATGTGGTTATTTTCAGAGCAAACAGCTCCTACGTGGTTATTTTCAGAGCACAGTTCCTTTGTGGTCTCCAGGTCAAGAGGCTCCTTTGTGGCCTCCAGAGCAAGGAGCCCCAATGTCATCTCCTGAGTTTAAAACTCCCATGTTATTTTATTTTGAGCAAGAGTTACCTATGTTATCTCCTGATTTTAAAACTTCTATGTTATCTCTAGCGCAGGGGTGTCCAACCATGTGCCATGGAGGGCCAAGACCCTGCAGGTTTTACCTCCAACCAGTGTCTTCAACAGCAGATTTTTGTGAACTTCTTCCCACTGATTGCTGATAAGTGAAAACACCTGCTGAAGAGACTGGGTAGAAGAGAAAACCTGCAGGGTCTTGGCTCTCCATGGCACATGGTTGGACACCCCTGCTCTAGCGCAAGGAAATCTCATGTTGTCATTCTCCGCTGAGATTCAAGTTTCCTTATGGTCATTACCTCCTAAGTTTTAAAGTGCCCATTTGGTCACCTCTTGACTTTACAGTTCCTATGTTTTTACCTTCTGAGTTTATAGTGCCTATGTTGCTATCTCTGGAGTGTAACGTTTCCAGGTTTCCATTATTTCCCGAGTTCAAAGTGTTCATATCATCACCTCCTGAGGTTATAGGTTCCATCTTACCACCCCTCCCCCCCGAGTCCTTGTTGACACCTCCTGAGTTTTAAGGATTTCACGTTGTCATCCTCTGAGTGTAGGGGTTCTATGTCATCATCTCCTGAATGCAAGAATTCCATGTTGTCTTCTCCTGAGTTTAAGGGTTCTTTGTTGTCTTCTCCAGAGGTTAAAGTTTCAGAGGGTAAAGTTTTCATGTAATTATCTCCTAAGTTTAAAGCCTCTGTGTTGTTGTTCTCTGTGCAAAAGGTTGCTGAGCTTTACGCCCTTAAGGTACCGTGTTTTTCCGTCAGGTGGCTTATGGACTCAATCTGGTGGCCTTTGGACTTTGGTAGGCCACCCAACGCATCTTGTTTCTCCGTCTAGTGGTCTGTGGACTTTGGTAGGCCACCAGATGCATCATATTCCACCTGGTGGTGGTCTTGGAACGTTGGCCAACCACCTGATGAACATTTTTCTGTTGTGTTGTTCTTGTTATTGTTTTGCCCTGCCGTGCCTTTGTCTCCCTCCTCCCGCCTGATTTTGGTGCCCTTTGTTTTGTTTTTGGGCATCTAGAATCCACCCTTAAAGGGGGCACTGTCATAATCTGGACATTTTGTCCATGTCTTCTGTTATTTTTTGAACTATTGGCACAATTCTGTTTTCATTAGTAGTTTGTGTATCTTTAGTTTATTATTTCAGCTATTGTTTTCTAGTCTCTCCCGTCATCCTCCCAACCACTCACATGTGTTTTCATTTGACTCTAATTAGTTACCCAGCTGTCCTGTGTTAGTTAATTTCTGAGTCCCTATATATACCTTCTGTTTTCATTTCTCCCTGTGGCATCATTACAGATCATTCCCTTTGGTTCCTCATCGTCATATTTTCATTGTAAGTGTTTAATCTTGGACTTTTTTGTGTTGACAGCCAATGAGCTGCATTTATTTTCCTTTTGTTAATAAATCATCTTGCACTGAAGTCCATCCTGCCTGAAGGAGTCAGTTCTTCCTGTCTGCAGGAGGTTGTTTTCTGACAACTATGGCTCATTTTACCTCTTTCCAGGTGTGGTAACTTCTTGTTTTAGCCCAGAAGTCAGAATTATTCTGAAAATTCCCTTCACACTAGAAAGGAGCCGAACCACTGTTCAGTTTGATCTGGACTAAGACCACCTCTTTTTGCAAGATCAAATGTTGGTCTGAGCGGATGTTTCATGCCTATTATTTTGGTCTGGATCAAAATGAAAACTCCTAAAGTGGGTTAGGGTGAAAGTACATTTAAAGTGCATTTATCCTTTCAGTTCGCCCTTCTATGGAGTGTATTTCATAGTTTGTATATACAGTTGAAACCAGAAGTTTACATGCACTGTATAAAAAGACACATCACCTTTTTTCCCTCATTGTCTGACACTAAATCAGACTAATCTTTTCCTGTTTTAGGTCAGTTAGGATTACCAAAATAATTTGTTTGCTAAATAATTTTTAGATTTGTGAAATAATTTTTTTGAGATTTTTTTTATTACTGTCTTCAAAGTCAGAAGTTGACATACAGTAATATCAGGGAGAGAACAGTGGATCTCCACAAATCTGGATTACTTGTACTTGGGTACAATTTCCAGATGCCTGAAGGTGCCATGCTGATCTGTTCAAACAATTATACGCAAGTATAAACACCTTAATGTCCAGCTATCATACCGCTCAGGAAGGAGGCTGGTTCTGTGTCCCAGAGATGAACATGTTTTGGTGCAAAATGTGCATATCAACCCCAGAACCAAAGCAAAAGACCTTGTGAAGATGCTGGCTGAAGCTGGTAAAAGAATGTCATTATCCACACGGAAACGAGTCCTGTAAGATAAAATAAGCCTTTATTAGTCCCACAATGGTGACTAATAAAGCCTATGTACCGATATGGGCTGAAAAATAATCACTCACTGAGGAAGAAGCCATTACCTCAAAGGCAACATAAAAAAAAAAAAACAGATTACATTTTGCAGATGCACACAGTTGACAAAGACCTTTATTTCTGGAGACATGTTCTGTGGTCTGATAAACTAAAGTTGAACTGTTTGGCCATAATGACCATAGTTTCATTTGGAGAAAAAGGGAGGAAGCTTGCAAACGTAAGAACAACATCCCAGCTGTGAAGTACAGGGGTGGCAGCATTATGCTGTGGGGTGCTTTGCTGCAGGAGGGACTGATACATTTCACAAAATAGATGACATCATGAGGAAAGAAATTATGTGGAAATATTGAAGCAACATGTCAAGACATCAGCCAAGAAGTTAAAGGTTGGGCGCAAATGGGTCTTGTAAACGGACAATGACCCTAAGCATACTGCTAATTAGTTACAAGGTCACTTAAGGACAACAAAGTCAATATTTTGGAGTTACCCGCACAAAATCCTGATCTCAGTCCCATAGAAAATTTGTGGGCAGAGCTTAAAAGACGTGTGTGAGCAAGGTGATAGATAGATAGATAGATAGATAGATAGATAGATAGATAGATAGATAGATAGATAGATAGATAGATAGATAGATAGATAGATAGATAGATAGATAGATAGATAGATAGATAACTTTAAAGTCTGTCCCAGTCGGAGACAGAAATTCTTTCTTTGACATGGCTACAACAATATAACACATTCAACACTCTCAAAGACATGTTCAAACTCGCAGGATAAAACCAGTTTAAAAAAGGAAACATGGCTGAAAAGGAAACAGCAAATACAATCATGTGGCAGAAAATATTAATTATTAAAAATCAATAGTGATTAATCTATAAATACTGATGACTAATATTGATAGCTAACTGAAGTATGATAACTATTTGATTTTGTTCAGGAATGTTATTGCAGAAGGAATAAATGATTTCTTGTAAATGTTTTTAAATATTAATTATTAAAAATCAATAGTGATTAATCTATAAATACTGATGACTAATATTGATAGCTAACTGAAGTATGATAACTATTTGATTTTGTTCAGGAATGTTATTGCAGAAGGAATAAATGATTTCTTGTAAATGTTTTTATGGGCCAATGGAACTTTATATCGTCTGCCTGATGGCAGTAACTGAAAAGAGTGATGAAGGGGGTGAGATGGGTCCTCTGTGATCAGGGTGGCTTTCCTGATCACAGAGTGCTGATACAGTTCATACAATGGTGTCTGTGGTGAGCCAATGATTTTCCTAGCCTGATTAACTATACAGGACAGCTTTGTTTTGTGCTTGATGAAGAGGGAGCTGTACCAGGATGAAATGTGAAAAGTGAGAATGGATTCAATTAATGAAGTGTAAACCAGTTAAAATGTGTCTGTTGACAGTAAAAGTCCTCAGTTTCCTCAACAGGTGGAGGCGTTGTTGTGCTTTTTTATAAACAGAGTTACCATGGTGTGCAAAAGACAGACTGCAGTCCATCTCTATTCCCAAATATTTGAAAATTTTAACTTGCGCAATAGCCTGATGCTGGATACTGAGGGATGTAAAGAGAGTAGATGAAAGTTTCTCTTTGCTCCCACAGTACAACTCCTTAGTCTTTTTGGTGTTTAACGCAAGAGAGTTTTGATTAAAAGTCTGAGCTAGATCATTGACTGCCTGCTGATAGCGGGTCAGTGCAGTACTGTCTGTCAGATGAGCCATCAAGGCCATGTCATCTGCATATTTAAAGAGTCATTCCTTCACTGCCACAGGAGATGCTATTTGTGTACACAGAGAACAAAACCGGAGATAAAACACAACCTTGAGGAAGCTCTGTGTTTAAAATCCTCTTGCTAGATGTAAAACCATTTAAAAACACCTGTTGTAGCCTGTCATATAAAAAACTCTGAATCCATAAAATCAATGTTGGGTGAACCTGCACGTCTGTCAGGTGATGTAGCAAGGTGCCTGTGTGTACAGTGTTAAAAGCAGAAGAAAAGTCCTTAAACAAAATCCGTGTGTGTGGGAGTGAAGAATCCATTTGTTAGTGACAGTGTCTAGAAGTGTAAGACATGCATCCTCTACACCCCGTTTTGCCTTATAGGCAAACTGGAGGGGATTCAATTTGTGTGGCAACATGTTGGTCAAAAAGTCACACACCACTCGCTCCATACATTTATAAAGCACAGAGGTCAGGGCCACTGGTCTGTAGTCTTTCAGGTCTTTAGGGTGAGTCTTTTTGGAGATTGGAATGATGCTAGATTCCTTCCACTGGTCAGGGACACATACAGAGTCCAAGAGATGCTGAAAAAGTCTGGTGGGGATTCCACCTAGCTGAGTGGAACATTCCTTGAGGACTCTACCTCTGAGCCTATCAGGGCCAGCGGCTTTGTGTTGGTTGACCCTATGTAAGATGGACGTCACAAGTTGCTCCTCAATGATAAGGGGTTCATGGGGGGAGATGGAAGGTGGGGAGGTCCAGGTGGTCAATGTGCTGCTGGTATTACAACGGGTGAAGAAGGTGTTAAGCTGTTCTGCAAAGGAAGTGGGGTCTGGGCAGTTGACCATGGCAGGTTTTGGGGCTCTGCCCATCATGATGTTTAGACCCTGCCATGCCTCTCTTGCACTTCCTGATGTTAATTTCTGCTCCACCTTATTCTTATAATTTATTTTAGCCAGGTTCACCATCCTCCCAAAATCTTTCTGCAGTTCCTTCACCCTCAGCTTGTCTCCTTGTAGGAAAGCTTTTTTTTCTTTTGGACCAGGCAGATTTTCACATCCCTTGTAACCCATTTCTTATTATTTGGGTGCATTATTATATGATGGGTGGGAGTAACAGTGTCCTCACAGAATAAGATGTAAGAGGTGAGCACATCTGTCAACATGTTAAAATCACTGCCACAGTCATTAAAGAACAGATCCCAGTCTATCAATTCAAAGCAAGCTCTCAGTGATTCAGCTGCATCTTTATCCCAGATTCTGACGGGTTTTGTTATGGGTTTACCTGTTTTCAGTTGTGATCTGTATTTTGGCAGTAGCAGAATGACGTTATGATCAGAACATCCGAGAGGTGGGTGTGGTTTTGAGATATATGCACCAGGGATATTACCATAACACAAGTCCAACATGTTTTCCATTCTGGTGGGAATTGTGACATATTGCTCTAGATTGGGCAAATATGTGGTGATGTTGCATCTGTTAAAATCCCCCAGTAAAAGCACAGGCTGCTCTCCAGTCTGATGGTGGTGTAGAAACCTGACTCAGTTACACCAGTTCTGTCAGGGGGAATGGGCCAGAATTCCAGCAAAGTACTGTGAGAAGCTTGTGGAAGGATACCCAACATGTTTGACCCAAATCATACAGTCTAAAGGCAATGCTTCGAAATACTAAGGAAATGTATGTAAACTTCTTGTCATGAACCTGGGTTTGGCTTCCAAACCCAGTTCTGACTTATCATTATGTTTTGCCCTAGTTTCCACCTGGCGCTTCAGGGAAGCTATTGGGCCTCCGCTACCTGACAGCTTTTTTTTTTGTTTTGTTTTGGGTTTTTTTTGTTACTTATTTGTACCTGTAGGTAGATTTGGTTTGCAGTCTGGTGACAAGCCACTGGCTGCTGGTCGCTGCGTGCGCGAGCGCCCTAAACCTACATGTTTTTGGTATGCGGGAGGAAACCGGAGAAATCCCGGAGTAAACCCACGCAACACGGGGAGAACATGCAAACTCCACACAGCTCACTGTTGGTCGGGGGCTGGGATCGAACCCACAATCTCATGATCCCCGCGATCCCCCGGCCGAGGGTAAAACTGTGCTGCCACAGCGCTAAACCACTGCACCACCGGGCAGCTTGGGCACGCCCTCTCCTCCTGTCTAGTGCCATCAGCTGTGCTGTCACGGGTGTTCACACACATGCTCACATTCACACACACACACACACACACACATGCACACACTCCATTCATTCCCACTCATAAACTAATGCAAGCTCTCTCACACGCCAGGTTCAATCAAGTTCAGCCCATGCTTTTTCACACCGGTAATCTCTTTCCTCGTTAGCTTCAGGAGTATTTGTTCACTGCAGTTGTGGAAAGAGATTGTCGAAGCATTCACCTCCATATGCGGCAGCTAGCTCTCCCCATATGAGTTTTCATTACCTGCTAATTACTCAGCCAGCACTTGAAGTTTGGTTAATCCCTTGGTGTGATCGGCTGACTCTGCTTATCCTCTTCATCCTCCAGACTGCACGGTTCGCCCTGGGATCGCTCCAGCCCTGTAAGTGTCATGATCGCCTTTCCTTTTGTGCTTAGCAGCCCTGCGGCACTAGGCTGATCACCTTTCCTTTTGTGCTTAGCTGTCCTGCAGCACTAGGCTCCCTTTTTGAGTGGGCTGTAAAGCATCCGGCTGGCGCCCTGTATGTCTGGTGGCCGTTACTTCATCAATTGCATCTCCCTGTATTTTGTGGTTAACTGGGCTTGTTTCTTTGTTGTTCTATTTAATAAAATGGCACTTTCTACTTCCGCAACTGGGTTTTTCATTCTCTCCCTCGTGCGCTGCACAATGGCACACGGGGGTTTGTGACTGAATACTCCGACCGTGCAGAAAAAAAACCAGCGGAGTAGAAGTGTTTTTTTTTTCTTTTTTCCTTTCCACACCTTTTTTCTTTCCTCCCCGACTTTAAACCTGGTGGTTCAGATGGAGTAAGAGCTGGAACAAAAGCTGCATTGTCTGTGTTTCCTAGAGGAGATTTGCTCATGGACGCAGAAGCCCCGTTCCTTCCCTACTGTTCGACAGGCCTGGGACACCGCGAGGAGGGTCATGGAGCAAGACTGCCTCTGGGGTCATCCGGAGGTCATGAAGATCCTCCAGGACATCTTCGCCGCACCGTGTGAGGAATCGACTGAGGATCTCCCAGTGCTCGAGCTCCTCGCGGCCACTTTGCTCTCTTCTCCTGAAGATGTGGAGCCTCTTTGCATGGGTGACCCGCTGCCTGGCATGGTGCCCCGTGTTCCAGATTATCTCATCTCCGAGTCGCCCAGGAGGAGGAGAGGGAGGAAGACCCGCCGTAAGAAGAGTCCAGCTCCGCTTATGTCAGCTCCGCCTCCCCGCTCTGAGCCATGCTCCGCTCCGTTACGGGAGGAAATGGAAGAACATAGGTGGGCTCTCCTGGCTGAAATGGACCTCATCCTGGAAGTGAAGCTGTGGCTCCTCCCAGAGATGGCTGAAAGACTAAAGGAACTTTCCCCGAGGGAGGAGTAGCCGCAACTCGATGAGGAATGCCAGGAGAGCAGAGATGATGCCTCGGAGGCTGCTGGGGACCTCCAGTGCCAGGAGAACAGGCAAATTTCTTCTCATTCAATTTTTATGGTCAATGATCAATTCTGCCTGCCTCCTGGCAAGGAGACTCGGGGTGTGCAATCCCCTGAGTGCTCCGCTCCAGCGGCATATAGTGCTCTCGTGCCTGGCCTCACTGACTCCTTTCTATGTGCCCCTACGAGCCCATCGGTCCTGGATCCAGGTTGCTTGGAGGAGGAGGAGCCAGAGGGCCGGGAGGGTCCAGTCCATGGGCCAGCGGAGGGGTCGTCCATGGCCGCCACGCCAGAGGAACCGGAGGCGTGGAGGACAGTGCCTGAGAGCACCACAACTGCAACCACCATCACGCCCGCTGCGGGGACCGCCGCAGTGGAGTCATCCCCCGGACCAGACCTCCAGCCAATGGGACCCAGGATGTCATTGTCGGAGTCCTGTGTGGCGGTAGAGCTTAAGCACAGGCAAGTAATCTCTCCTGTAGTTCATTTGTTGATGGTGGAGGGATCTTGTCTGGCTTTTGGGGAGGGGAGTCAGGTGTGGCTCTCAGCAGCATCTGGACCTCCCTCGCCAGGCTCTGCCGCTGCCAGCGACCTTAACTGTTCTTTCTCTCCAATCCCCTTCGAGCTCCATCCTAGGGTCGCTGGAGAGGAGCTGCCACCACCTGGGCCGCCCACAGACGACGAGGTGGGTCCAGTTTTCTCAGAGGAGGCCGACGGGGATGAAGCACCCGACAGACCGGGGGAACCCACATACCTTAAATCGCAGGAGTCCTGGACGGAGGTGGAGCCAGAGTTCAGGCAAGTGTGCTCCATTTTGTCAGTAATGTCAATGTTAATGTCACACTGCCCGACTCATGGTGAGGTGGACTCAGGGCAGCTCACAGTAGCCCTCGGGGCCACCACACCGGGCTCTGCTGCTGCCGGCGACCCTGACCTGGTTTCTCTTTTTCTCCCTTCGGGCTCGGAGTTCCCAGCCGGGTTTGCCAGAGAGCTGCTGGTCTCATTGGAGGCTGCCGAGGATCGGGGTCCAGCATCAGGTGACGTGAAGAGCATCACCTCCCTCGCTAGGGAGGCCACTGCGGGAGCAGTGAGGCCCCGATAGGGGTCACCGCAGGTGCAACTGTGCTCCAATCAGAGCCCACCGCGGGTGCAGCAGAGCCCAAGCCGGGGTCCACCGCTGGTGCAGCAGATCTCCAGCCGGAGTCCACTGCCGGTGCAGCCACTTCCCAGACCGGGACCATCGTGGGTGCAGCCATGTCCCAGTCCAGGACCATCGCGGGTGCAGCCACGTCCCAGACCGGGACCATCGCAGGTGCAGCCATGTCCCAGACCGGGACCATCATGGGTGCAGCCACGTCCCAGACTGGGACCATCGTGGGTGCTACGGTTCCCCTGCCCCAAGCCTCAAACGGCAGGGGGGCTCCTGTTCCTTGGTTTGGCCACCAATGTTCCTGAGTATGGAGGCTGCCTCACTGCCTTCCCCTCCGGTTCTGGCGGCTCCACCACGCTGGTCGGTCACCCAAAGGACTTGGCTTATGGGTCGGGTGGTCCATTGTCCCCGGCAGGCCGCTAGACACTATCCCATGGGCCACCTGCTGGACTTGGGACTTGGGCAGGCTACCTGATCTGTCACTCCTCACCATGCTGGGGGCCTGGGACTCTGGTCCACTCCCTGAACTTTGGACTTCTGGGAAGGGGTGTTAGTGTTCCAGGTTGGGGGCCGTTAGGAGGGGTGTTGCTCATTATTTTGTTTTTTACCGGTTGTGTTTTCACCGGTTGCTTCCCTCCTAACCGGGTGTCCCCCACCTCCCACCCTAGGTTAGTGTTTGTTGCCGGGGGGGGGGGGGGGTGTCCCTTGTGGGGTGTTGTGTCTTTTCTTTTTTGGCTGATGGTACTGGGGTGTCTGGTATCCACCCCTGGGGGTGGGGGGGCTGTCATAAACCTGGGTTTGGCTTCCAAATGCTGCACAATGGCACACGAGGGTTTGTGACACTTCTAACTTTGAAGAAAATAATAAAAAAATTCTCTAAAAAAATGTAGCAAATATGAATATTATTTAGCAAATAGGAATAATTTTGGTAATCCGAACTGACCTAAAGCAGGAAAAGTTAAGTCTAATTTAATGTCAGAAGGTGAGAAAAAAAAGGTTATGTCTTTTCATACGGTGTATGTAAACTTCTGGTTTCAACTGTATTCTCTGACTGTCCAAGTCCATTTTGCTATTATGACAGTGGAAAAAACTGATTTTGCCCTTATAAAAAGAACAAAACTAACTGTATCTCTCTTAATTTTGCATGCATCATGAAATAATGCAACCAGAAAAGCTCATCACCTCACCTTTACAAGGCAAGTAAGTATGATCCATGGTGGATTGTTATTATAAATGAGTGTTTACCATGGGAGGGCAGATCAGTTTTCTGCCAAGAAAACAGACATACTTGTGGCATAAGTGAAAATATGACAAAACGTAATTTACCAGTGTCACTGTTCCACCTAAGCCTTTCAAGGTGAAGTAGGCATAGAGTGAAGTAATACTGCATGTGTGTGTGTGCGTGCGCAGGTGTGCGTGCATGTGCATATGAGTGGGTGTGTATCCGCAGAGAAGGACTCCATTTTTGTGGGTAAGGGTGTGTGCTTGCTTGGGTGTTTGTATGTGTAGGTATGCCATTGTGTCTAGGAGTATGACTGCGGGAAAAACAGGGGCTGACATGTGGACACACCCCAGGATCTGGGTTGGGTTTGCATGCTTAATGCCCGCGGGGATGGGGTGGTAGGTCGCTAGCCTGTGGTGCACCAAGGCATGACCGTGGCAGGCCCTAGATTGTATGGCTTTGTTGCCCGCTCCCTGGGTTGGGATCTGAGGATGGCTTCTGGAACCAGTTTGGGAGCTGGCTTCTGGGGGAGTAGGCTTTCTCTGAGGGGTGCCTCCCTCATAGTCTTTCCTGTCCCCTGCCCACCCTCTCCTTCCCCCACTGACGTCGTAGGTGGACCACACATCTTATTGGATATACCTAGGGTTTTGGAGCAGGGATGTGCTGTGGAGTGTCGGTGGGGAGAGTCTCTCTCTTTGCTACACTGCATGGCTGCCCTCACCTCAATTTTGATTACACTGTAGACAGAGGGCTTGGGTGGAGGGAGGTGAGAGCTCTGCTGTCCGCAGCAGTGGGGAGTCCAATCACCCCCCCATCAGTTTTAACTGCACTTTAGTAGTACATACACATATATTTAATTTCACCACATAGCATACACTTGTGTTCACTCATCATGATTCACACACGGGCGGTGGGGGGGGGGAGTGGGGGTCTTCTTCCACCCCTGCTGCCCTTCTTTTGCCATGGGCTTGACACCTGGTCAGTGTCCTCGGATGTGGTGTTGGCGTCATCCCCAGGGCACTACTAGTTTGCTGGAAAGTGCCTTGGGCTGTGTCTACTGGGTTGTATAAACTGATGGGTTTGGAGGAAAATGTGGGTTTGTGTGTGAGTGATTGACAGTGAGTGGGCAAGCAAGCGAGTGAGTGAGACTGAAAGAGTGAATGACAGTGAGTAAGTGTGAGCTTGTGAGTCAGAGCGTAAGTGAGAGTGAGTGAGTGAGCTTTTCATGGGGCACTGAATTGATAGGGGTGGTACCTTATGGCCACGTGGGTTGCCTCTGGAATGGGGGGGGGGGTGTCTTCCCCTATGACTCCCCGTTGCTTGCTACCACCTCTCCTGGGCATGAGTGCCTGGTCATTGCAAGTCCACTTCACAGAGGTGTGCCCGGGGAGGTGGAGGTGGGGGGGGGCATGTCCCTGGCGTGGAATGGTCCCTGGGGGTATTGGCTGTTTAGCCCAGGGCTGCAGTGTAGTGTGCTGGATGCCTGGTGGCATGGATTCTCCTAGCCCTCCCTCCTGGGGCAGGTGCCTGGCTGTCCTTGGGCTTGGTGACCTCGGGGCATTCATGCTCTCTCTCTCTCTCTCTCTCTCTCTCTCTCTCTCTCTCTCTCTCTCTCTCTCACTCACTCACTCACTCAATCTCTCACTCACTCACTCACTCACTCACTTACTCACTCACTCACTCACACACACACACACACACACACACACACACACACACACACACACACACACACACACACACACACACAGGTTTATCAATTGTTTCTTGTGTTTTCTCTCCATTTCTTCTCTCTCTCTCCCCTCTCCACTCCCTCACCCTCACCCTTTCTGACCACTTCATATCCCTTCAATTTCCTCCCTCATTCCCTTCTGTCAGGTCCAGCATAAGTAAGACAATTTAGGCAAAACAAAACAAGGCAAGTTTATTTGAAAAGCACATTTCATGTACAAGACAATTCAAAGTGCTTTACGTAAAACATTAAAGCATTACAGCAAGTTGCAAAAGAAATAGACAAGAATTTAAAATCAAACTAAAAATAAACTAGAAAAGCACTCAGAGAGCGCAGACCTCCGCCAAGCACCACAGTTCCCCTGTGGGCATGTTGTGCTGTATTTTTTTTTGCAAGTGTTCTGACGATTTTTTGGCAGAGTTACATGCACCAAAAAAATATTGAAAAAATATTGAAAATGGCCCTATCTCGCAATGTTAAATTAAAAAAAAAAAAAAGAATCATTTAAAAAATTCCTGGATCCAGACGGTGATCCGGATCACCACCAAAATCTAATCATCTGTAGGATACACCATTTCTGACAATCTGTGAAAATTTCATGAAAATCCGTCCATAACTTTTCGAGTTATCTTGCTAACAAACAAACAAACAAACAAACAGACAAACCAACGCCGATGAAAACATAACCTCCTTGGCGGAGGTAATAATTAAAGAGAAATAGAAACAAGCTAAAAGAGAATAAGATAAAGTGCAAGAAACAGTGTATTGTGGAGGATTAACAATTCCTCTACTGAAAGGCAGTGGTAAATAGGAATGTTTTTAACCTCGATTTAAAGCAGCTTAGAGTTTCAGCAGCCCTGATGCTTTCTGGGAGTTTGTTCCACATGTGAAGAGCATAAAAACTGAACGCTGCCTCACCATGTTTGGTTCTAACTCTGGACACCCATAGTAGGCCTGACCCTGATGGCCTGAGGTGTGGTTCACAGTGGACCAGAAGATCTGAAATGTATTTTAGCCCTAAACCATTCAGAGGGTTATAAACCAACAATAGCATTTTGAAATCTATTCACTGATAGAGAGGAAGCAAGTGTAAAGATTTGAGGACTTGAGTTGTATGATCTACTTTCTTGGTCTTAAGCCGGATTCATGCTGCACCTCTGCTGTCCGCGTATGTGTAACCGGAAACCTCGTATGACGAAATTTACTTCATCATCTCCACTCCACTAGGCTCCGCAGTGCTCGACCATGGACGACCGTGTTCGTAAATTTTTATGATGCCCTTGTCTCTCTTGAGAATGTTGGTTATTCTGCAACTATGTTTCTCCAACCTTCATCCTGCTTGCTTTGAGAATGTCAGTTATTCTGTAACTATGGTTTTCATTCTTCATCCTGCTTGCTTTGCACGCCACACTGCCACCCTTATATTACACCCAAGGACTCACTCGCTGAAATCAGAGAGAATCAGCTCTGCCCTCAGCTGAGCTGGCACATAGTGGAAGAATACTGATACATGTGAGGAGCCCTCCCTCCTGCGTGAGGGAGTGGCAGAGTTCTATAAAAATGATAGGACCCACTTTTCGAGCAGCATTCTCTTCTGATATGTCATGAGAGTTGTGCTCCAGCGCTGTATCTATGCCATATCTCTGTGCTATTAAATTATGGAAATGTCATTCTACACATAGACTGGTGTTTTAGCCTTCATATCAAAAAAACTGGAGGTTAAGACAGATTAGTGCAACAATTTGGTGTTTCCGCCCGGTTACAAGGCTAAATTTTAGTTTTGTAGATGGCGTGAGGATTTTTCTCTACAGTTTGGCGGCCGCACAACTCTGAGAAGGTAAGCAGAAACCTTTTTGCAATAAACTTCTGCCTGTCCCTTCGGGGACAGACCTTGCTGTAGAGATTAAATTCTCACACACGTGTGTTTTATGCTTGTGAAGAAAGCCAGAGATATGGTTATGGTTTCTGACATTTTATATCAAAAGGTTTTATAAGATTTTGGAATATTTTTAAGAGATATAAGAGAGAGATCTCCAAAAGGTTTAAACCCTGTGGAATAAGTCATACGGATTAATGCTGTTCCTAAAAAGTAGGGTTGGAGAAAGCTTGGGCAAAAGGTTTAAACCCCGGGGTGACTGAAATATGGCCATCGAAAAAGAAGTGTTGCCCCATTGAGCATTGCATAGCCTGGGTAAAAGGTTTGAACCCCGAGGTGGCTGATACAGTGGGGCAAAAAAGTATTTAGTCAGCCACCAATTGTGCAAGTTCTCCCACTTAAAAGATGAGAGAGGTCTCCAATTTTCATCATAGGTACTGTATACCTCAACTACGAGAGACAAAATGTGAGAAAAAAAAAATCCAGAAAATCACATTGAAGGATTTTTAATGAATTAATTGATAAATTCCTCGGTAAAATAAGTATTTGGTCACCTACAAACAAGCAAGATTTCTGGCTCTCACAGACATGTAACTTCTTCTTTAAGAGGGTCCTCTGTCCTCCACTCATTACCTGTATTAATGCACCTGTTTGAACTCGTTATCAGTATAAAAGACACCTGTCCACAACGTCAAACAGTCAGACTCCAAACTCCAAACATCACTGCTCTAGAGGAGATCTGCATGGAGGAATGGGCCAAAATACCAGCAACAGTGTGTGAAAACCTTGTGAAGACTTACAGAAAATGTTTGACCTCTGTCATTGCCAACAAAGGGTATATAACAAAGTATTGAGATGAACTTTTGTTATTGACCAAATACTTATTTTACCGAGGACTTTACCAATTAATTCATTAAAAATCCTTCAGTGTGATTTTCTGGATTTTTTTTTTCTCATTTTGTCTGTCATAGTTGAGGTATACCTATGATGAAAATTGGAGACCGCTCTCATCTTTTAAGTGGGAGAACTTGCACAATTGGTGGCTGACTAAATACTTTTTTTCCCCACTGTATAGGGCCACCAAAAAAGAAGTGTTATCCAGCTCAGAATCAGAATGAACTTTATTGCCAAGCATGCTTACACATACGAGGAATTTTACTTGACATTAGGTGCGCTCATGTTAAGCGCTCACTAATGACGCGGCAGCCGACAGGCGCCTCATACAGTGGGGATAAAGAGGGGGAGGGGGTGACACATTGGGCAGAGAGAAAAAAAACAGTTATCAGAATAGAGCTCGAGTGAGCAAGAATATGATCACATGGAAAAAAAAAACCTCTAATGCACACTTAGCAGACAAGTTACAGATACACACATTAACAAAGCAAGTTGAGAGAGACCAGTGTGTGTGTGTCAGTCATGTAATGTTGGATGCAGTGTGTATATCAGTTACTGGTGAACAGCAAAAATCCTCTCCTAAGCAACGATTAGATGTTATGTCCTTGGTATCCTAAAACATAGATAACACGTCCACAAGAGTTCATCTCTCTTCAGTGCATGTCAGATGGTAAAATCCCATGCTAGTCACATGACGCTGTCCATAGAGAGTTCAGATTGCTGCACATCAGTGTGTTTGGGTTAGGGAGAACCCAAAACTCCCTTCTGCGTTATCTTTTCTCCTGGAGGAATGAATTCTCTCAAGGACGCCGAATCAAGGCCTGATAGGCACAGTTCACTTAGAGCATAGAAATTTCACCTCTCATGCGATTCTGTGCATCACAATTTGCATATACATTTCCAGGCTTTAAAATCATTTCCTGGAGAGCACCCAGCGACTCCGAGATGTTACCCATCTTCCGATTCAGTTCGCCATTAGCTGCTATCAGTGCCCTCCCCAACTGGTCGAATTGTTGAAGGAACTTCGCCGGGTCCGCATTTTGATTAGCTCTTTCCAACTTCCTTAGTTTTCGATACACCAGGAAAACTCCAAAGCCAAACAGCAGAAATCCTGTGATCATGAAGCCAAACAGGTAGATGTCTTCCACATCTTCAATCGAAAGGTCACACAGACACATGAGTTTCCAATTGTCCCATGAGTCTCTCACATAACCCGCAGCCGTAGTGCCTGCAGGACAGTTGGGCTCCCCAGGGCCCGATTTTCTGTTTGAGAAAGTGGTGTCAATTGCATTTAAAGCCCAGCTTACCACATCCATAATTTTCCATTTGGATCGAGATTCAGCCAGAAGAACAGCGAGACACAGACAGGACACAGCAAGCTGGGATCAGTGAAGGGAGGAGAGGAGAGGAGAGGAGAGGGGAAGAAATGTGTCTGCTCTCTCTGAAAGCCAGAAGAAGAAGGTGCAGCTGTGCATAGCTTTGCCAAAACGTTTTAACCCCTTGAAGTTATTGCTTAATTTCTAAAAAGAAGAGTTGGCACCCCTAGCGTTTTTAGCTCAGACCAAAAGGCTTTAACTCCTAGAGAACTGCAACGGACGCGTCTCTAAAATAGAGTTGGTCTTACTGCAGAGAGTTTTAAATTGTGAAGTTATCGTTATGAAGAAATGGAGATAAATAAGATCATAATAATAATCTTATTCTATGTTATAAGATACTGATATTAGACTATACCACTTAAACTGGTTGGACTAAATGGCAACAGAACCGGACAACAATAAAATGGACAATGAGAAACATAGTTCTGAATACCCTCCGGGCACCTTGGGATATGCATTAAAGGAAATGGAGGAAGTGTTAAGAGCGACCGCACAACGTGAAAAATTAAATGAAGAGCGCAAACAGTTTAAAACATGGGTTAAATGGTTGCAAAGAGACAGAATATTTGGGCGTATGGGGGATCCCTTACCAAACAAAGCAGACAAAATTGCATATGTAGGGAGACTGTACAGACAACAAGAACAGGCAATAGAGGAGGAGAAAAAGGCAGGTCTCCTTCAAAAGGGTACCTGCAACAGTCCAGGCACTCCAGGAGGAGAGTGAAAAGATGGAAGATAGCAAGCCAAGCGGTAAGAATGCAGACACACCCAAACACAACGAGGACAAAGAAATAGGGAAGGAAAGTGAACGCCAGGCTTGGATCGCTGGAGGGGGCGACAGTGGCCATAGGGGGAAGGACTTCTCAATTGACAAGCATTTATTGAAGCTAAGTAGAACAAATGACATTGCAAATGACATAAAGCATACCAATTTAAATGACTCCGACTTTAAAAAAAAGTAGTGTTCATATGACTTCACATTGCAGGATACATCTGATACCCCTCATCACATAATGGTGTGGCAATATCACATTTCAGAAATGTGACACTAATAAGGAATGTGTTTTCCCAATGCCCAGCCGTGGCCGAGCTGGGCCTTGGGATTACAGCCCACCAAATAATTTACCAAGGAATGTATAAAATGAGGCATTCCTTGTACAAAATTAAGCCAGATTCTAATTAGGCAAAATGTCCACCTTTCCATTGACTGAAGGAGTGTGACGCAATCTTTCACAAGGATTCACTTACACAAATTCAACCTGTCTGTGTTCAACTGGACAAACTGATCTTACTTATCAATGCTAAATCATATCAAATCTGCACAGACTGCTATATTGCTTTTTCCTAAATGGAATTTGTAAATTAGTTCAAGAGACATCACGAAAGAAACCATGATTATTGAAACCTCATTTTGAAGTTGCTGTACTACTCACAAATTTTCATCTAAATTAACTGTGTGTAACACTTAAAAGTGGTAACACACTTCCTTCTAGTAAACAGACACTACCCATCAAGCAACTACCCTGTAACTTTGCTGCACGTGTGTCTCCATGCATCACAAGGGGGGTACCAAAGAAATTAAATAGCAAAAATAATTAGCAATCCTCAGAAAAATAGATAATGCATAAAAATTATCAATAGATGATCAATAATGAAGAGAAAAATATAAATGAAACCGCATGGTAATGAAATCACAACATTCAATAGAAAAAGGAAAAAGTTACATCAATAAATTTCCAGATATTTAAAAAAATATCTGTAGATTATTGTAAAGGAAAAATCATGTTTTTAAGGAACAAGGTAAACTGATAAGGAAGAAAACCATGTAAATTTATGAGAAATGTTCCAGATGTCTAAGGAAAGTCCAACTTGTGCTGAATTTATGTTTTAGTGTGGGACTTAATTTAGAATCTACTACAAAGACAATACAGATTCTCACTCAATTAAGGGAACAATGCTTTAGGGAGCTCAAAGCAAAATAATTTGATCTGGGGCACTCAAGGACCAGGACGGCATTTGGCGCTCCCATGCGGGTAAGATCGCTGCTTCAGCAGCTTTGCTTCTTTTGTTATGCAAGGAAACTCACTCTGTAGGCCACAGACGACACAAGGACCTACATGATCAGATTTCTCGGTCCTGGTGGCACCCACACCTTGCAGACATTTGTAAATATTATGTAAATACTTGTTCTATTTGCACTGAATACAATCTAAGACCGACCATAAGGTTAGGGATGGGTGCTTTTTCTGTCCCTCCATATCCTTGGGCCAAAGTTGTGATTGATTTTATAGATATGGGCCCAGAACACAGGGTACAGGGGTGGAGATACATGTTGGTGGCAGTAGATTTCTTCACCCGTTGGGTGGGAACAAAACCATGTAAAATTACTACATCTCAAGTGGTCATTGACAGATAATGGTACTTATGTGCTCGGAGCCTATGTGCATGGATATCCACAAGGATTATTCTTCTATTATTGTGCAGCCCAAACCCAAGACTAGTGTAACTGCACCTCCCAATAAGACTAAGCGACCTGTGACTCTCATCCCTAAATCTGTTCCCAGAGTTCACTAAATACATGTACAGAGCATGACTCTCCTGCAGGTCCTGTCCTTGGAGCGGGGCCTTAAATCACGCAATGTTTGGGTGGAGTATGTCAGAAAGATCACTGCAGAACTAAACGAGACGAATTGTATTGTTTGCACTCAGCCTAGACCACAGTTGCAAATGGTAGCAACAGCCTTAGAATATTCCATAAATGCTACCACAACTCCAGGAAACAATCCAGACTGCATATTAGACATAATGTCTTCAGATAACCCAAATATCAATTGTTCAGGATGGGATAGAATTTATCCGCTAGCCCCAAGAAATGTAGCTCCACTCATTTTTGCTCCAGGGCCAGTCCACAACATTACTTGTTTTGTTAATCAAGACCTATCCTCCATTATTATTATTATTATTAGTTTGTTGATCGTTGTCTTCTGTGGATGTTGTTGTATTCCCATAATTAAACAACTTGTTGAAAGAACTATTTCAGCAGCCTTCTCTTGTAAGGATCCTCCTCCATACCAAGGTGTCCAGGAAGCTGCCCACCTGCTTTCCGACTGCGAGGATGGCGATGAAGTTGTGCCACGACTGGACCTGGACAAGGACTTTGAAGACACATTAGAAATAGTTTAGGGCCTGCAATAGGGTCTACAGTGCACACCTACATGATGTTAGCATTTGCTTCGCTGTGCCTCTGCCCCACAGGTTTCTCTTGTGAGATATGATTCATGGGATGTAGATGTGTATAGGGGCATAGATTATTTTGATATATTTTACACATATAGAATTGTTAGCCATATTGACCCACAATGTTTGCACCACACCTGATGTCCACCGGAGAGATGGCGACCTGAAGGGGGGCAGGTCCACGTGACTGCTGGAAGGGGACATCAGTTACATATAGAAACTTAGAAACACTACACTCAGGGGCTAGAGTAGGGTTATGAGATGGGTTTATGCCCATCTCAACAGGGGGAGATCCAAAAACGCGAACATAAGTTGCTATTAACTTAGTGCGGTGCCCATTAGGACACCTCAACAGGGGGATTGTTGGTAAATTTTTATGATGCCCTTGTCTCTCTTGAGAATGTTGGTTATTCTGCAACTATGTTTCTCCAACCTTCATCCTGCTTCGTTTGAGAATGTCAGTTATTCTGTAACTATGGTTTTCATTCTTCATCCTGCTTGCTTTGCACGCCACACTGCCACCCTTAGATTACACCCAAGGACTCACTCGCTGAAACCAGATAGAATCAGCTCTGCCCTCAGCTGAGCTGGCACATAGTGGAAGAATACTGATACATGTGAGGGGAGCCCTCCCTCCTGCGTGAGGGAGTGGCAGAGTTCTATAAAAACCATAGGACCCACTTTTCGAGCAGCATTCTCTTCTGATATGTCATGAGAGTTATGCTCCAGCGCTGTACCTATACCATATCTCTGTGCTATTAAATTATGGAAATGTCATTCGACTCATAGACTGGTGTTTTAGCCTTTGTATCAAAAGAACTGGAAGTTAAGACAGATTAACGAAACAACAGCCCAAATTTTGTGACCGCGCCGCCTGCCCACGATCTGAACTCGTTGAAAAGTGCATGCACAAGACTGAACATCCCATTCATGAGGTGGCAATATCGGCACAGCATACCAAAAAAAAAAAAAAAAGACAACGAGGAAGCGGAAGATGAGAATAAACATACATGAGTCATACATACATACATACTTAAGCAGCAGCAGCAGCATCTTCATGGAAAAGGAGTGAAAACTGGGAAGTCAAGCAGCAGAAACCAAGCAGCGTGTCTTCATTGGTGAAAATCCTGGTGCGTCAGCGCACTGGCACTACCTATTGGGCAGGAGTGAAACTACAAATGATGGTTGTGCGCATGCGTCAACCGCTTGGCCTGGGTAGATGAAAAATGTGAGCATGAACAGCGCTGTGTGCGTGCTGGGCTCGTCCAAAGCGCACGCGGACCAAAGCAGACTAGAGGGGAAATGCAGCATGAATAAGGCTTTAGTGAGGACTTCAGCATTATAGTAAATAAAGCATTGTAGTGATTACATAGCAAGAGGAGTCTATAAATACTATTTATATACAGGATATATCAAATATGAGCAAAGTTTGTTTTGGCAAAGTAAATCTGTTTGGCCCAGTTGTCATAAACTGGCCCCTCCGGGGCAAAAAGACAGGCCCAAGCACTGAACTGTAGTGTGACACGTATTAACAAAATACTAAAACAGTGCAGACAACACAAAAATACAAAGAAGGATTACTTACAGAAGATACACTCCAGAGCAAGGAAGGCTCTGGAAGAGATGAGGGAAAAACAGAGTGAAAGAAGTCCAAACCAGTCCAAGTTAAGCAATGCTGCCGCAGTGAAACAATGAATTGACAGAGCTTAAGTACTGGGCAGACAAATGAACAGCAGGTGTGGACTGAGCAGGCAGGTGAGCTAATTACCTAACTGTCCACAGCTGAGGTGGCAGGAGAGCAGACTGAACAGTTAGTGGGAGTGTCTGACAGAGGAGGGCACATCAGAGACAACAACCCAAAATATACACAGAAAACTGACAACAAAATAATAACAAACATGCAAAGCTCAGAAATAAATTGAGTCTGAGCTCAGAGGAAATAATTGAGCTCAGACTCATGACAGACCCCCCCCCCCTCCCCCCGGAAAAGGGAACGACAAAAACTACCCCGAGTGGGAGGTGGGGGAAAACAAGTATGAGGGAACTAAAGGCTGGAGCCCACTCAGGGCCCACACCCACACTACACCGGGCCCCTGGGCCCCTTATGCCAAAGGACCCAGCTGTTCAGGTGGCCGGCCGAAGTCCCAGGCCAGGAAGACAGCAAGGTGGAATGAGTCAGGTGGCCTGCTGGAGAATATGGGCCACCCAACCCAGTAGATCAGAGTGTCGGGCAGCCGGCCTGAGTTCTTTAGCCACCAGGACCAAAAGGGTGACCCAGGATGCGGCTTCCCCACGGGATGGCCCAATGGTGGGAAGCAGAGCCAGAGGAGGGGAACCATGACAGTATCAGGTGGTGAAGGAGGATGGGGGACCACAACAGCATCTGGCAGAGGAAGAAGGGGGACCATGATGTCCTCGGGCTTACCGGTTGCACCAGCAGTGGTCCCAGGTTGAGACACTGTCGCACCCTTGGTGGCTCCAGGCTGGAGCATAGTAGCACCCGCGGTGGCTCCCGGCTGGAGCATAGTAGCATCCGCAGTGGCTCCGGGCTGGAGCAAAGTATCACCCTTGGTGGCTCCAGGCTGGAGCATAGTAGCAACCGCGGTGGCTCCGGGCTGGAGCATAGTAGCAACCGAGGTGGCTCCGGGCTGGAGCATATTAGCACCCATTGTGGCTCTGGGCTGGAGCCCTGCAGCACTCGCGATGGCTCAGGGCTGAGCTCTGCACCACCAGCGGTGGGCCCGGGCTGGGCCAACGTTGCACCCTCGGTGGACCCGGGCTGGGCCAACGCTGCACCCTCGGTGGACCCGGACTGGGCCAGAGCTGCACCCACAGTGAACAGGCCGACCCGCGAGAGCACCAGGCCAAGGAGGAGGTCCACCAATGGGACACCGGATGAGGGTGAAGGAGGAAGGTCCACGATGACCTCATGGGGGGGGGGGATCTGGACCCATGACGACCTCGGGCAGCAAACCTGGACCCACAGAGACCTCTGGCTGCACTGGAACATCTCCGGTGACCCTGGGAGAGAGCTCAGAGGAAACAGAAAGAGGAACAGGGTCAGGGTCACCAGCAGCGGGGGAGTCTGGTGAGGTGAGCTCAGGTGCAGCTGGTGGCTGCACCCGACTCTCCTCACCAAAAGCCAGGCAAGGTCTCTCCAGAACAGATAAGAGGAAAACCAGAGAGAGCACTTGCCTGAGCTCGAGCTCCACCGCCGTCCAGGACTACATCAATCCAGACGACGATGTCTCGGGCCAGATCTCTTGGCGGTCCAGCTCCGTTTCCAATGCTGCTGCACTGGCCTCCGCAGCAGGCATGATGGTGGTTGCAGTCCTCATCTCCCCAGATGAAGTGGACCGTGCTGGTGGCTCTTCTGGCATGGTAGCTGGGTGTTGGCTTACTGCTGGTGCTGGAACAGGGTCCTCCAGGGCCATGGGCTCCTCCATCATCCGGCGGTTCTGCTCCGGGGCCAGCAGACACTCAGGGTCACAGGACAGAACACAGACTGGTGAGCAATTTGTAACAACAGTAGGTGGGGAGACCTCAGGGGACTACTTTTCCTGAGCCTCCCTACTAGGAATCATGCAAGGTATATTATCATAAATAGGAGTAGAATGAAATAAAACTTGCCTGTTTTCCCGGATCTGGATGTTGCCTGCTGCTGTATATGGAATGTCGTCCCTCTCTATGGATTGTAGAGGAGCCACCCCTGTAGTCACTGGGACAGACATAACCGAGGGAAACATGAAGGACGTCTCGGCAGCAGGAGGACATGTCAAGTGGACAGAAGTTGCAACAGCAGTGGAGAGAGCAAAGGCTGATGTGACAGCCTGCGAAGGAGAAGGAGAGAAAGGAACTGCTGCGGGAACTGTCGGGATTGGCGTAAAGGAAATTGCTGCCGAAGAGGAGGGGGAATTCCTCCGGAGTGGGACAACGTTGTTGTGGTGGAGCTGGAGTTGGCAATCTGGGAGAAGGGATGGTCTTCTGCCCTGGAGAACATCTCTGATGGAAATGCCCCCACCGACAGTTCCAGAAACGATCGCTGAAGCGCACAGACTGTGGACAGCAGATCTGTGTATTGTGGATAACTCCACAGGCCGGGGTGTGCCTCCAGAATTCCCACCGCTCCATTCAAACTTTCCCAGATTTTGTTGGGTCCATGGGCGGCGAGAGCTTCATCCACAATGCTTTGGATGAAGTCCGCCGCCCACTCCTCCTCCACAGTCGGAGACCCCACTGCCAATCTTCCCTTGTTTGTGTGAGGATGGTGAGCCGGGGACATGGTGAGCTCCACTTCACAGGTGAGTGGAAAATAAGGAAAAAACACAAAAAGACAAAAAAGCACACTACAGCAGCTGAGCCCTAACTTGGCGGCAGCATTCTGTCATAAACTGACCCTTCCGGGGCAAAATGTAGTGATGGGAAGGCAGGCTCCGGAGCTCTGAGGGGTGCTCTGAGCTTATCCAGGAAATATTTGGCGAAGCGCATTTCGAGGTGTGCATTGTGACGTATATGTTGATGTAGGACCACGTGATTGGGTCAGGAAGCTGTTCATGATTTTGTACGCAACATGAAATAAAGTGAGCAGCGATACCCAATGGAAATCCCCATCCCTCACGTTTTGTGTTGTCATGTTTGTCTGTGTAAGGGATTTGTCACAGCCAATTTTCACATGGAGGCAGCAGCAAAAAGACGGACTTCTCCGGTTTGGGAACATTTTGAGCACATTTCTCCCATTGATGTATTTTCCAGAAATAGTGGATATTTAATGCAGCTGAGGTGATGGCTTAGCGGTAAGGCATCTGCACTACAAGCGGGAGGCCTGGGTTTGAATCCCAGCTGTGTCATTCTTGTCATTTTATTTTTATTTGCAAGGTGAAGTGTCTGTTGTGTTTCAAAGAGCTTGGATCATTATTACGCATCATTATGCTGAGGCTCTATTGCTATTGTGCCCTGCATGAGAATAAAGCCAGAGTTGAATATACTGGGACAGTATAAGACTGTTGAAAATGTATTATTTCTTAATAAAAATGGATAAGTAGTACAAGCACTCAGAAGTAACACAGACACATTCACTGGAGTCACCCCAGTTATATTATGATTTCTTTTTTATTATTTCAGTCACATGGTCCGACATCAACACATACGTCACGATGCACACCTTGAAACTCACCAAATATTTCCTGGATAAGCTCAGAGCACCCCTCGGAGCTCCGGAGCCTGCCTTCCCGTCACTAGAGCAGACTGTGAACAGTTAATGAGAGTGTCTGAGAGAGGAAGGCACATGAGACAACAACCCAAAATATACACAGAAAACTGACAACAAAATAATAACAGACATGCAAAACTCAGAAATAAATTGAGTCTGTGCTCAGAGGGAATAATTGAGCACAGACTCATGACACCAATGAGGGAAGAAGATATCTGTTCTCCTTGCAATGCAGCTGGACGGGACGGGGTTAAAAAAAAGAATGAAGTAGCAGTGAGTAGGTCCTCATTTTTTGGAACCAGCACCTACAACTAGTGATACTAGTGACGATTGACTTTAGACGTGTTTTTTGTTGGACAGAAGCTCAACGTCACCACGCTGCCATAAACCAGTGATGCACTGACTTTGCACCCAGCTGTACCCCTGTAAAAAGACACCTCTCAAATGAGCACAAAGCACATGCAAAGTAATTTGTTATTTAGTGGTTCAGGGCACAAATAATGAAAATGGGAAATCACCACCAAAAATTACCAAAATCACTGGGAAAGGTGCAAAATGCAATGCAAGTTGTATTTTAGTCATAATACCACCCTTAATGTTGAACTTAGTATAGATGTATTTCTACATGTATACTTTCTTTATTTACATACACTACCGTTCAAAAGTTTGGGGTCACCCAGACAATTATTTTGTGTTTTCCATGAAAAGTCACACTTATTTACCACCATGAGTTGTAAAATGAATAGAAAATATAGTCAAGACATTGACAAGGTTAGAAATAATGATTTGTATTTGAAATAATAATTTTTTCCAGATACTCAACCTGCTCAAAGGAAGGTCAGTTTTATAGCTTCTCTAACCAGCTAAACTGTTTTCAGCTGTGCTAACATGATTGCACAAGGGTTTTCTAATCATCCATTAGCCTTCTGACGCAATGAGCAAACACATTGTACTATTAAAACACTGGAGTGATAGTTGCTGGAAATGGGCCTCTATACACCTATGTAGATATTGCACCAAAAACCAGACATTTGCAGCTAGAATAGTCATTTACCACATTAGCAATGTATATTAGATATTAGAGTGCATTTCTGATTAGTTTAAAGTTATCTTCATTGAAAAAAACAGTGCTTTTCTTTCAAAAATAAGGAAATTTCTAAGTGACCCCAAACTTTTGAACAGTAGTGTATATTTTATTGCCCATCTCATGAATCATGATTCATCATGAACACAAACAAAAAACAAAATGCAATTTTTGTATCTTATTAGCTGACTTTACTTCTTTGACTTGCCCCTTGGTTACTTCTTCACTTGATATATCAACAATGACAAACTGAATGTAAGTATTGCTGTTGCCATTTCCAAATGAAAAGACATTTTTTTCCCCTCTTGGATTCTTTTTGTGCTGGTGTGGTATTTTATCAGTCACTGTGATCAGTAAAAGAAAAAAAAGAACTAGATGGAAATGTTGAAACTGTAACAACATTTAAACACAAAACTAGTAGGGTTTTACGTAATTGTGAAAGACAGGTCAGCTCACAGTGAGAGGATGAACACAATAGAACAGCTACATACTTTGTGTGTTGTACTTTTCAGCCCTTTACTGCTGATAAAGTATTAGACTTATTCCACAGCAAACGCATAGATTAGTAGGAGCACAGGTGTTACTAATCACACTAATTAATGTTTAGCACCTACATTTATCCCAACCTTTGTTATTTTCATTAGTAACACCTGTGATTCCCTGTGCTGCTGTTTTAGTACAATGCCGGAGAGATACAACTGGGATTAAAAAAAGGAAATCTGAAGTAACTCTATTCCCTCATTTTCAATAGACTTATTATTCTTTTCTGTTTGTTTTTTTAGCAAAAAAATAAAAGTCAGTCATTAACATTTCTCTGTGTATTTCAGGAATGCAACAAGTGTAGGTAAATGACGAAAAAAATTTAGTAGCTGTGACTCGTACGTAATGGAAATGTGTACAAAACGAACTTCCTGAAACCACTTTATCAAGATGCACTGAGTGTCACACACACTGATGATGTATAGTCAGCCGGAATCTCTGGGTGGAGTTTTCCTTTTGTGTCAGTAGCATAATCATTCCAGCTCTCATCTTATTCACTGCATCTGGGCTTTTTTTCTGTGCCCATAGATCATTTCCTGCATGGCTCCTTGACTTTTGCATCAGATTAAAGGTTTTACCTTCCACCCACCCACCTACCTTGCCGTCTCTGCTAGTCAGTTCAATGACCCCAGCCCATTTTCAATAAAACCTGTAAAATGGAGGCACAGCAGAAGTCCCCCCCCCCCCAAAAAAAAGAGTTCCTCTAATGGCCCTTGGAAGAGGGGTCTAAAAGTGACTCACCAGACCGATAAAATTTTTGGGGTGTCAATTACTGGCTTTCCAACACAACTTGTGTCCTTTGGCTGTGTTGCATGATTGTATAATACATTATTGAAATAATCCCATCTTATTTCTGTTTAATAAGCCACTCTGAGGTAACTGGTATTAAGAGACAAAGTGCAAAATGGTTTGAAGTTTAGCTAAAAACATTATCCGAAATGTGGGGAAATTGGTTTAATAGAAACCAGTTAATAAAGCTTGGTGTATAAGAAGAGCACAACTTGTCAGCTAATAAAAGTGTTGGACAAATAAAAAAAAGAGTTTAAAATTGACTTCAAAAAATAATAAAAAAAAAAGAACAGGGTTTAAAAACCAGAAGAAGCATGGGTGGTAAACAAGGAGCAAGCACAGACTGACTGTCAACTAACAAAGGGCTCAGAGGACTATAAATACACAAGAATAATAACACAGTATCATGGAGTGGGTCACAGGTGGAGACAATCAGAGGCTGGAAGTCAGACAACAAGAAAAACACAAGGGTTCTATCTCACACATGTGTATTTGCTATGTTGTAGAGGTGTCAGAATATATAATAAATTTTTAAGATGTATTGTGCAAAGTCTCCAATACTGCTTTTAGAAAAATCTCCCAACAATGGTCACTGCATAAGAATTTCACCCCATTGTGTAATGAGTGGAAAAAGAGAGCCATGTATTGCAAATTACACCTAAAAATAATTGCATCCATTAATTTTATCAATCACATTTATTATCATCCAGATTAACAGATCTGATAATTTATGGAACTATGAGATTCCACAGTGGTTGCAGTAGAATAAACACTTTCAAAACGTTTCATCTGGTGGACATATTCACATATTAGTCCTGCAAGTTATTCTTACAGCATAGTGATAGAAAGTAAGATAAGATAAACCTTTAATAATAATTAGACATTTATGTGGCACTTTACATGTCAAGTGACATCTCAAAACACTTACAGTGAGTCAATTAGTCATTCCTTTCAGACAGACACTGATAGTGATAAGCTACTTCTGTAGCCACAGCTGCCCTGGGGCAGACTGATGGAAACGTGGTTGCCAATCCACGCCAACGGCCTGTCAGACCACGTATACACATTCATACCCATTGTCATGGACATTTGAGGCAAGGTGGGTAAAGTGTCTTGCCCAGGAACACAACGGCAGGATGGCTGGAGAGAGCGGGATTTAAAACGCCAACCCTCTGGTTATTGTACAGCCCACTCTACTTCCAGAGCTACTACGATCCCTAATGAAGATAAACTTTTATTAGCTCCACAATGGGGAAATTTCCAAGTGACAGATACATACGTCCAGGTCTGGCTCTAGCCATTTTTGCACCCTAGGTGAGATTTGGGACAACCCCCCCCACCAGCCCCCACCCCTTGCATTTGTGAACAATTTGTTTTAAATGGAGCAATTATATGGGCATGTAACAAAAACAAGAAAACAGCACTTGTCCACTTATTGCTTCTGGTAATTTCATCACTTCAAGCAAACCACACAAACAAGATGCCGTGTGAAAGCAGAGACTCTTCAGATTACAAAGATGTCTGTCTCATCACTGTGCAATCAAATCTTGGTGAGCTAGCAGCCACAAGAGGAGCAAAAAACTTCACAAAATCAAATAGTATGTCTTGCCTGTGCTGTTTTGTGTTCAGTTATATTCCAGCTTGAAAATGAGCTGCTAATGTCTACTCCTATGACTCTGCATTTGTCTGAAATGAATCATGAAGGTCCTGGTTGTTAGAGTCAAGTACACATTCTTCCTAGCTATTGCTATCTCCCAAGCTAACGAGGAATACTCGGATGTAAGTGCAGCTGAAGGACTCACAGGACTCAGGATATAACGTTTCTCCACTTTATTTAAGAAAAGGCAACAGTGGTGCAGGGTGCTAACAGTAGGGTTGCCAACTGTCCCGTTTTAGCCGGGACGTGCCATTTATTGGGCTTAATATGTTTGTCCCAAGTGGGATGTGCATTGTCCTGTATATGTACAGACAATGCACATCATATATATGTATATGTATGCAACCCTAGCTAACAGGTTGCCAACACACACTAATTCCAATGCAAACTAAATCTTCAAATCCACACCGGAGCATGCGAATGATCATGGCAATAACAACAGTAAGTACATAGGAACTAAAAAGTGTCCCCTAAATCACCTAAATGGTTCCGGGTGTGAAGTACCTCCATCATAACAAATTATGCCAAACTGTGATTATCTCAACAGTCAAATAAATAGGACATGGGGATATTATTAATGATAGTGTATGAATGTTAACCCCACTACAATATACTAGAATTACAATGCACAACGATAACTCGTCCCATCCCCCTCTTCTACAGTCGTGACTGACCATGGTGCACGACAGGTTTAGGGCCAGGTCAAATAATAAGAAACAATGGGTTTGTTGTTTATTTTTTCTTCATTTGTTCATTTTTTAATTTTCAAGGCAGAGCATGAGGAAAGGGTGCAAGTCAAGGATGCAAATTACTACTATTATTAATTTTTTGTTCATTTTTTTTTTGAGGGCTTGCAGCTGTTCCTATGCCAAGAGCCAGCACTGCATATGGCCCTGCTTTGCAATACATAATTGTAAGCATGAGCACCACAAGGTGTCTGTTCATTAATTTATTTTTAGAAAAATAAATTAATGCACAATCTATACTCTGGCTTTGTACTAATTAAAATAAATCAACATATTAAAATGGAAGTGTAAATAAAACTGAAAACCATTCAGTTTCAATATGAAAAATTAGAATAATGGTTATTGTCATAAACATTTTACAACCCTGTCCTTTAAAATGAAGAACAACAATGAGTAATGTATGCAGCCACTCTTGTCTGCCAAGTTTGACAGAGCAGCAAAATTACAGACTTGGAAAAATGCCAGTGACCATGGTCTTACCAGTTTGGAGATTTAACGGTGTCCTTGTTGGGTATGAAGTATAAGTGAACAAGTGCAATATTTATTCATTATTTAACACTGATCTGTTTTGTCCCGACTGTCCAACAGTGATGACACAAATTACAGAATTAAAAACAAGAACACTCTGAGGCGAGTGTAATATCTCCCGCCTCCGTTGTCTTTGAAGATCCCAATACTTACTGACAGAGAGCAGTTTTCAACTTTTCAATATAACTACTGTGGCAGAACCAAATTATGAGAAACCCATCATCCATAAATATACAACAAAGTATACCACCCATAGTTGTAGGTCAGGATTCTGAGGTGAACCTATGTAGCAAGTTTGGTGACCCTAGAGAGCTTTACACATTCTATAGTAAGAGAGCACAGGGAGTGTCAACTTTGACCTCTGACCTTTGATCCCAAACCATAGTCAGAGGTCATGGTCTCAGAGTGAACCTGTGTACCAGGTTTGGTGACCCTAGCTTTCTTTGTTTTGAGATACTAGTGCGTACCTGTGCATGCCCGATACCCGTGCATGCCCATAGAAGGTTACTGTTACCATGGCAACAGTAACCATGGTGAAACCTGCTTTTGATTTTTCACATCACCACTCGTTCAGTGATGCCTGCATTTGTTCTGTGATGCCTGCCTTTGATCTTTGATGATGTCATAGCAAGTGCTATGATCATGAGTGATGCCTGCCTTTGGTCTTTGATGATATAAGATAAGATAAGATAAGATAAAGATAAGATAAGCCTTTATTAGTCCCACAATGGGGAAATTCCAGGATTGCAACAGCACAGGGATAGCAACACTCAGAGCAACAATCAGAAGGCAAGAAAAAACAAGAGCAGCGAGTATACATATGTACATATAAACATAAATATATAGACACACAGTGCGGAGCATTGTAGCTAGATGGAATAAATATATAAATATATAAACACACAGTGCGGAGCATTGTAGCTAGATGGAATAAATATATGAATATATAAACACACACAGTGCGGAGCATTGTAGCTAGATGGAATGAAACAGCATAACCGTCTACTTAGTTATCCTACATGGTATGATTATGTACCCATACATATTGTCACCCTCCGTAGCTACCGGTATTTTCCTAGTTGTATCCTGGAGGGGACCATTGTGTAAGTCTATTGCGTCTTTTGCATTCAATACTATTAGGTTGTCACGTCTTTTTGCTATCTCTGCGAGCAGTCCTGCTTAGGTTGTACAGTCTGACAGCCGTAGGTAGGAAGGACCTGCAAAACCTCTCGGTTGTGCACCTAGGATGATGTAGTCTGCTGCTAAATGAGCTCCTTAGTGCATTCAGTGTGTCCTGCATAGGGTGGAACTCGGACTCCAGCAGAGATGACAGTTGAGCCACCATCCTTCTCTCTCCCATCTTCTCCACTGGGTCAAGGCGCTACCCCAGGACAGAGCTAGCTTTCTTGATCAGTTTGTTCGGTCTCTTCCTATTGGCTGCTGTAATGCCACTGCCCCAGCAGACCACTCCAAAAGTGATGGCTGATGCCACCACCGTGTCATAGAATGTCTTCAGCAGCGCCACTTGTACACCAAAAGACCTGAGTCTCCTCAGTAGGAACAGCCTGTGCTGTCCCTTCTTGTAGAGTGCGTCAGTATTGTGTGACCAGTCTAGTTTATTGTTCAGATGAACACCCAGGTACTTGTAGGATGTCACCATCTCAATGTCTGTTCCCTGTATATTTACTGGTGCTGTGAGGGGTTGTCCTTGCCTGCGGCAGTCCACCACCAGCTCCTTAGTTTTCCTTGCGTTGATCTGGAGGCAGTTCCGATGGCACCAGTCCACAAAGTCCTGGATAAGCCCTCTGTACTCAGCTTCATCTCCGTTGGAGATGAGGCCAACGATCGCAGAGTCATCAGAGAACTTCTGTAGATAGCAGTGTGTTGTGTTGTGTGAGAAGTCTGCAGTATAAAGGGTGAACAGAAAGGGAGCCAAAACCATTCCCTGGGGGCCCCCGTGCTACCGATGATCGTGTCGGACACACAGTGTCGGATCATAGTGAGTCCTATGATCATGAGTGAAGCCTGCCTTTGATCAATCAATCAAACTTTATTTGTATAGCACTTTTTAAGCATTAGATGCTGCGCAAAGTGCTTTACATAGATAAAAACAGTAGACACATTTAGTTACATATTTTACACGATACATCCCTACCCCTTCCAACTCTCCTATAAACATACCCACAAAAAAGCACACACACACAGGCACATACATCACCCTCTGCTTCTCTTACACACATATAAAATAAGAGACATTGCTCGGCACCAATGCACCATGTGAAGGAGCAACCATCCTGTGGCGCCCCCCATGCCGGGAGACCACACAGCCCATAACCACAGAGAGCGCTATAAAGGCTGCCCCAACCAGGACAGGCCGGGCCCGCACCACAGCTCTAGGTAGTGGCATAAAGCCTCCACCCACCCAAGCTAGAGTGACCCACAAGACCAGCACCCCTGCAGATCGACCAGGCAGCATCCGACATGAGGGGCCCCACTGAGGAAACATTGGCGCTAAAACACATAAAATACAAGATAAAACTAAGAACACATAGAACAAAGGGAACTAAAGACCCATTCTTAGAAACTGAGCTAAGAACACATCAAAATAAGAAAATCTAAAAGCAAATGGAGGTAAGAAGAATGTAAAACAATGGAACATAACTACTTCAATAATAAATGGTTTGTTAAAAGCCAAAATTTAAAAAGGTACAAAAAGAAACTAAGAACACGTAAAACCAGGAACTAAAAACCCATACTTAACCCTTTGACATCCTTCTATTTATGGACATAAAAAGTGCCCTCACTGTCTATGTCGCAATGCTCCGCCTGTCATGTGACATGTCACGTAATGTCATAACGCCCCCCCCCAGTTGTACTAAGTATTCCACCTCACAAGGTGGCAGACACGTATAATTTACTGTTCTTGCCTTGGAGGACTAATGGCCGCCTTATAACCCCCCACTTCTGGACACCAGAGAAGAAGAGCTTGTAAACAAATGGGGAACGATCACAAGAAGAAGGAGGCATTTGCTCCAAAATTTGCCAACTATGATTCTAAAAAGAGATTATTTAACTTATGAAGGTAAATATCTACATTTTTTTTATCACAGAGGATGGGCAAAGCTGGTTGATTTGCACCTGCTATTGACCCCCAGCGCCATGTGACCGGACAGAAAAATCGCGCCAGTTCCCGGTCATCATATGAGATAAATTGCGGCAGAATAAAAGCGAATTTGGGGTGGAATAATCATAACAAACTGCAAAAAATCTAAATCTCACCAACTATATTTGTCTCATTTCTAGTCAAAATATCTAATTACACTTAAAATAAGACACATTTACTTAATATAAGACACATTTACCTAAAGAGTAACTTTTCAGTGAGATATAAGAACTTATTTTAAGTTAATAGATCTTGTTTTGAGTCAAATTTGACTTGTGCCATTGGCAGATTTTTTCACTTGTTTCAAGCAAAAATATCTTGTTTTTATTTATTTTTTTTACTTGTTTTTAGAGGGGCATTTTTTCCAGTGCAGTTTCTGGATGTGGGAGAGAAAGCGAAACTGACCGAGAGAAGACAAAATAACGACCAGGATGGACGAAAATGGACCAACCGCGCCACCTGGCCAGTGGTAAGTGACGAATTTCTTTGTTTGTTTACATTGTAACTGATTTTCTGGTTCATATACTTTAAAGATAAGATAACAAAATGCCCAAAACAACAAATAGTAACAAAAAACAAAACCATCCTTTGTGTAAATATGTCCAAATTCCGCTTTTGACTGCAAGTTATGTAATTTAATATGGCTGCCGTGGCATTATGCAAATTAGATGCGTAAATTTACACCTATCTCAAACTTTGGCTCATATTCTACATCTTTCTTGTTGACAGTAAGCCATTATCTCTTACTACTTTCAAGTTATAGCTTTGAAAATCTCTGACATCTGAACTGAATATTTTCTTGAAAAAAATCTTGACCACCAGGAGGAGAGGAGGAAATGGTGCAATGGAGCGCCATAGGCAGTCACTGGGTTAAAAACTGAACTAAACACATTAATAAGAAGATGAGAAAATTTAAGAACAAATGGCGCCAAGAAGAACATAAAACAATGAAACATAAATGACTACTTCAGTAATAGTTAAATAGGTTTATTAAAAGTCAGATTAAAAAGGTGGGTCTTGAGCCTGCTCTTAAAAACATCTATTGACTCTGTGGCCCTGAGGCTCTCTGGCAGGCTGTTCCACAGACGGGGACCATAATAGTGAAGGGAAGCTTTACCAAAGGTCTTGGTCTTAACTTTGGGAACCATTAAAAGGCCAGTACCAGAGGACCTCAGGGTCCGCGAGGGCTCATAGGATAAAAGCAGCTCAGATAGATAAGAAGGCCCAAGACCATTGAGGCATTTAAAAACTACTAAGAGAACCTTTAAGTCGATCCTAAAACACACGGGGAGCCAATGCGGCGATTCTAAAACTGGTATAATATGCACCCGCCCCCTGGTCCTCGTCAACACTCGTGCTGCTGAATTTTGGAGTAGTTGGAGATGTGATATACTTTTTTGAGGAAGACCAGAGAGCAGGGCATTACAATAGTCAATAAAAGTATGCATCAAGACCTCCGTGCTGGCAAGAGAGAGAAAAGGGCGGACTCTGGCTATATTCCTAAGATGGTAAAATCTTAGGAATTTTTTGTTACATTTTTAATGTGTAAAATAAAATTAAAGTCAGAGTCTAAAAGAACGCCCAGGTTCTTGACACAATGTGTAGGTTTTAGACCTAGCAATTTTGGTTAAAGTTTCTCTCTCTTGTCTTCAGGACCAATGATTAAAACTTCTGTTTTGTCCTGGTTTAGCTGTAGGAAGTTCTCTGCCGGCCATGGCAGACTTGCCATGTCATATAATGACTTTGAAATACAGTTCAAAAGGGCATTAATTGCTTTTGTGTCATCAGAAGATGTGGCAATGTACAGCTGTGTATCATCAGCATAGCTATGAGAATTGATGCCATGTCTCCTGATAACATCCCCAAGTGGTAACATACAGTATAAAGATTAAAAAGTATTGGGCCTAAAGTTGAACCTTGGGGTACCCCACACTGGATTTCATGGATTGCCGAAGAACATGTATCTATACTTACAAAATCGCAACGGTCTGTGAGACAGGAATGAAACCATTCAAGAACAGTACCTGAGAGGCCCACCAGGTGTTTGAGTCTGTTTAATAAAATGTGGTGATCTACTGTATCAAAGGCAGCGCTGAGATCCAGCAGCACCAGGACTGACAGTTTGTGGGAGTCCATGTTACACCTGATATCATTAACGATTTTTAAGAGGGCTGTCTTGGTACTGTGGTTTGTCATAAAACCAGATTAAAATTTCTCAAAAATGTTGTGGTCAATAAGAAAATTATTTAACTGGAAGAATACAATTTTTTCTAAATCTTTACTTAAAAACGGTAAGTTGGATACAGGTCAATAGTCACTGAGAATATCAGGAACTAAATTACTCTTCTTCAAAAGGGGCTTCACCACTGCCGTTTTAAAGGCAGTGGGGAAAACACCAGTCTGAAGAGAGCAATTTACAATGTTTAAAATCTCATGTTTGAAGAATCCATAAAATGTTTAAAAAAGTGATGTGGGAATCGGATCTAAAAGGCAGGAGGTCAAGTTTTCCTGGGAGAAAACTCTACCAAGCATCTTAGCATCAACCAGGGCAAAGCAGTCCAGCATTTCCTCAGCTAAAGGTGAGTCCAAGATTCCATTAAAAGCAGTCTTCTGGTCAGATAAAATGTTGGATCTAATAGAATCAACCTTGTACCTGTTGGTGTGCAAAACTCTCACAGAAAGAGTTGGATGGCAGGTTTGTGTTTTTATTAAAATCTGGGTTGATTAAGTGATCAATGGTTGCAAAAAGAACTTTAGGGTTATTGTTATGGGTTGAGATTATGTTGGCAAAATACTCTGTTCTCGATGTCTTGACTGCATTATTGTAATTTTTTTTATTTATTCTGTAGTATTTGATAATTGATTGTTAATTTGTTTTTCCTCCATTTCGTCTCAGCCATCCTGCACTCTCTTTTCAGTTTTTGGATTTGGTTATTTCTCCATAGAGGCTTTGGTTTATTCTTAACTGTCCTTGTGATTATTTGAGCAGCTCTGTCAATGGTTGATCTTAATTTACTGTCAAAATTATCAACAGTAAAATCACATAATGCAGATTAAATAACTGTGATGATTGATCTGTGATGATGTCATAGCGAGTCCTACCACTCGTTCAGTGATGCCTGCCTTTGTTCTGTGATGCCTGCCTTTGATCTTTGATGATGTCATAGCAAATTCTATGATCGTGAGTGACACCTGCTTTTGATCTGTGATGATGTCATAGCGAATCCTTTGATCTTTTAGAGAGTCCTATGATCGTGAGTGATGCCTGCCTTTGATCTCATAACGAGTCCTATGATCTTTTTGTGAGTCCTATGATTGTGACATCATGACAGACAGACAGAGACCTGCTGTTGATCTTTGATGTCACCACTCATTCAGTGATGCTTGCCTTTGATCTGTGATGCCTGCCTTTGATCTTTGATGATGTCATAGCGAGGCCTATGATCATGAGTGAAGCCAGCCTTTGATCTTTGATGATGTCATAGTGAGTCCTATGGTCTTTTAGCGAGTCCTTTGATCGTGACATCGTCACACATGACAGAGATTTCTTGAATTATATATAGAGTGATAGGTTTATAAGCCATTTTGAAGTTGACATTTGACCTTGCAATCCCAAAACCATAGTCACACTTCAGGGTCACAGGGTGAACCTGTGTACCAAGTTTGGTGAACATAACTTTACTCATTGTACAGTAATAAGGCATAGGGAATGTTAACCTTTAGACACCAATGTCATGTGTCTGGGGGCTTATGTCAATCCAGACCCCAGACACAGACTATTGTTGTATTTTGTTTTCCCTGTTTTTGTGTCTGCACTTGTGTCTAGGGTTTCTGTGTGTCTGTCTCTGCTCCTCCCTCTCCAGGCACTCCCCTCTGGCTGCTCACCTGCCGTTGCAGGGAGCAGCTCGTAATCAGCACAGCTGCTGCAGCTACACACCGGTATTCACTTCATGTCATTAGTGCACTGTGTATTTATTCCCTGTTGGTTGCATCACTCATTGTGGCAGTGTTAGTCTGTTCCTGCACATAGTCTGTATCCTATGTTAACCGTTCACCCGTGGCTAGTGGTCTATCTCCTGTGACTCGTCACTCCTTCCTCAGACTGTATTTGGTGTTGATTCCCCCAGAGCTCAGCCTTACTCCATGTCCCATGAAGTAAGTCTTTTTTTCTCTGTTTTCAAGTTTATGTTTTTGTGTTCCCTTCGGTGGCCCAGTCTGGCCCGAAGGCGTGATGTGGACTTGCTCCTAATTCCTTCAGCGTTGTGTATTTTTGTCTGCTGTTGGGCACGCTGTATAATTGAACTTCTGTTTAATAAAACACACACATTTCACCTGCACTTGGGCTCAACTCCTTTCATCCATGCGCTGCATAAAAACGCACGCATATGACAACCAAACCCATAGTCAGAGTTCAGGATCCCAAGGTGAACCTGTGTACCAGGTTTGGTGGCCCTAGCTTTACTTGTTTTATAGTAATAGTAAATGTAGCATTTACCATACTGCAACTGCAATGTTAACTTTGACCTTTGACCCCTTGACCACAAACCCATAGTTAGGTCAGGGTGTAAATCATCCAAGATGTGTATTATATACAACTGCTGGATCGATTTGAAAAGCCTACATCATTTCTTTCAGTAGTTGTTTAGAAGATTTAGGGAAAATATGACCTCTGACCTTTGACCTCAAGGTCATCCAATGAGAGTAAAATTGCAATATGCACATCATCAGAGTATATCAAACCATAGTACCAAGTTTCAAAACAATCGAAACAAAACTGTAGGAGGAGTTGATTTCACAAGACAGTTACTGTCTGTGAAGTGAGGTGAAGCAGGAGGTCATCGGCCAGGGGCTACAATTCCTGCAAAAATCATCTGATCAGAACTAAATTGCAATATGGGCATATTAAGTGTATATCAAACCATGGTACCAAGTTTCAAAACAATCGGAACAAAACTGTAGGAGGAGTTGATTTCACTAACGTGGGACAGACAGACAGAGGGATGGACTGTCCCATAACATAATCCCCTTTCAGCCTTTGCCCAAAGGGCTCTTCGACCCCTTTGGGCTTCATCCAGCAGGGGATAAAAACCTGATGAATAAATAAATGAATAAACAAACAAAGAGCGATACAGACTTGAGGGATAAGGTCAGAGAAATAAGATTCATCAAAAACTTGACATCTTGAGAGTTGAAAACTATTTAATTTACTCACTTAAAAATAGTGTTATTGTTGTGTGACTCATTGTATACGGCAGCCAAAGACATCAAAGCTACAGTCTTTAGCTTATGCTGGCAAAGGCAAAATGAGCTAATGCCACATGCTGCATCTGCCCATCCATCCTTGCACAAAACACAAAAATTGTTACTTTTGCTTGAATGTATGCTCATACATATATACAGTACATATAGCTACTCCCTTATCGATGGTCTGGTTCATTTTTTTTATTAATTAGCAGTTGGCATACAACACTGAAACATACAATTTAAAAAAACTCAAATTCAGTATCCTAAATGTGAGAGGGGAACAGTTTACGGAGCTGGCTTCTGGTCAGTCACTTGTCAGCTGTAATTAGTGCTTGGTTGATTGATTCCAACACTGGAGGATTGACATTGATGAAGGACGTAACATGATCAGTATTGAGTTTACACATGCATAATTACCTCAGCCGCTACAAGACGTCAGGCTGCTGGATGAGGGGCTGCACACTCTTTATGCACCACACCTTCTGCACTCACTTATTCCTATAGACGTACACGCCTCACCTCTCATGTTATTTTTATTTGCGTTCAGTGAATGCAGCAGCACAAAATCACAACCAGGACTTACTTCACAGTGTTTTTTTCTCCCTAACATACTTGACAATAGCTCAGTAGCAGGTAACTCAGTTTGGGAAGCACATTTCCAGCCCAGACAGAGATGGTAGCTGGAAATAAAAACAGACTGTGGCAGTTGACAGGTGGAATGAAAAGTGGATAGTTTCCTTGATGTCAAAAAATGCCTCAGAAGAGCTGAGATCAAAGTTTGGAGGGACTTTTTAATATTTATCCAACAAAAACATATTTCAGAAAACATCAGTTGCTGTTTTCCCTCTCTGTTTACAACACCAAAAAATATGTTCACTAATAGGGGTTCTTTTGCCAATTAAGGAAGAGTAGCACTATTTTATTTATTTATTTTTTTCTCTTTCTTTAAATAAACTGCATAAGTTTTTCCACTTCTGTTATGTACAGGGCGGGGGGGGGGGGGGGACGTCACTGTTTGCAAACACAATCCAAAAATATAGCAGACAAGCTAAAATAACTCCTGCAGACAGTCTATTGACTTCCCAAACTTCGATTATGGCTACGCTGGGGTGGTGGAACTTCATAACATTTACATTTTTTTCTCATTAGTCACACATTTTATCCAAACCTTGAGAATGCATTAGGCTGCCGACTAAATCTCATTGATTTCCTCCCTCTATCCCTGAAATGATATAAACTGTATCACTCAAGCATAATGCGGAGGGCGTACAACTCTCAGCAGATGTGGATTCACAATGCATATTTTAGAGGAGCATGCTCACACAGGAGAGGAAGTGGTGTGAGTTTGTGAGAGAGATCAATGGTTTTGTTGGTTTGTGGTTAAGGGTGTGCAACATTAAAAATCCCTGGAATTTCTTTTGGGTGAATCCCTAATGTTGTAATCTTGCAAAATGTATGATTACTGCACATTTGGTGCAGCCATAATTGCTTGATGATGCCTCAAAAATCCATTTTTTCCAAGTTATTCCAGTGAATGAGGAGTAAAACTACCAATGAGTAATTCAAAACAAAGAAAATGTGAGGTTTGTGTGTCAATATTTCAAATTAAAGTGCTAAATCCTTGGTTTTATTCTGCTCTCTGACAGTGTATTTCTCTCCTTTTCAGGTTCTCTCACTGTTTTCCATTTCAAGTCGCAGGTGATATTCCCTGGTTCCTCGCTGGATTGTCATCGACTGTCATCAGCGGCAGCGGACCTTGAACCAGATACAAGATGAGGGATTTCTCTGCCCTGCCTAAGTGTCTGCGCGGCAGCCAGACTGAGGATGAGTCCCGGGCTGAGAATGGGAAGCACAAAGTACCGTGTCTGAGGCCTACCAGGAGACCACCGATGGCCAGTGCACCGTGTCTTAAATCTCTACCCTAGTGTCATCTCCCCTCATGTTCCCAGACACAGCCCAGCCCAAACAACAGCCGAGTCACACACAGAGGGCCGTGAGGCAGCTGGTATGTTACAGAACCGTGTACAGAGAAACATGTGCTTCATGCTTCATTGACAAGCTTTTTTTTTCACTCTCATCTGCTCTTCATGTTATTTTTAATTATTTTATGTGCGATAATATTTGTAGAAAAGTCAATTCCCTCATTTTCTATTTGAAGTTCTGGGAACACGGTAATGAACAATCATATGTAACATGATAAAAGCTTTAAATAGTATGGTCAAACAAGAGGCACAGCACCAAGATTCAATGTAAGGTATAAAGAAACTTGGAAAATAAAGGATATTGGAATTTGAAGAGTAAAGGAAGTTTAAATAAATTTTTTAAAAAAATCCCTGGTGCTAGGAAAGAAAAGTGGACTATTCATTTCTGTTCTTATCTTTATACCTCTTTTACATAGGGATGGAGATCATTGAAAGATGCCTGAATGATGACAAAATGGACAGATCTCAGAATGATCTTTCAATGATCTCTCAAGGATCTTCAATGATATCCACAGTCCTCAAAGTTTGACTTATTCCAAAACGATCTCTCAATGATAACCAAAGGCAAGTGATCTCTCAACGATCTCTGAAAGAGCGCTCACCAATCTCATCAATCTCCCAGTAATCTCTCAGCAATTTTTCAATGAACTCTATTGGTCTTTCATTGAGCACTTAGTGATTCCTCACTGGTTTCTCAGCCGTCTCTACCTTTGGGGTGGAAAAATTTGGAATTCACTGAAAGACCACTGAGAGATCATTGAAAGGCTGCTGAGAGATCATTGGGAGATCGATAAGATGGTTGAGCACTCCTTGAGAGTTCATTGAGAGTTTGTTGAGAGATCACTTTCCTTTGGTGATCATTGAGAGATTGTTTTGACTCAGTCCAAAACAATCTCTCAACTGTAACTCTGGGCTGCTCTCTCGACTCCACTCCAATTGGTTCCCTGCTGTTTCAGCTCTGCCTCAGTGTCTCGTCTCCGGCTGTTTTGAGGCCAGCCTCTCTTTCTGTTCCCCTGCGGGTTCCAGGTCAGAACTTGGCGTGTGATGCTGGATGCTGGGTTCCTAAGGGTGTGTCCAAGCCAATCCTACTTCCTCCATAGAATCTGTTCTGCCACTGGTTTCTGTCCCGCTCGCTCCCACAGGTCTTTATTCCTGATCTTCTCCAGCCACTTGATGTTAAAGATGCGCCTCAGGGATGTGTTGAAGAAAGTCTGAATCTTGTTCTGCATCATCTTTGTCCTCCTCCGGGTCTCGCATCTGTAAAGTAGAACAGACTTTATGTTAGAGTTGACGATGCAAAGTTTTGTTCTTGTGCAGATCTCTTTTGATGCCCAGATATTCTTCAGTATGATAAAAGCACTCTTGCCTTGCCGATCCTGGCTGTGACGTCTCGGTCTGTGCCCCCCTGTCGATCCACCGCACTTCCCAGGTAGACGAAGGACTCCACCTTCTCTGATGGGCTCTCCTCCAACTGTGAGTGGTGTGTTGGCAGTGGTGTTAGTCTTCATCAGCTCGGTCTTCATCTTATTGATTTGGAGTCCTGTCCCGGCTGATGTAGTCTCCAGGCGAGTAGTCTTGTCCTGCATCTGGCTTTGGTTATGTGATGGGAGTGCCAGGTTTTCAGCAAAGTCGAGGTCATGTAGCTGTGTCCAGAGTGTCCACTGTACCCTGTTTTTCCTACCTGTTGCCGTGATCTTCATGATGTATTCGATGACCAAGAGGAAGAGGAACGGCGACAGCAACCACCCCTGGCGGACTCCGGTCTTCACCTCCAAACTCTCTGGCAGCTGGATAGCATGTGCGATCCTGCAGCTCATGTCCTGGTAGATGCATTGGATGAAGGATAAGATCTTCTTGGGAACTCCATAATGACTCAGTGATCCCCATCCCTGTGTAAAAGGGGTGGAAGAGTACTAGAAACCATCCATCCATCCTCTACTGCTTAATCCTTTTCAGGTCACAGGGGGGCTGGAGCCTATTCCAGCATCTTTTGGGCAAGAGGCAGGGTACACCCTGGACAGATCACCAGTCCATCGCAGGACCAACACAGAGAGACAGACAGCCATTCACTCTCACATTCATACCTAAGGACAATGTAGAATCCCCAGTTGATACCAGTTAACTTAACCTGCATGTCTTTGGCCTGTGGGAGGAAACCAGAGTACCTGGCGAAAATCCACACAGACACTGGGAAAACATGCAAAGTCCAGACAGAAGGGTCACCGATGGTCAGGGGGTGGGATTGAACCCATGACCTTTTTACTATGTTGCCACGGTGTTAACCACTGCACCACCATGTTGCCCCGCACTACAAACCTCTCAAATATATACATACATCTTTGGTTGCCCAACAAACTCTCATTGATGACTCGGCGATCTGTACTGGTCTCTCAGTGATTTTAGATTGCCATGAAAATCTTACAACCTCATTTACACAGAAACTGCTTTGTTGAGGCTTTAGGAGATCATTGAAAGATTGGGTCAATTTTTGTATATCTCAATGGTCACCCAGTGATCTCCCTCTGTGTATAAACCCTGTCACACCTTGACGATTTAGGCAACGTATGCCAATGTATCAAAATTTCTCTAAAATGCTGACATATGTCCAAAATTTTCAATTTTGGGTGTATGCATTGCGTATCCATAACGAGTTGGACCTATAGTTAATGTATTAGTAACTTATATAGAATGTTTCAATAACTTAGAGATTACTTATACCGACAAATACTTAGTGTGTTGCCGGCATTCACACCATATGCCCAGCGATAGTCTAACTTATGTGTAACTTGTGAATAGCTTATCCTAACTTACGGTATGTATAGCGCGGTCATGCCAAACTGCCGTCACCTTCCGTTCCATGAATCCTAGGGGTGCGAGAGCATGGAGGCTCCATCATCTCAGTTGAACCGAGATGATTCTCTCCTCCAAAGACCATTGCACAGCGGGGGGCATGACCGACCTGGGAGATCTGTCAAATCTGTCAGGTCGGTCACGCCTACAGAAAGGATAAAACAGCTGATGTGACATGGCACGAACATCAGATGACTGTCGAAACAAGTCAAGGTATGAAACTTCTCTTTACTTTGTCTGAATAGAAGAGCAAGACCAGTTTGATATGGACATCTGCTCACCATAGAGTCTTGACGGTTTCCTCCTGTGAACCACCGCTGCCAATACACCATTATATGGTAGCTGTAAGTTAAAAACACGTTCAGTAAGTTACACATAGGTTCAAAGCATGTTACTCACAGGTTAGAAATAAGTTTTAGGTACACAAGACATTAGCTCGACTTATTTCAACTCATGAGTAACTTACAAGTAATGTGTGTGAACATGTGTCAACGATTGCATAACTTAACTAAAACTTTTGGCCCATGTATGCAGCACGTATCAGCCATATGCTGGATACATCAAAAAAAATTTGTGCATGCACAAAATTTTTTGAAGACCTCGCTGTACTACAACATATACCAGCTTGCCTCAGCATGCTCTTAACTGATACAAAACTAATCCTTAACTCATTTGACGTACACCAACGTATTCCCAAAATTTTGAAACATCAGCATATGCTGCCTAAATTGTCAAGGTGTGAAAGGGGCTTAAAGGGGCCCTTATCTGGATGTCTTGCAAACACAATTCACAGCTGACTACGTCTTCTTACTTACTTAACTTAACTTAATCCTCACCTGGCCACTTAAGTGACCATTGTGGCCAATCGTCTGAAGGCAGGGCGAGCTTGGGCTATGGCAGTGAGGTCGGCCAGAGGTCTTATCATTGCAACCTGGGTTGTCCAGGACAGTCTGGGCCGACCTCAGGGGTGATGCCAGCCCTTGGGGGGTGGACGAGCATTGGCAGAGAGGGCCTCGTATGATTGGCGTTCGTAGTGGTGGGTTTTTATGGAACAGAGCTGCTAACCCTGCCCTACCCTCCTCACTTTCTCATCTGGGCTTGGGACTGGCAATGGCGGACTACGTCTTCAACAAAATAAACCCCAAATTTCTTTTTTAAAATAGTAGAAAGCTTCATAAGTACTGTTTTCTTTGCAGAGACAAACACTGATTGTCCTTTTGTGTCTGTGGCAATAGAGTGATTGGTTTCTCATTCCTGAGGATACATTGGCATCACACGTGGTATGGTAGACTAAAGAACAATTTCTCGATGGCCATGTCATTTCTATGAATTTGTGCATTTTGAAGGCTCTTTTCCTAAACTTATCCAAGTGTAAGACATTCACAACCAAGACACCCACTGTGGTTTCTTGGCCGAAGTTCTTGTCATCTATGCCTCAATCCTCTAGTGTTTCACAGACGTCATCCCTTTTTCAAACAACATTCAGGCTCCTGGTGTCTAATTTAGCAGTTGTGCTGGTGTGCCAGGTTCTCAACACCAAAGGACACTTTGTGCGTGACTTTGTGACGCCAGCAGCTTTAAGGAAAATGTCACTACTCATATAGTACTATTTGGTTGAAATGGTTTTGAGATCCAAATGCAGGTTCACACCTAAAGTGTGAATGACGGCATGCCCACTTCACACAGCACAAGCACCTTGAGTGGAACAAATGGAACACCGTGAATATATTCTAAGCCTTTATTGCCACATTTGAATGACACTGTGTTTCTGTCTTTTCTGTTTTTCATCCCACTTTTACATGCATTTTATAACACATAAACAGTTAATTTTTTTCCCATCAGCTTACACTCAGTTGTACAATCCATTTTTTTTTACTTTTGTAAAAAGTTTAATTTAACTCTAAATGAAAGTTCTTGTAAACTAATATTGTTTGCTTTTCTTTATTAACCTGATTTGCTGCTGCAAACCTGTTTGTTTAAAGCCAAGGGTTCTGTCCTCACTAGGGTAGAATTGACGTGATCCAGTTAGACAAACAGTTAACAGGAGACTGATAGGACAGTCCCAAATACTAGTTTTGGGGCTCTGAATATTCAGAAGCAATCAAGAGTGAATATTCATATGTTTTGTGCTGTATATTTTCTCCCTATGCGGCATGTTTCAGCATCAATATTTTTCAGATTTATTTTTCAGATATGACTTTTCTTATACATTTGGAAGTTTTTTATGTAAAATCCAACTTTTTGTAATAATTTTGCAACTTTTCTTGTAGGATTGAGACATTTTTTCTTATAAACTTACTATATTTCTCATATAAAAGTGTAATTTTTTTCCTTGTAAATTGTTCCCCTAAATTTATTTTTTCATGAATTTTGCATTTTTCTCACAACTTTGCAATTTTTGTTGTTTTGTTTTGTTTTTGTCATGTAAATATGAGTGAATTTCTTATACATTTACAGATTTACTCATGTAAATTTGTAAATTTACTCAATAAATTATTCATGTAAATTTGTAAATGTATAAATACAAATTTACCCATGTAAATTTGTCACTTTGAAGGCAAATTTTGTGACTTTCTTATTAAACACATCCTTTTTACTTGTGAATATATGAGATATTTGTCCAACATTTTTACTTTGAAATGTCAAAGACAATTACAAATTGAAATTGTCATGAACCGGGCCAATGTTTCCTGAAGGCTCGGTTCTGACCATTCTCTGTGGCTCGGGTGTCGGGGTATTTATGTATGTATTGTGTTATCTTTTCAGTTCTTGTGGTGTTTTTGTCTTTGTTCTTTTTCTTTTCCGTGCCCGTAGCCACCGCTCTGGCCGGCGGCTGTTAGGCAGCTTCTTTGACCTACATTCATGTGGGTGTTGTCTAGCACTCGCCGGTCTGACCACACCCCCTCTCTCTTGACAGCCAGCTGATTCCTCCCCGGTAATTGTCATTCCCGCGCCTCGCCCAGGTGTGCCCAATTTGTGGTGCCAACAGTGTTTGTACTTAGGTGGCCTTTGCCAGTCAAGCACTGCTGGACCATTGAGCTAGTCTATGGATGTTAATCGCCATATGACTGCCTGTGTGAATGCAGGATTGTGTTTTGCTTGCTGGATGCTTGGACTATTGGACTGCTCCTGGACTGTAAGGTAATCTGTTTGCATTTCTCCGTGCAGCCGAATGCTACGCTACCGCGCCTGTACTGTGGGTTAATCTGTTGGCATTTCTCTGTAGTCGACTGCTACGCTTTGGCTGGTTAGCCCAGGTTTTTTCTTCAGCCAGTCGAGCGTCCTAGAGGTCTCCTTGCTTCCCGAATTAAGACATTAATTGTATTGTTTGTTTTTGTGGCTACTGTGCGCTGTGGTTTGCCTGCTGCACGTTATCGTGTTGTGCCCTTAAGTGCATCCTGTTCCCTTTTTGTACGTCTTTATTTTTGAACTGTCTACCCTTGTGTTTAATAAGTGTGTTGTGGTGAACGCGTGCATGTAAATCCATTCTTCCTTCCCCTCCTCTGTGCACTACGTAAAAGCGCACAAGGAGGCTTGTGACAGAATGGTCCAGCCTGCGAGGATTTAGCGGGTTCACCCACACATCTGTTTTTTCTTTTTTTTTTCACCTACCTATGTTGGAGTTATGGAGGTGGCCAGTCAGAGTTATCCGTTGAGTCTGGGACGGGAATGCTGCCGAGCGTTGATGGACATCGAATGACTACTCGCATCTGCAAGCAAATATTCCACCCCGGAGGATATACTCTGGTACATGGGTCTGGCGGAGGCAGAGGTCCGGCGGTGCCCTCAGTTCTCTTAGCACGCAGAGGGAGTGGAGAGGATCACCTGGTTGACAGCGCTGCAGCGTGGGTGCCAGAAGACTGGGGCGCTCCCACTCTGACTAATCCAACTCCAGCACCCTGCAGACAGCGTCATCCTGTGTCGGGGCATCAGGAGAAGCCCTCCTTGTCCTCGGCAGCCATCTTCTCTCCAGCTGCAGTGAAGCCTGTCAGGGCCACCCCGGGCACGCCCATCTCCGCTGCCATGGAGACGGCTCCTCCACAATCCTTTGAAGGGGCCAGGCTCACCGTGGACACGGAGGGGGAGGACCGTCAGCCTGTCTCAGCTGTTAACATCAATGACCGGGATGACAGGCAAGTGTTTTTTCATTCTGTACCATCTAATAACATTGAACCTTGCCTGACTCCCGAGGGAGAGGCCCAGTTTCAGCAGTCCGCTGGGTCCTCTCTCCCAGCTGCAAATACTAACTATCTTTTTCCCCTCTCCGTGTCTCCTCCAATTTTCCCTGAGTGTCTGCTGGCCCTGGACCTAGCCGCCGGATGATGGAGGAGCCTGAGGCCCTAGAAGATCCTGCTCCAGAGCGTGCACGGAGCCAGACCTCAGCCTCCTCGCTGGATTCATCCCCAGCGACGGTTGTTTCATCTGAAGACTGTTGGACTGCCGCCACCGTCTTGCCAGCTGTGGAGACGGTTGCAGCAGATTTGGAACCAGAGTTGGACCACCTGGACGCCGGGCCCAAGTCTTCATCGCCGGGATCGACGGAGTCCTGGACAGCGGTGGAGCTCAAGCAAGTTTTCGCTCTTGTTTTTCTAATGTCAGTTTTAGAAAGATCTTGTCTGGCTCTAGGTGAGGAGAGTCAGGTGCAGCGTGCAGCTGCATCTGAACTCCCTTCGCCGGGCTCCACCTTTGCCGCCGACCCTAATAACCTGGTTTCTTCTCCCGCTCCTGAGTTTCCTTCTAGGGTCGCCGGAGAAGAGCCATCGTCACCAGGGGTCTCCTTGAAACCGGGCTCGCCGCCTGACGACGTCGTGGGTCCAGCTCCCCTGCTGCCTGAGACCCTTGTGAGTGCTGCGCTTCTGTCCAGACCCGTCATGGACGCTACGCTCCAGCGCAGGGTCCACCAAGGGGGCAACGCTGGCCCTGTCGGGGTCCACCGCGGGTGCTGCAGAGCTCCAGCTGGAGTTCACCGCGGGTGCTGCAGAGCTCCAGTCTGGAGCCGCCGCGGGTGCAGCGTTGGCCCGGTCGGGGTTCACCGAGGGTGCAGCGTTGGCCTGGTCAGGGTCCACCATGGGTGCAGCTGGTTCCCAAGCTGGGACCACCAGGTATGCTGCGGGTCAGCCTGAGGACGCTGTGGTCCCCTTCTTCTCCCCGTCCGACGCCATGGGGGTTCCCTCTCTACGGTCCGGTCACCCACCAGTGAGCCTCCCGGTGGGCAGGCCACCTCCTGCTTTACCCCTTCGCTCCTGGTGGCTTAACAACGCTGGCCGGCCGCCGGAGGGACTGAGTCTCTGGGCCAGATGGCCCGTGTTTTCCGGCAGGCCACCGGACTCTGCCAGTCAAGCACTGCTAGAACATTGCGCTAATCTATGGATGTTAATCGTCATATGACTGCCTGTGTGAATGAAGGATTGTGTTTTGCTCGCTGGATGCTTGGACTATTGGACTGCTCCTGGACTGTAAGGTAATCTGTTTGTGTTTCTCAGTGCAGTCGACTGCTTCGCTTTGGCTGGTTAGCCCAGGTTTTATCTTCAGCCAGTCGAGCCTCCTAGAGGTCTCCTTTCTTCCCGAGTTAAGACATTAATTGTATTGTTTGTTTTTGGGGCCACTGTGCACTGTGGTCTGCCTGCTGCACGTTATCGTGTTGTGCCCTTAAGTGCACCCTGTTCCCTTTTTGTTACGTCTTTATTTTTGAACTGTCTACCGTTGTGTTTAATAAATGTGTTGTGGTGAATGCCTGCACGTAAATCCATTCTTCCTTCCCCTCCTCTGTGCACTGCGTAAAAGCGCATGAGGAGGCTTGTGACAGAAATTACAAATTCATCTTTAACACACAAAATAAACCTGCACATTTAGTTTTTTTAGGGAAAAATCTCACACAGAAATTGAAACAATATCAATGTAACAAACAAATAATTTAATATATGGGTACAGCCCTGGTTAAAACGCACATCTTAATTTATTTTTCTCTTTTTCGTGACAGAGGTATGCATAAATTTCTTTTAGTTCTGGTTATACTGCAATACAGCTCTAGCCTACAAAATTAAAACAAACATTCCAAAAAAGCTTTTTTTTTTTTTTTTTTTTTTTCCATGAATCACTTTTAGAGAAACTTAACGTCACTTCTCATGGGACAAAATGTGCCAGCATTACTCTAAGGCACAACAACTCCCAAATATTTATTCAAGCTAACTTTAAGAATTAGCATGGGAACTAATAGACTTTTTAAACATTTATCACTCTACAAAGCATAATGAAAAAACTTACGTCTAATATGTACATCATGGGTATATTCAGTCATGTTAAAAAATTAGGACACCCTATGAAAGCCTGTGTGTTTTTTTTTAACATATTTGGGCACATGGATATTTAATATCAGTTTTAACAATACTGCATGATTCAAGTCATTTAACTAAACAATTAAAACTGAATTTTTATTTATTTTTTAATTTTCTGCAAAATGTAATTCTAAAAACATGTAATTTCTGGTGAGGAATAAATTAGGACACCTCCATATTTATTCCCACTTAAAATGGCTAAAATCACACACAGGTGTATCACATCAGGTGCACATGATTAGAACATCGTTACTGAACATTTTGAAGGAGGCTTGTCCTATTTAAACCTCAGACACTTAGTTTAGTGTGCTCCTGACTGTTGAAGTGAGAGTGAACACCATCGTGAGATCAAAAGAGCTGTCTGAGGCCTTCAGAAAGAAGATTGTAGCAGCTTATGAGTCTGGTAAGGGATTTAAAAAAAATCTCAAAGAAATTTGAAATCAGCCAATTCCACTGTCCGGAAAATAGTCTGCAAGTGGAGGACATTCAAAACAATTGCCAACATGCCCAGGTCTGGCTGTCCAAGCAAGTCCACCCCGAAAGCAGACCGCAAGATGCTAAAAGTAGTCCCCAAAAACCCGAAAATGTCATCACAGGACCTACAGCAGGCTCTTGCTACTGTTGATGTGGAAATGCATGCCTCTACAATCAGAAAGAGACTTGCACAAGTTTAACTTGCATGGGATGTGTGCAAGGAAGAAATCTTTGCACTCTAAGAGAAACATGAAGGCCAGACTGAAGTTTGCCAGAGAGAAGGTAGACAAAGACCAAGACTTCTGGAATAATGTTCTCTGGACAGATGAGTCTAAAATTGAATTATTTGGACACCAGAACAGAGGACATGTTTGGCGTACTGTAGACCGAATACAGCATTCCAGGGAAAGAACCTCATACCAACTGTGAAGCATGAAGGTGGAAGTGTCATGGTTTTGGGATGCAGCAGGACCTGGCCAGCTCACCATCATAGAATCCACCATGAATTCTACCATGTATTGGTTGCTTGAAGACCACATGAGACCATCTGTAAAAAAAAAAAAAAAAAAAAAAAAAAAAATGAAAGCTGAAGCAGAATTGGACCCTGCAGCATGACAATGACCCAAAACATACCAGTAAATCCACCAAGGACTGGCTAAAAACTAAGAAATGGAGAGTCCTGGAATGGCCGCGTCAAAGCCCAGATCTTAATCCCATTGAGATGCTGTGGGGTGACTTGAAATGGGCTGTACATGCAAGAAACCCCTCAAACATCTCACAGCTGAAAGAATTCTGCGTTGAAGAGTGGGGCAAACCTTCCTCAGACCGCTGGTAAATGGCGTTCTCTTATATAGTACTTTTTCTCATCTCTAGATGGCCAAAGCGCTTTACAGATCCTGCTATCCACCCATTCACAGACACATTCATACACTGATTACGGAGGAGCTGCCACACACAGGCGCTGGCCTGACCCACCAGGAGCAACTGGGGTCAGAGACTGGTAGATGGCTACAAGAAGTGTTTCACTGAAGTTATTTCAGCCAAAGGGGGTAACACTAGCTATCAGGCAGTAGGGTGTCCTTTTTCCTCAGTTAGAATACTCATTTTTGTTGATATCTTTTGTTTAATGAGTAAAGCAAGGTTAATTTTTATTTACCTGCAATTAAATCACCTTTTCCAGAGATAAATAAAAACAAGATTAAGACATCAATATGTGAACATTTCTAAATAAAGAATTGAATATTTAATGGAGTGTCCTAATTTTTTCACATGACTGTACAATATCATGGGTGGAGAAACAAAAATAAAAACTTACAGGAATATGCAGGCCAAGCTTCCTTGGAAAGCACTCCTCAATGGCCAGCTCACTATGGAACAAAAGTCACAAATGCCACACACGGTGTGTTCACTTTAGGACTAAATGTGTGTGTGTGTGGGGGGGGGGGGGGGTGCGTACGTGAGAGTGTGTGTGTGTGTGTGTGTGTGTGTGTGTGTGTGTGTGCCAGCTTGAAGCATATTATAAAACCACTTAAAGTTAGAGCTGTCCTCACTGCTAACATTTGGGACTCCAAATATTCTGTTCAATCTTTTTTTTCTGCCTTATTAAACTTCATCTGTGTTTTATGTAGCATTGTGATGTTTCTAATGTCACTTTTTTGTGTGTGCAACTTTTTTGTCATAGTTTTGAAGCTTTTCTTGTAAATCAGAGACATTTTTTTCTTGTAAATTTGCCTACTTTTTGTATAAATATGCAGTATTTCCCCCATGTTGTTTCCCCCCTAAATTCACAGTTTCTCACTAAAATGTAGCATTTTTTCTCAAATTTGCAATTTTTGTCATGGAAAATAAGCCTTTTTACTTACATGTTTGCAAAATCTGTCGTGTGCCTCTGTGAGGTTAGTGATAAGGGGGAAAATGAAACGTGCGAATATTACAGCTGGGTTCTCAGTCAGGCCATTACATTCTATCGTGTGTGCCTCTTTGAGGTGAACAGAGATAGAAACGAACCCAAACGCTGAATAATATTTGCAACATTTATTACAGGAAAAACATAAGTCCCAAAAGTGCAAAACTCAAAATGCAAAAACAAGAAAAGATGATGCACTCCTGAGCAGTCTGCTCAGGAGGAGAAAAGGCAAGCAGGTAGTAGGATAAGTGTCCCCAGGAATGCTTAAAGGAAGGACATTTACTCACACAATGTAACGGCAAAGGTGATGTGAAATGACTGGGCTTAAATAGTAAGTGAGGTGATAACATAACAAGTGGTCACAGGTGTAGGCTGACCTGAACAGAAGAAGAGGACAATAATTAAAACCAACTGATAGTAATAATGAGTGGTGAGGGAGGAGCGACTGACAGTTTGACAGGTGCTCACACAAAACCCGGAAGTGCAACCTGACAGCTGTCAGCCTGCGGAGTAGATGTAAACAAAACCAAATACAGACTATGAAATAACTATAAATGCAGAAAAACAAGACCATCACAAACTGAAACATAAACAGGCAAATAGAAAACAGTTACAACTCAAAGAAGGTACCAAAATACAGCAGATGGATAAATATGAATATAACAAAAGAGTCACAAGACTGGGTCTGGCAGAACATAGGACCCAGCTTGTGACAAAATCATTTAACATTCTGATTTTTTAAAATAATTTTCTTGACTTTTTTCATGTTGCTACTTTCTTCTTTTGAATAGATACTATTTTCTCCTAAATTTGCATGTTTTTTTATGGTAAATTTGGTAAAGATAAATTTGTTTTTACTTTTTTTTTTTTGGGGGGGGGGGGGGGTACCTGAATCATAAATTTGAAATCTGAGTGTCATTGTGAAAAATTAAATGTGTAGATAATGAATCCAGAACAAGTTTTTAATACCAGAATTATTTAGTCACAAATCTACTCACAGATTTACTATTATTTCATGAATGAAACAGCACATCGAAGGTGTGGTGTGCTGTGTTCATAATGCCTCTGCAGGCAGGATAACTGTTGCTTTTGTCATAGTCAAGCTGACTAAATCACAGTAGTGTCCTTAGTTCATCTGCTTGGTTAGAAATAATCACATGGTGGCAAGTGGTGACATCATAAATTAATGAAAAAAACATTAGACCTGTCTGAATAAATGTGTTAATCGCCACAACTGATCAATAAAATAAAATGAGTTAAGAATAATGGTGATTAAGTCCCATTCAGTGGCTAGATTAACCTCAGTTAATACTGATTGCACTGTTCAGATGCTATTAAGAGGGATGAAGAGGTAAAGAATATTTTACATATTTACAACGTTTTGGCATTGGAAAATCTAACATGAATTACGTCCTCCAAAACTGCCCATGAGGTACCTCTTTTAAACCATTTGAACATTAACTGAGCTTATTTTTTTAAATATCGGGAGCAAGAATGTGGCAGCAGCAGGGTGAACCAAGAAGGAGAGGAGAGAGGAGGTAAAGGTGACCAGAGAATCACCACAGATGTCCAGAGGGAGAGAGAGACAGCACTGATGAGTAGAGAGAGAGAAGAGGCACAGGAGGCACGCATGACCAGGTAACAATAGTCAAAACTTGATTTTTGTCAGTGCTGAAATACTTAACACATAATAGGTATTAAGTAGGCCTGCTGCTTCATAGTGGCACAGACTATTACAAGGCTGAATATAGATTTGGTAAATCAGGGAAATAATTTTTACAACTGTTACTAATATGGGAATGCCAAAATAAAGAGAAAAATTAGCCCTGTCCTTTTAGCAAAGTTAACGATTTTGTGCTCTTGCTCAACACTAGGATACGTATACTGTCATTTTTTGTTTATACGGGCAGAGATCTCAACTCTCCCCCTCCCCCGCAATTTTTGAGACAAAGTTACGCCCTTGTGCACACCAGTAAGGTTTAAGAAAAAAATGTAAATTCCACAAACTTAAAATACATTTATAGGCCTACCATCATACCCAAATAGGATATAAAAAATATATTTTGCCTTTTGATTGGTCTAATATATTAAAAAAAAAAATCTTTCAAATCGGCAACTGTTGAACTGTTCAATATGTTATTTTTTATACTAACAATCAATAGTGATAAGAAATTATTGTTCCTTTTAAGTGTCATTAAGAGCAAACTTGATGCAAAGTAAAGCCAGTCAGAAAAACACATCACTTTTCCAGGCTGTACTACAGATGCTGCTGAAGCAGTTTAGAAAGGTCCCCCTGTACTCACAATAAAGTGTATAAAGCTCTGGCCTCTCAGGCAGAATCATGAGGTGGCACTCTTTGTCCAGAAGGTGATGATAGAAGTCTTAGATGTGTTCATCAGTGTCTGGCTCTGTCGGCTCCACGCACCTCCTGCCTGTGCTCAGCCTGCTCCCGGAGCGCCGCACAGCTGTGGGTGTGGACGGTGACAGGTCAGCTAATTAGAACAATGCTGTGTCTGTCTGCAGCTGCTGCATGGACCAGCACATGACTCACACACACTCACCCAGGCCCGGGACCCGGCAGCACCCTCCCCTCACACACACTGATGCATCCAGAATTACCATGTTGAGCAAAGTTTTTCGGGATACACGGAGTTGATTGACATTAGGTGTAATACAGAGTTTAATTACAAGATGAAAATTAGTTCATTATTCTAATGTTTACTTGCATTTTGTGTTCTGTAAAAATGTATCTTTTGCTAAGGAGAAGTGAAAAGGGTCTACAATTACTTTGTTTCTTTGTACCCCTCTCAACGTAACGACAAATGTTGTTTACTCTGCTTTTGAATTGATGTTGAATGTTTGATCTATTCTATATACCTTTGATTTACTGTAGCATATCAATGGAGGTTCTCACAAGTTTATAGGGGTTTACCAACCTCATCATCCTTTGTGCAAGAGCAGTAATGCAGTCACTTTTTTCTCCTTTATTCAGACAGAAGCAGTGAAGAGAAACACGGAATGGGGCTGAAGAGCAGGGAGAGAGACATGCAAGAAAGATCATGTGGATGAGAATCAGGGATCAACACTGGTGAGTGGTACACTCGTCATTGTAAGTCTCCTAAACTGGTAGACCATAGCCTCTCCAGAGTTAAAACACCAGGTTCAGTCTTCTTCATTGGGGGTGGGGTGGGGGTGGGGGTGGGGTTTTGCAAGCAGAATTATACAAAAATTACTAGATGAATTTTGATGAAAATTTTGATGAAATTTTTGATGAGGTGATCCTTGGGCTACGGATGAACCCATTACATTTTGGAGGTGATCCAGGGATGTGGATTCTGGATTGCTTTTTCCACTGTCTTTAACATTGTGAGATGGGGCCTTGGTGGATGTACGCACTCTCTGAGTACCCTCTATGGGTCCTATTTCAGCAATCACAGGCATACGTTTGCACCGCCATTCCCATTTTGAGCCCATGAGTTTGTTAGTTTGTGACACATTGCGTCAAAGCATCTTATTACCTGTGCATGTGCTGTGTGCTGCAAGGAGACTTGTTTAAGAGAGGTGTGGCAATGGCGCAATCCCAGCTCATTGTTATTGTGATGCATTTTATGACAATGCACTTTTGATTAAAAAAAACAGGTTTATCATCAGAAGCACATTACCAACTGCTATTTCAGTAGCACATTTAAAGCGAATGAATACACTCATACGACTGTTCCTACACCGGAGCTAGAATTTGTCAGTGTCCATTATTTTGATGGACTGATTTTGTAAACATCTGTCATAATCTGTTACCTGATGTTTCATTCATTCAGTCATTGGCAATCTGTCCAGCGTGTACTCAGCCATTCGCCCAATGATGCTAAGACAGGCTCCAGCACCCCCCCACCACCACCACCACCCCTAAAAGGCTGAAGATGAATGAATGAATGAATGAATGAATGAATGAATTGTGAACTTACAGGACAAGTGCACATATTCACGCTGCAAGGCCACCGTGTGACCCTGTGAAACAGCTGTCACCCGGCTGGAGAGCTTGTCTGCTGAGATCAGCACACACCGGACCATGCAATGCAGGCTGTTATACCCATCATTATCTAATTTAAGACTGTTTCATTATTTCTGTAATCATTCTGTTAACAGAATGATTCAAAATAAAAGTATCCCAACATGTTTATTGTTTGTTTGTTTTTTTAGTTAAAATACAGCAATTTTAAGAATAAATTAATAAAACCTTTTTTGGAAATGGTTTTAGAAGCATTTCAAAATAATAATTTACCATCATACATAAATAATGCCTTAATTATACTGTTGCCAAAACCAGGTAAGCCCTCTAATAAATGTGAAAATATGAGACCAATAAGCCTATTAAACGCCGACCTTAAGATAATCTGTAAAATTTTAGCAAGACGAATACAAGAAATTTTACCAAATATTATTAATCGAGATCAGAATGGCTTTATAAAGGGTAGACAAGGCTTCCATAATGTAAGAAGACTATTTAATATTATTTATTTTAATAAAGAAGCACCGGATACAGCTCTCCTATCATTGGACGCCGAAAAGGCCTTTGATAGAGTTGAATGGCCCTTTCTTTTTGAAGTCCTACAAAGGTTTGGACTTGGAAATAATTTCATAAAATGGGTTCAAATAATATACAATAATGCTACAGCAGAAATCCTAACAAATAACAATATTTCAAAACCAATAAAAATCAATAGAGGATGTCGACAAGGCTGTCCACTTTCACCTTTACTGTTTACTATGGCAATTGAACCTTTAGCGATAGCGATACGTTTACATTCACAAATATATGGAATTAAAGTTGGACCAACAGAACATAAAATCTCCCTGTACGCCGATGATATAATTTTGTTTATGTCGAATCTAAAAAAATCAATTCCAACCTTGTTGAATTTAATAAAGAATTTTGGGGAAATATCAGGATATAAAATAAATACAACTAAATCTTCAATATTAATGCTAAATGAGACCCAGAGAAATTACCCAGCCCCTGAGGTAAATCAATTCAATGTTGTAAATCAGTTTAAATATTTAGGAATCCAAATTATGCCTAAGCTAGAATCAGTCGCCAGTGTCAACTATGAAGCCTTAATGTCAGATATCAATGAGTTAACTCAGAGATGGATGTCACTACCAATGTCGATGATCGGGAGAATCAATATACTTAAAAGTAATATTTTACCTAAAATACTTTATTTATTTCAATACATTCCCTTATCACCACCTTTAGATCTATTCTCAAGAATAAAAAAAAAGTTAGTGGAATTTATATGGAACAACAGGAGGGCTAGATTACGTTTGTCTTTATTATATTTACCATTTGATCGTGGAGGTCTGAAATGTCCAAATTTTATGTTGTATTATTGGTCGGCACAACTGAGGTCTATGACATATTATTTTTCATCAAATGATCTCCCTCACTGGACTGAAATGGAATCATACAATTTACCTTTACCTCTTCCCATATTCATATACTCAGATTCGGCAAAAAAATTACAAAAACAAGTTAAAAATCCATTTGTAAAGCATATGATCAAAATATGGTGTGAAGCTAAAAACTATTTAAAAGAACCACAGTTAATGTCACAATTTAGTCCAATATGGGGTAATCAATATTTTAAACCAGGGAGAGCGGACGCTGTATTTAAAGTATGGAATTTAAAAGGGATACAAAAGATTCAGGATTTATATTTGCCATGTGCAGACAACATAATGTCTTTTGAAGAGCTGAGGATCAAATTTAATCTCAATAGAACACATTTTTTTAAATATCTTCAACTTAGAAACTTTATTCGATCAAATCAAAATAAAGCTCTCACTCGACCTATTTATTCATCCTTGGAAAAAATGATGATGAAAGATAGTAAAAGAAAGGGTATTATTTCAGAGTTTTATAACTCATTGACACTATCTTCAAGTGAAAATTCACTGAAAAGATTAAACTACTGGAAAGATGATCTGCAAATTGAAATTTCAGAGGAACAATGGGAATTGGCTTGTACAGAAGCTCAAACCAAATCAATAAATGCACGCCTTAAATTGATACATTTCAAATGGTTAATGCGGATGTATGTTACACCGGAGGAGTTAAATAGATATAACAAAAATATACCAGATACATGCACAAAATGCATGGAAAGTAAAGGAACCCTATTTCATTGTTTATGGGAATGTAGATTAATAAGAATGTTTTGGGAGGAGGTGAGGGTAACAATTGAAAAAATAATCTCAAAACAAATCATATTGAATCCTAAACTGTTTTTGTTGGGTCTGTACCCAGAAAAGCATAATTTCAATAAAAGTGAAAGAACATTCATAGACCTCAGTTTGCTTAATGCCAAAAAATGTATTGCACTATTATGGAAAAAGACTCATAGACCAGATGTGACTCAGTGGTTAAGACAGATGTTAACAAACCTTCCATTAGAAAGAATAACATATATACTGAAATCAAAGGAAATTGTGTTTGAGAATATATGGAGACCTTTTATTGATTATGTAAAAAATTTAAACATAACTCTTGAAGAAGAAGGTGAATGATGTGTGTGGACCTTGTAAATTCCAAACTGGTGAACATAATATGTATACTAATGTATTGGATTGTCTAGACTAAACAGAGGAGCATTGTTGAAGACTTGATTTTGTTGGTGGTTGTTGGTGTTTTTAGGGTTTTTTTTTTTTTGTAGTACTTTAGTGTTAGTGTTTGATTGTTTGTATCATGTTTGTTAAAAAAAAAAAAGGTTCAATAAAGATATTGTGGAAAAAAAAAATACAGCAATTTTGTGTTCAGCAGAGGAGTTAGCGGACGTTAGGCCTGGGATCTGCAGAAGCGGTCACTCTTCCGCAGTTTCACGGGAGGAGTACAGCACTATAGGTGTTCTGTGAACTGAAGGATTTTTTTTATCTCCATCTGTCAAAATCATGGACAAAGACTGGCATAATCTCTGAATTTTACAACTCTCATCCATGCATAATTATGATTATCGTCCCCTGTAGACAAGAAGGTTTTTAACAAAGCTTCTTCTAAGACGTTTAGTTTTAAGGCCCCTTAAACGCATTTCCACTTTATGAGCGAGCATGCATTATCCTCAACACAAAACAGATTTGTCCTCACTTTTAAACACTGTAATATTAGAATCTCACCTTGAATCTAGTACCCCTGTTTTTATTAAAAGGGACTGACAGCAAAGATAGTGATTGATTTATTTCACATTACATCCTAGACGTATAGTACCTCTAAATAATCAAAAGCAGCAACTTTTCTATAAACGTCCATTTTCTTATATTCAGACTTCTTTTATAAACTGTCACCAATTTAAAATAATTTCAAGACTTTTTTTTAAATTTGGTAGTCTATTAATTTGCACCTCTTTAAATAAATGAGTTTTTTATGAGTTTTTTCTCCTAAATTTAGGCTTATGAGTACAAGAGCCACATGTCGCTGGGGTACAAGGACCTCAAGAATACTGCTTATTACCCTGAATCAGTCAGCAGAGAAAATTTAACACATGGATGGTTAAAAAAATTTAGAAAGATTACTAGGGCCACATTAAAAATTTAAAAAAAAGTTTTGCATTTTGAGAATAAAGTCAAAATTTTGAGGAAAAAAGTAAAAGGGGTATCGAGAGAAAAAAAGTCAAAATTTCAAAAAAAAAAAAAAAAAAAGTCATGTGCGTTTGTCGTGTGCAGAGTGTGCGCATGTTGGCCATTGGAGGTTCAGTCAGATGCCTGAAGTGGTCAGATTGTAATGATAACTACACTGAGTAGAACAAGATAGAAGCCCTCTTCTTGTCTTCATACTAAACTTAATGACTCATGTAAACATCTGATTGTTTTAGTTCTTACTGTAAAGGACAGTTTCTTCACATTTCTACTTTTCTCTCAAAATGCTCAAGTTTTTTCTCAGAATTTTGACTTTTTTCTCAAAATTTCGACTTGTTTCTCCAAATAGTATTTCAACTTTTATTTCCAAAGTTTCAACATTTTTCTCGAAATTTTGACTTTTCTGAAAATGCTAAACTTTTTTTTTCCAGTGTGACCCTAATACTCCTTCGTAAAAAAAAACAAAAGAAAATTAAAATTTTCAGTTAAATTCCTGACCTTGAATTGCATTTTTTTTTTAACTTAGTGTGGACCCCAGAAAGAATTTTTGATTTCCCGCATCAGCTAATGGAAATACTAATACAAATAATAATTTAAGTGCAAAAAAAGTTCTTGCTGTCTTTAAAAACAATTTCCCAGTTTGCTCTTCAAGGACGGGGCAATACAAATGCTACCACCATCCACAACCACTGTGACCTCTTCCCTCTCTGAGCTCACCCCCCAAAGCAACAAAGCTTTGTCATAACCCGACACTTCCCTATGTCATACAGTTTGACCCTTTGCCCCAAGCTACACCACACAGTAGAAACAGATGGAAGCCAGCACACATTGACGCATGCAAAAACAGCACTCATTTAATGCCATGCAACCCCAGAAGTATCTTAGTGGACATCTCTGGAAAAAGTAATTACATGCACACAAATGCACATTACCCTTTAATGTGTGTGAGTGAGTTTAAACTCTCAGTTTGTCCCAAATGAAATCTCTAACAGTGCATGACAAACATTTAATCAATTCCAGCTAGATTTAGATTTCAGGACATGTTGGCACTATCGGATCTGTGCAAGCTCTATTTGGTGTGAACTATTGCTTTAATATTGTCAAACACGCTGCTGAACATGGTCCATTTGACAAAGGCATATCTATATTGCTGCAGTATCCAGTTTGTTCTGAGTTGCTGCCAAGGGAGGTCTTAGAGGTGAGCTTCTTTTCTCTTGGATAAATTGCTTATTTTTCCACCCCTTCCTCCATGAACTGCACCTTTTGCCCCAGCCAGGCCTTTGGTGGCTCCAGAGTCATTCACTTTTATTGAAGTTAATACTCCAAGGTACAAGACAGCAGCGATGCACAGGGAGGCTGTGTTTTCCCGACGCTCAACGTAAGTGCCAATCAATTTTTAATCATGCTCCAATCAATAGTCACATTTTTTAAAATAAGGAAATAACACAGATGGGAAATTTGAAAGCAAATGCAAGACCTTATAGCGTGTCTATAATTGGGTTTGGTCAACGATTATCTGCATACACCACAAAGCTGATCTCTAGCCCACTGCTGAGATTTAGCATTAAAACAACCCAGAAGTCATTTAATGACCACCTTATGTGAAATATTTAAATATTCATATGTGCACTTTCAGTTGATATATGATGCAGCAATAAAGTGAGATTAAAAGGCCTATTTGAGAGGGTTTTTTTTGTTTTTTTTTTTGCTCGTCTTTAATGGATTGGAGAACTTTTTATGACCTGCACTTTGTCCCTGTTGTAATAATGGCAATGTCGCCAATTTTTTTTTAACTTGCCAGCTCATAAAACCATGTTTGAATGCTTAATTGAGCACAGCCTGAATGGACCTGAGACCATGAATCTAAAACTGCACGTTTGAATATATAATACAACAGAAGGCCTTCGTCTCAGTGTTTTCTCCATCTAAACCTACTTCCTCATCATTGTCTTTCCTCCCTCAGGTGTGTTGATATATGATGTAAATGACTATTTGTCTTGCATGCAAATATGTAAATGACAAACCTGTGTCTAAGTGGCTGATTGTAGGGGGGAAAACTGCAATAAAAGAGTGGCATATGGTTCCAATCGTCCCTTTGTTGGCAATTTCTATACACAAGGCAATATATATGGGTGGAACTGCAGAGGCAGCAGAAACCTTAACTGGAGCCTTATGTTGCCTTCTTGTAATGACAAAATGAAGTTCTGAGTTTTGCTCCGGTGCAGGTTTTTCTTGAGAGAAAAAAGGAGGGAGATTATTGAGGAGGACGGTACTGTAACAAGCCCTTCAGTCTGTAATTTTAAAATAACCGAATTAGTATTTTCTTTATGTACTAAGCTCCAATATTACTGTATCTCCACTGTAACCTGAGAGCCTGCAGCCAACTGCCGAGATGTAAAAACTGTCCGATGAGTCTTGACGATATGCAAAGCTCCACTGTTAATAATTCATGCCTGAGTTTACAAATGGCACTGTTGCGCAGAGACAAATCAAGTCGTTGAAATGCTGTTTGGAGGAGATGAAAGTTTAATTTCTGTCCTAGATTACTCCTCCTCGTATCTAAGCAGGCCCATTATTTTGCCTCCTCCAATGCTTTCCCACTCGCTGTAATGGGAAATGAAGGAAGACATAGGCTGCAGTGGCGGGACACCACTGGTTATGTACTCACCCTGGATCGTCCCTGATAGGTGACAGCTGGGGTGGCTATTCACATCACTGTTCAGGGGAAGGGTGGGGGTGGGGGTGTCCTGTTAGGCCAGGAGCTGCTGGTGGGGAAATAGGATCAACACTGTAAATGCAACATGATATTGTTCATGTGTTATTTGTAGGGTGAGTGTATTATATGTGAGCTTGGGGAGTCACAACTTGACAGCGTGGGACCAGAAATTAAGGAGTCCTTCTGATGTATACAGTGAATGTAAAAAAAAAAAAAAAAAAAAAAAAGTTAAAATGCCAAGTTTTTGTGGTATGAGAAAAATGAGGCAACAATAAATAATTTCCCACCTTTAATGTGACATATAAGCTGTACATTTCAATTCAAAAACAAAGCTATGGGGGGAAAATATATACGTATATTTTTTTAAAAGTACAGTTGGTTGCATAATTGTGCACTACCTTAAACTAATAGTGAGTTGAAGCACCTTTTGATTACACAAGAAATTATGGGTGGATTTGTGTGTTAATTTTGACAGTTGTGCAGCTTGCTCCTTAGTAGAAGTGACCAGACCGTTGAGTAGCTCATTCTGGCCTGGCGAAAATCACCCTGAGAATGCTCAGATCTCCTGACCATTGACCTTGATCATATAAGCACAATCTAGATTTAGATCCATCTAACATGCTCTAAAGGTCAAGGTCAGTGGCCTAGGAGAAGTAATGGTTTTGTGAAATCATAAATGCCCAGATCTCCTGACCTTTGACAATGACCTCGACCTCAACCTGGATGCAGACCTACCTAAGGATTCTTGTGAGTGAATTTGTTGACCACTGGGGTAAATTCCTAGGTTAAGTTATTCCCATGCTAATGGTGGCACCTACTGTATCTCCGTTTCATGACCCTAGGCCACACGGCTACTGTAAGTAGTGAAAGCTACAGTGTGTGTGTGTGTGTGTGGGGGGGGGGGGGGGGTGTCGGTCCTCTGGTAGCTCTGTGTGTGTTAACTTTCCTTTCCCCATTCTATTATGCTGAGCACCAAACTAGAAGGCGGAAAGTACCATTTTTACCTGGTCTTTGGTATGACCTGGCAGGGATTTGAACCCCAGCCTCCCGGTTGTGGGGCGGATGCTCTACCAACTAGGCCCCCACCCCAGTATAAATGTCCAGGAGAAGCAACAGTTTTTATGGAGTCACCTAAGGACCGCCTTACATTTGAACTTGAGCACAACTTGAATGTAGACCCACTTGTGGATGATTGTGAGTGGGCTTACAAGCATCGAGGCAATCTCCTAGGAGCAGCAACTTTTCTCCTTACATTTGACCTTGACCTTGACTTTGAGCACAACCTGGATGAAGACCCACCTGAGGATCATTGAGTGAATGTGGTGAGCATCAGGGCAAGTGCCTAGGAGTAGTAGCAATTCCCATGAAATGTGGACAAATTGATGGAGACCACTTCATTGCATTGTCTAAACAGTGTCATCTGCTGGTGCAACCACATACTAATGTGCTGAAAGAGGAGGAGGTAAGCAGTCACAGATTTTATGATCTCAATTGACTACTTTTGTTTACAACTTTCCACAGTGAGTTGAGTTTTTGCAATTGAAGAGATGAGTTGCGCAGGTTTTACTGTTAGTATTTTTCACAAATTTCACAAACTTAAATAGAATCAAACATTTCCATCTAAACTTGAATAATCTGTAAAAATTGTCTTTACTTGCAGCCCTACTCCTCAAAATAGCATATAATCTGTTTTTACTTTATACTAAAGAGCTGTGTTTGGCATTGCACACATCAACCAAACCTTGAAGAGAACTCTGTGTGCCTGTGCCTGTGCGTGGGCTCCAGTAGATCGGTATACTGCTGTTGCAAGTGAGGAAGTGTTGTCAAAGGCTCTGAAAAGCTCTTTGATAAACGCTGAGGGCCACCACCCCAACTCTCTCTCTCTCCTGCCTCCCCGAACTTGCAGACTTAGAGAACTGAATCAGATGTGATCAAAGGTTTATTTGAATTGTTTCTTTGTCTCGAGGTCTTGGGTCAAAACATTTACAGTGATACCCATGTTTCAGATAAACGAGCATAAGGTGAGCGTCTCAGCAGTGCAGCCTCCATAACTTATTATTTTTCAAGCTATACTGGACTTTTTGCACAGCGTTACAACTATTTTAGATATGTGTGAAAGTAAAAATGTGAGGCATTAATTCACATTGTACATACTAAAAAAAAAAAATCCTGTGACACTGTCTAATTTAGTAAATGCATGCTTCAGTATCAGATTAGGCTAATTAAAGCTTTCACAATGTCACTCCTGTTTGTACCAAATGAAAACAGGTACAACATCTGATTACAAGTGGGATACACCTATCAATCATAGGTTAAATAAATGCTTTACTCATTCTGGTGCCACCTGAATTTATACAATGTTTGAATGAATAGTTTAATAATCATGTCAGTACTTCATCACTGAATATCATTATATATTTACTGGTACATGTAGCTGTACTGAATGTTGATATCACATGCGTACTGAATTTTCATTTGACGCCTTTTGGGTGAGAAAACAGAGTGTTCACCCCACTGCTGCTGAATAAATCCAAACAGCCATGTGGACATTAAAGTGTTAACAGTAAGTAAAGTAGGATTGCTCATTAAAAAAAAACCCAAAACATTCCCACCTAGTCATCACACATATACACGCAGGGTCTAATATAACTGAGCTTTTATCATAATATGCTGCCATCACCCAGGTAGCCAAAATGTTTTGGCCTGAATCTGGCCGGCCAGAAGGCCGCAGTCATGCCAGATGCGGGAATGAATGACGTGCCAGAATATGTCTGACACACAAGGCCAGATGTGGGCCGAGTCCGCCTGCATCATGGCGGGCAAGTATTAACAATAATGATTCATATTATAAATACTGATTAAATTCATTAATGTGTATAATTTTACATAAATACAGTATAGGGAAATACCCTCCCGACATCATCACCAGATCTGTATCTTGGGCAAATAAGGTGACCACAGTCTGTTCTAAATGTGTTGTATCTCAACTGTCAGTGGGCTTGATCCGGGCACCCAAAACCCAGCCGGATCCGGAAACCATTAATGGCCCAGATCTGGCTGGGTTTTGGTGAGCTGTTGCCAGAGTGCAGCTGAAGGTGGTGGAACTCAACCAGAATCGACCAGATTCCACTGGCTACCTGGGCATAGACAAAAGCACAAGATGGCCATTACTACTACAACAGTGAACTCAAACTTTTTTACCTTTCTTTTAGGGTGCTTTTACACCTACGATCAAGCTCTAGTTCATTTTCACAATTAATGTGGTTAGTTTTGTCTGGTGAGAACACAGTAATAACACTCAGCTGTCCACCAAAACAAGTGAACTGAGAATGGAAAAAATATATATTAGGGCTGTGCATTGATTATTTAAAAAAACCCTAATTATTTGCATATGCAAATTACAATGAAGAAACAATGAAAAAGTATTTTTAAGCAATGTTTAATTGCATTTTCTTTCATAAAATATATCTGTGACCCTCATATTCAATAAAATATTGCTAGAGTATCTGAATTTGAGACAATCAAAGGGCAAAGTAAAATGCCACTGTCAAGGTTTGTTTGCTTAATGACCCACCTCGCGTACTGCACCGAAATAATGTAGTCTGTCAGAGAGACGCAGATGTCTTGGCAATGACGCCTGGGTGTTGCTTCGATGACAGTGAAATTCGGCCTTGCAGAATGCTAAAATAGCTTTTATTCAAAGAGCCATCTGATAATCTTTTAAAAGGGAACTTTCCATCAAAAAAAAAAAGATAAAGCAGTAATATTCCCAGCCCTAATATACATTTAACACCAAAACAGTGTTAACATTATGACCACCTGCCTAATATTGTGTTGGTCCCCCTTTTGCTGCCAAACCAGACCTGACCCGTTGAAGCATGGGATCCATTAGTCACGTGAAGGTGTGCTGTGGTACCTGGCACCAAGATATTAGCAGGAGTGCACCGTACATGCTTTCATCGAAACAGCATTACCTGATGGACATGGCCTCTTTTGGCAGGATAACCTTCCATGCCACAAAGCAAAAATGGTTCAGGAATGGTTTGAGGAACACAAGAACAAACTGGAGGTGTTGACTCCACCTCTGTATTTCCCAGATCGCAATCCAATCAAACATCTGTGGGGTCCGCTGGACAGACAAATCCATGGAGGCCCCACCTCACAACTTTCAGGACTTAAAGGATCTGCTGCTAACATCTTGGTGCCAGATACAACAGTGCACCTCCAGGGGTCTAGTGGAGTCCATGCCTGGATGGGTCAAGGCGGCTTTGGCAGCATAAGGGGGGGCCAACACAATATTAGGCAGGCGGTCATAATATTAGGACTAATTGTATATAAACTTTTCATCCTGAGGGACTGAATGTGAAATGTTGTTAAAACTTTGTAGAGATTTCCAGTGTATTGGCACAAACTTGTTGAATGACTGTGTGGCCTGGCCTGGTGACTTAGTGGTGGGCACTGTGGCTTTAGTGTAATAGAGTTTTCATTGTCTTTTGGTGGTTGTCAGTGGGTGGACAAATTTCTCCTGCCATGAAAAAAAACCATCATGTCATCAGGTTCTTAATCTTATCAATGAAATGGGACTGAACAGTGGCTCCATTGGCAATGTCATTCTCTGCTATTATAAGATAAGATAAGATAAGCCTTTATTAGTCCCACAATGGGGAAGTATACTGTATAATTGCACAAAATCCCATGATATTCATTTATTTTTAAAAAATACATTTTTTGATTTTTTTTATGCAACTGATATTTCAGTAAAAAAAAAAATTCAAAATTATGAATTTACTCTGCATTTTCCTTGATATGAAAAGCAAATACAGTCATGAAACCATTTGTTTAAAAAACATCAAAATATAAATAATCCATATTGCATCACAAATTGCAATATTATAGATACAATAAGGACCATAATCGCAATTGTACATTTCTCTTAAAAGGTGCAGCCCTAAGGTGAACATTGTTTCACTGTAGGGGCTTACAGTTACACAGATTTCACCTGTGACTGCCATTAGAAAAAAAGGCTTGCATTGCTTAAAGGATGCTAAATATTTTAGACCTGATTAAGTCTGGAAAAAAAGAGTAAATACTCCAAAACAAAAAGTTTTTGTTTTAGTTATATCTAAGTACAGATAAGTGCATCATATTTCATTTTATTTAATTATTCCCAATTAATTTGCAATTTAACCAAGCAAACTGAAAAAAAAAGCATGTTCCCTGTTATCTGATCTGCCTGGGGGTATTCCTCATACTCATAGCCACATTTTGTGGAAGCTGCCCAAAGTTACCGGAGAATTGCCACTGGATCACGCAGAAGATGCTAGAAGAAGGAGGGAGTGTATTGTGTTTGCCTCCACCCATCTCGCATATTCCCAGATGGTCTGGGGAGTCAATCTGGCAACCTTGCAGTCACAAACTCTCCTCACAAGCCTTCCGGCACAGCTGCCTTCCCTTTTTGATTGGTAATTTCTTTCTGTGGAAAACTGGATGCTTCAAAACATGAAGTGCACTCCAGATGTTTGAAGTGTCATAACATAATGCAGGTGGTAGACTGACAGCAAGGTAGATTTCATTCCTCGCCACTGCCAGCAAGTATCCTTTGTCAAGTTTCACACATAAAAAAAAAAACATTTTTCATTTGGGGCTGTTGGTTTGAAAAAAAAAATCAAAAAGAAAAACTTTCGTCTTTGCACATATCCACATTAGCTTCTCATAAAGTTTCACTTTCCAAGCTTTTAAAAGCCTGTCACAGTTGTCATAGGAACCATGTGTTTTACAGGCATTGTGTGATTATATGATTTGGAAATCTTTCATAAAGCTTCTATTGTGAATAGCTTGAGTAGGTTTATTTTTCTTCTTTTTCAATTATGAATTTACCATTTTCCTTTATTCAGACATATATGAGAAGATGTTCATTTTACCTTGACATGCAGACATGCAGACACTTTCCCAGTCGCCATAGTGATCAGCTGATACTTCTGAGGAAAACTGCAGGCGTCAGTCAAAACATCTCATCTTTGTCTTAATAAAGGAAAATGGTAAACTAATTCCATTGTGAATGTCTTTTGAAAATGATGAATTGTTCAAATACATACATGAACTATTTGAGCTCTCTTTAAGCCATGGCTCACTTCATCCTATTCTTATATTTTTTGTCACACTTCAGTCAATAAAAACATTGCTCATTTAATGTTAGGGCACATCAAGTCTGTCATGCACTGAATCAACACATCTGTTGATCCATGTCAAGTGTGGCTGTTGTAAATGTCAGAGTTAACACTGAGAATATAACATACAGTATCAGCTGTCTGTCTTTGTCAAATTTTACAGTTATCCAGACATTCAGGTAGACAGCAAAGTCCCATAAAACTATCTATTCAAAACATTAAAGGTAATTTAAAGATTAACAACAGCAGTGAATTACTATACTGGACAGAAATGATTCCACAAACAGATATTAGAAAAAAAAACAAAACTATAATCTATGCCTTAAAACAACTTAAACTGCCATGGAGCTGAAGACCAGCGGTCACTGTCAGTAATCGGAAATATGCATTAGTTTTTGCATGGGCCCTTCAGCAGATGACTGCATACATCCCCAAAACTGCAGCTGCACAGACAGAACACAAGGTGTCCACTCTGAACAGAACTTGCATTGAATGTTCATGCCTGACTATGAGCAGAGCAGCCCCATTTGTTTCATATGTGCCGACACTTCAAACTAGGCATTAGACGTTAGAGAGACCAGAAGCATATGAAGATTAGGATAAATAATAGCCACTTTTGACAAATTTAATTTGTGTTGTGAGGGAGCTGAGGTGCTGTAGCCATTTTGCTATGTAAGTCATTGGTTTAGTGGACTTCACCACAGACTTACCCCGACCGGGACCAGGGGAGAAGAGGAGACTAAGCTCCATCAAGTTATCAGGGGAAAAACAAAGACAAGGATGATGTGAGCCTGTTCCACCTGATTCATCTGCCCACTCCCCAGAATGATAGATTCAGCTGACTGTGGGGCTTATCATTCTTTGAAAGTCTCACAATGGCAAGGTAGAATGCTGGGGAAAGAGTGTGCTTGAGCTGATAGCGCACATTTCCAGCAATGAAAATAACCCCAGTATACATGACCGCAGCGGTTAAGGCTCATAGAAGTCTGACCAAGCTTAATATCAACACTCTCCTTGAGCAGTGAATCAACATGTGGGGCAGACAAGCACTGTGGGCAGTGGTGGCCTAATGGTCAGAGGTATGTACTTGTGACTGGAGGTCACTTGTGTTTTTTATTGAGGCTGTACCCGTGCAATATTCCCCAATAAATCCATATCTTGCAATTAAAGTCAAGGTTGTGTTTATTCCATTATGGGTTCTTTGACTTAATCGTACATCTTTAACTTAATCTACTTTAACTTAATCTAGCAGTGTATAGTGGTACTTTAAAGTTTGTGAACCCTTTAGAATTTTCTACTTTTCTGCAAAAATATGACTTAAAGCATCATCAGATTTTTGCACAAGTCTTCAAAGTAGATTAAGAGAACCCAGTTAAATAAATGAGACAAAATAATTTACTTTTTCATTTATTTATTGAAGAAAATGATCCAATATTACACGTGTGAGTAGCAAAAGTTTGTGAACCTCAAGGATTAGCAAGTAATTTGAAGGTGAAATTAGAGTCAGCTGTTTTCAAACAATGGGATGACAATCAGGTGTGAGTGGACACCCTGTTTTATTTAAAGAATCTTTTATTTAAAGATCTATCAAAGTGTCAACACGTTTGTGGAAGTGTATCACGGCACGACCAGCAGAGATTTCTGAGGACCTCAGAAAAAAGGTTGTTGATGCTCATCAGGCTGGAAAATGTTACAAAACCATCTCTAAAGGGTTTAGACTCCACCAATCCACAGTAAAACAGATTGTGCACAAATGGAGGAAATTTAAGACCATTGTTACCATCCCCAGGAGTGGCTGACAAACTAAGATCACGCCAAGAGCAAGGCGTGTAATAGTCGGCGAGGTCACAAAGGACCTCAGGATAACTTGTAAGCAACTGAAGGCCTCTCTCACATTGGCTAATGTTAATGTTCATGAGTCTACCATCAGGAGAACACTGAACAACAATGGTTTGCTTGGCAGAGCTGCAAGGAGAAAGCCACTGCTCTCTAAAAAGAACATTGCTGCTCATCTGCAGTTTACTAAAAATCATGTGGATAAACCTGAAGGCTATTGGAAAAATGTCTTGTGGATGGATGAGAACAAAACAGAACTTTCTGGTTTGAACGAGAAGCGTTATGTTTGGAAAAAGGAAGACACTGAATTCCAGCATAAGAACCTTATCCCATCTGTGAAACATGGTGGCAGTAGCATCATGGTTTGGGCCTGTTTTGCTACATTTGGGCCAGGATGGCCTGCCATCATTGATGGAACAATAAATTCTGAATTATACCAGGAAACACTAAAGGAAAATATCAGGACATCTGTCCATGAACTGAACCTCAAGAGAAAGTGAGTCATGAAACAAGACAATGATCCTAAGTACACAAGTCATTCTACCAAAGAATGCTTAAAGAAGAATAAAGATAATGTTTTGGAATGGCCAAGTTAAAGTCCTGACCTTAATCTAATTGAGATGTTGTGGAAGGACCTGAAGTGAGCAGTTTCTGTGAGGAAACCCACCAACATCCCAGAGTTGAAGCTGTTCTGTATGGAGGAATGGGCTAAAATTCCTCCAAGCTGATGTGCAGGACTGATCAACAGTTAATGCAAATGTTTGGTTGCAATTACTGCTGTAATAGGGGTCACACCAAATACTGAAATCAAAGGTTCACAGACTTTTGCCACTCACAGATATGTTATACTGCATCATTTTCCTGAAAATAAATAAATGAAAAAGTAAAATATTTTTGCCTCATTTATTTAACTGGGTTCTCTTTATCTACTTTGATGACTTGTGTGAAAATCTGATTATGTTTTAGGTCATATTTATGCAGAAATGTAGAAAATTCTAAAAGGTTCACAAACTTTCAAGTACCACTGCACCAAATGCAACAGGTCAAAGGGAAAATTTACCGTGAACAGATGCGGCTGATAGGGTTTCTAGCTTAGGGTCACAGCTGAATGCTGTATCAGACTAAGCAGGGCAAGGCATCGGGATGAAGGTAATATAGCAGCTAGAGTGTATTCTCATAAACACAAGGCTAGAGAGACGTGACAAATCTAAAATACTGTGAAAAGTCCTAACTGGGAATGAGAACTCTAAATTAGTGAATCACATGCAAAAATAATTGGTCATATTGCTTCAGCCACAGTAAAAGTAAGTGACTATTTAATAGTTTGAGAAATTTCAAGATAGCCGTGGGTGTCTCAGGGGGATACAGACTTAATGTAAACAAGATACAGAAATAAGAGGTTCAGGTTCAGGTTACTTTATTTGTACCCATAGGTAGATTTGTTTTGCAGTCTGGTGACATCCATATTTACAAGCCACAATTACATTCAACATAGACACAAACACAGGCACATATGAAGCTGACTATAAACATGATAAGAATACTCAAGGCTCCATCAATCAGGGTATAAAAAGACAAAGAGATGGGAGAAAAACCAGAGGTAAGAGAGAAGGGTCGTATTAAAAGTTAAAAACTAGTCAAAGAGGTTAAAAACTCAAAGGTCTAAAACCCAATAAAATATTTAGAACCCAAGTGACAGCCTACAAAAATAAGTAAATATAAAATGGAGTTAATAAATAGGTACCTAAATTATGTGCAATATATTTTTACAGCTTGTTCAACTCTTTGACAGCAGCAGGGACAAAGCTGTTTTTGTAGCGCTGGGTTCTACTTTTTTGGGACAGCAAACCTCTCTCTTGAGGGAAGAAGCTGAAAGTGGCAGTGCAAAGGGTGGGAGTCATCATTTAAAATGGAAGTAGCCATCCTCTGTACTTGTCTGGTGTACAGGGATGTCAGGCTCAGCTGTGGCTCACCAAGCAAACAACTGGACCATCTAACTACTAACTAACTAACTACTACTAACTAACCTGCACTTATATAGCGCTTTTCTAGTCACAAAGACCACTCAAAGCGCTTTCATTAATACTAACCCTCTATTCTAAGGGCCTATAGGAAACAGATATCTAGGGACAATTTAGAACAGCCAATTAACCTAACATGCATGTTTTTGGCATGTGGGAGGAAACCGGAGAAATCCCGGAGTAAACCCACGCAACACGGGGAGAACATGCAAACTCCACACAGATCACTGTTGGTCGGGGGCTGGGATCGAACCCACGATCCCACGATCCCCACAATCCCCCGGCCAAGGGTAAACTGTGCTGCCGCAGTGCTAACCACTGCGCCACCGTGCAGCCCACCTGATCCAAGGATTTCCTCTGTTTCAGTTTTATCTGACCAAACCATGACACTAAAGAAAAGGATAAAACAGATTCAATAAAAGCCCGATAAAACATTGTCATTATGGTTCGGTCAACTTGGAAGCGTGCAAGTTTTCTCAAGCAATGCAAATGTTGCTGACCCTTTTTGCACACCCTTTCACAGTTCTCTTCAAAATTTAAATTACTATCAATAATCGTCCCAAGATATTTGTAGGATTGTACACATTCGGTGGTCTGGCCTTTTAGTACGGTGACTTTGTGCCTGGGATTTTTCCTCCTAAAGTCAATAATTATGTCTTTAGTTTTTGTCGTATTAAGCTGCCGGTAGGAATCCTCACACCAGTGAACAAAATCATCAACTACTGGGCCGTGGCCACTCTCACCATCCTGGAGGAGACTGACAATAACTGAGTCATCAGCATACTTTATAATGTGTCTGCTGTCATGTCTGCTCCGACACATGTTTGTGTACAGGATGAAGAGTAGTGGTGACAACACACAACCCTGAGGAGAGCCAGTAGAAGAGCACTTTAGGTCAGACAATGTACCATTGACCCTTACTCTCTGCGTCCTGTTGGTTAAGAAATCCAGAATCCAACCCACCAGATTATTGCTCAAATCAAATTGCTGCAGGAGCCTTTCAACTAAGATATGAGGTTGGATTATATTAAAGGCGGAGGAAAAGTCCACAAATAAAAGCCTGGCGTGTGTCCCATTAAAATCCAGATGTTTAAAAAGCATGTTAAACAGAGTGACAGTGGCATCCTCCACTCCTCTGTGAGGCCTATAGGCAAACTGCAGAGGATCCAATGCATGCTCAGTCTGCTTTAGGACCTCACATCTGACCAGTTTTTCAAAAATTTTCATTAAAATTGAAATCAAAGCAACTGGTCTAAAGTCGTTTACCGTTTTAGGACAGCTGGATTTTGGAACGGGAACAACCACAGCTTCTTTCCAGATCTTAGGCACATGTTGTGTCTGTAAGGACTTATTGAAAATGTAATGAAATATAGGACTCAGTTCATGTGCACAGGACTTTACCAAGTGCCCACATATATTATCAGGGCCCTGACTTTTGTTCACTTTTACAGCGCAGAACTCCCTTTTAACATCCTGCACCTCAATATTAAAGTGCTGATTGTCTTTGAGTTTCTGTTTCAAATCTTGGGTTTCTGTGCTAAAATCAAAGGAGTCAAAACGACCATAAAAACAATTAAGATCATTAGCCAGCTGTGTGTCTGAATTAAAACCATCTAAAAACACACGATTACTGTGCTCTTGACATATGTATCGGCCCAGGAAACATGCACGCAGGCTCAGGTAAGATTTGACAGCTTTATTTAACAGCAAAGGAGTGTTTGGGTGCGTGTAAGAGATATGTATGTGGATTGTGGGTGGACGATGGGAGTTGGGAACAGAGCAGCACGCTGTGCAGCCAGACAACTCTATGGGAAGAACAGAGACAGGGAAATTAGCTGGGCTTAACCACACGGGGAAATAATACAGAATGATGCTCACTTGTGGAAGGGAAAGTGGCTGGCGTTGGCTAGGATCTTCAGCCTGGGAGACAGCGCCCTGCTGCGCACACGACGAGACGTGAGATGTGGGAGAAGGAGATGGCGAAGATGGGAGGGTCTGCCGCCAGGGAATCCACCTGTGCACAGGGAAAGACTGATAGACAGGTAAGTGGGCAAACAGCTTACGTGTCATAGCGAAGAGTGGCAGGATGGGAAGAGACGATCCTGCTGAGGGTTTGAGCGCGTAGTAGAACAGACGGCTCCAGACCGAAGCTCAGGGCTGAGTGGAATAAATAGCCCATCACTGTCGAGGCGCAGGTGTGCGCACAGCTGAGGTGGATGCCTGAGAGCGGCGAGTTGTGACAGTACTCCCCCCCCCCAGCAGCGCCTCCTGGCACTGGTTTATCCGGGTGCGCCCGGTGGAACTCTGTGATGAGATCTTTGTCCAGCACAAAAGATGAGCGCACCCAGGATCTCCACTCTGGGCCATATCCCTCCCAATCCACCAAGTACTGCAGCCCACGACCTCGGCGCCGGGAGTCCAGGATGGAAGCGACTCCCCACGCCGGATAGCCGTTGATCATCGTGGGAGGGGGCGGCGCCCTAGGAGGAGGACAGAGTGGGTCGGAGATCACTGGCTTGATCCTAGACACATGAAAAGTGGGACACACACGGAGGGAGGGGGGGAGGGCCAAACGCACAGCCACCAGGTTGATAACTTTGGAGATAGTGAAGGGACCGATGAAACGTGGAGCCAGCTTCCTCTTCTCAGCCTTGAGATTGATGTCCTGAGATGACAACCAGACCCGTTGGCCCACCTGGTAACTGGGAGCCGGCTTCCTGTGGCGATTGGCAATGGTGCTGTTGCGTGCCGCCGTGCATAAAAGCGCCTAGCACGCCCTGGTCCACAAGCTCCGGCAGCGTCTAACATGCACCTGGATAGATGGAACAGCCAACTCACTCTCCTGCTCGGGAAACAAGGGGGGGGGGGATCGTAGCCCAATGACGCCCTGAAGGGGGACATCCCGGTGGCCGATGACCGTGCCGTATTGTGGGCGTACTCCACCCAGGCCAAGTAAGAGCTCCAGGAGGATGGGTTGGAGGAGGTGACGCAGCGCAGGGCAGCCTCCAGCTCCTGATTGGCGCGCTCACACTGCCCGTTGGATTGGGGATGATGACCGGAGGAAAGACTCACTGTGGCCCCCAGGGCGTTGCAAAAGCACCTCCACACTTGAGACATGAACTGAGGCCCCCGATCAGACACGACATCCACTGGGATCCCGTGCAGCCTGACCACATGTTGGACGAGGAGGTCGGCCGTCTCTCGTGCTGAAGGGAGACCCCGGAGCGGCACAAAGTGGGCGGCCTTGGAGAACCGATCCACAATCGTCAGAACCGTGTCATAGGTGTTAGAGACAGGGAGACCATGTAATGAAGTCGAGGGCGATGTGCGACCAGGGCCTGCCTGGGACCGGCAGGGGCTGGAGTAGGCCCGCGGGGGGGGGGGGGGGGAATTCGGGGTCTTTCCCATAGCACACTGGGGGCAAGCCCAGACGTAATTGGCGACGTCCTTTTGGAGACCGGGCCACCAGAAGGAGCATTGAAGAAGGTCCACCAGTCGGGAGACGCCAGGGTGACAGGCGAGCTTGGACGTGTGGGCCCAGTGAATGACCTCCCCCCGAACAGCTGATGGAACGAAGAGCCTCCCATCCAGACCGCCGCCAGGGTCTGGTTCAGCCTCCAGCGCCTTCCAGATCTTGTCCCTGATGGACCAGGAGACTGCCCCCACAACACACGAGCTGGGCAGGATGGTGTGGTCCAGCTCCTCCGGAGCCTCAGGAGCGAACTGTCTAGACAGGGCGTCGGGCAACCCATTCTTGGAGCCTGGACGGTAGGTGATGGTGAACTGGAACCGAGCAAAAAACAGAGACCAGCGCGCCTGGCGGGCATTCAGACGCCTGGCTGACCTCAAATACTCGAGATTCTTGTGGTCCGTCCAAACCACAAAAGGCTGAGCTGCCCCCTCCAACCAGTGGTGCCACTCCTGCAGCGCGAGCTTGACAGCTAGAAGTTCCCTGTCGCCGACGTCATAATTTCGCTTGGCCGCTGACAGCCGCCGGGAGAAGAAGGCGCAGGGCCGCTTGACTCCATCCACCGGTGAACCCTGGGAAAGCACCGCCCCCACCCCCATGTCAGAAGCGTCCACCTCCACCAGACACTGCAGCACGGGGTCAACCTGGGTTAGGACCCGGGAGGAGGAGAATTCTGTCTTCAGGGTCTTGAACGCAATCGCCGCCTCCTCGGTCCACTGGAAGGGCACCTTGGGAGAAGTGAGGCGGGTCAGGGGAGTAACGATGGCGCCAAAGTTGGGGACAAAGCGACGGTAGAAATTGGCAAAACCGATGAATTGTTGCACCTGTTTCCTGGAGGTAGGCATGGGCCACTCGACCACCACTTTAACCTTGGCGGGGTCGGGGAGAATCTGGTTATGGGAAATAACAAATCCCAGGAAAGAGGTGGTCTTGGCATAAAATTTCTCCGCCTTGATGTAAAGCCTGTTCTCCAACAACCGCTGCAGAACCCGCCTCACGTGAGCCTGGTGCTACTCCCGAGACCTGGAGAAGATGAGAATGTCATCCAAGTATACGAAGACAAACACCCCCAGGAAATCTCGCAGGACATCATTGATGAGCCGCTGGAAGATGGCGGGAGCGTTGGTGAGCCCGAACGGCATTACTAAGTACTCGAAATGGCCGCTGGGCATCCGAAAGGCCGTCTTCCACTCATCACCCTCCCAGATCCGGACGAGATGGTAGGCGCTGCGGAGATCTAACTTCGTGAACCAGGTCGCCCCCTGGAGGGAGTGGAAAGCGGTGTCCATAAGAGGCAGGGTGTAGCGGTCCTTCACCGTGATGTCGTTGAGGGCCCTGAAGTCGATACACGGACGAAGGGACCCATCCTTCTTGGAGACAAAGAAGAAACCGGAACCAAGCGGGGACGAGGAGGGGCGAATGATCCCAGTGCTGAGTGACTCCCTGATGTACGTGTCCATTGCCTCACTTTCAGAAGCAGAAAGTCTGTATAGGCGGCTGGATGGTAATGGCGCCCCCGGGCGGAGGTTTATGGCACAGTCATACGGGCGGTGAAGATGAAGAGACATCGCCTTGGACTTGCTGAACACGATTCCCAAGTCGTGGAACTCCTGGGGCACCAGAGTGAGGTCCGGAGGAGAGGAGACCGGAGCGGCGGAGGAGAGGATGGGGCGCATGCTGCAGACTGGAGACAAGTGCTCATGCAGAAGGAGCTCCATGAGAGGACACTACCAGATTGCCAATCGAGGACGGGGTTGTGCAGACGCAGCCACGGGTAACCCAGGATGATGGGAGCCGCAGAGGAAGACAAGACATACAGGCAGAGGTCCTCACGGTGGTTGCCAGAAATTATTATTGGCACCGGCTTGGTGCGGTGTGTCACTACTCCCAGGGGTGAGCGAGAAAGGGTGACAAGATTGAGAGGAGCCGACAATGGCTGACAGGGTATACCCAAACGGGTTGCCAGGTTCTTGGAAATAAAGCTTTGCTCTGCCCCCGAGTCCACCAGAGCGTGAGTGAGGTGCCCGGTGGAGTTGTGGCAGAATCTAATGGGCAGAGTGCAGTTGGAGAGGGGATTTGGCCGGTTAGAGTCCGCGAGGCCCCCTACAGTGACTCGCGGACACCCCCATTTGGCTGGGCCGGGCATTGCTCCATGGTATGCTGATCGCCTCCGCAATACATGCAGAGGCCCAGCTCCCGTCGGCGTTGTCTCTCCGCTAGAGGGAGCCTGGTTCGCCCGACCAACATAGCCTCTGGCTTATCGGCGGACTCCGGAGTGGGTAACACCAGGGGGGGAGACTGATGAACGTGGGCGGAGAATCCACGCGGGCGGCTGATAGACTTATAGCCTGATAGACTGATAGCCTGTTATCCAAGCTAATGGTTAGAGAAATTAGCTTGGACAGCCGCCCTGGAAGGTCCCGGCTGGACAACTCATCCCGCAGACCAGAACTGAGGCTACGGAGGAAAATGCTGCAGAGAGATGCCTCACCCCAGCCAACCTCCTCCGCTGCCACCCGGAAGTCAACAGCGTAATCCGCCACTGACCGGTTACCCTGTTGAAGGCTAAGGAGCCGGTCGGCGAGGATGCTGACACGACGCGAGTGGTCAAACACCTCAAGAAAGTTCCACACGAACTGGTCATAGGAGAGGCTCGCGTAGCTGGGCTTCGATATGACGGCGTAAGCCCAAGCTAACGCTCGCCCCTCCAAGAGATTAGCCATATAGCCAATTTGGCTGTGGTCTGAGGGGAAATCTCTGGGAACGCGCAGGAACACCAACTCACACTGCAAGATGAACCCCAGTGCCTCACCGAGCTTCCCGTTGAAGCGAGCGGGGGTTGGGATCGGAGTGAGCCGGGTCGGTGCTCCCGAGCTAGGCTGGCAGGCGCGGAGGCGGCCGAAGCCGGTCCGCCCTGATGAGCCAGGGGGAACGCCTGCTGGGGATCAAGACGGTCTAACCGGTGAGTTATCATAGCCAATTGGTTGAGTATCACCTGCTGTTGATGAGCTATCATATCCACCCGAGCCTCGAGGATGGAAAAACGGCGTGCGAGCCCGCTGTCCGCTGGGCCGCTTTGCTGGAGCCGTACTGACATATGTATCGGCCCAGGAAACACGCACGCAGGCTCAGGTAAGATTTGACGGCTTTATTTAACGGCAAAGGTGTGTTTGGGTGCGTGTAAGAGATATGTATGTGGATTGTGGGTAGACGATGAGAGTCGGGAACAGAGCAGCACGCCGTTCAGCCAGACAACCCTATGGGAAGAACAGAGACAGGGAAATTAGCTGGGCTTAACCACACGGGGAAATAATGCAGAATGATGCTCACTTGCAGAAGGGAAGGTGGCTGGCGTTGGCTAGGATCTTCAGCCTGGGAGACAGCGCCCTGCTGCGCACACGACGAGACGTGAGATGTGGGAGAAGGAGATGGCGAAGATGGGAGAGTCCGCCGCCAGGGAATCCACCTGTGCACAGGGGAAGACTGATAGACAGGTAAGTGGGCAAACAGCTTACGTGTCGTAGCGAAGAGTGGCAGGATGGGAAGAGACGATCCTGCTGAGGGTTTGAGCGCGTAGTAGAACAGACGGCTCCAGACCGAAGCTCGGGGCTGAGTGGAATAAATAGCCCATCACTGACGAGGCGCAGGTGTGCGCGCAGCTGAGGTGGATGCCTGAGACCGGCAAGTTGTGACAGCTCTGTGCTCTGAAGGCCTGCAATAGTTTTCATACTGGCCCAGGCTGAACCAAGTTTCTTTGTTGCCATCTTGCTTTCCAACTCTGATTTATAATTCTGTTTTGCTCTTAAAATTTCTGCCTTCAGCTCCTTTGTGGCAACCTGTTGCTCAGAAACAGACCCCTGTTTAAAGACAAGTGCTTTCCTCTGTAAGCAGGGTTTAACTGATTTTGTAACCCATGGCTTGTTGTTGGGATATATTTTGACACGTTTACGTGGAACAATCTTATTTTTACAGAAAGCCATGTATAAGCATGTGACGTCCACCAAAGAGTCCAAATCATCCCCGCAGGCCAGTGTGAACATCTCCCAGTCTGTACAGTCAAAGCATTCCTGGAGGCTGTGCATTGAAAGAAAATTCTCTAGATTATTTCCATCACTCTCATTACAACTGCTGCTGTTTGGAGAGCTGATGTAGACACTTACCTCTTAAGTAATATGAAACATTATGGAAAAGGGGGAAAATGCTGTTTTCAGAGCGTGCCGGAAAATTGCTACTTCTCATCAAAATGTCTGCCTTTAGGTAACACAAAATTAAGTCTGTACAAAAATGTACTTACATTTACTGACGTCCATCCATCCATCTTCTTAACTGCTAAATTATTTGGGGTCATGGGGGTCTGGAGCTTACACTAGCTTCTTTGGGCGAGAGGTACAGCCTGGACACATCTTCAGTAGGTACTGACGTGTACATTGAAAAAAATTTAAGGACAAATGTAATAAATTATTTAACTAAAGAGATGCCCTTTAACCCCAGGACTCCATAAGTCGCTAGGAAATTAATCTACATAATTAACCACATTTTCATTTACAATGATTTGGAAACAACTTGTTAAATGATTAGCTAACATACTGTATTGGTAAGGTTTTGTAGCCTTAACATTCTAGCCAAGTTCCTGAAAAACATTTAAAAATAGCACACACAAAGTACATCAAGAGCTGTTCGACCATTTGCAGAACATTCATGGGGTTGGTCTCATTCAAAAGAAAACACTCTAAACTTTTTGGCAAAAGAGTCAGAATCATTCTAAGTGCTCCTGCCACTGAGTTACAGTGGTCAGAACATATTGAATTTTAAGCAAATAAAGTTCATCTGAGGGTTTTTTAAACATACGTCTGCATATAACATACAGCTGTGATATATTAGCTGAAAAACACAATAAGAATGCAGCACCAGGTGTTACTAAGTTCAGGTTTAAATTTGGTAACAACACCACAAGAAAATGACTATATTGTGGGCGACACACATTGTGGGCTCACGTTTCCACAGAGACAGGACTGCATGTGTATTGAGGGTGTCACGTCTGCAAGGACAAAGGACTTGAATCCGCAGAAGATAACAAGGAGGTGTGAGATTTGTCTCTTTGTCCCACAGAAGATGCCCCGGAGAGATTTCCGGTTCATCAGGAAATGAGAGACAATAGTGAAGATTCAAAGGGATGCTTTGTGACTGTATGTTTACTGAAAACACCATGTGACTTGAATTCTGATGCTGGAAACATATAAAAGGGTGATGAGATATGATTCTTCCTCTTTCCTGCTTTGAGAATGCTAGAAGCTGTGTTCTGTCAATAAAGCTGGTTTACGACTAAACTCAGCCTCATCATTTGAGCACATCTTCTACACTGGTGACCTACGACGAGAAATGAGCAGACAGAATTCTCCCGAGCGGGGCTCGGCGGAAGCCAGCCTGATGGCCGCCTCCACGATCCGGCTGCCCGATTTCTGGCAGCACAGCCCGCGCTCATGGTTTAGCGTAGTCGAGGCGCAGTTTAACCTCCGGAGAATCTCCAACGACGACACAAGATTCTACCACGTGGTAGCGAAGCTGGACAGCAACATGGTCCAGAGAGTGGAGGATCTGGTTAATCATCCACCAGACAGCGACAAGTACAACGCATTGAAGGACGCGCTGATCAGCCATTTCACCCCTTCAGTCCAACAACGAGCAGAGGGACTCCTGACGTTGACGGAGTCAGAAAACAATAGACCTGCGGACCTGATGGTGAAGATGCTGAAGCTCAAAGACTCTGAGGATGGCGAATTCATTTTCGCCCACCTTTTCCTTCGGACCCTGCCGCCAGCAGTGAGAGTGGCCCTGGCAGAGTCGCCCCGATTGGCCAGGCGAGACTACCATGGGTTGAGCAAAGAGGCGCAGCGGTTGGTCGACGCCCACAAGCGGAACGCGGTTTCGGCCGCGGCGGCTAGCCCGGGAACAGCGTCCAGAGACAGCGCAGGTCCAGCGGCCGCGGCGCCAGACGCACCAACGACGGCGGCGACAGGAGCCAGACGACGCGGAGCGGAGGACGGCCCGTGTTTCTACCACCGCCATTTTGCAGAGAGAGCGCACAGGTGCGTCCCACCGTGCAACTTTAAGCGCCAGGGAAACGCCAAGACCGAGGTCCGGTAGCAGCTGCGACCCTCGGCAACGAGAACAGGCTGCTTTACCTGACGGATGCACGCTCGGGGAAACAGTTCCTCGTGGACACGGGCTCTCAGCTGAGTTTCGTCACACCCACCTACGCGGAACGGCTGATGCCTTCTAAAGCTCCCTGGGTGTCAGTGTCAGCAGCGAATGGCTCCACGATTAAAACGTTCGGTGAGAGGACCATGCTTCTGTCCTTACAGGGCCGTTCATTTGAGTGGACATTTATTGTAGCAGCAGTCAGTTTCAACATGTTAGGGGCTGATTTTTTGTGCTCACATGGTTTATTGGTTGACCTTGCTAATTCGTCGGCCTCCGTCGGTCTATGATGACCATGGAAGAGAATCCTAAACGTCTACTCTGCTGGAACAGCACCGCCTGTGGCTGAACAGGCCGATGCGCGAATGACAGTCCCTGTCACACAGGTCACACTTGTGGGTGGTCTCCGTGCTGCTGGGTCTGTGGCGGTTCTTCCTGCGGGTCCTTTTTTCATCTGCTGCAGCAGTCAGTCTCTCTTCACCCGCCTTGAGCTGTCTGGTCAGGGTGCCTCTCCATTTGGAGCGGTCCGTTGCAAGGTCCTCCCAGCGCTCTGTGTTGATATCCAGGGCCCTCATGTCTCTCTTGCAGACGTCTCTAAAGCGCAGCTGTGGGCGGCCAACGTCTCTCCTGCCAGTTGCCAGTTCTCCATAGAGGACGTCTTTGGGGATTCTGCCATCCTCCATACGGTGAACGTGGCCTAGCCAGCGGAGCCTGCGCTGCCTGAGTAGAGTGAACATGGAGGGAAGGCCGGCGCGGGACAGAACTTCTGTGTTGGGCACTTTGTCCTGCCAGGATATGTCCAGGATGTGGCGAATGCAGCGCAAGTGGAAGGAGTTCAGTCTCTTTTCCTGCTGGGCGTATGTTGTCCACGTCTCACTCCCATAGAGCAGTGTGCTGATGATGCAGGCGTTGTACACTGCCATTTTCGTCTTGACAGAGAGTTTGGGATTCTCCCACACTCGTGTGGTGAGGCGAATGAGTGTGAAGGCTGATTTTCCAATCCTCTTGTTGATCTCTGTATCAAGGGAGAGGTTGTTGCTGATCGTGGACCCCAGGTACGTGAACTGATTCACGACCTCCAGCTTGTAGTCATCAATGGTGATGGTTGGTGGTGCTTCCGTGCCTTGCGCCAAGACGTTAGTCTTCTTCAGGCTGATGGTAAGCCCGAAGTCCTTGCATGCCTGTGAGAAGCGGTCAATCAGGGTCTGAAGCTCCTGCTGTGTGTGGGTTGCGACTGCAGCGTCGTCTGCGAACAGCATGTCTCTGATTAGAGCCTCGCGTACTTTGGTTCTGGCTTTCAGGCGGGCGAGGTTGAAAAGCCTGCCGTCAGATCTTGTGTGCAGGTAGATTCCCTCTGTTGCTGTGCTGAAGGCATGCCTCAGGAGCATAGCAAAGAAAATCCCAAAGAGGGTTGGCGCAAGTACACAGCCCTGTTTCTCTCCGCTGCGTATGTTGAATGGCTCTGAGACGTTGCCATCGTGCTGCACTATCCCCTGCATGTTGGTGTGAAACGATTCGATGAGGCTTTGCAACTTTGGTGGGCATCCTATCTTTGGCAGGATCTTGAAAAGGCCCTCTCTGCTGACCAGATCGAACGCTTTGGTGAGGTCGATGAAGGCGACGTACAGAGGCATGTTCTGTTCTCTGCATTTCTCCTGGAGTTGGCGGATGGAGAATATCATGTCTACCGTCGATCGCTCAGCGCGGAAGCCACACTGAGACTCGGGGTAGACACGTTCGGCAAGCTTCTGTAGACGAACGAGAACAACTCGTGCATAGACTTTGCCAACAACGCTGAGGAGGGAAATGCCCCTGTAGTTGTTGCAGTCGCTTCTCTCCCCTTTGTTTTTGTAGAGGGTGATGATCTTGGCGTCCCTCATGTCCTGTGGTACGGCACCTTCCTTCCAGCACTGGCAGAGGACGTCATGCAATGGCAGCAGTAGGGCGGTCTTGCAGTGCTTGATCAGGTCAGGGGGTATGCCGTCGTTGCCGGGTGTCTTGCCAGCGGCCAAGCTATCAATGGCCTTACTGAGTTCGTCGATGGTTGGCTCGGCGTCAAGTTCGTCCATGGATGGCAGGCAGTCGATGGCATCAAGGGCTGACGGTGTCACGGTGTTCTGTCTAGAGTAGAGGTCGGAGTAGTGTTCCGCCCATCTCTCCATCTGCTTGTTCTTCTCTGTGATCATCTCCCCAGTGGAAGATTTGAGGGGGGCCGTCTTGCTCTGAGCCGGACCAAGTGCTTTCTTGATGTCATCGTACATACCACGGATGTTCCCTGTTATGGCAGCGGTTTGAATGTCTTGGCTGAGCTGAGTCCAGTACTCGTTGGCACAGCGCTGAGCAGTCTGCTGAACTTTGCTTCTCGCAGCCCTGAGAATCTGGAGATTCTTCTCGTTTGGGTACTTCTTGTACTCAGCAAGTGCTGAGCGCTTGGCTTCAATGACGGGGGTCATCTTGGTCAACTTGGCATCAAACCAGTCCTGTGACTTCGAGGTCTTCCTCCCAAAGGTAGCCAAGGCTGTGCGGTAGATGGTGTTTCGCAGCTCTTCCCACTTCTGCTTTGCAGATTCTCCTCCTTGTGGTACACCAAGTTCCTTCTCAAAGGTGGAGGCAAACTGCTCAACAAGTTCTGGTTGGGCCATCTTGCTGATGTCAATCCGTGCCTTTCCAGGTTGTCTAGCACGATGGAATTTCTTCAGCTGCAGCTTGACCTTGCAACACACCAATGAATGGTCTGTGTCGCAATCTGCACTCTGGAACGAACGGGTGATTAGCACGTTCTTCAGTGAGGTGCGCCTGGTCAGGATCAAGTCTAGCCGGTGCCAGTGCTTTGAGCGCGGATGTTGCCAGGAAACCTTGTGTTGGGGCTTGGTCTTGAAGAACGAGTTTGTGATGCACAGATCGTGATATGTGCAGAACTCGAGCAGCCGCTGTCCGTTGTCGTTCATTCTGCCCACGCCAAAAGGTCCAAGACAGGAGGGCCAGGAGTCGTGGTCAGCACCCACTCTGGCATTGAAGTCTCCAAGGAGAATGAGTTGTTCAGAGTTGGGGATGATCCTGACAGTTGTTGCGAGATTCTCGTAGAACTCGTCTTTTGCCTCTGGTGTGGCTGTCTGTGTTGGGGCATACACACTGACGAGGGTGACTGGGCCTTGAGTGGTGTTCAGGCGGAGGATGAGGAGTCGTGCAGAACCAGTGCTGCCCGGTTCCACCATCTTCAGCAAAGTGTTCTTCACTGCGAAGCCCACTCCGTGTTCCCTGTGTTCGTCACTGCCCTTTCCCTGCCAGTAGAACGTGTAGTCCTTCTCTCTCAGTGTGCCTGCATCAGCTAACCGTGTTTCCTGGAGAGTGGCGATATCCACTCCCAGTCTCTTCAGCTCATTATTGATGATGGCAGTCTTCCTGGTGTCGTTGATGTCCTTGAGGTTAGCAGCGAGTCCTGTCATCATAGTGCGGACGTTCCAAGTTCCCAGTTTTAGAGTTGGTCTCTTTTGTTTTATTGTCTTGCCTGGTGCGAAGGTTCTCAGCCTGCTGTTTGGATTTCTCCTTATCCCCATGCACCCAATGAGGAAAGCAAGCTGTGGCGGGACAACACCTTATTGGCTGGGGGCTGCCCAGCTTGAGGCGGGCGGTAGCTGTCCAGTGAGATCTGATGATCCCTCCCACCGTCGGGAACAACCCCTGGCGCCATGCTCTACGCCAATTGAGCAATGGCTTATAACCGGTAACTGTCATTCCCCGTGTTTTGTCTACGCCAAAGGCGAAGCTGGAGTGTCCTCTCCAGTGATCCGGTGTTCTACCTTCCAGCGTTGGGCGTTGGTAGGATTCAAGCCTGGGCAGGAAGATATGGAGGACAAGATGTTGCCCATGCAGCATGTCCCCCCTCTCCACGTCACTGATGAATCCAAAGGAACAGCAGGGCTGCTACAGTTTGGCACCAGCGCCGTTGCAGGAGCTGCCAGAACGATGTTGAGCACAACATAGAACTGCCTTAGGGGCTCCGACTCCGGATTTTTCCTCAGGGTTGACTCCCGAAGCCTTTCCCGTGACCGGGTATGCCGCAAGGCAGCAGAGGTTTGAAATCAGGGTTTACCTTCCCCTAGATGGGCTACCTTCCCAGGTTGACGAGCCACCATCTACCCGAAGCATCTGGTTTTAAGGTGCCAGAGATCCGCCCTCGCCCCTTCTCCTATTAGTAAAAGCAGTTCCGCCGGGCTTAGAGACTAAACCACACGGGCAGGCTAGGAGTTGGACTTAGTTGTCAGAGGCTTTTCGAGACGCACGCCATAAGGAGCATTTTATGAGCACTGGGAGCTTAACCCCAGTGCCGCTCCTGGCTATGACAACCTTGGAACCTTGCTAATAGACGTCTGATTAATGCACTGTCCTTTCATTCTATTCCCTGCACAGCTCGGGTGGCCCCGCCGACTGCACATGCCAGCGTCTCAGCTGCGGGAGGTAAGTTTCACACATTGCTTGCTCAGTTCCCAGCACTCACAGTCCCCACGTTTTCGGCAACGGTGGCTAAACATGGGGTGGAGCATTTCATAACCACCACCGGCCCTCCCGTTTTTGCAAAAGCTCGGCGCTTGGACCCAGCTAAACTGGCCATCGCGCGCGAGGAGTTCACTAATCTGGAAAAACTGGGCATTGTTAGACGCTCCAAGAGCTCACGGGCTTCGCCGTTACACATGGTCCCAAAGGCTGACGGCTCGTGGTGACTTTGCGGCGATTTCCGCAGGTTGAACAACGTTTCAGCTCATGACCGCTACCCGATTCCGCACATTCAGGATTTTTCTGTTCATTTGGCGGGGGTGTGCATTTTTTCTAAAATAGACTTGGTGCGCGGTTACCACCAGGTTCCAGTGCGCGCGCAAGATGTACCCAAAACAGCGGTCATAACTCCTTTCGGCCTTTTTGAGTTTTTGCGCATGCCTTTTGGCCTCAAGGGGGCCGCGCAGACTTTCCAACGCATGATGGATGCAGTTTTACGCAACCTCCCTTTCGTGTTCGTTTATTTGGATGATATTTTGGTAGCCAGCGCGTCCGAGGGCGAGCACGAAAAACACCTCACAGCAGTTTTTCGGAGGCTGGCAGAGCACGGGTTAATAGTTAACCCAGCGAAGTGCCAGTTTGGGGTGGCGCAGATTGATTTTTTGGGACATCGCGTTTCGGCAGAAGGAGCGGTTCCTCTTCCAAATAAAGTGCGTGCCATAACGGATTTTCCGCAACCTCAAACGGTCAAGGCGCTTCAGGAGTTTCTAGGGATGGTTAATTTTTACAACCGGTTCCTCCCAAGCGCAGCACGGCTCATGCAGCCATTGTACACCGCGTTAAAAAAACAAAAGCCCGCAAATAAAATTGAATGGTCTTCGGAGCGGGAGCGCGCTTTTGCCCAGGTCAAATCAGCCCTGGCAAACGCAGTTTTGTTAGCGCACCCAGTTCCAACGGCCCACATGGCGCTCACCACTGACGCTTCCGATGTAGCGGTGGGGGCGGTAGTTGAACAGTTTGTGGCAGGTACCTGGCAACCCCTCGCGTTTTTCAGCAGGACTTTGCGTGATAGTGAGCGTAAATACAGTGCGTTTGACAGGGAGCTTTTGGCCCTACACTTGGCCATCCGTCATTTTCAGTTGTGGTTAGAGGGGCGACGTTTCACCGCGTTTGTGGATCATAAACCGCTAACGTTTGCGATGGCCAAAATTTCAGAACCCTGGTCAGGCTGACAACAAAGGCAACTAGCCGCAATATCGGAGTTCACTACTGATATTCAGCATGTCGCGGGTAAACACAATGTTGTAGCAGACTGCCTCTCGTGCGTGGTAGCACCACCAAGCCCCATAGGGACAGACTCTGTAGCCGTGGCCGCGGGCCCGGGCAGCCCCGGTCTGTGTTGGGTTAGATTATGCAGCCATGGCTGCGGAGCAGGTTAACGACGCGGACGTGCGCGCGCTCCAGTCTGGACCAACAGGGTTAAGGCTGGAGCACAGGGAGCAACAAAGTGGTATGCCCCCACTAATCTGCGATGTCTCCACGGGACGGCCCCGCCCCGTGGTGCCAGCCGCGTGGCGTCGCCGCGTTTTTGACTCGGTCCATTCTCTCGCGGACCCGGGGGTGCGCGCATCGATTAAGTTGGTGGGGGAGAAATTTGTTTGGCCCGGGTTGCGCAAACAGGTCAAGGAATGGGCGGCAGCCTGCGTAGCGTGTCAGCGAGCCAAAATACACAGACACACTAAGGCCCCGTTGGAACCTTTTCACATCCCCGCTAAGCGTTTTGATCACGTGCATGTTGACTTGGTGGGCCCGCTCCCATTATCACACGGGCACACACATCTTTTGACGATGGTGGATCGCACCACGCGTTGGCCAGAGGCGATTCCTCTGACATCAACCACAGCGGAAGAAGTTGCGCGAGCATTTTTAGCAGCGTGGGTTGCGCGTTTCGGTGTACCGTCGGACATAACGTCCGACAGGGGTCCCCAATTTATTTCCGAACTATGGTCATCGATGGCCCGCAGCTTGGGGGTGAAGATTCATCGCACTACCGCGTATAACCCCCAGGCTAATGGTTTATGCGAACGCTTTCACAGGTCATTGAAAGCAGCCCTCAGAGCGTCGCTGACGGATACAAATTGGGTGGACAAACTTCCATGGGTTTTATTGGGGTTGCGTTCTGCACCTAAGGAAGATTTGCATGCTTCCCCGGCTGAATTAGTTTTTGCACAACCTCTCCGTTTGCCAGGGGAATTTCTCCCCGATAATCCCGCACCAAATGGCCCCCCTGCTCAGCCGTGGCAGAGCGACTCGGGAGCAAACACGCTCCCTGGCCCGGTCCATCACAGTTTACCACACGTTTTTGTGCCAAAGGCTTTAAAAAATGCAGAGTTTGTTTTTGTTAAACATTTATGCTCAGCGTCCAAGTTTGCAGCCGTTTTATGACGGACCGTTCCGAGTGCTGGAGACCGGGCAGAAGCATTTTCTGCTAGATTTAGGGGGCAGAAGGGAGTTGATTTGCATAAACAGGCTCAAACCCACCTTTGTTTTGGCTGATGAGGAAGTGCAGCTCGCCAGGCCCCCCCGCCGTGGCGGGCCGCCGAGAGGACATTCTCCAAAATCTTCACAGAAAGGTGCTAACAGCTTTAATCCACAGGTGCAGAGAGATGTTGCAGGTGCAGCCAAGCCAGGTTGCAGCAGATTCGGCAGAAAGTTAAAACCTAGGCAGTTGGTGGATTGATTAGCGATATATGGAGTGTTCTGTGTTTTTCTTTTTTCTATGACGTTTGGGGGGGGGGGGTAGTGTGGGCGACACACATTGTGGGCTCACGTTTCCACAGAGACAGGACTGCATGTGTATTGAGGGTGTCACTTCTGCAAGGACAAAGGACTCGAATCCGCAGAAGATAACAAGGAGGTGTGAGATTTGTCTCTTTGTCCCACAGAAGATGCCCCGGAGAGATTTCCGGTTCATCAGGAAATGAGAGACAATGGTGAAGATTCAAAGGGATGCTTTGTGACTGTATGTTTACTGAAAACACCATGTGACTTGAATTCTGATGCTGGAAACATATAAAAGGGTGATGAGATATGATTCTTCCTCTTTCCTGCTTTGAGAATGCTAGAAGCTGTGTTCTGTCAATAAAGCTGGTTTACGACTAAACTCAGCCTCATCATTTGAGCACATCTTCTACAATATTACAGTTTTCTTCTTAGGGTCCAACCAGACATTTTTAAACTACCAAACTGTTACATGGAAAAAAAAAAATCTATAACTTTTGAATGGTTCCTGGAGATATTTTTGGATTAAATTAGGTCATTTTCTCAAAAATAAAAAAAAGAAAAGAAAAAGAAAGATGCAGCACTAAGAAAATGGTAGCCCTTTAAATGACAGCTCTTTAAATCACTTGGGGTAAACATGCATGGTGTGACCAATCCAGTCATGTGACACATCGTTATGTTCAGTAATTCATTGGCTACATGATACTTAAGTTATCAACAGACTCAGTTGCAAATGGCTCATTTTATGTGCATGAGAAATGTATGGTACTTTAATGGTAAGTGGGCACTCATTTACTTTTGATGGCTGTACAGACATAACAGAACCTCTGATCTGGTCAAAGTGTCAATCAAAACCTGAGAGTCACATGTGTCCTTTCAGCTTCACTTCTGTTTCTGGAACAGCCTTCATAGGAAATGTTTTTATAGTGGCTAAGCATAAGTTCAAGCTGAATTTATCTAGCTTGGATCAAATGATTTTATGGACATCTGTAATCATGTGAAGGGACAACAAATCTTACTGGAGTCTACTGATAGGTCCATTCCATAATCCAACAAATCCACTCCTGGTTCAATTCCAGGAGTGGATTTGTTGGATCATTATTAATTCTAGGAATTCAAGGATGCCTGATTGGTGAGTCACTTTGGTGAGTTGTTTTTTTTTGTGCTAGCTCATTTGATTACTTCTCCTGTTGCGACTGTATCTCAAATCTGTTTTATAAACAAAATTGACAAAATTCTAAGTTTTCAAATGATGTACTTTATGGCATGACTTCCAACTCCAAACAAGTTTAATGCACTTCATTGAGTGGCAGCTGAAACATTAAGGCACTGGCTCACCATGACTAGACTGCATTGGCAAGGTTTTTAAACCAGATGAAATCATTGGTTAAACTGAAATTAGTAGTGTGACATTAAGAGAGATTAAATTTGAATCTCTGTTTATTTTTTGTTTTAAGCAAAGATTAAATTTTTTTCTGTTGCGCTAAAGCTTTAAGCAAAAACAGAAAAACAGCAAAAAAAAACAACCAAAATTAATGGAACATATTGTAACGAGCAGTTCGTTCCAGACAATAAAAATGTGTCTTATTGCTCAGTTAGATTTTATTTTTCACCTTCAATATGCCACACTGGCCAAGGTCATTAATTGAACCCACACTTTCAGTGATGGTTTTCCACACCAACAACTCCCATAATCCTCCAGTCCAACCTCATTTAACCACGCCTCCTCCAGCCGGCCAATCACATCCCAGAGGGTGGCCAGGACGCCACATTGCCCCCACCTAAGAGGATTAGCTGTCCCCAGCAATCCACGCGTCAACCACAAATTCCCGTAGATGTTGGGGGCGACGGCGTTGTCTCCGAACTCCGTCTCATGGGGTCCCGTCAGCTAAGGGGGGTGGTGATGATGGTATCTGTGCCTCCTCCACCTCAGACGGCCCCGTAGCTGAAGCTTATGGTTGGTAGGGTGCCAAGCAGTCCCAGGGGAGCACCACCACCCGGTTTCTTTGGCACAGTCACACTTTGTAGACTACATTGGATAATTTTTCCAAAACAACACAGGGTCCTACCCAGTGGCTGGTGAGCTTTGGAGAACGGCCCTTCTTCCTCACCGGGTTGTAGACCCACACCTTGATGCCTGGAGCAAAGTCATCTCCCGGGCACTGGGTCATGGGCCTGCTTCTGCTGCGCCCCCGCCTCGGTCAGCGATTTTAAGTTTATGTTTAATGTTTATTTGAAGTGACTTTCTGGCCAGTTCATGGATCTCCCGCAGTTGCTCACAGAGATTGTAGTAATAATCCATTCCAGGTTCCCCTCTCAGCTCTGGTTCTGAGGATGGGGGGTGGGAATACCAAGTCCACTGGGGTGTGCAGTTCATGCCCAAACATCAGTGCCCAGGGGAACACTTTGTGGATTCCTGCATTGCAGTCTGACAGGATCAGAAGACCAGAGGAAGATGGTGGTCCCAGTTTCACTGTCGTTTGTCTGTCAGAATGGCCAGCTGAGTGGACAGAGTCCTGTTAAACCGCTCCACCAGACCATCGCTTTGGGGTACAGGGGAGTAGTTCTAGTTTTCTTGACCCCAGGTGCCGGCACATCTCCTGGAAGACCTTGGACTCAAAATTCTACTCCTGGTCAGTATGGAGCTCCTCTGGGACCCCAAAATGATAGAACATCTCCCCCAACAGCTTCTCCGCAGTGGTTGCTGAACTCTGGTCGTGGATCGCATATGCTTTGGGCCACTTTGTGAAGCTGTCCATGGCCACTAACACATAACGGTTCCCCTGGTCAGTGACAGGGAACAGGCCCAGAATGTCAATACCCACTCTTTCCATTGGGGCCCCCACCTGGTACTGTTGCAGAAGGCACATGATTGCTGGGTGGGGCCCTTCTGCTCAGTGCAGGAGTTGCAGTGGTGGACAAACATCTCCCCATCTCAGCGACATCCTGGCCAGTAGAACTGCCCTCAAAGATGATGCATGGTCTTGGTTATGCCAAAGTGCCCAGCCCCCACAGAGCCATGGACCAGTTTGAGGACCTGGCCCCGCAGCTGGCGAGAAACCGGGAGCTGTAGGATGTCTTGTTGCCCCCTTGGTGACGTTCACCAATGGTGCAGGATACCATTCCGGCTGACAATGCTGAACCATTGAGAGCACAGTGCCTTGGACTCTGGGTCTAGAAAAGAGGCTGCTGGCCACTCAGTCATGGATCACATATGCTCCGGGCCACTTTGTGAAGTTGTCCATGGCCACTAACACATAGCGGTTCCCCTGGTCAGTGACAGGGAACAGGCCCAGAATGTCAATACCCATTCTTTCCATTGGGGCCCCCACCTGGTACTGTTGCAGAGGGCACATGATTGCTGGGTGGGGCCCTTCTGCACAGTGCAGGAGTTGCAGCGGTGGACAAACTTCTCCACATCTCAGCGACATCCTGGCCAGTAGAACTGCCCTCGAAGATAATGCATGGTCTTGGTTATGCCAAAGTTCCCAGCCCCCACAGAGCCATGGACCAGTTTGAGGACCTGGCCCCGCAGCTGGCGAGAAACCGGAAGCTGTAGGATATCTTGTTGCCCCCTTGGTGACGTTCACCAACGGTACAGGATACCATTCCGGCTGACAATGCTGAACCATTGAGAGCACAGTGCCTTGGACTCTGGGTCTAGAAAAGAGGCTGCTGGCCACTCAGTCATGGATCACATATGCTTCGGGCCACTTTGTGAGGTTGTCCATGGCCACTAACACATAGCGGTTCCCCTGGTCAGTGACAGGAAACAGGCCCAGAATGTCAATACCCATTCTTTCCATTGGGGCCCCCACCTGGTACTGTTGCAGAGGGCACAGGATTGCTGGGTGGGGCCCTTCTGCGCAGTGCAGGAGTTGCAGCGGTGGACAAACATCACAGTGCCTTGGACTCTGGGTCTAGAAAAGAGGCTGATGGCCACTCGGGCCAGCCCTCACCCAGGTGTGGACCCTGGAGAGAACTTGATCCTGGTGTTGGGCTTGTTGGATCCATTGGGAGTCGAGGGCCTCCCAGTCACCGTCAGGTGCCACCGCATCCCGCAGTGCAGAAACTTTTGGTTCTGGCAGGCAATGGTCCTTCTGTCTCCTGCAATATCAGCACCTCTCCACCTCACATGGCTGTCGAGAAAGGGTGTTGGCATTGCCATGCAGTCGTCCGGGTCGGTGCTGGATCTCAATCTGGTAGTCCTGGAGGGCCTCCACCCACCTGGACAGCTGCCCCTCTGGCTCCTTAAAGCTCAGCAGCCACGTGAGTGAAGCATGGTCAGTCCACAGGACAAACTTTTTCCATACAGGTAAGGACGGAAGTGTCACAGGCCCTGGACAACAACCAACAACTCCCGGCAAGTTACACAGTAGTTCCTCTCGGGTTTGTTGAGGGACTGGCTGAAGTAGGCAATTGCCTGCACGCCATGTTCTCCTTCCTGGGAGAGCACAGTGCCCAGACCCACATTGCTGGCATAAGTATTTACAATGAAGACCTTCCCCAGATCTGGATATGCCAGCATGGGGGCCTGCGACAGGGAAAAGCAGAGGCAGGAGAAGGCCGCAGAACAATCATCAGTTCATTAGAAGGCCTTTCCCTTCTGGATCAGCTGGTGAAGGGGGCTAGCTTATGGTGGCAGAGTCCCTGATAAACCTCCTGTAGCATGAGGCAAGGCCCAGGAAGGCCCAGGAAACGCCGGAGCTCTGAAACATCACCATGGGATGGCCACTCCCAGACTGTCCTCACCTTATCCAGGTCAGTCAACACCCCGTCAGCGCTGATCACATGACCCAGGAACGACACACTCTGGTGGAAAAAGGTGGCACTTCTTTTAGTTGAGATGTAGCCCCACCCGAAGGATGGCCTGGAAGACCTCCCGCAGGTTCTGGAGTGCCCCTTGAAAGTCTGCAGCATGGATCAGGAGATCATCCAGGTAAAACCACATAGCAGTCACGGGGAATATTGGCAACGGCCCTCTCCATGAGGTGCTCAAAAGTTGCAGGCACATTACACAGTCCAAATGGCATCATCCGGAACTGCCACAACCCCTCGCCGATTGAGAATACTGTCTTGGGGTGGACCTGAGGGGACAGCTCCACCTGCCAGTACCCACTGTGGAGGTCCAGGGAGCTGAACTAGGACGAACCTGCAACATTGTCCAAGGCATCATTAATTTGAGGGAGGGGGTAAGAGCCTTTACGAGTGGCCTCATTGAGGCACCTGTAGTCCACACAAAACCACCAGGTACCATCCTTCTTGCAGACCAGAACTGCTGAGGCAGCCCATGGGTTCTGTTAGGGTTCGATGACTCCTGCCCAGTGCATCTCCTCAATCTTCTGTCAAGCTGCCAACCTTTTGGCCAGCAGTTGGCATTGAGGGTGGATGCAGATGGGGGGCCTTTCCTGTGTTGATCTCGTGGAAAACCATGTTGGTGTGAGTGCAGTCCTCCTCCCTGGCAGCAAAGACATCGACAAAGGCCTCTAGCAGTCTCTTCAGTTGGACCTGTTGTTCCTTGTCCAAGCTTTTACAGCTCATCTCAAAGAGGTCCTCGATGGCCTGTTGGGTGTCTGTAGATGACGGCTGAGGTGACACTGCAGACATCGGTATAGCTGGCCCCGTTGGCTGTGCTTGTTGCTCTGCAGAAGTTGGTGGCATTGGTGACACTTAGCGGGCCCCAGGGCCACTGGACTTGTGAAGAGCTATGGCTTCTGAACCCAGGTAGAGGACGGCCCTGGGCACATCCACCACAGCTCCCCACTCATCCAGCAAGTCGATGCCAATGATGCAGGGGTCCTAGATGTCAGCCAACCAGAACTGGTGGTGTGACAGGTGGCCGGCAACAGTGACCTGTAATGCCTTCATTCCCAGGATCTGTGTTCGCTCACCGGTAACTGTGGTGATGTGGGTCCCCACCAGGGTTGGGACTTGAAAAGCCCCAGGCAGCAGCCTCCCCTCGATGCCGCCCTCTCTTAATTTAATGGAGATGCCACCGGTGGAACCCTGGGTGCTGGAGCTGGGCAGTTGTGGGCCATGTGGCTGGGAACCGCACACCAGTAGCAGCTATCAGCATCCCTTCTCCTGGGGTGGTGGTGTGGCGATACAGCCAGGAGTGCCTGGCAACCTGCTTCATCCTCCTCACCTTCGTCATAGTCAGTCTGGTTTACCCAGTGCCCATGGTGATGGTGAAGTCCCCCAGGGCATAACACATGTTCAACCCTCTTTGCTTCTTTCAAGGCCGCTGCCAAGGTGATGGGAGCCAAGAGGCATAGGTCCTCACAGAGACGTTAAGGCTGAAGTCCTCGGATGAAAGCCTTGGCAGCGAGCTCCTGTTGGACTTCCTTCGTGAACCCAGGGTGTCCTTGGCGGGTGTATGTACGCAGATCACCCGTGTATGCTCTGAGACTCTCTCCAGTCCATCTCCACTACTTGGTGAATTGGTCTCTGGCATTGTCAGCATAGACCTGGTGACCGAAGCACTGCTGGATGGCTGCCTTTAATGACACCCAGTCTTGGAATTCAGATGGCTGCAGATCTGTGAGTACTTGCCGAGCTACGCCTTCGAAGGAGAGGGCCACATTGCATGCTGTCTCTTTGGGATACCACCCATTAAGCCATGCTGCCAGATGGACCTGCATCAGGTAGGTGTTTGCTGGCTCTTCTCCACTGTAGTGAGGAAGCTTCACTGTAGGTTTCCATGGGTTCTCATAGAGCTGAGCAGGTCTCTCTCTCACCATGTCTCTGTCTGCATTGGGCAGGTCAGTAGCCAGTGCTGGGAAGGGGTCTTGCCGCCAAGGCTCCGCCAGCCACTCCATCCGCCGCTCCATGTACCCCATCAGATGTTCTGGCTGCCATTCTGCATGCCTCTCATGTGACTCAGGACAGTTCGCTTCCCTGTCAATCACTGTCCTCGGTTGCAGTGGGATCACTAGCTTGCAATTCCCCTGTTAGCGCTCCCCACCCTGCCTTAAAAAAGGCAGAAAGTGGGGTTTGCTTGCTCCGTCTGGTAGGTTGCTTTTGTTCTGATGCCGGCATTCATCATGGAGCCCTGCTGCAGTGATCTGATCTATGGCAGCTCCCATGCTGGCAATGAGACTGTCAATCTCCTGCTGATTTGCCATTATTTTGAAATCCCACTTCTGACACCAATGTAATGAGCAGGGGGTTTCAGGCAATAAATGTCATGTGCGGGGTTGTTCTCAACCCCGCCCATGATTTGTGGCTGTTGGACTCTGATTGTTGCTTATTATTTCCAGCTGGCAGATTATTTCTCTCCCTAGCCAACGCAGTTTGAAGTCGGTTGTTTCATCATTACTACTCTGTTTGGACTGTACATGGACATGTTGTGTTTTTCTCTTTTCTGTCAATAAACACGCTTACTTTACTGCATGTTGGGCTCAAACCAATTTATTTGTTCGTTGCGCAAGTATGCAGTGGACATGACAGTAAGCCGCCACCAGCTTGAGCCCAGTGGTGAAGTGGCATGACATTTTTTTCAATTTTGTGTGTTTTTTTCCACCTACCTGTTCGGTGCATGATGTCCCCGATGAGCCATTCCCACACTGGCAAAAGTGGATGGGCAACGGGACATCCCAGCGCAGAGGAGGAATGGGCAGCCGAGTCTATCCGGGAGTTCCTGTATGACGCCGTAGATGCATACGGCCCCGGAGAATGACTGGACTGCCTGAATGGGGTGTTGAGGATTCTGGGGGCTCACCATGGTCTCTGGAATTATCCACAATACGCTGAGCTGCTGTCCTCCGTCTGCGCGCTCAAGCAGGTGTTTCCTGACCTGGTGAGAAGGGCGAACTGCACCAAGCCAAAACAGAGATGCTTGTCTCGGTCAGCTGCCATCTTTTCCTCCACGTCATCTCCAGCTCCTACGTGGCTGCCCCCAGGTCAGCAGCGTTGACGTCATCTGGCCCCAGATTCCCAAAGGAATAATCCTGCTCCGCCAACTGCTTCCTTTTTTACATCGTGCCTGGTGACCCCCACAGCGGATCCTTACTCACGTGTCCCGTCCACGAGATTCTCCCCTACGTCCGCAGCGAGGTCCTCTTCTTTGGTGTATTGGCAGATGGCTGAGAGGTGTTTATTTTCCTCACCGGTGGCTCCCATTCCCGTGGCGAGAGGGGCGGCTCCCGAGTGGTCTACAGAGTGGCCAAGCACTACCTTTCCTGGACGGAAGGATGACAACGCCCAAACGACAGCAGCAGCCAGCATCTTAATCTGGAAAAACAGACAAGTTAATTTTCATTCTATTCCTATTAATGATGAAATGTCTTGTCTGATTCCTGGCAGGGAGGCTCAGGGAAAGCAGTCCCTTGAGCTTTTCACACCTGCTGCTGTTGAGAATGGTTCACCAGCCCTCTCCATGCTCTCTCCCTTCTTCCCTGAATGTACACCGGAGCTGGACTGCCATAACCGGGAGGAGCCAGAGGTCCGGGAGGATTCTTCCCCCGCAACAACGGTGAGCCAGACATCAGCCGCCATGCTGGAGGAAGCGCCAGTGTGGGTCATGATGGCTGAGATAATGATGACTGCAGAGACCATCATGACTGCTGCGGAGGCCACTGAGGCAGAGTCAACACTCGAACTGAACCTCCAGGAGGCCGAGCTGGTGAGTACATCACCTGGATCTTCGGAGTCCTGGACAGCAGTGGAGCTTGAGCTAAGGCAAGTGCCCTCCTTTGTTTTTCTCCTTTCAATTATTGAGCATTTTTGCCTAGCTCTTGGTGAGGAGAGCCGGGTGCAGCCGACCGCTGCATTTGAGCTCGCCTCGCTGGGGTCCGCCACTGCCGGCAACCCTGACCCTTCTTCCTTTCCATCTGAGTCCTTTTCCAGGGTTGCCAGAGAGAGTTCAACACCACCAGATGAGTCTGAGGATCCAGGCTCGCCACTGGAGGTCACCATGGGTCCAGCCTCCCCGGCCGAGGAGGTCATTATGGGTGTGCTGCTCCAGCCTAGGGTGCCCGTAGTCGACCGCCTCCTGGCTCAGATGCTCATATGGGTCAGGTGCCCCATGGTTAAAGTGGCGTTGGGGTCGGCAGTGGCCCAGCCGGGTCCCATCATGGGTGCAGCAGGGGTCCAGCTGCGCGCCACCGTGTGTACAACCATGGCTCAGTCGAGGTCCACCATGGGTGCAACACTGGCCCAATCGGGGCTCACTGTAGGAGCAATGAGGCCCTGGGAAAGGGCCACCGCTGGTGCAACGTTGTCCCGGATGGGACCATCCCGGGTGCAGCCATGGTCCAGCCCGGGCCCGCGATGGGTGCAGCCAAACTTCAGTCCCAAGTCGGGACAACCGAGGGTGCAGCCAGCCAGCTTGGGGACTCCCTTCCTCAGGACCTTGGGGTGTCCCTTTCTCCTCCGCCAGGCCCCGGCATGGTCTGCCTGGTCCTGCCATCAGGAACCGCAGGGATTCCTCTTCCTCACTCCGGCCACCCAAAAGACTGGGTTCCCGGTTCAAGTGGCCCTTTCTCCCCGGCAGGCTGCCTGATGCTGTACGGCTGGCCGCTTGCTGGCCCTGGGACTTTGGCCGGCCTCCTGAACTCAAGACCGTTTGTGGGCCCTGGGACTTTGGCTGGCCCCCAGAACTTGGGGACTCTTGGGCTTTGGGGAGGGGTTTATTGTAATATTGGGGTTGGGAATTTTTGTGCTCCTTGTGCTGTATTGTGCTGTTTTCTCTTTGGTTAATCCCTCCTGACCTGTTTCCCCCACCTCCCACCCTGGTTAGCTGTGTTGGCCTTCTGGGTGGGGGTGGGGGGGGCAGGTTTTCTCTTGTGTTTTGTTTTCTTTTGTGATAGTACGGTGGGTGTCTAGCTGCCACCCCTTGGGGGGGGGGGGGGGCTCTGTCATATGCGGGGTTGTTCTCAACCCTGCCCATGATCTGTGGCTGTAGGTCTTTGATTGTTGCTTATTATTTCCAGCTGGCAGATTATTTGAGCCTGGCTCACTGCCAGTCCTACGGCCACGCCTCCTCCTCTCGCTCTTCCTCAGTGCCAGACATTCACCGGCTGTGTGTCTTCACCACACACATTCACACACATCCACACAAACACACCCTCACACACACACACACACACGCATGCACACGTGTGCACGCGCACACACACACACACGCACGCGCACACACACACACACACACACACACACACACACACACACACACACACATTCAGTCATTCATGCACCTGCTTAGCCACACTGCTGTGTCCACTTGCCCTCATTAGCGATCTGTGTACTTATGTGAGGCAGTGTAATCAGTCAGTGTGGCGGCTTAGTCAACTTTGGACACCCAGGCTTGCTTGTTGTTGGCTCCCTCTTCCTTTTTGACTGTGTGGGGTTGTTTATTCCAGAGCTTTCTCGTGCCAACGCTCATGTAAGTCATCTTTTAATTAATGGCCATCCTCTCCACTCCTGTTCTGCCTGGAGTGCATGTGGCATCTCTCCCTAGCCAAAGCAGTTTGAAGCTGGTTGTCTCATTATTACTACTCTGTTTGGACTGTACATGGACATGTTGTGTTTTTATCTTTTATGTCAATAAACACGCTTATTTTACTGCACGTTGGGGTCAAACCAATTTATTTGTTCACTGCGCAAGTACGCAGTGGACATGACAATAAAGAGGTGTCTGATTGCTCAGTTAGCTTTGATTTTTCACACACCTTCAACACGCCACACTGGCTAAGGTCATTAATTGAACCCACACTTTCAGTGATGGTTTTCCCCACCAACAGCTCCCATAATCCTCCAGTCCAGCCTCATTTAACCACTCCCCCTCCAGCCGGCCAATCACGTCCCAGAGGGTGACCAGGACACCACAATATTATGATGCAGACCTATTATGTATGGTTGGACCCCAGTAGAGATGGGTGTTACACCCAGGAGGGGCGAAGGGGAGGAAGGATGATTAAGCCAAGCTGTTAGGCTTTGCAGCGACCGTTTATTAACTTCTCAGCACACACGGCATGGCACATCACTTACACAGCACATCGCTAGACACCATCTTTTCATAACACTCTCTCTCAAACATTCTCTGGAACACACACACTAGAACACATACTACTCTTCTTCTGTTGTGTTCTAACACTATACAGTGTTTCATCACTACTGAGCGCCACCTCTGGCGTAGAAACGCTACTGCTTTCACTGACAGTTCATATCTAGACAGTGCATATTCAGTCCTTTAATACATTCCCTATAAATGCTCCCATTTACTATTAATCATTAAATTATAGTCTCTTAGGTACATTTATTAAGAATATTTATATTTGCCATTAGCATCTAATCCACACTGTTTTCTAAGGGTTTACTAGAGGTTGTCCAAAATTAACGTTTTCCTACACTCACCCCTCAAAAAGTTAATGTTGTCCCGACATTACACCTTTCTTAAAAAAACTGTTTTTTTTTCTCTTTTCTTCTGTCAGTTCATGTATTACATGTAGGTAGGGTATCACTACACAGAAGTCAGAGTTCATTAAAGTCTATAAAGATGCAACTGGTAATTGTCCATAGTACAGCATGTATCTCCTATTCCATGCAATACATTTGCAGAAGAGGTCTTTGTGCACGATAACCTTCAACCGCTCCATCCATCATGGTGGGTATCTATATCTTTCCTGAGAGTAAGGGTACTCAATCTAGTCATAACCTACCAAATAAACCTTTGTGTGATGCCTGTGCCTTAGTAACACACTGCAAGTCTGTTTTTGTGTTTTTAAATTTTTTTTGTTCTTTTTTTAAATTTTTAATCAACCATCACAGTAACTACCAAGTTACTTTTCAAAACATTTATGTCTGACCAATGGTTATCTTTAGCTTCTATATCTTTGTTCTAGACAGATGAAGTGCAATGAAGTGCAAGGTCGGCCTAACTTATCATAAGTCAATCTCAATGGCTGTTTTCTTATTCTTGAAGGATACGTTTTAGCAGGAATCTCATCAGGTCCCTCCTGGTCGCTGGAACTGGACTCCGACACCTCATCACTCTGGTCCTGGTCTGCCTCAGCTGGATCTGGGCCCACCGGATTGTTGACCTCTGGTGCCAGCTGCACCTGTGTGACGTCATCTGGGTCCTGGTCCTCATCCTCCGGAGTAGTGTCACCGTGCGGGTAGAACTCCGGTGCATCGGCTCTCAGTGGACGGTGATCTTGATCCTTCCCAGCTCGTAATCCGATTATGACATTCCAACCCTCTTCATCTTCATCGTCCGTGTTGTTTTGTCTGTCCACATTCCTTTGTCTTTTAGAATCTCTTTCTCTCATTTTCTTAGAGGCATGCTCCACTGTTTCCATGGGAAGAAAGTCACAAGGTAGCAAAAGGTTTCTGTGCATGACCCGAGTGCGTCCCTTGCCATTTTCAGGTCTGATTTCATATACTGGACTGTCTGGGTACTTCTTTTGGGTCACGACATACACCTTGTCTTCCCAGAATGATCTTAATTTTCCTGGCCCACCTTTTTCAGTCAAGTTTCGGACCAATACTCTGGATCCAGGGAGTAACTCAGCACCGTGAACCTTTTTATCATAAAGTGCTTTACTTCTCATCCCTTCTTTGTTTGCTGTTTTAGAAGCGAGTTTGTAAGCTTCAGTCATGGTAGCTCTCCACTTTTCAGCATAGTCCTGCTGAGAAACACTCTGCTCTCTTGTTGTGAGGCCAAACATCAGATCAATAGGCAACTTTGGACTACGGCCAAACAACAGAAAATATGGTGCGTACCCCGTAGCTTCACTACGCGTACAATTATAGGCATGAACCACTTTTGCCAGAGAGGACTTCCAATCTTCCTTGGCTGCTTCAGGCAAATTTCTGAGCATTGCCAACAGTGTACGATTGAATCGTTCCACCTGCCCATTCCCTTGGGGATGGTAGGGCGTTGTTCGGGACCCCTGTACACCACTGTACTCTTGGAGTTTTGCAAAAAGTTTATTTTGGAACTCTCTTCCCTGATCATGATGGAGTCGTGTGGGGAAACCAAACTTGAGGGCAAAATCTCCAAAGATCTTCTCAGCAGCGGTGTGGGCAGCTTTGTTACGACAAGGGTAAGCCTGGGCAAAACGAGTGGAGTGGTCCATTAGAACCAGGATATACTCATATCCTCCTTTGCACTTCTCCAAATGCAGGAAATCCACTGACACTAATTCAAATGGGTACGTGGTGACAATGTTAGTCAGTGGTGCCCTTGTTATCTTATTGGGACGTTTGTTCTTCAAACAACTGCAAACTCTCGTGATGTAGTGCTCCACATCTCTTTGCATGTGAGCCCAATAAAAACGCTCTCTTATCAAGTTCATCACTCTCTCTACCCCTAAATGACCCATGTTTTCGTGGAGCTCTTTGAACACGAGCTTGTGAAACTTCTGGGGTAGGAGTAGCTGGTCATGTGTTGCCGTTCTCCTGTAAAGCAGTCCATCATCCTTCAAGTACAGCTTGTGTTTCTGTCTGACTAAAGCTGCACTTTTACTGTTCTGCTGCTTTCCACTTCTTGGCCATTGTTTTGACAACACATAGCGCAACACCTCTCCAATCACGGAATCTTCTTCTTAAGCTCTTTTTAGATCAGTCTTTGATATTTCAGCTATAGAGCTGGCTTCTTGGTCTGCTTCACTAATGAGAGTAGAAATGGTGACTGGGCAGAGCAATGGTTCATTTTCTTGTGACTTCACCTTGACTGCCTGTGCCACACAATTCATCACATCAGGATCAACATTTTGGGTGCATTTGTTCATGTACTGCTCCATATCTAGGGGCATACGTGAAAGTCCGTCTGCATCTCTGCTTGCTTTTCCAGGGCGATACTTAATCACAAACTGGAAATCAGCTAGTTCTGCTACCCACCTCTGTGTGGTTGCATTTAACTTTGCGGTGGTGAGCACATACGTTAGGGGATTATTGTCCGTATAGACAGTGAATGGTGGAGAATAGTACAGATAATCCCGAAACTTCTCACAGATGGCCCACTTCATGGCAAGAAACTCCAGCTTCCCTGAATGAAGGTGGTAGTTCTTCTCTGAATTTGACAGTGTCCTGGAGCCATATGCTATCACCACCAGTTTGTCTTGTTGTCGCTGGTATAACACCGCCCCAAGCCCCTCCTGTGAAGCGTCACAGTGTAAAATGAAGGATTCTTCAAAGTTCGGGTAACCTAACACTGGGGGTTGGGTAAGAAGGTCAACAAGCTGACAAACTACTGCTTGATGCTCTGGGCGCCACCTAATCACATGGGATGAGGGTAAGTGGCCACCATCGTTCTTTTTGACATGTTTCTTTGAGTTTTTCTTTGCTTTGTCTGTGTGATCGTTAGCCAGAAGGTCGTAAAGAGGCTTTGCTATACGAGAGAAGTTTGGAATATAGCTGCGGTAATATGAAATAAAACCTAGCAATTTCCTTAGCTCTCCAACAGTGGACGGTTGCTGCTGTTTGAGTGTCTGCACTGGGGCAATGTCCGCAGGGTCCATGGTGGAGCCCTGTCCTGTTACCATTTTACCAAGAAAACGTACCTGCTGCTTGAATAACTCACATTTCCGGGGAGTCAGCTTCACCCCATGGCTTTGATAGCGGTGCAAGACGCTTCTCAGGTCTCGCAAGTGATCTTCAAAAGTCTGTGAATGAACAAGGTTATCATTGAGGTAAGGCAGACAAATATCATCTCTCAACCCCCACAAGCACTCCTCCATAGATCTTTGGAATGCTGCTGGTGCTGAGGACAAACCAAATGGAATTCTTACCCACTCGAACAAACCCCAGGGAGTGATAAATGCAGTGAGGGGCCTACTCGACTCTTCCAGGAAACCCTGATGATATGCCTTCCCTTGGTCGAGGACTGAAAACCACACACTCCCATTTAGACTGTTTAGCATATCTTGTATGCGGGGAATTGGGTGTCTGTCTGGGATAGACTTCTTGTTCAACTCTCTAAAGTCGCAGCACAAACGCAGATCTCCATCTTTCTTTCGCACACAGACGACTGGACTGGAATACGATGACTTGGATTTGGTGATCCAGCCCCTGTTAAGCAGGTCTTCTAAATACTCCTTTACTTCTTTATGAAGTGGTTTGGGAACAGAAACACAAGTCTTTTTAACAGGATCGTGATCTTTGAGTCGGATCTTCAACTGTAAAGAGGGAATTGTCCCTACATCATACTCATCACGGGAAAACGCTTGCCGTTCCTCCCGTAGTAACTGTTTTACTTGCTCTTGCTGTATGGGCGAGAGATGATCAAGGGGTACTGGAGGGTCCCACATGTCCATAGTCTCTTTGACAGCACAGTTCATCTTGGTCTCTTTATTTCTTCCTATTTCACTCGTCGTCGGGTCGACGGTCGCTTGGTTTACAGCAGGGGGTCTAATATCTGCCGGATAAGCAGTTTTAACTCTCTGCGTTTCCCCCAAAATGGTCTTAGCGGGCAGCTGGATATCACGGGACGTACTGTTCGTTATAGGTATTTTGAACATAGATCGCTTCCCTTTCCATAACTGCACCAACCCACTTTGCATCTGCAAACCCTCTGGTAATTGGGTGTACTGACTCGGCTCAAATAAGACGTCGTGTGTCTGGAAGTGAGCCTGCTCTGACACAACCTTTGACTGTTTTGGTTTGGCCAGCAGGGATGGTAACCAACTCACTGCCAACTTTTACCTTTCCTTCTCCTAGCCTATCCTCCTCACTTTGCATCACTTTCAAAAACACCTCTGTTTTCTTACAGTCAAATGAGAAGGCTGCGCTAACAGCTTCACTGATGGCACAAGGGGGTTTAACGCCCATCTTCAGGACATGGTCAATCATGTTGAGCCCAATGATAGGCGGCTCTGCCACTCCGTCCTCCTTCACCACTAGCACAGGAACTAAGAGTTCCACCGGTGGGCGACTAACTGTCGGCAGCTTAAATGTGACTTCGACCCACCCTGAGAATGGAATCGGTGTCTGGTTCACTGCCCTCCCACTCAGGATATTTGGACCCACCAACTCGGCTAAGTCTCTGACGGTAGTGTGTAGCAGGTGCTCCTGTCTCCAGGCATCATTCATTAAACAAACCTGTGACCCTGTGTCCCACAATGCTTGTGTCTCCTTGTCATCGAGGAAGCAGGTAATGACATATTTTTTTCCAACCAAATTGAGTAACTGTAATTGGCGATTAGGGGACAGTAGATTAACATGGACCGTTTCTACAGGAGGTACCTCGGCCTGAGCTACTAGCCTCGCTTCTAACCTCCGAATACTGTCAGTAACTAGCTCATACAGTTCTTGTGTGTTAGCTTGTTCTGATGTGGTTGCGACAGTATTGGCCGCCGTGTCTACTTGCCCTGTTCTTCTTCCGAGTCTCCTCCCTATCCGACATTCCCTTGACATGTGGCCACTGACTCCACACCTGAAGCAGTGGTTGCATTGGTCGCCATTGCTGGTGGACTGACATCTCTTGCAGCCACGTGTCCTCCTGACTCTTTGAGCACGAGGTGCTCTGGGAGACTCACGTATGGCCTTCTTGATCTCCTCCATGTCACTCTTCAGCTGCGTGACTATGTCCAGGAGCTCAGATTCCGTACGGGTCACTGTGCTTTGGGATTTAAGGATTTTTCCTTTTGTCGATGGTAGGGGGCACTCTTGGCCATCCACTTCTCTCTCGGTTGCATACTGACCCATCAGATTTTCCACTCGGCATTCTCAAACCTTTAGTTCTTTTGTGTGCCTTTTAAATTTCTGATGCCGTTCCCATTCAAGACTGGCTGCTGCATTCGTCTTTGAAATCAGTAGCTCGTCAGTGACGGCAGGATCCTCCAAATAACGCTTCAGTTGATATTTCACATCAACACTGATCAGTCCTGTTTCCACCGCCCTCAGAAACTTCCTCTGAATAAGATCAGAACTAAACTGCTCTTCAGTGCCAGGCTCTCTGGATGCTGCTAAAAGTCTTTCCTTTAGCTCAATGGCACGAAACAGGAATTTCTGAGGTGACTCATTACTGTCTTGTGTGAGATTTATCAGACGATGATACAAGTCAGTGGAACTATCTTCTTTATAATGTCCTCGCAGGATTATGCGCAGCTGTGGCAGTGTGAGATCTGACTTAATCTCCAGCATAGTGCGCAAACTCAATCCAGGACTCACTGCTTTGACAACAGCCTCAATTATCTCAGCCTCACTGTGCTTTTTCTTTAAGCCCATATCAATTTGGTGAGTGAGACTGGAATAAGACAACTTGTCTTTTTGGCCCCTCTCCCCTATCTGCCCATTTATCTTAAACTCCCGTTTAATGATCACTTCTGGCAGTAGGGGCGCTGTGGGGACCGCGGGCTGTATCACAAAATGGCGGCTCTGTGGCTGCGCGGCCTCGGGCTGTGTCACAAAATGGCGGCCCGGTAGCGGCGCGGCCTCATCATCCATCAGCCTTATTATTTCCTCTTCAATCCTTTTAGTAAACTCAATGATACCTTCATGCAGAACGGCATACCGGCTCTGTAAACTGGCGAGTGCCTCCGCCTCGCGGCTCGTGCCGGCCGCTGTCGCTACCTGCGTCAACGGTTCACTTAGCTTAGCTTCGTTAGCACATGCTATTAGCTTTAGCAGAAACTCACGGACTGCATCCTCCTCTTCGCGTTCAATGGCTTTTTCAACCTCCTCGATTAACAGTCGTATCAGCATGTACTTCTTAGACAGCTCAGCTGGGCTTATCTTTGCAAATAAACAGACCTCAATTAGCTGTTCGGCCCGTAACGGCACCAAGGCCTCAGTTAGCTTAGCTTGTAGCTGCTCCAGCTCCATCGTTACAGCCTCTTTTTTTTTTTTTTTATTTGCACACTCACCGTCTTAGACACGACTGAACCATCCTCTGCTACCAAGTTTTGTTACACCCAGAAGGGGTGAAGGGGAGGAAGGATGATTAAGCCAAGCTGTTAGACTTTGCAGCGACCGTTTATTAACTTCTCAGCACACACAGCACGGCACATCACTTACACAGCACATCGCTAGACACCATCTTTTCATAACACTCTCTCTCGAACATTCTCTGGAACACACACACTAGAACACATACTACTCTTCTTCTGTCGTGTTCTAACACTATACAGTGTTTCATCACTACTGAGCGCCACCTCTGGCGTAGAAACGCTACTGCTTTCACTGACAGTTCATATCTAGACAGTGCATATTCAGTCCTTTAATACATTCCCTATAAATGCTCCCATTTACTATTAATCATTAAATTATAGTCTCTTAGGTACATTTATTAAGAATATTTATATTTGCCATTAGCATCTAATCCACACTGTTTTCTGAGGGTTTACTAGAGGTTGTCCAAAATTAACGTTTTCCTACATGGGGATACTAATAATTACAGATTCCTGAATGGGGTAAATTAATGATGAGCCCCATAATTTACCATCTTCTCCAAATAAGTCTGAATTGACCTGGTCCATTGTCATTATATACGTAGTAGTGTTCCACACAAATATAGCTACAAGCTGTTGTCCCTTTTTCTTGCATTTATTCATGGATACAGAACACGAGCTACTGTGGGCTATAGCCTATACCAAAATAACTGACCGGTCATAATGTCCGATCAGAGAGAAAACACAATGGCCATTAGCTCTTGCTCCCCAGCACCACCATCACACTCGCACAGACCTAACAGAGAAGAACAACATTTCTCTAGCTTCCCGCCAATCACTGCCGTGAATCAACACACAGCTAACTGTCATAGGTAAAAGAAATAATTGACAGTCCTCAGACCTGTTGTAAATGCTGACTACCTGACCCAGTTACCCTATTCTTATACAGAAATATAACACAATATTAAGACTAAATCACAACATTATTAATATATTCTGTAGTATTTCATGTAAAGGCACACCTTCTCACCTCATTCATCTGCTGATTACTCTCCTGATTACATCCAGCTGCACCAATCAATACACCTGCATCTCATCAGCTCCTGCCACTGTGTGCCTTCCCTCTCACCTCCTTCCTATGTGGGATGCCAGGTACTGTAAGATCTTTTATTCTCTGTTAACAATTCCTCACCAACTCTCCTCTCCCAGGAACCTCTACTACCTGGTTTCTCTCTGAGGTGGAATTAGGACTTCTTGGCAGACATCTGGACTCACTGTGGCAGACCACCTTCCCTACCTGGATCCACAACCCCCCCCCCCCCCCCCCCCCCCCCTGCTGCAAGTTTCAAGCAATATTCCCTTACTATACTCACCTTAAGTCTCCGGGCCCGCGGCAGCTTCTCCTCACCTGCAGTTATCTGCCTTAAGCACCTGAAGAAATGCAGAAGCAAGAAGGCTGGAAATGCTCATACTCACCATTTTCCACAGCACCTGTAAAAGTAAGACAGTATCATTCAAGTTCATTACTGGCCGTTTCACCATTATACTCGCCAATCTCCTTTCTGTCTCCTCAGGGTTGCCAGCACCAGTCACCCTCTGCTTGTCTTGCTATCAAATAGTAATTGGGTGTAATAAGTTAGTAAGTTTACTAATTAGTAAACTAGTAAAATCCGTCACACTACTCCATTTTAAATAGGGTAACTTGTAAACATATTTTCAAAGTAACCTTCCCAACACTGCTGGTGACTCAATACAGCCTGTGAGTCCAAACTTACTGTACTTAATGCAAAGCTTTTTTTACTCTCCTTCACTGAGGTTTTACTTCACATAACATAGTCCTTGAGCAGCAAAGACCTCACATTGTTATCCGAGGAGGTCTGATGACTGCTGATGGATGGCAAATAAGTAACAACGCTCTTGACACATTGATCAAAAACAAAACGATTGTGGCTGGTGTAGGTGTTGAAACTATAATAGTACAGAACTCCCTTTCATCTTAGAAGGATCGATAATCCTGTGGAGACAACCCAAGAAATTATCCTGGAGATCAGCCTGCACGCTTCAGAGCCAATGATGCCACAGGCAAACAGTGGAGAAACACCGGGGCCTTGAATTTAATGAAAAGATTTCTTTCAGTCCACAGATATTACCAGGTTTTAACACATAACGAGCCCTTGAAAGCAGCGTGCCCTCAGTTTGCAAGAGGAATTCACTTTTTTGTCTCGACATGTTAAGTTTTTATCCCTCAGAATAAAATTTAAACCTGATTCAGAGAATACATATTCTTCTTTTGTGTTTCTTTAAGCAAGAGGGAGGAAGAAAAGGGTGAAAAATAAGGATCATTTGACAGTGTTTTTGTAAGGAATAACTGCCAAGCTATATAATTTTTATGATTTGTTTTTTTATTAATATCCACAAGGAAGCATTAAATTTAGAGTTTGACCATGAAATGTAAACTTTGTGGAGGACTCACAGGACACTGGAAATAGCTGACGATCTATATTCCTATTTAATTTATATTACCACCCATATGTCATAGTGTTGTGCAGTGTGGGTCCCCCCCCCCTCCTTTTTTTTTAAAAAAACAGGCTTCAAACATTTTTGGTCACAGATGTAGATTTGGACAATTCTATATTTTATGTGAAAGCCTGCTTGCAGTGTAAATTGTATTTGCAAAGTAATTGCATTATAATCACATACTGTACAGTACCTTGAAATGTATTTGTGTGGCTTTGGATTGGATGCACTATGGGTCGCTCACTGCCTTTAAATACTATGAAAAAACTCATAGCACATACCACTGTGCTTTTATTTCAGATGAGAAATCTTGTGAAAACACCAAAGCACACTTGTTATATGAAGCTTGTTGATTGATAACCTGTGAATTGACCATACAGTTGAGCTCCCACCTTTTGGCTTGGCTTTCTAATAAAATTCCACAAAGACCAAATAGTTGAGTGAAGTAATTTCATCGGCTCGGGTGGGAGGAAACTGATATAATTACACAATACGTGGATTGTAATCAAACAAACTGGACACGACAAAGCTGGAATTAGAAAAACAGGGAGATTGATGACATGAAAAAGGAACGGGAGAGGCCCTTTAATAGGTGAAGTGTGCTTTTGACGCAAACAACATAAGGGGTTTTATCCATTTCAAGCCATTTACTCTGAAACTTATAAGTGTTAAATATTCTGCTCTATGGTTATGCCTTTCTTGGTACTAATTATATATTTTTTAAATTATATCAGATTCAGTGTATTTGTATTTATTAAAATGGTCTAAATGTAAAAATATCTACCAAAGCTTTTTTTTTTAAACCTAATATACTGTGAATTTGTTTTGCAAAAGCGAGATTGAAATGGACTCGAGTAATCTTGTCTTCGACCTAAGGTGAAACGCTGACTATGATGCATGACTTGACAGTTTCCTCATCCCTCAAATCTACTGTTTTAAATCGACTGTGCTTTCACACGATTCAATTATGCAGTCAGCATTGCAGGGCTGGCTTTCTGCTGCAAAATATTTGACGATATGAGAACCTTGTGTGACCCATTTATTTTGATTTGGGACAACAATTGTATCTCATCCCTAATGCCTGTCATGGACAGGGTTCATAAATCACTCCAACGGGCTGTGTACAAATGCATTATGTGCGCTTTAAATTCAGTGGTTTCAAAGGGAAGAAATTAACATACATTATGTCATGTATTCATTAGTGATTTGTTTAAGATGAAGTAGCTACACAGGAGCAGCACATGAGCCACTCCTTTTGTTTGAGATCTTCCCTATAGCAGGATTCAAAAGTTGAGCTTACAGAGAAATGCTTTCTAATCAGAATAAATGTCCCTGAAGATCTTTGAAGTTATTTTTCCACACTAAATAGGTGCACGGTGTGCCACTCAGTGTATATGTTTTATGCAAAACAGCGGTGAATAAGGGCATGAGCTTTAACACTGATGATAGATCAAACCTTTGGCTGTTAGAATACTCTGCCTGTTTTCTTGCTCTGTTGTCTTTTCTACCCATGAAAGAGAATTATAAAAAAAAAAGTCCTCCACACAACTGCAAGAGCAAAAGAGAAAGTGAGTGTAAGGGAGAAAGTGAGAGGGTGTAGAGAGATAGTGTTTATTGCTTGTGGGAGGTGAATGATGGCGCAGCATAAAAACCCCACCAAAGCGAGCAGATGGAGCCTATGTGACAGTAAAACCCCAAACGTCCGCTGAAGGTTTTTACCAGTGACTTATGAAAGCTATCTGTCAAAACAAAGGCAAGAGTTAGCAGGATGATATGCTAATGAAGCAGCATTGCTCTGGTGACAAATTATCTTCAAAAAGTAAATTGTTTCTCATAAGAGCTCTTCGTGTGAGCGTGGACAGCAGTGAGTGCATTATTGTTGGCCCAGGAAGTGAAGTTAGTGAAGTTCACTGTGGAACATAAATCAAATGGAAATCTCTAACAGCGTGGAATTCTTTACTGTTATTGACTCAAATGAGACAGATTTCGATATTCAAAACATAAACCACGGACTGGCTACATCAGGTCATCCTAAGTCTTGTTATAACTGCTAAGTCAGTCTCAAGCCAGCTACACAACAGATGAAGGTGAGGAACGGCATCTTTGGCCATAGCACAATAATGATAGACTTGCATTGTGCTATGAGGCTGAAAGAGGGCCTTTCTAACAATCTTGCAAACAAAGATAAAATGCAAGGGTGTTCTGTTGACTTAACAAACCTACACAGCATGAAACCAAGTATGCAGCATGAGATGATGTGCTGATTTGACCAACACTGGCAACATAGGAAGAAAAATCAAAACAAACCTAAACATAAGATGGCGGTACACCATCCATAACCAAATATGTGGGACTCCAGCAAGGAATGTCTACCTGAGCTGTAACAGCAGCTGTTTTGTTTGTATGAAGTGTCCCCCAGTTGTTATTATGATCATGAAGAGAATGTAAACATGTAGCATGTTTGCAGATAGATGATGTGTACTGATGACAGTTTTTGATTGTACATTGTTTGCTGAGGAGTTATTGCTTACGTAATGTCAGTAGTACCATTTGCACATATCAAAACTTCAAAATTGCAGTAGATTTTTATCACACTTTGTGGCTGGTAAAGAAGTAGGATTGCTGAAATCGCACAGTGTAATAGTAGTTAAGATCTGTCTGTGGTTGCATGGCTACATCAAACAGACTTAAGACTGGCCTTAACTTAGCCTTTATATGCGCATTCACTTCACCGATGGAGCGAGAGATTGACAGACGGATCGGAGCAGCCTCTGCAGTGATGCAGACATTGTACCGGTCTGTTGTGATGAAGAGGGAGCTGAGTTCTAAGGCAAAGCTGTTGATTTACCAGTCAATCTACATTCCTACTCTCACCTATGGTCACGAGCTTTGGGTAATGACCGAAAGAACAAGATCGCGGATACAAGCGGCTGAAGTGAGCTTTTTCCGTGGGATTGCTGGACTCACCCTCAGAGATAGGGTGAGGAGCTCAGTCAATCTCTTGCAATCCTGTGACCGCCACCGCCAGGAATGGAACCAGGTACTATCTTGTAATGACACTGTACAAAATGAGCATAATACAGATCTCCAGTGAGAAAAAAATCCAAGACTTTTGTGTCAAAAGATTGTATAATCTACATGTATGATGACCAGATAGAGAAAGAGGTAACATAGATGTTTTGTTTTCTTATTTATTTTCCTACAAACCTCCTAAGCAGTCATTAGAGTAAGTGGTATTTGTAGTCATGGTAATATTTGGTTAACACTTTTGAAAATATTTCCTGTTCAACATTTACATGTAAAATAATGTTTTGGGCCCTATTCAAAGATTCAACCGTTTTTATTTGTCAATACTTCTATATGTAAAGGATATACAGGATAATTGAAATGCTCTCTCTCTCTCTCTCTCTCTCTCTCTCTCTTAGTGGTGTGTGCAATATATAAGTGAAGAGGGAAGAAGGATGAAAAACAACAACAGCAGTCTATATACATTAATGCTACCCGTAGTGCAAGTGAAGATAAAAGATAAAACCCAGCATTTCCATAGTGCAAATAAAGACAAACGGTAACACCCGGCAATCCTATATACAGAAAAAGTGGAGCCGTAATACCCGTAATTGCAAGTTTATTGTGGTAGTGGAAGTGCAGACAGTGACAGATTGGACTGCACATGATCAATATTTCAAAAAGACAGACAGCAGCAGGTATGACATTTGTGCAAATGGTTGCAGTAAGGTGCAGAGACATACAGCAGCAGATGCAGTTACTGTTGGTGTGTCTTTCTGTGCAAACAGCTGAGGTAGTTATTATGTGGGTGAGTGTATTATGGTCCAGGGGTGAAGGGGGGGGAGCCGGCAGAGTTCAGGGTCCTGATGGCCTGGTGAACAAAGCTGTTTAGCAGTCTTATGGAGCAAGCCCGGAAGCTCCAGTACCTTTTCCGCGAGGGCAGAAGGCTGAAGAGGGAGTGTGAGGGGTGGGAGGTGTCGTCTGCAATGTTGATGGCTCTCCGGGTGAGGCAGGTGTGGTAGATGTCCAGGAGGGGGCCAGAGGGGCACCGATGATCTTGCTGGCTGCTTTCACTGTGCATTGTAGTGTCTTACGGCAGGAGGCAGGACAGCATAATATTTGGTCATATTCTTTATCTCCAGAAGGCTGTGACGACTGTAACTTTTGCGCAACATCATATGTGGACATTAAACACATGAATATATACTTAAGTGTCATTTAAACAACACTAAATAGCACAAATGTGAAGAGACAAGGGAGGCCGCTGCATGTTCATGTGCCACCTAGGTCCGAGAGGGAGGGCAGAGGGGCACCAATGATCTTGCTAGATGCTTTCACTATGCATTTGTCATGAGTCTGAGCTCAAATGTTCTCTCTGAGCTCAGACTCAATTTATTTCTGAGTTTTGTATATCTGTTATTATTATGTTGTCAGTTTATGTATATATTTTGGTTCTTTGTCTTTTGTGCCCTCCTCTCTCCAGACACTCAGTGAACGGTAAGCTGTCTGATACATTAATTAAACAACATATTATGAAGGGAAAAATGTGTGAATTTGAAAATAGTAATATAAATGTTCAAGAAATGGAAAAGCTTCTTCTTTCTCTGAAATGTGATAAACCTTGTGGTTATGATAATATGGATAGTAAATTATTACAGATGTCAGCCAAGATTGTAGCAAAACCTTTGTGCCATATTTTTAATTTATGTTTAAATGAAGGTGTTTTTCCTCAAATATGGAAAATAGCAAGGGTAACACCATTACCAAAAAATACTAAAGCATCATTTACAGGACCAAATAGTCGACCCATTAGCATTTTGCCTGCTCTGAGCAAACTTATGGAGAGTGTTGTTTTTAAACAGATTCAGTGCTATTTTTCTGAGAACAACATCAACTCTGAATTTCAACATGCATTTAGAGTCTGCCATTCAACATGTACAGCTTTGGCACAATTAACTGATGACTGGTTAAAACAAATTGATAAAAAATTAATTATTGGCACTATATTGCTTGACTTTAGTGTTGCTTTTGATCTTATAGATCATAAGCATTTGTTAATTAAATTAGCTGCTTATGGTTTTAAAACATCAGCCATTGAATGGATGGTTACCTACTGTTTTCTTTTAGTTACTTAACTAAAAGAAAACAATGTGTTCTGTTTAATGGTGCCTTGTCAGATATTAAAACTCTACAGTGTGGTATACCACAGGATAGCTGTTTGGGGCCCTTATTATATTCTATATTTACAAATGATTTACCATGTATGTTAAAAAGCTCATCCATTGTTATGTATGCAGATGATACTACTATTTACATACCTGCAAGCAATACTGAAGAAATGCAAAAAATGCTACAGGAAGAGCTGATGTTGATCTCTCATTGGGTTGTTGAGAACAAACTAAAACTGAATTTGGAAAAAAAACTAAAACCTTCTTGCTTGGTTCCAGGTATACCCTTAGAGCAGATGAGGAACTGTGTATTTCCTTAGAAGGTGTACCTATTAAACAAGTTAAAGAAATTAAATTGCTAGGAGTTACAGTTGATGGAGCATTGTCATGGTCAACCCATATTAATAACACTGTTGCTAAAATGAGTAGAGGGATTTATTTAATTAGGTGTTGTGCTACCCTGTTTACAGAAAGAACAATAAAACAAGTATTACAGTCTTTGGTCCTTTCCTATCAGGACTATTGTTCAGCTATTTGGTCTAATGCCGCAAGACAAGATCTTAATAAAATCCAGCTCACTCAAAACAGAGCTGCTCCCCTAGCACTCAGATGCTCGTTACGAGATGGTGTTAAGGAAATGCATGCTAGACTATTATGGTTGATTGTGGATGAAAGGTTGACATATAGTTTGGTTCAGTTCCTAAGAAATATTGTTGTCTTTAGAAGACCTTTATATTTGTATTCACAGTTGATGTATACAGCCCCCTCTGGGGATCAATAAAGTATACAAAATCAAATCAAAAAAAATATATAAATGATAGACATAATCATAATACCAGACAATGTGTAATGCAATGATTTACCACTACCAAAAACAAATGCTTTAAAGAAAACTGTGATGTATAGGGCTGTATCACATTGGAACAAACTTCCATCCTGTTTAATTCAGAACAGAAATGGGAAAAGTTTCAAAAAGAAACTAAGAATGTTGCTTATGAGGAAAGAATTATGATGTTAATTGTTTATGGGCCATGTCTATTGGAACTGTTAATTTTATGGTTTGGTATAGAACTTAATTTGTCTGTAATTTTTTTTTCTGTAAATTGTAAACAGCAATATTGTATCAATGTATTAATGTATGTGTGATTTTACTGTTTTTAAATTTTTGTGTGTGGACCCCAGGAAGAATAGCTGCTACTACCATAGCAACTAATGGGGATCTGAATAAACGAAACAAAACGAAACTCCCACTCGCTGCTCACAGTCTGCTCTCCTGTCACCTCAGCTGTGAGCAGTCATGTAATAAGGTTACCTGCCAACTCATCTGCCCCGCTCCTGCCGCTCATTTGTTTGCCCATTATTTAAGCACTGCCTGCTCATGGTTTTGATGTTATCCAACCTCATTCAACTGTAAGTTTTCTCCTCATCTCCTCCAGAGCAATTCCAGCTCTGGAGTGCCTTCCTTGTAAATTACCTTTGTTTGTATTTTTGTATTGTCTGCACAGTTTTTGGAATTTTTGTTCTCTTTTGTTATTAAATGGCACAACTACAGTTCAGCGCGTGGATCTGTCTTTATGCCCCGGAGGGGCATTCATGACAGCATTGTAGTGTCTTACGGCAGGAGGCCGTGCAGCTCCGTACCACACTGTGATGCAGCTAGTGAGAATCTCTCAATGGTGCCCCGGTAGAATGAGCACATGATGGGGGTGAGACTTGTGCTGTCCTTTGTTTGCGAAGGAAATAGAGGTGAGTTTAGGCCTTCTTGGCCAGTAATGTGGTGTTGTTGGACCAGGAGAGGTCCTCAGAGATGTGCACCCCAGGAACTTGGTGCTGCTCACCCTCTCCACAGCTGCTCCATCAATGATCAGAGGGGGATGCTGTGTGTGTCCTCTCCTAAAGTCGGCCACAATCTCTTTGTTTTTTCTCAAGTTCAGGAAGAGATTATTGTCTTGACACCACTGGACCAGGTGGCTCACCTTGTTTCTGTAATTGGCCTCTTCATTGTTTGTGATAAAGCCCACCATTGTTGCGTCATCCGCAAACTTGATGACGACAATCTAGTCAACAGTTTTTTAATTAAGGTGCAAAGCACATTTATGGCCATGCTCCAATTCATTTTGCTATTACAGCAGCACAAAAATGGGAAGTGTGAATAACCTGTTCTCATGTTCTTAATTATTCAGAGGTGTGTTTTGGGTCTAATTCATAATAAACTAATCACTGTCTTCTCCTCTAATAAATGGGGTGCATGATCTAAGGTGTGATACTATTATGATGCCATTTAAATGTGAGGACAAATCCGTGAGAAGAAATCTGTGTGGGAAATATGTGAGAAGAAATCCATCATGTGAATGAAATGAAAGTGTGTTTAAGGGTCGTTCACATCACTGTCCTGATTTACTACGATCCAGCAGGTACTAACTGGACAAGCAGTTTCTGCCTTCAGAGTTCAAAAACTGATTCACAAAATAACAGACAATGAGAAATTCTAGCCCTTATTGTACGCATGTCCTCACATCTTTTATACATGGTGAATAGCAGTTGATAATGCGCCACTGACTTTAGACCTGCTTTTTGTTAATCAAAGGTGCAGTAGCAGAGAATGCATTATAATACGAGCATGCCAAACTTTAAGTCAAGCCTCACTTGAAATGAGCAGCATGGTCATGTTGTGGTTAGCACCACTACCTCCCAGTATAAAGGTTGTTGGTTCAAATCCACCACCCAGGAGGGCCTCTCTCTGTGGAGTTTGCATGTTCTCCCTTGCGTGGATTTACTCCAGGAGCTCTGGTTTCATCCCACATTCCAAAAACATGCAAGTTAGGTTAATTGGAGACTCTAATATGGTCCTAGGTGTAAATTATTTATTAGGATCCCCAATACTTCCACCAGAGCAGTTGCTTGTCTTCCTGGAATGTGTGTGTGGACAGTGAAGGATTGGTGCTGCACTGTGGCTGCCCTTGAATTTCCCTCTGAAATTATTAAAGTATGACAAATGAAACAAATAAAAATGAAAATGTCGTGGTTCAAGAGCCGATTTCGTCCGCGCTCGGGCCATGCAGTATTTTCCACCCAGCTTATGTGTGTGTCCCCGATGGCTCTCTGAGCTCTTATTGTGACAGAGCTCGGAGGGGCTTCCAGCTGTCAGAGAGCTCCGCTCTGACAGCCGCATTAGTGATTACCATCAGCTGTCCCATCACAAGCCCTATTTAAGGGATCAGCTGAGTGCTGAGCAGCTCGGCAGTCTCGTCGGACAACCCCTCGTCTGACATCGCCGAGCGTTCCTCACCGAGCTTCCCTGGTCAAACATTAACAACCCTTCACCTATTATTGTAAGTGTATTCCATTGTGATCTGTTTCCTCCTTGTCATAGCCTGTGTTAGTTATGGTGTGTTTTAGCCCCCCGTGGCTCGTTACTTTATCATTCATCCTTTCCTTTAATAAACTGTGCAAACTCACCGGTTGATATGTGATGGCTCGTGAGGGCCATCCTTGACAGTAGACTGCCGCCAGACTGAGATGCCTGTCGCCGTGAGTTTGCCACGGGCTGGAGTTTTTTTTCCCTTCGCTAAGGTTTGTTGGTATAAGTACGTCCGCCCTCGAGCGTAGGTTTTGCCCTGAGTGGTTCCAGGAGATCGACAGCTACCTGGTTAGGGCCCGTCTCCTCATGCCCACCCATGCGGCACACAGCTACCTGTTTCTCGCCCAGAGGGCTTTATTAAAATATCACCTTACTTTTTTTCCGGAAGGAAAAGAGAGGGTGACATGAATTGTGGCACAACGTGAGTTGATCGAGAAGGTGGCCAAGGAACCCTCTCCTTCTTCCCCGAGTACGGCGTCCCCGACGAGGGTGGAGATCCGTGGACTGGAGGGGAACCCCGGCAGGAGGCCAACGGAGAGGCATCATCACTCCTCGCCTCGGGACTCAGCTCCTGTCACCCGTCCAGCCAGGTGCCATATGTTCCTGGTCCCATCGTCTCACCATCAGCCAGTAAACGTTGTTGCCATGCCCCAAATAAGCCTCAGCGAGAATCCTGTCCGGATCCAGTTCCGGGTCATTGGAGGAACTCAGCCTCAATTCAATTCAATTCAACTTTATTTATATACCGCCATTTCACAACAACAGTCATCTCATAGCACTATCAACTGTAGGGGGGAACCCCCACAGTTGCAGAAAGACCCCAGCAATCAGGCGATCCCCTGTGAGCAAGCACTTGGAGACGGTGGAGAGGAAAAACTCCCTTTTAACAGGAAGAAACCTCCAGCAGAACCAGGCTCAGGGAGGGGCAGTCATCTGCTGCGACTGGCTGGGGGGTGAGGGGATAGAGAAGAAGAAAAGAACAAACATGTAGAGAGCAAACAGCACGATGGGGACTCAATCTATGGGAGAGAACAAACAAATGTTAATGACCAGCAAAAAAAATATTTCATAGAGAGTGAGGAAAGGAGTGAGGCCCAGTGCATTACTGGAGGTCCCCCGGCTGACTAAACCTATTAGCAGCATAACTAAGGGAGGGTTCAGAAACACATGATCCCTCTCTAATTGTAGGCTATATCAAAAAGGTAGGTTTTAGCCCTATTCTTAAAAACAGAGATCGAGTCTGACTCCCGAATCCAGATAAGATAAGATAAGATAAGATAAGATAAGCCTTTATTAGTCCCACAATGGGGAAATTCCAGGATTGCAACAGCATAGGGATAGCAACACTCAGAGCAACAATCAGAAGGCAAGAAAAAACAACATCTAGTAAACATATGTCCATATTACTATAAATATATATATATATATATATAGACACACAGTGCAGAGCATTATGGCTGGTGAATGTGCAGCAGAAAGTCTAAGTTCTCTCTCCGCGGATGCAGCGGGCCAGCTGGAAGTCTTTGGGCATGATGGTGACCCCCTTAGCGAAGAAGAGACCACCAGGTGGGCCTCGCTGGTCTCCTGCAGAGCCATGACGGCGAAGCTCAGGAAACGCAGGACGGTCTTGAAGTCCTGAGCGATCTCCCTCACCAGGCGCTGGACAGGCAGCTTACGGATGAGCAGCTCCGTGGATTTCTGGCAGCGACAGATCTCTCTCAGAGCCACGGGCCTGTGACGGCGAGGCCTCTTCACTCTGCCGGTGGCCGGAGCGCCTCTCCGAGCAGCCCTGGTGGCTAGCTGTCTCCTGGGGGGGGGGGGGGGGGGCTTCTTCCTCCAGTAGATTTTACGGGCGGTCTGCTTGGTTCTTGCCATCGCTCTTTATTATTCTGTCTTATATTTCTTTCACGCTGCCTAAACTCCAGCCCGGCACCCGCGTCATTTTCGCTACAGCTCCCGGTATGTCGAGTTTCCCATTAGCACCGGGCGGCGGCCAAGTGCTAGCTAGCACTAGCTCCTCCCCGCTGTAACGTCTCCCGCTGCAAACCGTGGCTCCGTCCGCCGACCCGGGAGACCCCCGGTGTGATCCGTGCGTCCGTGATATATATACAGAGTGAAAGGTGTAGAAAGAAGAAGGAAGATAAAAAAAAGGCTGTTGCAACAGGCAGCCGACTCATGTGGCGCCGCCGGTCCGGCGGAACCTTCCGGTTCCGTTTGATTCCGTAGATTGGCAGCTGATTCCACAGGAGAGGAGCTTGATAACTGAAGGCTCTGCCTCCCATTGTACTTTTGGAGATTCTAGGTATTACAAGTAATCCTGCATTTTGGGAGCGTAGTGCTCTGTTAGGATAATACGATAGTATCAGATCTTTTAAATAAAAAGGAGCCTGATTGTTTAGAGCTTTGTAAGTAAGAAGAAGGATTTTAAACTTAATTCTAAACTCTATGGGAAGCCGATGAAGGGAGGCCAGAACCGGAGAGATATGATCTCTCTTTCTAGTACCTGTTAAAACTCTTGCTGCAGCATTTTGGATCAGCTGAAGACTTTTTAAAGATGTTTTAGGACAGCCTGATAATAAAGAATTACAATAATCTAATCTCGAGCTAACAAAAGCGTGGGTCAGCTTCTCAGCATCACTCTGACAAGATGCTCCTAATCTTGGCAATATTATGCAATTGATAGAAGGCAGTCTTAGAAACAAATTTAATATGTGAATTGAAGGACAAATCCTGATCAAAAATAACTCCAAGGTTCCTCACAGAGCTATTAAGAGAAAGAGTAACTGCATCCAAACTGAAAGTTTGATTTGGAAAGGAATTTCTAAGGTCCCTCCCAGTCAGCTGCTTCTTCTGCGTCACGTCAGGAGGGAATTCCCGCAGCCGCTCCCCCCAGGTCATCTGTCCCTGCTGTCCAGTCAGCACCTCGTGCCCGGATCGCCTCGGCTGTCACCCCCTCCTCCTCAACGTCAATCCCGGCTGCTGTAAGTGCCATGAGTCCTGCTTTGGTGAGGCCCATCTGCAATCCATCGCGAGCAGTTACTCCTCGTCTTCCCGAGGAGCCTGCCGTCACCATCTGGAGAGGAAAGGGAAGAACTCCGCCCGCTACAGCAGGCACCATCAGCCCTCCGGGGAACAGGCAAGTGCAATTTCTTTTTGTAATTTGAATTTTATTGGGTTTTCAATTTAGAAAATAAAACAAAAACAAACAAACAAAAAAAACCCAAACAAAACAAATATACCCAGTGAGAGGATAAAACATTCCATTTCCACCCTAAAACTCTTAAGATGATTAGCTTAATCTACTACACCTATAAAGGTAAGATAGGATCCCCACTTATTGTAGAAGCTGTCCATCCTGTCCAGAAGTTTATATGAAAGGTGTTCTAGTGCAGCAAGCTTGCCCAACTCCCTGAGCCATTGAGCTACGGGTGGGGCAGAGGAAGATTTCCAGTAAAAAGTGATCAACTTTCGGCCCACCATCAGAGCAGTCTGAATCCACTCGGCATCAGAGATTGGGTCCTGAATCATTGATGGATCCCCAAGGACAAAAAGTCTCTGAGTAAATGGCACTTCTTGCTTAACAATTGTCATAATATGTCTATGGATCTGCAACCAAAAGTCCTATATTACCAGACAACTCCAGATCATATGAATTAATGTCCCCTCCCCCTGTAGACATCTCCAGCAGCTTGAAGAGTGAATGAGGTTCGCTCTCAACATTTTACGAGGTGTCCAGTAAAATCGATTCAAAATTTTAAATTGAACAAGTCTGGTTTTCAATTCCCTAGACACTTTCTTCCCATTCTTTAAAATATTTGCCCATTCAACATCAGTAAATTGTGAATTCAGATCTTTTTCCCATACGTGTTTAAGGAATAAAGAATCTTTATTTGAGCTCTTAAGGAGCATTAAATAGAAATTTGAGGCCTTAGATCTTTTGCCACAGGAACTCAAAGCCTGGATGAGCCAATCTACATCAGGAGGAGGGGTAGTTGTAGATCCAAAGACTTGACACAGCAGATGTCGAAGTTGTAAATATTTCCAAAACTGATTCTGTGGTAGTCCATACTGTGCCCGTAGAACATCAAATGATTTGAGAGCTCCCCCTTCATATAGATCTTTTAACATCAAGATGTCCTTTTTCTCCCAGATTTTCCACATAAATGGGGATTTTCCAATATGGAGACTTGGGTTAAGCCAAATAGAAGCCATAGAATGAAGATGAGAGCTAAACTCTAGTATAGAAGCAACTCTCTTCCAAACGTATTGTAAAAAGGATACAATAGGATGCGACTGAAATTCAGAAGAAAGTTTGATTGTGATTAGATGTACTAGGGGAAGAGGGCTGCTCAGGTAACTCTCCAAATAAAACCAAGGGGGAGCTCTCTCAGGGGGGAGAGCCCAATGAATCAAATGTCTAAGACTAAAAGCATAATGATATAAAACCAAATTTGGGACCCCCAAACCTCCTGAATCTGTAGACTTCTGTAATCTTTTCAACTTTAATCTAGGGCGCTTACCATTCCATAAAAACTTATTGCACAACCTATCAAATTGTCGAAAATAACCAACTGGGATCCTAAGAGGAAGAGATTGCAGAAGGTAATTAAATCGGGGTGCACAAATCATCTTAATAACATTGACCTTGCCCCAGAGAGACAAAAAAAGAGGTGACCACCTTTACCTATGTCTATTTTAAATTTTTCGAGCAAGGGCTCAAAATTAATCTGAATCAGATCCAATAAAGTGTGAGGAAACAGGATGCCAAGATATTTAATTCCTAATTTTGGCCAAGAGAAGCCTATATTTTGACCAAATATAAACAATGTTTTAGGGCAATAAGATGTTAGAGGGAGAATTTCTGATTTTATCCAGTTAACTCTATAACCAGACAAACAAAAATTTTTAAGGAGAGCTGGAATTGATTTTTGAGGTTGTGTAATCAGTACCAATGCATCATCAGCATACATCATTATCTTATGGGTACTGCCATGGACCTGAATACCTGGAAAATTGCCGTCTTTGCGGATAGCAACAGCTAATGGTTCTAATGCCAAAGCGAAAAGCAGGGGACTTAAAGGGGAGCCCTGGCGCGTACCCCTATAAAGTCTAAAAGGCTGTGATGTAACTCGATTTGATATCACTGAAGCTCTAGGTTCATTATATAGTAATTTAATCCAAGAAAGAAACTTTGAACCAAAACCAAAATTCTCTTGAGTCGCAAAGAGATACTGCCACTCAATCCTGTCAAATGCTTTGCAAGTGCAGGGAAATTGCAAATGCAGGCAAGTGCAATTTCATTCTTCTCCTCATTGTTGTGATTTGCCTTGTCTGACTCCTGGGGGTGGAGTTCGGGGTTCGCAGTCCCCTGAGCTCCCACCACCTGCTGTAGCCTCTGACGTTGAACCTGCTGCCTCTGTGTCTCCCTCCGCTGAGCATTCCACAACACCAGGCCTACATCACCGGACGAGGAGAGGGCCTGCGGTCAAGGTGAGCCTGGTTCCAGCCCCACAGTGTGGGACTGCAGTGTGGAGCCTGCGCCAACGACGAAGCGTCCCCGGGTCTCCATTGATGAGCGGTTCGATCCAGCAGGTCGAGGATTCCCTGCCACCACGCCATGCGGGGCATAGGCGTGGACATCAGCGTTGGAGGGTCCTCAGACTGTGGGGAACACCATGCCGGCTGCAGGGCCCGCCGTAGCCGAGTGGGAGCCAGAAGACATCCTTCTGCCTGCTGAACCCGGATCGTCGAAGTCCTGGACGGCGACAGAACTTGAGTGCAGGCAAGTGCTCTATTTTTCCTTCCTACTATCTGTTCTAGAGCATTTTTGCCTGTCTCTCGGGGAGACGAGCCAGGGGCAGCCGCCCACTGCATCCGAGCTCGTCTCACTGGGCTCTGTCGCTACCGGTGATCCTGATCCCAGTTCTTCTTCTTCTTCTGAGCCTTCTCCCAGGGTCACCGGTGTGGAGTCAACCCTGGTCGCTGTGCTGGAGGTTCCAGGTTCGGGGTTGGAGGTCGTCCATGGAGCTGTTCAGCCACAGTCAGGGTCCATCGTGGGTGCAGCCGCGACCCAGTCGGGTTCCATCATGGGTGCAGCTGCGATCCGATCGGGGTCCATCGTGGGTGCAGCTGTGACCCAGTCGGGATCCATGGTGGGTGCAGGGGCGATCCGATTGGGGTCCATCATGGGTGCAGCGCGGGCTCACCTGGGGTCCAACAGGAGGGCAGCGCCTATTCTGGTGATGTTCGGAGGTGGAGCTGCAGGTCCTCCGCTGAGTGACGCTGGGCTGGTTCCTCATTCCATTGTCCGTTACCCTTCCTCCAAGCCTTCTCCACTGGGTGCCGTTGGGGGTCCCCATATTCGGCTTGGCTCTCCCTCGCTATCCCCCTCTACAGGGAAGCCATTGTCGTTTTCTCCCCTGCGGTCCTAGTGGCTGAGCGATGTGGATCGGCCGCCTGGAGGACTGCCTCGCCCGTTTGGCGTTCTGAGTCGGCCACCCGACCAACTGGACTGCCTGCTTGGCGACCTGGTCAGGCCGCCAGAGTTCCTGTTTCTCTGGGCCTGGGACTGGGGTAGGCTGCCCGAACGCTTCCTTTCCCCTCGGTCAGTTATCTGGACATTGGACACAGGGAGACCACCAGAACTGCTTCTGTCTCATTGGACTCTGCCTGCCGTCATCCCCGTGTGTTTCTTATTTCCATTAAATATTAAGGTCACTCGGGTGTATTGTCATTTGCTCTATTTGGACCTGTGTATTCTCCGCTGTTTAGCGTGCTTTTTTTTTTCTTCTCCCCTCCCCTGTCTGAGGGATGATTTGTGTCTGCCACATCGTGTCTCATGGGCCTGTGTATTTTGGTTATAGGTCTCCTCCTGTTATTTGCATTTTTTTTTTGTCCTGTCTATGTTCCATCCGTGCTTTATGGAGTATTGTGGGGTTTTTTTTTACCATGCTCTGTAATTGCTTCGTTTGTTCCCTGTGTTTTCCCGTGTCATCGTCTTGGTGGGTTTTTTTGTCTTTTCTGGTTCTCACCCTCCAGGCCTTTCCCCCATCCTCCCACCCTGGGTGGGGGTGGGGGGGGCTTGGGTGTCATACGGCGTCCAGAGTTCGCCACCTCAGGGGGGAGTACTGTCGTGGTTCGAGCGCCGATTTCGTCCGCGCTCGGACCATGCAGTATTTTCCTGCCCAGCTGATGTGTGTGTCCCCGATGGCTCTCCGAGCTCTTATTGTGACAGCGCTCGGAGGGGCTTCCGGCTGTCAGAGCGGAGCTCTCTGACAGCTGAGCCTCATTAGCGATTGCCATCAGCTGTCCCATCCTGAGCCCTATTTAAGGGATCAGCTGAGGGCTGAGCAGTGCGGCAGTCTTGTCGGACAACCCCTCGTCTGACATCGTCGAGCGTTCCTCGCCGAGCTTCCCTGGTCAGACGTTAACAGCCCTTCACCTATTATTGTAAGTGTATTCCATTGTGATCTGTTTCCTCCTTGTCATAGCCTGTGTTAGTTATGGTGTGTTTTAGCCCCCCGTGGCTCGTTACTTTATCATTCATCCTTTCCTTTAATAAACTGTGCAAACTCACCGGTTGATATGTGGCGTCTTATTGATGGCTTGTGAGGGCCATCCTTGACAGAAAATCTACTTTTTGAGTCAAAAGGTGAACGTTAGCAGCTCATCCACTCTTTAACTCAAGAACAAATGAAGCTCAAGTGATCAAACTTGGTACAAAATTTCATTTTAGGACCCTTAACTATGCCTATGGTTTTATGGTCAGACAGTCAAAGGTCAAGGTCACAAGATCATCTGTACTCTAACTCCTGGTCAAATGAAGACATCGCCACCAGACTTTGGTGCATGTTGACATGGGGACCCTTACTTCAGATTATGGTTTTGGTGTCAATACGTCAAGGTCAGAAGGTCATCTGAAGTCTAACGTATCAACAAATGATGCTGGGGTCACCAAACCTGGTGTAGAGGATGACAATGAAACTCTTACCTGTGCCTCTGGTTTTGGGGGAAAGGTAAAGGTCACAAGGTCAGTATGTCACTGATGCCTACAATTGCATTACTTACTGTATGCAACGTAATGGATACATACTGCATGTCTGCTCATATATGTTCAAAGATAAAGAGATGGGGAGTTACTCTGAGGTGTTGCTAGAGAATGCAGAGGAGAGACATGGGTTTTCTTCTGTTGTGTATATTTCTCATGTATTCTTGCATTCTTGCGTAGAGGTAAAAAAAAAATCATGTTGCTGCCTTTACTGGATTTATGTATTGCATTTTCAGTATAAAAATGTTGATTCCTAGGTTGCTCCCAGGTTTTGTCTTCACTGGTCATCTATTTGGTGTCATGATCCAGTGCACAGGCGGGGGCAGTGCCTAGTTGTCAGATTAGTTTTGTCTTTTTCTGTTTGTTTATCTTTCTGTTCACCTTGTTTGCTGCATTTAGTTCCTGTTTTTTGGTTAGTCCATTAATAGTTTCTGTATTTCCTTTTTAGGTCTATTGTTTTGATCATCGCGGGTGCTGTGACAGCTCGCGCGTCACTTCAGGCTGTCAGATTCTGTTCGCGGGCTGTCACGGCTGCCAGCAATGATCGCCACTCATGACCCCGATGGTATTGTTAATCAAGGAGTTTCCTATTTAAGCGGTTGGTGCCACTTCCCTGGCGCAGCGGCATAAACTCCTCCAGTCGGGAATTCCCCGGATTTTTTACAGCTGAGTTATCATTTCCCTGTCTTTGCTCATGTCTTTTGCTTTCCTTGGAATTAATCTCCCCAGCCTCGGAGCTGTGTTTTTCGTTGGTGTATGTTTGGTAGTTTGTGTTTCTTTTAGTTAATAAATTTGCAAACTCACAGTCTGCGTTTGGCGTCCTGTTTGCCCTCGTAGAGGGCCGTTCATGACATTTGGAACCGTTTTGAGTTTTATGATTTTTTTTTTAAGGAAAAAAATTGATACTCCTCAAATTCTCAAGTAGTTCCATTTAAACACATTGATACTGTCAATACTATTTGGATGTTGTTGTACTTCACTGTACAACTTTGCATGTAATTAAGTTGTATTTCTTTCCTTTGTCTCCCAAAGGACAGTACAACATTGCAACAGAAGTTGGTAAAGTAGGCCGCACTTTTACTAGCACGCACTTAAAATAAAAATAAAGGCAGTTCGCGGGGTGGGGGGCAGTAACTATGAACACAGGGGGCATCATGTCTGCAGCCAAAACCTATGCCTGTAAGAAAGGGCAAACCTGCAGGGGGCCTCATGACAGAATTATTGTCAATGTTTACATGCCAGGTGTCAATGGTGTCACAGATTGCCATCCCAGCGTTCTCAGCAAGGCTTCAGTTTGGTAAACAGACTTCAAAGGAGATGGCTCAGTGCTAAAACAGAGACACATATGCACACATGAACTAAGTCACTACTAGACAGGTACACACACACCTACACACACACACACACACACACACACACACACACACACACACACACACACAAGCCATTTATGCAAGTGTAGATTTTCTCACCCATACCCATAAATGAATTATTTTCACTGCTTCTAATTACAAGGCCAGGCTCAATGTGACTCACAATTGCGCAGAGCCTTAACAAATCTGTGGAACGCGCTCCATAGGAATGATCAAGATGATTTGATGTGTGCTTCTCTAAGGGCACATGCCAGTTTTTGTCTGTGCTGTGCATAGTGTCTCTGAGAGGAAAACACATGAGCTTGCATGCACAGAAAACAGTGTTTGTTTATGAGCGTTACCCAGATGGATTGTAGGGATTATGTACTGCGCTGCCTGCAGTATTTAATTAGGACGAACTTTTCAAAATAATCCATTATTAGCAAGAGTAGATCATAAAGGGAAAACAAAGGCAAAGTCTGTTTTTTTTTTCTTTTTCTTCATTTTATTTCACTGGCTCCCTACAATTCCTCGTCACATTTGTCTTTAAGTTTGGAGTCAGTCTTATTGCTTACAAAGAAAAACTACTTTTATAAATGGGTTAAAAATATACATATAATACACTATTACATGCCCTTGCAACATTTATTTAAATTATTAATAAGTTAAAATAACGTCTAATTTTGCATTGCATTGGTGCACTATAGGCCATTTGGTATTCCAATAGAGAGCAACGATTTATGAATCAAGAAGCCGATGGCTACTGGGAAATATTTTCTAAATCATAAGGAAACGACTCATATATGCACAGCAGATATGAGAACAAAGTTGAAGAATTTGGTGAAGCAGACTTTGTGTTTTGAAGGTTTGCAAATCAAAAACTGGAAGGGGGTGGGGGGTGGGGGGTTCTCTCATTTCTTATGCAGCCAGAGTGAATATGCCTTGAGATATGCATTTTGCTGAGCCGCTGTAGAATGCTGGATTTCAAACCAATTTTTAGCTGATCATTATATTTTATTAAAAGCATCTCAGTTCATTATATAAAAGCCCTCATCCATGTTGGGGGAGGGAAAGAAAAGCAGCCTTGTATCAAAAGCCGCACACAGAAGTGGGGAGAGTAAGTCTCTAATAGGAACTGGAGTTTACACATTTATGAAGCAAACAAGTAAATGCTACCACGAGAGCTGCCGTAAGCTGTCAGACTGGATGTATTATTGCTGTGATACTAGAGAGTCAGACTTTTTCTGTTTGGATATTACATTATATCAGTAGCTCTTTGGCTCTTGACTTGTTTTCAGTGATGGATAGATTGGACATGGGGGGTATCTATTTCTAATCTGGCTTTGTGTTCATAGAAAATACAGTTTCCTTCTGTGCTAGACCAAGTGTTGTGCAATAGTACACCACTTTTAAGGTGGTTTTGTGTTCCATGTAGATGTCATTTTATGTGCTATTTTATATGAAAAGTACCTGTTTTAGAAAATAAAGAAAGGCAACTTTATTATTCAATCTATACAGCAGAGTGAGTACAATAGAATCAAATTGTGTTTCTCCTATCTTTATTTGTTAATTACACTTTAGAAATGGAGGGACCATTGTCATGCAAACCAGCTACACAAGAATGTCTTTGAATGTGAGATGAAACCAGAGCACCCGGAGAAAAACCCACACAGCACAGATGCACACAGGATGCACTTGACCTGGGTTGAGTTCAATCCCAGACCTTCTTGCTGTGAGGCAGCAGTATGAACCACTGATCCACTGTGCTTTAATACTGTGATGTAAGGTGATGTTGCTGTTTTCAGTTTTATTGCCCACTCATAACACCCTCAAAACCATGATGGGAGTTTAATTCTAGGTTGTGCCTTTTTGTCCAAAACTGTCTCTCCTTGTTTTTAAGTGAAGGTTTACTTCCATCCATCCATCCATCTTCTACCGCTTTTCCGGAGGTCCGGGTCGCGGAGGCAGCAGTTCAACCAGAGAAGCCCAGACTTCCCTCTCCCCAGCCACCTGCTCCAGCTCTTCAGAGGGGATACCAAGGCGTTCCCAGACCAGCTGGGAGACATAGTCTCTCCACCGAGTCCTGGGTCTGCCCTGGGGTCTCCTCCCAGTGGGACGTACCTGAAACACCTCAAGTGGGAGGCATCCAGGAGGCATCCTAATCAGATGCCCATACCACCTCAACTGACTCCTTTCAATGTGGAGGAGCAGCGGTTCTACTCTGAGCCTCTCCCGGATGACTGAGCTCCTCACCCTATCTCTGAGGGTGAGTCCAACAATCCTACGGAGAAAGCTCATTTCAGCCGCTTGTATCCGCGATCTTGTTCTTTCGGTCATTACCCAAAGCTCGTGACCATAGGTGAGAGTAGGAACGTAGATTGACTGGTAAATCGACAGCTTTGCCTTAGAACTAAGCTCCCTCTTCACCACAACAGACCGGTACAACGTCCGCATCACTGCAGATGCTGCTCCAATCCGTCTGTCGATCTCTCGCTCCATTTTCCCCTCACTCGTGAACAAGACCCCAAGATGCTTAAACTCCTCCACTTGGGGCAGGAGCCTGTCCCCAACCCGGAGAAGACAATCCACCTTTTTCCGGCTGAGGACCATGGACTCGGACTTGGAGGTGCTGATTCTCATCCCAGCCGCTTCACACTCAGCGGAAAACCGTCCCAGCAAGAGCTGTAGGTCATTGCTGGATGAAGCCGACAGGACAACATCATCTGCAAACAACAGAGATGAGATCCTGTGGTCACCAAGCATGACACCCTCCATTCCCTGGCTGCGCCTAGAAATCCTGTCCATAAAAATTATGAACAGGATCGGTGACAAAGGGCAGCCCTGGTGCAGTCCAACTCTCACTGGGAATGACTCCGACCGAGTGTTGGCAATACGAACCAAACTCTCACAACGATCGTACAGAGACCGAATAGCTCGTAACAACAAGCCCGATACCCCATACTCCCGAAGCACCCCCCACAAAAATCCACGAGGAACCCGGTCAAATGCCTTCTCCAAGTCCACAAAATACATGTAAACTGGTTGGGCAAACTCCCACGAACCCTCAAGAATTCTCGAGAGGGTAAAGAGCTGGTCCAATGTGCCACGGCCAGGACGAAAACCACATTGCTCCTCCTGAATCCGAGGTTCGACCAACGGCCGGACTCTCCTCTCCAGTACCTTGGCATAGACCTTTTCAGGGAGGCTGAGAAGTGTGATCCCTCTAAAGTTGGAGCACACCCTCCGGTCCCCTTTTTTGAAGAGAGGAACCACCACCCCGGTTTGCCATGCCAAAGGCACTGCCCCCGACCTCCACGCAATGTTGCAGAGGCGTGTCAACCATGACAACCCAACAACATCCAGGGCCTTGAGGTACTCAGGGCGAATCTCGTCCACCCCCGGGGCCCGGCCACCAAGGAGATTTTTAACCACCTTGGCGACCTCAGCCCCTGTGATAGGCGAGTCATCCCCCTCGTCCCCAAACCCTGCTTCCTCTGTGGAAGGCGTATCAGTGGGATTGAGAGATCCTCGAAGTATTCCTTCCACCGCCCGACGATATCCCCAGTTGAAGTCAACAGTGTCCCATCCGCACCATACACAGTGTGGACGGGGAGCTGCTTTCCCCTCCTGAGCCGCCGAACAGTTTGCCAGAATCTCTTTGAAGCCGACCGAAAGTCTTGTTCCATGGCCTCACCGAACTCCTCCCATACCCGCATTTTTGCTTCAGCAACCACCCGATCTGCACTCCGCTTGGCCTGCCGGTACACCTCAGTTGCTTCGGGAGTCCCACAAGCCAACCAAGCTTGATAGGACTCCTTCTTCAGCTTAATGGCCCCCCTCACCACTGGTGTCCACCACTTGGTTCGGGGGTTGCCACCACGAGATGCACCGACCACCTTGCGGCCGCAGCTCTGGGCCGCCGCTTCAACAACAGAGGTGGAGAACATGGCCCATTCAGACTCCATGTCTCCAGACTCCCTCGGAATGTGGTTGAAGTTCTTCTGGAGGTGGGAGTTGAAGACCTCCCGGACAGGGGCCTCAGCCAGCACACCCTCACTATACGTTTGGGTCTACCAGGTCTGAATGGCTTCCTCCTCTGCCATCGGATCCAACTCACCACCAGGTGGTGATCAATTGACAGCTCTGCACCTCTCTTTACTCGGGTGTCCAAGACATACGGTCGCAGGTCTGATGATACGATAACAAAATCGATCATCGACCTGCGACCTAGGGTGTCCTGGTGCCAGGTGCACATATGGACACCCTTATGCTTGAACATGGTGTTCGTTATGGACAGACTGTGGTTAGCACAGAAGTCCAATAACTGAACACCACTCGGGTTCAGATCGGGCAGGCCGTTCCTCCCAATCACCCCCCTCCAGGTTTCACTGTCATTGCCCACGTGCGCATTGAAGTCCCCCAGTAGGACAATGGAGTCTCCAGGAGGAGTACCCTCCAGCACCCCAGTCACAGACTCCAAAAAGGGTGGGTACTCTGAAACATCATTTGGTGCATAGGCACAAATGATGGTCAGGACCTGTTTCCCAACCCGAAGGCGCAGGGAAGCAACCCTTTCGTCCACCGGGGAAAACTCCAATGTAGAGGCAGCAAGGTGGGACGATACAAGAATACCCACCCCTGCTCGTCGCCTCTCGCCCGGGGCAACTCCAGAAAAGGCCAAGCTCCAGTCCCTCTCCAGGAGACTGGTTCCGGAACCGGAGCTGTGTGTTGAGGTGAGGCCGACTATATCTAGCCTCCTCATGGATCGTCACCTTATCGTGGTGGGGGGGTTTGCGTGCCCCAGTGATCCCAGGAGCTATGTTGTCTGGGGGCAATTTGCCTCTGATAGGGTCTCCCAAGACAAACTGGTCCTGGGTGAAGGGCCAGACTAAGAACGATCCAACAGACTCTCATGATAAATTGTATATCAAGGATTCAGTGTACCCCGCCCGGTATGGGGTTACCGGGGCCCCACCCTGGAGCCAGGCCTGGGGGAGGGGCTCGAAGGCTAGCGCCTGGTGGCCGGGTTTCCACCCATGGGACCCGGCCGGGCTCAGCCCGAAGAAGTTACATGGGTCCGCCCTCCAGTGGGTTCACCACCTGCAGGAGGGATCATGGGGGTCCAGTGCTATGTGGATTAGGTGGCGGTCAAAGGCGGAGACCTTGGCGGACTGAAGGTTTACTTCTAGGTCCATAATAGACTTATTTTATGCATGAAATATATATTTGGGGTGGATATTTATAGAAGAATGGATATTTATAGAGCAATGGCTAGGGTTAGGGTGTAAAAACACTTTGTCAGAGATGGGGAAGAAAACCGTGATTGTTCACCGGTGTTGTTTATTAATATGGATAGATGTTTTAAGTGCAAATAAATGCAAACTGACCCTATGTAGCTGACACAACCATCAGTCAACGAGCCATCAGTCAAAGAGCCTCTTCACTGCTGCAGCCACAAATGGAGATTGTTCCTGCTGGAAAAAGATGAAGCTACTTTGTTTTTGTGGAAATGGACAAATTATTTTTCCTTTGTCACAGGGACAAAAGCATATTGGTGGGCCATGTGAGGCTGACTGCAGTCTTCAGGAGCGCCTGAGAACAAGATCCAACAAAGCTATGCTATGCTATGTTAACAACACCCTAACAACACAGGCTGGATTTCAAGCACAGGTAAACGACTGATTGCCAGATACGTCATTACAGAATGAAGATCTGATAACAGTCATTTCCCATCAGACAGCTGAGACTGTGATCCACTGAAGTTAAAACACTTTTACTTACTACCTGGATAAAGATTATTCAAAAATGGGTTTGATCATCAAAAGGAATTTAAGAGATTGGGTCAGGTCTCTGTCACAGCAGACATTTGGACTGTGGATAATGGACATTTTCTTTGGATCACTGCACATCGGATTAAATCCATAACATTGAAGGTAAGAAATATTGACAACTTTATACAGTGTTGCCAACTCACTCTTTTGTCCTCTCTCTCACTCCACAAACTCTATTTCTCACTCCAAAATGAGGAAATTACTGACAATTTTGTGTTGATTTTTATCAGATTTTTTCCGCAATAAGAGTGTTGCATCCATACTTAGACAATAACGAGTAGATGGTGACTCAGTTTACGGAGCTTTATTATAATACTATTTACAATACAGATAAGCCTTATGGCACACTCCTGCAGGCCAGTTTTCTCCACGAGGACTAAAGAGGACTGGCCCCTTCCGCCCACCTCCTTTATACTAAGAGTGGCGTCACCACTGGAAACCGGCAGTTGACCACCCTAGTCTATTCCCTGTCCAACCCGGCCGCCATCTTACTATTACCAGCCTTTTACATACATAACAATGGGCTCTCAAGGCAGGATAAAGCAGACATGTTCTAAAAGCTCTGAAACAGTCTGTTTTCAGCCCGACATTAATAAGCCCGTAATGTAATCCATTAATTAAATTATCTTGCTATGTGTGCAAGATGATTTAAGTTTTCATTTAACGGTAACATGAAAGTTACTTTTCTAAGTAACTAGTTACTTTAATTATGCAATAATTGTAACTCAGATACTTTTGAAAATAAGTAACTAGTAACTGTAACTAGTTACTGCTTTTTAGTAACTTGCCCAACACTGTTGTTCACACACATTACAAATGTAACCAACAACCATGTCACTTCATGTCACCATTTGCTGATAAAGGTCAATTAATATCAAAAAAAACATATAGGTTGCTGTAGAGCTTGGTGATACACCAAAATATATTCATTATATCGATGCATTCTACTATGCGCAATACATAAAATGCCTTTATCGAGGATCTCAAGCATAAATTGCCATGGCAGTGTAAGCTGTCAGCATTTATTTGTCCAGTTGAAGTTCATCAGCTTCCCTCTCCTCTCCTCTCGTCTCCTCTTCTCTTTTCTGTTTTCCGTTTCTGGTGGTTGCGAGTGCGAGCATGGGTGACGGAGGTGCTGGGTGAGTGAGTGTCGTGGAGTTTTGGATTGTACTTTTTCACAACACTTGGACTTATCCTCTATCTTTCTTTGTTGGCTGCATGTTCAGGTAAGTTTATTTCAGTCTTTTGAGTGCATTTGTGGATTTTTTGTTGGTTTTTGGCATTTTGCTGGAGGATGGCGTCCTTTGAGACACCACCTCCATCTATTCAGCAGGGAGTGAGGATAGTCCCACTGGATAGTAGTGTTACTGTGGAGGAGGTCCTTCTTGTTGTGGGTGAGAAAGTAGGACATGATATGATCTGCTTTGCGTCCCGAATGAATAAAGCTGTCGTGTTTTTGACTGGTGAGGAGTATGTTCACAGTCTAATTGGGAGCGGTGTTGTTATCAGGGATATGTATGTACAGGTGTCCCCGTTGTCAATTCCATCGATGCGAATCACCGTTTCAGGAGTTCCTCCTCTTCTCACTAATAAGCAGTTGGAGACTGAGCTTTGCAGATTTGGGAAATTTGCAGGCCCATTTAGAACTGTGAGTTTGGGATGTAAAGATGTCAAATTAAAGCATGTAAAATCACTCAGGCGACAGGTGTTCATGTTTTTGGACTCGCCCACTCAAACGCTAGAAGTGTCCTTTCGGGTTAAGCATGGGGACAGCTCCTACATGGTGTATGCTAGCTCAGGACAAATGAAGTGCTTTGAATGTGGAGACGTGTGCCACAAACGGTTCGCTTGCCCACACAAGCAACAGGTGGGAGAATCTGATGAAGCCGCAGCTGAAACCAGCTGAAACCAGCTGAAACCAGCGGTGTGGCCTCCGCTCATGCCACAACTACAAACAGAGTTGCAGGGCCTTCCACCGGTCCTGCTCCGGAACCTGCTGCTGTGTCTGTGGCCAGCCCGGCTGTGGCGCCTGCAGCTCAGCTTACGGTTGGGAGCGTGGCTGGTGATGAGGACCAAACAGTTTCTGATGGTGCATCAGAATCTAGCTGTGAGAAAGAGCCTGTGAAATCAGCAGCTGTGGTTCCGGTAGCTGCTAACGTTTCTGAACAGCTAACGGGACAACGCCAGTCAGCTGCGGTAAGTGGCGTTAAGGAAACTGTAGCTCATGATCAATCAACTGAGACAGCTGTATCAAACAGTCAGTTAAGTTGTGATGGTGAGGGAATGGATTCTGATTCTGATACTGTGTCCACTGGAGAAACCTGCAGTTAAAAATACAAGTTTGTATTCATTGGAAGAAATAAATGTTTTTCTAGATGAAACCTATAAAAGGGCCATTAAAGTTAGTGATTATTTCAGTGATACTGATAAATTTATCACAACTGTTAATGTGCTAAAAAAGACAAGTTGGTCTTGACCTCCTGGATGAAAGAAAACGTTTTTGCCTTAAAAAGCACCTAACAACCCTGTGTAAATCAACAGGAGGTAAAAAGGTCATACGCACCTGACAAAGAAATAGCTTAAATGGGCATGCACAGCACGGTGTTCTTATATATTTACTGTTCTTTGCTGTCTCTCTGCTCTCTGTCTTCTCCTCTATCTCCCCTGCAAAACATAAAAGTAGGATCCTTAAACATCAACGGTGGGAGGGGTAATTATAAGAGGGAATTAATTACTGAATTATCTTGACAAATAAATCTGAACATTTTGTTTTTGCAAGACACTCATTCCACTTCAGCAGATGAAGTGGACTGGGTCTTGTGGTGGAAGGGTCCTTTTTCACTCAGTCATGGTACAAATTTTAGTGCAGGAGTAGCCATTTTGTTTGGGGAATCCGCAAATGCAACAGTTTTATCTGTAGTGGAGGTATTGAAGGGCAGGCTGCTCTTTGTTAGGGCAGAAATAGAGAATTCTGTGTTTTGCTTTGTTAATGTTTATGCTCCAAATCAGAGTTCTGAAAGAACTGCCTTTTTCAATAAACTTAAAAATGAATTACAGAACTATCACCAAGACCAGCTTATTGTTGCTGGTGATTTCAACTGTACCTTAGATTATACTGTGGATTGAACTAATACAAAACCCCATCTTCAGTCTTCACAAGTTTTAAAAAATATCACTATACAGTTTGACTTATTAGATGCATGGGGCGTTAAACATGCAAAAACTAGACAGTATACCTGGGTTAGAGTCAGAGATAATATAGTCAGTGCTGCTAGATTAGATAGAATATATGTTTCTCAAAGTTTTGGCCCAAGAATTCTTCACAGTAACATAAGTCCAGTCAGTTTTACAGACCATCATCTGACCTCTGCAATTTTTATTATTTCACCAGGGGAAAGAACTGAATCATACTGGCATTTTAATAATAACCTTCTTCAAGACAACACTTTTCGTCAATATTTTGTGTGTTTTGGGGAACACTGGAGGACTACAAAGCCTCGTTTTAGTTCCTTATAACGGTGGCAAGGTTCAAATTCACATTTTTTGTCAACAGTATACTGCAAACTCGACTGCTATCATTAAAACCAAAGTTTGTGAACTTGAGGACACTGTCAAGAGGCTGGAGGAGAGTTTGATTAGAGATCAGGATTCTACCTCAGGTCCTTTGTTGCAGGAGAAGAGATCAGCCCTGAGCTCTTTCCTGCAGGAAAGAGTGAAGGGGGCACTTGTTAGATCCCGGTTTACTCAGCTGAAGGATATGGATGCCCCAACGTCTTTTTTTTTTTTTTTCAATCTGGAGAAGTCTGCTGCAAAAAAGAAATTGATGACTTGTTTAAAACTCCCACATTGTCAAATAACTACAAATTCATCTGAGATGAGGAGCCATGCAGTGGATTTTTATGGGGCCCTGTTTGGTGCAGAACCATGTTGCATAGAATCTCAAAATCAGCTCTTTGAGGGTCTTCCCAAGCTCAGCCCAGAGGAAAGGGCTGCTCTGGACTGTGAACTGACTTTAGATGAGTTAACTGTAGCAATTAATCAAATGGCTCTGGGACGTGCACCTGGAATTAATGGTCTTTCTTCTGACTTTTTTAAGCATTTCTGGGATATTATTGGATCAAACTTTTATGATGTTCTAATTGACTGTTACAGAACTGGATCTTTACCTGTCTCCTGTTGGCGTGCAGTACTATCTCTGCTGCCTAAGAAAGGGGACTTGGCCTTGCTTAAAAACTGGAGGTCCGTTGCTCTTCTTTGCACAGACTACAAGGTGCTTTCTAAAGCCCTATCAAATAGGCTGAAAAATGTTTTGGATATAATCATAGATAGAGATCAAACATATTGTATTCCTGACCGAACCATCATGGACAATATTTTTCTCATACGTGATGTTCTTCATCTTAGTAAATGTTATGATTTAAAGTTTGGCATTATGTCTTTGGACCAAGAAAAAGCTTTTGATAGGGTTGACCATTCTTATTTGTTTTCCACAGTGAAAGGTTTTGGTTTTGGCAATATGTTTTTGACATGGGTTAATCTGTTATATACTGGAGCTGAGTGTTTGGTAAAGATGGAGGGAGGGCTGAGTCGGCCAATCCCTGTACATCGGGGAATAAGGCAGGGTTGTCCGATCTCGGGTCAACTGTATAGCTTGGTTATTGAGCCTTTACTGTGCAGGTTGCGCACTCAGCTAGGTGGTTTGACCCTGCCCGGGCCCTCCAGTAGTTGTCGTCCACTAGTCTTGTCTGCTTATGCAGATGACGTCAACATTTTCATCACATCCCATAGGGATGTACAGCGTTTGGTGGACACTTTATCTATTTATGAAAAAGCATCTTCTGCACGGGTAAACTGGGGCAAAAGTGAGGGTTTATTGGTGGAGCAGTGGACACATCAAGACATTCCTCATCTACCTGGAGGTCTTCTGTGGGGAAAAGCCAGTCTTAAAGTGTTTGGGGTGTTTTTGGGTTCTGAGGACTTTGAAAGCAAGAACTGGAAGGGAATTAAGGAGAAGGTGTGTGCTCGTTTTTCTAAGTGGAATTGGTTGCTACCACAGCTGTCATATAGGGGAAGAGTTCTGGTCGCCAATAATCTGGTTGCTTCGGCTCTTTGGCATAGACTTATTGCTTTGACACTGCCCAGGAGCCTGGTGGAGGAGGTTCAGAAGGTCATCGTGGATTTCTTTTGGTCTGGTCGACATTGGGTGAGTGCGGCTGTTCTCTACCTGATTGTTGCCGAGGGAGGACAGGGCCTGGTTGACATACAGTCCAAGATCACCTGTTTTAGGCTTCAGACTGCGCAACGACTCCTTTATGGATGTGGCCCCTGCTGGATGGACGCTGCAAAACTGCTCCTGAGGAGAGTTGGCCGCTTGGGCTATGATAAGCAGCTTTTCCTTGTGAAATCCGGGGAGGTGGACTTTACTGGACTTTCTGCTTTTTATACATCTGTCTTGCATGCATGGCAAGTCTTCACTGTAGCCCATATTCCTGAGGAGACTCCAGGTATGTGGCTGTTTGAGGAACCACTGTTTTTCAATGAATTCATGGACACTCAAATGCTGCAGTCTGTCAGTCTGCGAACTTGTTTAAGAGAGGCGGGCTGCACCAAGCTTGGTCATCTGATGAAGATGTCAACCACGTCCATAGAAACGCTGAGGCGGAGAGCCAATATTACATCTGTCAGACTGGTGCATAGGGTGGTGAAGGAAGTGTGTGCTGCCCTGCCACGACCGCTGAGAGCCTTTGTGGAAAACTACACTCTTTCTGATCAATGGGATGAGGACACTGTGTTCAGCTTTCCTGCCCTTTCCATAAGTCCAGCAGTGGGAGAGTGGCAGGAGGAAGAAGACCACCTGCTGTCTTTCAGAACTCCTCGTCTGGGCAAGTTCCAGGCTGTAGGGAAGAAGGAGGTGTATCACATCTGTGTGAAAGTTCTAAATCTGCGCTCTCTGACAGGGGTGAAAGAGTCGAAGTGGGCGGGGTTTTTGGGGCCGGTATTCTCCCCAAAAGGCAGCTGGTGCTCCATGTACAAGCTCCCTATAGAGAAACGGACAGCAGATCTCCAGTGGAGGATTGTACATGGGGCAATAGCTACAAATAAATACAGAGCACACCTGGATCCTAATGTTGGGGAGGAATGTTTGTTTTGTTCTCAAGTTGAGACCCTGGAGCATTTGTTTGTTAAATGCTTTCGTTTATCTGGGCTTTTTGATCTTTTGAAAGTGTGGTTTCATGATTTTGGTGAATGTTTTTCTTTTGGTTTGTTTATTTATGGTCCGAAGTACAAAGTGGCAAAGAAGTCTGTGCATATTTTGATAAACTTCCTGTCTGGTACCGCTAAACTTGCCATTTGGCTGACAAGAAAAAATCGGACTATTAACACTGGCAATGTGGACCCTGTGTTTGTTTTTAAGGCCCTGTTAAAAGTCAGACTCCGGGTGGAGTATTCTTATTATAAAATGGTGGACAATTTGGAGGGGTTCACCAATAAATGGACTGTTGGGAGTGTTTTGTGTTCTGTGGGAGAGGGGGATGAGTTATGCTTGAATTTTTGAAATGTGGAACACTTGGGTGGAATGATGGTATGATGGTGATTTTATATTTTTGAATTGTACAATAAAGGGACTTTTTAAACCTCAACCTCTCCTCTCCTCTCCTCTCCTCTCCTCTTCTCTCACAGCTGCACTCAGATCTCCCCACCCCCCACCCCCACCACCGGCTGCCTTCCCATGCCGTGTTTCATATTAGGGTAATTGCCAGGTCTTTTTTTTTCCTGCAGTTGTTTTCTTTAGAAACTGCTTCTTTTGAGCCTGTTTTCGTGGCGCAGATACACTTGTTTTTTATGCACAATCTGACAACACTGGCAGAGCATGGGGAAATGGGGAAAAAATGAAATGAGACACACACCGACTGCAGTGGAAGCAGACTTGAACAAAATAATTTCAAGGAGAAAAAAGCACCAGCTCTATTGTCTGGCAATGGTTGGGACTTTAGAAGGTAGAAATTGAACAAAATACAGTTTTTGCAAATTATGACTCAAAGCCGTTGTCTTTAAAGGTAGCAGTACCATTAATTTGTTTCACCACTTGAGATGTCATCCACTGTAATATGAAGAATGCATTAAAATCCAATCTCAACATCCCAGGTAGCCCCTACAAAAAATTAAAGGAATCAGCCCTAAGAAAATGACTATATGGCTTCTTCATTTGGAAAATTTATCCCATACAACAAAATTGCAAAATAGAAAGAGATCACAACTGTGGTCACAAATTATACTGCCAAAGACATGGCCCTTATTGTTAAACACATGACCAAACAGAAAAAATGGACTTTAATTTCTATGGTTTTAAAATATCTTTCTCTAGAATTCTTGCTTAATGCACTTTTTATTATGTTGTCCTTTTTTGTTTGTTTGTTTTCATTGGTTTTATTACATCCCATACTAGGAAGGCCTGCCATTATTTATTATGATTTGTTGCAAATTTATGAGTGGGGCTGCCTGACTGGTTCAATAAAGTTTGCTAAATTTAACTTGATTTTATCCCCCCCCCTCCTTTTTGTATGCAATTTTTAAAAAATGCAATACAAGGGTCTGTTTCTATTTTCATGCCAATGTCATTTTGTCATGTGTCTGAGCCAGTGCTCAGACACTTTATGTATTTTTGAGTATTTCATGTCTGTTATTATTTTCTTGTTTGTTTTTCTGCCATTTTGGTTGTTTTCTTTCAGAGCCTCTTTCCTCATTTCTGTGTAACTCCCTTTTCACCCACAGTCTGCTCCCTAGTTCTCAGCTGTGGGTGACTGTCTAATTACGTCACCTTCTCCTGCTCACTCAGGTGCTCATATCTGGCATTGATTGCGTTAAATGTGCTGCTGCCTATTTTAAGGAGGTTGCACCATTGTCTGGTGTAGTCTCCTACTATCAGTTCAAGTCTCAATGGACTATCAAGCCATTCTCAAGCCGTTTTCCTACATGTAAGTGCTCAGTTTCTCGCTGCATGTATTACTGGTAATTTGCAGGTTGGCTGGCAATTATGCTCGCCTTAGTGAGGGTGTGGAGGGTGAAACTGGGCATCCTGGCAGAATTAAAAACAATATCTGTCACAGGTCTGTGGTGGACCACTCCCAGTTACACAGGGTGAGACTGGACATCCTGGCAGATAAGCACATCTGTCGCAAGGTCTGTGGTGGACTTTGGCCAGTCGGTGCATCGTCACATGCACTACACAAAGAGCCGAGATAAACAAACCTATCATCTGGTCAGTCACTGCAACAGATACTGGAGTCAGTTTGTCTTGGCCTGTTCTTGCCACTGATAATACCTCTATCTGCCAAGAATGTGCCGCTAGTCCAGCAGAAGCTAGCGGTACTCAAATACTTTGCAGGCAGTTTCATGAAATGGTCAGTCAGAAAGCAACTCATACCGGCGCAGACGTCGCCCAGGTTAACAAGACCAGGAGTTCCTGGCAGCGCAGGGTGAAGGACAGAGCTGCATGGAGGAATCTGATCAGACCTAAATGAAATAGTCATTGTCACCTGCGACAGACTGCTATGATGATGAGTTTGGCTGTTTTTGCTGCCTGTTCCTTTGTGTTTGCCCCAGGTTAGCCGGCGATCATGCTCACCTTAGCTTTAACTATTTTTTGCTGACCTGCAGTTCCTTCCATTAGTATCGTGTATGTCTTTACGTTTATTTAATACATGTTGCAAACTCACGGGTGGCGTGTGGTGCCTTTTTCTGTCTGCCCCGAAGGGGCACTCATGACACATTTTATGCAAAAGTTTTACATTTACAGTGGATATGAAAAGTCTACACACCCCGTTCAAATGTCAGTTTTTTTGTGATGTAAAAAAATGAGACCAAGATAAATAATTTCAAAACTTTTTCCCCCATTAATGTGACCTATAACCTGTACAACCCCACTGAAAAACAAACTGAAATCTTTTAAAGGGAAAAATAAAAAATAAGAAAATCTCACAATAACCTGGTTGCATAAATATGCACACCCTGTTATAACTGGTGATGTGGCTGTGTTCGGAATTATCCAGTCACATTCAAAAGCATGTTGAATGGGAGTCAGCACACACCTGCCACCATTTAAAGTGCCTCTGATTAACCCCAAATAAAGTTCAGCTGTTCTAAGCCCCTTTTTCACCAGCACCTACTCAGGCCGATTCGCTTCGACCCTATTCGGCTTGACACGGTGTGGTTGGTTTTCCATTACAACTGAGTACCACCTCAAGTGGGTGGGTTCATTACAGGAAGGCAGCCCGTTATCCTGTTACATTGTTGACATGCTGACGTTTTCACTGATAAGTAATGTAAAAGTGTCATAAATTGCCTCTCAAGGGGCAGAGAGATGAAACCCACGCACTGACTGTGAGTTTGTGAAATTTATTACAAAAACAAACATAAAGTTCAACAAGGTGTTCCAATAAACCAACTACAAACAAGAGAGAACACTTACAGATTGGCGCACCAGAGCGAGGCAGGGCTCTGGTGGAGATGGGGAGAATATGACCAGGACAGCGGCAGTCACGAAAAGAAAAGGCAGTCCTTAAATAGGAACGGGATGAACATCATAAGTGATAACAAGTGTGGGTTCACATGAGCGGGCAAAAAGGGGACAAAAAATAGTGATTGGAATCAGTTGGAGGGGATTAGAGAGGAGCAGCAGGACTTGACCGCTGACAGGGTGAGCCCACATGGAGAGCAAACCCAGAAACTCTGCCTGACAGCTGTCAACCCCAAGAAAGAAACCGCAGTACAAATATAAGGAATAAACATAATCGACTGCAGACTAAAAATTATAAATTGAAACGAAGCATAAGCATAACAAAACAGAAGCCTAAACAGAAAAATAAAAGGCAGAACTACAACTCAAAAGGCACAAAATACACCAAATATATAAATACACAAAGAAAAAGCCACGAGACTGAGTCTGGCAGAACATCCAGAGCTCAGCTGATGACAGAGCCTCCCTCTCAAGGGGTGGATCCCAGACACCCCAGGGTAACACAAAAAGAAAAAGCAGGAGGAATTGGAAAAACCAGGACAACATCAGGGACAGGAGGGGGAATCACAACGGCGCTGGACACTGGAGGGAGAACCACGATGGTGTCTGGCTCTAGAGGAGGAACCACAACAGCGTCTGGCTCTGGAGGAGGAACCACAACAGCTTCTGGCACAGGAGGAAGAACCACGACAGCATCTGGCACAGGAGGAAGAACTACAACGGCATCTGGCAGAAGAGGAGGAACCACAACAGTGTCTGGCGAAGTTGAGGGAATCACGACGCCCTTGAACTGGCCAGCAGCACCCTCTGTGGTCCTGGACTGGGACATGGTAGCACCCGCGGTGGATCTGGGCTGGAGCAAGGCTGCACCCGCGGTGGCTCCGGGCTGGAGTGAGGCTGCACCCGTGGTGGCTCCAGGCTGGAGCAGGGCTGCACCCGTGGTGGCTCCAGGCTGGAGCAAAGCTGCACCCACGGTGGCTCCGAGCTGGAGCAAAGCTGCACCCTCGGAGGACCTGGACTGGGCCATGGCTGCACCTTCGGTGGACCTGGACTAGGCCAGAGCACCCGCGAAGACCTCCACTGGAAGGGAAGCAGCATCCTCAGTGGACCCGAACTGGGCCAAGGCTGCACTCTTGGTGGGCCCGGGTTGAAGCGAGGCTGCACCCTCAGTGGGCCCTGGGCTGGGACTGAACACCCGCGATGACCTCCACTAGACGGGAAGCAGCACCCTCAGAAACCTCAGCCAGAGGGGAAGCAGCACCCACGGTGGTCCTGGGCTGGGATGAATTGCCCGCGACAGCCTCAGCGGGAGGAGCTGGACCCACAATGACCTCTGGCAGCGATCCTTGACCCACAGAGACATCTGGAAGATCTGGATTAACCTCGGCAACCCTGGGAAAGAGCTCAGACAAAATAGACGGAGAAACAAGTTCAGGGTCACCGGCAGCAGTGGAGCCCGGCCAGGTGAGCTCAGGTGCAGCTGCCGACTGCACCTGGCTCTCCTCACCAAGAGCCAGACAAGACCTTTCTAATACAGAAATAACAGAAACAGAACAGAGCACTTGCCTGAACTCGAGCCCCACCGCCATCCAGGACTCAGTCGATCCAGGCGACGATTTCTCTGGTCTGATCCTTTGGAGGTCCAGCGCCAACTCTGCCGTGGTGGCCCCTGCAGCAGGCTTGGTGGTTAATACAGTCTCTAGACTCCCAGGCGAAGTGACCCACACCTGTGGCTCGTCCGGCGTGGCGGCTGGGGTCCACTTCCTACAGGTACTGGATCCAGTGTAGCTGAGGTCTGGGGATGCTCCGTCGTAGGCACCGGCGTCAGCTTGGTAACGGTGCTCCATTTCCACCCAGACTGTGGCTTCGAGGCTAGGGCCAGGTCCTCCAGGGCCACAGGCTCCTCCATCGTCTGGTGGCTTGGCAGGCACTCAGAAAAATTGTGAAGAGACACAGAGAGAGTAGGTGAAAGGCTTACAGCTGCAGCAGGCGGTGAGAGCTCAGAGGACTGTATGAGCTGAACCTCACCATCGGGAATCAGACAAGGTAATTCATGTTCAAGTGACTGAGAATGCGAAAACACTTGCCTGTTTTCTTGGGGCGTGGTGTTTTCTGCTGCAGCTGGCATGGCGTCGTCCCTCTTCATGACCACAGTGGATGTTGGCCCCTCAGAGGAACGTGGAGGAGTAGCCCCAGTGGACACGGAGGTGGGTGGAGCCGAAGGATAAACAATCGACCTCTCAGCAGTAGGAGAAAGCTTCGGGGAGAAGTGGGGAACTGCAGCTGAGAAGGGAGGCGCTGACAATTCAGCCGGAGATGAAAATACTGAATACGCACTGCTGAGGGAAGCTTCTGACTGGGCGTAGGAGGAGCTGCTGGCTGAGAAATGAGGGCGTTCTTCCGATGGGATTTTTTAAAGCAGTGGTGATGAACAGGAGGCAGAGGCGTAGGCTCACCGTAGAGAGGGAGAGGCTCCGGAGTCAGGGGATGCTCAATCATTGGCTCAAAGACCAGTTCTGTTGGTGAAATCTCTTGCAGTTCCTGAGCCAAATCCGGGAGAAGCCATGGTTTCACCTCCAGGAGGAGGTCAGCCTCTGCCAATAATATCTGCCTGAGCTCCTCCAGCTTCTCGGCCGATGGAGGAGGAGACGGAGCTGCCGCCAGAGAGAGACTGGAGGCTTTCTTTTGAGCGAGCGCTTGCTCTTCGTTGGCGCCGGTGTCGGAGCTACTTCCCCCGGTTCATCACTCATTGGTTGAGGGAGGAATGTGGAGAGAAGTAGGTCTGTGAGCTCCGGGTGATCCCACAGGCTGGGGCATGCCTCAAGCACCTGCGCCGCACCCTTCATAGACTCTTGGGGTGCCTTGGAGGTACAGGAGGCTCAAGCCTGGAACAGGATATCCTCCAGCAAACACACTGACCACTGCTCCATTTCGTCCAGTTCTAAGGTGGACACCTCCGGGGTGACAGAGATAGTAATTCCGGTGTGAAAAGACGAACCAAACGGGGGGGGGGGGGGAAATAGAAAAACCAACGAGCTATTGCTGTTGCTGAGGTGAAAGGAAAACGGAAAAAAAAAATCAACAAACTCATAGCAGCTGGGTCTCAACTTGGCCGCTGTCTTCTGTCATAAATAGCCTCTCAAGGGGCAGAGAGACGAGATCCATGCACTGACTGTGAGTTTGTGAAATTTATTACAAAAACAACAGACAGAGTTCAACAAGGTGCTCCAATAAACCAACTACAAACAAGAGAGAACACTTACAGAATGGCGCACCAGAGTGAGGCAGGGCTCTGGTGGAGACTGGGAGAATATAGCCAAGACAGAGGCAGTCACGAAAAAAAGGCAGTCCTTAAATAGGAATGGAATAAACATCATAAGTGATAACAGGTGTGGGTTCACATGAGCGGGCAAAAAGGGGACAAAAAATAGTGATTGGAATCAGCTGGCAGGGATGAGAGAGGAGCAGCAGGACTTGACAGCTGACAGGGTGACACCCACATGGAGAGCAAACCCGGAAACGCTGCCTGACAGCTGTCAACCCCAAGAAAGAAACCACAGTACCAATATAAGGCATAATCAACTGCAGACTAAAATAATTACAAATTGAAACGAAGCATGAGCGTAACAAAACAGAAGCCTAAACAGAAAAATAAAAGTCAGAACTACAACTCAAAAGGCACAAAATATGACAAATATATATAAATACAAAGAAAAAGCCATAAGACTGAGTCTGGCAGAACATCCAGAGCTCAGCTTGTGACACAAAGATGCTTAAAATCACAAAACACCATCTTCCTCATGAGCAGCCATCAGCTCGGTGACGTCCTGATATACTTTTTCATTTCGGGTCGCTCCGCCGCAGCGGGGCCGACGGGGCTAAAAGTTCATAGGCTAAAAAGTTCATAGTTGTCAAATTTGACCAAATGTAGTTTATTTTTCAAGCGCAGGGATCCAATTGCTGCAAAACCGATGGAAGAAGTGTGTGCACCAACAGGGAGACTGTTGAAAAATAACCACATTTGGCCAAAATTTTTTTTTTTAGATTTTTAGATTTAGTATACTTTATTGATCCCCAGAGGGGAAATTGAGGGTCATCCACCACCTGGATGGATGAAGCAGCCACGATACGGCGCTATCCCTTAACCATTCACACACACATTCACACCTAGGGCCACTTTAGAGTCTCCAATTAACCTAACCTGCATGTTTTTGGCATGTGGGAGGAAACCGGAGAAATCCCGGGGTAAACCCACGCATACACGGGGAGAACATGCAAACTCCACACAGATCACTGTTGGTCGGGGTCTGGGATCGAACCCACGATCCCACGATCCCCCAGCCAAGGGTAAACTGTGCTGCCGCAGTGCTAACCACTGCGTCACCGTGCAGCCCAAATTTGACCACTACATGAACTTTTAAGCCCTGGCACTGGTGGAGTGTTCCAAAATTAAATACCAGGAAGTTTAGAAACTGATGGCTGCCCACGGGGAAGATGGTGAGTGTTTTGTGACGGTGTTGATTTGTGTGTAACCATTTATTTCTTTGAATATCACAGAAATAATAAAAACTCACGGTCGAATTTACAAATGGCGGTTTTGAATCTTGTGAAGACGTCGCTCTCATCCACTGATGTTGCACCCTGGCCAATCAGTGGCCTGCAATCTGTTGACCCTACACTTTCAGCTCGACTCAGCACGGTTGGACCGTCACTGAAGTAGGTCCCAAAAGGAAAACCCTACAAACCGAGTAAAGTCGAGGCGAGTCGGGCAGAGTAGGTACTAGTGGAAAAGGGCAACTAGTAGGCTTTTCCTGACATTTTTGTAGTCACATCTTACAGCACAAGCCATGGTCTGCACAGAGCTTCCAAAGCATCAGAGGGATCTCTTTGTCCAAAGGTATTACTCAGTAGAAGGGTACAAAAGATAATATTTTGAGCAAACACAACACTGCTCATCACCAAAAGAACACCATATCTACAGTGAAGCATGGTGGTGGCAGCATCATGCTTCGGGGCTGTTTTTCTTCAGCTTTAACTGGGGCGTTAGTCAAGGTGGAGGGAATTATGAACAGTTCCAAATACCAGTCACTGTTGACACAAAACCTTCAGGCTTCTGCTAGAAAGCTGAAGATGAAGATGAACTTCATCTTTCAGCACGACAGTGACCCAAAGCACACATCCAAATCAAAATTGAAATGATCCAAATCATTCCTAAAGTCAGAACTAAAATTCACGGTGAGACAGCTTTCTGTCATTATGGTCCACATCTGTGGAACAGCCTTCCTGATGACCTGAGGGCTGTAGAGAATATTGATACTTTTAAAACCAAACTAAAGACCCACCTTTTTGACCTGGCTTTTATTTAAATTTATTTTCGCTTCCCCCCTTTTACCTTTTCTTACACCTTTTTATCCTGTTTTAACAATTTTTTTATCCTGTTTTTATTTGTATTTATCCTGTTTAAACTTTTTTAACTTGTTATTGCTTGGTTTTATGTCTTATTACCTCTGGTTTTTCCTCACTGATAGCACTTCCTCAGTTCAGTTTTAATATCTTACGTTTTGTTTTAACATGGTTTTATATGGAAGGTCTATTAGTCGGTGTGCTGTGAGTGTATGTGTGTGTGGGTGGGTGACACTATGTTTTGGCTTTTGGTGTATGTTGTTTATTATTACCTCCGCCAGGCCGCAGGCCGCAGGAAGTTATGTTTTTGCCGGGGTTTGTCTGTTTGTCTGTCTGTCTGTCTGTCTGTCCGTCTGTCTGTCTGTTGGTTAGCAAGATAACTCAAAAAGTTTTGGACGGATTTCGATGAAACTTTCAGGCGTTGTTGGAAATGGTACAAGGAAGAACTGATTAAATTTTGGGGATGATCCGGATCACCGTCCAGAAGAAAACCGCCAATACGGAAAATGCCATTTTCGTGAATAACTACTGAACCACTAATCCTATCATTGTCAATCCAATTGCTAGTCATATGTTTTCATGGTCAAGGAATTGGAAAACGTACACACAAACACTGTATGGGGGGAACTGTGGCGCTAAACCGCCATTACGGAAAATCCCATTTTCGTCAATAACTACTGAACCACTAATCCTATCATTGTGAATCCAATTGCTAGTCATATGTTTTCATGGTCAAGGAATCTGAAAACGTACACACAAACACTGTATGGGGGGAACTGTGGCCGCCATTACGGAAAATGCCATTTTCCTGAATAACTACTGAACCACTAATCCTATCATTGTCAATCCAATTGCTAGTCATATGTTTTCATGGTCAAGGAATCTGAAAACGTACACACAAACACTATATGGGGGGAACTGTGGCACTTGGCGGAGGTCTGCGCTCTCCGAGTGCTTTTCTAGTTTTGTACAGCACTTTGAGCTGCTACATTGCATGAAAAGTGCTTTATAAATAAAGACTGATTGATTGATTGAGTGAAAAGAATGGCTTCACCAGAAGAAGATTAAGGTTTTGGAATGGTCCAGCAGAGTCCAGACCTGAATCCGATCGAACGTCTGTGGGGTGTGTTATGTCCACAAACCTGGCAGTAAAGAGACGGGCGAGGATGCTGCACTGGAACTGGCTTTATTGCAGAACTATATACATGGCATTACACACACTGTCATTGTACCAAGTCACCCGAGCAAGAGAGCCCTGAAATGGTGAACTCTTCCATATACAGTGGTGTGAAAAAGTGTTTGCCCCCTTCCTGATTTCTCATTTTTTTTGTATGTTTGTCACACTTAAATGTTTCAGATCATCAAACAAATTTAAATATTAGACAAAGATAACACAAATAAACACAAAATGCAGTTTTTAAATTAAAGTGTTTATGATTAAGGGAAAAAAAATCCAAACCTACATGGCCCTGTGTGAAAAAGTGATTGCCCCCTAAACCTAATAACTGGTTGGGCCACCCTTAACGGCAACAACTGCAGTCAAGCGTTTGCGATAACTGGCAATGAGTCTTTTACAGCACTGTGGAGGAATTTTGGCCCACACATCTTTGCAGAATTGTTGTAATTCAGCCACATTGGATGGTTTTTGAGCATGAACCGCCACAGCATTTCAATCAGATTCAGGTCAGGACTTTGATTTGGCTGCTCCAAAGTTTTCATTTTGTTTTTCTTAAGCCATTCAGAGGTGGACTTGCTGGTTTGTTTTGAATCATCGTCCTGCTGCAGAGCCCAAGTGTGCTTCAGCTTGAGGTCATGAACAGATGGCCGGACATTCTCCTTCAAGATTTTTTGGTAGACAGCAGAATTCATGGTTCCCTTTACCACAGCAAGTCTTCCAGGTCCTGAAGCAGCTAAACAGCCACAGACCATCACACTACCACCACCATATTTTACTGTTGGTATGATGCTCCTTTTCTGAAATGCTGTGTTACTTTTACACCAGATGTAATGGGACACACACCTTCCAAAAAGTTCAGCTTTTGTCTCGTCAGTCCACAGAGTATTTTCCCAAAAGTCTTGGGGATCATCAAGATATTTTCTGGCAAAACTGAGACAAGCCTTTATGTTCTTTTTGCTCAGCAGTGGTTTTCGTCTTGGAACTCTGCCATGCAGGTCATTTTTGCCCATTCTCTTTCTTATGGTGGAGTCATGAACACTGACCTTAACTGAGGCAAGTGAGGCCTGCAGTTCATTGGATGTTGTTGTGGAGTTTTTTGTGACCTCTTGGATGAGTCGTTGCTGCGTTCTTGGGGTAATTTTGGTCAGCTGGCCACTCCTGCAAAGGTTCACCACTGTTCAGTGTTTTCGCCATTTGTGGATAATGGCTCTCACTGTGGTTCATTGGCATTCCAAGGCTTTAGAAATGGCTACAAAATTGAACTCAGCTTTCAAAGATGTGATAAACCACAGTTAATTTATGTTTTAACAGGGGGAAATCACTTTTTCACACAGGGCCATGTAGGTTTTTTTTTTTTTTTTACCCTTAATAATAAACACCGTCGGTTAAAAACTGCATTTTGTGTTACTTGTGCTGTCTTTGTCTAATATTTAAATTTGTTTGATCTGAAACATTTAAGTGTGACAAACATACAAAAAAATGAGAAATCAGGAAGGGGGCAAACACTTTTTCACACCACTGTATGGGCTGGCGTGATGATGGCATTAGCCGGCTGCGTCATCACGCCGCTCCCTGCTGTTAACCCCTTCACTACATTCTCTACCCCCTTGCAAAACACAGAACACTAATTAACTTAAACCCTCCCAAATTTAGTATATTAAAACCCCATTATCAGCACATTTTATTTAACACATCAAACAAAACCTAAAACTAGGGTCCATGGGTAGACTGCCACCGAACCCAGCATGGCTAAGTGGAGTATTCTGACACTTGCCTTTTCCCAGCCATGCTCCTAACTAAACAGTCCTTTTTAACTTTACAGTCTCCCATGGCAAGGGTGGTTCTACTGGGGGAGCCCTGCAGTGGTCCCGCAGTGGACGCACCCCTGGAGGTGCCAGAACCCCAGGACAAGAGCCGATCTTCATAGTGTAGGGGCCCAGATCCCACACCGCATCCGCCAACTCCCGCACAGCTTCGTCACCTAGAGCAGCCACCTGGACACACCGCAGCTGGTTCACATGTTGAACCAAGCCGTCCGTCAGCCAAAAGCATGCTGCCCCCAGCTTCACCACGATCCTCAACGGTGCTCGTTGTTTCGCCGGCTGTGTCCTGGCAAGTCGTCGTCCCGCTCTCTCTCTGGAACGAATCCAAACCCAGTCCATGACCTGGAGCGATACCTTACTTGGCTTTACGTGCTGCTGTGCTCCCAGCGGCTCTGCACGCTTGTCCGACTCAATACTTCCATTATGCTGCGGCGACTCAGCAGTCACCGTGTTCCCAGTGGACCCTTCACCCGTCGTCTCCATTGTCGGTTGAGGCTCATCGTGGATACTGAAGTAGTCCAGTTCCCCCTCTAGATGGCTCTCCTCCCAAGAGCACGAAATGTGCATCTTGGTGTCAGTACCGTCCATAAGTACCTTATCCCACACCGTGGGATAAGGTGGGACGCTGTTACACCATTTTCCTCTTGTCGGGCAAACTCGTGCTCCCTCCCGGTGTGTCGGGGACCTACAACCCCTGCAGACGGGGCCTCCCGGAGTGGACCTTCAGCTCACTGCATAAAAATTGTACTTTTCTGCCATGTAATCTTTGTCCTCCATTCCACTGTGTTAGCTAGCGTTGACTGTCTGGGTAGCCTCTGTGTCTGGCACCCATTTAGCTCCTTGGCTATTTTGTCTGCGGCTTCTAGCTGGAGTGCCAGCTTGATTGCTCTAGCTAGCGTCAGGTTGCTAGGCACCGTTAGCATCCTAGCTCATAGCACAGTGTTACACATAGCTGTCTGGGCTGCACGGTGGCGCAGTGGTTAGCACTGCGGCAGCACAGTTTACCCTTGGCCGGGGGATTGTGGGGATCGTGGGTTCGATCCCAGCCCCCGACCAACAGTGATCTGTGTGGAGTTTGCATGTTCTCCCCGTGTTGCGTGGGTTTACTCCGGGATTTCTCCGGTTTCCTCCCACATGCCAAAGACATGCATGTTAGGTTAATTGGCTGTTCTAAATTGTCCCTAGATATCTGTTTCCTATAGGCCCTTAGAATAGAGGGTTAGTATTAATGAAAGCGCTTTGAGTGGTCTTTGTGACTAGAAAAGCGCTATATAAGTGCAGGTTAGTTAGTTAGTTAGTTAGTAAGCGACAAACTGTTGAATTGGCTCATCGACTCTGTCTCTGGCGAAAGCAAATCCGTTGTACCGTCACACTGTCCGGAGCTGCATAATAGTTAGCTATTAGCTCCATGATCTCTTCAAATGTGTCCGTTGTGCCAAGCGTGCGGAGAATCCTCTGGCCCTCCATGCCTAGGTTTTTGGACAAGCAGCGCTCGCATCCTCACCTTATCCATCTTTTCCAGGTCCAGTGCTGTAACATAATAAAACCTTTTCCTGCATTATTACAGGGGCAGCAAACCCCAGCGGGTCATATATGCTGTTCACAGTAGACAGGATACCTCTCCGAGCGTATGGCTTCTTTTCATGTGACACCAAGAATGTGAAACTATCTGTTTCTAAGTTCCAGGAGAGACCTAAGCTCCACTGAAGGGGAAGAGGGTCTACCCCAAGCTTCAGATCCTTCAGATGTATTGAGCGGTCTTCAACAGGAAATGCTTCCATCACCTGTTCACTGTTTGATGCCACCTTGTGCAGCTTCAGGTTGGATTCTGCCAACATGCATCTAGTTCTGGTGAGCAGGTTTATTGCTTCCTCTGGTGTCTTGACTGAGGTGAAGCCATCATCGACATAAAACTGTCTCTCCACAAACTGTCTTGCATGAGACCTATGTTCTTCTTCACCCATTTCAGCAGCTCGCTTCATGCAGTATATGGCAACAGCAGGAGATGGAGTATTCCCAAATACATGGATCTTCATCCTGTACTCCACCACACTCTTGCTGAAATCATTATCCTCATACCAGAGGTAATGAAGATAGTCTCTGTGATCTTCTTTGACTACGAAAGAATAGAACATTTGTTACACATCTGTGGTGATGGCTATGGGCTCTCTTCGAAATCTCAGTAGGACACCTAATAAGTTATCGTTTAAATCAGGGCCTTTGAGGAGTATATCATTCAAAGATACACCTTCAAACTTTGCACTGGAATCAAAAATGACCTTTATTTGCCCAGGCTTCTTTGGGTGGTAAAAGGCAAAGGTTGGCAGATACCAGTGTTCTTTACCTTTGTCCAAGGGTGGTGCAAGCTCAGCCCGGTCATTGTCCAGCATTTTTTGCATGAATTCCATGTACTGGCTTTTCATTTCTGGCCTTCTCTCTGGGGTCTTATGGAGTGAATCAAGGCACTTCATTGCCAGCTCTATGTTGCTTGGAAGCTGCTGTCTTGGACAACAAAATGGTAAAGGTGCCACCAAGCTATTTTCATCATTTTGATAAACCTCCTTATCCATGATTGCTAGAATGTCTTTGTCTTCCATGGACAGTGCTGGTTTGTTGTCATCCTTTGACCTTTGAGACACTGAATATTCAAGGCTGTCTGTACTCATAGAGCGATTCATCTCTTCCTCAATGATGGGAGCATTATAATGACAAGGTAGCTCACCATAGTTTTCCTTTATCTGCAATCTGTTTGGGCAAGGAGTAAGAAAGGATATGCAGCCATTCTGCAGCACATTTGCTTTATACACATTGACCTCTGCTGGACTGTGCACTGTACCCAAGCAAACGTCGCCCACAATGACCCACCCTAGGTCAAGCCGCTGTGCATAAGGAGCGTTGTGAGGCCCGTACCATACCTTATGCACTCTTAAGATGTTTCTTCCTAAGAGCAGGAGGATTGGAGCATCGGAGCCCACAGGTTATTTGCAACTTGCTGTAGGTGTGGGTGATGCTGTGCAGCTTCAGGAGGAGGGATTTCTGAGCGATCATCTGGTACCATGTCACACTCGAGTAATGTGGGTAGAAGAAGATATAGTTTCCCATCCATTTACTCCAGTATAAAGTTATCCACTTTTCTGCTTGAAGTCTCTGTTGTCCCAGAGCACATTTTCATCATGTATGGAACTGGACTGACTTTTACATCGAATAGATCAAACAACTCTGTTTTTGCAAGTGATTTGTTACGCTGGTCGTCGAGCACCACATACATCTTAGTAGCGCTCTTTCTTCCTGCAGGATATACTTTAACCAGACAGATTCTGGCACATGAGCGTGGGCTACCTGAATATCCACAAATGTCTGTATACTTGGATGTAATAGAAGATGTGACTTCCCTTTGCTCCCCGCTTTCCTCTTTGGCAGCTACAGCACTCATGGTGGTTGGAGCAGGTGGACCTGAGTGCAACGCTGTGATGTGACCTTTACTATAACACTCAAAACATGTCACTGCAACTTTACAGTCTTTAGTAATGTATTGGGTAGAACCACAGCATCTGAAACATATGCAATTCTCTTTAAGATAAATCTTTTGTTCTTCAACAGGCTTGTTTCTGAAACTTCTACACGTTTTTAGTGGGTGAGGCTTTTTGTGTATTGGGCACTCATGATCTGGTTCAATCACCTTCTTTTCTGTCTGTTTGGACGGCACATCTGTTTTACATACACTCACTGAGGTTCTGGGGCTGAACTTTGTACTTTTTTCTCTATTTAAGAGCATTTGATTGTTTGAAGTTGTTAGAGCAAAACGGGTCATTTCACACCTTGGCCTGCTGACGAACAAACTGTGAAAAGATGGCAAAAGGTGGAAAAGCCACCCCATAGTCCTCTTTATATTTGGATCCCTGGGTAAATCATTTCTCTTGGAGACTTAAAGGCAGCTTCTCCACTGTGGGGTTAACACCACGGGCAGTGTCTAAATAAGCAAGGCCTGGGAGATATGCTTCCTGCTTGGCACATTCTAGTTCAAGGAGGATGTCGCCTAGCTCTCTTAATTTAGCATTGCCTTTGTTATTTAGCTTTGGAAAATCTTCAGTTTTCTTAAGCAGTGTGTGTTCAATAATTTCTGCTGACCCATAAGAGTCTTCCAAACGTTGCCACACCATGCTGAGGCCTGCTGAGGGGTTGAGAATGTGCACTGACCGAATTCTCCTCGCTTGCTCTGCTGAATCAGGTCCCAGCCATTTTACCAACAAATCCAATTCTTCCCTGGGTAACAGATTCAAGTCCTGCGTGGCACTAAGAAAAGAGGCTCTCCAAGCCCAATAATGCTCAGGTCGGTCGTCAAACTGTTGAAGGCCTGAACTCACAAATTCTCTGCGCATAAGATATTTAACAAAGTCTTGTGTACCTTGGGGCTCAGGTGTAAATCCTCTTTCAGAATTAATAAACTGTTGAGGCTTCTGTAGGTAGGTCTTCAATAGAGAGGCTTTGTCACTTTTTTCACATTTTATTTTGGTGGTCTATAGTTCAGAATGTTTGTGACTATATTGTGTGACTGGTTCAGCATCACAATTTGGAGTCATTTTGTTGGGGTCCATTGTTTGCTGTTTGGTCGGTGATTCTTTGCAGAGCAACGCTGAATGCTGTCGAATATAGCCACTTGTACGATCAACAGGAATGTGAGGTATTTGTGGAAGATACGGTTTGTGATGTTTCTCCCCACTCTCAATCTCCTCCTCCTCATAAGCAGCAGCCTTGGCCTTTACAGCGGCAGCAATTCTTTGACTCTGGAGAATGTGGCGACTGGCTTCAAGGTCTGCTTTCTGTTTCATTACATTAGCTTCTTTTTCAGCATAGGCCAAATGAGCATTGGCAGCCTTGGCTTTGGCACATACTCTGATAGCAGAAGAACCTGTTGATACTGAGGTTGACCCTCTGCTGGATCGCTGTGATGAGCTGCAGGACTTTTTGGAAAATTGTGATCTGGAATCATCTGCTTGTGAAGACCGGTGCCTCTCAGTTAGTTGGCAAGCATTATTTTCCTTTAATTCTGCACTTGCTGCACTTTCTTGCTGCATAGTTGCATGCTTGGGTTGCATGGCATAGGATTTGCCTGAGCGTAGACTCATGGTGTAATTGTGCTGATTCCTGGTACTTGAGCCTTCTGCGCTTATGTCTTTTTACTATGCTGCCCTCGCAGTGCATCACTGGCAGAGCTAGACAGCTAGCTAACACCTTGGAGTCTCAATAAATCCATAGTTTGGCGTTTTTGTGACATTTAATGAAAACTCCAGTTCCAATAATGTAAAACTGAAACACAGAAGATACAAATACAAATGACTCATACAGTATGCCGAAAAATATCCACACTACATATTGAGTTTGCGATAAGCTCTGTGCTAACTGCAAACCCATAAAACAACAAGCTAGCTTAGCTGACTAAACAAATGTCACTTCCAATATAAAACCATAAAGAACAAAGAATCATCAAAAACATGCTGAAATTAGTTTTATAACACTTAAATATAAAGAAAATTACTTAGACAAATCTTGTCCAAGGCACACGCACTCAGACATCGATTGAAAACATGTGCTCAGCAGCTTCTCTAAAACCAACTGAACTGAAAAAGCCCTTTTTTTCTTTCTAACAATTACTGAAAACAACCAATAGGTGGCAGTCAGTCACCACATAGCAGCTCCATACTTTAAAACACAGCATTCTTAAATGTAGGCAGCACACACACTGTCATTGTACCGAGTCACCTGGGCAAGAGAGCCCTAAAATGGCGGACTCTCCCATATATGGACTGGTGTGATGATGGCACCAGCCGGCTGCGTCATCATGCCCCTCCCTGCTGTTAACCTCTTCACTGCAGGGTGATCTGAAGAAGGCTGTCCACAGATGCCCTCACAATCTGACAGATTTGGAACGTTTTTGCAAAGAAGAGTGGGCAAATATTACCACATCAAGATGTGCCACGTTGATAGACTCCTACTCAAAAAGATTGAAGTGCTGTAATAAAAGCCAAAGGTGCTGTAACAAAGTATGAGTTTAAGGGTATGCATGTTTACGCAACCAGGTCATTGTAAGTTATTTATTTTTCCCCTTAAAAGATTTAAGTTTGTTTATCAATTGGATTGTCCAGGGTTGTACAACCCCTGTACAACACTGGGTTGTACAAAAAGTTTTGAAATGATTTATCTTGGTCTTGTGGGCTATATTAATCATATATTCCATAACCTACATATGTTGAAGCATGTGGGAATGTTTGGTGATTACATATGTAAGGCGACTTCACACCTCTGAAAGGACAAAGACTCTCAACCGCCAGTGAAGAACAAAGACGTTCCCAGACACTGCGGTGGAGACCGGAGGAGCTACCCTCACCCCCCAGGGCGAAGAGAGGAAGTACCAAGACAATGGGGGGATTAAGATAATGAGGGATGTCATCCTTTGATATGCATGTCTTTTGTTATGTGCAAGTATAAAGTCAGAGAGCCGGAGGTATTCGGTCTCTTTTTCCTTCTGCTGCTTCTGCACTTAGATGAGACTTGTTAGGAGAGCTCATAATAAACTTTGGTTTATATATCATACCACCTCGTTCTTTCAAGCCCTTCTACACTGGTGAGATGAGATGAGATTGAGATTCAACTTTATTGTCATTACACATGTATGAATACAAGGTAACAAAACGTGACTTGGCATTTGGGCACGCTCTGCAGAGCGCATCCAAGGCCGGGGCAGCCGCTAGGCGCCAGTCATAAAGAAGAAAGGAAAAAAAAAGAAAAGAGAGGATATGACACAATAGGCGAGAGAAAAAAAAACATGTTTTATCAAACTGACGCTTAATGAGTAAGCGAAATTTTGATTGCAGGCAAAAAAACCCTCAATGCATATTTAGCAGACATTTAGTTGACAAATCACACGCAGAAGGAGAGCAGTGTGTGTATATCGTATGCATGTAGTGTTGTATGCATTGTATAGTGTAAATGTAACAGTTGTTAGTGAGCAGCAGAGGGTGCCTACTGGCAGTGGATAGATGTTATAATCATGTGACTTATAAACAAGTCCAGAGACCAGAGTCTCTCTCTCTCTCTCTCTCTCTCTCTCTTGCTTGCAGAAGGCACATGGGCATTGTCCTCGGGGGTCCAATCCGCTGACGACAAACAACTGATTGTTGATTGTTTGGGTAGACATGAGCCGATCCTTCCACTTATCTCAGTCAGGAGGAATGTAAACACGGGGCAAACAAGGTCAAATCAAATCAAATCAGCACAGTGCACTCAGAGAATAGAATTTGTCCTCATCCCTGTAGTTCTGTGCTTTCATTATATAAGATAAGATAAGATAAGATAAGCCTTTATTAGTCCCACAACGGGGAAATTCCAGGATTGCAACAGCACAGGGATAGCAACACTCAGAGCAACAATCAGAAGGCAAGAAAAAAAAACAAGCAAGCAAGAGCAGCTAATAAACATATGTACGTATTACTATAAAATATATATATATACACACACACACAGACACACAGTGCAGAGCATTGTAGCTGGATGGAATAATATATGAATATATGAACACACAGTGCAGAGCATTGTAGCTAGATGGAATAAATATGTAAATATATAAACACCCACAGTACGGAGCATTGCAGCTAGGTGGAATAAATATGCAAGTATATAAACACACACAGTGCGGAGCAATGTAGCTAGATGGAATAACATGTAGATATATAAATATATAAACACCCACAGTACGGAGCATTGCAGCTAGACGGAACAAATATGCAAATATATAAACACACACAGTGCAGAGCATTGCCGCTAGATGGAATGAAACAGCATAACCGTCTACCCAGCTATCCTGCATGGTATGATTATGTGCCCATACACACTCTCACCCTCCATAGCGACCGGCATGCTCCTAGTTGTATGCCGGAGAGGACCACTGTGTAAGTCTATTGCATCTTCTGCATTCAAAAAACTATTAGTTTGTTACGTCTTTTTGCTATCTCTGCGAGCAGCCCTGCTTAGGTTGTACAGTCTGACAGCCGTTGGTAGGAAGGACCTACGAAACCTCTCGGTTGTGCACCTGGGATGATGTAGTCTGCTGCTAAATGAGCTCCTCAGTGCATTCAGTATGTCCTGCATAGGGTGGAACTCGGACTCCAGCAGAGATGACAGTTTAGCCACCGTCCTTCTCTCTCCTATCTCCTCCATCGGATCAAGGCGCTGCCCCAGGACAGAGCTAGCTTTCTTAATCAGTTTGTTCAGTCTCTTCCTATCGGCTGCAGTAATGCCACTGCCCCAGCAGACCACTCCAAAAGTGATGGCTGATGCCACCACCGTGTCATAGAATGACTTCAGCAGCGCCCCTTGTACACCAAAAGACCTGAGTCTCCTCAGCAGGAACAGCCTGCGCTGTCCCTTCTTGTAGAGTGCATCAGTATTGTGTGACCAGTCTAGTTTATTGTTCAGATGAATACCCAGGTACTTATAGGATGTCACCATCTCGATGTCTGTTCCCTGTATATTTACTGGTACTGTGAGGGGCTGCCCATGCCTGCGGCAGTCCACCACCAGCTCCTTAGTTTTCCTCGCGTTGATCTGGAGGCAGTTCCGATGGCACCAGTCCACGAAGTCCTGGATAAGCCCTCTGTACTCAGCTTCATCTCCATTGGAGATGAGGCCAACGATCGCAGAGTCATCAGAGAACTTCTGTAGATGGCAGTGTGTTGTGTTGTGTGAGAAGTCCGCAGTATAAAGAGTGAACAGGAAGGGAGCCAGCATATGCAGGCTTAAACTGTTTTTCCATAGAGAGCACAGGGCTTCAGATGTATTCCTTCACTGAATCACTGTCATTCAGTTCACCATTGCCGCTACTCGTGCCCTCCCCAACTGGTCGAATTTGATGAAGGAGCTTGCTGGGTCCGCTTGAACAGCTCTCTCACTTTCCTTCAATTTCTGATGCATCAGGGAACTCCACAGCCAAAAATAGAAGTCCTGAGATCATAACCAATAATGTTTCCATAGACGCATGAATTCCAATGTCCTTGAGTCTCCTCGTAGGTTCCAATTCTTGGGCTCCCCCTTGGCCCAATTCTTGTTGAAAAAAATAGTGACAATAGCACATTTAAGCCGCTTCCAAATCCATAATTTCCGTTTAGATTAAGATTCAGCAGAAGAAGAGCGACTAAACACAGACAAAAACACAACATTGCAAAAGCTGGGAATAGATCAGGAAGGCAGGGGAGGAGGGAAGAAAAATGTGACTGCTCTCTCTCAAGGCAAGATGGAAAAAAAAAAAAAAAGTATGGACCTGAGGCGTTCCCCCGAGATCGACTCATCTGTGGTGACCCAGGCAGACGCCAGCGCCCACGCAGACAGGGGAACAGATGGACGACTTTCCCCCCCGGCAGAAGGGATTGAGAGGGCTCAACCGAGCACCAGCGCCGCTGAGAGAGCCGAAGCAAGGCACTCTCATCCTGCGGACACATCAGTGACGGTCTACATGAATGCCGTCGCTGTCAAGCTGCCGGACTTCTGGCAGGAAGACCCCGCCTCGTGGTTTCAACAAGCTGAAGCCCAGTTTACACTGGCGGGCATCACGGCTGACGATACGAAATTCTATCATATCGTCTCCAAACTCGACGCCGCCACTTCGAGGTGTGTGCGGAGCATGATCCGGCGGCCACCGGCCCAAGACAAATATGAAACACTGAAAGCAACCATCGTGGCAAATTACGTCCCCTCAGCTGAAGAGAGAGCCGAGAAGATCCTGGTGGTCTACGGCCACAGAGGGTGCAAACCTAAAGCCCTCATGGAGGATTTGCTGCAGCTTAAAGAAGAGGACAATGACAACTTCCTCTTCCGATTCATATTCCTCAGCACACTGCCGCCACACATGAGAGGGACACTCGCCAACATGAGATGCAGCACCCAGCAAGACTTCCGCGTGCTCGCCAACGAAGCTCAACGGCTCGTCAACGCCTGCAAGGAGCAGACACCCACAGCAGCATCCGCAGACCTCAACGCTGATGCCCAGAACCACGAAGAGCCACAACCCACCGAGCAGATCCAGCCCGCGGTGACAGCGACACGGCCAAAACGTAACAGACAGAGCGACGTCTGTTATTACCACCACCGCTTCGCCGAGAAGGCCCGCAAATGCGTTCCCCCCTGCAAATTTACGATTTCGGGAAACGCCAAAGCCGAGAGCCGTTAACAGCAGCGGTTCTCGGCGAGAAGAGTAAGCTGTTATATGTGACGGATGGACACACTGGCAAGCAGTTCCTTATTGACACAGGAGCTCAGCTAAGTTTCGTCATGCCCTCCCAAGCAGATCGAGCCATGGGCACCCGGGGCAACGGAGCGGTGGCAGCCAACGGCTCCAACATTGACACTTTCGGCGAAAAGAGCCTGCACCGCCACATCCACGGCCGCAACTACAGATGGACATTTGTTGTAGCGGCGGTGAGTTTTAACTTGTTAGGCGCAGATTTTTTGTGTGCACATGGGTTATTAGTGGATCTAGCGATTAGACGCTTGGTTAATGCACTGTCCTTTGCTTCTATTCCCTGCTCAGCCCGAGTTTCTCCACCACCTGTGCAGGCTAGCGTCACCACGGCAGGAGGTAAGTTTGAGCAACTCCTCACCCAATTTCCAGCACTCACAATTCCCAAATTCTCAGCCACTGTGGCTAAACACGGGGTTGAACACTTTATTCCCACAACGGGCCCACCCGTATTTGCCAAAGCTCGCCGCTTAGACATGGCCAAGCTCAACATAGCTCGGGACGAGTTTACTACCCTTGAAAAATTAGGCATTGTTAGACGCTCGAAGAGCCCTTGGGCCTCACCACTTCACATGGTTCCGAAATCCGACGGTTCTTGGAGACCGTGCAGAGATTACCGCAGATTAAACAATGCGACAGCGCATGACCGCTACCCAATTCCTCACATTCAGGATTTTTCACTACATCTGGCGGGTGCGCGCATTTTTTCAAAAATAGACCTGGTCCGCGGTTATCATCAAGTCCCAGTTCGAGCAGAGGACATTCCTAAAACAGCTGTAATAACCCCTTTCGGCCTTTTTGAATTTCTGCGAATGCCTTTCGGCCTCAAAGGCGCTGCTCAAACTTTTCAGTGGATGATGGACGCGGTATTACGCGACCTTCCTTTTGTTTTCGTCTACCTCGACGACATGCTGGTAGCCAGCTCGTCTGAGGAAGAACACGAGCAGCACCTCACTACGGTTTTTCAGAGACTAGAAGAGCACGGGTTAATAATCAATCCAGCCAAATGCAAATTCGGCGTGTCACAAATTGATTTTTTAGGACACAAAGTCTCTCCGAAAGGGGCAGTTCCACTTCCAGACAAAGTTCACGCGATAAAAAGTTTCCCACGGCCACAAACGGTCAAATCGCTGCAAGAATTTTTGGGAATGGTTAATTTTTACAACTGTTTCCTCCCCCACGCAGCTCAGCTCATGCAGCCCCTATATGACGCACTCAGAAAAAAGAAAGCTTCCAACGCGGTCGAATAGACCCCGGAGCGCGAACACGCCTTCGCGGAAGTAAAGAGCGCTCTAGCTAACGCCACATTGTTAGTTCACCCCTATCCCTCGGCCCGCATTGCGCTAACCACAGACGCTTCGGACCTAGCTATAGGGGCAGTTGTAGAACAACATGTCAGCGGGATCTGGCAACCTTTAGCATTCTTCAGCAAATCGCTAAACCAAACTGAGCGTAAGTACAGCACTTTTGACAGGGAGCTGCTAGCGCTTCATTTATCCATCCGCCACTTCCAGTTCTGGTTGGAAGGGCGGAGTTTCACGGCTTTTGTGGACCACAAACCGCTCACCTTTGCTATGGCTAAAATTTCAGAACCATGGTCAGGCAGGCAACAAAGACAGCTGGCTGTGATTTCAGAGTTCACCACAGACATTCGACATGTGGCAGGCAAACTTAACGTAGTAGCAGACTGCCTCTCTCGTGCTGTGACATCACCAGAGCGCGAGGAGACAGATTATACTACCTCAGCCGCAGAACTCTTCACTAACGCGGACACATACACAGCACCTATCCATGCAGGGATAGATTATGCAGCCATGGCAGAGGAACAAAGCAGTGACGCGGACGTGCGCGCACTCCTGTCTGGACCAACAGGGTTAAGGCTGGAGGAAAAGGGTTTACGCGACGGCGTGCCCCCCCCTAATATGCGATATTTCAACCGGCCGACCTCGCCCGTTAGTCCCAGTCACATGGCGCCGCCGTATTTTCGACTCAATTCACTCTTTTCTGCTTCTGCCCTTCAGAGAGAACAGACGCCTTTTTCTTTGCTCCCTTTTACCCTCCTTCCCTCCCTAACTGAGAATCCCAGCTTGCTGTCTTGTCTGCGTCGCTGTCTTCTGGCTGAATCTTGAACCAAACGAAAAGAATGGATTTGGTGAGCGTCTTTAATAAGATTAACAACATTTTATATAAATTCGGGCCAGGGGGAGCCCCTATGGAGAGACCCATGGATTGGAATGCATGTGTCTGCATGATTCGACTGAGGATGTGGAGACATCTACCTGGTTTGGCTAGGATCACAGGATTTTCTGCTGATTGGCTCTGGAGTTTTTCCTGGTGTATCGAAAAATTAACTGGAAGAGCTAAGTAAAAGCGGTCCCGGCATAGCTGCTTCTCAACAATTCGACTAGACGGGGGAGTGCACTAACTATCGGCAATGATAACATGGAAATTACCACCTGCATGTATTGTAGAGGGATGGACTCTACCGGACATGTTTACCCATGTTCTAGAAGGGAAACATCTGGAGTCGTCTTTGGTGCCTCCAAGGAAAGGATTTAAAGCCTATGTATGGAAATTATGAACACAGGATTGCTGGAGGTGTAAAATTCTATGTTCTGAGTGATCTGTGTCTATCAGACCTTGAATTCGCCCTGTTGTCTATTTTCCTCCTGGTTTAAGACAAAACAGAAGATTGTGCTTCTCTTTCATAAACATACTGGGACTGCATCTGAACTCTCATTGACATGTGACTGGCTCAGGAAATTTCCATCTGCCATGCCTCAAGGACATGCTTCCGAGTTTCAGACACTAAGACATAACATCTCGGCTGGGAGAGATTTTGCTGCCTCCAGTAACTGATAAACACCCACCTGCATTCAACATACACGAACACACTGATTCATAATACTGAATTACACCCATCCATTCACTGATTCTCTCTGACTTTTGGTCTTTTTGGTTTTTTGTGGTTGATTGTTGCTCTGTGCTATTGAGAGCTTTTTTTTCATTGTAATCATAATCTGCTTAAAAATAAGCTGTATTCTGATAACGAAGTTTTTTTTCTCTCCTCCCCCCTTGTGTCGTTCCCTCCCCTCCCCTCCCTTTCTTATCTATCTCTGTTTGATGAGGCGCCTATTATGGCTGCCGTGTCGTTGTGTCGCGCGCATGCGCACCAATGTCAAGTCAAGTTCCGCGTGTGTTTTTTTACATGCTTGGCAATAAAGTTTATTCTGATTCTGATTCTGATTCTGATTCCCTCGCGCACCCAGGTGTGCGCGCCTCGGTTAAAATGGTCGCCGAAAAGTTTGTGTGGCCAGGCCTGCGCAAAAACGTAAAAGAATGGGCAAAAACTTGCATTTCTTGTCAGCGCGCCAAAATACACAAACACACAAAAGCCCCTCTGGAGCCTTTTCCGATCCCAGCTAGAAGGTTCGACCACGTTCATGTCGACCTCGTGGGACCACTACCTTCCTCCCAAGGTTTCACACACCTGTTAACAATGATAGACCGCACCACACGCTGGCCAGAGGCAGTCCCTCTAGCGTCAACTACAGCAGAGGAAGTCGCTTGCGTTTTTTTGACAAACTGGGTGGCACGTTTCGGCGTCCCATCGGACATCACGTCCGATAGAGGACCTCAATTTGTCTCGGAGCTTTGGTCAGCCATGTCCAGAAGCTTAGGGGCAACAATTCATCCCACCACCGCTTATCACCCTCAGGCTAATGGGTTATGCGAGCGTTTTCACAGGTCTTTAAAAGCCGCCCTCAGAGCCTCACTAACGGATACAAATTGGGTAAATAAACTTCCCTGGGTTTTATTGGGGTTGCGTGCTGCGCCTAAAGAGGATCTAGATGCCTCTCCGGCAGAATTAGTTTTTGCACAACCTCTCAGGCTCCCAGGTGAATTTTTACCAGAGAACCCGGAGCCAGGGCATCTTCCAGTCCCAAGGTTTTTAGGCAGCAACGGACCGGACTCTCTCCCCGGTCCAGCTCATCACTCCTTTCCACGGGTTTTTGTCCCTCAAGCTTTAAAGAACGCTGAATTCGTTTTTGTTAGACATGAAGTTTCCGCCCAGCATACGATGGGCCATTCAGAGTGCTGGAACCTGGTGATAAACACTTTGTGCTTGATTTTGGGGATAGAAAAGAAACAGTCAGCATTGACAGACTTAAACCTGCCTTCTTGTTGAAAGACGAGCCTGCACAGTTGGCGAGAGCACCTCGGCGGGGTAGACCCCCCAAGAGAAAAGACTCAGCCCCCCTGCAGGGAACAATTAACCACTCTCCTTCCCACGCTGCAGATTCCTTACAAGAAGGTCCCAGCAGGACACCTGAACGAACCCACAGCAGTTTTGGGAGAAGATTAAAACCCAGACAGCACAGGGACTGATGCCAACTACTCCGCAGTTGTTCACTAATTGTGCTGTAACAGTTTAGGACTGACTTATGATTTTACTATGCTGTTATGATTACCACTGAACTCTCTTAGGAGCATGGCTGCTGGAAAGTTTCTTCTGTAGCAAGAGGTGTAACAGTTAGTATGTCATAGTAATTATCTTAAACTGTGAATTTTTCTATTGTCCTTTCTTAGTCATTTGGGGGGGGGGCTGTGGGCTATATTAATCATATATTCCATAACCTACATATGTTGAAGCATGTGAGAATGTTTGGTGATTACATATGTAAGGCGACTTCACACCTCTGAAAGGACAAAGACTCTCAACCGCCAGTGAAGAACAAAGACGTTCCCAGACACTGCGGTGGAGACCGGAGGAGCTACCCTCACCCCCCAGGGCGAAGAGAGGAAGTACCAAGACAATGGGGGGATTAAGATAATGAGGGATGTCAGCCTTTGATATGCATGTCTTTTGTTATGTGCAAGTATAAAGTCAGAGAGCCGGAGGTGTTAGGTCTCTTTTTCCTTCTGCTGCTTCTGCACTTAGATGAGACCTGTTAGGAGAGCTGATAATAAACTTTGGTTTATATATCATACCGCCTCGTTCTTTCAAGCTCTTCTACAGGTCTCATTTTTTTAAATCACAAAAACCTGGCATTTGAACAGGGGTATGTAGACTTTTTATATTTTCTGAATACAGTGGTTCGGAGGCGATCTCAAGATATCATAATATGTACAGTGGTGTGAAAAAGTGTTTGCCCCCTTCCTGATTTCTCATTTTTTTGTATGTTTATCACAATTAAATGTTTCAGATCATCAAACAAATTTAAATATTCGTCAAAGATAACACAAGTAAACCAAAATACTGTTTTTAAATGAAGGTGTTTATTATTAAGGGTAAAAAAAAATCCAAACCTGCATGGCCCTGTGTGAAAAAGTGATTGCCCCCCTCCGTTAAAACATAAATTAACTGTGGTTTATCACATCTTTAAAAAGCTGAGTTCAATTTCTCTAGCCACACCCAAGCGTGATTACTGCGACAGCTGTTCTCAATCAAGAAATCACTTGAATAGGACCTGCCTCCCAAAGTGAAATAGACCAAAAGATTCTCAAAAGCTAGACATCATGCTGCAATCCAAAGAAATTCAGCAACAAATGAGAAACAAAGTAACTGAGATCTGTCAGTCTGCAAAAGGTTATAAAGCCATTTCTAAAGTTTTGAGACTCTGGCGAGCCACAGTGAAAGCCATTATTTACAAATGGCGAAAACATGGAACAGTGGTGAACCTTCCCAGGAGTGGCCAGCTGACCAAAATTACCCCAAGAGTGCAGCGGCGACCATCCAAGAGGTCACAAAAGACCCCACAACAACATCCAAAGAACTGCAGGCCTCACTTGCCTCAGTTAAGGTCAGTATTCATGACTATACCATAAGAAAGAGACTGGGCAAAAATGGCCTGCATGGCAGAGTTCCAAGATGAAAACCACTGCTGAGCAAAAAGAACATACAGTCATGTAAAAAAATTAGGACACCCCATTAAATATTCAGTTTTTTATTAAGAAATGTTCATATAGCTATTTCTAACCTTGTTTTTGTTTTAATTTGCATTTTTTAACATTTATTTTAGACATTTTAAGTGGGAATGAATGTGGGGCTATCCTAAAAAAGATGGGGGGGGGTCCTAATTTATTCCTCTGTCATGATCAGGCAAGTGTGCCTCCCCCTCCCTTCCTGTTTCTGTGTTCCCGGCTCCAGAGCTCATCAGCGCACCTGCGTGATTACACACCTGCTGCTTCCTGATTAACCAGCATATTTAATGACCAGAGAGTGAAGAACTCTCCGCCGGATCATTGGGTTTGTGCCGCCTCACAACTGCTGTTCCTGTTGTTTGGCAAATTTTTTATTTCCTCAGACTGTCTTACCTTTTGTCCTCTTCTCCTCTCAGGTTTGCTGCCGCCTCCAGCGGTGTGTCTCCAGAGCTGTGTGTGTGTACGCTCACCTGAACCATCCCTCTTCAAAACAATGGCTTCTCCACCCAGGTTCACCAGTCATTCCTCTTCCTTTCCTGCAGTCTCCAGATCCTCTTCACCTTTCCCAAGCTGGAGTTCACTGCCAGGCTCTCTGCCAGTATCGTAAGATCTATTTCCTCAGTTGTCATGTCCCAGTGTGCTATACCCGTCATTAATCATTTCTCTCCTCTCTTTCATCCTAGGTTGCATGTGGCTCCAGCATGCAACTGTTTTACTTGTATATAGTGTGGCGTTTTGGTTGCAGGTTTTCTTAATTGTGGCGTGTGTATTTATTCTTTAAGTTGGCGTGTTTGTATAGGGTTTTGGGTTTTCATTAAAGAGGTGTTAACTTTTCATCTGAGTCTGTGTATTCTTCTGAAGTAAATGGTAAATGGCATTCACTTATATAGCGCTTTTATTCTCATCTCTAGATGACCAAAGCGTTTTGCAGATCCTGCTATCCACCCATTCTCACACACATTCACACACTGATGGAGGCATAGCTGCCAAACATGGCTCTGTCCAGACCCACCAGGAGCAATTGGGGTAAAGTGTCTTGCCCAGGAACACAATGGAAGGATATCTGGAGAGAGCGTGATTGGAACCGCCAGCCATCCTGTTATTGGATGACCTGCTCTACCTCCTGAGCCATTGCCGCCCCCAGTGGTTTGCCAAGTGGTTTGCCCTGCACTTAAGCCTCCTCAAAACACCACATCATGACAGAACAATCCAGCCAGGGTTGAGGCTTAGCGGGTGCTGCCTCAGGAGAACCATCAGCGCTCTCATGTTTGGAAGCCACGGAGCACCAGGCCATGTTTTTGTCTGAGCAGCTCCAAACTATTACTCAGCAATTGGCCGTGGTTACGAAGCATTTGTGTAGGCTTCCTGGTGTGGCTGCTCCCCCTTCTGCACCAGCTGTCCCGGCAGCTCCTGTTTTCCGCAGGACCATTTCCATTCCTGCACCTGCCCCCTACTGGGGGAGGTGGGGGGATGTGAAAGGTTCCTGTTACACTGTCGGATGTATTTCCAGCAAGTAGAGGGGGAATACAGGGATGATTCAGCTAAGATTCAGTTCATGACCCTGTTACTCCGTGACCGGGCACTCAATTGGGCTCAGTCCATCTTGAGTGGTCCGGAGGGGGCCCATTATATTTTTGAACGTTTAGTTCAGGAATTTACTCGGACATTTGATCACACAGAGAGCGAAGGTAACATCGCCTACCAGTTGCTGAGGCTTCGGCAGGGGAGTCGGTCAGTTGCCGACTACTCAGTCGAGTTTCCGGTCGCCGCGGCAGACTCCGAGTGGAATGACACTTCGTTATGTAGCGTCTTCCTCTGTAGTCTGAATACCAACCTCCGTGATGGACTGGCTATCAGTGTGAACCCCTCCTCTTTGGATGAATTGATGATCACACAGGCAGTGGCCCTAGACATCCGGTTACGGGAGTGCAATAGGGAGCAGAGGACCGCTGCTTCCTCGCCTGCTCCATGGCCGGTTCCCCCGCCCCCTCACGCTGCATCCACAATGCCACCTTCGGAACCGATGGTCCTGGCTAGGACTCATCTGACTCCGGAGGAGCGCTGGGAAAAGGTGGGGGCGTGCATATATTGCGGGGCTACTGATCATGCCATCTCTAAATTAAGCCGATTAAGATGGCGGCGCGTGCACAACGCGAGGTTCAGCATCCTATCAGATTCTGGGGACTAGCAGTGTTATTTCTGCTCATTTCGGGTATGTTCGTTCAGAACAGCTCTGCTTTTACATCTTACACCCGAGATGAGCTTTTGAATATTGGATTACAAAGCAACGATAACGACCTTTTTATCAGCAACCTACGTCTGAATCTACGTCTCATCCCGGAGCTCTGGAGAACTCCCGACGCTCGGCAGGCTTCCCGGCCGACCGGAAGTGCTCGCAGGCGGCGTAAAGATCGTAAACAAAGGAGGGGTAAGTGCGGTGGGCTAAGAGCTAAGCTAAAGCTAACACCGCACCGGCTATCGCTACCCAGTATTTTCCTTGCTAATGTACGGTCTCTGGCGAGCAAAATGAGTGAACTACGGCTTCGGATCACCGACAATAAGAGACTTATGAACTGCAATATCATGATTTTTATGGAAACATGGCTTCACAGTGGAATACCCGACAATGCTATCGAGCTAGCCGGCCTACACACGCTCCGGGCAGACAGAGCAGCAGTTGACTCCGGTAAGACAAGAGGGGGGGAGTGTGCATTTATATTAACAAGGCTTGGTGCACGAACTCTGTCACTGTTGAGAGACACTGCTCAGCTAACCTGGAGTTTCTCATGGTTAAATGTAGACCTTTCTATCTGCCACGCGAGTTCACTTGTACCATCATAACAGCCGCTTACATTTCTCCGGATGCTAATGCTAAGCTTGCTATGAAAGAACTGCATGCAGCTATTAGCAAACAACAAACTGCACACCCAGAGGCAGCATTTATTGTGGCGGGTGATTTTAACCACTCTAACCTCAAGACAGTGCTTCCTAAATTCTACCAGCATGTCTCCTGTCACACAAGAGGGGACAAAACATTGGACCATGTTTACACTAATATTGTGGGAGCCTACACAGCAACTCCCCTCCCCCACCTAGGTCAGTCTGATCACTTATCCTTGTTCCTTACCCCCAAATATGTACCGCTCATCAACCGGGTGAAGCCATCAGTGAGGACCATCAAAGTGTGGCCAGAGGGGGTTGACTCTGTACTCCAGGAGAAGTTTAGGAACACAGACTGGAGTATGTTCACCTCTCAGGCTACCTGTGGCTCCCACATAAACATCAACTCTTACACCCACTCAGTCCTGGACCATATCAACACCACTATTGACAGTGTCACCATGGAAAGACAGATCACCACGTACCCAAATCAGAAGCCGTGGATGAACAGAGAAGTGCGGCTTCTGCTAAAAGCACGTAACAATGCCTTTAGATCTGGTGATGCACAGGCCTACAGTTCATCCAGGGCAGATCTGAAGAGGGGCATCAAGAAGGCCAAGCACAGCTACAAGCTGAAGGTGGAGGAACATTTTAGGGACTCTGACCCCCGACGCATGTGGCAGGGCATTCAAGCTATCTCTGATTATAAGCCCAGCAACTCCATACCTATAGCCATGACTGTGCCCTTTCTCAATGAGCTAAATGACTTCTATGCTCGTTTTGACAAGGACAACAACGAAAAGAACATCAATTTCCCACCCTCTAATGACCTCCACCACCTCACACTCACCCACACCGACGTCCGTAACGCACTGAGTCATGTCAACGTACGTAAGGCTGCTGGCCCTGATGGCATTCCTGGGCGTGTGCTGAGGGCATGCGCTGAGCAGCTGGCAGGGGTCTTCACAGACATCTTCAATCTGTCCCTGGCCCAGGCCGTGGTACCAGCGTGCTTCAAGACCACTTCAATAGTACCAGTGCCGAAACATTCAACACCATCGTGCCTAAATGACTATCGCCCTGTGGCACTGACGCCCATAGTCATGAAGTGCTTTGAGCGACTGGTCTTGGCACAGCTCAAAAAAGGCCTGCCCCCTACACTGGACCCTCATCAGTTCGCCTACCGGAGCAACAGGAGTACAGAGGATGCGGTTTCTACAGCGCTGCACTATGTACTCTCACACCTGGATGACAAGAACACCTACGCAAGAATGCTGTTTGTTGACTTCAGCTCAGCATTGAACACAGTTATCCCCTCCAAGTTGCTCACTAAACTTGGGGACCTGGGAATCAGTACCTCCACCTGCAACTGGATCATGGATTTTCTGACCAACAGACCCCAGCATGTTAGGTTAGGCCCCAACCGTTCTTCCGCCATCACACTCAACACTGGTGTACCACAGGGCTGTGTGCTCAGCCCATTCCTCTACTCCCTCTACACCCATGACTGCAGGCCTATGTATGGATCCAATTCCATCATAAAGTTTGCAGATGACACCACGGTGATTGGACTCATCAGGGACAACGACGAGTCAGATTACAGGGCAGAGGTTGAGCACTTGGCTACTTGGTGCGCTGACAATAACCTGCTCCTTAACACCAGCAAAACCAAGGAGCTCATAGTGGACTACAGGAAGGAGAAGGAAGAGACACATGACCTCATCCATATCAATGGCATAGCTGTTGAACGTGTCCCCAGCTTCAAATTCCTGGGGACCCACATCTCGGAGGACCTATCCTGGTCAGTTAACACCACCAGCCTGATCAAGAAGGCCCATCAGCGCCTCTTCTTCTTGAGGACACTGAAGAAGAACTATCTGTCAACTGACATCCTGGGCAACTTCTACCGCTGCGTGATAGAGAGCACCCTGACCAACTGTATCACAGTCTGGTATGGGAGCTGCTCTGTTGCTGACCGCAAGGCGCTGCAGCGGGTGGTGAAAACTGCCCAACGCATCACAGGGACTCCACTTCCAGTTATAGAGGACGTCTACAGGAAAAGATGTCTGCGCCGGGCACGCAGCATTCTTAGGGACTCCAACCATCCTGCTCATGGACTGTTCCAGCTTCTCCCCTCCAGAAGACGTTTCAGAAGCCTTCGGACTAGAACCAGCAGGTTTAGGAACAGTTTCTTTCCAACAGCTGTCACGTTATTGAACTTAGTTCCCCGCTGACTCTCTTACCATCATCTCCTACCATCCTCACCTGTACATAACTGCATAACTACATAACTACATCTAACTTATTGCACATCATTTGCACATAACAGTACTCTTAACTTTCTGCACTGCTGCATATATTTGCATATATTTGCTTAAATTGCACATACTGTTAATTACCGTATATACTGCACTGCTGTCCTTTTCACTTCTGATTGGATGCTAAACTGTGTTTCGTTACCTTGTATTCATACATGTGTAATGACAATAAAGTTGAATCTAATCTAATCTAATCTAAATGCCCAATTCGGCTAAAAGAACATGCCCGTCAGTAACCGTGGGGGGTCTGGCAGGAGGTTCTTCTATAAATCCCCCCCAGCTGTTTTACACTTCCGGCTCTTATCCAGTTACTGGGAGGCGAGTGTAAAACCTCCGCTCTGGTGGATTCCGGTGTGGCGCAAAACTTCATTCATCAGGAATTGATTCAAAAGTTTTAGATTCCCACCAGGAACCTTCCAACACCTTTTAATGTCTCCACTTTATTTGGTTGTAGTCGCGCGGCAGTGACCCGGCATACTGAGCCCATTTTGATCATTTTGTCTTGTAACCATCACGAGACAATCCAGTTTTTTGTACTGCCACAATCTTCGAGTTTCATGATTTTGTGATATCGTTAAGGATAAATACCCGTTGCCACTCATTAATTCAGCCTTTGAACTCCTCCAACAGGCGCCAGTATATACTAAGCTCAATCTCCGGCACGCGTATCACTTGGTACGTATCCGCGAGGGGGATGAATGGAAGACGGCGTTTAAAATGCACTTGGGTCATTTTGAATATCTGGTCATGCCTTTTGGCCTGACCAACGCCCCCGCCGTCTTCCAGCGATTAATCAATGATGTCCTCCGGGACATGGTGAACAATTTCATTTTTGTTTACCTAGACGACATTGATTTTTTTTCACACACACTGGGAAACATGTGGTCCACGTCCGGACTGTCCTGCAGTGGCTGCTTGAGAATCAGCTTTATGTAATAGCTGAGAAGTGTGAGCTTCCCACCTGTTCCACTTCCTTCTTGGGGTTTACCGGGGGCAGGGGCACATTAAAGGCCGACCTGTTAAAGATTCAGGTGGTAGTAGACTGGCCTACTCCCCAAACCAGGAAGGAGCTTCAACACTTCTGGGTTTTGTCAACTTCTACTGCCGGTTCATCCGTGATTATAGTAAAACCGCTCTGCCCCTTACCCAGCTAACTTCTACCAAGAGCCTATTCAAGCGGTCCGTGGCTGCTGAGCAGGCTTTTGCTACACTTAGAGAAATTTACCACCATGCCTATCTTAGCGCAGGTAGACCCCCAAGCCCAGTTCACAGTTGAGGTGGATGCTTCTGATTAGGGGGTGGGCGCTGTGTTCTTACAGCATTCCGGCTCCAATCAGAAGCTCCACCCGTATGCATTTTTCTCTCGACGGCTGACCCCAGCCAAGAGGAATTATGACGTAGGGAACCATGAACTGCTGGCCATTAAATTGGCACTGGAGGAGTGGAGACACTGGTTGGAGGGAGCTAGTCAGCCGGTGAAGGTCTGGACGGATCACCAAAATTTAGAATATCTTAGATCTGCCAGACGTTTGAATGCCCAGCAGGCTCAGTGGGCCCTGTTTTTTCTTAGGTTCAACCTCTCTATCACATACTGCCCAAGGTCTCGTAACGTTAAACCTGATGCTCTCTCATGCCAGTTTTCCTCCGACTCCTCTGCTGTCCCTCCTGCAGCCGCTGCCTCCCTCCTGGACACTATCCTGCCCTCCTCCTGCATTTTGGGAGCCCTGACTTGGGATATTAAACAGAGGGTCCAGCAGGCCCAGTCAGTGGAACCTGTCCCTGAGGGAGGCCCGTCCAACAGGCTGTATATGCTCTCCCCCCTACGCAGTGATGGTATCCAGTGGGGGCACACAAGTTTTTTTGCCTGTCATCCTGGCATCATCCGCACCATGGAGCTTATTCAGCGTGTGTTTTGGTGGCCTTCCCTCAGGTAGAACGTCAGAGACTATGTTAAGGCCTGCCGCACGTGTTTCCAATAAATCAGACTCTTCAACCCCAACCAGTCTTCTCCATCCACTCCCCATCCCTTCCCGTCCCTGGTCCCATATTGCCATTGACTTTGTCTTGGGTCTCCCTCCATCTCAAGGTAACACTCATTTTCACTATTACTGATTGCTTCTCCATGGCCGTTCACTTGGTTCCCTTTCCTGATCTCCCTTCTGCTGCCGAGATGGCCAATCTCCTGTCCATCCACATCATCTGGTTACACAGTATCCCCATAGACATTGTCTCTGATCGAGGACCACACTTTACTTCACAGGTGTGGAGAGCCTTTTGTCAATCCTTGAGCACCTCCGTCAGCCTCACGTCTGGATACCATCCCCAGAGTAACAGTTAGGCTGAGCGTTCAAACCAGTCCTTGGAGGCCACCCTGAGGTGTGTAGCATCCTGCAACCCATTAACCTGGAGCCTCCCACCTGACCTGGGTGGAGTATGCACTTATCTCTGCCGTCTCCTCCACTACGGGACTGACACCATTCGAAGCCACCATGGGGTACACACCACCGCTTCTACCAATGATGGAAAGGGAGATCGCAGTTCCTTCAGTGGAGGCCCATGCACGTTGCTGTCGCTGCCATTGGAGGTCCACTCGGGCTGCTCTTCAGTGATCGTCCGAGCGGAATCGTCTGTATACCAACTGTAGGTGTGCAGCAGCGCCAAAATACTCCGTGGGCAAGAAGGTCTGGTTATTCACTGACAGGGTACCGGTGAAGTCGGATTCTCGGAAGCTGTTCCCACACTTTCCGGGTTCATTCCTGATCTCCTGCATCATCAACAACGTCACTGTCCGGCTGAAGTTGCCCCCATCTCTCCGCATTCATCCTACTTTCCACGTTTCACAAATGAAAGCTCTCTCTGTCAGCCCCTTGTCCCCGCCTCCAGACCGCCCTCCACCTCCCTGGACCATCAATGGACATACCACCGATACCATCCAGTGGATTCTGGACGTGCACTGTCGAGGCCGGGGTCTGCAGTATTTGGTGCACTGGAAGGGTTATGGTGCAGAGGAGAGATCATGGATTCCTCAATCCTACTTCCATGACAAGACTATTGTTTGGGCGTTCCACCTTGCCCTTCCACAGAAGACCGGGGGGTTGCCAGGAGGCACCCCTTGGGGGGCGGGGGGGGCACTGTCATGATCAGGTGAGCGTGCCTCCCCTGTCCCTTCCTGTTTCTGTGTTCCCAGCTCCAGAGTTCATCAGCACACCTGTGTGATTACACACCTGCTGCTTCCTGATTCACCAATGTATTTAAGGGCCAGAATGTGAAGAGCTCTCCGCTGGATTGTTGGCTTTGTGCTGCCTCACAACTGCTGTACTTGTTGTTTGGCAAATTTGTTATTTCCTCAAGTTGTTTTACCTTTTGTCTTCTCCTCTTCTCAGGTTTGCTGCCGCCTCCAGTGGTGCGTCTCCAGAGCTGTGTGTGTACGCTCGCCTGAACTATCCCTCTTCAAAACAACGGCTTCTCCACCCAGGTTCACTAGTCATTCCTCTTCCTTCCCTGCAGTCTCCAGATCCTCTTCACCTTTCCCAAGCTGGAGTTCACTGCCGGGCTCTCTGCCAGTATTGTAAGATCCATTTCTTCAGTTGTCATGTCCCAGTGTGCCATACTCGTCATTAATCAGGACTCCACTCTCCTCTCTGCAGAGCATCTACCACCGCAAAGTCCAAAAGTGAGCTGACGCCATCTTCCGGGACCCCACCCACCCTCATCACAGACTGTTCGCACTTCTACCCTCAGGCTGGAGGTACAGAAGTGTGAAATGCCGGACAACCAGACTGAAAAACTCCTTCTTTCCCACTGCCATCAGACTCATGAACAGACAACAACTCCCAAAACTCTGTAACACAGCTTTACATATAGGAACTCACACACGGCTGCTAAATTTGAGCACTGCTCACCTGTACAGTAGATATACTGTAGGTCTAATGTCCATATCATCTCTGCTGCTACTTATCAATAATTTGTACATAAGTCTATGCCATCTCAGGTTCACATCAGGTTGCACACTGCTCATTTGCACACTGTACATAGGTTCATGTCATCTCAGGTTCACATCATCTCCGATATCAATATACCACTATCACTTTAGTCATCCAGTGACTTTCATTTTCATTCCTCTACTGCCTAACTGCGTGTTGGTGTATGTGTCTTAGCATCCATCAGTACTAGGACTGAGTTACTGTGTTAGTGTGTCATGACCTATTAGAATTGTTGTTTCTGTACCTTTAACTTGGCATTTGTTCAGAGAGCAAAGTAAGAATTTCATTGCTCAGGAAATGTAGCATTTCTTAACTGTGCACATGATAATAAAGCCTTTGAATCTTGAATCTTGAATCATTTTTTCCGGTTCCGGCTCTGCCGGACCGGCGGCGCCACACGAGTCGGCTGCCTGTTGCAACAGCCTTTTTTTTATCTTCCTTCTTCTTTCTACACCTTTCACTCTGTATATATATCACGGACGCACGGATCGCCCCGGGGGTCTCCCGGGTCGGCGGACGGAGCCACGGTTTGCAGCGGGAGACGTTACAGCGGGGAGGAGCTAGTGCTAGCTAGCACTTGGCCGCCGCCCGGTGCTAATGGGAAACTCGACATACCGGGAGCTGTAGCGAAAACGAAGCAGGTGCCGGGCTGGAGTTTAGGCGGCGTGAAAGAAATATAAGACAGAATAATAAAGAGCGATGGCAAGAACCAAGCAGACCGCCCGTAAAATCTACTGGAGGAAGAAGCCCCCCAGGAGACAGCTAGCCACCAGGGCTGCTCGGAGAGGCGCTCTGGCCACCGGCAGAGTGAAGAGGCCTCGCCGTCACAGGTCCGTGGCTCTGAGAGAGATCCGTCGCTACCAGAAATCCACGGAGCTGCTCATCCGTAAGCTGCCCGTCCAGCACCTGGTGAGGGAGATCGCTCAGGACTTCAAGACCGTCCTGCGTTTCCTGAGTTTCGCCGTCATGGCTCTGCAGGAGACCAGCGAGACCCACCTGGTGGTCTCTTCTTCGCTAAGGGGGTCACCATCATGCCCAAAGACTTCCAGCTGGCCCGCCGCATCCGCGGAGAGAGAGCTTAGACTTTCTGCTGCACATCCACCAGCCATAATGCTCTGCACTGTGTGTCTATATATATACATTTATAGTAATATGGACATATGTTTGCTAGATGTTGTTTTTTCTTGCCTTCTGATTGTTGCTCTGAGTGTTGCTGTCCCTGTGCTGTTGCAATCCTGGAATTTCCCCATTGTGGGACTAATAAAGGCTTATCTTATCTTATTTCTCTCCTCTCTTTCCTCCTAGGCCACATGTGGCTCCAGCGTGCAACTGTTTTCCTTGTATGTAGTGTGGCATTTTGGTTGTGGGTTTTCTTAATTGTGGTGTGTGTATTTATTCTCTAAGTTAGCGTGTTTGTATAGGGCAGGGGTCCCCAAACTTTTTCCTGTGAGGGCTACATAACTTTTGCCTTCTCTGATGGGGGCCGGAGTCAGTTTGTAACAGAAAAAGTGTGACGATCGCAGGGGTACCTAAACGTAAACATGTATTGTTTTCCAGAAAGCCACACATAACCAAATATTAATAACCCTTTCCGGGATCTTCACAGGAAAAAAGTCAGAAAATAAATAATAACACTATTAATGAAATAAATAACACTATTTATGAAATAAATAATAACCAAATAACCCTCTCTGGGTTCTTCACAGGAAAAAAGTCCATGGAACATTAACTTCCTGTTGTGCCGTGTGTTCTGCCCTCAGTAGTGTGTGTTTTATAGAGTTGAGAAATAGTTCATAATAAATGTCATAATCTATTTGTAATAATTCATGGTAGAAAATAGTCATTGTGTGCTAAAAATAATTTCTGTATAGTTAATAGTAATTTGCTTGTACTTTATATTGAAAGCGCAGCCAGTTGCCGCTATGGTTTATGGGTAGGAGAAGCGGACATTGTTGAGAGAAGGAAAAAAAGGCAGACGAGCATTAGCCTGCCCGGGAATTTCTGAAACGTTCCTCCTGTGTGTTAAACCCTTTTCCTACACCTTCGAAAGCAATGGCTGTAAGTCCAGTAGTGTTATGTTGGTTTTATAAGTTTTGTTAAATGTGAATTTAGGATCGTTTTTAGAGTGTGATTTGTTTCCAGAAATTAGTCTTATCCCAGGGCCCCGCTAGCTTGTTAAGTGTATTGTGTTGTCTGTTGTTCCAGGAATTAGTCTTACCCCAGGGGCCCGCTAGTTTAATTATATGTATTTATTTTTCTGTTTTTATTTCTTTTCAGTTTCACTCGGGCTTTTCAATGAGCTTCGAGCCACAGTTGTAAGGTACTGTAAGCTGTCTGAGACTGAATAAAGTGAGCAGGACACTCGGTTTCCTGGCACGTGAAAAACGAGTTTGGCTTGCTGTTGATCTGCGTTAAACATACTCAGTGTATATAACACGTAGTGATAACAGTACAGTGAAAAGCCAGGTCAGCAGTTGGTGAAGATAAGGTCCACGACACAGCGAGGGACGACACTCAAGAGTGAAAAGCCAGGTCAGCACTTGGTGAAGATAAGGTCCACGACACAGCGAGGGACGACACTCAAGAGTGAAAAGCCACGTCAACAGTTGATGAAGATAAGGTCCACGACACAGCGAGGGACGTCACTCAAGAGTAAAAAGCCAGGTCAGCAGTTGGTGAAGTTAGGATTCACGACACAGCGATGGACGACTCTCAAGAGAAGAGGGCAGAAGAAAAGGCGAACTCTGAAGCCAAATCATCACACAACGCTAGCTCCAGCTCCAAACGTTCTAGCGCCAAGTTGTCCTCAAAGTCCAACGTAATGGAAGCAGCCATCATGGCACGAGCCTCCGCTGAAGCTGCGAATGCTAGGGCCTTGTACAGTAAGAAACAACTAGAAATTAAAAAGCAACAAGCAAAACTAGAACAAGAACAAGCCAAGCAACAAGCAGAGCTAGAACAAGCAAAGCTAGAACAAGCAAAGCTAGAACTGGATCTAGAGATGCTGGAGATAGAGAAGGAAACAGCGGCCGCCACAGCAAAAGCAGAAGTTCTAGAAGCTGCTGCAGATGCCGAGCCAGACGAAGGAGAGAGTGTAAGGAGCGCAATTCCATTACAAGTTGTCAGACAGAGAACTATGGAGTATGTGCACCACCAAATCCAGCTAAAGTCACAGGCGCGACCAGCTGAAGAAGAAACACCTCAAGTCGAACCTGCACAAAGGGCGCAATCATTCACTCCGAGGAGATCCGAACAAACTCTCTCTCCACCAGCTTTCAAGAAAATGTACGTAAAAAATGAATCCATCGACATACCAAGAGACTATGTCAGGCCAAACAGCTATCACGCTTCCCACAATGGTGACCCACCTATGGCAGACTTTGCTAGGTTCCTCGCACGTAGAGAGCTAATCACAACCGGACTCTTTAAGTTTGACGACACCCCCGAAAACTTTAGAGCATGGCAGTCGTCATTCATAAATGTAATTGAAGACGTTGGTCTCACATATAGCCAGGAGTTAGCTCTCCTAGTCAAGTGGCTTGGTAAAGAGTCCTCAGAGCACGTCAAAAGAATCAGAGCTGTCTATGCCACTAACCCCAAAGCTGCTCTCCAATTGTCATGGGACAGGTTAGAAGAGTGTTATGCTACGCCAGAAGTAGTAGAAAACGCCTTGTTCAAAAAATTAGATAACTTCCCTCGCCTTACAGAGACAATGTAAAACTCAGGGAACTTGGAGATTTACTCTTAGAGCTGCGGGTCGCTAAAGATGAAGCTTATCTCCCAGGCCTCGCCTACCTCGACACACCCCGTGGGGTTAAGCCCATAGTTGAAAGGTTGCCTCCAAATTTACAAGATAAATGGCTGCACACGGGCTCAAAATACAAACGAGAATATGATGTAACCTTCCCTCCCTTCTCATATTTTGTAGAGTTTGTCCAAGACGAGGCTAAAGCAAGAAATGGCCCAAGTTTTGCGGCATGCAGCAGCCAACCCTTCAGCAAAGTTGAGAGACCACCATTCAAACAAACTAGCTACAGAACGCCTCTAACTGTAAACAAAACAGAGGTCGACTCAACTGATCCCGCTAGTACTAAAGAGGACGATTTAACACGCTACTGTCCAGTCCATAAGAAAATGCATCCTCTAGCCAAATGTAGAGCTTTTCAGAATAAACCGCTACAAGAGAGGCAAAGCATACTCAAAGAACACAAACGATGTTTTCGCTGCTGCTCTCCCACGCACGCAATAAAGGACTGTGTCACGAAACTCAAGTGCGAGGAGTGCCAAAGTGAAAGACATTGCTCTGCCATGCATCCTGATTCAAGTCAACAACCCCAGCCAGAAAACACAACTGAACCAGAGCCTTAGCCCCGAGACAACACACCACCTGAGGTAACGTCACGGTGCACTGAGATCTGCGGTGAAGGTAACCCCCCACGTTCTTGCTCAAAGTTATGTCTAGTTCAAGAACCTAGTTAAGATGTATGCAATCCTTGATGATCAGAGTAATAAATCGCTGGCCCGTCCTGAATTCTTCGAGCTGTTTGAGATCAAAGGTAGCCCTCTGACATACCTCATGAGAACATGTGCTGGTTTAACTGAAAAGCTTGGCAGGGAAGCAGTGAGGTTCCAAATCGAGCCAGTAGGTGGAGGCCCATGCTTAGACCTCCCTCCTCTCCTTGAATGCGACGAGATAAAGTTCAGTAGGGGTGAAATACCTACGCCCCAAGTCGCTCTTGCTCACGCCCACTTAAAACACCTCGCTCCTCTCATCCCCAAGTACGACCCAGATGCTCAGATGGCAATTTTACTGGGCAGAGACATCCTACGAGTCCACAAGGTAAGGCAACATGTCAACGGACCCCACAATGCTCCCTTTGCTCAACGCCTGGACCTAGGCTGGGTAATTGTGGGAGAGGTGTGCCTTAACACTCATAAGCCAACTGTCAATGTTTATAAAACGTACATGCTCTCCAACGGACACCCATCCTTCTTCACTCCTTGTCCTAACAGCATCTATATCAAAGAGAAACCATGCTACGGCGGGGAGCACAAGGACGGCCTCCCCAAACGCAGCTCAAAACCCAATGCAGCGGGAGAAAGGTTTGGGGACAAAGTTTTTGAGTGCACAGAGAACGATAACAAGTGCGCCGCGTCCTTCGAAGATGAGACCTTCATAAAGATAATGGAGAAGGAAGTCCACCAGGATGGAGACAACAACTGGATCGCTCCTCTGCCATTCAAGTGTCCTTGCTTGTCACTCCCAAATAACAGGGACCAAGCATTGTCTAGACTCAGCTCACTAAGACGCAACTTAACAAAAAACCCTCAAATGAAAGAACAGTTCTCAGAGTTTATGGACAAGCTGTTCGAGAACAATCATGCAGAGATCGCTCCACCCATCACCGATAACACTGAATGCTGGTACTTGCCCATTTTCGGGGTATATCATCCCCAGAAGCCCGGTCAGATATGGGCCGTCTTTGATTCAAGTGCCGAGCAATTTGGTGTGTCACTCAACTCAGTACTGTTAACAGGTCCAGATCTTAATAATACCCTCCTCGGTGTGCTGATTCGGTTTAGGAAGGAGCTCATCGCAGTCACTGCTGACATCCAGCAAATGTTTTATGGGTTCTTAGTCAGACCAGACCATAGAGACTATTTGAGGTTCCTGTGGCACAAGGAAAACGACTTGTCAAAAGAGGTGCAGGAGTACCGCATGTGGGTGCACGTTTTTGGAAACAGCCCATCGCCAGCGGTAGCTATCTATTGCCTACACCGGGCTATCCAGAAAGGTGAGCCAAAGTTTTGAGCAGACACAAGACACTTTGTTGAGAGACACTTTTATGTAGATGACGGGTTGATTTCGCTTCCCACTGAATCTGCAGCCATAGACGTGCTCAAGCGCACATGTGCATCCTTGGCCGAGTCCAATCTCAAGCTCCACAAAATTGCCTCGAATAGTGTCTCAGTTATGCAAGCCTTCAAGCCAGAAGACCTGGCCACCGGTATCAAAGACTTGAGTTTCGGCGATGACACTCTACCAGCTCAGAGAAGTCTAGGCCTGTGCTGGGACATAAACACTGACTCGTTCACATTCAAGGTTGCTGTCGATGACAAACCCTACACCCGCCGTGGGGTTCTGTCAATAATTAACAGCATCTTCGACCCCTTGGGACTAGCGTCACCAGTGACGATCAAAGGCAGACTCTTGTTACGTGAACTGTCGAATGGTGTCCAAAGTTGGGATGCTCCCCTCCCCCAGGACAAAATAGACACATGGGAAACATGGAAAATGTCCCTCCAAGATCTTAGCAGTCTAAAAGTGCCACGCTGCTATGTATCAGCTTCCCTCTCTAAGTCCACCTACACCGAACTGTGTATCTTCTCCGACGCTTCAAGCTGGGCTATTGCGGCAGTAGCATACTTGAAGATAGTCAATGCAGAAGGACAATGCGAAGTCGGATTTGTGCTTGGAAAAGTAAAACTTTCACCACAACCAGAGCCCACGATACCTCGCCTTGAACTTTGTGGGGCAGTTCTAGCGGTTGAGATGGCGGAGCTCATTCTGGACGAACTTGATCACAAACCAAATGCTGTCAAATTCTACTGTGATAGCAAGGTGGTTCTTGGGTACATCTGCAACGATTCGAAGCGCTTCTATGTTTATGTGCATAACCGCGTTCATCGTATATGTCAGTCCACATCCCCTGAACAGTGGCACTACGTCACATCAGAGCAAAACCCAGCTGATCTAGCCACCAGGTCAATACCTGCATCACAGCTCATGGACACTATGTGGTTTAAGGGACCAGACTTCCTTTACAAACTACCTGAATCCGGGACACCCAAATCCTTTGAGTTGATCGAGCCTGAAGTAGACTCTGAAATCAGAAAAGTCGCTCCCTTTTCTACTCACATTCAGAAGAATGGGCTCTCACCAGAATGCTTTCAGCGCTTTTCAAGTTGGAACTCATTGGTACGTGCCATTGCATTCCTAATTCACCAAGCTCGTTCTCACTCATCAAGCAACCTGTCAGATCATTCATGCAGGGGCTGGCATCGATGTAGCAAGCCACGCACTCCAGAGGAGCTGGATGCTGCCAGTAACCTCATCCTCCAGTCTGTTCAAAAAGACGCCTTTCCCGACGAGTATGCTGCTCTCCATGCCAACCAAACCGTCCACAGTTCAAGTCCCATCGTAGCTCTTGATCCCTATATGAATGAAAGCCTCATCAAGGTTGGAGGTCGCCTCAAACATGCTTCATTGAACACAGCATCCAAGAATCCAACCATTCTCCCAAACAAGCATCACGTAACTCAACTGCTTGTCCGTCACTATCATGCCAAAGTTGTGCATCAAGGAAGGCAGTTCACAGAAAGCGCAATCAGGCAAGCCGGACTGTGGATTGTAGGTTGCAAAAGACTGGTCTCGTCCATTATCCACCATTGTGCAACGTGCAGGAGACTCAGGGGAAAACTAGAGACTCAGAAAATGACAGATCTCCCACCTGAGAGACTCAAAACATGCCCTCCATTTTCATATGTTGGGTTGGTAGAAAAAGTAGTTAAAAAGAAGTAGTGGCATTAATAATGCCAGGCGGGGAGTGTTCTGCCCTCAGTAGTGTGTGTTTTATAGAGTTGAAAAATAGTTCATAATAAATGTCATAATCTATTTGTAATAATTCATGGTAGAAAATAATCATTGTGTGCTAAAAATAATTTCTGTATAGTTAATAGTAATTTGCTTGTACTTTATATTGAAAGTGCAGCCAGTTGCCGCTATGGTTTATGGGTAGGAGAAGCGGACATTGTTGAGAGAAGGAAAAAAAGGCAGACGAGCATTAACCTGCCCGCAGATTTCTGAAACGTTCCTCCTGTGTGTTAAACCCTTTTCCTACACCTTCGAAAGCAATGGCTGTAAGTCCAATAGTGTTATGTTGGTTTTATAAGTTTTGTTAAATGTGAATTTAGGATCGTTTTTAGAGTGTGATTTGTTTCCAGAAATTAGTCTTATCCCAGGGCCCCGCTAGCTTGTTAAGTGTAATGTGTTCTCTGTTGTTCCAGGAATTAGTCTTACCCCAGGGGCCCGCTAGCTTAATTATATGTATTTATTTTTCTGTTTTTATTTCTTTTCAGTTTCACTCGGGCTTTTCAACGAGCTTCGAGCCACAGTTGTAAGGTACTGTAAGCTGTCTAAGGAGACTGAATAAAGTGAGCAGGACGCTCGGTTTCCTGGCTCGTGAAAAACGAGTTTGGCTTGCTGTTGATCTGCGTTAAACATACTCAGTGTATATAACACGTAGTGATAAGAGTACACCGTGCACAATCTTAACAGGTAACATCTCAGCAGAATACATTTGTATGCCAAGCTCAGCTGAACCAGTCATCCGTTCGGGCCAGCTTTCGGGTTGCTCAACTGATAGCAAGCAGCGGTAAACCTTTCACTGATGGAGAATTTGTCAAGAAATGTTTGAATGCTGTCGCAGAGGAGGTGTGTCCCAAGAAGAAAGATGTCTTTAATGCCGTGAGTCTGTCGGCGAGTACACTCACCAGCCAAGGCGCGCCCCCGTGTGAATGGCCCCGCGGAGCGGACGGTGTGTGTGAAGTGTGCGGGTGAGTAGAGAGAGAGGCGACCGGAGCAGGTAGCGAACTAGAATTGCTGTTATTAACGGTGCAGTCTGATAATAAAGTCCCCAACTCTTCAGCAAAATGGCCTGTTCTTCGGTGTACCACCATATTGTTGTTAACAACCGTGAGGTTTACTCGGGAGTTAACCCCGGAGGAAAAGCTGCCTCCGGTCCTGGAGAAGACAGATCTCCCCTGTGTCCCCCAACCACGGTTAGGAGACCAAAGCAGGAAAGGTTAACACTAGGATTTTTTTTTTTTTTTCTGAAGTGGGGGGGGGGGGGGTTCAGATAGGGGCACAGACTGCAGAAGGGTGCTATAGAATGTCACGTTCTATGCGTGTATTAGTCTCGATCGCGTGGCCAGACTACAAAAAAAATCATAATGCGTCTCTGGTATTGTTCAGGGGGCCGGGCCAAATGTGGAGGCAGGCCGTAGTTTGGGGACCACTGGTAGGGTTTTGGGTTTTCATTAACGTGGTGTTAACTTTTCATATGAGTCTACGTATTCTTCTGAAGCGGTTTGCCCTGCACTTAAGCCTCCTCAAAACACCAAATTATGACATCCTCACTATTTGTTTAGAATAAAATTTTACAGATAATTTGAAAAAAGTCTTTAATACATTTTTAATTGTTTAGTTGTATTACATGAATCTCCCAGTATTTTTAACATTGATATTAAATATCCTTATGTCCAAATATATTAAAAAAAAACACACACACACACACGGGCTTATACAGGGTGTCCTAATTTTTTCACATGACTATGAAGGCTTGTCTCATCTTTGCCAGAAAACATCTTGATGATCCCCAAGACTTTTGGGAAAGTACTCTGTGGACTGACAAGACAAAAGTTGAACCTTTTAGACGGTGTGTGTCCCACTACATCTGGCGTAAAAGTAACACAGCATTTCAGAAAAGGAACGTCATACCAACAGTAAAATATGGTGGTGGTAGTGTGATGGTCTGTGGCTGTTTTGCTGCTTCAGGACCTGGAAGACTTGCTGTGGTAAATGGAACCATGAATTCTGCTGTCTACCAAAAAATCCTGAAGGAGAATGTCTGGCCATCTGTTCGTGACCTCAAGCTGAAGCGCACTTAGGTTCTGCAGCAGGACAATGATCCAAAACACACCAGCAAGTCTACCTCTGAATGGCTTAAGAAAAACAAAATGAAGACTATGGAGTGGCCTAATCAAAGTTCTGACCTGAATCCAACTGAGATGCTGTGACATGACCTTAAAAAGGTGGTTCATGCTCAAAAACCCTCCAATGTGGCTGAATTACAATTCTGCAAAGACGAATGGGCAAAATTCCTCCACAGCGCTGTAAAAGGGCCATGTAGGTTTGGATGTTTTTCCCTTTAATAATAAACACCTTCATTTAAAAACTGCATTTTGTGTTTACTTGTGTTATCTTTGTCTAATATTTAATTTTTTTTTTGATGATCTGAAACATCTAAGTGTGACAAACATACAAAAAAAATGAGAAATCAGGAAGGGGGCAAACACTTTCACACCACTGTATATATATTAGTGGTGGACTGTGTATTTTACAACTAGGCCTTCAATGGTGATCTACCCGATTTACGTGCCATTCATGCCAAGCACCATAAAAATGGCCTATAGGGCCATCCACACAAAGCATCTTAAAGATAACTTTAACTATAAAATTATAGTTTTAAAAATCTTTACCTTTTCATTGTAGAGCTCCATTTCCCTGCGCATTTGTTCGTTGAGCTGCAGATCAACTCTTGTTTCCCCAAAGGTTTAAAAGTACTGTTGCTTGTCCAGCTGGCGGCTGTGCTTTGGTGCCTCGTTGCTGCCTTGGTTAAGGCCCTGTCACATCTAGATGATTTAGGTAGTGTTTGCAAAACATGAAAAATTTGGAGAATACGGTGGCGTACGTGGAATCAGTTATGACTAAGTTTTGTCTAAGTTAAGAGCATGCTGAAGAATCTGGAGCATGTTGGTATACGGCATTGTTCGCCGAGTTCCTCTGAAAATTAATTTTCAGCATGCTGAAAATTTTCCGACGTATTCAGTGCATGACTGATACGTCCCGTATTCATGGAGCAAATGGCATATTTGCAGCATTGGTTCACAGGAAAAACCTGTACAGAGCTCTCTACCTGCAGCAGCACGCACACACACACACACACACACACACACACACACACACAGAGGGAGCTGTCGAGGTTTCTTACATTTAACTGAAGTCTATACAATCAGCTGTCCAGTGTTGTTCTGATAGATATGCCAAAATGTCAGAACACCGGAGGAGGAGGATCCAATCAGCTGATCGCCTGAAGTGCAGACCACAGCTGTTTACTTGGCTGTTGGCTGCGCCTCCCAACAAAAGCACAATGTATTATCTTGGTTTTATTTTTTTTTTCACTTTATTGAAAATAAACTTTTTTTTGTCAGTGGCGTAGTGGTTAGTACTGTGGCAGCACAACAACTCACCCTTGGCCGGGAGATCCTGGGTTCGATCCCAGCCCCCGACCAACAGTGATCTGTGTGGAGTTTGCATGTTCTCCCCGTGTCTGCGTGGGTTTACTCCAGGATTTCTCCGGTTTCCTCCCACATGCCAAAAACATGCAAGTTAGGTTAATTGGCATCAAAACTGGGGATTCAAAATTGTCCTTAGGTATGACTGTGAGAGTGAATGGTTGTCTGTCTCTCTGTGTTGGCCCTGCGATGGACTGGTGATCTGTCCAGGGTGTACCCTGCCTCTCGCCCAAAGATGCTGGGATAAGCTCCAGCCCCCCTGCGACCCGAAAAGGATTAAGCGGAAGAAGATGAATGAATGAATGTTATCAGTCTGCGTGCCTTCGAGCCAGGTTGTGACAACTGTTATCTGATGTTCCTGACGTGTCACATCAGCTGTTTTAGGTGCGACTGACCTAACAGATTTGACAGTTCGGTCACGTCCCCCGCCGTGGTCTCTGGAGGGGAGAATCATCTCGGCTGAACAGAGATGATCTCTCCCACACCTTGAATTCATGGATTGGGAGGCAACAGCAGTTTGGCATGACTGTGCTATGCAGAAGTCACACTATTGTTGCGCATAAGTTGTGAATGTCGGCAACATGCTAAACATTAGTTGGTTTAAGTTACTATTAGTTAATTATATGTCCAAGTCATTATGGATATGCAATGCATATGGCCAAAAGTGAAAATTTTGGCGTATCTCAGCGTTTCAGACCAGTTTTTATGTTTGGTGAATACTGCCTAAATCATCATGGTGTGACAGACAGCTCAAGTTTGGAAGCCCTATCTTGCTCCAAGTATCTTCTCAATCAGTTGCAAACAACAGGCATTTCCAGCAAGATAATTTGCAGCACTGCTCGGAGCCTGTAATCCAAGGATACCGCTTGTTGCTAATATGGAAGTGACAGACAAATCCTTTCCCCAGCTGAGACGGGCCTGCTAGCTTTTTAGCAATGACCAGCTTTTCTTGAAAAGTCCGTGTGGAAAATTGATTTTTTTAAAATGTCAGCGACCAAATCATTTTCCTCTCCCCTGTCAGCCATTGTGGTGGAAAACCAGGTATTTAAACAGATACAGTATACTGTAGCTGCTTAAGCAAGTCCTTGCACTGATGTTTTGCTAGCTAGGATCCTCTGCATTGTGGGTGGAGGAGTCTAACCATCCAATAAAAAGACATGAAAATCCCAACGTTCTTGGATGCCTTCTATGCGTACCCCTGGATGTACAGAAGACATCTGATTGGTTAAAGCAACAGGATAAGTTTAACAGTTAATTTAACCTACAGACCCGCACTGTTACTTCCCGAAGGCCCAAGGCAGATTTGCTTGACCCTGGCAACACCGATGGCTGAAATATGATTCAACAAAAAAATTCTAATATGCATTACACTACTGGAAGGAGTGTAACCAAGAGAAAAGGTACAAAATGAAGAGAATAGACTATTGGGAATAATGTAATACATCCTCATGGAACAAATATAAGAATGTAGGTTGTAAATGTAATTCTGATAGTGTTTAGGCCAGCAGAGAAGGCTTTGCTGGCCCTGAGGGTCCACCACTGATATACAGTCATGTGAAAAAATTAGGATACCCTGTTTAAGCCTGTGTGTGTGTGTGTTTTTTTTAACATATTTGGACATTTGGATTTTTAATATCAATGTTAAAAATACTGGGGGATTAATGTAATGCAACAAAACAATTAAAAATGAATTAAAGACTTTTCATATTTTCTGTGAAATGTAATTCTAAACAAACAGTGAGAAATAAATTAGGATACCCCCCATCTTTTTTAGGACACCCCCACATTCATTCCCACTTAAAATGACTAAAATGTTAAAAAATGCAAATAAAAACAAAAACAAGGTTAGACATAGATATGTGAACATTTATTAATAAAGAACTCAATATTTAATGGGACGTCCTAATTTTTTCACATGACTGTATATACAGTATCTCACAAAAGTGAGTACACCCCTCACATTTTTGTAAATATTTTATTATATCTTTTCATGGGACAACACTGAAGATATGACACTTTGATACAATGTAAAGTAGTCAGTGTACAGCTTGTATAACAGTGTAAATTTGCTGTCCCCTCAAAATAACTCAACACACAGCCGTTAATGTCTAAACCGCTGGCAACAAAAGTGAGTACACCCTTGAGTGAAAATGTCCAAATTGTGCCCAATTAGCCACCCCCTCCCCCGTGTCATGTGACTCATTAGTGTTACAAGGTCTCAGGTGTGAATGGGTAGCAGGCGTGTTAAATTTGGTGTTATCACTCTTACATTCTCATACTGGTCACTGGAAGTTCAACCTGGCACCTATGGCAAAGAACTCTCTGAGGATGTGAAAAAAAGAATTGTTGCTCTACATAAAGATGGCCCTAGGCTATAAGAAGATTGCCAACACCCTGAAACTGAGCTGCAGCATGGTGGCCAAGACCATACAGCGGTTTAACAGGACAGGTTCCACTCAAAACAGGCCTCACCATGGAAAGAAACTGAGTGCACATGGTAAGCGTCATCTTCAGAGGTTGTCTTTTGAAAATAGATGTATGAGTGCTGCCAACATTGCTGCAGAGGTTGAAGGGAAGGGGCGGGTCAGCCTGTCAGTGCTCAGACCATATGCCACGCACTGCATCAAATTGGTCTGCATGGCTGTCATTCCAGAAGGAAACCACTTTTAAAGATGATGCACAAGAAAGCCCGCAAAGAGTTTGCTGAAGACAAGCAGACTAAGGACATGGCTCTGCTACCGCCTTACGATGGACCATTTAGAGTGCTAGAAACAGGTGATAAGCATTTTTTGCTAGATTAGGGGGGCAGAAAGGAGATGATTGGTATAGACAGACTCAAACCTGCTTTTGTGATGGCTGACAAAACTGTGCAGTTGGCGAGGGCCCCGCAACGGGGTAGACCCCCTAGGGAGCATTCCCCAGTACACTCACAGAGATTGACTAACAGTTTTAATCCCCAGACAGCAGCTCCACAGCAGGAGGATGCCGCGGAAGAGGTTAAGCCCGCCTGCAGCAGATACGGCAGACGGTTGAGACCAAGACAGCATGTGGACTGATGTGTGGCGATTTTATTATGACATGCAATCTGTGTTTGTTTGTTCCATCTTAGACGTTTGGGGGGGGGTTATATGTGGTGCACATATATAGTTTCACGGGCTCACATGTATATGACTGTTCATATTCTCTCATGTATATTTCTGTGTGCTTATTTTGGCTTCACGTCTGAAGAGGAACAAAAGGTCTGGACCTCCTGGGGATAAGAGGAGGACGAGAGAGTTGGCCTTTTGATATGCAAAGAGATGGACATGAATGATTTCATGACCACCCAGGTTTGGGTGGAAGAGAGAGGAATTGCAGGGGGGATGCATTGTGTTTGGGATTTAAAGACGATGGGATTTTGTACTTTGATGTCAGGGGTATAAGACTGGCAGATGTTGGGTTTTTTTCCCTTCTTCTGCTTTTGAATGTTGGAGAGTGTGTTGAGAATAAAATGGAACCTGAGAAATAACTCTGCCTCATCCTTTCCACACTATCTCCACTATATATATATATATATATACAGTATATATACATACACTACCGTTCAAAAGTTTGGGGTCACCCAGACAATTTTGTGTTTTCCATGAAAAGTCACACTTTTATTTACCACCATGAGTTGTAAAATGAATAGAAAATATAGTCAAGACATTGACAAGGTTAGAAATAAGGATTTGTATTTGAAATAATAATTTTTTCCTTCAAACTTTTCTTTCGTCAACGAATCCTCCATTTGCAGCAATTACAGCATTGCAGACCTAACATGATTGCACAAGGGTTTTCTAATCATCCATTAGCCTTCTGACGCAATGAGCAAACACATTGTACCATTAGAACACTGGAGTGATAGTTGCTGGAAATGGGCCTCTATACACCTATGTAGATATTGCACCAGAAACCAGACATTTGCAGTTAGAATAGTCATTTACCACATTAGCAATGTATAGAGTGTATTTCTGATTAGTTTAAAGTTATCTTCATTGAAAAAAAGTGCTTTTCTTTCAAAAATAAGGAAATTTCTAAGTGACCCCAAACTTTTGAACGGTAGTGTGTGTATATACAGTATATATATATATATATATATATATATATATATATATATATATATATATATATATATATATATATATATATATATGTATATATACAGTATATAATCATGTATTGTGATAAAACCCTAATGCCTTAGGTTGCTGCTAAAAATATACTTCAAGAGTCTTTTCTATTGGAAACTAGAGAAATCATCAGGGTTGTGGCTTATATTAATCATATATTCCATACCTACATATGTATAGACATATTAGAATGTTTAGTGATTACATATGTGGAATGACCTCACGCCTCAGAACAGGACAAGAGGTCTCAACCGCCAGTGAGGATCAAAGAACAGACGGAGTCGCAGCGGTGGAGACCGGATCGATCTCCCTGACCACCCAGGGTCAGGTGGAGGAGACGGAGGACAATGGAGGGGGGATTATGTTAATGCGGGATGTCGGCTTTGATATGCAATGTCTTTTGTTGAGTGTGGGTATAAGTATGAAGGTCTGACTGCGCTCGACCTCTTTTTCTGCTTCTGCACCGAGATGAGACTTGTTAGGGGAGTGAAGCTGATATTAAACTTTGATTTATAAAATCACATCGCTTCATCATTTCAAGCTCCCTACAAGGGTCATGATTAAGGCTGAGACAGGGTGCAATTCATATATCACACAAAGCTGTTAACCCTAACCTAACTTTACTTACTTATCATCACAATCACTAGATCTCACTTTGCCAAATCAGTCTTGTAAAATGACATGTAAAAAGTCACTCTAACACCGTCACGTAACTCAGTTTTTCAATCTTTTGTGAGCCACTTAACCCTTTTTACATTGAAAAAAATCCACAAAAGCCCCAAAATCAAAGTCAATGAAAAATGGAAACACTTGAGTATTTGCTCCAGGTGACACAAGTGTACACCACTTTGTGTCCGTGTGAGTTGGATTTTGTTCAACTCGGGCCAGGAGATCACTTGATGGTTTGGGCGTTGATGTTGGAATGCGTGTGAAAAGGAGACACTTACTGGACAAGTCTCTGGTCAGATGTGTGCTCCTGCAAAGGGGCTTCTTTTCACGCAGACGTGTTTTTTTTTTTTTTTTTCTGGTTGTATCCTCCGCTTACTTGGTGATGGGGTGGCCAACGTTGGGATGCAGTTTCTGGGGGAGGTGGTGAGATTTTTTTCATGTGTATAGTGTCGTGGGCTCAGCAATAGTAAACCTGAGGGTCCTGACATGACTGCTGTAATGAAGCTGCACCCTCTGATTGTGCAGGAGTTCCCAGCTCAGGCTCCACCTCCCCCAAGAGGAGGAGGGATTGTGTTCTTGCTGCCACATGCTGACATGGAGGGGTCACTGCAGGCCTCAGTGCACACTGGCAAGTTGTTTGTGATTTTTGGTTTGAAAAAAAAAAAAAGAACTTAATAAATTGATGTCATTCAGATGTTTCCATGACACTTGAATTTTTCCCTCCCTAAAAATGCCCTATGAGGTGCTGCATTCCAGGAGAGACACATCCTCACAATCTTAATATTTAATCATGATAACACAGTCGCAAATCACATCAGAGGCAATGCAGGTTAGATCATATTGTCTGATCCAATAGCATGCGCCTGTGTTGCTATCAATTACAACTTTGGCACCCAACTAATTTGTCTGAGGGTTGGATTGGTAATTTGATTCTGGGCTCACTCACTTGATTTCCCTCACCCATTAATTTCATTTGCACTTGCCCATCAGCGCCACCAGCACATGTTGAGTCACCAGCATCCCAGAGCTCATCTTAGCCCAGTCTTATTAATACCACCAGTTGTGGCAGGTGCCAGCCTGACACTCAGGCAGCATGCTCTCGTTCCGAGCCTTCACAGCCTGCATCTTTCCTTTCGTGGTTTGGGACCTCTTAACCTGTCCATTCGTCACCTCAGCAGCCGGCTCATGTGTGTGGCTTCTCCCGATTGTGAATCCAAAGCATCATGCCCCATTAGCATCTAGGATCTTTTAAGTAACAGCATTTTAAATCTAGTTTTGTTTTTGGGAAAATTATTCCAATTGCAATCTATATTTTGGGGGGTAAAGTATGTGAGATAGAGGCCAGCAAGACTAAACCACTGTATGATTAAAGGGTAAAATAATAATTTTTATTAATATATTTACTGATGTACAATAACCAACGAGATAAGTAGAAGATAGTGTCACTATTATAATGAGCCTGTTTGAAACATCCAGATAAATTCTAAGAAAAAAAACCAAAACATATTTGGGCTGTAAATTGGGTTTTGAGGAAATTGTGCATGTAATTAACCTTTTCCGACACTGCCGAGATTGTAATCCAGCCCTCATCTTATCTCAGTTGGGTGGAACAAATAAATTATTTAGACACTAGCTAGATGGCTTGTTAATCCAGATTGAAAGACACATATGGGACCGTTTTTAAAAATAAATAATAGAGTGATTTTCCCTGATAGAAAAGAAGCATCAGTGTTAACACAGAAATCTCATTTGTATTGATGAGCCTTCTGAAAACTATAATGGGCATGAGCCTGGTGTTATTAAAATTCTAACAAGGATAAATGGCAGAGACACTGTGGTACCCTCTGGGGGCTCTTCCCCTCACTGTGCAGCACCAGAGTTACAAGGATGTTGTCTGTAGAAACGTATAAAAGAACTGGGCTTTAATATGAGCGCAACTCTGTATTTCATTTTTTCCTAACACATCTTTGAACAAGTGTAATTTGGTTTCGTATGGACTCTGATGGCAGTACAGAGTGACTAATAAAGGGAATGCTTAAACAGTTATGTGGTTTTAGTCATGCATAGCTGCCCATGTCACTTGTCTAGAAGGGCCTCTTTACACAGATGGAGATTGTTGGGTGACCAGTGAGAGATTAATACTTGACCAGATCTCTCAACAATGCCCTAAAGCCTCAAAAAAGCAATTTCTGTGTAAATGTTTGGGAGATTGTTGCATGCTTTTCATGACAAGCTATAGAGATCTTTCAAAGATTTTTGAGAGATCAGAAGAGACCAGGAGAGATCATTGAGGGATCACTGAGAGTTTGTTGGGCAACCAAAGAGGTATACATATTTGAGAGGGTTATAGTGCTCTTCTGCTCCATTTACACAGGGTTGGAGATCGTTGAGAGATCATTGATGATTCAATGATCTCTCAGAGATCGCCAAGATCTCTCAATGATCTTCTAGTGATCTCCATGGTTGCCACAGTTTTGCCTCACTCCAAAACAATCTCTCAACAATCACCAAAGGAAAACAATCGCTCAACAAACTCTCAATCGACTCTCAAGGAGCGCTAATCTATCTCATTGATCTCCCAATGATCTCAGCGATTTTTCAATGAACTCTATTGGTCTTTCAAATTGCCAGCGGTCCCTCACTGATCTCTCAGCCATCCCTACCTTCAGGGTGGAAAAATTTGGCATTCACTGAAAGATCGCTGAGAGAGCTTTGGAAATCAATGAGATTGTTGAGTGCTTATTGAGAGATTATTGAGAGATCATTTGGTGATTGTTGAGAGACTGTTTAGCAATGAGTCAAAACCTTCATAACCATGGAGATCATCTCTGAGAGATCAATGAAAGATCTTGGCGATTGCTGAGAACATTGAAAAGTCTTTTGGAGATCTGGTTATTTTGCCATTACTCAGCAATCTCTCAACGATCTCCACGCCTGTGTAAAGGGAGTATAGGAGAAAGTGTTCTGTCTTTTTTTGAATCTCTGTCATTTTAGAAGTTAGATGACATCTCTGGGCCTTACTGAGGTCAGATGGTCATCAGAAACTATAGTGTACACACTTGTGTTGAAACTCTCTGATACTGACATCGTGTTACAAACTACAAAATAGCATTTCATCACCGTAAGTGTTGATCTTCTTTCAGTTGTCTTAATGATATGAGAGCAAAGCATGATTTTTTTTTTTTTTTGACAGACTCATACAATATCTCCACAAAATCCCCAACTACCCACCCCTCCAGGTAAATCATCAGGTTCCCTTTCATAAATAAGAACGAACCAAAATGCATTTGTGGCGCATAATAAGATGCAGTAATTAATGTCATCGATTCACATCTGTAAGGATACTGACTGGGAGAAATGCGATTACTTTTATCACATTTCAAAACTTGGAGTTAGTTTCAGAGCCCTGTAACTGAGTTAGCGCGCGACTGTGGAGAGAGCAAGAGGGCTGCTCCGGCTCTATGATTGATGAGTGCACACCGAGTAGGCTATTAAAAAAAGCTGCCGCGTATTCCATAGACAATGGCAATAAACATATTCAGGGTGCTGAATTCAAAATGACTTATTTAGGGAAAGAAAATGCAATTTTTGCACCAACCATAACCATAAACCTTGGATTAATGGGGAATGCTGTGTGCACATTTAGATGTGCTGCAGCACAAGGACAGACCCAGGTGAAGACCTTTGTAGTTAGACTACAAATTTTACTTATAGATATAAACCAGACAGACAACAGGATAATAATAATAATAATAGTAATAATAATAATAATCATAATCATAATCATAATAATAAACATTGATTGTCCATGTTTACAAGAACTTATTTGACTTTCTGGTAGAGTGACATTTAGGTATTTGGTGTCTGTCATAAACTGAAGGTTGGTGGAGCACTGACTGCTGCTGCACTACTTTTCGTCCCCCACCCTCCTCCATATGAGAATTCAGTGCTGCTAAGATAGTGAGTTGTTTCGTACATGCACCGTGACAATATTGATTGTGTGTTGCACATGCACAGTAATAACCATTTTTGTACTATACAGGTGCATCCCAATAAATTAGAATGTTATTGAAAAGTTGATTTATTTAACTATTTCAATTTTAAAAAAAATTCATATAGAGTCATTAGACACAGAATGATACTGTATATTTCAAGTGTTTATTTCTTTTAATTTCGATGGTTATGACTTACAGCCCATGAAAACCCCAAATTTAGTTTCTCAAAAAATTTGAATATTACATAAAATTAATTAAAAATAATCCATTTTTAATAGAAATATTGGCCAACTAAAAAGTATGTCCATGTAAACACTCAATACTTGGTCTGGGCTCCTTTTACATGAATTACTGCATCAATGCGCTGTGGATATGCGTATGGATATGCATATGGGCTGCACGGTGGCGCAGTGGTTTAGCACTGTGGCAGCACAGTTTACCCTCGGCCGGGGGATCGCTGGGATCGTGAGATCGTGGGTTCGATCCCAGCCCCCGACCAACAGTGAGCTGTGTGGAGTTTGCATGTTCTCCCCGTGTTGCGTGGGTTTACTCCGGGATTTCTCCGGTTTCCTCCCGCATACCAAAAAACATGTAGGTTTAGGGCGCTCGCGCACGCAGCGACCGGCAGCTGGTGGCTTGTCACCAGACTGCAAACCAAATCTACCTACAGGTACAAATAAGTAACAAACAAAAAAAAAAAAAAAAAAAAAAAAAAAAAAAAAAAAATGCGGCGTGATATGGAGGCAATCAGCCTGTGGCACTGCTGAGATTGTATGCAGGCCCAGGTTGCTTTGATAGCAGCCTTCAGCTGGTCTACATTGTTGGGTCTGGTGTCTCTCATCTTCCTCTTGACAATACTCCATAGTTTCTCTATGGGCTTTAGGTCAGGAGAGTTTGCTGGCCAATCAAGCACAGTGATACCATGGTCATTAAACCAGGTTTTGGTACTTTTGGCAGTGTGGGCAGGTGTCAAGTCCTGCTGGAAAATGAAATCAGCATCTCCATAAAGCTTATCAGCAGAGGGAAGACTGAAGTGCTCTAAAATTTCCTGGTAAGTAGGTGCACTGACTTTGGAGTTGATAAAACACAGTGGACCAACACCAGTAGACGATACGGCTCCCCAAATGATCAGTGACTATTGAAACTTCACACTGGATCTCAAGCAATTTGGATTCTGTGCCTCTCCACTCCACCAGATTCTGGGACCCTGATTTCCAAATGACAGGACTTGGCACCTGATTTGCGAAAGACAGAAGTTATGAAATTCTGCAAACTGTTAACAACTGTTTTTGTGTCTCCTCCTGCTGATTTTGAGCAAAAATCCTTTTACTCCAATTAATACATCTATTTACAGTATCTCACAAAAGTGAGTACATCTCTCACATTTTTGTAAATATTTTATTATGTCTTTTCATGGGACAATACTAAAGATATGACACTTTGACACAATGTAAAACAGTCAGTGTACAGCTTGTATAACAGTGTAAATTTGCTGTCCCCTCAAAATAACGCAACACACAGCCATTAATGTCTAAACCGCTGGCAACAAAAGTGAATACACCCCTAAGTGAAAATACCCAAATTGTGCCCAATTAGCTGTTTTCCTTCCCCAGTGTCATGTGACTCATTAGTGTTACAAGGTCTCAGGTGTGAATGGGGAGCAGGCGTGTTAAATTTGGTGCTATCACGCTCACGCTCTCTCATACTGGTCACTGGAAGTTCAACATGGCACCTCAGGGCAAAGAACTCTCTGAGGATATGAAAAAAAGAATTGTTGCTCTACATAAAGATGGCCTAGGCTATAAGACTGCCAACACCCTGAAAATGAGCTGCAGCATGGTGGCCAAGACCATACAGTGGTTTAACAGGACAGGTTCCACTCAGAACAGGCCTCGCCATGGTCGACTAAAGAAGTTGAGTACACGTGCTAAGCGACATATTCAGAGGTTGTCTTTTGAAAATAGACGTATGAGTGCTGCCAACATTGCTGCATGGGTTGAAGGGGTGGGGGGGTCAGCCTGTCAGTGTTCAGACCATATGCTGCACACTGCATCAAATTGGTCTGCATGGCTGTCATCCCAGAAGGAAGCTCCTTTTAAAGGTGACGCACAAGAAAGCCCGCAAAGAGTTTGCTGAAGACAAGCATTGATTAAGGACATGGATTACTGGAACCATGTCCTGTGGTTTGATGAGACCAAGATAAACTTATTTGGTTCAGATGGTGTCAAGTGTGTGTGGCGGCAACCAGGTGAGGAGTACAAAGACAAGTGTGCCTTGCCTACAGTCAAGCATGATGGTGGGAGTGTCATAGTTTGGAGTTGCATGAGTGCTGACGGCACTGGCGAGTTACAATTCATTGAGGGAACCATGAATGCCAACATGTACTGTGACATTCTGAAACAGAGCATGATCCCCTCCCTTTGGAAACTGGGCCGTAGGGCAGTATTCCAACATGATAACCACCCCAAACACAACTCAAAGATGACCACTGCCTTGCTAAAGAAGCTGAGGGTAAATGTGATGGACTGGCCAAGCATGTCTCCAGACCTAAACCCTATTAAGCATCTGTGGGGCATCCTCAAACGGAAGGTGGAGGAGCGCAAGGTCTCTAACATCCACCAGCTCCGTGATGTTGTCATGGAGGAGAGAAGAGGATTCCAGTGGCAACCTGTGAAGCTCTAGTGAACTCCATGCCCAAGAGAGTAAAGGCAGTGCTGGAAAATCTGGGCACAATTTGGACATTTTCACTTAGGAGGTGTACTCACTTCTTGCCAGTGGTTTAGACATTAATGACTGTGTGTTGAGTTATTTTGAGGGGACAGCAAATTTACACTGTTATACCAGCTGTACACTACTTTACATTGCATCAAAGTGTCATATCTTCAGCGTTGTCCTATGAAAAGAAGTAATAGAATATTTACAAAAATGTGAGGGGTGTACTCGCTTTTGTGAGATACTGGAAATGTTGCTTTGGTTTTAAAAACAGACTTGTTTAGGTTTATTTAGTTGGAAAATCTAGCGCTTACTATGCCCAATTAATTTTTCTTTTGTTTGTCATTTTTTATTGGTATTCTGTTAATTTTATTTATTTATTTTGGGAACCTCTGACTTTACAAATTAAGCACCATGTAAAACCAACAGGTTTAATGGTCCTTATTTTCTAAATCATATCACTTACTATTGTAATTGGATGAAGCTTTATAGGTACAGAAATACAGGCAAAAATATATCATAGGAAATAATTTCCTAAAAAGACTCCAAACTACTCTCTTCAAAAACAAGTAAGCAAGCAAACAAATTTAAAAAAAAATGCAGTGGTGCAGCCTGCAAAATAGCTCAGGTTTAGCAAGCTGAGGAAGAGATAATAACCTCTTATTCAAAAAGAAAAATCATTGGATTGATCGAGCAGAGCAGGTGATTAGCAAAAATGTAGATGCTATGCAAAATAAGGGAGCTGCTGTGCGGGGAGAGGAAGAGACAGAGAAACCCAGATTGTTATAAATGGTTAATTTATAAATGTGGTGTTCATGGTGATATCTCCTGAGATGACAGAGTGCTCACAGCTGCAAATTGTGGTAGATGAGAGTTTAATAACAAAGTAATGAGTGTTGGTTTTTTTTTAGCTCAATAGGATAATGTGCAGCTCACACACAGTGGACAAAAAGCAACTCATTGTATGAGATTCTTTGTGTGCATTTTTAATTTGGGAGCCATGTTACTTCAGCAGTTGCAGGGACTCACTTACTGTACATGGGCACATATGACTGGAAGTGTGCAAGCCTGTGCTCAGATGCTGGGTACAGGTGCTCCTGTATTCAGAGTATCTCCTTGGGCTTTAAAGCTTTGACAGAAAACCAGACAAGGCTTTTCCCTGCGCACACTGCCCCTCCCTGCTGTGAAAATATTACCAGAGCTTCCCCGGGGAGAAGCAGAGGGGAAACGTGATCTGGAAGAGAGGGGCGAATCCACCACAACAACAGCTGTTTCCAAATCACAACAACCTGGGGAAGGGTTGTGGGTTATATTTTATGGGTGGAGAGGGACCACGGATGTTCATTTATTTATCTCCACAGTCAGCACTGAGATGTGTGTGTGCATGTGTGAGATTGTGACAAGTTATCTCATAGCTTACTTTTTTTACTTTTACTTTTACAAGAACAAGCCCGAGGTCACCAGTCATTCTGTAGCACTCTGAGACCACTGCTGAAGCCGGTGTGCACAAATGATGAATATGTAAAAATTATCAATTGCGTCCAAATGTTATAACAAATGGATGAAACACAGAAAATCTTATTGAGCTGGTATGTTGCCATTTACTTTCCTCTTCACTTGCTTTCATAGATGCCACTTCTGCAAGCATACAATTATGTTGAGAGCAATTTCATATTTCAAGTATGCAAATATCGACAGCATGCAGGTCATATACGGAGAACATATACGCTGCAGCTCAGTCATCCTGTTTTGCCGTGTTTTGCAAGCTTACTATTTGAATTCCAAATTGTATTCTATGTGCATTTGAACACACAGACTGAAAGTCTAATGGTTCTTAAAAACACACTGCTCTGGTGGGGCAAATGGTTTAGCAGAGCTGAATACAAACATAACCAGTAGCAGGTGAAGCAGCCCAGTCTTTGGCAGTGACCTTGGACATGTGTTGGAGTCTGACTTCTTTGAGAGGTGTTTTTAATTAATCGAGTTAGCTCTGTTCTATACTGTATATAAATAAAGTATAAAGTAAAGTATACAAATATATGCTGGATGCACAATATTATATATTTTGCTGATAACAATAAGCCGATGTTTTGAAAATAATTTTATAATAGCAATTGCTAATGCCAATATCAATTGGCATTAGCCAATTGGTATTGGCAATATTTGGTAATATTTTTCCCACCTATTTGCATCTCCTGTCATGACCTGAGCATGGGGACGTTGCCCACGCTCTAAGTTCATTTTGATGTCATTATTTGCCTTATTGTCTTTTGTGCTCCTTTGTGATTGTCCTCTGTGCTCCCCGGTCCTCAATCTGTCATGTTGTCCCCATCGGCAAGCCAGTTGATGGCCTGCATGTGCTGGACAAGTGCTTCACGGTGCTGTTCAAGCTGCTGTTCATGGAGCCGCACCTCGTCACCATGCATTTGGGCAAACACATTGACAAGATCCATTGTGGAGTGGCTCCTTTTCCTCTTGCCTAGATGAAAGACAGAAATGGATGGTGGTTAGCTAAAGTAAGTTCAAAACATATTTTAGGGAAATACACTTGTGAAAGCCAGTGGTGGGATGTGACAAAAATGCTTCGTTGTTGTATTTAAGCACAATTGTCGTCTTGCTGTGCCTCAGTAGAAAAGATTTTGCTGGCACCAGGTTATGTTTAAAATAATTTGTTTTTATTTTGGCCTCAGAAATCTGAATGAGTTAATACAGTCAGCTGACCTGAATCATTTCAGTGAACCACGTTGACTGCAAGTACATTCGAAAGTGAGTTCATGTGCTACATCAGTTTTTCAAAAACAAGAATTATATCAGTACTTCCTCCACCACAGCTAAAAATGGGACCAGGTTGTGGACCCCTGACAAGTGAGCACCCCAGGATCCACTCTGTATATGGACAAGTACATTTTCAATCCAGGGATGTATGGTTGAAAAGAAACAGCACGACAACACTGTTCCAACACTGTTTTGGGAAAATCCACAGAATAGGTATGTGGGTCTATTATGAGGCTTTAGGAAATTATGTGAATCACTTTATACATCACTGGTTTGAAAATGCACTTCTATATGTTGAGATTTTGGATCCTGGGGTCCTCTTGGATGGTGCTGTGGCACAGTTGTTAGCACTGCGGCAGTACAGCAACTCACCCTTGGCCATGGGATCTGTTAGAAAAATATCCGATTCTTTGATCGAAAGATCCAAGAACAAGCCAGAGATTCCTTCAATTTAAAGATGTTATTCACTTCCGGCACCACACGATTCGGCTGCCTTTTGCAACAGCGGCTCAATTCTGAGTCTTTTTTTTTTTTCCCTTCCTCTCTCTTTTTGATCCGGTTTTTCACTCCATTTATATCACGGACACACAGATCATCCCAAATGTCTCCTGAGCCGGTGGACGGAGCCACTGTTTATAGCAGGAGACAGTACAGCAGGGAAGAGCTGCTAGCACTCAACTGCCACCCGGTGCTAACGGAAAAACTCGACATACCGGGAGAACTGAGGCGAAAATGCCGTGGTTGCTGGGCTGGAGTAAGGCGGAAGACAAAAAATATAAGGTACAGACCCTCCTTTCCATCCATTGTCATGGGGAATGTATGGTCGTTACTGGGAAAGGTAGATGAGCTAGCGGCTATCTCCCGCTATGATAGCATATACCGGGAATGCTCTCTCCTTTTGTTTACCGAGACATGGCTATCTGAACTAGCAGCAGATGCTAACATTGAGCTGGAGGGTTTCCACGCGATACGGGCAGACCGAACACCAGACAGTGGCAAAGCAAGGGGCGGTGGAGTGATAATGTATGTTAACAACAACTGGTGCAGACCGGGACATATCACTGTTAAACAACGACACTGCAGCAAAGACATTGAGTTGCTAGCTGTTAGCATGCGGTCTACATATCTCCCGAGGGAATACTCACACGTGATCTGCATTGTTGTTTATGCAAATCCGACAGCAAACGCTGGGACAGCGTGTGACGTCATCCATTCAGTAACCGGCAGGCTGCAGACAGAACACTCAGATGCTCTTCTCCTCATCTCAGGTGATTTCAACCATGTTTCACTGTCTCCCATTCTACCCACATTTACCCAGTATGTCACATGCCACACTAGAGACAATAAAACACTGGACTTATTCTACGCAAACACTAAGGAGGCGTACACCTCATTACAACTCCCCCCACTCGGGAGATCGGATCACAACTTGGTTCATCTCCGGCCGGTGTACAAACCCCTAGTGCACAGACAACCTCCGGCCATGCGCACAGTGAAGTTATGGTCTGAGGAGGCAATGGACACTCTAAAGGGCTGTTTTGAAACCACCGCCTGGGAGCAGCTCTGCGATCCACATGGTGAGGACATCGATGGCCTCACTCACACCATCACGGACTACCTCAGCTTCTGTGTGGACAACACCGTTCCCACCAAGACCATACGGTGTTGCTCAAACAACAAACCCTGGATCAACCCTGAGATAAAAACACTTCTGAGAGAGAAGAAGAGGATCTTCAGGTCGGGGAACAGGGAGATGCTGAAGTCCGTACAGAGGGAGCTGAGGAGAAAGATCAGAGAAGGCAAGGACAGCTTCAGGAAGAAGATGGAGGACAAGCTGCAACAGAGCGACATCAGCGGGGTCTGGAGAAACCTTAAAACCATCTCTGGGCTCCAGAATACCTCCCTCCAGGCCACGGGGGGCAGGGAGTGGGCGAACAATCTGAATCTGTTTTTCAATAGGTTTGACCAACCGCCCTCCCCCCTGACTGCACAACAACCACTGCTGCCTCTAAAGACATCAAGTCCTGCTGCCCACTCCCCACTCCACCAACTCCCCCCCACTCCCAACACACAGCCCCCCAACCTGACCCTGACTAAGACCCAGGTGAGGACGGAGCTGAGGAAGAGCGAGGAAGGCGTCGGGACCGGACGGCATCATCGCAAAGCTCCTCAAGTCCTGTGCAGACCAGCTGTGTGGGATTGTGGAGTACATCTTCAACCTGAGCCTGAAGCTGGGGAGAGTACCACAGCTGTGGAAAACATCTTGTGTGGTACCTGTACCAAAGACTTCCCACCCCAAAGACCTGAACAGCTACAGACCAGTGGCCTTGACGTCCCACATGATGAAGACCCTGGAGAGACTGCTCCTTGCTCACCTCCGCCCCCTGGTGGGACCAGCGATGGATCCACTCCAGTTCGCCTACCAGCATGGCATTGGGGTAGAGGATGCGGTGATCTTCCTCCTTCACTGTTCTCTGTCCCACCTGGAGAAGCCCGGGAATGTGATGAGGATCATGTTCTTTGACTTCTCCAGTGCTTTCAAGCTGCTGTGCGCAGGGGTGGACCAGCACCTGTCATCATGGATCCTGGACTACCTCACTAATCAGCCTCAGTTTGTGAGAACCCGGGACTGTGTGTCCGACACGATCATCAGTAGCACGGGGGCCCCCCAGGGAACGGTTTTGGCTCCCTTCCTGTTGAATGAATGAATGAATGAATGAATGAATTTATTTCGGATAGTACATTACAGGTTAAAAGAAACTGTATAATATAACAACAAGGTCAAATTAGACAAAGACTCCTTCTACTATACAATTCCACGTGAGTTATCCGAAATGGGTGATGGCTGAAGCCGCAGCTTATATTGCCCACCCATATTCCATCCAAGAATTCAAAGGAGAAAAAAGAGAAAACAAGACAAGAGCGATTACAATTTAAAACAAGGCTAAGACAAAATATGACTGAGAGAAAAAGAAAACTGAGCTAGTCTAAGTTAAGCGGTTACTATTCAAAAACAAATCTAAGACATAGTGTCACAGAGAAAAAAGAAAAACTAAGCTATAACACAACGCAGGCTGGAAATGTCAATCCTTATGTGAGTTTACATGTCGTCTTGTAAATATGTTTGGAGTATTTCTTCCTTTAGTTTTTGTTTAAATTGTCCAAGCTTTGTACATGATTTTAATTCAGGTCCAAAATCGTTCCATAATCTGACACCTTGCACTGAAATACAGTGTTGCTTGGTAGTTGTTCTCACTGTAGGCTTTTGAAATATACATGTTCCTCTGAAGTGATATCGTTTCTCCCTTGTTTGGAACAACTTTTGGATATTTGCGGGCAGTGATAGATTCTTCACTTTGAACATTATTATTGCGGTTTTAAAGTCGATCAGATCTTTCAACTTGAGAGTTTTTTGTTTAAGAAAAAGTGGGTTTGTTGGTTCCCTGTAAGCTGCTTTGTTGATTATTCTAATAGCTCTCTTTTGAAGCATAAAGAGTGGATATATGTTTGTTTTATATGTATTTCCCCATATTTCATTACAATATGTCATGTATGGGAGTATTAATGAATGATACAAGGTGTATAGTGTGGGTTGATTCAGCAAATTTTTCACTCTGTGTAATATTGCAATTGATTTGGATACTTTACCTTTTATATAATTAATATGTGGCTTCCAACACAGTTTGTTATCAATTATTACTCCAAGGAATTTAGTTTCGGATACCCTTTCAATCTCTACACCATTTACACTGAGTTTGGGTACTGGGTAGTTGTGATGGTTGTTAAAGACTATAAATTTTGTCTTGCTTAAATTGAGCGTTAATTTGTTTGAATCAAACCACAGTTTCAGCTTTCCTAATTCCTTTCCGAGTGTATCCAGAAGTTGTTCCAAGTTGTTTCCACTGCATAGCAGGTTAGTGTCATCAGCAAACAATATTAAGTCCATTTTTTCTGAAACTTTACATATATCATTTATATACATATTGAATAATAATGGTCCCAAAACTGAACCCTGTGGGACTCCACAGGTGACCTTCAGTAGCTCTGAGTTTTTGTTGTTAACACATACAAACTGATATCTATTCTTTAAGTAACTTCTTAACCAGGACTGTGCTACCCCTCTGATACCACAATTTTGTAGTTTCTTTAATAATAGATTGTGATCTACTGTATCAAATGCTTTTTTAAGATCCAGGAATACTCCAACTGAATACTCTTTATTTTCAATGGCTGTTGATACTTTTTCTGTAAATTCCATTAAGGCATATGCTGTTGTCCTTTTGTGTCTGAACCCATATTGCTGCTCACACAATAAATCATTCTTCAGTATGAAGTTGTCAATTCTCTCATAGAATATTTTTTCAAGTATCTTGGAAAATTGCGGTAATAGTGAAATTGGTCTGTAGTTGGAGAGTTCCCCTCTGTCGCCTGTCTTGTTCACCCTTAATACTGCGGACTTCTCACACAACACAACACACTGCCATCTACAGAAGTTCTCTGACAACTCTGCGATGGTTGGCTTCATCTCCAATGGAGATGAAGCTGAGTACAGAGGGCTTATCCAGGACTTCGTGGACTGGTGCCATCGGAACTGCCTCCAGATCAATGCGAGGAAAACAAAGGAGCTGGTGGTGGACTGCCGCAGGCAAGGACAACCCCTCACAGCACCAGTAAATATGCAGGGAACAGACATCGAGATGGAGACATCCTACAAGTACCTGGGTGTTCATCTGAACAATAAACTGGACTGGTCACGCAATACTGACGCACTCTACAAGAAGGGACAGCGCAGGCTGTTCCTGCTGAGGAGACTCAGGTCTTTTGGTGTACAAGGGGTGCTGCTGAAAACATTCTATGACACAGTGGTGGCATCAGCCATCACTTTTGGAGTGGTCTGCTGGGGCAGTGGCATTACGGCAGCCGATAGGAAGAGACTGAACAAACTGATCAAGAAAGCTAGCTCTGTTCTGGGGCAGCGCCTTGACCCAGTGGAGGAGATAGGAGAGAGAAGGACGGTGGCTAAACTGTCATCTCTGCTGGAGGCCGAGTTCCACCCTATGCAGGACATACTGAATGCACTGAGGAGCTCATTTAGCAGCAGACTACATCATCCTAGGTGCACAACCGAGAGGTTTTGCAGATCCTTCCTACCAACGGCTGTCAGACTGTACAACCTAAGCAGGGCTGCTCGCAGAGATAACAAAAAGACGTGACAACCTAATAGTTTTTGAATGCAAAAGACGCAATAGACTTATACAATGGTCCCCTCCGGCATACAACTAGGAAAATACCGGTCGCTATGGAGGATGAGAATATGTATGGGTACATAATCATACCATGTAGGATAACTAAGTAGACGGTTGTGCTGTTTCATCCCATCTAGCAACAATGCTCTGCACTGTGTGTGTTTATATATTTACATATTTATTCCATCTAGCTACAATGCTCCGCACTGGGTGTGTTTATATATCTACATATTTATTCCATCTAGCTACAATGCTCCGCACTGTGTGTTTATATATCTACATATTATTCCATCTAGCTACAATGCTCCGCACTGTGTGTGTTTATATATTTACATATTTATTCCATCTAGCTACAATGCTCCGCACTGTGTGTTTATATATTTACGTATTTATTCCATCTAGCTACAATGCTCCGCACTGTGTGTTTATATACTCATATATTTATTCCATCCAGCTACAATGCTCCGCACTGTGTGTCTATATACGGTATATATATATATATACAGTATATATATATATATATATATATATATATATATATATATATATATTAATATGTACACTAATATGTACATTAATTATGTACACTTTATATTAATATGTATACTAGCTGCTCTTGTTTTTTCTTGCCTTCTGATTGTTGCTCTGAGTGTTGCTATCCCTGTGCTGTTGCAATCCTGGAATTTCCCCATTGTGGGACTAATAAAGGCTTATCTTATCTTATCTTATCTTATTTAGAGGTCACATGTAAAGCAAGCAGCGCTGGGTGCAGCATGACGCAGCTCCCTCTGGAGCGTTGCCACACTGACCCCGACTTCTGGGTGCGGCTTACATTAATCTTCTCGGGTTGGTTCGTTGGGCCAACCCTGTACAATAGGATGGGCTTGTACATGACTGACTGGCCAATTTAACTCTGACGTGAACAAGCCATCCACTGCTCACGCAACTGGTTTCCAGAATGTGCGATCAACAGTGTGCGTGGGTGTTGTTTTCGGGTGCGTAATAGACCTGACAAATGGTGAGCGAGAGAAAGGAGAGCAGAATGACAATGAGAATGCTCTATAGCTCTGCCTAATTCCTGTTTATCAGAGTATAACACAACATATTTGTCCATAAGAATGCAACCAGAATATGTATGGAATGTGTGTTCAGCATAATGGGAGATTACCAACAGAATTATTATTTAGGCACTCTAACTTTTATAACCCTTTCAGATCCCTATTTTGATCCCAGCCCCTGACCAACAGTGATCTGTGTGGAGTTTGCATGTTCTCCTCGTGTCTGCGTGGGTTTGCTCCGGGAGTTCTTCGGTTTCCTCCCACAGGCCAAAAACATGCAGGTTAGGTTAATTGGAGACTCTAAAAGTGGCCCTAGGTGTGAATGTGTGTGTGAATGGTAGAGGGATCGCCCCGTACAGTGGCTGCTTCATCCATCCAGGTGGATGCCCTCAATTTCCCCTCTGGGGATCAATAAAGTATACAAAATCAAAAATCAAAATCAAAAATCTTGACCTGTATCCATAAACACAACAAGGTGTTAATCTTTTGTTTTATTTTTTTTTTAATTTTTAATTTAATTGTTTAATTTTTGTTTTTGTAATAATATTTATTAATAATTGTTGTGCCTTACCAGCACTTGAATGTGTCGTGCCAGACGTTGATGGAGTGGGACCCCTGGCATGTGGAAACGGATTCTAGAAAGAAAATACACGCAACTTAATGCACAGCACCAAAGTGCAACACATACACAAAACTTTTTAACCAGGATTACAGTTTAACAGTTTATTCACACACACACACACACACACACACACACACACACACACACACACACACACACACATCACACATTATCAACAGCATGAATGAATCACAATATGAATATCAACACGTTGAGTAGCAGTATACAATAGGCTTTTTTTTCCACATTGATTTGGAGTGTGAACGGGTCATCCTAAATAAGCTATTTAAAGTTTTTAGTAGGGAGCCCATTTCTACAATAAAATGATGATGGAAATCAGTCTGATGTCTTTGTGTACAGGAACAAACAAACATATAACAGACATATAGCACATAATCCCAGCATTTGTTTACATTGAATTAGTAGGTGAGTTCAAGATATATAGTCAAGTTATTAAATACTATTGGAGTGATATCAACATATAAAACAAGATTACAATGGAGTAACAATTCATCAGTAAGCAAGTTTTGTGTAACAAATAGCAGATTAATTATATAATGATAGAAGTTGCATTTTTAGTTTTTTCTTGAAGATGGAGATGGAAGGTGACATTTTTAGATTCTCATCAAGCTCATTCCAAATCTGCAGTCCTCTGCACACAATACTAAACCTGGTGGATTTTAGTCTTCATTTTTTTCCCAGTAATTTGTTTTTTATTTCTAGTTGTATAGGTGTGCATGGGAAGGAAGGTTGGAATGAGTCCACATAATTTATAGCTGAGTTTGTGGACAACCTGATACATTATAAAGGCATTCTGGAAGTAATTATGCTCAACAAGTTTTAGAAGATTATAACGATGGAAAAGATGACTAGTAGGAGAATTACATTCAGACCATGATAAGGCACGTATGACTTTCTTTTGGAGAAGTTCTAGCTTTTTTAGGTGAGTTGGAAATGGTGAGCTGGAAATGTGTTACACCATATGATATTGCAGTAATGTAAGTGAGGCTCGAAGTTTTATATAGATTAGCACATTTCATCGTTTTGCTCTCACAAGCGAATACTTCAGACAAAGTAAGCGCGAATCAGCAGAGTTGGCTACTCATACCCGTTAGCCAGGAGAGAATGGCGTTGTTATTGCTCAAAAAAGTGAGCTTGCCACCAATAGGATAAATAAGCAAAAAGATGCACAATATCACAAAACACTCACCATCCATGGTTTGCAACAATGACGTGTCGACCCCCAATCTCCCTGCCATTGCTCGCCGGCCAGTGGCTGTAAATGGTGTCAATTGAACCACTTCCAGTACTTTCTGTTCACCCCACTTTGACCATTGTGGTCCTTGATGGCCCGGTAATCACTTTTCATTTTCTTCAGCTTGTCCCTACATTGTTTTAATGTCCGGTTGTATCCGTTGGGCTGTCATCTGTTTGGAGACCTCCTGTAAACTTTTTCTTTGCGAGTCGCTCCATCGAGCTCTCTCTGCATTCTATCGTCAGCCACCAAGCACAGAAAAGTCTGCACCTCTTCGTTGGACCACAGTGTAGATTTCCGCAAAACCTGTGAAGCCATCTCTATTAATACTGTCTTTACTCGCTGACCATGTTTACTCGCTGAACTATTTTTTTCAATATGGCGGTTGTAGATTCTGCAGAAGACAGTGCTCTGATGACGTTACACCCTGACAAATCGGGTGGCCTGCAGTCTGCTGACGTCACATTTTCAGCCCCACTCAGCACAGTTAGAACCACATTGGAGTAGGTATGAAAAAAGTACCTGGTACCAGGTACCAGGTACTAATGGAAAAACCTACAAAGCACGCCGAGTCGAAGTGAGTAGGGCTGAGTGGGTACTAGTGGAAAAGGGGCTTTAGTGTGTACCCCTTGTATTTGTTTACCTATTGTTGTCAGTCCCTCGTGTGTTCTGTACCTTTAGCCACTCTCCCTCACATGTGTTACTGTTTAGCCCTTGATTGTTCTCCCAGCTGTCCTGCATCTGTAATCATTAGTTACTCTATTGTCCGTGTCTGTTTCAGTTCTCTGTGGCATCATTAATGTTATGCCAGTGTTCTCTGCCAGTTTCCCTGTGTCTCTAGTTGTTTCCCATAAGTAGGTGTGCTAGTCTTCTGTGTATGTTTCCAGCCCCTGTGCTGTGTTGTTTCTTTGATTCCGTTGAATGACATGGTTCAGGTGACCCACAGAACAGACACGACTCAGGATTAACACAATTAACGTACTTTATTTTGTTAACGTGAGTGATTGGATGTGTGAGTGCGGTATATGGCGTAATGTTGTGTAGTGCAATCCATGTATTCCAGCTGGGCCGGCAGTGCACCGTACAGACTGGCAACCCTGTAGAGAGACAAGGGCCGTTAGCTTACAGTACACCAATGCAGCATGTCAGATGTTAAAGTGCTTACTGTCAACAGATGTTGAAGTGTCTTCAGGTAGTGCCGAAGCTGCAGCCAGGGAGACAGTGTCTGTGGCCAGATTAGCTGGAGGTGGAATAAAAGTCCGCCGCCTGGAAGGAGAAGGAGGGCTGCCGTTGCGGGCTTCGCCTGTGCACAGGGGAAAGGACAGGTTAGAAGCGATGATGCTTACTTGGTGGTTGGTCTGGGCGAAACCGACCCGGAAGTCGTTCTGCTGGGCTTGGAAGCCGAAGGCAGGAGAATTCAGTGCAGGGAAGCACAGAGGCAGGTTGTGGCGTGATTCACAGAAGGAATCAGACGACTCCGCGCCCGGCACTAGTCCTGATGGGAATAAATAGGTCGCAGGAAATAACCGGCAGGTGCGCACACAGGTGCCGTGATTGTCGGCCATGACATTGAATAAATCATATTGCATTGGAGTACAGCCTGCATACTGAGTCCTTCAACCTTGCCTACCAGAGGGACTTATGACATCTCCTTTGTCTTATAGTGATGATTAACTGCTATATGAAGACAAATTCTTTATCTTTATCTTTATTTCGGATAGATTAAATTTAAAAAAAAAAAGACAAATTCCTCAAGGAAAATAAGACAACTACCACCACTGGCATAGGAGCTCAGGTTTTACTGGCCCATTTTATTGATATTTTATGCTACTTTGGAAACTTTTAGTCATTAATATTTTAAACCTTGGCTGCTGCTTTTAATGAGCTTGTTTTTGCATTTCCATGCTTGCTATTAGCAGAGATTGATCAAAGTTGTGAGGTGAGGAAGAGATAAACTGTCAATACAATGGGCTGCACGGTGGCGCAGTGGTTTAGCACTGTGACAGCACAGTTTTACCCTCGGCCGTGGGATCGCGGGGATCATGAGGTCGTGGGTTCGATCCCAGCCCCCGACCAACAGTGAGCTGTGTGGAGTTTGCATGTTCTCCCCATGTTGCGTGGGTTTACTCCGGGATTTCTCCGGTTTCCTCCCGCATACCAAAAACATGTAGGTTTAGGGCGCACGCAGCGACCAGCAGCCGGTGGCTTGTCACCAGACTGCAAACCAAGTCTACCTACGGGTACAAATAAGTAACAAAAAAAAAAAAAAATACAGACTGTTGAGTATTATCATGAAAAGGACTAAACGAAGAGTTTGATTACTTCCGTGCTTGCCGCCGAGATGGAGGGCAGCTTGTCTCGGATCTCCTTCAGCATCAGGCCATTCTTGGCTCCCGACTGTCCTCGCCAGAGTGTTGAGAGGCAGCTTGCATGCCTGCTAGCCTATAGCACTCGGTCGGTCCATCGCCTTGTTGCTCTGGCTTGACCTCAATAGCTGGTGTGGGGTGTAATGTTCCCTTCCCCTCTTTGATTACCGCAGTGGTTTTGCCAGTCTGGGTTGTTCAGCTTATTTGCTACTCAAGGCCGCCACTGCCTCTGGAGGACAGGAATCCAGTGTGGATGCTGTGGAGGGGGCTGCTACTCAAGGTTTTTTTTTAATGTCCACCATTGTGTCTTTCTCTTGTTGATCTTCCTAGGTTTCTCTTGCTGTGTTTTTGTTGCTCCTCCTCGTGCAGCTGTGTGGAAGCAGACATGTTTATTTTGGGGTGTACGGCCGATGTGATGACAACATTCCCTCGTGGCATGGGAAAGGCGTAACACTGTATTTTATTGGCTGTAAATAATTATTTTTGCAGATGTTGATACATAATTTTAAAATCTTTATTGGCCGATATGGATTATGTGACAATATTATTGTGCATCCCTAATATACTCTATATACAGCAGTGTCTCATTTCCTCTAATTGTAAACTTTTTTGAAAACAAAACATTGTTTTTCATTTGAAAACAAATGAAAAACATTGTTCATAACCTGTCTTCACTTATTTGCTGCATCCATCCATCCATCCATCCATCCATCCATCCATCCATTTTCTGCCGCTTTCCACGTCACGGAGGTACCAGCTCAAGCAGAGAAGCCCAGACTTCCCTCTCCCCGGCCACCTGCTCTAGCTCTTCAGAGAGGATACCAAGAAGTTCTCAGGACAAATGGGAGACATAGTCTCTACAGGGTGTCCTGGATCTGCCCTGGGGTCTCCTCCCAGTGGGACGTACCCTAAATGCCACAAGTGGGAGACGTCAAGGAGGCATCCTGATCAGATGCCCAAACCACCTCAACTGGCTCCTTTCAATGTGGAGGAGCAGTGGTTCCACTCTGAGCCTCTCCTGAATGACTAAGCTCCTCACCCTATCGCTAAGGGTGAGTCCAGCAATCCTACAAAGAAAGCTCATTTCAGCCACTTGTATCCACAATCTCATTCTTTTGGTCACTACCCAAAGCTCATGACCATAGGTGAGGGTAGGAAGGTAGCTTGGCCGGTAAATCGACAGCTTTGCTTTAGAGTTCAGCTCCCTCATCACCACAACAAACCAGTACAATGTCCGCATCATTGCAGATGCTGCTCTGATCTGTCTGTCAATCTCTTGCTCCGTACTCCCCTCACTCGTGAATGAGACCCCGAGATACTTAAACTCCTCCCCTTGGGGCAGGAATTTGTCCCCAACCTGGAAGGGACAATCAACCCTTTTTTTTGGCTGAGCACCATGGACTTGGATTTGGAGGTGCCGATTCTCATCCCAGCTGCTTCACACTTGGTAGCAAACCATCCCAGGAAGACCTATAGGTCATTGCTCGATGACGCCAACAGGACAACATCATCCACAAACAACAGAGATGAGATCCTGTGGTCACCTAACATGACACCCTCCGTTCCTTGGCTGCACCTAGATATCCTGTCCATAAAAATTATGAACAGCAACAGTGACAGGCAGCCCTGGTGGAGTCCAACTTTCACTGGAAACAAGTTCAACTGGGTGTTGGTAATACGAACCAAACTCTTGCAATGGTCGTATAGGGACCGGATAACTCATAGCAACAAGCCTGATATGCCATACTCCCGCAGCGCCCCCCACAAGACACCACAAGGGACATGGTCAAATGCTTTCTCCAAGTCCACAAAACACATGTGGACTGGTTGAGCAAACTCCCACGAACCCTCAAGGATTCTCGAAAGGGTAAAAGGTTGGTCCGGCCAGGAAGAAAACCACATTGCTTCTCCTGAATCCGAGGTTCATGCGATGGCCAGGCTCTCCTCTCCAGTACACTTGCATAGACCTTCCCTATCACTAGGGCATGCAAACCCTCCCCTCCCACCACCACCATAATAAGGTGGCGATCCATGGGGGGTTGCTGCTGTGGCTGGACTCTCTTCTGCAGTCTGACCTGTTCCAGCCCCCCTGTCCCATCCTGTTCTCTGGTCTGTAACCATGACTCAGCACTCCCGCAGGCTCAGAGCATTCATGAGCAGCAGGCTAGACGCTACAGCTCAGGAGATCTCTGCGGCGTTTGAGAAGGTGTGGGCCGAGCTGGAGGCGTAGATCGACCGACAGCAGAGGATGTTGGAGCACTTCATGAGGCCGCAGGTCTCAGTCCGCAGGCTGGAGGAGCAGCAACCGCAGAATCTGCTCCTCATGAAGGAGGAGGAGGAATCTCTGCTGAAACAGGAGGTGAAGACTGCCCACCGGCTCAAAGAGCAACCAAAACCCATCCCAATCCAAGAGGGAAGGGGACATGTTCAAACATCAAAGAGGCTCCAGATGGTCCACAGCTTAAAGATGAGGCAGAGGAGGAGATGTCCAGCGAGGATCAGCAGCAGCCCTTACCAAAGGAGGAGAGTGATGTCTCCTGACTCAATGAGAAATTCACACACGGACTTTTAAAGTCTTTAATGCTTGAAGGTTTTTGATGAATGCGATAATAAAGGTTTTCTATTATCTGCATTCCTTTTATAAACTATCTGTACAATATCTGCAGAAAATAATAAAAAGATTAAAACAAGTTAAGACTAGGGGTTAGAGGAAGGTGAGGGACTAAAGGGCCATGAACAGGGAGGGTACCAAAATGTTTTCTTTCCCCTCCTGATGCAATAAAATTTCTCAAAAGACGATAGCTTTTGTTATACTTTTTTTGTCAGAACTCATTTCATCTTTCAATAATTTCATGAACCTACACCCTTCTGCTTTTCTTCTTTTTCTCTACACAGTGTACAGCAGCATCAGTGTATCAAAATCTATGTTGGGGCTGTGACACAATTGGAATCCCCATCCATGCTTGGCTCTGCTGTTTCAAGAATTTCGTTGTCATAGTGTAGACACATTGTTACAGAGTTATTAATAAATATCATTAACTACAACACATAATTCCTGCAGATAAAAATGCTCTATATAATCATATTTCTGCTGGAGGCTAATTCCTGACTTGTCTACCAGCTATACTAGTCAGGTAAAATGCAAATTGACAAGCTGTGTGCAAGTGATGTAAAGTTTCACTGTTTTTTGGGTTTTTTTAAACTCATTACTGTCACGCCGCGCCATTCATCAGCGGCGCCACCTGCTCGCGCACCTGCTCGTCATCAACGGCGAGGGATAAAAGCCATCTCGCCCTGAGCTTCGGCCTGAAGCCGTCAGACTTCGTCCCTCACCGTTGTGAGTCATTTCCAAACTTCAGCACAAACATTTTGGTAAGAAGCCCTTACCTCCTTTTTCTCTAGTCTGCTCCCCTGTGCACAGGTGGATTTCCCGGCGGCGGACGACGCCTCTCCATCGCCTTTTCCTCGCTGCTGCACCGAGCTCTCCAGGTGGCTGTCTCCCGGGTCTCGTCCCTTGTTGTGCCAGCTATCCATTCCATCCAAGTAAGTCCTTCTCTTGCCATTATTCCTCCTGTGTTGGTGTGTGCCCGTCACCCTCTCCTTGTGCTTTTCCCATAGGGTTGCCCGGCTGTACGGTCTCCTGCCTCTGTGCCTGAAGCAGACACCACCACCAATACATTTACATCCCGCAGACACTCACTCATTCACGCCTGTTGTTAAGAAACTATTTGAACTACTCTGAGCCTGTGTGTGTGCGTCTCCTGAGCCGTGCGTTATGTCAGTACGGCTTCAGCAGAGCGGCTCGGCAGACGGCGGGCTCGCACACCGGTTTTCCACTCTCGAGGCTCGAGTGGATCATATAGCCTATCAGCAACAGGTGATTTTTAATCAGTTATTGAATTTAACTAACCGGTTGGGCCGCTTGGATCCTCAACAGCCGTTCCCCCCGGCTCGTCAGGGTGGCGCGGCTCCTGCTGCTCCAGTGGCCGTCCAGCAGGCTCCGAGTGCACCGGTTCGGCTCACACCTATTCCAACCCCCGCCCGCTTTAGCGGTAAGCTCGGCGGAGCGCGGGGGTTTATTATGCAGTGTGAGTCCGTCTTCCACCGCGTGCCCAGAGATTTTCCCTCAGATCATAGCCGAATTGGTTATATCGGGAATCTCCTGGAGGGGCGGGCATTAACGTGGGCCTACGCCGTTATGGCCAGACCCAGTTATGCCGCCCTCACATATAACCAATTCGTGAGGCGCTTCCTGGAGGTCTTTGACCATTCTCTAACCGAGACGGTCCAGATCGATCGGCTTCTCGCCCTCTGGCAGGGAAGCCGGTCGGCCGCGGACTACGCAGTCGACTTCCGGGTAGCGGCGGAGGAATTAGGCTGGGAGGAACGCCCCCTCTGCAGTCTTTTCCTCCGCAGCCTCAATGACGATCTGAGGGATGAACTGGCTGGACGGGATATTCCTGAGACGCTAGCGGAGCTGACATCCTTAGCGATTAGTTTGGATAACAGGCTGTGCGAGCGCTCCTCGGGGCGGAAGTCGTCTTCTTCTCGCCCTCGTGGAGTCTCGCCGCACCTGTTCCAAGCTCGCCCCCTGGCGGCGCCGCCAGCATCGTGCCCTGAGGAGTCGGAGCCGATGGTGACGGGCTGGCCGAAGCTTTTCCCTGCGGAGAAACAACGCCGCCGTGAGTTGGACCTCTGCATGTATTGCGGAGGTGACCAACACACTGTGGAGCTCTGCCCACGGAAAGCCAGTCGGCGGGGTCCGCGAATCGCTGTAGGGGGCCTCGCGGATCTCAACCGGTTAAACACTCATACCCAATTGAAGCTGCCCATCCGTTTCTGCCACAATCCCACTGGGCATCTCACCCACGCACTGGTGGATTCGGGCGCAGAAGGCAGCTTCATTTCACAAGGCCTGGCAACCCGATTGGGCATCCGCTGTCAGGCACTGAGAAACCCCATCTCCCTGGTCAATCTCTCTCGTGCCTCCCTTGGGAGAGTTTCACATCAGACCGTTCCCGTCCCAGTCATCATCTCAGGGAACCACCGGGAGGAGATGGTTTTTTACGTCCTGCCCAACTCTGTGTCGCCCGTCATCCTGGGGTATCCCTGGCTACGCCTCCACAACCCTGTCCTGGACTGGAAGTCAGCTGGGGTATCGGCATGGAGCACGTTTTGCATGGGCACCTGCCTTCAGTCCGCTGCCTGCTCCCCGTCCGCTGCTCCCCCTGTGACGGACACAGCACCTACGGACCTGTCTCTGGTGCCTCCGGAATTTCACGACCTGGGTATGGTGTTTAGCAAGACAAAAGCTATGTCTCTTCCCCCTCATCGGCCCTATGACTGTGCCATCAACCTCCGCCAGGGGGCTCCCCTACCTTCTGGTCGGCTCTACAGCCTGTCTGCGCCGGAGAAGGAGACAATGAACACCTACCTGAAGGAATCACTGAGCGCTGGGATAATTCGCCCATCATCGTCACCCGTGGGGGCAGGGTTCTTCTTCGTTGGGAAAAAGGACGGATCCCTCCGCCCCTGCATAGACTACCGAGCGCTCAACGACATCACTGAGAGGGACCGTTACACCCTGCCCCTCATGGACACTGCCTTTCACTCCCTCCAGGGGGCGACCTGGTTTACCAAGCTGGATCTACGCAGCGCTTACCACCTCGTCCGGATCCGGGAGGGAGATGAATGGAAGACAGCCTTCCGTACCCCGAACGGCCACTTTGAATACCTGGTCATGCCGTTCGGGTTAACCAACGCTCCTGCCGTCTTTCAGCGCCTCATCAACGACGTCCTCCGGGATTTCATCGGCCTCTTCGTGTTCGTCTACCTGGACGATATCCTTATCTTCTCCAGGTCCAGGGACGAGCACCAGGTCCATGTGAGGCGGGTCTTCCAAAGACTGCTGGAGAATCGGCTCTACGTGAAGGCTGAAAAGTGTGAATTCTACGCTAGGACCACATCCTTCCTGGGATTCATCATCTCTCAAGACCAGGTGCTCCCAGACCCAGAGAAGGTGAAGGCGGTGGTGGAGTGGCCTACTCCCGCATCCCGGAAGCAGGTGCAACAGTTTGTTGGCTTCGCCAATTTCTACCGCCGCTTTGTCCCCAACTTCAGCTCCATCGTCGGACCACTGACCCGCCTCACGTCCCCGAAGGTCCCTTTCCGGTGGACCGAAGAGGTCGCTGCTGCCTTTAAGGCGCTGAAGGCGGAATTCTCCTCCTCCCGGGTTCTTCGCCAGGTCGACCCCGCGCTGCAGTGCATCGTGGAGGTGGACGCCTCGGACACGGGAGTGGGGGCAGTTCTATCCCAGCGGTCGCCTGACGATGGCGCCAAACGACCCTGCACCTTCTTCTCCCGGCGCTTGTCCCCGGCGGAGAGGAACTACGATGTGGGGGACAGAGAGCTCCTGGCCATCAAACTCGCCTTACAGGAGTGGCGCCACTGGCTAGAGGGGGCGGACCTGCCGTTCGTAGTCCTGACGGACCACAAGAACTTAGAGTATTTACGATCTGCCAAGCGCCTGAACGCCCGCCAGGCGCGCTGGTCTTTGTTCTTCGCCAGGTTCCGTTTTTCCATCACCTTCAGGCCAGGCTCCAAGAACGGCCTGCCTGACGCCCTCTCTAGGCAGTTCACCCCCGTGGAGGCTGAGGAGACGCCCCACACCATCCTGCCCAGGTCGTGCGTCGTGGGAGCCATCTCCTGGGACATCGAGAGCAAGATCCGGAATGCGCAGGAGGTGGAACCTGATCCTGGCGGCGGACCGGAGGGAAGACTGTTCGTGTCATCTGCGGTCCGAGGGGAGGTCATCCATTGGCTCCACACCTCCCGGCTCACCTGTCATCCCGGCACCTCCCGGATGCTCAACCTCCTCCAACGGTCCTTTTGGTGGCCAGGCCTGCGGAGGGATGCAGCCCGCTACGCCCGGGCTTGCCCAATCTGTGCCACCTGCAAGTCGGGAAATGCCCCTCCAGCGGGTCTGCTCCAGCCCCTGCCCGTCCCTGGCAGGCCCTGGTCGCACATCGCGTTGGATTTCGTCACCGGACTCCCCGTTTCCAACTCCTTTGACACCATCCTGACCATCGTGGACCGTTTCTCCAAGGCAGCGCACTTCGTCCCCCTGCGAGGTCTCCCTACTGCCCTGGAGACGGCAAATCTCCTCGTCCAACACGTGGTCAGGCTGCACGGGATTCCGGTGGACGTGGTCTCGGACCGGGGCCCCCAATTTTCCTCTGAGGTTTGGAGGTCATTCTGTAACGCCATCGGAGCCAAGGTGAGCCTCTCCTCCGGCCATCACCCCCAATCCAACGGGCAGTGCGAGCGGACCAACCAGGAGCTGGAGGCTGCGCTCCGCTGTGTGACCACATCCAAACCTACGTCCTGGAGCAACCATCTCGCCTGGGTTGAGTACGCCCACAACACCGCCCGCTCTTCTGCCACGGGGATGTCCCCCTTTAAGGCGTCCCTGGGTTACGACCCCCCGCTGTTTCCAGCGCAGGAGAGCGAGGTAACTGTCCCCTCAGTTAGGGCGCATCTCAGGCAGTTCCGCTCCATCTGGGCTGCCGCGCGTAGTGCGCTTTTATGCACAGCGGAGCGCAACAGGACCGTGGCGGACCGGCACAGAAGACCTGCCCCGGCGTACAGAGTTGGGCAACAAGTTTATGTGTCGACCCAGGACGTTACATTGAAGGGCGAGAGGAGGAAGCTGGCACAGCGGTTCATGGGTCCCTATCCCATCACCCGGATCATCAACCCGGTGGCTGTGCGCGTGGCTATTCCCCCCTCCCTCCGCATACACCCCACCTTCCACGTGTCAAAGGTGAAGCTGGCAGTCACCGACCCCCTTTGCCCCCCTCCTGCTGCGCAACCCGCGCCCTGGATGATTGATGGCCATCCGGCCTGGTCCGTCGCCTCCATCCTGGACTCTCGGCGCCGGGGTCGTGGGTTGCAGTACTTGGTGGACTGGGAGGGCTATGGGCCCGAGCATCGACAGTGGGTACCCTCGTCGTTTGTGTTGGACCCATCGCTCATTGCGGACTTCCACCGAGCGCACCCAGATAAGCCATCGCCAGGAGGCGCTGCTAGAGGGGGGAGTACTGTCACGCCGCGCCATTCATCAGCGGCGCCACCTGCTCGCGCACCTGCTCGTCATCAACGGCGAGGGATAAAAGCCGTCTCGCCCTGAGCTTCGGCCTGAAGCTGTCAGACTTCGTCCCTCACCGTTGTGAGTCATTTCCAAACTTCAGCACAAACATTTTGGTAAGAAGCCCTTACCTCCTTTTTCTCCAGTCTGCTCCCCTGTGCACAGGTGGATTTCCCGGCGGTGGACGACGCCTCTCCATCGCCTTTTCCTCGCTGCTGCACCGAGCTCTCCAGGTGGCTGTCTTCCGGGTCTCGTCCCTTGTTGTGCCAGCTATCCATTCCATCCAAGTAAGTCCTTCTCTTGCCATTATTCCTCCTGTGTTGGTGTGTGCCCGTCACTCTCTCCTTGTGCTTTTCCCATAGGGTTGCCCGGCTGTACGGTCTCCTGCCTCTGTGCCTGAAGCAGACACCGCCACCAATACATTTACATCCCGCAGACACTCACTCATTCACGCCTGTTGTTAATAAACTGTTTGAACTACTCTGAGCCTGTGTGTGTGCGTCTCCTGAGCCGTGCGTTATGTCAATTACTAACAGTAACACATTCCACAACTTAGTATGTTGAGGTGTTGTAGCAAGGTATCCTCATATCCAAGATATTTTCTTGATGGTTTTTTAAACACAAACTAAAAATAATCATATAATAATTTTCCAGTAACCCCACAATTTCCCTGTAGTTTGCCACTGTATTTTTCCAACCACTAAAGGAGAATTAATCAATAATTCTCAGTTCTAATTCTGGATGAGATGTGTTGCTTTCTGGTCAAACCTGTCTGACTCTCTGACATGCACAGGGGGATGTCATCAGCATAAGAAGTGTTGCACATTGGGTTTGTAATAGAACCCATTGCAAACAAACTACATCAAAATTGAAGCTGCAATGCCTGATGATGTTTTGCTATAAGGTGCCAAGATGTGATACCCACTTCTAAAAGACTCACAAAATCCTCATTGTTACTGCAAATTGCTTATTGAGTTATGCCCAGTAGTTAATTTTACAAGTTTTTGTTTTAAATACAATGAACATTTTGATTACTTTGGCTCATGTCATTACACAACATTCCATTTACTATATGCCAAGATGTTAATTTGTTGGGGGGGGGTTTTGGTTTGTAACAAAACTTTTTTTACTCTGGGTCAAGGACATTACTTTGGCAACAACCAAATAATACAGTGAAAGATCATGATAATGAGAGCTCCTAACATTTGGAGGCTGTCGTTTGTTGCTATTCTGGCCACATTTGAAGATGTTTTCTGGATGAGAGATCTGAGGACTGTGGTGCACAGCAACTTTCCACCAAGGGGAATCTCTGCCATTCTCCATGTCTGATGTGGGTCTTCTCTCCCTTTTTATTACCTTTTTTTCTTCTTTTTTTCAGTGCTTTTGTTTCAGTATGCCATCTGTCTATCCTGCATTTCTTAAATCGGTTTGCCCATTCATGGCACCCTGTGCCTCAACTTCACCCTTGGCACTTTCAATTTAGCCTCCAAAAGCACAGACTGATATGCAAGTCTGAGTCAATCTACCCCGAGTTCTTGGATGTTTGTCAAACAATACTAGAGCAACACTGTGATTTGTGCTGTGCACAAATCTCAACAGCCTATACCCTCTTGGCATTGTTAAGGGAAGGCAGCAAAGGCAGAAACAGACATAGAGAAAATATCCCATCAATCTACAGGATATTAGCTGCGAGGCACCGGTTCATACTGCCAATGATGTAACCCTCTGTGCCAGTATGAGCAAGTGCCACAATAAATTACTTCGCATCATCCAATGCTTTTATCTGATGATGATAGTGCTCTGTGTGGGTTGTGTGATTCCAAGCTTAAGATTTTGTTGTAGTGGCAGTGGTGGCGCAGTGATTGAGAGTGTGTGAGGACGAGCGTGAGTCAGACAACAAAACTGTGTAAAGACTGTAATTTTACAGGGTTTTATAATTCATGCAAAGGATGACGTTTGAATCCCAAATCCTAGAGATCCCAGCCAAAACTCCCTCAACTGTAGTCACAGCTTAGTGTTTGGTTACACGCTTCTCATCTGACACCATTTTTTTTCCCCCTGAATGGCTATATTTAGCTTTTTTTTTGTTAGAATCATGGTCTTTTGTTGATCACATGTTCATCAGCAAATCTTAATATCTGATTGCTGTCTATTTCAATGTATATGTCCCATTATAACTGGAAATCATGGCAAATATTTGCTAAACAAACGGTGGAAATGTTTATTTCTATTGTAGAAATATAACACAACATAACAAAAATATTTTTTTTGTAAGTTGTCTGTGTTTTTTCAACTGATTTAAGACAATTTTGCACCACTGAATCCGAAAATAACATTTGTTTCTCTCGATCAGGTCAGGTTTTTATGCTAAGTTGTAAGCAGTTGTTCAGCAGTTGTACAGTTGTACTGTAAATTGAATAGTAGACATTGATAAATGTAAGTACATGTACATTGAATGTTCAATCATCATTGTTCAAAATTCAGAGAATTTCAAGAAAAAAAAAGAATTTTGCATCATAAAAAGTGAAAATGAATGAATGAATGAATCTTTATTTCGGATTGATTAAAAGTAAAGATTAAAAGAAAGGAACAGAATAATATAACAAAGGGGAAAAAAATCTTACAAGGTCAAATTAAACAATAACTTCTCTGATAATACAGTTCAACATAAGTTATCCGAAACGGGTGATGGCTGAAGCCACAGCTTATATTTTCCACCCATATTCTATCCAAGAATTCAAAAGAAAAACAAAACAAGAGCGATTACAATTCAGAACAAAGCTAAGACAAAACGTGACAAAAAAAAAAAAACAACGCAAAACCAAGGAACAACACAACACAGACTGAATATGATAATTCTTATGTGATTTTGCATGTCATCTTGTATATATGTTTGGAGTAGTTCTTCCTTTAGTTTTTGTTTAAATTGTCCAAGCATTGTACATGATTTTAATTCAGGTCCAAAAGTGTTCTGTCACGTCTCGCCGCTCATCAGCGACGCCAGCTGTGCGCACACCTGCACCTCGTCAGCGGCGAAGGATTTAAGCCGCCTCGCCCTGGGCTTCGGCCTGAAGCCGTCTGTTCACATCGGCATCACTTGCTGCAAGGAACCCCCTTCACCAAGCAAGATACCAAGTAAGGATCTCTTCCCTTTTCCTCCCAGTCTGCTCCCCTGTGCACAGGTGGATTTCCCGGCGGCGGACAACGTTCTCCAGCCATCTTCTCCTCGCTGCTGCGTCAGGTGCTCCAGGTCGCTGTCTACCGGGCTACGCCCTTGCTAACGCCAGCCACCTGCCCAAACCAAGTAAGCCAACAGTCATTATCATATCTCCTGTGTTGGTGTGGTGCCCGTTACCCTTCCCCCTCTGCTTCTCCCATAGGGTTGTCCGGCTGAACGGCTTCCTGCCCCCATGCCTGACGCAGACGCCATAACCAACACATACCCATCTCGCAGACACGCACTCATACACACTTGTTGTCAATAAAGCTATTGGATTTACCCTGAGCCTGCGTGTGTGTCTCCTGAGCCGTGCATTATGTCAGTACGGCTTCAGCAGAGCGGCTCGGCAGACAGCGGGCTCGCACGCCACCTTTCCACCCTTGAGGCTTGGGTGGATCTAATAGCCCACCAACAACAGGTGATTTTAAATCAATTAATTATAATAACTAACCGATTGGACCGCTTGGACCCCCAACAGCCGTTCCCCCCCGCTCGTCTGGGTGGCGTGGCTCCTGCCGCTCCAGTGGCCGTCCAGCCTGCTCCGGCTGCACTGGCACGGCTCACACCTATTCCGACCCCCGCCCGCTTTAGCGGTAAGCTCGGTGGAGCGCGGGGGTTTATCATGCAGTGTGAGTCCGTGTTTCACCGTGTGCCCGGAGACTTTCCCTCTGACCATAGCCGGATTGGCTACATAGGGAACCTCTTGGAGGGGCGAGCGCTTACCTGGGCTTACGTCGTAATGGCGAAGCCCAGTTACGCCACCCTCACCTATGGCCAGTTCGTGAGACTGTTTCTGGAGGTGTTCGATCATTCGCGTACAGAGAGCGTTCAGGTAGATCGTCTTCTCAGCCTTCAGCAGGGAAGCCGGTCGGCAGCTGACTACGCGATCGACTTCCGGGTCGCTGCGGAGGAGGTTGGCTGAGGAGAACGTTCGCTCTGTGGCATCTTCCTTCGCAGTCTCAGCGCAGGTCTGAGGGATGAACTGGCTGGACGGGATATCCCGGAGACATTAGCGGAGCTAACTTCCCTTGCCATCAGCTTGGATAACAGGTTGCGCGAGCGTGCCTCGGAGCGGAAGTCTTCTTCTTCTCGCCCTCGAGGTGCCTCGTTTCGCCTGCCCCAAGCTTGCCCCCTGGCGTTGCCGTCTCCGGGGTACTCCGAGGAGTCGGAGCCGATGGTGACAGGCTGGACAAAGGTCCCCCCAGCGGAGAAACAACGCCGCCGTGAGTTGGGTCTCTGTATGTATTGCGGAGACAGCCAACACACGGTGGAGCTTTGTCCACAAAAGCCAAACGGGGAGGTCCGCGAGTCACTGTAGGGGGCCTTGCGGACGCTAATCGGTTAACTCCCCTCACTCAATTGATGCTGCCCATCCGATTCTGTCATAATCCCACAGGGCACCTCACTCATGCACTGGTGGACTCAGGCGGGGAGGGAAGCTTTATTTCACAGAGCCTGGCAACCCGATTGGGCATCCGTTGCCAAACCCTCAAGTCTCCTCTCGCCCTAGTCAATCTCTCCCATGTTTCCCTGGGAAAAGTAACACACCAGACCATCCCCGTTCCAGTAATTATCTCTGGAAACCATCGGGAAGAAATCTCCTTTTACGTTCTACCAAATTCAGTGTCACCCGTCATTCTTGGATACCCATGGCTCCGCCTCCACAATCCTGTCCTGGACTGGAAGTCCGCCAGAGTGTCCGCCTGGAGCTCCTTCTGTATGAGCACCTGCTTTCAATCCGCTGCCTGCGCCCCGTCCTCTCCTCCTACTCCCAAGGACGCCGCGCCTCCGGATCTCACCCTGGTGCCCTCGGAGTTCCACGACCTGGGTATGGTTTTCAGCAAATCCAAGGCGATGTCTCTTCCTCCGCACCATCCCTACGACTGCGCTATAAACATCCGCCAGGGGGCATCCTTACCCTCGGGACGTCTCTACAGCCTGTCTGCGCCGGAGAAGGAGGCCATGAATTCTTATCTGAAGGAGTCGCTGAGTGCTGGAATTATCCGTCCCTCGTCATCACCATTAGGCGCTGGGTTTTTCTTCGTGGGCAAGAAGGACGGCTCCCTTCATCCCTGTATTGACTACCGTGCCCTAAATGACATCACGGAGAAGGACCACTACACCTTGCCCCTAATGGACACCGCCTTCCATTCCCTCCAGGGGGCGATTTGGTTTACTAAGCTGGATCTTAGCAGCGCATACCACCTCGTCCGGATCCGGGAGGAAGACAAGTGGAAGACAGCCTTCCGTACCCCGAACGGCCATTTCGAATACCTGGTTATGCCGTTCGGGTTGACCAACGCTCCAGCCGTCTTTCAGCACCTTATTAATGACGTCCTCCGGGATTTCATCGGCTTGTTCGTGTTCGTCTATCTGGATGATATCCTCATCTTCTCCAGATCCAGGGATGCGCACCGGGTCCACGTGAGGCGGGTTCTTCAGAGGCTGCTGGAGAACCGGTTATATGTCAAGGCAGAGAAATGTGAATTTTACGCCAAGACTACGTCCTTCCTTGGGTTCGTCATCTCTCATGACCAGGTGCTCCCGGACCCAGCGAAGGTTAAAGCGGTGGTGGCGTGGCCCACTCCTACATCAAGGAAGCAGGTACAACAGTTTTTTGGGTTTGCCAATTTCTACCGCCGCTTTGTCCCGAACTTTGGAGCCATCGTCGGTCCTCTGACCCGCCTCATCTCCCCTAAGACCCCATTCCGGTGGACTGAAGAGGCCGCAGCTGCTTTCCAGGCACTGAAGGCGGAGTTCTCCTCCTCCCGGGTCCTCAGCCAAGTCGACCCCGCGCTGCAGTGCATCGTTGAAGTGGACGCTTCGGACACGGGGGTGGGGGCGGTGTTGTCTCAGCGGTCACCTACCGACGGGATCAAACGGCCCTGCGCCTTCTTCTCTCGGCGCTTGTCCCCGGTGGAACGTAATTACAACGTGGGGGACAGAGAGCTCCTCGCCATCAAGCTTGCGCTTCAGGAGTGGCACCACTGGCTAGAGGGGGCTGCCCTGCCGTTCGTGGTTCTCACCGATCACAAGAACTTGGAATATTTAAGATCTGCCAAACGTCTGAACGCCCGCCAGGCGCGTTGGTCCTTGTTCTTCGCCAGGTTCCGCTTTAACATCACCTTTAGGCCTGGCTCCAAGAACGGCCTACTCGACGCCCTCTCTAGGCAATTTGCCCCTGAGGCATCAGAAGACGCAGTCCACACCATCTTGCCCAGGTCGTGCATCGTGGGGGCCGTCTCGTGGGACATCGAAAGCAAGATCCGGAAGGCGCAGGAATTGGAACCGGACCCTGGCGACGGACCGGAGGGGAGGCTTTTTGTGCCGTCCACTGTCCGGGGGGAGGTCATCCACTGGCTTCACACATCTAAGCTCACCTGCCATCCTGGGTCCTCCTGGATGATCGACCTACTCCAACGATCCTTTTGGTGGCCGGGTCTGTGGAGGGACGCTGCCCGCTACGCCCGGGCCTGCCCTGTCTGCGCCACCAGCAAATCAGGTAACGCCCCCCCCCTTCCCCCCCCCGCGGGCCTGCTCCAGCCCCTGCCCGTCCCTGGCAGGCCCTGGTCGCATATCGCCCTGGACTTCGTCACCGGTCTCCCTGTCTCCAACACCTTCGACACAGTCCTGACCATCGTAGATTGTTTCTCCAAGGCTGCTCACTTCATTCCATTACGGGGGCTTCCATCTGCCTTGGAGACGGCGGACCTCCTCACCCAGCACGTGGTCAGGCTGTACGGGATTCCGGTAGACGTGGTCTCGGACCGGGGCCCCCAGTTTTCCTCGGACGTTTGGAGGTCCTTCTGCAACGCCCTGGGAGCCAAGGTAAGCCTCTCCTCTGGCCATCACCCCCAATCCAACGGGCAGTGTGAGCGGACCAATCAGGAGCTGGAGGCTGCGTTCCGCTGCGTCACTACATCCAAGCCTGCGTCCTGGAGCACACACCTCGCCTGGGTGGAATACGCCCATAACACCGCCCGCTCTTCTGCTACCGGGATGTCCCCGTTCAAGGCATCCCTAGGCTACGACCCCCCTCTGTTCCCTACGCACGAGAGTGAATTGACTGTCCCCTCAGTTCAGGCGCACCTCAGGTGGTGCCGCTCCATCTGGTCTTCGGCGCGCAGTGCACTTTTACGCACGGCGGAGCGCAACAAGTCTACGGCGGACCGGCACAGGAGACCTGCCCCTGCCTATCAGGTAGGCCAACGTGTCTACGTGTCCACTCAGGACGTCGTTCTTAAGGGTGAGAGGAGAAAATTGGCACAGCGTTTTATGGGCCCATACCCCATCACCAGGATTATCAACCCGGTGGCTGTGCGTGTGGCTATTCCCCCCTCCCTCCGCATCCATCCCACCTTCCACGTATCCAAGGTTAAACTGGCAGTCTCCGACCCCCTTTGCCCTCCCCCTGCTGCGCAGCCCGCGCCCTGGATGATTGATGGCCATCCGGCCTGGCCAGTCTCTTCCATCCTGGACTCTCGGCGCCGGGGTCGCTGGTTACAGTACCTAGTAGATTGGGAGGGCTACGGACATGAACATAGGCAATGGGTGCCCTCTTCATTTGTGTTGGATCCGTCCTTCATCACTGAGTTCCACCGAGCGCACCCGGAGAAACCATCGCCAGGAGGCGCTGCTAGAGGGGGGAGTACTGTCACGTCTCGCCGCTCATCAGCGGCGCCAGCTGTGCACACACCTGCACCTCGTCAGCGGCGAAGGATTTAAGCCGCCTTGCCCTGGGCTTCAGCCTGAAGCCGTCTGTTCACATCGGCATTACTTGCTGCACGGAACCCCCTTCACCAAGCAAGATACCAAGTAAGGATCTCTTACCTTTTCCTCCCAGTCTGCTCCCCTGTGCACAGGTGGATTTCCCGGCGGCGGACAACGTTCTCCAGCCATCATCTCCTCGCTGCTGCGTCAGGTGCTCCAGGTCGCTGTCTACCGGGCTACGCCCTTGCTAACCCCAGCCACCTGCCCAAACCAAGTAAGCCAACAGTCATTATCATATCTCCTGTGTTGGTGTGGTGCCCGTTACCCTTCTCCCTCTGCTTCTCCCATAGGGTTGTCCGGCTGAACGGCTTCCTGCCCCCATGCCTGACACAGACGCCATCACCAACACATACCCATCTCGCAGACACGCACTCATACACACTTGTTGTCAATAAAGCTATTGGATTTACCCTGAGCCTGCGTGTGTGTCTCCTGAGCCGTGCATTATGTCACGTTCCACAGTCTGACTCCTTGCACTGAGACACAGTGTTGCTTGGTGGTGGTTCTCACTGAAGGTTTTTGAAATATACATGTTCCTCTGAAATGATATTGTTTCTCCCTTATTTGGAACAAGTTTTGGATATCTGTGGGCAGTGATAGATTCTTCACTTTAAACATTATTACTGCAGTTTTAAAGTCAACCAGATCTTTCAACTTGAGAGCTTTTAATTTAAGAAAAAGTGGGTTTGTTGGTTCACTGTAAACAGCTTTATTTATTATTCTAATAGCTCTCTTCTGAAGCATAAAGATTGGATATATGTTTATTTTATATGTATTTCCCCATACTTCAGTACAATATGTAATGTATGGGAGTATTAATGAATGATACAAAGTATATAGTGTGGGTTGATTCAGCAAATATTTCACTCTGTGTAGTATTGCGATTGATTTGGATATTTTACCTTTAATATAATTAATATGTGACTTCCAACACAGTTTATTATCAATTATTACTCCAAGAAATTTAATTTCGGATACCCTTTCAATCCCTACACCATTTATACTGAGTTTAGACACTAAGTTGTTGTGATTGTTGTTAAAAATTATAAATTTTGTCTTACTTAAATTGAGCGTTAATTTTTTTGAATCAAACCACAGTTTAAGCTTTCCTAATTCCTTTCCAAGTGTATCCAAAAGTTGTTCCAAATTGCTTCCACTGCATAATAAATAAGTGTCATCTGCAAACAATATTAAATCCATTTTTTTCCCAAACTTTACATATATCATTTATATACATATTGAATAACAATGGCCCCAAAACTGAACCCTGTGGGACTCCACAAGTAACCTTCAGTAACTGTGAGTTTTTGCTACCAACACATACTGTACATACTGATATCTGTTCTTTAAGTAACTACATAACCAGGACAGTGCTACCCCACGATACCATAATTTCATAGCTTCTTTAATAATAAATTATGATCCACTGTATCAAATGCTTTTTTAAGATCCAGGAATACCCCAACTGAATACTCTTTATTTTCATCGGCAGTTGATATTTTTTCTATAAATTTCATTAGAGTAAATGCAGTTGTCCTCTTGTGTCTGAACCCATATTGCTGCTCACACCCTTACATGTAAATAAAAACGTAAAAAATATGTGGCCATAGTTCAAAAAGTTGACCTGATTTAGCAAAACCAACGTGATTTTTGGATTCAGCACATCAAAATTGTCCTAAATCAGCTAAAAAAAACTTAGACAATAAATTTGGTGTTGACCAGTGTAATAATTCAAGCTTGTTTTTTCCTCGTTACCTGCTTCTTTTTTTCTTTTTTTTTTTTTTTAGCTTTCTATGCTTGTGTAGCAAAATAACAGCAGTTCCATTTCATCCAAGCTGAGTTGGACATGGATAAGAGGAATGTGTGGGTGGTGGGTACCTTGCCATACCTGTGCAACCCTGAACAAGGTGGGCCAGTGGGTGATGATGCCAGACCTATTGGCAAAGAAACAGTCATACTCAGAAAACATGAGACAAAGTTGTTCACTCTTTTTTAAAATTTGGTTTAAAAATATCAGTATGTAAAAATATAACTTAATAAGCAGGGTGAGAGAGACAAAGAGGTGGGAGTGCTAAAGGGGTTACAGTATCTGATTGCTCTCAGATCATTTATAGGCTGGCTGCCAACAATGTGGATACAAAGATTTGCCAAAATAGTGTGATTAAGTGACAGCATATCAATCATTTCTCCCCTCTAACATAAATCTCAGCTGTGATCCATCAGCAACATTTACCAACAGTCCTCTTGCAATCCCATTCCTTTAATGCCTGCTAATTTTCTGCTGCCATGCCCCATTTACCTTAAATGTATCTCTAATCTCACATTACAAGCGGATCAATATAAAGAAGAACTCTGCAAACAGATGCGGTGCTAAATAACTTGATCGTTTAGCAGCAGTCCCTGATTTGTTTACTTGTGATGCAACTTAAAAGAGACAATGACAAGTAGATGTTTGTGTTAAAGAGGAGATGAGACATTACTGTGAATCCATGCTGGAAAAATAAATAATTATTTAGCACAGTCTCATTGAAATTACAAGGCCTGTTAGGAGGTCAGGAATGGTAATTGGTTATTTAGGACTGCAACAAATTACGTTGCTACCAAATGTGAAATAATGAAGTGATACACACCAACAAACCTGCATTTATCCAATAAAAGTTTATGGATGCTTTCCATTATTATAATGATTTTTATAACATTGTTTCTTTAAAATCACTTTAATTCTCTTTTTATGCTGTTTTAATTGTAATTCTTAAGTACTTTGTGTTGATTCCATTGTCTCATTTGTAAAACACTTTTCATTACCAATGTGTATGAATTGTGTGTATATACTGTAAATATAATTGTGTTGTCTTGCTTTACCTTAATTATGTCTCTTATATAAGCAAACTGCAGCAACCAGTTATTCCCATTCACACACTTTTCAGCCTTTGGGGGAAATAATAGACAATGAGCTGCAGTACACTTATTGTCTGCATGTGTCACTAAAATCAAGGTTTTTCCTAATGTACATGTACAGACTTTAACAAGCCATGAATAATACATCCCCAAACTGGACTGTGACATTGTCCCAACAATTCAGCAACTACTGACTTCACCATTACAAACAACTACTAACCTATGTCACCAAGAACTTGACTTGGTAGGGGAATAAGACAAATTACAGTTACAATCAAAAATATGGCTGCACGTGATGATCTTTGGACTTCAAGGTCTTATATTGCTTAGCAACATCATTTATAACCTAAGGTTTGCTACACATTAGCTTTTAAAGCAGCACTATGTAGCTTTCTTGTTCCTTGTAGGAACACTGAAAAGGCCACAACCTCGGCGACCATGACCCCAGTCCCAACAGCCAACCACAGGGCTTTTTGTTGTTGGTGCCTAAAGTCATGCCCTATGATTCGCTGCTGGGATCGAGGCCAAATCTACTCTCTGCTCAGTAATCACACCAGAATAAGAGCTGTTGAAGGCAATGTGGGCACACTCAGGCTATGGATGAAGTGACAGTCACTCGGTCAAATCTTGGTGTACCATCAAAATAATTTTGCAAACATTATCTTCAGGTGAAAATCTAAGTGCTGCATTCAACTTATTATTATTTTATTAAAAATTATTATAGTGCCACCTATGCACACAGTGCCTTTATTTTTGGTCTCTTGAGTAGTTTGGAGAGTTTCTGATCAGACTGTAAAATTTTAAGTTTCTACATGTTACCATTTTTGCTCTCTATGCATTTTTAGCAGAGAAAAATAAGAAGAGGAAGAGGAAGAAAAATCAGAACAAAAACAATAGGTTTCCCGCTGCTTGGAACGCTAATTATTATAATTAAATTATAATTGGGCGGTGCGGTAGCGCAGTGGTTAGCACTGCGGCAGCACAGCAATTCACCCTTGGCCATGGGATCCCTGGTTCGATCCCAGCCCCTGACCAACAGTGATCTGTGTGGAGTGTGCATGTTCTGCCCATATCTGCGTGGGTTTACTCTGGGATTTCTCCGGTTTCCTCCCACAGGCCAAAAACATGCAGGTTAGGTTAATTGGAGACTCTAAAGTGGCCCTAGGTGTGAATGTGTGTGTGAATGGTTAAGGGATAGCACCGTACCATGGCTGCTTCATCCATCCAGGTGGATGCCCTCAATTTCCCCTCTGGGGATCAATAAAGTATACAAAATCAAAAAAAAAAAATATTCAACCACCACTGCACTAGAAACCTCTCAAATATATATACTAGCAGCAGTACCCGGTGAATACAGCAAACAGTGCTTAATCTGATGATACTGCTATGTCCACAAATCTGGCATTAAAGAGACGGATGAGGGTGATGCACTGGAACTAGCTTTATTATCAAACTATGTACACGGCATCACATACACTGCACTGTCCTCAGTTGCCTGGGCAAGAGACCCCTGTAATGGCGGACACTCCCATATATAGGTCGGCGTGATGTTGTCACCAGCCAGCAATGTCATCACACCGTACATTGTATCAAATCCCCTCCCCTTATAACACCCCCCCTTTGCAAAACACATCTAATTAAGACCCTCCCCAATTTGGTATACAAGAAACCCCAACAAACGCTAAAACAATCATCACATTTTAACACAACAACCAAACCTAAAACTAGGGTTCATGGGTAGACTGCCACAGAACCCAGCATGGCTAAGTGGAGTATTCTGCCACTTGTTCCACCGTGCTCCTAACTAAACAGTCTTTTTTTTTCCTTTACAGTCTCCCATGGCAAGGGTGGTTCTACCGGGGTGGGGGGGGATGGGGGGGGGGGGGCTGCAGCTGTCCCATGGCGGATGCGCCCCTGGAGGTGCCAGACCCCTGGGACCAGGGCCGATCTTCAAAGTGTAGGGGCCCGGATCCTACACCGCATCCACTGACTCCCGCGTAGCCTCTTCACCCAGAGCAGCCACCTGGACACGCCGCAGCTGGTTTGCGTGTCGAATCGAGCCATCTGTCAGCCGAAAGCACGCCGTCCCCAGCTTCACTACGATCTTCAGCGGTGCTCGTTGTTTCACTGGCTGTGGCCCAGCCAGTCATCGTCTCGCTCACTTGTCGGCACGAACCCAGTCCATGACCTGGAGCAGTGCCTTGCTTGGCTTTATGTGCTGCTGTGCTCCCAGTGGCTCTGTATGCTCATTCGACTTAGTACCTCCATCAAGCTGCAGCAGCTCGGTAGTCATGGTGTTCACAGCGGGCCCTTCACCCGTCGTCTCCAATGTCGGTTGAGTCTCGTCTTGGGTACTGAAGCAGTCAGGTTCCCCCTCTGGGCGGCTGTCTTCCCGAGAGTGCAAAATGTGCACTTTGGTGCCGGTACTATCCCTAAGTATCTCATCCCACACCACAACGTCATTCTCGAGGTCTGATGAGCCCCAACTGCCGCACCTGGACCATTCGAACCCAGCGCAGTCCCTAATGGCAAAGCCCAGTCCATAGAAAAGGTCGCAACCCATAATGTTGTCACCATGCACTGCCACCTGGAATGTGAAGTCATGCATTGCTTTGGACTTGTAGCAAGCAGTCAGTTCCACTGTTCCAACATTGTGACCACTAACGACCTGACGCTAGCTAGAGTGGATGAGCTAGCACTCCAGTTCCAAGCAGTCAGTTCCACTGTCTGTGACCACTATACCCGTACAGCAGTGTTGGGTTCTTTCTGATTCTGTGGTTGGAGAAAACTTTTGCACCATGGCCCAGTTTAACATTGACTGCACCACCGCTGTGTCAAGAAGGAGTGGTACGACCACTCCATCCAATTCAACTGTGCAGTACGAGTAACCATCGACATCGGGGCTTACTGAATGAATGGTCGTCATTGGCAGGAGGGCTGGCTCACTTGGCAGGCCCCATGGTGCTGGCGACCGGCATACCCTGGCAAAGTGGTCCAGGCGTCCACACCTGTTACACAGTGCTCCTCTTGCCGGGCAAACTCGTGCTCTGTCCAGGTGCGTTGGGGACCCACAACCCCTGCAGACGGGACCTCCCAGTGCGACCTTCGGCTCACTGCATACGCCTCATACTCTTCTGCCATGTACTCTTTGTCCTCAGTGTCCACCGCGTTAGCTAGCGTCGACTGTCCGGGTAGCCTCTGTGTCTTGCGCTCATTTAGTTCCATGGCTAACTTGGCTGCTACTTCTAGCTGGAGTGCTAGCTCATCCGCTCTAGCTAGCTTCAGGTCGTTAGGCATCATTAGCAACCTAGCTCATAGCATAGCATTACACGTGCGTTTGGCCAATTGGTCCCTCACCATTTTGTCTTCTAGGGGCCCAGAACGGCCCCCTTTTAAAATAATTCTGTTGAACCACAATTCAAAAGCATTGTCTGATTTTCATCGTTTAATTTTTATGGAATTTTTATTTATTACCACTTTTGTCAGATTCAAGTTATTTCTGTGACCATTGTGGGTTTTTCTTTAATTAACAGAGGGGTACCAACAAATTTGTCCACGTGTGTATGGTAGCTTATGTTGACCTGACGTGCAGTTCTCCAGAAATATAGCTGCATGTCGTGACAATGTTTTGAATAGGATGACCCTTCGATATAATCGGTCCCTTTCCTAGACAGCACATTACATGCAACAATGTCAGCATTACATAATGTCATGTCTGGACAATCCTTGACTGTCCAAGAAAGTTTGTCCAGCTCATTCGTCTGTTCCACAATACCATGAAGGGCCTCGTTCTCTCTCACGGTGATGTCTCCCAGCCCTTCGAAATCTCCAGTGGCGTGAAACAGGGCTGCATGCTCGCCCCTGTCCTGTTCAACCTTTTCTTCACGTGCGTCCTGAACCATGCTGTACATGACCTAGAAAGAGGGTTGTACCTGAGATACAGACTGGATGACTCGCTCTTCGATCTCCGCAGGCTGAATGCAAAGACCAAGACACTTGAATGACTTTTACCCGAAGCACTGTTTACTGATGATTGGGCTCTCCTGGCCTATATGGAGTCTGACCTCCAGCTCAACTTGAACAGATTTGCAGTAGCATCTTGACTCTTTGGTCTGACTATCAGCCTCGGCAAAACTGAAGTCATGTGCCAGCCTGCTCCAGGAACCACACCACCTCCTCCCACCATCTGCATAGAGGGAACCCAGCTGAAGGTCATCGATCAATTCAAGTACCTTGGGAGGGTCATCTCATCTGAGGGTTCTGTCGACAAAGAAATCGCTGCTCGCGTCAGTAAAGCGAGTCAGTCGCTGGGCCGCCTTCACTCTCGTGTGTTCAACCACAAGAACATTAAGCTAGTAACCAAGATCAAGATGTATAAAGCAGTTGTAATCACAAGCCTTTTGTATGGCTGTGAGACCTGGACACTCTACAGAAAACACCTCATGCAGCTTGAGCACTTCAACATGAAAGCCCTGTGCTCACTTATGGGAATCAGATGGCAGGACAAAGTGATGAACCTGGAGGTTCTGAACAGGGCTGACCTTGTCAGCATTGAGGCCATGATCATGAAAGCCAAGCTCCGCTGGACTGGACATGTTTTTCGAATGGACAGCTCCCGACTGCTGCGCCAAGTACTCTATGGAGTACTCTCCCAGGGTCATAGGAACACAGGTCACCCAAAGAAGCGATTCAAGTACTGTGTCAAAAACAACCTGAAATACTGTGCCGTACCAGAGTGGGAGCTGGAATCCCTCACCCAAGACAGAGTGAACTGTCGTGCAGCAACGCGAAAGGCCTTCACCTCCTGTGAGAACAGTGGGTGAGAGAGAATCACCAGCACCAGAGAATGCAGGAAGGCCTCTTCCTCTGCACCAGCTACTGTGTCATTCCAGTGCCCTCTCTGCCCCCGCATGTGTACTTTCAGGACTGGACTTATCAGCCACACACGGGCCCACAATCAAAGACAGCTGCACAACTAGACATCATTGTTCTTGATGGTCTACCACCAATATTTATAAAGGCTAGAGTTTGGCAGCGCAACTTAAAAAGCTGATTTTTCCAAATGTTGGTAATGTGTCATTTTTTTGTAGCATTCAAGGAGGGTTGTTGCGCCAGTATTTTTACATTCTCAAAGGGATGTAAAGCATTAAAGATGTATTAATTTTTTCATATTAATTTTTATTGTACAAATTAAAATGCACCACATAGTATGTAGGCTTTAAACACATAATTGACATTTATTTACCTCTACTTAATGCATCACTTTATTCTTCAGTCATGATATAGTGTTTTACTCTCCCTGTCCTTTTACTACAGTACTTTTTGACTTTTCTGAAATTTGCTACTTCTTTCTTGTAAATTTGCTGCTCTTGTAAATTGTCTTTTTAGGTGGTTCAACGTCCTGTATGGGGCTCACCTGTCATGAACAACCCACAGGGGTGGAATGGAGACCCAAACGCTGGACTGTGAGTTGCAATGGTTTAATCCAAAAGCACAAAAACATAACAAGGCTGGAACAAAACTTACAGGCAGGATTGCTGAGAAGGTAGAACAGTGCTGAGGCTGAGACGTGGGATGCATGTCAGAATAAACTAAGTAGACTAAATGTGGGACACATGCCTGGATAACAAAGGGTAAGGTAGGACATTGCCCTGAGCTGAAGGGCAGCATTCCTGAAATAGGCAAAGAGAAATAAACCAGAATTAGATACAGGCGTGGATAACAGGAGCGAGGATAATAATCCAAAATACTGACAGCTGTGACAACCGCAAACTGAACTATGAGCAACGGAAGTAAATAAAGAACACTGTCAAAATAACAGTACAGAGCGGAATGAATGATAAATCATGATACAGATAATAAACAAAGAGTGGTGACAACCCACCTAGGCAAGGACCAGATAACAATAATAATTAATATAACACTACAAAGAGAGAACTAGAGGTGAAGGTGGAGAAGGCTCATATACAAACACAGGATGATATAATTTATAATACAAAACAAGATGGCCATAGGCACATAATATAAATAACTAAGACTATAATAACTAAACTAAGATAACAGAACAACTCAAAACAAACAGAGACAAAGGGCAACTACAGATAACATAATACAAATAAACCCATATTCAAATTCAATAATAAAACGGAGATGGGGAAAGTACAGAAAATAACTGGAACAAACTGAAAGCGAGAACACGGTTCCCCAACCATGCCCAGTATCATGACATCACCTGGTGCACAAAACCGTATCCTTGCTTCTATGTGGATTTGTTTTAAAGGTGGTGGATACAATTTAGTTGCAGTTTTGTTTGATTTGTGGTGCATATTTTATATGGAATTGTGTGTGTGTGTGTGTGGGGGGGGGGGGGGTCCCACTGACTCACTCTCCTCACAGAGTCTCCCCTACTCCTAGCTGCCAGAGGTAACATTGATTCTTTTACCTTTCTTCTATCCTTTTTGTGATAATAAAGTCATTGCAATTTCTGTTTTTAGGTTATGAACATCCATCCATCCATCTTCTTCCGCTTAATCCTTGTCGGGTCGCGGGGGGGCTGGAGCCTATCCCAGTATCTTTGGGCAAGAGGCAGGGTACACCCTGGACAGATCGCCAGTCCATCGCAGGGCCAACACAGAGAGACAGACAACCATTCACTCTCACAGTCATACCTAAGGACAATTTAGAATCCCCAGTTGATGCCAGTTAACTTGCATGTTTTTGGCATGTGGGAGGAAACCGTAGAAATCCCGGAGTAAACCCACGCAACCATGGGGAGAACATGCAAAATCCACATAGATCACTATTGGTTGGGGTCCTGGGTTAAATTTTTAAATAAATTCAAATACCAGAGTGGTGGCTCAGTTGGTAGAGCATCCACCCCACACCCAGGAGGCAGGGGTTCAAATCCCGGCCGGGTCATGCCAAAGACCATATAAAAGTGGAACATCCTGCCATCCAGCTTGGTGCTCAGCAATAAATGGAATGGAGGAGGGAACTCTGTGGCGGGGCCTTGCATGGCAGCGGCCCTCTGATTCTGCACTTGGGGTGTGTGTGATTTACACTGTAGATAGGTAAAGCACAATCTCGTTCTGCTGTACATGATTGGTTGTACGGTTAAATGACAATGAGGGTGATTTAAATTCATGCTTCTGACCTTCCTTGAAACATTCCAGTGGTTGATGTCAGTTTTGGCTTTGAATGAATGGATGTTTATTTATTTTTTGAACAAAGTGCAGCATTTCAACCAAAATACAATATGAAAAATACCCAGAAAACAAATGGAAAAAATTAAGAATAAAGTAAACAAAACAAAACAAAACAAAAAAACATTGGCACTTTGTCTATCTATAAATTCAGCAAATCTCTGTCTGTGTATTTGTGTGTGTGTGTGTGTGTGTGTGTGTGTGTGTGTGTGTGTGTGTTTGTCTGTGTGAACTCAACCATGAGAACTATAACTGGAACAATCCGCTCAACACCACTCCCCTGGCTCTCTGTACTGTCAAACATAGCCCCTCCACACATCCGGCAAGCAGTATTAACTCAAAGGATGCTCCAAAAAGTTAAAGATTTTCCTCACTTACCAATCCATGCAGATATCTACACCCCACCCACTGCCCGACTTTCATCCAGACGGCCGATTTGGAAAAACCCTCCCCCAGCTGACTTTACCATCCAGACAGCTTGGCAAGAGGAATGGGAGACCAAGGAGGTCCCAAACAAACAGCTGGTGATAAACCCAAACCAACAGGTCCCGGGCACCAACCTCCCAAGGAGACAGTGGTCTACACTCAATCGCTTCAGGACTGGACATGGCCCCTGCTTGGCCAGCCTTCACAGATGGGGCAGTAGCCCTAGCCCATTGTGCGCATGTGGAGAGGAGGAAACAATGGAACACATCATAGAGGCTTGCCCGCTCCAAAGACTGGAAGGAGGATTACACACCCTCCATACAGCAAACCAGGAGGCAACTGCTTGGCTTAAGGACTTTGCATTCGCTAAATAAATAAATAAATAATGTGTGTTTGTGTGTGTGTGCGTGTGTGTGTGTCTGTTCCACGCATATCTCTTGAACTGTTTGTCAGACTGGCCTCAGATTTAAAACGTGGTTTTCTGAGTTTATGAGGGTGTGCATCCCCGAATGTGGAGTCGCTTGGTCAAAAAATGTAATTTTTATCAATAAAAGTTTTAGCCACCACTCTGTGACTGCTCTCTGTGTCCTGGCTTTAAGAAGTGTGGGCGGGGTTTGGTTTCAGATTGACTCTGTGCTCATTGGTGCGGGCGGGGCTTGGTTTTGGATAGACTCCTGGCTCATTGGACAATACGTGGCATCACGACCTGTCAGTCACCACAGTGTTCCCTGGACAAAACAAGGAAGTGAAAAGTGACAAATTTGACTAGAAAAAAGATAATACTGAAGATTTAATGATGAAAAAATTTATACTATTTAGTTGCCGTGATTGCATAGATCTACAGGATAATTTGGCATATGTGGAGAACATGAGGTGCGCAAGCAGACTGAGCAGAGCAGCAGTGGGGACCCAGGTCACAGAACATGCCAGGAGAAACAGCAGCCTAAACAGGCAGACCACAGTCCTTCGCGGGTAGCAGCCTGCCCAGTCAGTAGTAGACGGGAGTACCTGCTTCTGCTTCACCTGTGTGGTACTACTGTACTTTGCAGGACTGCAAGTCCCCCTCTCCAGCGTGAGTATCTTAAAAACTTAATACCACCATGATTGTGGAGCGGAATGGCTGGTGTTATGGAATGACTTAACGACCAAACGCAGGACATAAAAAAACCACCAAAATAATGAAATAAAATCAATTTTAGTTAAATATTTACTGACAAATGGGCAACACTGATGCAATGGCTGCAGCCAAATGGGTCATTCTGCTGTGAATAATAATAGATAGATGTATTTTATTGACGTTGGGTGTTTTTTTAGTTAATTCTGTTGATTGCAGTTTAAAAAAAAACACTTTTAATAACAAAATATAGCTAAAATATAAAATGATGCACTACAATGGGTCTCAGATATTTGTAAACATGTCCTGTTATAGTAATGCATCGGTTTATCGATGACACACAGAAGAAATTCAGTATTACACTGAACTCCATCACTGAACAGTGATATAAACTAAAATGATTATAATGGTGTCTGAACAACTCCCATTCCTTAAAGTGCAAGATACACTATTATGAATATAAGTGAAAAAGGATCAGACAAATAAGTGATCTGACAAACAAATAAACAAGGAATCTGAAACAGTCGCTAATATTGGATGTCCCATTCATTCTCAATAATTAGGTATTCTGTAATTAATATTCACACAGTAAAATAAATCTTAGCGCCATCTAGTCCCATTTATATTTGTCAAGGTCTAATAGTGTATATATATATATATATATATATATATATATATATATATATATATATATATATATATATATATATATATCAAATCAAATCAACCTTTATTGTCATATTGCTGTACATACAACTGTAGTGCAGGCAAGATGAAATTGCATTTCTCTCGGCATCTATATAAGTAAAAAGAACATAATTTAAGACACACTCACACACACACACCCCACCCCAACACAGCCATTCACACATCCCTGAGACATACTTGAAAACTAACCAGAACTATAATATACAAATAATATACATAATTTCCATAGGTGCAGTAGTATGTATGAGAGATTCCAGATCAACTGTTCAGCATCCTAACAGCTTGTGGAAGGAGGCTGTTAATCAGTCTGGTGGTTCTGCCTCTGATGCTCCGGAATCGTTTGCCAGATGGCAGAAGTTCAAAGTGTTTATGCAGAGGGTGAGAGTGGTCCTTGACAATGTTCGGTGCCCTGCTCCTACAACGGTTCTGAAAAAGTTCTTGAACAGAGGGGAGGGAAACTCCAATTACCCTCTCAGCTCCCTTAACTATCCTCTGCAGGGCTTTTTTGTCTGACATACTGCAGCTGGAGTACCATGTCGCAATGCAGTACATCAGAACACTCTCCACCACAACTCTGTAGAAGGTCCTGAGGATGCAGATGGGGAGAGAGGCCTGTTTGAATTTCCTCAAGAAGTGCAGTCTCTGCTGGGCCCGCTTCCTGATCCCCAAGGAATTCTTGCTCCAGGTCAGGTCCTGCGAGATCTGCACTCCGAGGAACTTGATATTCTCCACTCTCTCCACTAAACGGCCGCCGATGCTGAGAGGAACGTGTTCAGGCTGTGACCTCCGGAAGTCGATAATCATCTCCTTCGTTTTGTCCACGTTGAGCACCAGATTGTTCTCCCTGCACCAGCCCTCCAGGTCTCTCACTTCTTCCCTGTACTTTGATTCCTCATCCCTCTGAATAAGTCCCACCACTGTGGTGTCGTCTGCAAACTTAATAATCTGGTTCCCCTCGTGTCTGGATACACAGTCATGTGTTAGAAGTGTAAACAACAGTGGACTGAGTATGCAGCCTTGAGGGGATCCGGTGCTCAGCATGATAGAGTTGGAGATGTTATTTCCAACACGGACAGACTGAGGTCTCTCAGTCAGGAAATCCAGGATCCAGAGACATGTGGCGGTGTTCAGACCGAGAAGGAGTAATTACTCCATCAATCTCTGGGGAGAAATTTCAGCATCTCTGTTGAATGCTGAACTGAAATCAATGTACAGGAGTATGGCGTAGGTGTCTTTCTGATCCAGGTGGGTGATGACAGAGTGCAGGGTGGTGACTATAGCATCCTCCGTGGAGTGGTTTGAATGATATGCAAACTGGAGCGGGTCATGTGATGCAGGGAGACAGGCTGTGATGTGTGTTTTGAAAAGCCGTTCAAAACACTTCATCACAATTGGTGTCAGTGCAACAGGACAATAGTCATTCAGACAGTACACAACTGGTTTCTTTGCCACCGGTACTATGGTAGAGGTCTTAAAGCATCTGGGAACGATGGCCTGACTCAGGGAGATGTTATAAATGTCAGTTAGGACATCCGCCAACTCACTCGTGCAGTCTTGGAGCACACTTCCCGGGATGTTGTCCGGACCTGCAGCTTTACGTGGGTTGACCCTGGTTAGGGTCCTCCGTGTGTCTGCTGCATTGATGGTGATAGCTGGCCCAACCGATGGTGGAGATGGGCCAGCCCTCCCTCTGATTGTCAGGTTTGATGCTTCAGAACGTACAAAGAAGTTGTTGAGCCTGTCTGGAAACGAAGCGTCATCATCATCGACCCCCTCCCTAGACTTATAGTCCGTCAGCGCCCAAACTCCCTGCCACATCCGTTTGGTGTTCTTTGTGTCACAGAGGTGTCCCTGGATTTTCTCCGCATAGGCGCGCTTCGCCGTCTTGATTCCCTTTGAGAGCGCAGACCTGGCTGAGCTGAGGGTGATCCTGTCCTTCGCTCTGAAGGGTGCATCTCTAGCTGTGAGCAGCGAGCGCACCTCTGCAGTAATCCAGGGCTTATAGTTGCCCCGTACAGTGATAGTCTTCACTATAGTGAGATCCTCTGTGCACTTTGTGATGTAGCTGGTGACCATTTCAGCATACTCCCCCACATCTGTCCTGTCTTCCTGGGAGGCTGCTATTTTGAAGACCTCTCAGTCTGTGTGCAGAAAACAGTCTTTAAGTGATGAGGTTGCACTCTCTGGCCAAATCCTGATTTGTTTCACTACTGGCCTGCTGCGCTTCAGTAAAGGTTTGTAGGCAGGCACCAGTATCACGGATAGGTGGTCAGAATGGCCGAGGTGGGGGCGAGGTGTTGCCTTATAAGCATCTGTGTTTGTGTACACGAAGTCCAACATATTCTCTCCTCTGGTCTTAAAGTCTACACATTGTTTAAACTTGGGGAGCACAATCTTTAAACTGGTGTGGTTAAAATCCCCTGCAACCACCACAAAACTGTCCGGGTGTGAAGTTTGAATTTCACTAATAGCATCGTGCAACTCTCCGAGTGCCTCATTAACATTAGCTTTAGCATTATATATATATATATATATATATATATATATATATATATATATATATATATATATATATATATATATATATATATATATATATATATATATATATATATATATATATATACAGTATATATATATATATATATATATATATATATATATAGTATATGTGTATGTGTGTGTGTGTGTGTGTGTGTGTGTGTGTAGACAGACAGATAGATAGATAGATAGTAGTAGTAGATTAGTTTATTTGACAGGGACAGTGCAATAAACATAGACAATTAATCAAAGACAATCAATCTGATGTGTTGCACATAGAGTGTATAGCTATTAGCTAATTTGCAACTCTTGTCCCTGGATGGGCTTTAGAAAAAAGAATCAAGATAAAAAATATACACAATAACCACATACATCAATGCAGAAAAATTATAAATACACAATTATAAATATTATAAATATTATAAATACACAAATATAACAGCCTGACTCACATTTAACATAAATATTATAAATATTATAAATACACATATATTATAAAATATTATAAATACACAAATATAACAGCCTGACTCACATTTAACACATATAACATAACTCACATTTGCCTATTTCAGGCCTTCCTCCCTCTGTCACTCACTATAAACAAACACATTTATTCCTTCCCTTCATTCACTCTCACTTTGCAGACAAATAATTCATACATGAGTACATTCTTGTTTATTTTTCAGCCAGTTTTTAACATTTTTAGTGAATGTTTTAAAGTCCGTTATTATTTTAATTTCATTTGGCATTGTGTTCCAGATGTGACTGCCCTTTATAGAGAAAGCTGTTTGTCCAAATGTGGTTCTGCGGTGGAATATTTTACATGTACTTAGATGTAATTAGATGTACTTTGTTGATTCCAAACTGGGAAATTACAGTGTAACAGCAGCATGACAGTAGACAACCAAACAACAGAAACACACACACGACAGACAATGGGATTACCCATGGAAAGTAAAAACTAACACAACTATAAAACCTATATACATCATAGCTTAATATATGATGACCTGTATAAACACATGAATCATCCCATTGCACAAAGAAGGACTATCAGGAGCAGAGTGAAAATGTGAGGTACCAGTTAGTCTGTAAGGTGCAGTGTGGCAACATAGCTATGACCAGAATACAACATCATAGTGAGTTATTGTACAGTGAAATTGCATGTGGCAGGAAAGATTTCCTGTACCTGGCCGTTCGACAACGAAGCTGTGGTAGTTTACTGGAGAAAGAACTTTGCTATCTATCTATCTAGTGTGTGATGGAGGGGGTGATCAGGATTGTCCATGATGGATCGCAGTTTATTTAGTGTTCTCCTCTCCACCACTGTCTCAAAGGTCTCTGGTCTGAGACCAATTACAGAGCCAGCCCTCTTGATAATCTTGTCAAGTCTGTTGGTATCTCTGGCCCTAATACTGCTACCCCAACAGACAGCAGCAAAGAAGATGGCGCTGGCGACAACAGTCTGGTAGAAAAGCTCGAGCATCGTGCTGCACACGTTGAAGGATCTCAGCTTTCTCAGGAAGTAGAGTCTGCTCATCCCCTTCTTGTGCGCAGCATCGGTGTTGGATCTCCAGTCCAACCCACTGCTGATCCTGACACCCAGATATTTGTAGTCCTCAACCACTCCCACATCCTCCCCCCTAATCTGCAGTGGCTGAGAAGGCGTCTTCCTCTTCCTGAAGTCAATTACCATCTCTCTGGTCTTGCTGACATTCAACCTTAGGTGATTCTACTCCATCCACTCCACAAATCTGTCTACCAGTGCCCTGTACTCCCCCTCCTCTCTTCCTCTTATACACCCTACAACAGCTGAGTCATAAGAGAATTTCTGCAGGTGGCATGACTCAGTGTTGTACTGAAAGTCAGTGGTGTATAAGGTAAAAAGAAAAGGAGAGAGCACAGTCCCCTGTGGAGCTCCCGTATCACTAGCCACCACTCCAGACAAGACATTGCCCAGCCGGACAAACTGTGGTCTGCCTGTCAGGTCGTCAGTAATCCAGGAGATCACAGAGCTGTCAACCCTCATCACCCGCAGCTTCTCACCCAGCAGCAGTGGCTGGATGGTGTTAAAGGCATCAGGTATACTGTACTGTATATTACATACCATAAATTAATGCAATAACGCTTAATGTAGAATTTATGACCTTAATCTAACTGTCCCAGTCGCCGTATGCCAACATAACCCCTAGTGGTCAAGAGTGGTAAAGATTTTTTGTCAATAAAATAGTTCAGATTTCCAAGGCTATAACTTGAAAGTTGCAAGAGATAATGGTTTACTGTCAATTAGAAAGATGTAGAATATGATCCAAAGTTTCAGATAGGAATAAATTTACACATCTAATTTACATAATGTCGTGGCAGCTATAAAAATTACATAATCCAGTCAAAAGTGGACTTTGAACATATTCACACAAAGAATGGTTTGGTTTTTGGACACTATTTTATCTACAGGGGCATTTTGTTATTTTATCTTCAAAGTATATGAACCACAATATCAGTACAATGTAAAGAAACAAAGAAATTTATCACTTACTGTTGACAAAGGGGGGCTGGCTGGCTCTCATGGTAGCTGCATTTTCTTCCATCGTGGTTGTTATTTTGCATTCTGTCGGTCATTTACACTCTCTACCACATCTACAAAGTCATGATTATCCCACGTAAATTTTGCTTGTATCCCGCGGCTATTTTCCGTGTATGAAGCTGTTTATGTGACGGTGTACGACGGTGGATGGCAGCCATATTTGCTTTCTGGGCTCAAAGAAGCAAAACGGGAAAAGGAAATAAGGATTTCTTCTTCTTGGGTGTACTACGTGTCATCCATGAGTCCTCCAACGCATGCCTGCCACCTTCTGAACTGGCAGATCAGTACAAATCACCAGTATAGCAGGGGATGTCAGAGTGAGTTTACAGGTGCAGTTGCTGCGCTGTGCCACTGGGGGCGCACGACCTGTCCATGAAATGTGGCCAGTTAAAAGGCACTCATTATATACCATTTTCATTACATACACTATATATAATAGGAGAAGGTATAATAGTGGGTGGAGACAAGTGTCAGGGGTGATTTGTGACAGAAGGGTAGCAGCAAGAGTGAAAGGGAAGATTCACAAGACGGTAGTGAAACCTGCTTCAATGTATGGTTTGGAGCCCGTGGTGCTGACAAAAAGACAGGAGACCGAGCTGGAGGTGGCAGAATTAAAGATGCTAAGATTTTCATTGGGAATGACAAGGAGGGACAAGATTAGAAATGAGTATAGGGGGTTGCACTGACGTCACATGGGTCACGTGTCTTTTGTTTACTGCGCCATTTTGGATGGCAACGAACAGTCAAATCACCAACAGCAAGCGTGAATGAGTGTAATAAACAAGATAAATGGCTACACACAAATCAACACTGTGGTCCAACGATGAGGTGCAGACTTTTCTGTGCTTGGTAGCTGATTAAAGAAATCCGGAGGGAGCTGGACGGAGTGACCTGAAAAGAATTCACGGCCACGATAGAGGCAGACAGGAGGCAGAGTGGCATGGACCCAACTACGGCATCGTCATTGTTGAAAACAGTGATAAACCTCGCTGCTGGAGAAGAAAAGTCTTTAGAAAGCAAAAACAAAGCCAATACCTTCTCAGGGTCAGCTTAGTTGTCATCTTAAATATATACTGTATATATTTTACACTTCTTGGTGACCGGGAAAAGTCTTTCCAACAGTTTGACGCAAATTCTTGTTGTTGTTCTCCTTCTTTGCATTTACAGATCACTGGATTGAGAATGTACTTGTACGTGTACAGATTGGATCCTGGGGTCCACTTGGGAGTGCTCACTTGGTCAGGGGTCCACTTGACCTGGATCCCATGAAACTGCTTTGTGAAGGGAGGAGATGGCTCAGAATGCTGCCTTCTATCAAGCGTTCCTTGGTGTGCTGGGCCACCTTCCAGAGGTGATGAGTCGGCGTGTGTGGCCTACGTGTGTGACCCATTCTGAGTTTTTTGGGGTTTTTTTACAGTTTAAAGTTTGAATTTTGCACATTCTGGATTTTAATCTGGATTTTGCTGGTGATTGTAATAAACAATTTAGTGTCATAAACCCTCCCGTGCGCTTTTCCAATGCACACAGCGAGGGGTGAAATAATGAGTTTACGTGCTGGAGTTACACCAACGTGCTGGAGTTACACCACACACATTTATTAAACACAGCAATACTGATGCACAGTTTCAGCAGTAGTTTCCAAAGAAGCTTAAGGAGTCCTCAAGGATGCTCAACAGTCTACAAATGAGATTGACCGGGGAAAACACACGCAGCTGATACCCACAGGACTGGAGTTGTCCAAGTAAGTCCAAACAAGCATCAATAGAAACACAGTCCTTTAGTGACTTAGACTTTCATACGACGATTAACAACCGTATGTCAAGCGCAATGACCCAGCAATGCGTGACTGGAAAAAGGTTCCTTAAAGTAGAACTGAACTGAACGGCATTGAGTGATAGTACATACAATTATAAAGATAATTTATCATTGGCACCCCCTCCACAAATCCCGGAATCTTGGAGAAAATCGCAATTTTGAATTTCCCGCCCTGAAAAATCAGACAAATCCGCCGATTAACCGGAAGTGCAGCTGGAGTTCTGCGTGACGTCACGAGTGTGACACAGTCCTCCATGTTTACCATTGCGAGCACGTCGACACTGGTTGTTTTTGGTGCATTTTGTCGTGATAGTCGACTACAAAACACTTCCAACACCTGGGAAGATCTGTTCAGTGGCCAAGGAAAGCTGTCATGGCGACGAAAGAAAAGAAAGGGGGTGGAAAAGCGACCGGGAAGCGATGCATTTCAAGATATAGATATTACAGTGATCCCTCGCTACTTCACGTTTCACCTTTCGCGCCCTCAGTGCATCGCGGATTTTTCAAAAATATTCATCAAAAATTCAAAATTGAGAAAAAATGGCACGAAAGTTGTCTGGGCGCTAGCAGAAGGCAGGGAGAGTACATTAGAACATCAGGTATCAACACGGAGAGCCCGCACAACTCAAAATCCACCTCTCTGACCACCGCTCCACTCCTCTCCGCCCACCTCTTCACCGCTCGGGAATCTCGCAAGCTGATTGGCCGAGACGTTTTACCTCGCAAGCTGATTGGCGGAGACGTTTTATCCAGCTTCTCTCCCTGCAGAGCGCACATACCCAGCGAAGGAAGACCACATTCATTGTTCTTTATCGCTCGTGTTGCTTAGTGGCACTTTTCGCTGTTCTCTTGTGCCTTTTTGTGCAAAATAGTGCTTGTGACGCCCTTGGGGGGGGGGGTGACGCTACTTCGCTGTTTTTCACTTTTCGCGGTCGGTTCTGGTCCCCATCAAACGCGATAAGTGAGGGATCACTGTATTTATAAATAGCACAGTCAAATGCAGAGGCCAGTTCTGTTCATGTGTATTGCCACTATAGTCTGTAGAAGTATTGTAATACATAGCCCAATTTTTTGAATGAATGAATGAATTTATTTATTTCGGATAGTACAGTACAGGTTGAAAGAAACTGAATGATATAACAACAAGGTCAAATTGAACAATGACTCATCTGATTATACAATTCAACGTAAGTTATCCGAAATGGGTGATGGCTGAAGCCGCAGCTTATATTGCCCACCCATATTCCATCCAAGAATTCAAAAGAGAAAACAGGCAAGAGCGATTACAATTCAAAACAAAACTAAGACAAAATGTGACAGAGAAAAAAGAAAACTAAGCTACAACACAACACAGGCTGGATATGTTACAACTCGCCGCTCATTAGCGGCGCCAGCTGCGCGCACACTTGCACCTCGTCAGCAGCGTGGAATATAAGCCACTCTGCCCTGGGCTTCGGCATGAAGCCGTCTGATTCCTTCAGCCCTCTTGCTGCAGAGGAACCCCCTCATCTCCCAGCAAGATCTACAACGTAAGCATACCTACCTTTGCCTTTCCAGTCTCTCCCCTGTGCACAGGTGTATTCCCCGGCGGCGGACCTCGCCTCTGCATTGCCGTCTGCCAGCTGCTGTCACAGGTGCATTAGGTCTCCCGGGCTCGGCGTTGTGCACGCCTGCCACCTGCCACACTCCTGCATCCTCCTCTGTCTCGTCACCGATCCTGAATGCCTCTTCACTCTGAAAACTCTGGTGTTCTTGACTGCTGGAACTGCTATCATCCGCCATTGTTGTTTTGTTTAGGGATCACACTCGTGACGTCACACAGCGTCGTCTGCACTACTTCCGGTTTGTTTGGCACTGCCAGCCAGAGGCAAAAGTTTATCGGCTTATAGCTTGGCCATCGCACGGCCTAAAAATTTCTTTTATGTGTTGAAAAATACAATAGATAATAAGGAATTAATCTGCTATTCTACTTTTTGCGCCAAAAGGTGGGTTCAGTTCTACTTTAAGTACATGCATTGCTGGGGATGGTACATTGGATGCACCTGGGCGAGACTCGGGAAAGATGATCAACGGGGCTGGAAACAGCTGATGGTATTCATTGAGAGGGCATGGTTGGACTTGCAGACTGTCAGCAAACACACAGCTGCCGGCCCCAGAGCAGTGGCTATGGATATGGTAACACCCAGGAAATACATACTAAACATGCATACACCACGGCACCGAGACCCACAGAGAGATCACGACCGAGCCGGGGGGAAACCAATCTGGCTCGGCTCCTGACATTTAGTGACTTATGTGTTTGCATCATGATTTTCTATTTTTCTGTTAAGACACCGGTGGGAAGAGTCAACAGTACAAACCAAACATTTATCAATGACGCTGAAAATAATGGCTCATTTTTAAGAAAAAGTAACCAAAAACAATTATTTTATTTACTGAAGACTGTATTGTTGGATGTGCCATTGCAGAAAACACTGCACACTTTAGTGATAGTACCAGTATATAGAGGAATTCTGGGCCATATTGGCATCTGTATTTCCTAATGAGTTATGGTTTAATTGGATTTAACATGTTTTAACACAAACTAATATATGGTTCATAATTCTGTTGACAGACTTGCACCAAACCAAAAGTGATTTCTCAAACTGCTGTATTATTTAGATAGTTTTTCCAATCTTTTAGCATTTAATTTATGTCACTATATCTTGGTAACCTTCACAAATAAAATATAAACAAAAGTGAAGACATAGCTGCAAAAGGCACAAAAGTTTATTGTAAAAATTTCTAGTGCAATACAAAAGGAGGGCCCCTTTTGGGTGTCCCCACCCTCAAGGGGTTGGGACACCATACCATCAAAATGGAAAAATGCAGCTTGCTCCCCCCACTCAAAAGGCCAATACAACAAACCAGGGCGGGAGGTGGGGGAAAACAGGTTAGGAGGGATAAATCAAGAATAGGTAAACACAACAATACAACACCACAAACAACACTTTACCCAACCCCAAAACTAAACTAACCCACCCCACCCCCAAGAGTCCCACAGTTCAGGGGGCCGGCCAGAGTCCAAGGCCCAGCAGGTGGCTGTAAGTTCAGGGGGGCGGCCAAAGTCCCAGGGCCAGCAGGCGGCCTGCAGAATGGTATCAGGCAGCCTGCCAGAGGAAAAGGGCCACTTGACCCAGGAACCCAGTCCTTCGGGCGGCCAGCCCACATAGTTAAGCCACCAGGCCTGGAGGGAGAGATGAGGCGGTGGCCTACCCACCGGAACGCTGAAAGGTGGGTGGCCAGACTGAAGAAGGGGATCACTGCGGTTCCTGGTGGCAGGGCCAGGCGGACCACAGCGGAGCCTGGCGGAAGAGGAAGGGACACCGTGAGGACCTCTGAAAGGGAGGAAGGGACCTCCATGTCCCCACGCTAGCCAGCTGCACCCTCGATGGTCCCGGCTTGGGACTGGAGCTCGGCTGCACCCTCGGTGGAATCCGACTGAGCCATAGTTGCACCCACAGTGGAGCCCAGCTGGATCCCTGCTGCACTCACGGTAGGACCCGACTGGGTCGCTGCTGCACCCTCGGTGGACCTCGGGCTGAGGCATGGTGCCCATGGCGGACCAAGGCTGGAGCGCAGCACCCACGTGGGACTGAAGCTGGGGCGCGGCACCCATGATGGTCTCTGGTCAGAACACAGCGCCCATGGAGGCCCAGGCTGAGGCGGAGCCCAAACTATGGCCTCTGGCAGATGGGGAGCTGAATCCTGGTCAACCTCACTGGGAACAGTAGCAGCCATGGTTACCTCCAGCCACCAGCCTGGTCCCTTGGACTTGTCCGGTGACACAGACCTTTCTCTGGTGATCCTAAAAGAGGACTTGGACAGAGAGGAAGAAGGATCAGGGTCGCCGGCAGCGGCAGAGCCCGGCAAAGTGAGCTCAGGTGCAGCATTTGGCTACAGCTGGCTCTCCTCACCTAAGGCTGGGCAAAAATGCTCAATTATAGGAAGGAGAAAGAAAAAAGAGAGCACTTGCCTTAGCTCAAGCTCTACCACAGTCCAGGACTCCGGCGATCCGGGCGATGTCTCCGCAGGCTCAGGTGCTAACTCTGCTGTGGCGGCCTCCACAGCAGGCATGATGGTCACTGCAGTCTTATTCCTCCCAGTTGTCATGATCCATGCAGGTGACTCTTCCGGCATGGCAGCTGGCACCTGGTTCACCACTGCTTTGGGAGGAGAATCCTCCTGGACCTCTGGCTCCTCCTGGTCCTGACTGCTTGGCTCCAGTTCCAGCGGACAAACAGAGGAAAGGGGAGAGAGGGCTGGTGAACAGTTTTTAACAGCAGCAGGTGAGGAGAGCTCAGGGGACTGCTTTCCCTGAGCCTCCCTACTGGGAATCAAGCAAGACATTTCATTATTAATGTGAGACAAATGAAAAGTTACTTGCCTGTTTTCCCGGTTTATGATGGTGATTGCTGCTGCTGTTTGGACGTCTTCACCCTTCCGTTTGTGTCTCTTCTTATTCCCTGGTGATGGAGCAAGGCCGGACTCAGGAAACTGAGGTAGTCTGGGTGCTAACAGCTGGTGGAGGAAAACAGCTGAGGCTCGAGAATGCCTCTTCTTCAGTGTACGTCCGGGCTTCTCCGGGTGCTTCCTCTCTGCTGCGTCGTTCTCCAACTGCAGCGCAGCGATCAGGGCGATTCTCTCCCTCCCCTCAGCTTGCAACATCAGTTGAGGGCAGCCGCGAGCTGCAGCGTCTGCCAGTCCCACACACCACAAAATGTTGTTTGGAGCGGAGTAAACACATGCCGCCAAGATCAACCCATCTATTTTCATCAGGGCTTGGCAGCACTTCCACCCCAGACGCATTGGATAGCCTCTGCTACCCGGTAAGTCCATCCTGAATGTATCTCTGGAAAGGGAAACACACAGGGAGTAGTGAAGAAAAAACACGGCACGTTACTTCACTGCTTGGGCTCTTTGTGGTGGCAGCTTACTGTCATGTTCGCTGCGTAATTTTGCAGCGAACATATAAATTGGCAGCGAGCCCAAAATGCAGTGTAAGTAACATGTTTATTTGCAATGGAAAACTGTACAAAAAGTCCAAATAACAGTTACTGATGATAATGGGAGAGACAACCCGCTGCAAACCTAGTTGGCTAGAGAAAAATGCCTACGCGCTCCGAACAGTCAGGAGCAGAGGGAAAGGCACAAAAATGACGAATTACACATATGATTGAGCGGAAAGACTCAAAGAAACAACACAATTTGTCTGGAAGAAGAAAGCCAAACATCGGTGCGTCAGGATGTCCATTGCTGACTTAAGCTGCCACACTGGCTGAGCACACTGCCTCCCAATAAATACTCAAAATACTAATGAAGGCAAGTGGACACAGCCGTGTGGCAAGCAGGTGCGTGACTAAATGGAAGAGTGTGTGTGTGTGTGTGTGTGTGTGTGTGGTGAAACAATACACACCAGTGAATGTCTGGTGAGGAGGAGGCATGACTGTAGGACTGGCAGAAAGCAAAGCTCAATCTGTCAGCTGGAATTAATAAGCAATAATCAAAACCCTACAGCCACAGGTCATGGACGAGGTAGAGCAACCCCGAACATGACAAGGCCATCCAAGGTGGCAGGAACGGCATAAACCGTCAGGTCGTTGCAAAGCCGAGGATTCAGTCCGTGGAGGAATGCGCTGCGCAGAGCAACCTTGTTCCACCCCGAATCTGCTGCCTCGACCCGAAACTCCACTGAGAAGTCGGCCACAGACTGACTGCCCTGGCGGAGCGACATCAGGCGACTCATAATATTCCCTTCACTCTCGGAACGGTCAAAGGTGCGGGAAAACCGAACACAAATTGGTCAAACGTGGGTGGCAAAGCTCTCTGACTATCGATAACAGACCGCGCCCAACTAAGAGCGCAGCCCCGAAGCAGAAGAGTAAACTGGTGGATTTTGGAAGTGTCATCCGGGAACTCCCTTTTCACCTGCTCGAAATAAAGCCAAATCTGACACAAAAAATCTTTACATTTCCCCACCTCCCCCGCATACGGAGCAGGTGTGGAAATGGAAAGGGTTCGGTAAATGATAGTAGATGGTGGATGAGCAGGTGGAGGTGGAGTGGCCGGGACAGCTGCACTGCCCAATTGATCATTGATGACACTCAGCTGCTGTGTAATTGCCTGCAGCAGCTGAGTGTGTTCAGCCACCTGCCTCGCTGTAACGTCAAGGTGGTGGAGTGCGGAGTGCTCTGCTGATAATGCACTTGCCAGGTTGTGATCCTGGCTGGCTGGTTCTGTCATATTGACTGGACAAGCAACCTGAGTGCAAAGTGCAATTACCAAGAGAACACACAGAAGACGTTTGACCCTTTATTAGAATTTTCAAAATCGGACATTTGTAGAAAATGTCAGTCACTTGCCAGATAAACAGGAGCTCTGCGGAGGATAGACAAGACTGTTTAGGGAGGAATGGAGAAATAATGGAAGTCAAATTATACCACTTACATGGGAGATGAGGAGAGAGCGGCACGGAACCCAGCGAAGGAGAAGAGCCAGCAGGTAAGAACTGCCGGTCGGGTATGGTTGATGAGATCTGACCGGGTGGAGAGGATGAGCTGAGTTGAGGCGGAGCAACAGGCTGGCGAGCGCACCAAATCCCTGAAGACACACCGCTTTGTTTGCAGCAACCTGGAAAAAGTGGAAGGGAAGAATCATAAGGCAAGGCCATACACAACACAACCGCTTACTTTGGGAGCTGTCTGCTGAGCAGTATACCCAAATGAGCCAGCGTTGAATCACTGAAGATCGCTTCCTTATAAACGCTGGCCCAGCAGGAATCAGCAGGTGCGTCTGATGAGGAAGCCGGTGAGCAGGAAAGAGGGGGTGAGCGCTCGCCAGCACATGACAAGCGGTGCAAAATTGTCTTAAATCAGTTGAAAAAACACAGACAGCTTACAAAAAAATTATTTTTGTAACCCTGTGTAATATACCATATGTAAATGTAATAACACATAGTATACCATCTTCAGTATGATCTATAACGATAATACCATCTTCCATATTTACCATATTTACTTATATACTTCTACTTATAAAATATGATGTCTGAATTAGTACCACCCAGCATATATTATTGCTTTAGGAGCAATAATATATGCTGCACGGTGGCGCAGTGCTTGGGCTGCACGGTGGCGCAGTGGTTAGCACTGCGGCAGCACAGTTTACCCTTGGCCGGGGGATTGTGGGGATCGTGGGATCGTGGGTTCGATCCCAGCCCCCAACCAACAGTGATCTGTGTGGAGTTTGCATGTTCTCCCCGTGTTGCGTGGGTTTACTCCGGGATTTCTCCGGTTTCCTCCCACATGCCAAAAACATGCATGTTAGGTTAACTGGCTGTTCTAAATTGTCCCTAGATATCTGTTTCCTATAGGCCCTTAGAATAGAGGGTTAGTATTAATGAAAGCGCTTTGAGTGGTCTTTGTGACTAGAAAAGCGCTATATAAGTGCAGGTTAGTTAGTTAGTTAGTTAGTAATAATAATACCTAAAATGACTTAAACAAGGGATGTCATTCATACACATATCTATGAGACCAGGCTGGGCAAACCGAAAAAAAAACAAAAAACATCCTTTATAGATAATTTACACTTAGATTGTCAATTGCCTGTAATTAATAGTAATTCAAGGGTTTCAAATAAAACCACTCTCTGGATATGATAGATGAAAAGAAATTACAGCATACACTCAATTCGTTCCCTGCTTCCTGCTGCTTCATCTCCAGCAACACCATGTTTACTGACCTGGCAACATGTCATGTTGTGTCAAGTCCTCAGTCCTAAGAAGACTTGCTGAACAGAAAGGTCAGAAAAGCATGCTCATAAAGGGATGTGGACAGCTTTTAGCCTATGGCATTGCTTTAATGAAAGCCAAATGCAGTTGCAGTCAGAAAACACTTCCGATTTACTCAAGCAACAGCGAGCACTGACTCTGAGTAAGACCTGTAGGATTTGAGGCAGTGGGGGCATTGACTAAGAAATCCTAACATTTCCACAGAGATATGAGGTGCACATGTTTGCATGTGTGTTTGTGTTCTGCCTGTCCTTGTGGCGAGTCCATCCCCGAGGCTGTTTTTTCCCTGACTTTGTCAGAAACATGGGGCATGAAGCAATGCACCTGCAAGTCATGGTGTGAAGTCACTGGTGCTGTGCACTTCACAGTCCACAGGTCAGGGCATGGGTAAAGAGAATTATCCCTTATATCGCAGAGGACAGCTTCATAACAAAAAGAAAAATAGAATTGCACTCAGCAGAGATACAGACCCATGCTGAAACTATGATCTTGACCTTTGGTCTTTTGACCTCAAAATTAAACACAAGTCTATAACTTTTCATGTACTATTCTTGCACAAAGTTTCATATTGATATCTGCATCTATTTTTGTTGTAGGGTTGGGAAAAAATAAACACTTAATAACCCTGTGACATTGACCTTTGTCCTTTCTAATGAGTTTCTCCAGTGTGGGATTAAAAAAGTCTTATCTTATCTTTCTAACCCAAAATCATACTCACAGGTTGTAGCCTTGAGGGAAACCTGTGTTGGGTGACCCACCCTTTATACACTGTCAAATTAAGGTGTGAACACACTGATGGCATCTCCACGAAAAAATACCTTTAAAACCCCATAGCATTCGAGCAAATTTCCTGAAAAATACCTAAAAATAACATCTCCAAAGTGAATCAAACACTGTTCTTCAACACTTTGCAGTATATTCATGGGGATGGTCTGATTCCTTTTTTTTTTGGCAAAACATAAGTGCTTCTTGTGATGTTGTGATTTATGTTTTATTGTGAAGTGTGGTGTAGTGGCGGCCACTTCCTCTTCCACCACTGCACCACCCTATAAATACCAGGGGCCATCCATTTGAGGGCCTCTTGCCAATGTCCCTGCCTGGTGACTGTTGTGTGTCCAACCTTATTAATAAAGCTGAGTTTGACAGTTCACCTGGCCTCATCCTTGTACAAAAGTATTTACATACATAACATTTTGGCAACGAGGGCAAACTATGGCGAGCCGCCTGTGCCTTGGCTGAGATGGTTCGCAGCCTTCCAGAACTACATCATCGCGCTCAACCTGGGTGAGCTAGATAAGCTAAGAGCACGTGCGCTCCTAGTACATAATTTAGGGATCAAGGGCCAGCATATCCTACGCACGCTCGGGGCTGCAGACTCGTTTGAGGATGTAGTCGAACTGTTGGCAAGCCATTTTCACACCCCGGATAGCGTGATTGTCCGGAGGATTAGATCCCAGCAGTGACACCAGCAGTTGGGTGAGCCAGTCCGCCAGTTCGTCACCGACCTGAGGCAGCTGGCAAGCGAGTGTCATTTTGGGCCATTGGTGGAAGAAATGGCACGTGACCAGCTGGTGGAGCACACGAACAGTACTGTTTTACGAGCTAGGCTACTCATGGCACCATGTGACTTAACATTAGCTAGGGCTGTCGAGCTAGCTCTCCAGATGGAGACCGCGGACAAGCTAATCTTGGAGCTAAACTGGCACCAGTCACAGCAGCAGCCGGAACCTTCCACCGCAGCATTAGTAGTGGACCAGGATAGTGAGGATAGCATGGATGACGACGTGATCGAAGCCAATGCTGCCAGCCGAAGGTCTGCGCCGGAAAAGCCCCTGTGCATGGGTTGCGGGTCCGTGAAGCACCAATATAAGGCTAGGGATTGCCCGGCTAGAGAGAAGCATTGTGGCAAGTGTGGATGCTTGAACCATTATGACAAAGTATGCCGTGTGTCTGAGCCAGAGAGCCCATGGAAAAAAATCACTCCGCCCGCCCCCGACAACTATCCACACGGTGTCCCCAAGTAAAAACGGGTACACACTTTGCAGAGTAACACTGGATGGCGTGGAGGTGCCACTGCTGCTCGACACGGGGGGATCGCTGCTGAATTGGGCCATAGTGAGGAAGTTTTTCCCCCACTAGAGGATAAGAGGTAACCCAGCGCCGCTTTATGGTTATGAAGGTGGCTGTGCATGGTCGGAGCATTGGAGTTAACGGTTCTGTACAAGTCGGCGGTGATGGCTGATTTCACGTTCCACGTCACAGCCCGAAGCAACAACATCATGGGCTGTGACCTGTTTTATGGACTGGGTTTCGCCATCAAAGACGATGCTGGGGAAGAATTGTCTGGTTGTGGCCAGTGGAACTGTCTGGTTCCGGTGGTGGAGGATGACGCTGTGTGGGACAAGGACCCAACGGACACCATGGCGGTCAAGAAGAACCAGCCTCACTCAGGTTCAATGCAGGAGAGTCCCAGTGCTGGTGCTCAGGGAATTGTAGGAGAGGGTACCAAGCATGATGGCGAGGCGCCTGCGTCAGCGAGTGATACCAATGTGCTAGCCCTAGATTCCTCCAGAGCTTGGCCGCAGAGGGCTGGAGGATCTGCAGCTACCATGGCGACTGCCACAGCGACTTTAGAAGAGGTTGGGGCCAGACTGACAGGCATGGAGAGACTGCGTGCCAAACAGCACCATTGTAGGCCGAGCAGAGCCCCCCTTAGAGTTATGGACTTGATCCAGGCTTGAGGAGAAGAACATCCACGGTGGATACGGGCCAGACGACAGCCGGCGGAACACCAAGGACACCTGTGCATGGTGGCTAAGGGGGCGCAGCTTACTCTGAGCTGTCAGACAGTTCAAGGAGGCATGCCAACAAGTTGCGGCATGTCCGGGAGGAGGCTTCTGGTGGTGGGGCTGGACGAGAGAAGCGGTCGGTGGTGATGAGAAGAGGCGCTTTCGTCTATGAGGTCAGCTGCGATCCCGGGGGCATGCTGCTTCCAGGGACGGGTCTGCTGAGGGGCTGTCCTGGGCCCCCCACTAGCCAGTTCTACCCTTTTCTGCCGAAAGGACAGTAGTGTAAATGTAGTAAATAGTTCTATTGCTCATTTGTTTGTGCACGTAAAAAAATGTTATTGTTCTGGGTGTTGTGTTAGTTTAGGAACACGGCAGTACTTTAAGTTGTAAATGGACTTTGAGTTTAGACCAACAGATGGCAGAATAATCCACCTTGCTGTGTGAGGTAGGGCAGTAGTCCACCCGTCCTCCCTAGTTTAAGTTTTGTTGTGTGAATGTGGTAGGCCATTTGGTAATTTCAGTTTTAATTTTCTTAGTGCGTGATTTGGGTCCTAAATTGGGGAGGGTCTTAATTGTGTGTGTGTTTTTGGACTTTCTACAGGGAGGGGAAATGTGATGTTGCGATTTATGTTTTATTGTGAAGTTGTGGATGTTGTGTGTCCAACCTTATTAATAAAGCTGAGTTCGACTGTTCACCTGGCCTCATCCTTGCACAAAAGTATTTAGATACACAACACATCTACCACTGAGTACCAATGGTTTGAAAATGCTAAATTTGAAGAATATAAACTTCACCTGAATATTATTTTTTTACATACATATGTCTGCAAACAACATAGCTGTGATATACGTATTTGCTAAAAAGATCATTAGGAAGGTAGCAGCAAGTGTTACCAAGTTCAGAGTAAACTTTTTTTAACAATACCACAAACAATGAATATATTACACAAGTTTTTGTTTGTTTTTTTTTTCTCTCAGGGCGCAACCAGGAGTTGTTCAACTGTTTTGCACACACCATGAAAAGAAATCAAAAACATTTTAAACATCTACGTATATTAAAAAACATCTATATAAAATACATGTACATATACCTTTTCAATGCTTGCTGGAGTATTTTTGTTTTTTTTGATTAAGGTTTGCTCTGTGGCAGAAAAATGTTGTATAGCATTGCAGATGGTGGAATTCTACGAGGTTTTAATAAATACCAATATATATTGTCAGTTTGTAACTTCATTCATACTAACTCTTCTACTACATTATTATGCTTTAGGCTATTTATGCAGATCAAACCATTTTTTTCTGAACTGAATGAGAATGCATCACTGCTCCTTTAGTAACATATACATCTTTTTGTGTTTTGAAGAACAGCATTGTGGTGTGTGAGCAGTGTGTGGCTCATTTGTGAAAGCTCCTCCATCACGATGAAAGACAGCCCACACAGCTTCAAATTGCTGATGAGCGTATTTTTAGTTGAGGGGCTGCCCCAGTGTCTGGTTTGCATGTAGGACTGACAGCAAATGTAGAGCAGATTTTCCAGTTAATACTTGTACAGCAAGCCTTCCTGCTCCGTAATTAACCAATTAACAAGCAACATGCCCCACCAACACCATACCTGATTCAGTTTGCAATCAGAAATGCTCGTCTGCAAAGTTTTAATTGTGCCCGAGGCAATAACTTACTGTTTGTAATCACATTCTCTTTCTCCCTATATTGCACCACAGTGCGTTTGGGAGGCAGAAACTTACTGGCGCAAGCTAATTCGGCAAACCTCCATGTCGAAGGGGCACACAGAGCACAATACCAGCAGTGCTTAAGGTTTTGCTGAACAACAGAATGAGAGTTAATATGTTTCCCAAATTATTTACACATTGCGCATTTTACAGCCTCTGATGAGAGGTGCGAGGCAGGCGGGGGAGCATTCATTCAACATCTCTCCCTAATGGCCAAGATTGAGTTGAAATCAGAGAATGCAAGTCCACACAAAGAAGAAACTCCCCTTATCCACATTTCAAAAATATTTAGATATTTGATATTAGCTTTATAGCATAGAAAATGGAAACCCCATTTTAGGTTTTGACTCTGGAACCTGTATGCTGTGCTTCTATAGTGGAGGTAAGCCCTATGCCAGAGCCAATCATCGCTCAGGAGGCAGACATGGTGCATAGACTAGATGAATCACTAAGCTGTCATGTGCCTGTTTCACATTCAGACTGTTAGGAAGCAAATTATAGGTGACTTAATGTTCCTTTTTTTTCTCTCTCTCTGCTTTCTGGTACGCTGCCAGGCCATACACTGAGCTAAAAGGCAGAAATATGGCCTGTCAGATGGAAGCTGCCACTAATTGTTCAGCTCAAATCCCCCTATTTTCTATCAGAGACCACAGCCTCCCACCACCACTTTTAAAAATACATGGTCGACTCTATCTGCTACAATAGACTTAACGCAATTACAAGAGTCATACATTCTAATGCGATAGACGGGGGAGAGACTGGGATTAGCTATGCACTCTTCATGGCACACACACACACACCCTAACTGCAAAACACAAACAATCTACGGCAGCTATTCCAAATCCAATTGTTGTGAACATGAAGCCAGCTAGTTTCAGGCAGTGGGGTGAGTTTGGCCCACACATACCAATTAGGCCCGTTTCCAAAGCAATACTGCACAATGCTGCCCAGAGGACTGCAGCAGAACAAGACTTTGATTTCCCTCAATGTGATAGTAATTTCATATTCGTCTGAAAGCGGCATGGCTACTGAGGCTTGAGTCTCAAGATGAGCAATGAAGAGCAATTCACAAAAAGATGCTTGTCTGGCCATTTGCATATAATTTCTCAAACAAATGCGCAAATATGTTTGTCTCTACTTTTGGTGTGGCGACACTGGAAGAGTGTTGCATTTGTGTAAACACAGCAGGCTCTGATGTGTCCACAATCCATTAAAAGGGTGGGGGGGGGGCTCTTTTATTGGACTCCTTACATACCCAAGTAGCTTCATTAAGTGTTTGCATTTGATCAGTTATCCCCCCCCCCCCCCCCACCGCCATGTCGGAGAGTGTAATGCATGCATCTGGGATCCCAAAAAAATCAAGGCCATAACTGAGAAAGCAGCCTGTGGTCTTCACGGCAACTAAACGCTGTTGAGTCTGAGTCCCACCACAGAGCATCAGACAGATTGAGGAATAGAGAGGGAGGAGGTTTGTAATGAGAGCCAGGAGAATTACTACACTCTATTTATAGGGAGTGCAGAATTGTTTACCTTCTTTCTTAGCTGCTTGTTTTGACGGGTGGTGAACTGCTAATGAGAGGGAGTATCTTTTGCGTTGCCACATTGTTGTATCACTTTCATGGTTTGTTTTTTTTTTTACGGTATGCTGAGCTCTACCTGAGAGATCCAAAGAGCTATATCTCAATGCATCTTCAAGGTCTATCTGCCCTTCTTGTTCGACTGTGTGCTATTAAAGGGATGCAATTTTTTTTTTGTATGTGTGCATGCGTGTTGGGAGTAGCAGATGAAGATAGTCTGTTCAGTCAGATGATACTTATTTCTGTGTAAAACGGTGGAAGAGAGCCCATTGTTTTGGATAAATCTTCACCCTCTCATCTGAATCACTGGGAAAGCTCAAGCATTTCTCACATGGGAGGAGAGGGTCCAAAGTACTCCAAGGAGAACAGGGGTATAACTGTATGGAGGCGGCCATATTAGCAGAGATATTCTTCAGGATTATGCGCCCCCTTCAACCCAGGCCAAGAATTTGTCAGCAGAAGTGCAGATATGGCTCTATCAATAATCCATGGCATTGTGTATTTCCCAGCTGATGCCATTATACGGCAGGGGGATGACAGCACTCAACAACTCCATCATCTTATCCGCAGGGACCAGGATCTCATAAAGCGCTCTCAACATAGACGTCTCATATAACGGGTAATAACTCCAGCCAGTTAATACAGGGGAATTATCAGGGAGAGGAGCGATGAACCCAGAAGCATCCGGGGCGGCCCGCCGCTGTGTTACAATAGTGGAGCAAGGAGGGAAAGGAGGTGTAAAAAAAAAAAAGAGTAGGAGGGACAAAAAGAGGTAGGAAATAGAGGCAATGAGGGAGCATGAGAGATAAGTGAGGGGGGGGCAGGCAAAAGATAAAAGACAGAAGAGAGGAGAGGCACCGAGGATGTTGTGGGTAAGTAGTTATTTTTTGGCACAGTTGATCAAAAATGCCTAAATAAATTATTATGAATCACTTTCTTAAAAAAGTGATTTAAAAGGGGAGCTATATCCCTGCACCTCCTATGAGCTGTGTCAGCAGAAAAGTCATGAGTGAGATCCCCCTCCCCCCACCACTCCCGGTCCTGTCAGGCAGCTAGGTAAGCAGAACAGAGATCTGTCACCATTATTGTGCCAAAACAGTTTTACTTTGCCAAAAGGAGTAAGATTTAATCATCATCATCATAGCAGTCTATCGGGGGCGACAGTGACTGTTTTATTTAGGTCTGATCAGATTCCTTCACGCAGCTCTGTCCTTCGCCTTCCTTCTTTTTCTTCTCCTAGACCCGATCGGTGGCCATCAACCAGCACACAGGTGAACCACCACCACGCACGTCACTCCACATCATCACCCCGTCTCTACTTCACCCTCTGCTGCCAAGAACTCCTGACCTTGTTAACCCGGGCATCGTCCGAGCCGGTATGAGTTGCTTTCTGATTGACCATTTCATGAAACTGCTTGCAAAGTATTTGAGTACCGCTAGCTTTTGCTGGACTAGCAGCACATTCTTGAGAGATTTAGTAAATTGGCACTAATGCACCAAAACACTGTTTGCCAATAAGAAGAAGGATGATGACAAGCTGAACGACCAAGATACACTACTCACAAAAAGCTAGGGATATTTGACTTTCGGGCGAAATTTATGGAAAATGTAAAAAGTTCACGCTACAGAGATATTATATGGTGAAAGTAGGGCATTTAAGAAGAAGCATACAATGGTGATTTCCTCATCTGGCAGTGCGGTGGCGCAGTGGTTAGCACTGCGGCAGCACAGCAATTCACCCTTGGCCATGGGATCCCTGGTTCGATCCCAGCCCCTGACCAACAGTGATCTGTGTGGAGTTTGCATGTTCTCCCCGTATCTGCGTGGGTTTACTCCGGGATTTCTCCAGTTTCCTCCCACATGCCAAAAACATGCAGGTTAGGTTAATTGGAGACTCTAAAGTGGCCCTAGGTGTGAATGTGTGTGTGAAAGATAAAGGGATAGCGCCGTACCGTGGCTGCTTCATCCATCCAGGTGGATGCCCTCAATTTCCCCTCTGGGGATCAATAAAGTATACAAAATTTAAAAAAAAAAAAAATCTCAAACAATTTATTGAAACAAAAGCCAACAACAGTGGTGGGTATACCACAACAAAAAATCAGTGTCAGTGTCTCAATAATAACTTGTCATGTGCCCTTGAGCATCAATTACAACTTGACAGTGATGTTTCTTGCTGTTCACAAGTTGACCTATTGTCTGCTGAGGTGTGGCATTCCAGTCTTCTTGAAGGGTAGCCCTCAGGTCATTGAGGTTGTGGGGTGCAGGGTTACGAGGCTCTATACGGCGACTCAGCTGATCCCATAGATTTTCTATGGGATTCAGGTCTGGAGAAAGTGCAGGCCACTTTATCTGAGGTACCCCAGACTCCAGCAGCCATTCCCTAATGATGTGACCTTGATGAGCTGGAGTATTGTCGTCCATGAAGATGAAATTAGGCCTGTGTTGTTCATGCAGGGGCACAATGACTGGATTAATGATGTTATTCAGGTAGTATTGAATTATCCCTGTACCATTCACAAGGTGTAGGGCAGTTCTGTATTGACTAGACACACTTGCCCAGACTGTAACATGGTGACAACAGTGGCTGATGCATAGCGCTTTCCTTGACGTCTGAAACATCGTTGGCGGCCATCATTTCTGCTCATCGTGGATCAGCTTTCATCAGAGAACAACACTGAAGCCCACTGGTCCCTTGTCCAGCGTAAATGCTCCCTGGCTCATGCAAACGATGATGCCTGTGCCTGATGGTGTGGTCAAGTACCCTTGCAGGTCATTTAGCACGCAGACCACGCTGATGTAAAGAGTTTCAAATGGTCTGACGTGACACTTGGGTGCCTCTCACCTCCCTTAAATGTGCCTGGAGTTGAGTGGCATTCATCATCCGGTTCCGCAGCGTACTGTTCACAATGAAGTGATCATCAGCGTGGGGTGTGGCCAAAGGACGTCCACTTCTATGCATTTGTGTGACTCTTCCAGTATCTCTATACCTCTGTTGCAACCTGCTGATGATACTCTGTGACACTTTAAACTAAGTGGCCACTTCCCTCTGAGAATGTCTTGTTTGAAGCCCTGCAATGGCGAAGTACTTTTGATCAATTGTGAGGTGTCGTCTTGTTCTCATGACGTCAAAATGTGAACAGTATGATGAAGAGGGCTATTTAAATACCAATTCTAATTGAACCAGAACATTTACGGGTTGATTCATGGATCAAACACCTGTTGTGAATTTTGCCATTAAGCACCTTGTTAGAGAACAGCAAGTTACGCAGAAAGTACTGAAACACTGAATAGTTGGACATGTGCATTCAGAAGTTTAGAGGAGATCAAATTAAGTTCACCTGTAAAGGTTATAGTGCATTTTAGGTGCATCCTGAAATTTCACCCGAAAGCCGAATATCCCTAACTTTTTGTGAGTAGTGTATAATGTAGCCACCCATGTCCACTGACTGACGTGAAATGAAGTTCAAGGACTGCCCCTTTGCCATCTGAAGAGCCCTTTTTTAAGGTATTAATAGATTTTAATTGTCCTACACGGAGACACTAATTGCTTACCAAATGTGTTTTAATGTACAATAACTATATTTTGATATAATTATTTGAAATAATTCTTGTATGACCTGCACCTGAGCCCCAAATTTCCCTCCCCTTCTCTGCTCCGTCTCAACCTGGTTCCGTGTCTCTTCTCCTTCAAGCCGAGTCAGGTTAGCGTATTAACTGTCCTAAGCCTCTGCATTTTTGTTGCTGTTGTGAAAGTACATGCAGTAGGTCCATTATTTTTTTAGCAAGGGGGGGTGGTGCTTTTGAGGGGATATTCATAAATTTAGCATATGGTGTAAATGTCTTTCAGTAAAAATCTGCAAGAATAAAAGGTGCAAAAATATGATAAAAGATGCTAATTTGCGATTTCAAAAATCACAAATTTACTATAAGCAAGTCTCAAATTTATAAGAAAAAGCTAATGTTTTTTTAAAGTCACATGTCATAAAGTTAGATAGATAGATAGATAGTTTATTTCGAACACAAAAAATATAACAAAAAACAAGCAAATAGCAAATGCAATAAAGTTACAGTATACACTGTTCGAAAGGGAGAAGGAAGAAGTGAACACTTATTAATTCCAACTCCTCTTTTCCATCGATACACCCATGTGAATTTTATACAAATTACTACCTTTAATACCCCAAGTAAACAATTTACTGTATTTTTTACAGTAGTTCATGGATTTAGTAAAATTTAAGGCAGTACAAGTAATGTACAGGGCAATTAATAATCAACTCCCAACTAATATACAAAAAATATTCAAAAAAGAGACAATGATTATAATTTGAGAGGAGACTTAAACTTCACAAAACCTAAGGTATGAACAACTAAGAAAAGTATGTGCATATCTGTCTGTGGGGTGGATTTGTAGAACAGTCTGGAGCTGGAACTATCTACAAACAGAAGAAATCAATTCGAAAAGAGGTATAAACATTATTTGCTAAAGGGATATACGTTAGAGGTGTAGTATTAATATGTTTGATACACTAAGCTCACTCTGGGACACTATGGTATGGTAGGTGAGATGGTACTGTGTATATCTGTGTATATCTGTGTTGCTTGGGGCTGGGTATACAGGTGCATCTCAAAAAAATTAGAGTATCATGAAAAAGTTCAATATTTTTTGTCACTCATTTCAGAAGGTGAAACCCATATATTGTATAGATTCATTACACAGAGAGTGATATATTTTAAGTGTTTATTTATTTTAAGGATTATTGGTATGGTATTATGGTATGGACTGTATGTATGTAGGGATGGATGGGTGTCAATGTTGAAACGTATAAAATATAGTTAATTGTCTACTTGGGGTTCTTAATTGAGGTAATTTGTATATATTTCACATGGGTTGTATTTAGGGAAAAGAGGAGTTAGAGTAAATAAGTGTTAACTTCTTTCTTCTACCGTTCGAGCACTGTACACGGTCACTTTTATTGTACTTGTCATTTGTTTTGTTTTTTTGTTTTTTTGTTCGAAATAAAAGTATTTCTCATCTCATCTCATCTCATCTCAACACTTCTGTGAGGAAAAAAAAAAAAACACATCTTACAAATGCCAAAAAGAAAAAAGTGATAAATTTACAATAAAGTCACTTGTTTACAAGAAAAAAATTGCCAATTTTCTACAGCATTTTTATACTTTTTATTTTACTTTTTTTCTCTCATGAATATACAATTTTCTTACCAATTATGTCATCAACCAGCCAGGCAGGGGCGGAATGAAGACCCAAATGCTGAACTGTGAGTTTGCAGGGACTTTAATGAAACACACACACACACAAAAAAAAACCAAAACAAACAAACAAACAAAGGCACAAAAAACTTATGAGAAAGGAATTAACAGGGATGAACAGCGCTGCGGCTGAGATGTGGAATGCACGTTAGGAGACAAAATGAAGCGTGGAACACATGCAGGGAAACAGGAGAACTAGACATGGGGCTCAAGTCTGGACACGAACGAGATAAATAGGACAAACAGGAATAAGTACAAATGATAACAGGTGTGGGTACAAGAGTGAGGATAATTAGACTCAACAAGTGACAGCTGTGACAGCCCACAAACAGAACTTGAAACAACGGAAGTAAACAAAGACAACTGTCAAAATAAAAGCACAGGAGAAACAAAAAGGTAACTGACTATAAATATGAAATGATTCCAAAACAGGAACAGATCAAATAATATAAAAAGGAAAACCTGACCCATCAAGGTGAGGACAAGATAAAATACTAACAATATAATATTCTTGAATACTACTACACAAGAAGAGAAGTGAGGGCAAAGGCGAGGGTAGACTCATGTCAAAAACCAGAAAGATATAATTTAAACACAAGCTGATTCAAAACCCCATGATAATAATAAATATGATATAATGACCAAACTAAGATACCATAACAGGGCAACTCAAAACAAACAGAAACAAAGCATTAACTCAGATAACATCATCCATATTAAATACAAAACAGAAATGGGGAAATTACAGAAAATAATCTACAATGACTGAGAGCTTGAACACAGTGCTCTCACTGTGTTCTGCATCATGACAAATTAGCGAGGTTTTTCTTGTAAACTTAAACATTTTTCTTGGAAATTTATAACTTTTTTACATAAAAATTTGTAACTTTTTCTTGAATAATTTATTACTTTTATAGTAAATTTAATATTTTTCCTATGAATTTGCTGTGTTTTATAATAAAATAGTTACATTTTCCCCACAAAAATTTACAATATACTCATAAATTTGCAACTATTTTTTATAAAAATTTGTAACTTTTACCTCAAATTTCCATGATTTTTCTTGTAGATTTGTTAATATACATTCACTCATATACTACACTGTCCTGTATAAACTATCCTTGCAGTCTTTATGGGGATGGAGGGTGGTGAGTTAACAGAGGGGATGATTTTGGCTCAATTTACTGACAAGGGGAATGGCCTTTTTAATTTTTTTTGTAAAGATTTAATTATTTGAATGGGAATTTAATATTTTATTCATTGAAAAAAGTTCTGATTTTTGCAAAGATTTATTTTTTTTTCAATGAATGCTGCACATGTTGTGGCCTTTTGCCATGTAAATACATAATTAATGATGAAGACCATGGTCTCTGTGTTAGTTGATAACTTTGTAGAAATCTGAGGTGTTAAATATCTGTGTACAGGTATTAAAATAAAATTGATATACTAAGTAAGTACAGTAACATTTGTGCTACTACTGTACATGTATCTTTACTTTTTTCAGTATTTAAGAGTGCCTTTTTTTTAGTTGAGCACCTGACCCCCGAAATGTCAGTGCACATCATTGAATGTAACGTTTTAGTCACTGATTTGTTGGGAAGAGTTTAGGAATGAGGACAGAGTGGACACAACCACAAACTATGATGTGATTTTTTTTTTATTTATTTATTTTTTTTCTGGTTTCTGTCAGCTTAAGCTTTCAACGGAGAGGGTACATAAGGAGTAAAAAAAGTATGCATTTGTCTTTTTTTTTCATGGTCATTAAAAGGCAATTAACATTACAAGATCAAAGTCATTATGAGGTTTAGAGTCATTTTGATGATGATGCATAAGCAAAAAAAAAAAAAGAGAGAGAGACTATCCTCCATCAGAAGATGTCCTACGGCTATGTTTTTGCAAGTAGGCATTATGCCCTATATTTACATTTTGATATTAAGTGAACATTAGGCAGCCTCTAGTGGAAATAATTATGTGAAGAAACATGACAGGGGATACAGTTGCAGTCTGTATAAAGTAGACCCGCACTTCTTCCTGACAATTACCCTAAGCTTATCCAATAAAGATATAGGGCCGTATTACAACAACGTGGTCCTTAATCGGTTCTCACTGATGCAGAATGTATTTATGAGTGTTTCCAAGTTCATTTCCTTATCACAGCAGTGTGTAAATTAATTTTCTGCCAGACGCAAGGTGCGAAGAGGCTGGTCTAATTATTCAGAGGTGTGTTTTGGATAATCCAAAGAGCTCCTGCCCTTCCCTTTAATGCCCAGTGGTGCATTATCTAAAGTGAACTCTGCTCATGATGGCTTGTTTAAGATGGGTTTTGCACTGACCTAAGGGCATGCCGGTGAGCGAAAATGCACACAATAGTAATGATGCTTGATAATAAGAAAGACATGAATCACAGTTGATGCCCACTTCGTTATTTTAGAGAGGGCAGACAGGGAGGATATAGCTAATGCTGGGCTGAAAAATCAGCTGAATGGTTTAATGTAGTGCACATGGATGCAACACACAGACATGAATGGGTTTGAAACTTCAGGAAAAGAGGATGATGCCTGTGCAATCTTTCATAAAAGGATCATTAACGGTGGCGCGGAAGTCACTCCCGGCCCAATAGGAAATGACGGACTCCCTCTCCTGTTGCTTTCAACAACCGAGGTCTGCCCAGTCCCTCCAAGGCAGGAAGGGGGAAATCTGGTACCAGCATGGCATCCCATCCGCCTCTGACGCCGCCATGAAGCAAACCCGCTCTCGGCAGCCCCTCACGGGAGCTGACGGGCAGCTGTGGGGGCGTCTGCAGCTTAAGAATCCCAACCATAGGAGTACAGTACAGGCGGCCTCAGCCCGGATGGAAACCCGGGAGAGTGCAGCCACATCTCCTGTCTCTCTGGGGAGTTACAGTGAAAAGTAAAACCTTGTTCATTCATTCCTTCATTCCCTTAAAATTAAACACATTAATACATAAAAAGTCTGTGATGAAAATGAAAATGTGGATGGAATAAAAATCTTCAGGCTGACATGGCTTCCCACGTGCACCGCATCCACACACAACGCAACACACATATGTTCCCTGTTCGTTCATTCATTTCTCTAAAAAACATCATACATTAATGCCTAATCTATAGACTCCAACAGTGAGTTGGTTTGAAGTGCAGCGCAAAAGTCCACTGATGACTGTCAAAATAGGGCCAATAGTGTCTAACCCAATCCATTACTTTTCAAATCCATTTTAACAATGCTTTTACCTACAGTCACAGGGTACCCCTCTTCACTGCCACAGACTATCGATGGTCCCCAGTCTGGACTATGAGTCCGGGCAATTTAAAACCACCAATGGCAACACATTTTCCTCAAAATTTTTTGTTCTGTTTTATTAGCTTACTTGTCAGCGACCATGTACAGAAAACATTAAATACAGGGTAGAGATGCTCTGTACCAGATTATGGCATTCTCATTACTTTCCATCTGCAGTCCCAAACCATTAACTATTGCCTTTATGTTGGCTTCTAAATAGGAATCATTGCTCCTCATGCAAGAACGTGTTAGTATTAGTGTGTAAATCATGCATACTTACTGTTAGTAAGCCTCATTAATACAAATGAGCTACTCCAGATTCAACAAATGCTTGTATGTCCTGCAAAAGTGTCTAACCAAAAGTGTGCAACCAGTGTGTACTCAGGTGAATTTCACATGTGGTGAGTGCACATTCACAAATATTGAAGATTTGTATGACTGATGTCCCAAAACTACCATATAAGGCCACACTTCCATAGTCTATCAGAAAGTTTCACTGGCAAAAATGTCTTCAAAGTCTAAGAAAAAAAAATAAATAAACAAAAGCTTCAAGCAAAATTTAACCCATAAGAAATTCTCAAAAAAATTACTCTTTTGACTCCAAGGACAAAAACTGCCACCTTTCCAAAAACTGCCATCAAAATATTATATATTTTTTTTAATTGAAAGCTAGTAGTCCAAAATTACATCTTGACCTAAAAGAATGCATTAATTTATGTTATGATAAAGTTGGGATCAAAAATGTCATTTTAAATGGTTTTCAATGGGGCAGTTTTGTCATGAGGATCAAATGTCTGTGTTCTAACTCCACAGGGTGCCACCAAACTTGATACGCAGGTTGACCTAAAGACTTGCACCTATGGCTATATTTTTGGGGTTAAAAAAGTCAAATGTTAGAATGCCATGTAAACTACAGTATACCTCAACAACAAAAAAAAGCTAGGGCCATCAAACTTGGTACGCAGGCTCTCCATGGGACCCTGACCTCTGACTATGGGTTTGGGTCAAAAGGTCAAAGGTCAAGGTTTGCATTCCCTATGCCCTATGACTAGAGAATGAATAAAGCTTGGGTCATCAAATTTTGCACACAGGTTCACCCTGTGACTCTGAACTGTGACTATGGCTTTAGGATTGCAAGCTCAAAGGTCAAGCTCAAAATATCATATAAACTACAGTCATGTGAAAAATTAGGACACCCCATTAAATATTCAGTTCTTTTTTAAGAAATGTTCATATATTGATGTCTAATCTTGTTTTTATTTATCTCTGGAAAAGAAGGTGATTTAATTGCAGGTAAATAAAAATTAACCTTGTTTTACTCATTAAACAAAGGATATCAACAAAAATGCGTATTCTAACTAAGGAAAAAGTTAGGGCACTTTACTGCCTGATAGCTAGTGTTACCCCTGTTGGCTGAAATAACTTCAGTGAGATGCTTCTTGTAGCCATCTACCAGTCTCTGACATCGGTCTGAGGAAAGTTTGTCCCACTCCTCAATGCAGAATTCTTTCAGCTGTGAGATGTTTGAGGGGTTTCTTGCATGTACAGGCCATTTCAAATCACCCCACAACATCTCAATGGGATTAAGATCTGGGCTTTGACTTGGCCATTAAAGGACTCTCCATTTCTTAGTTTTTAGCCAGTCCTTGGTGGATTTACTGGTATGTTTTGAGTCATTGTCATGTGGCAGGGTCCAGTTCTGCTTCAGCTTTAATTTTTGAAAAGATGGTCTCACATGGTCCTCAAGTACCCTGTGATACACAATAGAATTCATGGTGGATTCTATGATGGTGAGCTGGCCAGGTCCTGCTGCAGCAAAGCATCCCCAAACCATGACACTTCCACCTTCATGCTTCACAGTTGGTATGAGGTTCTTTTCTTGGAATGCTGTATTTGGTCTACAGTACACCAAACATGTCCTCTGTTCTGGTGTCCAGATAATTCAATTTTAGACTCATCTGTCCAAAGAACATTATTCCAGAAGTCCTGGTCTTTCTCTACCTTCTCTCTGGCAAACCTCAGTCTGGCCTTCATGTTTCTCTTAGAGTGCAAAGGTTTCTTCCTTGCACACATCCCATGCAAGCTAAACGTGTGCAGTCTCTTTCTGATTGTAGAGGCATGCACTTTCACATCAACAGTAGCAAGAGCCTGCTGTAGGTCCCGTGATGATATTTTAGGGCTTTTAGAGACTTCTTTTAGAATCTTACAGTCTGCTCGTGGGGTGAACTTGCTTGGATGGCCAGACCTGGGCATGTTGGCAGTTGTTTTGAATGTCATCCACTTGTAGACTATTTTCCGGACAGTAGAATGGCAGATTTCAAATTCTTTTGAGATCTTCTAAAATCCCTTACCAGACTCATAAGCTGCTACAATCTTCTTTCTGAAGGCCTCAGACAGCTCTTTCAATCTCATCATGGTGTTCACTCTCACTTCAACAGTCAGGAGCACACCAAACTAAATGTCTGAGGTTTAAATAAGACAAACCTCCTTCAAAATGTTGTGTAACAATGGTCTAATCATGCGCACCTGATGTGATACACCTGTGTGATTTTAGCCATTTTAAGTGGGAATAAATGTGGGGGTGTCCTAATTTATTCCTCACCAGAAATTGCATGTTTTTAGAATTACATTTTACAGAAAATTTTGAAAAGTCTTTTTTTCAGTTTTAATTGTTTAGTTATATTACTTGAATCTCCCAGTATTGTTAAAATTGATTTTAAATATCCATATGTCCAAATATGTAAAAAAAAAAAAAACACACAACACACACACAGGCTTTTATAGGGTGTCCTAATTTTTTGACATGACTGTATATGCCCATGATGCAGCTACATATTACACTATGTAGAGTGAAAAATGTTTAAAAAGTCTATTAGTTCCTACACTAATGCTTAAAGTTAGCTTTAATAAATATTTGGTAGTTGTGTCTTAGAGTAATGCTGGCACATTTTGTCCAATGAGAAGTGATGTTAACTTTCTCTAAAAGTGATTTATGAAAAAAAAAAAAAAAAAGCTTTTTTGGAATGTTTGTTTTCATTTTGTAGACCAGAGCTGTATTGCAATATAAACAGAACTAAAATAAATTTATGCATACCTCTGTCATGAAAAAGAGAAAAATAAAATTCAAACGTCAGTTTTAATTGTTTAGTTATATTACTTTAATCTCCCAGTATTGTTAAAATTGATATTAAATATCCATATGTCAAAATATATTAAAAAAAAAATCACAGGCTTTCATAGGGTGTCCCAATTTTTTCACATGACTGTATATCTGAAGATCAACAACAGCTACGATCACCAAACTTGATGCACCCTGACCTCTGACTATGGGTTTGAGATCAAAAGGTTAAAGGTCAAGGTTTTAAATCGGTAGCGCTGAAAAAGGTGTGGGTCTGCATCTCGGCTGAATGCATTCTAGTTTAATATTTTATTACTAATTCATGGTAAACACATTTTTCTAAATGCCAATGAGACAAAAGGGTCATTTACAAACATTTTATTTTTGTCTAACTCATCAAAAAGGACAATATTTGCTCATGTACAGTGCTAATGCTATATTCCCCCATCCATCATCATGGTTTGTTTTTGTTGTTTTTTTTGTGATGAACACTGTGATAGACAATGCAAAGCTACATTCCTCAGTTTTGGTGCTTACTCGTACACTAAAGGTGCCTTCACACCAAATGCAAATGGGCGGCGCGAATGCATACAAAGTCAATGGAAAGAGGCGAGCACACATGAAATCGTACATTTGTGCGTTCACATCTGAGGAATAGTGCTAGCTTTGAGATTCTGCTGTCATCGAAGTAAAAGTATCAACACTGGAGAGTAAACTTACTTTGAAAATGAGACTGCCACTCACTTGTAGGCAGAAGGACCAGACCGGATAGGGAGTTCTTCAGCTGAATCGTAATGTCAGAGTTATTTACCCACGGATTCCTGCCATGGACGTGCTATGAGGTTTAGCAGGCTAGCAATGTAAACAACCATCATGTTGTGAAGTTTTGGAGGCAGGGGCAACTTTGACAGGTAAGCATCCTGTTGGATAATGTTAACCTAAGCATGATGTTATTTTGGGGATTTCCACAGTAGGTTGAACACAGCTGCAGAAGTCATAAAGGCAACTTCACCTGTCTGCAACTCACTCAGATGGTGAATTCATGTCTGTTCATGTGCTTACATTGAGTTAAAATGTAATCAGGCCACGTGAAAAATTTGCCCGTACATGTTTGGTGTGAAGGCACCTTTAGACTACAGAATTATCACCCATTAAAAGCAGGTAAATCATGAAGCCAAATACAGTATGAAAGGAACTGTTAAGTAGCTGAAAATGTATATCAAGGAAGAGTAGGAAATCATTATTTGTTTTTAATCTCTTAACTTACTGTAATTGGTTTTCTCAGCTCCCAAACACAAAGCTGTGTTGAAACAACAGGTGATGCAAAACAATGGTAAACATGCACCTGCACAGCACAAACATTTTCTCTGGCAGTCAACTGAAATTTAGATTTTTTTTAGCTGTAAAATTTCTCATTTCTGACTCAGTTGTCTTTGTAGTATACACAGTTTATCCCTGGGTTTAAAATTATTTGGACAATCTTTACATTTTTATTTACATTATACATATCATCATATTTTTACCTTCAAGAAGGACATTTTCAGTGCTGTCCATCTGTTTGCCTGTCTATTAGTAGGATTACACAAAAACTGCTGGACCAGTTTCAATGAATTTTGTGTAAAGGTGGAGCTTGGGCTGCAGAAGAAAGCATGAGATGTGTGAGCAGATCAGATCAAGGGGTGGACATTAAAAGTCTTTACATTTAAAAATCTGAATCCGTATCTATGCTGTGCACTTTCTACATTGGAAATTGGATAATTCGTGGATCTTCTTTTCATATTACAGCAGTGAAATGAAGGTTATCTCTGATAAAGACATGGTAATGAAGAGCTTAAACTTAAAATCCCTGTAATCCAAATCTAAGCTGTCGTTAATTGTTTTCATTACAGTTTCACTTAGACATGACTAAACTGACTATAGCAAAGAGCAGGGCTTGGACACAGTGGCTTAGATTTTAAGTTATGAGTATGACTAAAAAAAACAAATCTGCCATGTGGTAGAACTTTCATATTCTTTTTAATGTAAAATTTAATTGTTTCCTAAATCTTCATTCAGCAATTTTATTCAACAAATACAATTTTATATATAGAGTTATGAACTGTATATATTTGACAGCTGACCTAAATGTCTTACATTCCTGTGGAGAACTTTGACAATGCAGAAAGAATGCAATAAGGATTTAAGTGAAATTGATATAATCTGATTTTAATATTTTTCCAATTATCATTTTCACGTCCCAATTACATGCAGTGTCAGAGAGAAAACATTACGATAAATTGATCTTAATGTTTCCTTTCTAACACAGATAACCAGTTTTGGGTCCACCGTATTTGAATTAGCTTATTTTGTTAAATACAATTTTTCCAGTACATAATGACAAAACATTCAGATTGTGGAAGATCTTATTTACCACTTTGTTTCCAACTTTTAATGTTCTCCTAATTTGATAAAAGCTGATTTTCTCAAGGGAACCAAACAAATACTGTATATCAGTATGGGATTGCATGCACATTAACCACACAGTATTCACTGAAATGGAGAAAGCAAGAGTTCCTGCAGAGCCTGTCCCTTTTTCAGAAGAGGCTAAGAAGAAAATAAAAAGTCATTCATACATTCCTCACAATGCTGCAATCCCCATGGTAGGTATTAGTCATCGTTGTTAGACAACCAGGAAATGGAGACAGTGAAATGCAAGTGGAAGAGAAGTGGGACGTGTTGCCTTGTTCAATTTACTTTTTATTGTCACATAGTAATACAATGGTGGGTATTTTTTTACACAGAGCTGTTTATGAGACGAACAAAAATTGAAGCTTCATATTGCTCTAAATCTTAGAAATGAGCAGGTAAAGAACTAAAATGATTTCTTTCATGCAGTGGATGATCAAGGGGTTGCAGTAGGGACCATATGAAGACCAATAAGTTTTATTCCAAAACGCTGGAAACCATGAAATGCTTCTTTCGTCCAATAGGAACATGGTGAAATTGGAAGGCATCTGCAATCAAAGTGCAAACTTCTGCCAAGACAGGTAATCCCCCTATACATTAATTTCTTTTCTAACAGCCTGTTAGCTATCAGCACCATCTGTTGGTGACAGTCAAAACATCCTGCAAGGCAGTATTCGTGACCATGTTTTTAATATTAAAAGAAATAATGTCAGAGGTCATTCAGGTCAACCCCAAAATCGAATCAGTTTTGCCCTTTATCCATTTCCAAGCTCTCAAAAAATTTAGAAAATGCATATATGGCAATTTGTCGTTGTGTATGTGTTCTGTAGGCACCCATGCACAATAGCAAATTATTTGCAAATCTTTGGACCAATTAAGAAGTGAAATTAGAAAATTTCCCACAGAAACCTGAATGTTTCAGGAGCCCCAGGTTGGAGACCCCTGGTCTGGGGTCTAGGGAGTTGTGAAAGAACATAATTTTAGAGCAAATGTTAAACCACTTCACACTTCACTCTGCTGACAAGCTTTATGGAGACGCTGAGTTCTTTTTCCAGCAGGACTTGGCACCTGCCACAAGTGCCAATACCTGGTTTAATGACCATGGTGTCACTGTGCTTGATTGGCCAGCAAACTCTTCTGACCTAAATCCCATAAAGAATCTATGGAGTATTGTCAAGAGGAAGCTGAGAGACACCAGACCCAACAATGCAGATGAGCTGAAGGCTGTTATCAAAGCAACCTGAGCTTCCATAACACCATAACACCTCAGCAGTCCCACAGGTTAATCACCTCCATGCCACGCTGCATTGATGCAGTAATTCATGCAAAAGGAGTCCCGACCAAGTATTGAATGTGTATATGGACATCCTTTTCAATTGGCCAACATTTCTTTTAAAAACCATGTTTTTAAAATTGATCTTATGTAATATTTAAATTTTTTGAGAAACTGATTTTGGGGTTTTCATTAGCTGTAAGCCAAAATCATCAAAATTAAAAGAAATGAACACTTGAAATATATCACTCTGTGTGTAATGAATCTATATGAGTTTCACTTTTTAAATTAACTTACTAAAATAATTAACTTTTTGATGATATTCTAGTTTATTGAGATGCACCTGTATTGTGTGTGTGTTATAATATAATGTACAGTAAAAAAGGGACAGGTAGTGCACAAGTCATTGGGTCTATACTGTGATGTTGCTCCATAACGTGTTTTGCATATGAATGCCTTTTTTGTCACACACGTGTATCCAACTGCTGGGACATTAGTGCCACCCCTCGTCATCTTTGTTCTGTGTCACTACCCATTAAATCTTAGGCAACCGTTAATAAGCATCTGGCTCCGACCCCTTTATCAGGCCTTTTAGTCTTAAATGTGGGTGGGTGCCATCCACCAGTGCTATTAGCAGGGAGAGGGACAGGAGGGAGAAAATAAATATATAATGATGCCACCCACTAAGCAAAGATATTCAGTGTTTGCATTTCAGGGGACAATAAAGACAGCCATCTGTTCCTGTCATTCCTGCTTTATTGTTTTCCTCGGCGGGCCATTCACTTTGGAACACCATATCAAGCCCTCCCCACCTCAAATTCTTCATGGTCCAGACCCCCAACATACACAAACAACAATCAGATTGTCTTGTACAAGTGTGTCAGTACATATACGCGTACACACATGTGTGTTCCTCATCCTTAGCAGCAACACAAAGGCATAAAATGAGCATAAAAAGCATTTTGAGTCTTTGGTAGAAAAAACAAATCGTGTCAAATGAGAAAATGCTAAAAAGCTGCTGTGGGGGGCATGACTTGGAATAAATTTGTGTTGCTCACGTTGGCACCAGTGGTATGGCAAACATTGCCAAATGTTTTCCTTTCATTCATCCTGCAGGATTAAGTGGAGACGAGGGGAGCAGAGAGAGGCAGGATGCAAATAATTCCTATCTACTACTGCTTTAAAAATGTCTATCAATATCTCATAGGAAATGAATGACTTCTGTAAGGAGCAATATATTGTGTCCACACAATTCCATTTTTCTTATTACACATCTGGTGAGTTGTTCATTCTCTCTCTCTCTCTCTCTCTCTCTCTCTCTCTCTCTCTCTCTCTCTCTTCTTTCTCAGAATTTTGGAGAACATTGCAGTATCAGTGTTGTCATTCAACTAGAATTAAATCATTATTCCTATAAATTTTAGAGACTGTTTTTGTATGCCAGTCTTGCCAGAGTATTTCTTGAGTAGGATTACTTCCTGAGCATAATTTATTGGACACAAGCCAGTGTACTCCTAGTACCGGTCCCAAGCCCAGGTAAATGGGGAGGGTTGTATCAGGAAGGGCATCCGACGCAAAACCTTTGCCAAATCATTAAACATGCAGATCATGACAAATGAAACTTCCATACTGGATCGGTTGAGGTCCCAGGATAACAATGACCGCCACTGGTGCTGTTAACTGACAGGTGGTCAGTGGAAATTTGGCTACTATTGGTCGATGACTGAGGAGAAAGAGGGGGGAAAGCGTGTTTGGAGGCAAAGAGAAAAGGACAGGCAGAGGTGTGGAGGTGAGAGTAGGGACTTGCAGCTATTATGACTGGTAAAGGGGGAGAGTTGGCTGATGTGATGGAGAGAAGGAAGATAGATGTACTGTGTGTGCAAGAAAGAAGATGAAGCAGAAGAAGGGAAGCAAAGCTAGGAGCATTGGAGGTGGATTTGAACTGTTCTACGAGGGTGTAGCTTGGGAGAAAAATGGAGTCGGAGTAATCTTGAAAGAAGAGTAAAGAATGTTCAGGAGATGAAGACTGAAAAGGGAGTCACACAGGATCATGAGTTTGAAACTAGAAATTGAAGGTCTGATGTTGAATGTTGTCAGTGCGTATGCTCCACAAGTTGGGTGTCAGGTTGAAGAGAAAGAGAAATTTTGGAGTAAGTTGGATGAAGTGGTAGACAGTGTTTCCAGGGGGAGAGAGTAGCTATTGGAGTGGACTTTAATTAGCAGTGTTCTGTGTTTTGCAAGGGGGGGGGGGGGAGTAAATGTTATGAAGGGATTTCATAACAGGGACAGTGTGATGGTGTAGCCGGCCGGTGACGTCATCAAGCCGACCTATATAGAGGAGAATCGGCCATCTTACACTCTCTTACTCAGCGGCTCGTCCTCAGTAGCACATTAGGGGCTGAGTGCATATATGTATGTAATGTTATTAAACAGTTATGTAATAAAGTTCGAGTTCAAGCACAGCATCCTCATCCGTCTTTATTATTAGGTTTGTGGACATAACAGGAGTGACTAGGAGGGACAGGATTAGAAATGAGTATATCAGAGGGGCAGCTCATTTTGAGCGGTTTGGAGACAAAGTGAGAGAGACAAGGCTGAAAGGGTTTGAATATGTGCAGAGAAGGAATAGTGGATATACTGGACAAAGGATGTTTAAGATGGAGCTGTCTGGCAGTAGGACAAGAGGAAGACAGAGAATATTCATGGCTATGGAGAGGGTTGGTGTTACAGAGGGAGAGAGGAAGCAGATGATCTACTGTGGAGACCCCTAAAGGGAGCAGCTGAAAGAAGAAAAGAAGAAGACTCTACCACACATGACCAATTTTAGAGCCCTTCAAGAAGAAAGTATGATTTTTTTTTATTTAAATAAACCCGAGGAAAAAAATCTCCAAAGAACCAGAAAAAAATGCACTTAAAATTTAATATATTCAAACGCCTACCTTTTCATTAAACTTGAAAAATAGAGATAAAGCCTACTATGAGGATTTTATTGAAACTGAGTAATTCAACCAAATTCTGTGTTCTGGATTCATGGTTGAATTACAGATGCAAATGTATTTTGTCAGATATGAAAAGATATGCGCATTCATAGTTACAGTGGTGTGAGGGCAAACCTTCCCCTTTAAGAATCTGTCTTCCAAACTTGTTAGTGACATGCAGGTTGAATTGTTTTAGGAGAAACAGAATCTGGGTTTGGATGCTAATTTTTACACATTTATTTAAAGACAACATACTGCTGATTTTGCCACAAGGCTCGGAGGTAGGTAAAGGAGGCTGAACAGTAGCTTGCATTTTCAGATCAAGCTGATATATAAAAGAACCCATGGTAAAAAAAATAAATAAAATTGAAGGATGTGGTCAATTACACACATTGTCAACCATGGACTTGAAAAAGACTTGTTTTTTTCACTAAATTAAAAAAAATCATAAAAGAATTTTGTCTCTCCCTCGTAACCCAGTAACAGCTTAGATTAGAATGGACTGATAATGTGAAATATCACAGAAATATAGGAAAAAAAATATAAATCAAATCACTTTCTGAGCAATGACAAGAATATGGAGCTTTTTTTTTTTTTTTTTTTTTTTTACAAATTTTGGCTTTACCACTAACTTTGGGGCCTCACTGTGGATTTATTAAGATAGATGCACCTAATAACTGGAAATTCTAATGGGGGGGGGGGACTTAGCCAAGGAAGCAAACAATGAACCTTGTACATAAAATAATGAAGGAGCAGTGGAATTTCAAAGTTAGATGAAACACAACTGGCTCAAATTAAAAAAAAAAAAAAAAAAACTGACAAGCAATATCTGAAAAAAAAACCCAATATAGCTATTAACCTGATATTTGGGATTCTTCCAAAAGTGTGCCACAGGTGCACCTATGATTTTTTTTAATCACATTCTAAGGGGATCATCTGGGAGACCCTGACATGATTTACAGAGTAAGGACCCAAGTGCTGAAATACCAACAAGACCACAATATAAGATGCAAGGTTGAATGCTCATTTTTATTTTGCAGGTTGGAGTCAGACTGCGGTAAGTATCCAACAGGGATGGAAAAAGGAGACAGTCTCTGGTATAACTGGTTAAGCTAAGTATCAGTATTGTTCCTGGGATGAGTAAGCTGTTTGCATGGTGGAGTGGTTTCCACTTGTGGGTGATGGAGTTGAATAACACATTAGGTGGAGAGGTGGCCTGGACCTGTTTTTTTTTTTTGTTTTTTTTTTCCTTTTCTCCTGTGAAGAGGTTGGTTATTGAATTACAATCAAGAGCAAGGTAGCTTATTTGATTCTGCAGTTTGCAGGGGAGTGGATTCAGAAGAAGACATGGCCAGAGAGGGTGAGGAGTAGCATGGGGAAAGCAACTAAGGAGTTGTAGAGGAATGGTTAGTTGAAATGTTTGCTATCAAGAATGTTATGTGGAAGTCCAAGGGAGCACAAGGGGACTAGGAACAGGAAGGCAAGCAAGCACTGGGGCATGTAAACATTAGTGTTGAAGCAGAAGCTCACAAAGTAGTCCTACCTAGTGATGGGATGGCAGGCTTTGAGGGTGTGCCAAGCTTGTCCAGGAAGTATTTGGCAAAACACATTTTGAGGTGTGTATTGCTTATGTCATACTACAGTGATCCCTCGCTACTTCGAGCTTCACCTTTCGCACCCTCAGTGCATCGCAGATTTTTCAAAAATATTCATCAAAAATTCAAAATTGAGAAATAATGGGCGGGCGCTAGCAGAAGGCAGGGAGACTACATTAGACCATCAGCTATCAACACGGAGAGCCCACACAACTCAAAATCTCTCTGTTCGCTGTTCTCGTGTTGGCTCGGCTCGGAAATCTCGCAAGCTGATTGGCCGAGACGTTTCACCCCGCAAGCTGATTGGCTGAGACGTTTCACCCACCTTCTCTCCCTGCCGAACGCCCATGCATCGAAGGAAGACCGCATTCATTGCTCTTTATCGCTCGTGTTGCTTAGTCTCGCCGCGTGGAACTTTTTGCTGTTCTCTTGTGCCATTTTGTGCGAAATAGTCTTCCCGTTGAGCCACTACGCTGCCTCCTGCAGCTTCTCCAGCTCTATCGGAAGCTGCCCTCGACGATGCTGCGCCTCTAGCACCTGACGATGAGGCGTCACCTGAGGAGCAGTAAAGCTCTCATTAACCTGTGCAGTAAATCATCTTCATCTTGAGTTACGTATCTTGTTATAAGAATAAAAGTTCTAAAAACATATTTATGTACACTTTATTTACATCTACGTATGTATGTACACTTACACACACACACACACGTATCATATGAGAGAGAGAGTGAGAGAATGAACGTATGTATTATTTATGGGTGACGTCATTAGGGGTGACGCTACTTCGCGGTTTTTCACTTTTCGCGGTCGGTTCTGGAACCCATTAACCGCGATAAGTGAGGGATCACTGTACGTGACTTTGTCAGGAAGCCATTTGTGATTTTGCACGCAAAATGAAATAAAGTGAGCAGTGATACAAAGTGGAAATCCCTGTCCCTCAAGTTTTGTGTTGTCGATGACTGACTGTGTAAGGGATTTATCATAGCCAATTTTCAGATGGAGCCAGCACCAAAAACATGGACTTCTCCCATTTGGGAACAGGTTGATCTCATTTCTCTCATTGATACGTTTTCACAAATAGTGGCTGCTTCTTGTAACTGAGGTGATGGCCTAGCTGTAAACCCTCTGTCCCTGCAACTGGGAGGCTGGGGTTCAAGTCCCAGCTAAATTGAGCGTGTAACTTTATTTTTATTTGCAAAGTGAAGTGTCTGTTGTGTTTCAAAGAGCATGGATCATTATGCTGAGGTACTATTGTGCCCTGCGTAATAATAAGGACAGAGGTGAATGTACTGAGAGAGACAGAAACTTGTCTACCCTACACTCTACTCATTGATATTTCTTAAAAGACAGTGCATTTATTGAAATGGAAAAAAATACACATTAAACCAATAATGCCCTTGCAAAAATCTGCATGTTGTATACTTTTTGTCGACTACATGGCCTAATAGAGCAATGAAGTTTCACATGAGACTTCATCTATATATATAGGAACAATTTTAATGAAAAGCCTCAAGTCTTCAAGAAAGCCTCATCTAGCTGTCACTAAGTAGTAGCTTAAAGGTAAAGCATCTGTCCTTCACCTGGGAAGCTGAAGTTCAAGGTCCAGCTGGGCTATTCTTATAATTTATTTTTTTTGCATGGTGAAGTGTCTGTTGTGTTTCAAAGAGCTTAGATACAACAATAACACATCATTTTGCTGAGGCACTGTTGTGCCCTGCATGACAATAAGGACAGAGGTGAATGTACTGGGAGACACAGAAATGTGTCTATCCTACAGTGTACAAACTTGCAGTAGCCTTCCTTTGCACGCCTGCATCATCTGTACTATGAGAAAGTATTCTCCAAAGCTAGAGAAATAATCTAAAAAAAAAAGAAGAAGAAATCACCTCAGTACAAAGACTGTAGAAAAGTTATTATTTCTTAATAAAAATGGACAGTACAACATATCATCATTGGTGTGTCTGTTCTGTCACTAGTTTCAGTTTCATAATTAGTTTTAAGACAATTTTATTTAGTAGGATAACCACCTTGAGATACAGCATCTTATTTCTGAGGGGTTCCCAACATACAATACATCACAAAAAAATTTAAGTAAAATACAGAAGAATATAAGTATTAAGTCAAAATGGGGCAAACACTCTCTCATACAGACGCAAAAAACATTTGGGGTACTACAGCACAAATGACAGGTAACAAGAATAAATAAAAAACATTTTTAAAATCATGGCTTACCAAATAGCAATATGCACATACAGATGCAAACATCAATAACAATACCAAAGAATAGGTACAAAAGCTAAATGAATACAGTGACAGTCAGTTAAACCAGGAAGGTGAGAAATGTTTTTTGAAGCCACCCCCCCCCCAAAAAAAACAACAGAAAACAAAAACATGAACAAATATGAGTTGGTAGGCTATTTTGATCCAAAGAGGCTTTAAACATAAATGCTCTTTTACCAGTTGATTATGTTTTGATATGACCTACTATAAACAACTTTTTAGGCATAATAAAGATTTTTTTTAAAGTAATTAAAGTTTATATTGTATTCATTATCATGGTCTCAGTATGTAGTGTAAGCTCTCTCTGGGTATTGTTGTTTGGTTATATTTTAAAAATCCCAGAGGGAAATTCAAGGCCATCCACCATGCAGCGCCAATCCCTTCACCACTCACACACAGGGACACTTAAGCGCCTTTTCCACTAGCCTCACTTAGTCCTACACTGCACCACTCAGCCCGCGTTTGAGCATTTTCCATTAGCCCCAGCACCGGTTAGCAGGTGCTTTTTTAGTACCTGATCCAGGGCAGGGTCTAACCGAGCTGAGTAGGGCTGAGTATGGCTGTGATATGACTTTAACAGACTGGTCGCCGCTGATTGGTCAGGTCATAACGTCACGAAAGCGACTTTTTCTGCTGAATCTACTCCACGACCGCCATTTGTAGTTGTTCAGCCAGTGAACACAGTGCGCCCCTTTAATACTGTATTTTCACACTCTGAAGATGTCTTCTCGTAAGGCTATCCCCTGGTCAAACGAGGAGGTGCGCAATTTTCTTTGTATATTAGCCGACGATCGCATCCAGCGCGAGTTGGACGGATCTACTCCAAATGAAAAAATATACCAGCAGGTGTCCGAGCAGATGGGTTCCCAAGGGCACATCCGTACTGCCAAACAGTGTCGGGAGAAGCTGAAAAAGCTGAAAAGCGATTACCGAGCAGTGAAGGATCACAATGCTCGAAGTGGAGCGGATTGGAAGGAGTGGAAGTGGTTTGCTGAGATGGACGCGATCTATGGACATAGGCAGAGACATTGGGCTCGACACGGCCACAGTCACGGCCTTGGAAACCGTGGATGGTGAGTGTTGTTTTGATATTGCGCGTCTTTTCGCCAGTTTATCCTTTCTGTGCCAAGCTCACTGTTTTTAAGAAATAGGAAGGTTGTTAGATTGTGGGTAATGGTTGTTACTGAGGCTTGCCTATTGTTTTGCAGCTAACTGCAGATTCACGCTTGCTTTGTGTTAAGTATTAGCGCGAACAAAACGCTGAATTACGCTTATTGTATTCCGGTTAAAAACTTTAGAGTGTTGTGTACATGTTGCACTTTGGTGTTAAGTTTTAAATTGTGTGCATTTTCTTTCTAGAATCGCAGTTCATATCACAGGGGTCCACCTCAGTGGACATGGACACAGCGGACTCTCCTGCCTCTGCGTCTGCATCTGCCGGAGCGCCAGCTGGATCGACTACAATGTCAGCCACATCACCAGCTCCATCTGGATCACGTTCAAGTGCCGGTAAGGCACAATAACCACATTTTTTTTTTTTTGGGTGAAACAGGTCCAGCGGAAACCAGGGTCGAAAATCCATCCATCCATCCATCCATCTTCTACCACTTAATCCTTTACGGGTCGCGGGGGGGCTGGAGCCTTTTTTTTTTTTTTTTTTTTTTTTTTTTCCGGTTCCGGCGCCACACGAGTTGGCTGCCTGTTGCAACAGCCTTTTTTTAATCTTCCTTCTTCTTTCTACACCTTTCACTCTGTATATATATCACGGACGCACGGATCGCCCCGGGGGTCTCCCGGGTCGGCGGACGGAGCCACGGTTTGCAGCGGGAGACGTTACAGCGGGGAGGAGCTAGTGCTAGCTAGCACTTGGCCGCCGCCCGGTGCTAATGGGAAACTCGACATACCGGGAGCTGTAGCGAAAACGAAGCGGGTGCCGGGCTGGAGTTTAGGCGGCGTGAAAGAAATATAAGACAGAATAATAAAGAGCGATGGCAAGAACCAAGCAGACCGCCCGTAAAATCTACTGGAGGAAGAAGCCCCCCAGGAGACAGCTAGCCACCAGGGCTGCTCGGAGAGGCGCTCTGGCCACCGGCAGAGTGAAGAGGCCTCGCCGTCACAGGTCCGTGGCTCTGAGAGAGATCCGTCGCTACCAGAAATCCACGGAGCTGCTCATCCGTAAGCTGCCCGTCCAGCGCCTGGTGAGGGAGATCGCTCAGGACTTCAAGACCGTCCTGCGTTTCCTGAGTTTCGCCGTCATGGCTCTGCAGGAGACCAGCGAGACCCACCTGGTGGTCTCTTCTTCGCTAAGGGGGTCACCATCATGCCCAAAGACTTCCAGCTGGCCCGCTGCATCCGCGGAGAGAGAGCTTAGACTTTCTGCTGCACATCCACCAGCCATAATGCTCTGCACTGTGTGTCTATATATATACATTTATAGTAATATGGACATATGTTTGCTAGATGTTGTTTTTTCTTGCCTTCTGATTGTTGCTCTGAGTGTTGCTGTCCCTGTGCTGTTGCAATCCTGGAATTTCCCCATTGTGGGACTAATAAAGGCTTATCTTATCTTATCTTATCTTAACAAGTTATGTACCAAATTGATTAATGCAATTTCCTGTAGCTGCATATTAATTAATTGAAAATGTCTTTTTAAATGTACAAAAAGGTTATTCTTTGGTCTTCACTTATCGGTGTTCCACAACCATTTTTAGGTGTGGTGATTGAAGTGCTGTTGTAACTCCTGTTTTAGAAAAACAAATAAAGCTCATGAACTGCCGTGGAAATCAACATGCTTCATTGAAATGCTTCACGTCAGCTGACTGTATTAACCCATTCAGATTCCTGCGGCCACACTACAAGCAACTATTTTAAACATTACCCATCCATCCATCCATATTCTTAATCTTAATCCTTTTTAGTTTTGCAGGGGGGCTGCAGCCGAAGACAGCACCCTGTGTGTTGCCAAATCCGCTCTACTGAGGGGCAGCAACATGACAGTTTGGCTTATATACAGCAATGAAGCATAATATAATAGTGACATTCCACCACAGACTTTCACCAGTGTAATTCCATAATATATGTAGTGATCCAGCTTTAACAACCATGCCTTTCTGTCTTTCCATCTAGGCAAGAGGAAAAGGGGCAACTCCATTGCTGACCTTACATCAGTGATGGTCAACATGCATGACGAGGAGATGCGGCTCTTGGAATGGCAACATGACCAGCGGCAAGAACACCATCAGGAGTACATGCAGCATTTGCGACAGGTGGCCGCAGATGTGCGGGCAGATGCGCGTGAAGCCCTGGAGCAGGACGCTGCGTTACGAAGGGAAGAGCTCGCAGAGATGTCAACATTCAACAGAGATTTCCTGACCCTATTTGGCAGGTTTGTGGACGCATTTAGCAGTCGGCGTGTCTAACCATGTCTCCCCACGCCCAGTCTGTTTTTTTGTTTGTAAATTTTGCTTCTGGAATAAAATTGTATTGTTTGCATCAAAAGTCTGGTTTATCTGCTATGATACCGTATGAGAAAAGCCAATAATTACATACACATTCCATTCTCTGTTCACTCCACATGCTGCTGTTCATCAGGTCAGGTGTATAGCCTTCTAATGGTAATTTAATTTTTAACAACACAACGAAACGTAATGTCTTGGTAGTTTTTTTTTTTTTATTTTAAACAAATTTGCAATGCTGAATCCATTTCTCTTGAACGGGTACATTTTTTATGTTATAAGCAGTTGTACAGGTGTACTTTAACTTGTACAGTAGACACTGATAAAGGTAAGTACATGTAAATTGAATGTTGCATCACCAGTCAAAATTTAATAAATTAAGAAGGAATCTAGCAAAAATTTGGCACTAATAACAGACACATCGGACAAGGACACACAACTGTGTTTTTGTTGCACACAACTGTTGTTACCAACAAGTTGTGCAAAATTTATATTCCCTTTTCCCAAAAATTAAAAATCAATTTGTAAGTAAAAGTGGAAGACCTTTACATGGGAATATGACATGTATCAGCACATGATTTATAGTTCAATTTGCATTTCCACCTAAGCAAAAGTGGCTTGTCGAGCTGGATTTTTGTGAAGATGGCCTGTGCGGTGTTTCTGCATGTAATTACATACCTGTCAAGTGATACGGTTTTGCCATATTTTAATACGGGGAAAATGCAATTTTATCAAATACGGGCGCATTGCCATTTCTGTACGCCAAAAAGAAAAATATAAGGGAAAAAAAAATTATTGAGAGTGTGGAGGAACACGTCGTGTGTGTGACCCCCACAGCGTACGGGGCTGGCAGAGTGCTCAGCCTGAGCAATTATCACAACAGTGAGAAGTGTGGACTCATCATTATGCTGATGGCTTAACAGATAAGCGTTATGAACAACAGAGGACAGGTAGATGGAACATGCACAACATTTTATTTACAAAAAACATTTCTGAAATATGTAGGCACATAAATGTGGGCGAAATTACATTTCTACCTATTGCTAGACAAGTACTGCATCACAGCATCTCGTATATCGGCACCCTGCTCCTCTGCTCCCTGTGCCGCTGCCACCACTGGTTCATCTACTGCATCATCCAATGTAGTGTCATACGCCTCTCCATGACTCTCACACAGATTGTGCAGAGCACAACAAGTCAGCACCATAGATTTCACCAGTTTCATGTCACAGTCATTCCTCTCTCCTTCCTCCTTCCTTCTCTCCTCGTCATCAGCCATTTTCTTTGTTGTGGAGGATTCGGTCGTGTGTTTCACGTCACGAAAGTGTGGCGCCGCCTCGGCGCCGCCTCACTGTTCAAGAAATCCCACCCACCGCAGGTGTGCCAGCAGGTGTGCCAGCAGTAATGTTGAAAAGCAACCGAGGCAGAACTGAATCGAAGTGAGTCGAGTTTTCTAATCGGGGCTAATGGAAAAGCGCCTTTAGAACCTCCAATTCAGGGGTGGACTTAGTACATTTGGGCCCAAGGCAAAGACAGAAATGGGGCTCTACTTTTTCTTTGTTCTACACTTTCTTTTCAGGCCTTATTCAATTCAACTTTATTTATATAGCACCATTTCACAACAACAGTCATCTCATAGCACTTTCAACTGTAGGGGAAACCTACACAATTGAAGAAAGACCCCAGCAATCAGGCAATCCCCTGTGAGCAAGCGCTTGGTGACGGTGGAGAGGAAAAACTCCCTTTTAACAGGAAGAAACCTCCAGCAGAACCAGGCTCAGGGAGGGGCAGTCATCTGCTGCGACTGGCTGGGGGGTGAGGGGATAGAGAAGATGAAAAGAACAGACATGTAGAGAGCAAGCAGCACAATGGGGACTCAATCTATGGGAGAGAAGAAACAGATGTTAATGACCAGCAAAAATATTTCATTGAGAGTGAAAAAAGGAGTGAAGCCCAGTACATTATAAGAGGTCCCCCGGCTGTCTAAACCTATTAGCAGCGTAACTAAGGGAGGGTTCAGAGACACATGATCCCTCCTTAATTGTAGGCTATAAAAAGAAAGGTTTTAACCCTATTCTTAAAAACAGAGATTGAGTCTGACTCCCGAATCCAGATTGGCAGCTGGTTCCACAGGAGAGGAGCTTGATAACTGAAGGCTCTGCCTCCCAGTGCTCTTTTGGAGATTCTAGGTATTACAAGTAATCCAACATTTTGGGAGCATAGTGCTCTGTTAGGATAATAGGGTAGTATCAGATCTTTTAAATAAAAAGGGGCCTGATTGTTAAGAGCTTTGTAAGTGAGAAGAAGGATTTTAAACTTAACTCTAAACTCTATGGGAAGCCAATGAAGGGAGGACAGAACCGGAGAGATATGATCTCTCTTTCTAGTACCTGATAAAACTCTTGCTGCAGCGTTTTGGATCAACTGAAGACTTTTTAAAGATGTTTTAGGACAACCTGATAATACAGAGTTACAATATTCTAATCTAGAGCGAACAAAATTGTGTATCAGTTTCTCAGCATCACTCTGAGACAAGATGCTCCTAATCTTGGCAATATTACGCAAATGATAGAAGGCAGTCTTAGAAACAAATTTAATATGTGAACTGAAAAACAGATCTTGATCAAAAATAACTCCAAGGTTCCTCACAGAACTACTCAGAGAAAGAGTAACCGCATCCAAACTAAGAGTTTGATTTGGAAAGGTATTTCTAAGGTTTTCTGGACAAACTAAAATGACTTCAGTCTTATCTGAATTTAATAGCAGGAAATTACAGGTCATCCAAGCTTTGATTTCCTTAAGACAGGCTTCTAACTTGGCTAATTGATTGCATAACAATGAAAATGTATACAGTGCTTTCTAACAATGTTGCCTAACGGAGATAGATAGATAGATAGATAGAGACTTTATTTCGAACAAAAAAGTAAAACAAAAACAAAACAAATGACAAGTGCAATAATGTAACAGTATACAGTGTTCGAAAGGGAGAAGAAAGAAGTGAACACTTATTAATTCCAACTCCTCTTTTCCATAAATACAACCCATGTGAAATATATACAAATTACCACATTTAAGACCCCAAGTAAACAATTAACTATATTTTGTACATATCAACATTAACACCCATCCATCTCAACATACATACAGTCCATACATCAAAACCAGCCCCAGACAACACAGATATACACAGTGCTGTCCCACCCACCATTCCATAGTGTCCCAGAGTGAGCATAGTGAATCGTACATATAAATACTGCCCTTCTAACATATATTATTTCAGCAAATAATGTTTATACCTCTTTTTGAATTTATTTCTGTTTGTACATGGTTTCAGTTCTGACTTCAGACTGTTCCACAAATCCAGCCAACAGACAGATACGCACATACTTTTCTTAGTTGTTTGTATCTTGGATTTTGTAACGATTAAGTCCCCTCTTAAATTATAATCATTGTCTCTCTTTTTTTTTTAATATTTTTTGTTTATTAGTTGGAAGTTGATTATTAATTGCCCTGTACATGACTTGTGCTGTCTTAAATTTAACTAAGTCGATGAACTTTATGACATGTGACTTTAAAAACAACGAATTGGTATGGTCTCTATTGCCTACATTATTTATTATCCTTATAGCTCTTTTTTGTAATGTGCATATTGACTGTAGGTTGGTCTTGTAGGTGTTTCCCCAGACTTCTACACAGTAGTTAAGATAAGGTAGAAACAGTGAATTGTACAGTAAAAACAATGATTTATAGTCCAAGATGTGTCTTGTCTTCCCCAGTATCCCTATACATTTTGCCAACTTGGCCCGGATGTGACTGATGTGAGGTTTCCAGCAGATTTTATTGTCTAGCGTCACCCCCAGAAACTTATTTTGCTGTACTGTTTGTATTCTGGTATCATCTATCGTTACCATTATTTCATGATTTGTTTTATAATTTCCAAACAACATAATCTTTGTTTTTTTCAGATTTAGAGATAATTTATTTTTGTTGAACCACTGCATTAACCTTTTCATTTCAGTTGTGACCACCTCTAAAACCTGTTGCAAATTCTCACCAGTGCAAAGGATATTTGTGTCATCCGCAAACAAAATAAATTTCAGAATTTTTGATACTTGCCATATGTCATTTACATACAAGATTAACAGTTTGGGTCCCAAAACTGACCCCTGGAGCACACCACAAGTGATGTCCATGAAGGGTGATTTGTGCTCATCAATTTGTTGTCTGTTACTTAAATAACTTTCCACCCAACTCAGTCCGACCCCTCTTATCCCATACCTTTCCATTTTCCTTAGTAGAATTCTGTGGTCAATGGTGTCAAAAGCTTTCTTTAAATCTATAAATACTCCTACAGCAAACTTTTTTTTAATCTATACAACTAGTAATTTCTTCAGTAAGTTCGATCAGTGCCAAAGATGTAGATTTATCTGCTCTAAAACCATACTGGCTGTCTGTAAGGAGGTTGTGTTTTTCAATGAAATTATCCAGTCTCTTAGTGAAGATTTTTTCAAGTATTTTGGAGAAATGTGAGAGTAAAGAGACTGGCCTGTAATTTGTGAACTAATGACTGTCTCCTTTTTTGTATAGTAGTATTACTTTTGCTATTTTCATTTTGTTTGGAAATTTACCAGTTTGAAATGACAGGTTACAGATGTGGGTGAGTGGCTTAACAATTCTTTCAATTACCTTTTTCACTATTGTCATGTCAATTTCATTCCAGTCCGTTGATTTTTTGTTCTTAAATTTATTCACAGTCTCGATAATTTCCTTTTCAGTAACTGCACCCAAAAAGATTGTGTTTGGATTTCTATCTTCTATTTCCTTTACAGAACCACTGTTTGTTTCTGGTGTCACTATTGATTTTGCTAATTCAGGACCAGCGTTTACAAAAAATTTATTGAAACCACTGACCACATCCTCCATATTATTTATCAAATTGCCATTTTCAATAAAAATTCTGGATAATAAGCATTCTTAGGTCGATTACTAATAATCCCATTGAGTACTTGCTATATTCCTCTTAAGTTATTTTTTATTATCCTCTAATATTCTGTTGTAGTATTCTTTCTTACAAGTCCTCATTATATTAGTAAGCTTATTTTTATATCTTTTATATTTGATCTCAGCCTCCACCATTCTGCACTTCATGAATTGTTTATATAATGTATTCTTCTTTTTACATGCATTTAGTAACCCCTTGGTGACCCAAGGAATATTTTTGTTTTGTTGTCTGTCACTGTATTGTTTTATAAGACAGTTTTTATTGTACAATGATTGAAATATTTGTAAAAAATTATCATATGCTTTATTTATATCATTGTCATCATAAACTATCTTCCAATCTTGTATTAATAATTCCTTTTTCAGTAAATACATAGATTCTTCAGTTCTTATTCTTTTATATTTAATATTTTTGGTATACTTTTTTTTCCTATAATCACATTGATAGACAACAAAATTCGGCAGGTGGCCACTGATATCATTCAAAAAAAGCCCACTCATATTATTTTCCATAATGTTTGTGAATATGTTATCTATTAGTGTGGCACTGTGTGAAGTGATTCTGCTAGGTCTGGTAATTGTTGGATGTAAGCCCATACTGTACATTGTGTTGATAAATTCTTCTGTCAAACTATGTTGTTTTGAATTCATAAGATCTATATTGAAATCCCCACAGATGAACATAACTTTATGAGTTAGTTTTGCATACATTTTTTCCATCTAGTCCTTAAATAAGTCAATGTTTGATCCAGGTGTTCTATATACACAGCTCACTACTATATTCTTCACATTGTCCAGACAGATTTCTATTGTAATACATTCAAATAAATCATCCACAGTTACTGACAGATTTTCAACAACCTTGTATTGCAAGCTCTTGTCAACATAAATTGCAACTCCTCCTCCTTTTTTCACTTTTCTATTTATATAATTTAATTCATTGCCATCCATGGTAAAATCCATTCCTTTCTCTTCACTGAGCCATGTCTCTGATATTGCCACAATATTGAATGGCTCTTTAAACTGATGTAAATAATCTTTAATGTTATTAAAGTTGGCATAGAGACTTCTGTTGCTGAAGTGGATCATAGAAATATTGAAATCAGATGTGGCCATTGTGTTAAACTGTTCATCCGTGTAGTAACTACAGTCATTATTGATGGAGCTAAATAAATTATTACCAGGGTCTCTGTTATATTCTACGTCCTGTGGGTTGTGATCCGTATATTCAAAAACTTTCAGTTCCTGTTGTTCCTGTTTGTTGATCTTTTGTTTCATGTTGTTAAATGTCCTGTTGCAGATGAGTATAATCCTTCAGTGTCCTACAGTTGTCTCTTGTTGCTGTCAACTCCAGTACATAATATTCATTGATATTTGTCCAGTTCCATAATATTTCGGATGTTAATGACCTTAGCTTCTTCAGGTGATCCATTTAATTTTATGTATATTTTACAGTTTGATGTCCAGGTGTTTTGAACCTTTTTCTGCTTTCTCAGGTATCTTGCTTTTCTGGCTATTTCTGCATTTTCTTTTGTAAGGTGCTCGTTTATATAGATGTTCGTTCCTTTCAGTTTCCTACTTTGTTTTAGCAGCGCAGTCTTGTGTTTTCTATTCATAAACCTCATGATCACAGCCGGTTTGTCACTGTTTTTCCTGAGGGTGGCAGGCCTCAATGGTGTTACAGTCCAGCTGGATTCCTTTGGACTGTAGGAAGGCCGCCACTTGTTGCTCCATGGATTCATCTTCCAGCGCGTCGAGCCTCCCTCCGCTGTTCACGGCCACCGCCCGAGCATATGATCGGGGTTTAATGTGGAGCCCCGTGATGATCACGTCGTTCACCCGGGCGTACTGCTCCAGGTCCGACTCTCTGCTCTCCAGATACGCCAGCCTCTTGTCCTTCTCGGCGTTCTGGATCCACAGCGCTTTCACCTCCTCGAGCAGGCCCAGGATGTTTTTTTGCTGCAGCTTAACAGCAGAAATCTCTTCAGCCAAGAAGTCGAGAGATCTTTTAATGTCGCCCACCTCCTCAGTCTGCTGAGCTTTTATGGGACCCATGATCCTGGCCGATGTGCATTAACTAAACAGCTAATGAACAGCTGTTTAGCTAGCTGAATGGCAGGCCGCTCCACTCCGCTCTCGTTTCCCAGTCCGTAGATGCCGGTATAGGAATCTTAAATCAGACAGGGGTCGAAACTAAAATGTCCAGTCCGTAATCCAAATTCAGTTCACAAAAGCCAAAAGCAGTAGACAAAAACCGAGCACCAAAACACAGAAATCCACCAACTGACAGGATCTGACAGCAGGTTGACAGAGTAGGGCCTAGCACAGATCCCTGTGGAACTCCATGACTGAGCTTTGAGTTGGAAGAAAACTCTTTATTGACATGGACAAACTGGAACCTATCAGATAAATAAGATCTAAACCACTGCAACGAAGTTCCATTAAGTCCAACATAATGTTCTAATCTATCAAGTAGAATATTATGATTGATGGTATCAAAAATTGCACTAAGGTCTAAAAGGACAAGAACAGAAACAAGTCTATTATCAGATGCGATAAGGAGGTCATTAGTGGCTTTCACTAAGGCTGTTTCAGAACTATGATAGATTCTAAACCCAGACTGAAACTCTTCAAATAAACCATTTCCCTACAAGTAGTCAAATAATTGCGTAGCAACAACTCTTTAAGATTTTTGAAATGAAAGGCAGATTAGAGATTGGTCTATAGTTAGCTAAAACTCCTGGATCCAGCGTTGACTTTTTGAGTAAGGGTTTAATTACAGCAGTTTTAAAAGCCTGCAGTACATGGCCTAGTTAATGAAGAATTGAAGAACTGAAGAATAGAGCTACCAATAAATGTGGAGACTTCTTTAAATAACCTGGTAGGAATAGGGTCTAAAAGACATGTTGAAGGCTTGAATGAGGAAATTATTTTATCTAACACTAAAAGGTCAATTGGAGTAAACTCATCCAAACAGATATCAATTGAAGGAGTTGTAGTAGTTACTGTATTTAAGTTAACGGTGGGAAGAATCTGACTGATTTTATCTCTGATAGATGAAATTTTATTATTAAAAAAGTTCATAAAGTCCTGACTATAAGCACTAAGTGTCACGCCGCGCCATTCATCAGCGGCGCCACCTGCTCACGCACCTGACAATCATCAGCGGCGAGGGATAAAGGCCGTCTCGCCCGGAGGCTCGGCCTGAAGCCGTCAGACTTCGTCCCTCACCGTTGTGAGCATACTTCTCTTCAGCATCACCTTTTTGGTAAGAAGATCGCTTACCTCTCTTCTTCAGTCTTCTCCACTGTGCACAGGTGGATTCCCCAGCGGCGGACATCTCCACTCCATCGCCCAATCCTCGCTGCTGTACGGAGCTCTCCAGGTGGCTGTCTTCCGGGCTTCGCCCCCTTGTTGTGCCAGCTGTCCTGACCCACCAAGTAAGTCCTTCTCTCGCCATAAATCCCTCCTGTGTTGGTGTATGCCCGTCACCCTCTCCCTGTGCTCTCTCCATAGGGTTGCTCGGCTGTACGGTCACCTGCCTCTGTGCCTGGAGCAGACACCATCACCAACACATTTACATCCCGCAGACACGCACTCATTCACTCCTGCTGTTAATAAACTCTTTGAACTACTCTAAGCCTGTGTGTGTGCGTCTCCTGAGCCGTGCGTTATGTCAGTACGGCTTCAGCCGAGCGGCTCGGCGGACGGCGGGCTCGCACACCGGTTTACCACTCTCGAGGCTAGAGTGGATCAGATTGCTTATCAACAGCAGGTTATCCTAAATCAATTATTAAACTTAACTAACCGGTTGGGCCGCTTAGATCCTCAACAGCCGTTCCCCCCGGCTCGTCAGGGTGGCGCGGCTCCTGCTGTTCCAGCGGCCGTCCAGCCGGCTCCAGTGGCACCGGTTCGGCTCACACCGATTCCGACCCCCGCCCGCTTTAGCGGTAAGCTCGGCGGAGCGCGGGGGTTCATTATGCAGTGTGAGTCCGTGTTCCACCGTGTGCCCGGAGATTTTCCCTCGGATCACAGTCGGATTGGTTACATAGGGAATCTTCTGGAGGGGCGTGCGTTAACTTGGACCTACGCCGTAATGGCGAGGCCCAGTTATGCCACCCTCACCTATGACCAGTTCGTGAGGCGCTTTCTGGAGGTCTTTGACCATTCTCAAACCGAGACGGTCCAGGTCGATCGGCTTCTCGCTCTCCAGCAGGGAGGCCGGTCGGCAGCGGACTACTCGGTCGACTTCCGGGTAGCGGCGGAGGAATTGGGCTGGGAGGAACGCTCCCTCTGTGGCCTGTTCCTCCGCAGCCTCAATAGTGATCTGAGGGATGAACTGGCTGGACGGGATATCCCTGGGACGCTAGCGGAGCTGACATCCTTAGCGATAAGTTTGGATAACAGGCTGCGCGAGCGCTCCTCGGGGCGGAAGTCTTCTTCTTCTCGCCCTCGTGGAGTCTCGCCGCACCTGTTCCAAGCTCGCCCCCTGGCGGCGCCGCCAGCATCGTGCCCCGAGGAGTCGGAGCCGATGGTGACGGGCTGGACCAAGCTTTCCCCTGCGGAGAAACAACGCCGCCGTGAGTTGGGCCTCTGCATGTATTGCGGAGGTGACCAACACACTGTGGAGCGTTGCCCGCGGAAAGCCAGTCGGCGGGGTCCACGAATCGCTGTAGGGAGCCTCGCGGATCCCAACCGGTTAGACACTCTCACTCAATTAAAGCTGCCCATCCGTTTTTGCCACAATCCCACTGGGCACCTCACCCACGCACTGGTGGATTCGGGCGCAGAGGGCAGCTTCATTTCACAAGGCCTGGCAACCCGATTGGGCATCCGCTGTCAGGCATTAAAACACCCCATCTCCCTGGTCCATCTGTCCCGTGCCTCCCTTGGGAGAGTTTCTCACCAAACCATGCCTGTCCCAGTCATCATCTCAGGGAACCACCGGGAGGAGATGGTATTTTACGTCCTGCCCAACTCTGTGTCGCCCGTCATCCTGGGGTATCCCTGGCTACGCCTCCACAACCCTGTTCTGGACTGGAGGTCCGCTGGGGTATCGGCATGGAGTACCTTCTGTATGGGCACCTGCCTTCAGTCCGCTGCCTGCTCCCCATACGCGGCTCCCCCTGTGGCGGATACAGCACCTCCGGACCTGTCACTGGTGCCTCCAGAATTTCACGACCTGGGTATGGTATTTAGTAAATCGAAAGCTATGTCTCTTCCCCCGCATCGACCATATGACTGTGCCATCAATCTCCGCCAGGGGGCTCCCCTGCCATCTGGTCGGCTCTACAGCCTGTCGGCGCCGGAGAAGGAGACCATGAATACATACCTGAAGGAATCACTGAGCGCTGGGATTATTCGCCCATCGTCGTCACCCGTGGGGGCAGGGTTTTTCTTTGTCGGGAAAAAGGACGGATCCCTCCGCCCCTGCATAGACTACCGAGCGCTAAATGACATCACTGAGAGGGACCGTTACACCCTGCCCCTCATGGACACTGCCTTTCACTCCCTCCAGGGGGCGACCTGGTTTACCAAGCTGGATTTACGCAGCGCTTACCACCTCGTCCGGATCCGGGAGGGAGATGAATGGAAGACAGCCTTCCGTACCCCGAACGGCCACTTTGAGTATCTCGTCATGCCGTTCGGGCTGACCAACGCTCCTGCCGTCTTTCAGCGCCTCATTAATGACGTCCTCCGGGATTTCATCGGCCTTTTTGTGTTCGTCTACCTGGATGACATCCTTATCTTCTCCAGGTCCAGGGACGAGCACCAGGTCCATGTGAGGCGGGTCCTCCAAAGACTGCTGGAGAATCGTCTGTACGTGAAGGCTGAGAAATGCAAATTCTACGCTAGGACCACATCCTTCCTGGGATTCATCATCGCTCAAGATCAGGTGCTCCCAGACCCAGAGAAGGTGAAGGCGGTGGTGGAGTGGCCTACTCCCGCATCCCGGAAGCAGGTGCAACAGTTTGTTGGCTTCGCCAATTTTTACCGCCGCTTTGTCCCAAATTTCAGCTCGATCGTCGGACCGCTGACCCGCCTCACTTCCCCGAAGGTCCCGTTCCGGTGGACTGAAGAGGTCGCTGCTGCCTTTAGGGCGCTGAAGGCGGAGTTCTCCTCCTCCCGGGTCCTTCGCCAGGTCGACCCCGCGCTGCAGTGCATTGTGGAGGTGGACGCATCGGACACGGGAGTGGGAGCAGTGTTATCCCAGCGGTCACCTGACGATGGTGCCAAACGGCCGTGCGCCTTCTTCTCCCGGCGCCTGTCCCCGGCGGAGAGAAACTACGATGTGGGGGACAGAGAGCTCCTGGCCATTAAACTCGCCTTACAGGAGTGGCGCCACTGGCTAGAGGGGGCGGACCTGCCGTTTGTGGTCCTGACGGACCACAAGAACTTAGAGTACTTACGATCTGCCAAGCGCCTGAATGCCCGCCAGGCGCGCTGGTCTTTGTTCTTCGCCAGGTTCCGCTTCTCAATCACCTTCAGGCCGGGCTCCAAAAACGGCCTGCCTGACGCCCTCTCTAGGCAGTTCACCCCCGTGGAGGCTGAGGAGACGCCCCACACTATCCTGCCCAGGTCGTGCGTCCTCGGTGCCATCTCTTGGGACATTGAAGACAAGATCCGGAAGGCGCAGGAGGTGGAACCTGATCCTGGCGGCGGACCGGAGGGAAGACTGTTCGTCCCATCTGCGGTCCGAGGAGAGGTCATCCACTGGCTCCACACCTCCCGGCTCACCTGTCATCCCGGCACCTCTCGGATGATCAGCCTCCTCCAACGGTCCTTTTGGTGGCCAGGCCTGCGGAGGGATGCAGCCCGCTACGCCCGGGCTTGCCCAATCTGTGCCACCAGCAAGTCGGGAAATGCCCCCCCAGCGGGTCTGCTCCAGCCTCTGCCCGTCCCCGGCAGGCCCTGGTCACACATCGCACTGGATTTCGTCACCGGACTCCCCGTTTCCAACTCCTTTGACACCGTCCTGACCATCATGGACCGTTTCTCCAAGGCGGCGCACTTCATCCCTCTGCGAGGTCTCCCTACTGCCCTGGAGACGGCGGGCCTCCTCGTCCAACACGTGGTCAGGCTGCACGGGATTCCGATGGACGTGGTCTCGGACGGGGGCCCCCAATTTTCATCCGAGGTTTGGAGATCTTTTTGTAACGCCATCGGAGCCAAGGTGAGCCTCTCCTCCGGCCATCACCCCCAGTCTAACGGGCAGTGTGAGAGGACCAATCAGGAGCTGGAGGCTGCGCTCCGCTGTGTTACTAGATCCAAGCCGACGTCCTGGAGCAACCATCTCGCCTGGGTGGAGTATGCCCACAACACCGCCCGCTCTTCTGCAACGGGGATGTCCCCCTTCAAGGCGTCCCTGGGTTACGACCCCCCGCTGTTTCCAGCGCAGGAGAACGAGGTAACTGTCCCCTCTGTTAGGGCGCACCTTAGGCAGTTCTGCTCCACCTGGGCTGCCGCGCGTCATGCGCTTTTACGCACAGCGGAGCGCAACAGGACCGTGGCGGACCGGCACAGAAGGACTGCCCCGGCGTACAGAGTTGGGCAACTCGTGTATGTGTCTACCCAGGACGTCACATTAAAAGGCGAGAGGAGGAAGCTGGCACAGCGATTCATGGGTCCCTTTCCCATCACCCGGATCATCAACCCGGTGGCTGTGCGCGTGGCTATTCCCCCCTCCCTCCGCATCCATCCCACTTTCCATGTGTCGAGGGTGAAACTGGCAGTCACTGACCCCCTTTGCCCTCCTCCTGCAGCGCAACCCGCGCCCCGGATGATTGGTGGCCATCCGGCCTGGTCCGTCTCCTCCATCCTGGACTCCCGGCGCCGAGGTCGTGGGTTGCAATACTTGGTGGACTGGGAGGGCTATGGGCCCGAGCATCGACAATGGGTGCCCCCGTCGTTTGTGTTGGACCCATCGCTCATCGCGGACTTCCACCGAGCGCACCCGAATAAGCCATCGCCAGGAGGCGCTGCTAGAGGGGGGAGTACTGTCACGGCGCGTCATTCATCAGCGGCGCCACCTGCTCACGCACCTGACAATCATCAGCAGCGAGGGATAAAGGCCGTCTCGCCCGGAGGCTCGGCCTGAAGCCGTCAGACTTCGTCCCTCACCGTTGTGAGCATACTTCTCTTCAGCATCACCTTTTTGGTAAGAAGATCGCTTACCTCTCTTCTTCAGTCTTCTCCCCTGTGCACAGGTGGATTCCCCAGCGGCGGACATCTCCACTCCATCGCCCAATCCTCGCTGCTGTACGGAGCTCTCCAGGTGGCTTTCTTCCGGGCTTCGCCCCCTTGTTGTGCCAGCTGTCCTGACCCACCAAGTAAGTCCTTCTCTCGCCATAAATCCCTCCTGTGTTGGTGTATGCCCGTCACCCTCTCCCTGTGCTCTCTCCATAGGGTTGCTCGGCTGTACGGTCACCTGCCTCTGTGCCTGGAGCAGACACCATCACCAACACATTTACATCCCGCAGACACGCACTCATTCACTCCTGCTGTTAATAAACTCTTTGAACTACTCTAAGCCTGTGTGTGTGCGTCTCCTGAGCCGTGCGTTATGTCACTAAGGGAATGCTAGGATTGACAGAGTCCTGACTCTTTGTGAGCCTGGCTATAGTGCTGAAAAGAAACCTGGGATTATTCTTGTACTCTTCTATTAATGCAGAAAAATATCTTGTTCTAGGTTTTCTAAGATATCTTTTATAAATTAAAAGATGATTTCTCCAAGCTAAATAGATTTCTTCTAAATTAGTGGAGCACCATTTTCTTTCTAATTGATGAGTCTTCTGTTTTAAGCTACGAGTTTCTGTGTTGAACCAAGGAATTAAAAATCTGATTAGACTTTTCCTTTTTTAAAGGGGCCACCATGTCTAGAGTCTGATGCAGAAAAGCTGTAAGACTATCGACTATGCTATCAGTTACAGAAGGAGCAAGGTCTCTACAGCTAATTTCCGTTGTGTTGACACATGGTATAGAGGAAACAATCTGCATAAATTTGGTAACAACATCATTTGAGAGGCATCTGCTGTAGTAATATTTTCTTTAGGAGCCAAATGCACTGGGCTTCACTTCTTTCTTCACTCGCATTTTTTTTTTTTTTTTTTTTTTTTTGCTGGTAATTAACATCTGTTTGCTCTCGCCCATAGATTGAGTCCCCATCGTGCTGTTTGCTCTATACATGTCTGTTCTTTTCATCTTCTCTATCCCCTCACCCCCCAGTCAGTCGCAGCAGATGACTGCCCCTCTCTGAGCCTGGTTCTGCTGGAGGTTTCTTCCTGTTAAAAGGGAGTTTTTCCTCTCCACCGTCACCAAGCGCTTGCTCATAGGGGATCACCTGATTGCTGGGGTCTTTCTGCAATTGTGGGGGTTTCCCCTACAATTAAGGCAATCACTATCTACATCTACATGTATATTAAAGTCCCCTACTATAATTATTCTATCTGATTTCAGCACTAAATCAGCTAAGAATTCGTCAAATTTGGATAAAAACTTTGTATAAGCTGAGGGAAAATGATAAACTATGGCAAATAAAATTGGGTTTAACCTAAAATTGCTAAAATGCCCAATACTGAGGTCCAGGACCTCAAAGGAATTACTGTATAACGCGATTTTTTGCTTTCCATTAACTAGTAATGCTAAACTGTTGGTACTTATCCTCCATGACCAGAAATTCTGGGATTTTGACAGTTTAAATAACCAGAGGGAGTTGATTCATTTAACCAACATAATCCTCTTGCCCTAACCAAGTCTCTGTAAGGGATATTAAATCAACCTGATGATCATTTTTTTTTTTCCTTTGAAAGACAAAAGTAAAATAGAAAGATGTCTTTACCTTCTTTACATGTTTCAACTGCACTGCAGCCTTCATCAGAAGAGTCAGCTGATTGCTGCCAGGTGACATTTATCAGCTGATTTTCGTAGGCGGGGCCAGCTCAGCAGATCTGTCAGATCCACCGAGCCGGCCCCGCCTCCCGCCGTCAGATGGTCTCTGGAGAATGTGGTCCCAGGTGTGAGAAAGCATAAAGGCCCCCTCATCTCGGTTCATGGTGTCTTTTCCCCGCTTTCTGATCTCTATTGCCTCCTTGATCCAACGTTTGTGTCTGTTGCTCTCCGATCCAATAATTTTTGTGTTGTCCCAGTCCATGATGTGATTATTTCTTTTGCAGTGGTCCGATATAGCTGATTTTAATGTTTCTTGTTCTGCTTTTTCTTTTTGTGATCTTGTGAGTCGTCCTTGCGTTTCCTTCTCACATTCCTTTTGGTGTTCTTTTTTTCTTGTGGTGAATAATCTTCCGGTTTCTCCAATGTAGGTTTTGTTGCATGATCTGCATGATATTTCATATAATACATTGCATTTATTGTCTTGTTCTATTCTGTCCTTGGGGTGTACTAATAACTGTCTTAATTTTTTGTGTGGTTTGACTGCTGTGTTTATTTTGTATTTTTTCATGATCCTTTGAATTGGTTCCGTGATCCCTTGTATGTATGGTATAGTTATGGTGTCCTTGTTTTTGATTTCAGCTTTTGTTCTATGTCTTGTGTCCTGTTTATTTTCTTTGTTTTTGACTTGCTGTTTCCCTTTGTTTATGGCCCATACTGGATATTGGCAGCGTATAAGTGCATGTTTTATGTGGTTTTCCTCTTCCTGTCTGTCTTCTTGTTCCGTGATGATGGTGGCTCGTTCATATAATGTCCTGACGACTGATAGCTTGTGTGCTGTGGGGTGTTCCGATGTCCAAAGTAGGTATTGATCTGTGTGGGTTGGTTTCCTGTAGACTGTGATTTTTATGCTGCCGTCCTCGTTGTGGTGGATTTTCATGTCCAGAAAGGCTATGGTGCCATTTTCCTCCTCTTCGTGTGTGAATTTTATGTTCCCCGTACTGTCTGTACTGTTCAGATGGTCAGTGAGTTCTTGTGTATGTCCTTTCCTTATTTTTTCCAGAATGTCATCTACGTATCTCTTCCAAAGGGTGGGTTTGCATATTGTGGGTGCTGTGTTGATGGCTTTATTTTCCAGATCCTCCATAAAAAAACTGCTCATGATGGCTGATAGTGGGTCTCCCATTGCAAATCCTTCTTTTTGTTTGTAGATTTTTCCTCTGAATTGAAAATAAGTGGATTTTGCAACAAACTGTAGTAATTTGGATATGTCATGGACTGTGAGGTTGGTGCGTCTTTTTAGGGTACTGTCCTTGTTGAGGCGTTCTTGCACTATATGTAGTGTGACGTCAATAGGAGTCTTTGTGAATAAAGAGATGACGTCATGTGAGATGAGGATCTCGTCTGATTCTATTTTTATGTCTTTGAGTTCTTGTGCCAGCTCTTTTGAATTTTTACAGTGAAAGTCTGATAGTCCAAGGAGGGGTTTGATGATTTCAGCTAGGGCTTTTGATAAGTTGTATGTGAGTGATCCAATGCTGTCTATTATTGGCCGCAGTGGGATATCCTTTTTATGTATTTTCGGTGTTCCATAAATCCGAGGGGTGATGCTGGCTGTGGGGATCAGGTGATCATATGCGTCCTTTGTGATTTTATTGCTTTCTAATAGAGGTTTTAGAAGGGCTTTGAGCATTTTTTTCTTTTCTTCTGTCGGGTTTGTTTTAATGATTTCGTATGTGTTACTGTCTGCCAACATGGTTTCCATCTGTTTTTCGTATGTTTCCGTGTCCAAAATTACTGTTGTTCTGCCTTTATCTGCTGGGAGTATTGTGATCGTTTTATCTGTCTTGAGTGAGTTTAATGCTTTTTCTTCTTTTTTTGTAACGTTGCTTTGTGGTAATTTGGCCGTTTTGAGGATTCCTGCGACTGCGTTCCGGAGTGCTGCTTTTTCTCCTTGGTCCTGGATTTTTTCGCATGCCAGTTCTGTTGCGAGGATGTATTCTTCATGGGGGATTCTCTGCTCTCAGCTGATAAATGTCACCTGGCAGCAATCAGCTGACTCTTCTGATGAAGGCTGCAGTGCAGTTGAAACATGTAAAGAAGGTAAAGACATCTTTCTATTTTACTTTTGTCTTTCAAAGGAAAAAAAAAAAAGGATAAATAATTAAAAGAAGACAAAATGAACCTGTTTGACGTAACCTGATGATCAGTTAACAGATCATGGACTAGCAGAGACTTGGGAGTTAAAAATCTAATATTTAACAAAAAGCATTTCATTTTTCAATTATGAGGAGGAAGAGAGGCTAAATCATTAACTTTAGAGGCTTCATGTTTAAGTTGAGTTTTACCAACCTTTTGTTTAATCACTTTGGAATGCTTATACATTATATTTTTATTTACTTTGGAGGGAGCAGACAGTGATTCTCTGATGGGGAATACAGGGGCTAAGTTGAGGGGTGGCGGATGAAGAGGAGCTGCAGAGAGGCGTGTAAGACTGCAACTCTACTTCCTGGTCCCAACTCTGAGTAGTCAAGGTTTTGGAAATTTGGATAAAAATGATGCCAGATTGTTAGATAAAAGAGACAAAGTTGCTGATTTTGCCACTTAAATAACTAACCAACAGCGAATATCTGATCAACATTTGTGACGCACACGCACAGGCTGAATTTCCACCTTGGTTGAAATACCCCTTTATTCGCCTTTCACTGGGCTCTGTGAGTAAACTGATTAGCGTTTCTTTTCGTGGTTCGCTGCTACGCTTTACCCGAAGCGTTTGCTAAGCGTTTGCTAAGCTAATGCTATTGTTATAGCTAACACCATAGCTAGTCGTAGCACCTAACACCGACACAAAGAAGCAACTCTGTCCCCGGTGATTGGGGCTCACCGGAGGAACTAACCAAGGCAACAGTTGGACGGGAGCTGGATCAGAGTTCAAGTACAGCGGTGGTAGGAGACATGGACCAGTGGAGGACCACTGGGGCCCCAGCCGGATAAGAGCCAGAATTGGAGCCCAGTTACAGCGGCAGGGCTCAGCGGAGGATCTACTGAGGAAGACCGCGGTAGGTGGCGGGGCTCAGCGGAGGAACTACCGGGACGCCAGCTGGACAGGAGCAGGATCGGAGCTCAACTACAGCTGCGGTGGGTGGCGGGACTCGGTGGAGGAGCGGCTGGTACCCCAGCTGGACAGGAGCTCAATTACAGTGGGACTAGCAGCGAAGGGAGCTAGCTGAGGCCAGCTGGATTCGAGGTCAGTCGGATCGGATACCGGCGACACCAGCAGAGCTTGTTTTACTATCCACAGGTCAGTAAAAATGCCACCAAAGAAGGAGGAAATGGAAGAGATCAAAAAATCTCTGAATTTCATGTCAGAAGAACTGACCAAAGTGGCTAGTCAGCAGGCTAAAATATTAGGGCTAATGGAAGAAGTCCAAGAATTAAAATTAACAATTAAGGAAAAAGACAAAAAAATTGCAGACTTGGAGCAACGCGTCGAGGATCTTGAACAATGTTCTCGTATGGATGATCTAATTATAAGTGGACTAGACATTAAATACCAATCATATTGTCATGTGCTGGCCCTCACGAGCCAGCATAAGACGCATAGAGTCACCGGTGAGTTTACAGTGAGTTTTTATTACGGTGAAACGTAAACACAAGATGCAGGGGCAATGACACATAAGTCCATACACATCCGGAGGCGTAAGGCTAGACAGCTCTCTTACGGGTCCTTAAGAGGAGACGGTCATACACAGGCAAAGGTTGTTTAAGTAATTGGCTACACAGGCTGCTGAAGCAAAGACACACAAAGGTCTACTTTCACCGGGAGGGGTAAGGCTAATAGCTCACTTACTGGTGCCGGAGAAGTGACGGTCAACCACAAGCAGACAAGGTAGATGATAGTCCAAGTCATCCGTAGCTCAGACGTATAACGACTGACACTGCTGCGTCATACCGTCGCCAGTGCTGGGCTTAAATGGCAAAACACTAACGACGGTAATGACACTCAGCTGGCCGACCGTTGACAGGCGGAAACCCCATCGAGCACTTTCACAATAAGAGCCCGGTGAGGCCAGAATACAGCCCGCAGCTGTCAAGGCCGGCAGCGAGACATAACTTTAGCCCGAGCGCGATCAGAACCGGCGCTCGGGTCATAACGCATATGCTCATGCTACAGCAGGAATGAGAGGTGAGGAGGCTCCCACAAGTGAATCAGTCTCCCTGGAAAACCAGGTGCTTCAGTTCCTTGATAGTAGAAATATAAAGGTTGAAGCAAATGCAATTTCAGCCTATCATGCTTTACCCAGAAAGGATAATAAAACAAAGAAATCAATTGTGAACAGAAGGGTAAAGAATGACATACTGAGGCAGGCCAAAAAGCTACGGGAAACAGAAGTTTACCTAAATGAACACCTAACAAAAACTAATGCTGAAATAGCACGGCAAGAGCGGATGCTGAAAAGACAAAATAAGATACAGGCAACATGGACAAGAAATTGTAGAGTTTGGATCAAACTAAATGGAACACCTGAGGAAGCAAAGAGTATAATAATCAGAGATCTTACTGACTTAAATAAATATGGATGAACACTGATTAAGAAAATTAAGAGACTATGATAATACCATATCCACACACATGGCAAGAATAGTTCTTTTGTGACATACCATGTGAATGTACTTTAAAAAAAAACAAAAAAACTAAACAAAACAAAAAACTTATGATTGACTTGAGTAGACATCAATCATCCCCAGCTGGAGGAATTCATTTGACACAGAGTGAGGAAATTCAAACTCTGAAAATATGCCATTATGCTGAACATAAACTACATGAGATGGAGAATGATATTGATCCTGATAACCACTTTTTCAATAATATTCATAATCATTGTGAATATTACACTGAAAAGCAATTCAAAAGTCAAGTGCAACTAGATGGTAAACTATCAATAATACACTTCAACAGCAGAAGTCATAACAAAAACTTTCCACAGATTCAGGACTATTTAAAACAGCTAGACAGAACATTTACAGCTATCGCAGTCTCTGAAACTTGGCTTAATGAAGAGCAGGCTCCTCTGATGGCAATAGAGGGATATCAGATGTTTCATATTAACAGATCTCAAAAAAAGGGTGGTGGTGTTGCACTGTACAGTGGGGCAAGAAAGTATTTAGTCAGCCACCAATTGTGCAAGTTCTTCCACTTAAAAGATGAGAGAGGTCTCCAATTTTCATCATAGGTATACCTCAATTATGAGAGACAAAATGAGAAAAAAAAATCCAGAAAATCACATTGAAGGATTTTTAATGAATTAATTGGTAAATTCCTCGGTAAAATAAGTATTTGGTCACCTACAAACAAGCAAGATTTCTGGCTCTCACAGACCTGTAACTTCTTCTTTAAGAGGCTCCTCTGTCCTCCACTCGTTACCTGTATTAATGGCACCTGTTTGAACTCGTTATCAGTATAAAAGACACCTGTCCACAACCTCAAACAGTCAGACTCCAAACTCCACTATGGCCAGGACCAAAGAACTGTCAAAGGACACAAGAAACAAAATTGTAGACCTGCACCAGGCTGGGAAGACTGAATCTGCAATAGGTAAGCAGCTTGGTGTGAAGAAGTCAACTGTGGGAGCAATTATTAGAAAATGGAAGACATACAAGACCACTGATAATCTCCTTCGATCTGGGGCTCCACGCAAGATCTCACCCTGTAGGGTCAAAATGATCATGAGAATGCTGAGCAAAAATCCCAGAACCACACGGGGGGACCTAGTGAATGACCTGCAGATCGCTGGGACCAAAGTAACAAAGGCTACCATCAGTAACACATTACGCCGCCAGGGACTCAAATCCTGCAGTACCAGACGTGTCCCCCTGCTTAAGCCAGTACACGTCCAGGCCCGTCTGAAGTTTGCTAGAGAGCATTTGGATGATCCAGAAGAGGATTGGGAGAATTGTTCCACGTAAACGTGTCAAAATATACCCCAACAACAAACCATGGGTTACTAAATCAGTTAAATCCTGCTTACAGAGGAAAGCACTTGCCTTTAAACAGGGGTCTGTTTCTGAGCTACAGGTTGCCACTAAGGAGCTGAAGGCCGAAATTTTAAGAGCAAAACAGAATTATAAATCAGAGTTGGAAAGCAAGATGGCAGCAAATAAACTTGGTTCAGCCTGGGCCAGTATGAAAACTATTGCAGGCCTTCAGAGCACAGAGCGCAGTAATCGTGTATTTTTAGATGGTTTTAGTTCAGACACAGAGCTGGCTAATGCTCTTAATTGTTTTTATGGTCGTTTTGACTCCTTTGTTTTCAGCACAGAAATCCAAGATTTGAAACAGAAACTCAAAGACAATCAGCACTTTAATATTGAGATGCAGGATGTTAAAAGGGAGTTCTGCGCTGTAAAAGTGAACAAAAGTCAGGGCCCTGATAATATATGTGGGCGCCTGGTAAAGTCCTGTGCACATGAACTGAGTCCTATATTTCATTACATTTTCAATAAGTCCTTACAGACACAACATGTGCCTAAGATCTGGAAAGATGCCGTGGTTGTTCCCGTTCCAAAATCCAGCTGTCCTAAAACGGTAAATGACTTTAGACCAGTTGCTTTGACTTCAATTTTAATGAAAATTTTTTGAAAAACTGGTCAGATGTGAGGTCCTAAGGCAGACTGAACTTGCATTGGATCCTCTGCAGTTTGCCTATAGGCCTCACAGAGGAGTGGAGGACGCCACTGTCACTCTGTTTAACATGCTTTTTAAACATCTGGATTTTAATGGGACACACGCCAGACTTTTATTTGTGGACTTTTCTTCTGCCTTTAATACAATCCAACCTCATATTTTAGTTGAAAGGCTCCTGCAACAATTTGATTTGAGCAATAATCTGGTGGGTTGGATTCTGGATTTCTTAACCAACAGGACTCAGAGAGTAAGGGTCAATGGCACATTGTCTGACCTAAAGTGCTCTTCCACTGGCTCTCCTCAGGGGTGTGTGTTGTCACCACTACTCTTCATCCTGTACACAAACATGTGTCGGAGCAGACATGACAACAGACACATTATAAAGTATGCTGATGACTCAGTCATTGTCAGTCTCCTCCAGGATGGTGAGAGTGGCCACGGCCCAGTAGTTGATGACTTTGTTCACTGGTGTGAGGATTCCTACCTGCAGCTGAATACAACAAAAACGAAAGATATGATTATTGACTTTAGGAGGAAAACTCCCAGGCACAAAGTCACCATACTAAAAGGCCAGACCACCGAATGTGTACAATCGTACAAATATCTTGGGACGATTGATAGTAAATTAAACTTTGAAGTGAACTGTGAAAGGGTGTGCAAAAAAGGGTCAGCAAAATTTGCATTGTTTGAGGAAACTTGCACGCTTCCAAATTGACCAAACCATAATGACTATGTTTTATCGGGCTTTTATTGAATCTGTTTTATCCTTTTCTTTAATGTCATGGTTTGGTCAGATAAAACTGAAACAGAGGAAATCCTTGGATCAGGTAGTTAGATGGTCCAGTCGTTTGCTTGGTGAGTCACAGCTGAGCCTGACATCCCTGTACACCAGACAGGTACAGAGGATGGCCGACTCGATTTTAAATGATGACTCCCACCCTTTGCACTGCAACTTTCAGTTTCTTCCCTCCAGACGGAGGTTTGCTGTCCCAAAAAGCAAAACCCAGCACTACAAAAACAGCTTTGTCCCTGCTGCTGTCAAAGAGTTGAACAAGCTATAAAAATTATATTGTACATATTTTATATTTACCTATTTTGTAAGATGTGTGCCTGTGTTTGTGTCTATGTTGAATGTAATTAGTGGCTTGTAAATATGGATGTCACCAGACTGCAAAACAAATCTATCTACGGGTACAAATAAAGTAACCTGAACCTGAATGTCATATGGTCAGATGAAACCATAATAGAACTTTTTGGTAAAAACTCAACTTGTCGTGTTTGGAGGAGAACGAACACCATACCTACTGTGAAGCATGGGGGTGAAAACATCATGCTTTGGGGCTGTTTTTCTGCAAAGGGACCAGGATGACTGATCCGTGTAAAGGAAAGAATGAATGGGGCCATGTATCGTGAGATTTTGAGTGAAAACCTCCTTCCATCAGCAAGGGCATTGAAGATGAAACGTGGCTGGGTCTTTCAGCATGACAATAATCCCAAACACACCGCCCGGGCAACGAAGGAGTGGCTTCGTAAGAAGCATTTCAAGGTCCTGGAGTGGCCTAGCCAGTCTCCAGATCTCAACCCCATAGAAAATCTTTGGAGGGAGTTGAAAGTCCGTGTTGCCCAGCGACAGCCCCAAAACATCACTACTCTAGAGTAGATCTGCATGGAGAAATGGGCCAAAATACCAGCAACAGTGTGTGAAAACCTTGTGAAGACTTACAGAAAATGTTTGACCTCTGTCATTGCCAACAAAGGGTATATAACAAAGTATTGAGATTAATTTTTATTATTGACCAAATACTTATTTTCCACCATAATTTACAAATAAATTCTTTAATAATCAGACAATGTGATTTTCTGGATTTTTTTTTTTCCTCATTTTGTCTCTCATAGTTGAGGTATACCTATGATGAAAACTGGAGACCTCTCTCATCTTTAAAGTGGGAGAACTTGCACAATTGGTGGCTGACTAAATACTTTTTTGCCCCACTGTATATTGATGACCTGTATAGGTGTAAGCTTGTAAATGGAATGTCCTTTGCACTACCAGGGATTTTGGAATGTGTTGCTGTTGAGATTGACCAAGATAAAACAAAAAATCTAATTATAAGTTGTATATATAGAATGCCGGGAACTTGCATTGAGACATTCAGAGATAAATTAGTCGAGCTGTACAATAATATTACTAGTAAGAAAATGGTAGTAATTTGTGGAGATTTCAATATTGATTTACTAATATCAACAAAATGTAATTACAGAGTTCATGAATTCTATGTAGAGAATGAGTCTATATCCCACAATAATACATCCCAGTAGAATCAGTTCACACTGCTACACTTATTAACAACCTGTTTGTTAATATTATTGATAAGAAAATAGAAAGTGGATTATTGATAAATGATATAAGTGACCATTTGCCAACCCTTGCACTTATCCATGGCCACACGGGGGCCAATACAGAAAAAATTTTAAAATCATTCAGATACAAATCACAAAATGCAATCAGTTCTTTTAAAGAAGACTTGCTGAAGCAAGACTGGACAAAAGTCTATGTATCAGATGTAAATGAAGCCTATGACACATTTATGAACATTGTAACCACTCTTTGAAAAAAATTCTCCATTAGTAAAGAAAAAGCTTAAACATAAATTTGTCGATAAGCCATGGTTAACCAAAGGATTACAAAAGGCGTGTAAAAAGAAAAATTTATTATATAAAGCTTTCCTAAAGAAAAGGACAAAAGAAGCAGAGCAGCGGTATAAAACATACAAAAATAAGTTAACATATGTAATAAGATGTAGTAAAAGAGACTATTACAGTAAAGAACTGGAGAAAAACAGAGACAATATTAAAACATACATGGACATATATATAGATGGACAATACTTAACAATATTCTTGGAAATAAAAACAGAAATACAAGCTACCCAACTAATTTTTCAAAAAATAATAAAACGACTCAGAGTGTGAATGCAGCTTCACCTGCAGATGAATTTAATAACTTTTTTGTTAACATTGGTCCTAATTTGGCTCAAGAAATACCTATCACGGCACCCACAGGTGATATAATAAGCAAAAACACTGCTATAAAAGACTCCATTTTCATAAAGAACACAGACAAGGGAGAGGTCATTGAAATTGTTAAATCATTTAAAAGTAAAACATCTACGGACTGTGATGGTATTGACATGCTCTTAGTCAAAACTATTATTGAATGCTTAGTGAAACCACTGACGTATATATGTAACCTGTCTCTCCAAACAGGTATATTTCCCAAAGCAATGAAAATAGCTAAAGTAATTCCGATATACAAGACGGGTGACAGAGGGGAATTCTCAAACTATAGACCAATTTCACTATTGTCGCAGTTTTCCAAGATACTTGAAAAAATATTCTGTGAGAGAATTGACAACTTGGACTCATCAGGGACAACGACGAGTCAGATTACAGGGCAGAGGTTGAGCACTTGGCTACTTGGTGCGCTGACAATAACCTGCTCCTTAACACCAGCAAAACCAAGGAGCTCATAGTGGACTACAGGAAGGAGAGGGAAGAGACACATGACCCCATCCATATCAATGGCATAGCTGTTGAACGTGTCCCCAGCTTCAAATTCCTGGGGACCCACATCTCGGAGGACCTGTCCTGGTCAGTTAACACCACCAGCCTGATCAAGAAGGCCCATCAGCGCCTCTTCTTCTTGAGGACATTGAAGAAGAACCATCTGTCAACTGACATCCTGGGCAACTTCTACCGCTGCGTGATAGAGAGCACCCTGACCAACTGTATCACACTCTGGTATGGGAGCTGCTCTGTAGCTGACCGCAAGGCGCTGCAGCGGGTGGTGAAAACTGCCCAACGCATCACAGGGACTCCACTTCCAGCTATAGAGGACGTCTACAGGAAAGGATGTCTGCGCCGGGCACGCAGCATTCTTAGGGACTCCAACCACCCTGCTCATGGACTGTTCCAGCTTCTCCCCTCCAGAAGACGTTTCAGAAGCCTTCGGACTAGAACCAGCAGGTTTAGGAACAGTTTCTTTCCAACAGCTGTCACGTTATTGAACTTAGTTCCCCGCTGACTCTCTTACAATCATCTTTTACCATCCTCACCTGTACATAACTGCATAACTACATAACTACATCTAACTTATTGCACATTATTTGCACATAACAGTACTTTTAACTTTCTACACTGCTGCATATATTTGCATATATTTGCTTAAATTGCACATACTGTTAATTACCGTATATACTGCACTGCTGTCCTTTGCACTTCTGATTGGATGCTAAACTGTGTTTCGTTACCTTGTATTCATACATGTGTAATGACAATAAAGTTGAATCTAATCTAATCTAACTTCATACTGAAGAATAATTTATTGTGTGAGCAGCAATATGGGTTCAGACACAAGAGGACAACTGCATTTGCTCTAATGGAATTTATAGAAAAATATCAACTGCCGTTGAAAATAAAGAGTATTCAGTTGGGGTATTCCTGGATCTTAAAAAAACATTTGATACAGTGGATCATAATTTATTATTAAAGAAACTACAAAATTGTGGTATTGGGGGTAGCACTGTCCTGGTTATGTAGTTACTTAAAGAATAGATATCAGTATGTATGTGTTGGTAACAAAAACTCAGTTACTGAAGGTTACTTGTGGAGTCCCACAAGGTTCAGTTTTGGGGCCATTGTTATTCAATATGTATATAAATGATATATGTAAAGTTTCGGAAAAAATGGATTTAATATTGTTTGCCGATGACACTAATTTATTATGCAGTGGAAGCAATTTGGAACAACTTCTGGATACACTCGTAAAGGAATTAGGAAAGCTTAAACTGTGGTTTGATTCAAACAAATTAACGCTCAATTTAAGTAAGACAAAATTTATAGTTTTTAACAACCATCACAACAACTTAGTATCTAAACTCAGTGTAAATGGCGTAGAGATTGAAATGGTATCCGAAACTAAATTTCTTGGAGTAATAATTGATAATAAACTGTGTTGGAAGTCACATATTAATTATATTAAAGGTAAAATATCCAAATCAATTGCAATACTACACAGAGTGAAATATTTGCTGAATCAACCCACACTATATACCTTGTATCATTCATTAATACTCCCATACATGACATATTGTACTGAAGTATGGGGAAATACATATAAAACAAACATATATCCAGTCTTTATGCTTCAGAAGAGAGCTATTAGAATAATAAACAAAGCTGCTTACAGGGAACCAACAAACCCGCTTTTTCTTAAATTAAAAGCTCTCAAGTTGAAAGATCTGGTTGACTTTAAAACTGCAGTAATAATGTTTAAAGTGAAGAGTCTATCACTGCCCGCAAATATCCAAAAGTTGTTCCAAATAAGGGAGAAACAATATCATTTCAGAGGAACATGTATATTTCAAAAACCTTCAGTGAGAACTACCACCAAGCAACACTGTGTTTCAGTGCAAGGAGTCAGATTATGGAACGATTTTGGACCTGAATTAAAATCATGTACAACGCTTGGACAATTTAAACAAAAACTAAAGGAAGAAATACTCCAAACATATATACAAGATGACATGTAAAATCACATAAGGATTGTCATATCCAGTCTGTGTTGTGTTGTTGCTTAGTTTTTTGTCACATTTTGTCTTAGCTTTGTTCTGAATTGTAATCGCTCTTGTTTTGTTTTTCTTTTGAATTCTTGGATGGAATATGGGTGAGCAATATAAGCTGCGGCTTCAGCCATCACCCATTTCGGATAACTTATGTTGAACTGTATAATCAGAGGAGTTATTGTCTAATTTGACCTTGTTGGATTTTCTTTCCCCCTTTGTTATATTAATCTGTTTCTTTTTTTTAAACTTTACTTTAATCTATCTGAAATAAAGATTCATTCATTCATTCAGACACACCATCCAAAGTGGGATGGATGCCGTCTTGTCGAATAAGACCAGGTTTTCCCCAAAATGAGTTCCAATTGCCTATGTAGCCCACATTGTTTGCAGGACACCACACAGACAGCTGGCGGTTGAAGGATGACAAGCGGCTAAACATGTTTATTGATATCCTGTCTGAAACTTATTGTCCTCAGAAGTCTTCAAATGATGATATCATTCTGGCATCAGGAATTACCTCAGTAGAAAAACAAAGAAGTTTAACAAATTAAATGTAGGCTCTTGTCTATTATATATTAAAAACAATAACAATTCACATGGAAGATCTGTTGTTTGTTCACACTTACCAGTCCCTCCAGGATTTTGCGATATTGCCATTGCACTAATGTTATGTCTGTGAATGAGGGAAAGCAGAGGCGGTGGCTGTGCTGAACAGTGGTTTTAATGAAAATAATGGTAGCACTTGTTACATACAGAACAGTAGCTTATAAGCTAACTAGAACTGGGTACAGGCTGGTGTGTTGGCTTGAGGTGAAGTGCCAAAGAGGACAACTCCTGCCAAGAGTCCCCCTTTATACCTACGGCATGGTGACATCATCCGTGCGCTGGGCATCACATCTACATAGTCTGTTGTAAACTGTGGCTTCACAACAGTCACCCCCCACCATCCCCACCCCCGGGAAAGCCAAGAAACACATTTATTAGACTCCCAGAAACCTTTACATTTATAACAGCTCTTTTTTTTTTTTTGAATCACAACAGCAGCCCTTTTTTTGTAACATTGCAAAGAAACAAAAATAGAACTTGGGCCACCGGATAGACCGCTGGTTAACCCTGCACGACTTGGTGGGTTATTCTGCCACGTGAACCAGACGTGCTTCTCCCTAAACATGTCAAAACACAGTCATTGCTTACAGTTCAACTTCAGGGGCCTCAGTAGAGCCTGTGGCGGGCACTCAGCTAGAGATGCCAGCTGCAGTGGCCCTGGGCACCGTCTTGCTGAAACCACGGCTCACTTGTCAGCAACCAGCTGGATAGGCTGCAGCGCTGCATCTTGATCCGGGGCAGCTGCTCTTACCTTCTGCAGGTGGCTGATGCGCCATCCCAAACCATTGGCCATCTGGACGGTGGCTGCTCTCTTTCATGCGATGATTCTCAACTGTGATGACGGGACTGATTGCGGGTTCAGGCGGTCGGATCATTGGACCTGAACCCAATCAAGCAGTGCACACAGTGATCGGTTCGACTGCACTCGGTGCTGCTGTTCTCTTGTCTCTGATGCTGGTTGCTGCTGTGGCGGTATGCCATCCATGCCAGCAGCAGGATGTGCCCTTGGTCGTCCCAGTTGTGCTGGGTCCTGCCGGGCCATGAATTCTCCATCTTGCTGTGCTGCGATGGCTCCCTGAGGCTGATACTCAGCAAGGATGCTGGATGAGTTTGGCTTTTTCGCTCCCTCACCTGGTGCTGGTTGAGGTCGCAGTGATGTGTCACTGTCGTCAGCGATGGGATGCGCCGGGTTGTCATCATTCACCGGGGTCTACCTTCTCCATGAACTCCCTCTCCTTTTGTTCCATGGCGGTTGCCTGAAACCCATGCTACACGAGGACTGGAGGTGAGTCCGATTTGTGCTCTCTTTCCGTGTGATGCTCTCTGTCTGTGCTGTGCTCTCTGTCCATGCTGTGTTCATCCTCTGTGTTGTGTTCTTTTTTCCCCTTGTCCTGTCAGGCATCTAGGTGAGCAGAACACAAATCTGCTTCCCTTATTGTGCCAAACAGATTTACTTTGCCAAAAGGAGCTTTATACAGCACATAGTACAGTATATATGTACTGTACATTATTATAAACTCCTCTTGTAATAAATTTTAATACTTTATTTAAATTGTTCTACCCACGAAGGACCTGGCAGGGTTAGAACAACGACGCTCGTGCTGTGTGGGGACTGACTCTGGGTCCTGTGTGCCTGTGGACTGGGGGTCTAGTGGCGACTCTGGCTCTGCTGGGTTCTGTTCGGCATGCAGTGTGGTTTGCGAACACTCGTACTGCATGGGGATCGCCTCCGGGTCCCAAGTGGCTATGGACTGGAATTCTAGTGGTGGTTCTGGTACCTGCATGGCTGTGGTCTGAGGTTCCTGCTGCTGCTCTGGTTCCACTGGACTCTGTTCGGTGTGTGGTGCAAGGTAGAGAGTGGCTGCGTCCACATCTGTGTGCAGCAGACTCGAATCGTCGAACAGGCTGGGTTTGCTGCTGAGTTGTTGTTCTGTTGTGCCCTGTTGTCCCGCAGTGTCTATCTCAGTGCCCCCCCCCCCCCCGAGAAGGCTTGGTGTTGGCAGGCTCAGCACCTGGGGGCCACCGTCTGCACCAATAGAGTTGACTGTGGGGAGCCAGGGCCCGCCAACTGCGATACCAACTGAGCAGCCTCCTCTTGCTCTAACTGGGACGCTATCTGCAGTGTTTCAGCTAGCGTCACGTGCATTGTGAACAATTTCCACTGCAGCTTCCCATTTGAAGTGCTCCCCGCCAACTTGTCATGCACAAACTCCTCCTCCAAGTTCCCAAACTCACATAAACTAGCCAAAGAGCGGAGGTCGGCAACAAACTGCTGGACCGACTCACCTGCTTGCTGCTGGCAATGGAAGAACTTGCCTCGTTTAACTGTCAAAATCTCTGTCCAGGATACCTGACACATGTCTCTTTTCTTCGGGTAAAGCGTCGTTTTCCCTCAGAAAGTCAATTTTTCTCCTTGTCGCCATTGTTATAAGATAAGATAAGATAAGCCTTTATTAGTCCCACAATGGGGAAATTCCAGGATTGCAACAGCACAGGGATAGCAACACTCAGAGCAACAATCAGAAGGCAAGAAAAAAACAACATCTAGTAAACATATGTCCATATTACTATAAATGTATATATATAGACACACAATGCAGAGCATTATGGTTGGTTGGTGAATGTGCAGCAGAAAGTCTAAGCTCTCTCTCCGCGGATGCGGCGGGCCAGCTGGAAGTCTTTGGGCATGATGGTGACCCCCTTAGCGAAGAAGAGACCACCAGGTGGGCCTCGCTGGTCTCCTGCAGAGCCATGACGGCGAAGCTCAGGAAACACAGGACGGTCTTGAAGTCCTGAGCGATCTCCCTCACCAGGCGCTGGGCGGGCAGCTTACGGATGAGCAGCTCTGTGGATTTCTGGCAGCGACGGATCTCTCTCAGAGCCACGGGCCTGTGACGGCAAGGCCTCTTCACTCTGCCGGTGGCCGGAGCGCCTCTCCGAGCAGCCCTGGTGGCTAGCTGTCTCCTGGGGGGCTTCTTCCTCCAGTAGATTTTACGGGCGGTCTGCTTAGTTCTTGCCATCGCTCTTTATTATTCTGTCTTATATTTCTTGCACGCCGCCTAAACTCCAGCCCGGCACCCGCGTCATTTTCGCTACAGCTCCCGGTATGTCGAGTTTCCCATTAGCACCGGGCGGCGGCCAAGTGCTAGCTAGCACTAGCTCCTCCCCGCTGTAGCGTCTCCCGCTGCAAACCGTGACTCCGTCCGCCGACCCGGGAGACCCCCGGGGCGATCCGTGCGTCCGTGATATATATACAGAGTGAAAGGTGTAGAAAGAAGAAGGAAGATAAAAAAAAAAGGCTGTTGCAACGGGCAGCCTACTCGTGTGGCGCCACCGGTCCGGCGGAACCGGACCGGTGGCGTTATGTCTGTGAATGAGGGACAGCAGAGGCGGTGGCTGTGCTGAACAGTGGTTTTAATGAAAAGAATGGTAGCACTTGTTACATAGAGGACAGTAGCTTATAAGCTAACTAGAACTGGGTACAGGCTGGTGTGTCGGCTAGAGGCAGAACGCCAGAGAGGACGACTCCCACCAAGAGTGCCCCTTTATACCCAGGGCATGGTGACATTATCTGTGCGCTGGGCATCACATCTACATAGTCTGTTATAAACTGTGGCTTCACAACAACGAATTCATGCAAAATCAGTGATTGGTCCCATCTTTTGGGCGACTTTGCAACGTTGTCCAATCATCGCAACTCTCTCGTAATTTTGGCCAATCCTCAACAACTTCTACCAATTTTGCCAAAATTTATCCCTGAGTAGCACTCAAATGCTCAGTCTAACTAATCAAATGTGTCCCTGCATCGCGCTCACTTCTGTGTTTACCGTGAGTATTAATGGAACACATCAGCAAGAAACAGTGTGTGATTAAAAAAAAAAAACACTTGTCTACGAGTTTTCCGACATCGTCCCTCCCTCCGTCTCCTCCGGCCCGCCGGTGGACATCTCCCCACATCGCTGTCTTGACTGCGTATACGAAGTGCTGGGTTTGTGTTGAAAAAAGTCCACCTCCGTGAAAAGCACCTTGGCGCAAAAGTGCGTGTGAGGAGAGACGCCATAAAACCACAAACATGCAAATCAAACACTACAGCTAGTGTTTCAACATTTTATCCATCTTTAGAGGTAAAATAATTTCTACATCTTGTCAATGAGGTTTAAAGCTGTGAATCTCCAGTCTGGACACGGACCAATGTGCTCTCCTGGTATGACTCCTGGTAAAGGAAAGATGAGTATCTGATGAGACAGGTGTGTGTCAAGACACAGCAGATAGACAGACAGGTAAGAGTCAGGCACGGAAAGAGAGAATATTCAGTAATTTTTTTTTCAGAAAAACACCGACTTCCATGGACAATATAGAGCAACAGGATAAATGATTATTTTTTCTCTGGGCTCAGTACCATTTGTTTGGGGACTGCTGCGGTTAGGGAGTTTTCAAATGAAGCTGCTGCCATGATTTCCAAATCTATACTCTTAAACGTGCATTCAACACAATATAGCTGTTGTAATGGATAATTATTTTTTCATCTTTTTATTCAAGTTCTCAGCAGGAGTAGCCTGCTGTGTTGATCATTTTTATGACAAATTTATGAGTAGCTACTTCATTCTCACTTAATTGTGTTAAAGTCTGTATTTGCTGTTGCACAAGAGTTTCTGTATCGCAGAAGTTTCTGCTTAATTTACAAATTACTGTTTAATAGGAATTTTTTTGACAATCCTGTGCTTTCTTGTGGTGTTATATAGAATATCATTGCAGTAAACTATGAAAAAAAGCATCTGCTTTAAAATTTGGAATTCTTCCCACAAGTGCAAAAAAAACCCTCTCAAAACATTGCAACTTTTATCGCAACTTAAAAAAAAAAAAAAGCTCCCGCAAATTCAGTCTTTTCAATCCCCAGCAATCATAAAAATGTCCCGTGAAATCCTGGAAGGACTGACTTACCCACATTTGCCAACAGGGTCCTGTTCCTGGTCTGCTGACTGGTCCATTTTGCAGAGGCATCTATTGTGCTCCCTCCTCTGTACTATGTAGACAAAAGGGACAATATATTACACAAAACAATATGAGGATAAATACAAAAAAATATTAAACCTAGTACATTGTTGGAATTTAGACCCTTTGCATACTCTTCTTTTCCTTCACTTTCTCTTCCTTTTTTCCTCATCTTCACCAATCTTTGTCCATCATTTCCTCTCTCTTGTCTTTATTTTTCCTCACTGTTCCTCCTCGCTTCCTTTCCCTTCTCTTTTTCTGTCCATTTTATTCTCCTTTCCCTTTTTCAGTGCTTTTATTATCATTTAAAGATTATTTGTTGGTCAAGTTTGCTTTACATTCTCTGACCAGTCAGCAAGTTATAGAGGGTAATAAGGAACATTCAGAGACAACATTGGGCTGTTGCTCCAATCATGAACAGGATAAAGAGAACAGTGGTTGAACCCTTTCATGGATACTCAAAATTACTATATTTAATCTCATGTAATGTCATCTGCTGTAAGGCTGCAGATATCCTGTGCATGCCTGGGGAGCACAGTTGGTCATATTTAAATTTAACCTTGTGAGCTTTGGCCTCTGCAAATCTTGCAGTTAGAAAAAAATAGTAAAACATTGAGTTGTTTACCTGTACTGTCAGCAGCAAGCATCATCCCTGCCTCCTCATTAACAACAGGTGCTCATCATTTAGCATCAGGAATGTGTATTCTTGTGCAGGTAGCGTTGCTCTCTATCTGCTCTTCGGGAGGCAAGTCTCTTCAATGGTTGAAATGAAAAAGGCTGTTTTGATAAAAAAAAAAAATTCTGTGCGCTTCCCTTTTTCTCCATTTCTCTGCACCGCTCAGATAACTGCTTCATTTTGCCACTATACACGCTGTATGGTTTGTTTACAATGTAATCAAAGATATGCACATGCACATGGCTCAAAGACAACATGGAAGATTCCAACAGTCTAAGGAGAAGGGGTGAGGACATTACATTAGTGATTTGATTTGCTGTTTTTGTAAATACTTGTTTTTCTTCATTTTGTCGGACATCATGTTAAATATTTAAAAAAATATATAAGTATATGGGGCTTCTAGTAGATCAGGGCCTAAGGCAGCTCCCTAACTTTGCCTAAGGGCAAGTCCACTGCTTCTCCAATTAATCTAACTTGAATGTTGGAGGAAACCAGAGCACAACCCACCAAGCATGTAGAGAACATGCAAACTCCACACAGATAGGCCCTGCTGGCTGGTGGATTTGAACCCACAACCTTCTTACTGTGAGGCAATAATGCTAACCACTACATCATCATGATACCCCATGCTGCTGTGCCATTAACTTTAACAAAATAGCATGTGCAAATCTCTGTGACCAAGTATTTTGACAAAATGGCCATGAGAGCCCGCTAGAATAATAATAATAGCCTGTAAAGTTGAAGAGCAATGATTGTGTCAACAGATGCTTACAGTGATAGATCAGTCAGTATTTATCACAAAACTGAACCATGAATCTGAGAATGTTCTTCGGATTTACAAAGTCATTAGAGTGACACCAATTAAATCTGAAGCTTCATATTTTACCTCTTAATGAATGACGCCTATGTGTTTTTATGAATTAGCTGTGTACATACAAAGATTTATGACATTTCCTTTAATGCCAAAAATGTAATTACACCTTTAATATAAATATGTCATATGGTAATGAATAAAATATATGTAAATGACTGGCATGGATATGAATGATATCACATAAGAAATAGCAACACTCACGAGTAGTGTTTTCTCACTGGTGGCCTGACTGAATGCAAGATTTGCAGGTGCGTTTCCATCACAGTCAGCAAGGTTAAACTCCAGAGAAATTAAACAAATTGCTCCTCTAATGCAGAGTAAAACAAATGGAGAACTTTAGTGCACATGTGGAACCCTCTTGGGTTCTAATTATGTAAAACTATAGACATCAGAAGGCGCTGAATTCTTTAATGAGCACTTGAGAGAACAAAGGGAATTTAAGTGCATGTTAATAAGAGAGGCGAGACAACAGGAGGAGGCAAAATACCACAGAAAGAATCACTACACATTAAATGGGGGCATTTCTTAGTAGCACCGCCCAGCAGCTTCCGACAGTTGCACCGGGTGCCATGAAATAGTTGAAAGGAATCGATTTCTGACTGTGATGTGTGACAGTTAGAATAAACACGCAGTTAATGTGCTAATAGGTTCTCCACTGAAACATCATATGATAAAGGGCTTTGAATTTAGTGGCAGGCAATAGAGCTTTTGTTGTTAGAGCCAGAAAGGATGAGCCAACTGGAGATATTTCTTTATAACCTACAATCAGTGAAATGATATTGCTTTGACCAGTATGTGGCAAGTATAAAATTACAGGTTAAACTCCCCTGTCAGTTCTTGAAGCTGTGAGTGTCTTCCACAGTGCTTGAGAAACAGTACCATTTAGATTTACTCAATAACAAGCAAGGCGTAATGTGATCAGGATGCTGTGTTCCACTTCAGTGTTGGTACATTGGCCAGTTTACACTGACAAAAAGTCTCGTATGTATAGGTATGCAGAACACCACCCAGACAGTATGTTTTAGTTCAGAGGTCAAAATGGATCTCACCGTTGGAGGAATCCCTCACTGTTCTGCTTATCTTTTATCCAAAGTGAAGCAGGTGACCACCTTCATAGTGCGCTTAATGCACAGTTTGGAAAATTGCAATGTTAAACATCTGACTGAGAAATGACAGCAAATATCTAAATAATCTCTGAAAAAGTATTATGTAACCAATACTGATAATACCAACACAATAAAAAAAAAACTGTAGACAGAAAAAGAAAAAAAAACATAAGGCTCAATGTGTCTGTGTAAGAAAGAGCATATTTTTTGGCTTGATTAATTTTTATACAACCCCAATTCCGATGAAATTGGGATGTTGTGTAAAACATAAATTAAAACAAAATACATTCATTCATTCATCCATCTTCCGCTTAATCCTTTTTGGGTTGCGGGGGAGCTGGAGCCTATCCCAGCATCTCTGGGCGAGAGGCAGGGTACACCCTGGACAGATTGCCAGTCCATCGCAGGGCCAACACAGAGAGACAGACAACCATTCACTCTCACAGTCATACCTAAGGACAATTTAGAATCCCCAGTTTGATGCCAGTTAACCTAACTTGCATGTTTTTTGGCATGTGGGAGGAAACTGGAGAAATCCCGGAGTAAACCCATGCAGACACGGGGAGAACATGCAAACTCCACACAGATCACTGTTGGTAAAAATCCTTTTCAACCTATATTCAGTTGAATACACTACAGACAAGATGGCTTTCACTTTGCATAGTTGAGTTTTAACTTGCACTTGTAGATGTAATGTGTTCACTGGCAATAGTTTTCCGCAGTGTTCCTGAGCCCATGTAGTAATATCCTTGACATAATGATGTAAGCAGTGCCACCTGACAGAATGAAGGTCTCGAGTATTCAATACTGATTTTTGGCCTTGCTGCTTACATGCAGAAATTTCTCCAGAATCTGAATCTTTTGACAATATTATGGACTGTAGATGATGAAATCCTAAAAATGCTTGAAATTGTACGTTGAGAAACATTATTCTTAAACTGTTGGACTATTTCCGTAGGCAGTTGTTCACAAAGTGGTGAACCTCGTCCCATCCTTGCTTGTGGATGGCTGAGGCTTTTGGGGATACTGCTTTTATACCTAATCACAACACCTGTTTCCAATTAACCTGTTCACCTGTAGAATGTTCCAAAAAGGTGTTTTGTTGAGCATTACTAAACTTTCCCAGTCGTTTCTTGTCCCTGTCACAGCTTTTTTCGAATGTGTTACAGGCATCAAATTCATAATGAGTGAATATTTGCAACAAAACAATAAAGTTTATCAGTTTGGACATCAAATACCTTGTCTTTGTAGTGCATTTAATTGAACATAGGTTGAAAAGCATTTTTAAATCATTGTATTTTGGTTTTATTTACCTTTTACAAAATGTCCCAACTTCACCGGAATTGGGGTTACATATTGACAGTTCTCAAATTCATCTCAGGTTGTTCAAACCAAGGTCTATATACTCAGTTTTCATAAACTCCTTTAGACTGGATTGCACCAAGGTTTAACTTGAAACTTGATTAAATAAAAAGCACCAAGGTGCTGTGCCTCGGTGCCTGTGGCATGGTAGCATGAGCTGCTGTAAAAAAGTGGCACTCTGACCTCTTCTGGCCCAGCATAGTTATTACAGTTCTTGTTTTCATGGCTGCATTGACAGAGATGGTGAGTTCAATTTGTGTTTATTTTGAAAACAAAGCAATATCTCACAATTCTGACAAATTAAAAGTCGAGAAAATATGGTGATTCAATGATATAAGCCTTTAGTTCCACTTAATTTTGACCGGGCAAGCTGAAACAAAGAGGCAGATAGACAGACAGATACACACAGCCACAAACAGCCGCACTAACTGATTACTGTATGCCTCTGTTTCACCGAAGCATAATCATGGTTTCAACTGAAATTCTGCTACATAACATTTGTTATAGATTAGTAAAGATTAAATCTAAACTTTCCGTTAACTCTATACACCGCGTTCCAAATTATGCAAATGATATTTGCCTCTCCAACCATCCATCCATCTTCTACCGCTTTTCCGGAGGTCCGGGTCATGGAGGCAGCAGTTCAAGCAGAGAAGCCCAGACTTCCCTCTCCCCAGCCACCTGCTCCAGCTCTTCAGAGAGGATACCAAGGCGTTCCCAGACCAGCTGGGAGACATAGTCTCTCCACCGAGTCCTGGATCTACCCCGGGGTCTCCTCCCAGTGGGACATGCCTGAAACACCTCAAGTGGGAGGCGTCCAGGAGACATCCTAATCAGATGCCCATACCACCTCAACTGACTCTTTTCAATGTGGAGGAGCAGCGGTTCTACTCTGAGCCTCTCCCGGATGACTGAGCCCCTCACCCTATCTCTGAGGGTGAGTCCAGCAATCCTATGGAGAAAGCTCATTTCAGCCACTTGTATCCGCGATCTTGTTCTTTTGGTCATTACCCAAAGCTCGTGACCATAGGTGAGAGTAGGAACGTAGATTGACTGGTAAATCGACAGCTTTGCCTTAGAACTAAGCTCCCTCTTCACCACAACAGACCGGTACAACGTCCGCATCGCTGCAGATGCTGCTCCAATCCGTCTGTCACTCTCGCTCCATTTTCCCCTCAATCGTGAACAAGACCCCAAGATACTTAAACTCCTCCACTTGGGGCAGGAGCCTGTCCCCAACCCAGAGAGGACAATCCACATATTTGCCTCTGATTTTCCTAAATAGTCGATGCAAATGGCAGTCAGTATAATTCAAGTCATCAACCATTAGAGCATAGTCAAAATTTTATTGAACAAATCTCCCAATGATTTTCTTTTTTCAAAAACCATCCATCCATCCATCCATCTTCTACCACTTTTCCGGAGGTCCGGGTCACGGAGGCAGCAGTTCAAGCAGAGAAGCCCAGACTCCCCTCTCCCCAGCCACCTGCTCCAGCTCTTCAGAGAGGATACCAAGGCGTTCCCAGACCAGCTGGGAGACAGTCTCTCCACCGAGTCCTGGGTCTGCCCCGGGGTCTCCTCCCAGAGGGACGTGCCTGAAACACCTCAAGTGAGAGACGTCCAGGAGGCATCCTAATCAGATGCCCATACCACCTCAACTGACTCCTTTCAATGTGGAGGAGCAGCGGTTCTACTCTGAGCTTCTCCCGGATGACTGAGCTCCTCACCCTATCTCTGAGGGTCAGTCCAGCAATCCTATGGAGAAAGCTCATTTCAGCCACTTGTATCCGTGATCTTGTTCTTTCGGTCATTACCCAAAGCTCGTGACCATAGGTGAGAGTAGGAACGTAGATTGACTTGTAAATCGACAGCTTTGCCTTAGAACTAAGCTCCCTCTTCACCACAACAGACCGGTACAACGTCCGCATCACTGCAGATGCTGCTCCGATCCGTCTGTCAATCTCTCGCTCCATTTTTCCCTCACTCGTGAACAAGACCCCAAGATACTTAAACTCCTCCACTTGGGGCAGGAGCCTGTCCCCAACCCAGAGAGGACAATCCACCTTTTTCCGGCTGAGGACCATGGACTCGGAGGTGCTGATTCTCATCCCAGCCGCTTCACACTCAGCAGCAAACCGTCCCAGCAAGAGCTGTAGGTCATTGCTGGATGAAGCCAGCAGGACAACATCATCTGCAAACAACAGAGATGAGATCCTGTGGTCACCAAGCATGACACCCTCCATTCCCTGGCTGCGCCTAGAAATCCTGTCCATAAAAATTATGAACAGGATCGATGACAAAGGGCAGCCCTGGCGGAGTCCAACTCTCACTGGGAATGACTCTGACTGAGTGTTGGCAATACGAACCAAACTCTCACAATGGTCGTACAGAGACCGAATAGCTCCTAACAACAAGCCCGATACCCCATACTCCCGAAGCACCCCCCACAAAAAACCACGAGGGACGCGGTCAAATGCCTTCTCCAAGTCCACAAAACATATGTAAACTGGTTGGGCAAACTCCCACGAACCCTCAAGAATTCTCGAGAGGGTAAAGAGCTGGTCCGATGTGCCACGGCCAGGACGAAAACCACATTGCTCCTCCTGAATCCGAGGTACGACCAACGGCCGGACTCTCCTCTCCAGTACCTTGGCATAGACCTCCCCAGGGAGGCTGAGGAGTGTGATCCCTCTAAAGTTGGAGCACACCCTCCGGTCCCCTTTTTTGAAGAGAGGAACCACCACCCCGGTTTGCCATGCCAAAGGCACTGCCCCTGACTTCCACGCAATGTTGCAGAGGCGTGTCAACCATGACAGCCCAACATCCAGGGCCTTGAGGTACTCAGGGCGAATCTCATCCACTCCCGGGGCCCGGCCACCAAGGAGATTTTTAACCACCTTGGCGACCTCAGCCCCTGTGATAGGCGAGTCATCCCCCCCATCCCCAAACCCTGCTTCCTCTGTGGAAGGCGTATCAGTGGGATTGAGGAGATCCTCGAAGTATTCCTTCCACCGCCTGACGATATCCCCAGTCGAAGTCAACAGAGTCCCATCTGCACCATACACAGTGTGGACAGGGAGCTGCTTTCCCCTCCTGAGGCGCCGGACAGTTTGCCAGAATCTCTTTGAGGCCGACCGAAAGTGTTGTTCCATGGCCTCACCGAACTCCTCCCATACCCGGGTTTTTGCTTCAGCAACCACCTGAGCTGCACTCTGCTTGGCCTGCCGGTACACCTCTCCCCTCATGGATCGTCACCTTATCGTGGTGGGGGAGTTTGCGTGCCCTAGTGATCCCAGGAGCTACTTTGTCCGGGGCAATTTGCCTCTGATAGGGTCACCCAAGACAAACTGGTCCTGGGTGAAGGGCCAGACTAAGAACGATCCAACAGACTCTCATGATAAATTGTATATCAAGGATTCAGTGTACCCCGCCCGGTATGGGGTTACCGGGGCCCCACCCTGGAGCCAGGCCTGGGGGAAGGGCTCGAAGGCTAGCGTCTGGTGGTCGGGTTTCCACCCATGGGACCCGGCCGGGCTCAGCCCGAAGGAGTTACATGGGTCCGCCCTCCAGTGGGCTCACCACCTGCAGGAGGGATCATGGGGGTCCGGTGCTATGTGGATTAGGTGGCGGTCAAAGGTGGAGACCTTGGCGGACTGAAGCTCAAAATGCACTGTTCCAAATTATTATGAACAACAGTGTTTCAAAACATTTTATTGGTTGTAAAGAACTGAAAATAGTCATTTGCTGAATTTGCAGCATTAGGAAGACATATTTACTGAAATCAAAAGCTATTTCAATCAAAAACATCTAAACAGGCCAAGTTACATGTTAACATAGGACCTCTTCTTTGATATAATCTTCACAGTTCTTGCATTCATTGAACTTGCAAGTTTTTTGAGAGTTTCTGCTTGAATTTCTTTGCAAGATGTCAGAATAGCCTGCCACAGCTGCTGTTTTGATGTGAACTGCCTCCTACCCTCATAGATCTTTTGCTCGAGGATGCTCCAAAGGTTCTCAATAAGGTTGAGGTCAGGGGAGGATGCGGGCCACACCATGAGTTTCTCTCCTTTTATGCCTATAGTAGCCAATGACAGAGGCATTCTTTGCAGCATGAGATTGGTGCATTGTCATGCATGAAAATAACTGTGCTACGGAAGGCACGGTTCTTCTTTTTGTACCATGGAAGAAAGTGGTCTGTCAGAAACTCTATATACTTCGCCGATTTCATTTTAACACCTTCAGGAACCCTGAAGGGGCCTACCAGCTCTTTCCCCAAGATTCCAGCCCAAAACATGACTCCACCACCTCCTTGATGACGTTGCAGCCTTGCCAAAACATGGTGGCCATTCACTACTTCATCCATCTGGACCATCCAGGGTTGCACAGTACTCATCAGTAAACAAGACTGTTTGAAAATTAGTCTTTGTGTATTTCAGGGCCCACTGCAACCATTTCTGCTTGTGAGCATTGGTTAGGGGTGGCCGAATAGTAGATTTATGCACAACTGCAAGCCTCTGGAGGATCCTACACCTTGAGGTTTGTGGGACTCCAGAGGCACCAGCAGCTTCAAAAACCTGTTTGCTGCTTTGTAATGGCATTTTAGCAGCTGCTCTCTTAATCCACTGAATTTGTCTGGCAGAAACCTTCCTCATTATGCCTTTATCTGCATGAACCCCTTTGTGCTCTGAATCAACCACAATTTTTTTTTTGTTTACAGTGCGATGATCATGCTTAAGTTTTCATGAAATATCTGTTTTCATACCTTGTCCAAGGCATTGCACTACTTGATGCTTTTCGGCAGCAGAGAGTTCTTTTTTTCTTTCCCATATTGCTTGAAACCTGTGGCATGGTTAATTATGTGGAACATCCTTCTTAAGTAGTTTTCCTTTAATTGGGCTCACCTGCCAAACTAATTATGACAGGTGTCTGAGATTGATATCAGTGATCCAAAGAGCCTTGAAACACAATACCATCCATGAGTTTAATTGAAAACCTAAAACCTCAATGTTTATGACACTAAAATCATATTTGCATAATACTTTGGAATGCGATGTAGTTTTTATTTTGACAAACTAACTTTAATTCTGTTGTATCAAAACTAAAGTTTAAACTATAATTTAAACTATGATAGCTTTAACCTGACAGTTGAGAAGGTTTAACTTTACCAATGACTGCATTTTTGAGGTGACCATTGAAAACACTGACTTCCTTACAGAAAATTGAGAAACAGACTCAAGCTGTCATGCGGTGACCCTCGTGGATTACCATAAGACGCCAAGAGTCCACTAGTGAGTTTTGCAATGATGGTGATTTATTAATAGCACAAGACAAGACAAGACTATGAGCCGCTCAGGGCAAAAACACACATTAAGCAATACAAGAGCTCGTAGGGCTAACCCCAGCCGTTACGATCTAAACTATGACAAGATCAAAAGGACACGAACCTGACATGAAAGTCTAATGAGGTTTAGACGATGTCTGACGTTTTGACGAGGTTTGACAATACTCCTGCGATTTAACTGCCGCTAGTGCCCGCCTTATAAAGGCGAACACTAACGAGCAGTAATGACAAGCAGCTGACCAACCTTGACAGGCGGAAGCCCCACCGAGCGCCTTCATAATAAGAGCCCGGAGAGACCAGAATACAACCCACAGCTGTCAAGGCCGGCAGCGAGCTGTGCGTAGCCTGAGCGCGGCCAGAACCCAGCGCTCGGGTCGTAACACAAGCCGCTTGAGATTTATAGGGAAGATGATTTTTTTTTTCCCCAAGATACCAGTTCCAAAATGTTTTTGGAACTGGTTGTTTTTGGATCAGTTTTAAACCCAAAATAGGTTTAAAACTGTGGTTTTCTGAGGTGGAGAGCTTCCTCCTGTGACCAGCAGCTCCTGTATCACACTTGCCACATTGTTTTTGGCTTCTGGCCTCATTTTAGCTGAGTGACTCTTGCTTTCATTATGGTGGGTCCCTTAAAACAGCCCTCTACTTGCTACCAAGCAACCTCTTTCTGTTTTACTCTGATGTTGCATGCTTTTTTTTTCTTTTTTTAAAGTTAAGCCATATTGTTTCATTAATTTGTTTAACAAGTTTTTCATAAAGGAGGGGAAAAAATTGCTCATCTGCTAAGCCATCATGAGTACTGTCAAGTTAGCAATTTTAAGTTTCCTAACTAGCAACAATGAGTTGTTTTGATGTGGAAAAGAGAATTGTATAAATATAATGCCCCCTCTAAATAAAACTGGCTTTTCTAAACTGAGTTTAATATGAAATAACAGGGCTTTGCGTAGTTTTAAAGCTGGGTTAACTAGTATTATTAAAAGTGATTGGAGTTAATTTTGGATAAATTAAATCTTTTTTTGGTGCAATCCAGCCTTAGCTCATGAGCTTTTCCATATACTTAGAAAGTCTCTCTCTCTCTCTCTCTCTCTCTCGCTCTCCACCTCTGTCTCTCACACACACACTGCCTTGAAATTTTTTTTCCAAATATTCTCTCTTCTCGCCTGACTTCCTACCTGCAGCGTCTGCATGGTCTCAGTCTGTAATTAGCGCTGATGTTGTTTGGAAATAAAACCCACAAAGTAGTTCGTCAAAATGAATAAAACACAGTCATCGTTAAAGTTTTTTGTGAAGAGGAAAAGTCCCACTGTTGAAACAGCAGAAGATCCTGCGACTGCCACGAAAAAGAAAGGTGGGTGTGGGGTGGGGTGGGGGGGTACCAGAAGTCCTTTTTAAAATATGGCACCAAAGGTGATACTGCTCCAACTCCACTCTGCATAATATGCAGTGACAAGCTATCAAATTAGTCCATGACATGGAAACCAAGCACCCCACACTGAAAGACAAGCCATTGGAGTTCTTTGAGTGAAAAGAAAAATGTGAACAAGATGGACGAGCAAATCTTGAAGGTAACTATTAACAAATAGGGCAGCACAGACAGCATCACACTTGTTGCTGACTGCATTGCTAAGGATCAGAAGGCTCTCACTATAGGTGAAGAGTTGATCTTAACTGCTGCTATGGACATTTGCCATGAACTTTTAGGAAAAGATGCAGTTAAAAAAACAGCACATGTTCCTCTTTCAGCCACCACAGTCACGAGATGTGACGAGGAATTTTCAGCAGTCACTGCAACCAAAACGAAGTGTCGGAATGGACTGGACATAAGGAGCAAACTCTGGGTGTCACTGCAAGTTGGTACCATCGTCTCCTTGGAGAGAAACAAGCTCAGGGATCCTACTGAAGGTGATTTTTTAAAACTCGCACGTCGCACGTCCCGCAAACCTCGTAACTCCATATTTTGTGTTTTTTCAGTTCTTTATATGAACTCACTCTATTGGTCAATCTGTATGTATTTTGATGTTTTTAATCATAACAAACCACTTATAAGCATTAGAAAAGCCATGTGAATAAATTGCTTAACTGCTAATTCAATCAGAAAATACAGAGTTTTTTCTAATTTTCTGAAAAATGTCTTTTTTTGGAGATACAAGGGGTTCACTCGACCACAATGCGTTCATTTTTAATTGGCACCATATTGGCCATTTTCATGCTTTATGCCCTCACCATCCAAATAACAAATTACTTTGTGTGCATGTTGCACTCACAGGAATGGTGTCTTTCAAAAGTGGTGTGTCTGGGCTCAAAGTCAACACATTGCTAGTTTAAATTCAGTGGAACATTATTATCATTCTTCTTTCAGCTGCTCCCTTCAGAGGTCACTACAGTGGATCATCTGCATCCACCTCACCCCATTCGTGGTATCTTCCTCTCTAGCCCTCTTCATTTCCTCCTTCACTACATTCCTTCTATGTGGTCTTCCTCTTTTCCTCTTGTCTGGGAGCTCCACCTCTCCGGGTTCTCTTTCACCTGCTGCCTACACTACAGACCACAGTTTATTGTTTATTATTGATGGGTACCCATTAGCTTCCGCATTAGCAGTTGCTAATCTTCCTGGGGACCACAGTTAAAATCAATACAAAAACAATACAAACTTTAACAGAATAATACACAAAGCACAAAAGAAAACCCTACAATTTCATAATCACAGTTGCCACCCCCCAAATAAAAACCCTTCAATAGAATAGAATATAGAATAGAATAGAAACAAAACACTAGATAATTAGCCATATTTGTATTTTAAATATCTTCTTGTTTTTGTAAAAAAGTGTATATACTTTGCTGTTTTTTTTAATTTAACATAAATAACAGTGTAAGCTCCGAACATCATGGTCCATGGAGAAACCTGCCTGATGTCATCTGTCAGCCTGCCCATCGCCATTGCAAACAAAAAGGGGCTCAGGGCTGATTGTTGTGTGGGGATTTGATATTTGGGGCTTGCCGTAGCCTGGCTGGGAAGTTGTGGGTGATGACGTCAGGCGGGCTACGGCTGGAATATATTGAGCTGTTTTTTTCTATAATAAAGTGACAGTGGTGTGAAAAAGTGTTTGCCCCATTCCTGATTTCTCATTTTTTTTTTGTATGTTTGTCACACTTAAATGTTTCATATCATCAAACAAATTTAAATATTAGACAAAGATAACACAAGTGAACACAAAATACAGTTTTTAATTGAAGGTGTTTATTATTAAGGGTAAAAAAAAAAATCCAAACTTTCATGGCCTTTGTGAAAAAGTGATTGCCCCCCTGTAAAAACATAAATTAACTGTGGTGTATCACATCTTTGAAAGCTGAGTTCAAGTTTCTAGCCATTTCTAAAGCTTGGGATCAGTCCGTCAAGGTCTCCGCCTTTGACCGCCACCTAATCCACATAGCACCGGACCCCCATGATCCCTCCTGCAGGTGGTGAGCCCACTGGAGGGCGGACCAATACAACCGTTGTGAGAGTTTGGTTCGTATTGCCAACACTCGGTCTGACTCATTCCCAATGAGAGTTGGACTCCGCCAGGGCTGCCCTTTGTCACCGAGCCTGTTCATAATTTTTATGGACAGGATTTCTAGGCGAAGCCAGGGAATGGAGGGTGTCATGCTTGGTGACCACAGGATCTCATCTCTGTTGTTTGCAGATGATGTTATCCTGTTGGCTTCATCCAGCAATGACCTACAGCTCTTGCTGGGATGGTTTGCCGCTGAGTGTGAAGCGGCTGGGATGACAATCAGCACCTCCGAGTCCATGGTCCTAAGCCGGAAAAAGGTGGATTGTCCTCTCTGGGTTGGGGACAAGCTCCTGCCCCAAGTGGAGGAGTTTAAGTATTTTGGGGTCTTATTCACGAGTGAGGGGAAAATGGAGCGAGATATTGACAGACAGATCGGAGCAGCATCTGCAGTGATGCAGACGTTGTACCGGTCTGTTGTGGTGAAGAGGGAGCTGAGTTCTAAGGCAAAGCTGTCAATTTACCAGTCAATCTATGTTCTTACTCTCACCTATGGTCACGAGCTTTGGGTAATGACCGAAAAAACGAGACTGCGGATACAAGCTGCTGAAATGAGTTTTCTCCGTAGGATTGCTGGACTCACCCTCAGAGATAGGGTGAGGAGCTCAGTCATCTGGGAGAGGCTCAGAGTAGAACCGCTGCTCCTCCACATTGAAAGGAGTCAGTTGAGGTGGTATGGGCATCTGATTAGGATGCCTCCTGAACGCCTCCCACTTGAGGTGCTTCGGGCATGTCCCACTGGGAGGAGACCCCGGGGCAGACCCAGGACTCGGTGGAAAGACTATGTCTCCCAGCTGGTCTGGGAACACCTTGGTATCCTCTCTGAAGAGCTGGAGCAGGTGGCTGGGGAGAGGGAAGTCTGGGCTTTTCTGCTTGAACTGCTGCCTCCGCGACCCGGACCTCCGGAAAAGCGGTAGAAGATGGATGGATGGATGGATGGATTTCTAAAGCTTTGGGACTCCAGCGAACCACAGTGAGAGCCATTATCCACAAATGGTGAAAACATGGAACAGTGGTGAACTTTCCCAGGAGTGGCTGGCCGGCCAAAATTACCCCAAAAGCGCGGCGATGACTCATCCAAGAGGTCACAAAAGACCCCACAACAACATCCAAAGAACTGCAGGCCTCACTTGCCTCAGTTAAGGTCAGTGTTCATGACCCCACCATAAGAAAGAGACTGGGCAAAAATTGCCTGCATGGCAGAGTTCCAAGACGAAAACCACTGCTGAGCAAAAAGAACAAAAAGGCTCGTCTCAGTTTTGCCAGAAAACGTCTTGATGATCCCCAAGACTTTTGGTACGATACTCTGTGGATTGACGAGACAAAAGTTTAACTTTTTGGAAGGTGTGTCCCCCATTACATCTAGTGTAAAAGTAACACAGCATTTCAGAAAAAGAACATCATACCATCTGTGAAATATGATGGTGTTAGTGTGATGATCTGGGGCTGTTTTGCTGCTTCAGGACCTGGAAGATTTGCTGTGGTAAATGGAACCATGAATTCTGCTGTCTACCAAAAAATCCTGAAGGAGAATGTCCGGCCATCTGTTTGTGACCTCAAGCTGAAGCGCACTTGGGTTCTGCAGCAGGGCAATGATCCAAAACACACCAGCAAGTCCACCTCTGAATGGCTTAAGAAAAACAAAATGAAGACTTTGGAGTGGCCTTGTCAAAGTCCTGACCAGAATCTGATTGAAATGCTGTGGCATGACCTTAAAAAGGCAGTTCATGCTCGAAAACCCTCCAATGTGGCTGAATTACAACAATCCTGCAAAGATGAGTGGGCCAAAATTCCTCCACAGCGCTGTAAAAGACTCATTGCCAGTTATTGCAAATGCTTGATTGCAGTTGTTGCTGCTAAGGAACATGCTGCACAGTGAAGTTATGGTCTGAGGAGGCAATGGATGCTCTAAAAGACTGTTTTGAAACCACTGCCTGGGATCAGCTCTGCGATCCACATGGTGAGGACATTGATGGCCTCACTCACACCATCACGGACTACATCAGCTTCTGTGTGGACAACACCGTACCCACCAAGACCATACGGTGTTGCTCGAACAACAAACCCTGGATCAACCCTGAGATAAAAACACTTCTGAGTGAGAAGAAGAGGATCTTCAGGTCAGGGAACAGGGAGATGCTGAAGTCCGTACAGAGGGAGCTGAGGAGGAAGATCAGAGAAGGCAAGGACAGCTTCAGGAAGAAGATGGAGGACAAGCTGCTGCGACATTGGTGGGGTCTGGAGAAACCTTAAAACCATCTCTGGGCTCCAGAATACCTCCTCCCAGGCCATGGGGGGCAGGGAGTGGGCAAACAATCTGAACCTGTTTTTTAATAGGTTTGACCAACCGCCCTCCCCCCCGACTGCACAACAACCACTGCTGCCTCTAAAGACATCAAGTCCTGCTGCCCACACCCCACCCACCAACACCCCCCCACTCCCAACACACAGCCCCCCAACATGACCCTCACTAAGACCCAGGTGAGGACGGAGCTGAGAAAGATCAAGGCGAGGAAGGTGTCGGGACTGGATGGCATCAGCGCAAAGGTCCTCAAGTCCTGTGCAGATCAGCTGTGTGGGATTGTGGAGCTCATCTTCAACCTGAGCCTGAAACTGGGGAGGGTACCACAGTTGTGGAAAACATCTTGTGTGGTACCTGTACCAAAGACCTCCCGCCCCAAAGACCTGAACAGCTACAGACCAGTGGCCCTGACATCCCACATGATGAAGACCCTGGAGAGACTGCTCCTTGCTCACCTCCACCCCCTGGTGGGACCAGCGATGGATCCACTCCAGTTTGCCTACCAGCATGGCACTGGGGTGGAGGATGCGGTGATCTTCCTCCTTCATCGTTTTCTGTCCCACCCGGAGAAGCCCGGGAATGCGGTGAGGATCATGTTCTTTGACTTCTCCAGTGCTTTCAACACCATCCAACCGATGATCCTGAAGGACAAGCTGCTGTGCGCAGGGGTGGACCAGCACCACTCATCATGGGTCCTGGACTACCTCACTAACCGGCCACAGTTTGTGAGAACCCGGGACTGTGTATCCGAAACGACCAACTGTAGCACCGGGGCCCCCCAGGGAACGATTTTGGCTCCCTTCCTGTTCACCCTTTATACTGCGGACTTCTCACACAACACAATACACTGCCATCTACAGAAGTTCTCTGATAACCCTGCGATCGTCGGCCTCATCTCCAACGGAGATGAAGCTGAGTACAGAGAACTTATCCAGGACTTCGTGGACTGGTGCCATAGGAACTGCCTCCAGATCAATGCGAGGAAAACTAAGGAGCTGGTGGTGGACTGCCGCAGGCAAGGACAACCCCTCACAGCATCAGTAAACATACAGGGAACAGACATTGAGATGGTGACATCCTACGAGTACCTGGGTGTTCATCTGAACAATAAACTAGACTGGCCACACAATACCGACGCACTCTACAAGAAAGGACAGCGCAGGCTGTTCCTACTGAGGAGACTCAGGTCTTTTGGTGTACAAGGGGCGCTGCTGAAGACATTCTACGACACGGTGGTGGCATCAGCCATCACTTTTGGAGTGGTCTGCTGGGGCAGTGGCGTTACAGCAGCCAGTGGAGGAGATAGGAGAGAGAAGGACGGTGGCTAAACTGTCATCTCTGCTGGAGGCTGAGTTCCACCCTGTGCAGGACATACTTAACGCACTGAGGAGCTCATTTAGCAGCAGACTACATCATCCTAGGTGCGCAACCGAGAGGTTTCGCAGGTCCTTGCTACCTACGGCTGTCAGACTGTATAACCTAAGCAGGGCTGCTTCGCAGAGATAGCAAAAAAACGTGACGACCTAATAGTATTGAATGTAAAAGGCGCAATAGACTTACACAATGATCCCCTCCAGTATATACAACTAGGACCCTGTCGGTCACTACGGAAGGTGACAATATGTATGGGTACATATTCATACTATGTAGGATAACTAAGTAGACGGTTATGCTGTTTATTCCATCTAGCTACAATGCTCCGCACTTTGTATATATATTTATATATTTATGTGTATTTATGTATATCCACTGCTCTTATTTATATCTTCCGTATCTTCTTAATTATTGCTCTGAGTGTTGCTATCCCTGTGCTGTTGCAATGCTGGAATTTCCCCATTGTGGGACTAATAAAGGCTTATCTTATCTTAAGGGTGGCCCAACCAGTTATTAGGTTTAGGGGGCAATCACTTTTTCACACAGGGCCATGTAGGTTTGGATTTTTTTTTCCCTTAATCATAAACACCTTCATTTAAAAACTGGATTTTGTGTTTAAACATTTAAGTGTGACAAACATACAAAAAAAATGAGAAATAAGGAAGGGGGCAAACATTTTTTCACACCACTGTAGTTCAGTGCTCAGTTGAATGTGGCTCCGGTCTCATGTTATTCAGACATAACATTTGGCGACGAGGATAAACCATGGAAGCGTGCATTAGACCGCCACCTCCATTTTTGCAGTCTCCGGGCATGCCAGCTATACCATGAGGCCGCTGGCGGGAGACATTCGAGGTGTATGTGGCCGCGGCCGGTCTGAGCGGTGCCGATGAAAAGAGTCGGAGGAGCCTACTCATTCACTGCCTCGGTGAGGAGGGCCAACAGATATTTTTTTTGGTCTGGGTGGCAACGGCTCGCTGAAGGAAGGTTTGTACTTAAAGGACTATTTCTTCAGGGACCATTCCAACATCACGGCACGAAGATATAAATTTTTTGACTGCCGACAGTGAGGTGGTGAGTCCACCCAATCCTTCATTATGGAACCCCATAGCTTAACCTTCATCCTACCAACATATGTTACATACAAACAGTACCAACTGGGGTCTGTTTGGACACCACACAAAATTTAACTGTCAATTGGATTATTAAGCAATACCAAAGTATTTTTTTCACTTAAAATGTTTTACTTGGTTAAAACAAAGAACATTCTGACATAACGCACGGCTGAGGAGACGCACACACAGGCTCAGAGTAGTTCAAATAATTTATTAACAGGCGTGAATGAGTGCGTGTCTGTGGGATGTCAATGTGTTGGTGGCGGCGTCTGCTTCAGGCACAGAGGCAGGTGACCGTACAGCCGGGCAACCCTATGGAAAAAGCACAGGGAGAGGGTGACGGGCATACACCAACACAGAGGAGATTATGGCGAGAGAAGGACTTACTTGGATGGACAGGATAGCTGGCACAGCAAGGGGCGAGACCCGGGAGACAGCCACCTGGAGAGCTCGGTGCAGCAGCGAGGAATGGGCGTTGGTAGGACGTCGTCCGCCGCCGGGAAATCCACCTGTGCACAGGGGAGCAGACTGGAGAAAAAGAAGGTAAGGGCTTCTTACCCAAATGTTTGCGCTGAAGTTTGGAAATGACTCACAACGGTGAGGGACGAAGTCTGACGGCTTCAGGCCGAAGCTCAGGGCGAGACGGCTTTTATCCCTCGCCGTTGATGACGAGCAGGTGCGGGAGCAGGTGGCGCCGCTGATGAATGGCGCGGCGTGACAGTACTCCCCCCTCTAGCAGCGCCTCCTGGCGATGGCTTATCTGGGTGCGCTCGGTGGAAGTCCGCGATGAGCGATGGGTCCAACACAAACGACGAGGGTACCCACTGTCGATGCTCGGGCCCATAGCCCTCCCAGTCCACCAAGTACTGCAACCCACGACCCCGGCGTCGAGAGTCCAGGATGGAGGCGACGGACCAGGCCGGATGGCCATCAATCATCCGGGGCGCGGGTTGCGCAGCAGGAGGGGGGCAAAGGGGGTCGGTGACTGCCAGCTTCACCTTTGACACGTGGAAGGTGGGATGTATGCGGAGGGAGGGGGGAATAGCCACGCGCACAGCCACCGGGTTGATGATCCGGGTGATGGGATAGGGACCCATGAACCGCTGTGCCAGCTTCCTCCTCTCGCCCTTCAATGTAACGTCCTGGGTCGACACATAAACTTGTTGCCCAACTCTTTACGCCGGGGCAGGTCTTCTGTGCCGGTCCGCCACGGTCCTGTTGCACTCCGCTGTGCGTAAAAGCGCACTACGCGCGGCAGCCCAGATGGAGCGGAACTGCCTGAGATGCACCCTAACTGAGGGGACAGTTACCTCGCTCTCCTGCGCTGGAAACAGCGGGGGGTCGTAACCCAGGGACGCCTTAAAGGGGGACATCCCCGTTGCAGAAGAGCGGGCGGTGTTGTGGGCGTACTCAACCCAGGCGAGATGGTTACTCCAGGACGTTGGTTTGGATGTGGTCACACAGCGGAGCGCAGCCTCCAGCTCCTGGTTGGTCCGCTCACACTGCCCGTTGGACTGGGGGTGATGGCCGGAGGAGAGGCTCACCTTGGCTCCGATGGCATTACAGAATGACCTCCAAACCTCGGATGAAAATTGGGGGCCCGGGTCCGAGACCACGTCCACCGGAATCCCGTGCAGCCTGACCACATGTTGGACGAGGAGATCCGCCGTCTCCAGGGCAGTAGGGAGACCTCGCAGGGGGACGAAGTGCGCCGCCTTGGAGAAACGGTCCACGATGGTCAGGATGGTGTCAAAGGAGTTGGAAACGGGGAGTCCGGTGACGAAATCCAACGCGATGTGCGACCAGGGCCTGCCAGGAATGGGCAGGGGCTGGAGCAGACCCGCTGGAGGGGCATTTCCCGACTTGCTGGTGGCACAGATTGGGCAAGCCCGGGCGTAGCGGGCTGCGTCCCTCCGCAGGCCTGGCCACCAAAAGGACCGTTGGAGGAGGTTGATCATCCGTGAGGTGCCGGGATGACAGGTGAGCCGGGAGGTGTGGAGCCAGTGGACGACCTCTCCTCGGACCGCAGATGGCACGAACAGTCTTCCCTCCGGTCCGCCGCCAGGATCAGGTTCCACCTCCTGCGCCTTCCGGATCTTGCTCTCGATGTCCCAAGAGATGGCACCCACGACGCACGACCTGGGCATGATGGTGTGGGGCGTCTCCTCAGCCTCCACGGGGGTAAACTGCCTAGAGAGGGCATCAGGCAGGCCGTTCTTGGAGCCTGGCCTGAAGGTGATGGTAAAACGGAACCTGGCGAAGAACAAAGACCAGCGCGCCTGGCGGGCGTTCAGGCGCTTGGCAGATCGTAAATACTCTAAGTTCTTGTGGTCCGTCAGGACCACAAACGGCAGGTCCGCCCCCTCTAGCCAGTGGCGCCACTCCTGTAAGGCGAGTTTGATGGCCAGGAGCTCTCTGTCCCCCACATCGTAGTTCCTCTCCGCCGGGGACAAGCGCCGGGAGAAGAAGGCGCAGGGTCGTTTGGCGCCATCGTCAGGCGACCACTGGGATAGAACTGCTCCCACTCCCGTGTCCGAGGCGTCCACCTCCACGATGCACTGCAGCGTGGGGTCGACCTGGCGAAGAACCCGGGAGGAGGAGAATTCCGCCTTCAGCGCCTTAAAGGCAGCAGCGACCTCTTCTGTCCACTGGAAAGGGACCTTCGGGGACGTGAGGCGGGTCAGTGGTCCGACGATCGAGCTGAAGTTGGGAACAAAGCGGCAGTAGAAATTGGCGAAGCCAACAAACTGTTGCACCTGCTTCCGGGATGCGGGAGTAGGCCACTCCACCACCGCCTTCACCTTCTCTGGGTCTGGGAGCACCTGGTCTTGAGAGATGATGAATCCCAGGAAGGATGTGGTCCTAGCGTAGAATTCACACTTTTCAGCCTTCACGTAGAGCCGATTCTCCAGCAGTCTTTGGAGGACCCGCCTCACATGGACCTGGTGCTCGTCCCTGGACCTGGAGAAGATAAGGATGTAGTCCAGGTAGACGAACACGAAGAGGCCGATGAAATCCCGAAGGACATTGTTGATGAGGCGCTGAAAGACGGCAGAAGCGTTGGTTAACCCGAACGGCATGACTAGGTATTCAAAGTGGCCGTTCGGGGTACGGAAGGCTGTCTTCCATTCATCTCCCTCCCGGATCCTGACGAGATGGTAAGCGCTGCGTAGATCCAGCTTGGTAAACCAGGTCGCCCCCTGGAGGGAGTGAAAGGCAGTGTCCATGAGGGGCAGGGTGTAACGGTCCCTCTCAGTGATGTCGTTGAGCGCACGGTAGTCTATGCAGGGGCGGAGGGATCCGTCCTTTTTCCCAACGAAGAAGAACCCTGCCCCCACAGGTGACGACGATGGGCGAATTATCCCAGCGCTCAGTGATTCCTTCAGGTAGGTGTTCATTGTCTCCTTCTCTGGCGCAGACAGGCTGTAGAGCCGACCAGAAGGTAAGAGAGCCCCCTGGCGGAGGTTGATGGCACAGTCATAGGGCCGATGAGGGGGAAGAGACATAGCCTTCGTCTTGCTAAACACCATACCCAGGTCGTGAAATTCCGGAGGCACCAGAGACAGGTCCGGAGGTGCTGCATCCGCCACAGGGGAAGAAGCGGACAGGGAGCAGGCAGCGGACTGAAGGCAGGTGCCCATACAAAACGTGCTCCATGCCGATACCCCAGCTGATTTCCAGTCCAGGACAGGGTTGTGGAGGCGTAGCCAGGGATACCCCAGGATGACGGGCGACACAGAGTTGGGCAGGACGTAAAAAACCATCTCCTCCCGGTGGTTCCCTGAGATGATGACTGGGACGGGAACGGTCTGATGTGAAACTCTCCCAAGGGAGGCACGAGAGAGATTGACCAGGGAGATGGGGTTTCTCAGTGCCTGACAGCGGATGCCCAATCGGGTTGCCAGGCTTTGGGAAATGAAGCTGCCTTCTGCGCCCGAATCCACCAGTGCGTGGGTGAGATGCCCAGTGGGGTTGTGGCAGAAACGGATGGGCAGCTTCAATTGGGTGAGGGGATTTTGCCGATTGACGTCCGCGAGGCCCCCTACAGTGACTCGCGGACCCCGCCGTTTGGCTTCTGTGGACAAAGCTCCACCATGTGCTGACTGTCTCCGCAATACATGCAGAGACCCAACTCACGGCGGCGTTGTCTCTCTGCCGGGGAGAGCTTTGTCCAGCCCGTCACCATCGGCTCCGACTCCTCGGGGCGCGATGGTGGCGGCAAGCTTGGGGCAGGCGCAGCGAGGCTCCCCGAGGGCAAGAAGTAGACGACTTCCGTCCTGAGGAGCGCTCGCGCAGCCTGTTGTCCAAGCTAATGGCTAGTGAGGTTAGCTCCGCTAGCGTTCCGGGGACATCCCGTCCAGCCAGTTCATCCCTCAGATCATCATTGAGGCTGCGGAGGAACAGGCCACAGAGGGAACGTTCGTCCCAGCCCAATTCCTCCGCCGCTACCCGGTAGTCGATAGCATAGTCCGCGGCTGACCGGCTTCCCTGCTGGAGAGCGAGAAGCCGATCGACCTGGACCGTCTCGGTGCGAGAATGGTCGAACACCTCCAGGAAGCGCCTCACGAACTCGGCATAGGTGAGGGTGGCATAACTGGGTCTCGCCATTATAGCGTAGGCCCAGGTTAAAGCGCGCCCCTCCAGGAGATTACCTATGTAGCCGATTCGGCTGTGATCTGAGGGAAAATCTCCGGGCACACGGTCGAACACGGACTCACACTGCATCACAAACCCCCGCTCTCCACCGAGCTTTCCGCTAAAGCGAGCGGGGGTCGGAATTGGTGTGAGTCGGGCCGGTGCCACCGGAGCTGGCTGAACGGCCGCAGGAACAGCAGGAGCTGCGCCACCCTGAGGAGCCGGGGGGAACGGCTGCTGGGGGTCCAGGCGGTCCAATCGGTTTGTTATTGCTACCAATTGATTCAGGATCACCTGTTGTTAATAAGCGATTTGATCCACTCGAACCTCGAGAGTGGTAAGACGGTGTGCGAGCCCGCCGTCTGCCGAGCCGCTCTGCTGAAGCCGTACTGACATAACGCACGGCTCAGGTGACGCACACACAGGCTCAGAGTAGTTCAAATAATTTATTAACAACAGGCGTGAATGAGTGCGTGTCTGTGGGATGTCAATGTGTTGGTGGCGGCGTCTGCTTCAGGCACAGAGGCAGGTGACCGTACAGCCGGGCAACCCTATGGAAAAAGCACAGGGAGAGGGTGACGGGCATACACCAACACAGAGGAGATTATGGCGAGAGAAGGACTTACTTGGATGGACAGGATAGCTGGCACAGCAAGGGGCGAGACCCGGGAGACAGCCACCTGGAGAGCTCGGTGCAGCAGCGAGGAATGGGCGTTGGTAGGACGTCGTCCGCCGCCGGGAAATCCACCTGTGCATAGGGGAGCAGACTGGAGAAAAAGAAGGTAAGGGCTTCTTACCCAAATGTTTGCGCTGAAGTTTGGAAATGACTCACAACGGTGAGGGACGAAGTCTGACGGCTTCAGGCCGAAGCTCAGGGCGAGACGGCTTTTATCTCTCGCCGTTGATGACGAGCAGGTGCGGGAGCAGGTGGCGCCGCTGATGAATGGCGCGGCGTGACACATTCATCTCAAAATTCTATAACCAACTTACATTTAGGCTACAAAGGTATCTTAATAGGAAAGAAAATTACAATTTTATCATTTGCACGCACATTTATGGTTTTTCTTTGGAACAAACATAGCACAAACGTCAAATATCAACTTTGATATCAACAAATCAGAGGGTGGATAACAATAATACCTTAAGTAAACAAAATAGTCATTTGTGAGCAATATTTAGTAAAGAAATACCACATTACAGACACTGCTCACAGACAGTTTGTTGAACACTATGAGTGGGACACACAGGCTGTCTACATGAATTGCAACTAAGACGAACTTTCTTGTCGACTTGACGAGGACAAAGGTAGCGTCTCTTTCTCTTCCCATCAGAGCCTCCTCTATCAGGTTGTTTCGGATTTGGAAGTTCCACCCCAACCATCTTCATGGCCATACGAATATGGCGCTGCAATGCTGGATTAGCGGACCTGACATGAATGTGAGGTAAGACAAGGTTCTCACCGACGTCCAAGAGAAACATGTGTCATCTTTGTTTCCTTTCAGAAGATTTCCACTCAGGGAACTTTGCAACCCAGCACACAAATGCAGCAACAGCTCCATCATTTAGCAGCAGACTACATCATCCCAGGTGCACAACCGAGAGGTTTCGTAGGTCCTTCCTACCAACGGCTGTCAGACTGTACAACCTAAGCAGGGCTGCTCGCAGAGATAGCAAAAAGACGTAACAAACTAATAGTTTTTTGAATGCAAAAGATGCAATAGACTTACACAATGGTCCCCTCCGGCATACAACTAGGAACATACCGGTCGCTATGGAGGGTGAGAATATGTATGGGCACATAATCATACCATGTAGGATAACTAAGTAGACGGTTATGCTGTTTCATTCCATCTAGCAACAATGCTCTGCACTGTGTGTGTTTATATATTTGCATATTTATTCCATCTAGCTACAATGCTCAGCACTGGGTGTGTTTATATATTTATATATCTACATATTATTCCATCTAGCTACATTGCTCCGCACTGTGTGTGTTTATATACTTGCATATTTATTCCACCTAGCTGCAATGCTCCGTACTGTGGGTGTTTATATATTTACATATTCATTCCATCTAGCTACAATGCTCTGCACTGTGTGTTCATATATTCATATATTTATTCCATCCAGCTACAATGCTCTGCACTGTGTGTCTGTGTGTGTGTGTGTATATATATATATTTTATAGTAATACGTACATATGTTTATTAGCTGCTCTTGCTTGCTTGTTTTTTTTCTTGCCTTCTGATTGTTGCTCTGAGTGTTGCTATCCCTGTGCTGTTGCAATCCTGGAATTTCCCCGTTGTGGGACTAATAAAGGCTTATCTTATCTTATCTTAACATCTATACAGTTGCCAAACAGAACCACAGGCCATCGGTTCACCTTTCGCCTACAAGAATACATCATCACCAGACAGTCAAGGTTATCCACTCCACTCTTAGTGGCATTGTAATGCAGTGTGATCTGTGGCTTGTGATCATCACCTTCAGTTTGTGAATTGTGGTGCATCGTGGACAGTGCTAAAACAGCTTTGTTGGCCTTTGGTACATGAGAAACAATAGTGACTTGATTCCTGAATCCAAACAATGAACTGTGAACGTCTCGATTGTTTGCAGCTCTCATGACATCAGGAATATGAGGCTTATTTGAACGGATTGTACCAACATATGTGAGCCCATCAGTCAGTAGGTCTTCAGCCAGTGGAACAGATGTAAAAAAGTTATCAGCAGTGACATTCCGACCACTTCGTCGCCATGGTGCAACAAGTTCCTTGACCACTCGAGCTCCCTGACCGATGTTGCGTTCTTCACCAGGCTGCCTACCAAGGTACACATCACCCTTCAATGGATAACTGGTATCAGCATCACAGCACCACCATATTTTCATACCATACTTAGCAGGCTTTGATGGGATATACTGCCGAAAACCAACTCTACCACGAAATGGCACTAATTGCTCATCCACACATAGATCCGTTCCTGGGATATAAAATTTCGGTAGTTGTGCTTGAAACATGATCCAAAAATCCCGGAATGGGGCTAGTTTGTCGGTTGCCTGCCTTTCAGCAAGAGTAGCCCGGTTGTCAAATCTAAGGTACCTCAGAATGGTGGTGAACCTAGTTCACGACATGGTGGCACTAAAGATAGGTCTTCCTTCTTTCTCTGACCAAAGTGATGCTACTGGCTCATGGTTAGACTTGTAGACACCAGCCAAGATGCATAATCCTATGAATGCCTTCATTTCATTACTCTCAAGAGCCAACCAAGTTTTAGGATTGTCTGGATTTGTTTCATTCCATGCTGTGACTTGTCGTCGAGCTTCTCGACTGGTTTCCAGAACTACAAGATCTATCATTGTCGGGGTAATGAAGAGACCAAAGGTTTCAACAGGTGAAGTACAGTTCACGGCATTGGTTATGCCAGGCGCCTGTCTGATGGTATCTTGAGGCTGACGACTACCTACATTTGGTGGGTTTTTCTGCCACACAGTGCCATTTCGTGCAACTAGCACGTCTTGTATCTCATGGTGAGCTGCAGGATCCTCATCACCCTGATCTTCATCATGGTTCTGTCTGTCCACTTGACCACGGCCTCTACCCCTACCTCGACCACGGCCTCGGACACGAACTTGTGCTCGTCCTCTGCCTCTAACAGGTTCAGGTGGATTTTGGTCTGCAGGAAGATTGTTGACGCCATTGTTACCATCTGGAGCAGGCTGAATGAACTCTGTGTCACTGTAATCCGACGGTTCGGAAAGGTGGTCTTCGGCATCATCTGATACATCGGAGTCCTCCTGGCCTGAGTCATCATCTGACTGCAAAACAATTCGCAGGGCCTGAGCAGCTGTATAGCTTGCACGTCTACCTCGTTGAGCCATCATTCACTGAAATATAACACAAAATTCATACATTTAATATCATTAACATCATATTTTTCCCTGGGGTCCGATCGGACCCCAATGAAAAATCTGAACTGACAGTACAGAAGAAAACTGTATTTTAAATCAGATTTATTTTTTGTGATTCACAGATGATGACAAACAAAGTCATAAAGCATGATAGCTGTGATCGATAATATGTCCGTGTTGTGCATAACAACATATGTGTGGGGTCCGATCGGACCCCACTCAGTAGGATGAAGGGGACTATCGAGGAGGAGCTAGTCCGAGACAAGCTAGCCCATGGTACGAACAATGAGTGGCTGAAAGACAAGCTGACGCTGACTGCGGATGTCCTCATGCTAGACAAGGTGGTTGAACTTATTAGGCAGGTTGAGTCCACCTCCCAGCTGGGCCTACCAGTGCTAGCTAAAGAGAACGTAGCTACTCAAGTTTTCCCTCCATGTCTATCCATTAGCAACGTAGCTACTGTATCTCTTTGAGGCAAACCCCCAAAAGGCGGTGGCCTGCGGCACGGGACAGGGCCTGTACCATTACTACTAAACCATCGGCGGCGGAGCCCGAAAGTATGACGCAAGTGTTTGTTGCGGGCCATTAAAGTGGTATGTCCTGCAGCTGGACGGAGTTGATGTGCTGCTTATGGTGGACTCAAGAGCCGGTAAGTCCATATTAAGTATGGCTACATTGAAAAGACTTTTCCCGGGCAAAATCATCAAGGCAGAGGCAGTGAAAATGTTTGGGTATGGTCATGCTGAAACTGAAATGGTGGGCACAGTCAGCTTCTCGGTGAAATGTAGGTTCAAGATTGTTCCCACATTCACCTTCCAGGTTTCATGCCAGGGGGCTAACTTGGTGGGAATCGTCCTGCTGGGGGAACTGGAATTCTCCATCACAGACCCAGAGGGCTCAACGGTGCTGTTGGTGTTACCCAAATGGCATATCCGCTGGCTGGTGTTGTTTGTGGACCTTAGATGCATCAAGGCATTCTACCACCGCCCGCTCATCGACCCAAGCGTGACGCCAAAAATCCAACCATTACTTCAGCTTTCCCTCACTCTGTGGGATGATGTTACAGTGGAACTGAATAGACTGCTCAAAGCTGGCATCATCGAGAGCGTGGACACTTCACCCTGGATATTAAACATTGTGGTGGCCAGGAAGAAGACGGGTGGCATCCGGCCGTGTACTGACCTTAGGATAGTGAATAAGGCGATTGTGCCCGACAAATACCCACTCCCTACGATGGAAGAGCTCACCGCGACATTCAGCTGCTCAAGGGTATTCACAAAACTACATCTCAGCCAGGGTCACCTGCAAGTGCCTCTTCACCCAGCCAGCAAGAACCTGACAGCGTTTGTGACCCACATGGGCATTTTAAGGTATGCCCACATGCCTTTTGATCTGAGCTCAGCACCTAGCTGCTTTCAGAAGGTCATGTCCACAATTCTGGCCGGCCTCAAGGGTGTGGTGGCATACCTGGATGACATCGTGGTCCACGGCACATTGCAGGAGGAGCACGATGGTCGTTTGGGACAAGTGATGGAGGTGCTACAGGAGCACGAAGTCACATTGAATGGGGAAAAGTGTATTTTTGCTACAGACTCCATTGAGTTTTTGGGATTCCAGCTGGCGGTCGAGGGTCTGAAGCCCCTGCACTCAAACGTGGAGGTGGTTCTGTGTCTCCCAGATCCCACAACACCCACACAAATTTCCTCATTTTTGTGCATGGTGAACTTTTAATGCTAAGAAGGCACTCGGGGAACTGCACAATGCGATTAGTGAAATCCAAACTTAACACCCGGACAGTTTTGTGGTGGTTGCGGGGGATTTTAACCACACCAGCTTAAAGACTGTGCTCCCCAAGTTTAAACAATGTGTAGACTTTAAGACCAGAGGAGAGAATATGTTGGACTTAGTGTACACAAACACAGATGCATATAAGGCGATACCCCGCCCCCATCTCGGCCTTTCTGATCACATATCCATGATGCTGCTGCCTGCCTACAAACCTTTATTGAAGCGCAGCAGGCCAGCAGTGAAACAAATCAGAATTTGGCCAGAGAGTGCAACCTCTGCACTGAAAGACTGTTTTCTGCACACAGACTGGGAGGTCTTCAAAATAGCAGCCTCCCAGGAAGACAAGACAGATGTGGAGGAGTATGCTGAAACGGTCACCAGCTACATCCCGAAGTGCACAGAGGATGTCACTACAGTGAAGACCATCACTATGCGGGGTAACCATAAGCCCTGGATGACTGCAGAGGTGCGCTCGCTGCTTACAGCCAGGGATGCAGCCTTCAGAGCAAAGGACAGGATCGCCCTCCACTCAGCCAGGTCTGCGCTCTCAAAGGGAATTAAGGCGGCAAAGTGCGCCTATGTGGAGAAAATCCAGGGACACGTCTGTGACACTAGGAACACCAAGCAGATGTGGCAGGGAGTTCGGACACTGACGGGCTATAAGTCTAGGCAGGGGGTCGATGATGACGACACTTCATTTCCAGACAGGCTTAATGACTTTTTTGCACGTTTTGAAGCATCAAACTCGACAATCAGAGGAAGGGCTGGCCCACCCCCACCATCGGTCGGACCAGCTTTTACCATCAACACAGCGGACACACGGAGGACCCTAACCAGAGTCAACCCACGCAAAGCTGCAGGTCCGGACAACATCCCGGGACGTGTGCTCTGAGACTGCGCGAGCGAGTTGGCGGATGTCCTGACTGACATTTATAACATCTCCCTGAGTCAGGCCATCGTTCCCAGATGCTTCAAGACCTCTATCATTGTACCGGTGGCAAAGAAACCAGTTGTGTCCTGTTTGAATGACTATCGTCCTGTTGCACTGACACCAATTGTGATGAAGTGTTTTGAACGGCTTGTGAAACCACACATTACAGCCTGCCTCCCTGCATCACACGACCCACTCCAGTTTGCATATCGTTCAAACCGCTCCACGGAGGATGCTATAGTCACCACCCTACACTCTGTCATCACCCACCTGGACCAGAAAGACACCTACGCCAGACTCCTGTACATTGATTTCAGTTCAGCATTCAACACCATTATTCCCCAGAGACTGATGGAGAAATTACTCCTTCTCGGTCTGAACACCGCTACATGTCTCTGGATCCTGGATTTCCTGACTGAGAGACCTCAGTCTGTCCGGGTTGGAGACAACATCTCCAACTCTGTCACGCTGAGCACCGGATCCCCTCAAGGCTGTGTACTCAGTCCACTGTTGTTTACACTTCTAACACATGACTGTGTATCCAGACATGAGGGGAACCAGATTATTAATTTTGCAGATGACACCACGGTGGTGGGACGTATTCAGAGGGATGAGGAATCAATGTACAGGGAAGAAGTGAGAGACCTGGAGGGCTGGTGCAGGGAGAACAATCTGGTGCTCAACGTGGACAAAACGAAGGAGATGATTATCGACTTCCGGCGGTCACAGCCTGAGCACGTCCCTCTCAGTATCGGCGGCCGATTAGTGGAGAGAGTGGAGAACATCAAGTTCCTCGGAGTGTAGATCTCACAGGACCTGACCTGGAGCAAGAATTCCTTGGGGATCAGGAAGCGGGCTCAGCAGAGACTGCACTTCTTGAGGAAACTCAAACAGGCCTCTCTCCCCATCTGCATCCTCAGGACCTTCTACAGAGGTGTGGTGGAGAGTGTTCTGACGTACTGCATTGCTACATGGTACTCCAGCTGCAGTATGTCAGACAAAAAAGCCCTGCAGAGGATAGTCAAGGGGGCTGAGAGGGTAATTGGAGTCTCCCTCCCCTCTGTCCAAGAACTTTTTCAGAACCGTTGTAGGAGCAGGGCACTGAACATTGTCAAGGACCATTCTCACCCTCTGCATAAACACTTTGAACTTCTTCCATCTGGTAAACGATTCCGGAGCATCAGAGGCAGAACCACCAGACTGATAAACAGCTTCCTTCCACAAGCTGTCAGGATGCTGAACAGTTGACCCGGAATCTCTCATACACACTACTGCACCTACGGACATTATGTATATTATTTGTATATTATAGTTAGGTTTTTTTTTCCCAAGTATGTCTCAAGAATGTGTGAATGGATGGGGGGTGGGGGTGGGGGGGGGGGTGAAGCTATGTGTGAGTGTGTCTTAAATCATGCTGCTTCTATTTATATGGATGCCGAGAGAAACGCAATTTCATCTTGCCTGCACTACAGTTGTATGTACAGCAATATGACAATAAAGTTTGATTTGATTTGATTTGATTTGATTTGATTTTACGGACATTTTATTCCCCATTATTCAGAGACAATCAAACCACTTCGGGCTCTTCTGAAACAGGATGCACCGTGGCAGTGGACCCCAGCCTTCTCAGCAGCAGTCGCTAGGCTGAACTCCCAACTCATCTCCCCTCCAGTGTTGGCTCACTTTGATCCAAAATGGCCGACTTTTGTGACCTGTGATGTGTCTGGTTTGGCGGTGGGGGCGGTTATGTCTCAGGTGCAAGACGATACCAAGCGCCCAGTGGCGTTCGCGCCGAGGTGTCTTTCAGCGAACAGCGGCATATTTCATGAACAGAAATATGCCATGGGTGAGAGGGAAGCGCTCGCCTGTGTCTGGGCGTGTGAACCATGGCACATCTACCTCTACGGGTACCACTTCACACTGAGGATGGACCACCGGGCACTGACAACGGGCTTGGGACACAGACCCCTACGGATCCACAGGTGGACAGAGTGGCTGAGGGCCTACAACTTTACAACCCAGTTCACCCTTGGAAAAGAGAATGTAGTGGCGGACCTCCTGTCCCATGTCATGGCCAACACCGCACAACCAGATAATGACGGTGGTGATCCCACGGAGGCGGATCTGGTCAACACGCTGCACAGACCCCTATGGGACATGGTATCCCTCCAAGAGCTCCGGACAGAATCAGAACGGGACTCCATGTTGTCATAACTGTGCTCGATCATCAGGGAGGGTTGGCCCATGAAAATGCAGGGCGAGCTGGCACCTTTTCACAGGTTTAGGGACAAACTGAGTTGTTGGAACGGTGAGTGTGTAGTGTGGGGGCACTGCACATCGATCCCAGTGTTTCTGAGAGCACGAGTTCTGGTGATGCTCCACAAGGGTCACCTGGGTGTGGTCAAGGTGAAACAGCATTGCAGGGATTCAGTTTGGTGGCCTGGTATTGATAAGGACATTGAAACTATGGTAAGAACTGTGTCCCGTGCTTGGAGAGCGGGAAGACTGTCGGACCACCCCTCCCACCCCTGCGAGCATTACCGTACCCGGAGGGCCCTTGGGAGCACATCCAGTTAGACATCTGCAGCAAACTGCATGCCGCACCCCCGAACAGCCGGTTTCTGCTGGTGGTCTACAATCTGTTCTCTAAATGGCCGGAGGTGTTGCCCCCTAATTCAGTCACAGCGGATGTGGTTACGGGTTTCCTCTCGTCACTGTTTGCTAGATGGAGGGTCCCAGATGCCATCACTACAGACAACGGCCCACAGTTCACCTCTGGGGCATTTGAGGAGTTTTGGGGCGTTAGGGATGTGGAGCACATCAAACCCGCGTTCTATCACCCCCAAGCCAATGGGGGCGTGAAGCGTTTCAACAAGACTCTGATAAACAGACTGAGAGCCCACTTGGCGGATGATTCCCTCCGGGGCACGCTCCTCCACTACAGGGCAGCGGCCCATGCTACGACAGGGTGCTCCCCGGCGAAACTCATGCTGGCGTGAGAACTCCACCTGCCTCTGGACCGACTGAGACCATCTACAACCCCTTCTCCAGGGAGCATGGACCCTCCACGGGACCGGGTTGCTGCCCAACAGCGAAAGATGAAACTACGGTTCGATAGGAAGTTCAGGATGAGGGCCCACGGACTGGAGGTGTCGGGTCAGGTTTGGATTAAACACCCTAACCGCACACATAAGCTGCAACCTGTCTGGACGGGGCCCCTACAGATCATGAGGCGACAGGGCCGGCACACGTTCGAGCTCTCGGACGGGTCTCGATGGCACTCTAGCCGACTCAGGAAGTCCTTGCCTGCCCAGAGTCCAGGAGCTGCAGCGGAACGGACTGGTGTGGGTTGGGACTCATCGGATGGGGGGGTCAGGGACTTGCAGGTGCGGCCGACTGCGCCTGGAGTAGGTTCCCCTTCTAGGGGGTACTCGACTAGAATACGTCAGAGGCCCAGGTATCTGGAGGACTATGTTTTAAAGACAATGTTGGCAAATGCGTGTTGGGAATGGGCGGCAGAATAATCTGCCCCAACACAAATGGGCATTCTGATAGTCTACCCAGACGCCCACTTAGTTGACTGAGTTTTGAGTGTTCAGCTGAAAAAAAAAAAAGGGGAAACAACGTTTGGTACTCATGTTCTGGGGATTCTTCGTGTTTTGTGAGGGGGGGATGTTTGGGGATTTGATATTTGGAGCTTCCCGTAGCCTGGCCGGGGGGTTGTGGGTGATGACATCAGGCGAGCTATGGCTGGAATATATTGAGCTGTTTTTTCTATAATAAAATTAGTTCTCTGCTCAGTTGAATGCGGCTCCAGTCTCATGTTATTCCGACATAACACTGATCAGTGGTGCATTATCAATTGCTATTCAAACAACACATTTAAAAACATGCGGGCGCATGTTGCTCCTTCTGGACATACTCGCCACTATTTCATCCACTGCCTACCTCACCTTGAAGGGCTTAGGTGGAACTGTGGCATTTCCATAAATTAAGTTGTCACTTATTTTCAGGTCACGTGCAAGATTTTTCCTTGCCAGAAAAACTGATCTGCCCTTCCGTGTAAATATGTCATTATAATAACAGTCCACCACAGATCATGTGCACCTATTGTCAGGGATTTTCAGGCTTAGACCCAAGAGCAACAAGGATGAAACTGGTAAATGTGTGACAATAATCTTTATTATAATAATTGTGCAACTGAAGTGAAGAACACATGAGTCGAGAATCTGGCAACCCTGTGGGGGGAGAGCAGAGATGAGAATGAATGACACTGGTTGGAAAACAGGAAAAATGTAATTCTGGTTATGCTTACAGGGTCATCTGGAGAATCTGTCAGAACAGAGGGAGGAGTCTCCAGGCTGAGAAGCTGGTTGTCACGGTGAGAGTGCTGAGGTGCAGCGGGGAGGTGTTGGTGACGGGCTGGCCAGGCCTGGATGCTGAATGGATGATGAAGGGAGATGTGATATATACATGGTGGTAAGTCAACTTACTTCTGGGGGAGTGATGGTGTGCACAAATCTGGGAAAGTCCAAATCCAAGTCCAAGATCCAAATCCACAGTCCAAAGACAGGCGAGGGGTCAATACACGGCAAAAGGGTAACTGACGAGCAGAGGTACAGAAGCAGCAGGCTGGAGGCAGGGTCTAGGGCAAACAGAGGTCAAAACACGACAGACAAGACTGCATGCAGTAACATTTGGCAGAGCGTGGATACAGATGGGTGCAGAGCAAGTCGTGACCATGCAGAGTGGTGGGAGAGTCTCCCTAATAAAGGTCTCTTCTAATTAGCAACAGGTGAGGCTCAGGGCTGCAAAGAAGATACTAATCAGCAGGGAGAGAAACACCCACGCAACAGAGCAAACAGGAATCCTTACACCTATCTTTTAAAGGTGAGGTGATGAGCCATTCTGATTGGTTTATTGCATGTTGTACCTAAAACACACCTCTGTGTAATCAAAAGACTTAGGACATTTTAGATTTTATGACAGCACAAAATCCCTTTTTTTCCACTGTTGTAATAGTAAAATAGAGTTGGACATCTCCAAGGGACAATTTTTTTTTTCAACGTGACAGTTGACTTATTTATAATGTTGTGCAAACATTCAAGAAGAATTATGCGAATATTTTAGTTGATAAAAAATATGTTCTCCCACTGGTGATGTAAAAAGTAAAAAAAATAAATAAATAAAAAAAAATTTTTTTTGGAAATACAGCCGTGGACAAAATTGTTGGTACCCCTCTGTTATTGAAAGAAAAACCCACAATGGTCACAAAAATAACTTGAATCTGACAAAAGTGGTAATAAATAAATATTCTATGAAAATTAACCATTGAAAATCAGACAATGCTTTTGAATTGTGGTTCAACAGAATTTCTTTAAAAAAACAAACTCAAGAAACAGGCCTGGACAAAAATGATGGTACCCCTAGAAAAGACTGAAAATAATATGACCATAGGGACATGTTCAACCAAGATGTGTCCTCTAATTAACATCACAGGTGTCTACAAACTTGTAATCAGTCAGTCGGCCTATTTAAAGGGTGACAAGTAGTCACTGTGCTGTTTGGTGACATGGTGTGTACCACACTAAACATGGACCAGAGGAAGCAAAGGAGAGAGTTGTCTTAGGAGATTAGAAAGAAAATTATAGACAAGTATGTTAAAGGTAAAGGCTATAAGACCATCTCCAAGCAGCTTGATGTTCCTGTGACTACAGTTGCACATATTATTCAGAAATTTAAGATCCACGGGACTGTAGCCAACCTTCCTGGACGTGGCCGCAGGAGGAGACGGATAATACGAATGGTAACAAAAGAGCCCAGAACAACTTCTAAACACAGTCATGGTGAACTCCAAGGTCAAGGTACATCAGTGTCAGATCGCATCATCCGTCGTTGTTTGAGCCAAAGTGGGCTTCATGGGTTACGACCAAGGAGGACACCATTGTTGAAAACAAATCATAAAAATGCCAGACTGGAATTTGCCAAACTGCATGTTGACAAGCCACAAAGCTTCTGGGAGAATGTCTTATGCACAGACGAGACAAAACTGGAACTTTTTGGCAAGGCACATCAGCTCTATGTTCACAGACACAAAAATGAAGCATACCAAGAAAAGAACACTGTCCCTACTGTGAAACATGGAGGAGGTTCTGTTATGTTCTGGGGCTGCTTTGCTGCATCTGGCGCAGGGTGTCTTGAATCTGTGCAGGGTACAATGAAATCTCAAGACTATCAAGGTATTCTAGAGAGAAATGTGCTGCCCAGTGTCAGACAGCTTGGTCTCAGTGGCAGGTCATGGGTCTTGCAACAGGATAATGACCCAGAACACACAGCTAAAAACACCCAAGAATGGCTAAGAGCGAAACAGTGAACTATTCTAAAGTGGCCTTCTATGAGCCCTGATCTAAATCCTATTGAACATCTGTGGAAGGAGCTGAAACATGCCGTCTGGAGAAGGCACCCTTCAAACCTGAGACAACTGGAGCAGTTTGCTCATGAGGAGTGGGCCAAAATACCTGCTGAGAGGTGCAGAAGTCTCATTGACAGTTACAGAAATCATTTGATTGCAGTGATTGCCTGAAAAGGTTGTACAACAAAATATTAAGTTAAGGGTACAATCATTTTTGTCCAGGCCTGTTTCATGAGTTTGTTTTTTAAAATAATTCTGTTGAACCACAATTCAAAAGCATTGTCTGATTTTCACTGGTTAATTTTCAAAGAATTTTTATTTATTACCACTTTTGTCAGATTCAAGTTATTTCTGTGACCATTGTGGGTTTTTCTTTCATTAACAGAGGGGTACCAACAATTTTGTCCATGTGTGTAAAATGATACGCATGTCCATATTTGGCCGAATGGTAGGTAATGGCCAAATGGGGAGGTAAATATACAGCAAAATTAATGTTATTTCTCTTTCACTTTACTGTAACTGTACTGTTTGTACATTAATTGAATAAATATACATCTTCACAACTGGTAATCAACAGACATTTTCATGAATTATCAACTTTTACTTGATATTTTCAGGTGAAGATGCATCAGGATGACCAGATTGCACAAATCAATCAGCTTCTTAAAATGATCTGTTCTTGTTATGCAATTCCATGATTTTTTTAACCATTCCATTGCCTTCCCTCTCTAGTCACCCATAATAGCAATATAACATACACTACTCACAAAAAGTTAGGGATATCTGGCTTTTGGGGGAAATTTACGGAAAATGTAAAAAGTTCACGCTACAGTGATATAACATCATGAAAGTAGTGCATTTAAGTAGAAGCATGCAATGGTAATTTCCACATCTCACACAAATTATTGAAACAAAAACCAGCAACAGTGGTGGGTATACCACAACAAAAAATGTCAGTGTCTCAGTAACTTGTCATGTGCCCTTGAGTATCAATTACTGCTTGACAACGACATCTCATGCTGTTCACAAGTCGACTTATTGTCTGCTGAGGCATGGCATTCCACTCTTCTTGAAGGGCGGCCCTCAGGTCATTGAGGTTGTAGGGTGCAGGTTTACGAGCCTCTACACAGTGACTCAGCTGATCCCATAGGTTTTCTATGGGATTCAGGTCTGAAGAAAGTGCAGGCCACTCCATTTGAGGTACCCCAGCCTCCAGCAGCCATTCCCTAATGATGTGACCTTAATGAACTGGAGCATTGTCATCCATGAAGATGAAATTAGGCCTGTGTTGTTCATGCAGGGGGACAATGACTGGATTAATGATGTTATTCAGGTAGTATCGGCTTGTCACTGTACCATTCACAAGGTGTAGGGCGGTTCTGTATTGACTAGACACACCTGCTCAGACTGTAACACCACCACCACCAAAGGCCCGTCTGGTGACAACAGTGGCTGATGCATAGCGCTCTCCCTGACGTCTCCAACATCATTGGCGGCCATCATTTCTGCTCAACATGAATAAATTTTCATCAGAGAACAGCACTGAGGCCCACGGGTCCCTTGTCCAGCATAAATGCTCCCTTGCCCATGCAAGACAATGATGCCTGTGCCTGGTGGTGTGGTCAGGTACCCTTGCAGGTCGTCTAGCATGCAGACCATGCTAATTTGAGTGGTTTCAAATCATCTGACATGACACTTGGGTGCCTCTCACCGCACTTAAATGTGCCTGGAGTTGAGTGGCATTCATCATCCGGTTCCACAGGGCACTGTTCACAATGAAGCGGTTATTAGCATGGGATGTGGCCAAAGGATGTCCACTTCTATGCCTCTCTGTGACTCTTCCAGTCTCTGTTGCAACCTGCTGATGACATTCTGTGACACTTTAAGATCAGTGGCCACTTCCCTCTGAGAACATCCTGCTTGAAGCCTTGCAATGGTGAGGTACTGTTGATCAATTGTTAGGCATCATTTTGTTCTCATGACGTCAAAATGTGAACAGCATAATGAAGAGCACTGTTGACATACCAATTCTAATTGAAACAGAAAATGTATTGGTCGATTCATGGATCAAATACCTGTTGTGAATTTTGCCATAAAGCACCTTGTTAGAGAACAGCAAGCTGTCCCAAATGTTGTGTGCGTTTTGTGCTGGACACCTGGGGCCTCATGTACAAAGGGTACTTATGCACAAAAACATGGTGTACGTCCTTTTCCACGGAAAATTTCAGATGTATCAAGAATGACATGACCATGGAAATACGCGCAGCCCCACGCCAACTTCATGGCTGGTGTACATACATTTCTACTGTTATTGGTCCATTGGCGACACTTAGAGGTGATGTTGGGAGACTGATAATGACATGAAAATTATTGTACATACCAGAGACACATGATGAACGAACATCCAAGTGTGCGCAATTAGATGAGTGGATATAAAAGCAAGCGCAAAGAAGTGCAGTAAATGCCTCTAACAACAGTGGCATTAGCATTATTAGAGGATATTGCAAATCACGCAGTAAGAAGAGAATGGGTATTTAGAGAGAGAAGATTTTCTGGCTCAGGATGACGACTGGCTTGTCAGCCAGTTTAGGTTTTCATGGGCAGTCCTTGTGGAGCTGTGCTCAGAGCTACGGCCGCTCTTGGAGCGTGACACAATGAGAAGTCATGCGCTGCCTATCCCAGTGCAGGTGCTGACAACTCAGGGGTTTCTGGAAACAGGGGCATTCCAGAGGGAGCTGGTAAAATGAAAATTTCCCAGTCGAGCCTGAGGTGAGCTATGCCAGCTGTGTGGGATGGCATTATCCAGCTGTCACCCAGGTACAGCATATTCCCACAATGCAGTTGAACAGGCCAAAATCAAAGCACAATTTGCAGCGAGAGATGGTTTTCCTAATGATTCTAATGAACAGCATTGTTGGGAACAAACTACAAGCTGGCACTGTGCAGATGAGTGGCTTCTTGGAGAGTAAATTCATGTAATTGTCATAATAATAACCCACCTCATGCGCAATGTGCCTGTGCGCCCCCAAATATCACCCTATCTTCAAGGCTTCATTACAAGTCCGTGGGTCAAGTAAGTGACTTTATTTGTTTTGCTGATTAAACTACAGTTTCACAGCATTTTACCAAGCTCCCAGTTGCCTCTGTGTGTACAGTAGTTATATCAAAAAACACATGCGTAAAGTTTGAAATGCAACAGTCTTACCTTTTCCCCGGCGCACTTCATTCATTTACAATAGTAGTGTTTGTAATCCATGAAAGTTGTATATAACTATAAAGGATGAGATTTGCATTTTGGAGATAAAATATGTACTTGTTGAGTCTAATATGATCTGCTTTCAACTGACAGGTGACCTACAGGACTACAGGAGGAAGAAGACAGAGATTCCCCCTCTCATTATCAGCGGGGACTGTGTAGAGAGGATAGCTGACTTCCATTTCCTGGGAGTCCACATAGAGGAGAACCTGTCCTGGAGTGTGAACACCTCTGAGCTGGTGAAAAAGGCCCAGCAGAGACTGTACTTCCTGAGTATTCTCAGGAAGGAGAACATCACACAGAGGCTGCTGGTGTCCTTTTATCGAGCTTCTATTGAAAGCATATTAATATACTGTATATGCATCTGATACAGTAGTTGTACAGTAGCTCAGAGGAAAGCACTCCAGAGGGTCATTGACACCACCCAGAAGATTATTGGCTGTCCTTTCCTCGCGCTGGAAGACCTACACCGCTCCTGTTGCCAGAAGAAAGCCCAAAATATTTTAAAGGATACTTCACATCCTGGACACTCATTGTTTGAACTACTGCCATCTGGGAAACGATACAGACTAATGAACACAAGGACAAATAGACTCAAACACAGCTTCTATCCAACAGCAACAACCATTCTGAATAAAACTAGGAAGTAATGTGCTAAATGGACATGATTGTATGTTGTTGAATGCTTTTCGTTATGACTGTGTGTGCATGATGTCCTGTGTTGATGTCTGTGTGGATGTGGCTAGTTATTTATTCTTTTTAATTATTATTTTTAAACTGATTTTTAGTAATTTTAGGTCTATGTTTTTTATAATGGGGCAATGTTTTTATAAATGGGGCACTGACTGGTGAGCACTTTGAATTTCGTTGTACTTGTGACAATGACAATTAAAGATCTATCTATCTATCTATCTATCTATCTATCTATCTATCTATCTACCTTGGCTACCCACTAAATAGGTTCATATTGTCTTCTTTTTCATGACTGTTTTCCTTTAATTCACTCAGCTGATCCACCCGGCTGGTCTCAAATTGATTGATTGATATATTCATCGTTTAAAATAACATTGTATAAAAGATGCAACATACATTTAAAAACAAGGGGCTGACACAAGAAAGTGCGCACACTTATTTCCACTGTGGTCCCAAAAAGAGACTGCAGCTGGTTTCATACCTGGAACCTTCTGCTTTCAAATCTGGCTCTGTAACCACTGAGCTATAAAGCTACAAATCACAGTGATCAGCTGACACTTCTGAGGACGAATGCAGACGTCAGTCAAAACATGTCAAGGTTAAATAAACATCTCCTTCTCATCCCTGTCTGAATAAAGGAAACAAACTAATCGTATAGGGCTGTGAGCAGGCTGTTGGATTACCTGTATCCGGCGTTAACGTTGGAGGACAGCATGCCAAAAAAATGTTTTTACCTGCCTCTACCTCATTCAGGAGTGCCTCCAACTCACAGTCCATGAAATTCCATTAAATCCATTAATTTTGATTGTGGATACAGAAGAATCAAAGGCGCAGTGCCTGTATTTATCTATTTGCATATCCATTTGCATCTAATTGCATATTAAAATGGAGGCGTGTCAAGGGAGGAGTCCGGTATTTCCTCACATGCGTTCAATTTCAAGCAGATTGGTATGTACAAAGGAAATGTGCTTGGATTCCTGTGTACGCACTATATCATACATTTGGATTTTTTTTGCTTACAGCGTTTTCTTGATTTAAACATACGTCATCTTTCAGTAGGAAATCCACGCAAGTCTTTGTACATGAGGCCGCTGGTCACCCTATAACAGGAAGGGAATTAACTTAAAAAAAAAGACATACAACACAGACTACTGTAGTGATCCGCACTGTGTGCCTCTGTTCACTATTTATCATCCTCAGCTGTGCCTGCTCTCACACCTGCTCTCTCCAATTAGGCACCCTTTATTAGGAGTGGATTCCTGCACTCCTGCACGAAGACGTCAGTGCTCCTTGGGTGAAGCCACTCACGTCCTGACTCGCCATTCTCACCTGTTGGGAGTTTCGCCTCCCTTCCTCTCATCGTTCTGCACCTGTTCGTCTGGGAGCTTTGCCTCCCCAACTAAGCAGTAAGCTAGCATCTTTGGACGTTTCATCTCCTACTCCTACTCCTCTCCTCTTCTCTCCCCTGTGCACAGTTGGACTTACCTCTGCTCTAGGCAGCAGACTACCTCTGTTCCAGGCGGCGGACTGGATTCCTCCCCGTGAGCTGGAGGTCGCTCTCACTCCCTGCTCAGTAAGTGCCTCCTCTCACCGGACTCATTCTTCCCTCTCACCTTTCAGCTGCGGCAGCATCTGCTACATCATCGCCTCCACGAACACAGCACTTCACGAGCGGACTCTGGAAACTCGGAGTGGACTAAGCTTCTCTTCGGCGCTTCAACTACTCCTGTGCTCCATAAGATTATTTATTACTCTGTCCATTCAACCCACCATTGCTGAACTGATATTAATTCCCTCTCTCCTCACTACCCGCAGGGATCCCAGTTTTCTCCCGCTCTGCACACACATCCACTCATTCACACACACATTCACTTCATTAATAAAGATCATTGTGATTTATAATCGAGTCTGTGTCTGCATTTGAGTTTTCCTGCAACATGTCAGTACGTCTCCGTGTTGAAAACCCAGCAGACAGTGCTTGTGCACAATGCCTTAACAACATGGAAGCTCGATTAGATCAGTTCACTTATCAGCAGCAGGCGATCCTGAATCAATTAACATATTAATTCCCGGCTTGACCAGCTTACCCTGGCACAGTCCTCTTACTCTGAACCCAGGGGGTCAGCCGGGCCATCGCATTGCACCCCCCCCACCAGGCCACTCGACTTACACCAGTTCCCACTCCCACTCGGTTCAATGGTAAGCTGGGGGAGGCTTGTGGGTTTTTGCTTCAATGTAATCTGGTGTTTAAACAGGTGCCGGAGGATTTTCCTACTAACCACAGCCAGATCAGTTACCTTGTTAATTTACTGGAGGGACGGGCACTTGCCTGGGCTTCGGCCATTGTGACCCACCCCGACTATCCCAATTACACGTATGATCAGTTTGTTTCTGAGTTTTCAGAGGTTTTTAACCACTCTGACCGGGATAGTGTCCTCACCTCCCTTCTCCTTAATCTCCGGCAGGGGGCTAGATCTGTAGCCGACTACTCGGTTGACTTCCGGGTTGTTGTGGCGGAGGTGGGGTTGGAGGATGTCTCTCTATGTAGCATTTTTACACGTAGCCTCAGCCCGAGTCTCAGAGATGAACTGGCATGGTTAGAAAAACCTTCTTCTTTACATGATTTAATTTCCTTGGCTATTAGTATTGATAATCACTTAAGGGAGCTGGCTAGCGAGCCCCGTGGGTCCAGTCGCTCGGACTCGCAGTCTCGCCCTCCCTATCAGTCTTCACTCCTCGCCCTTCCTTCCCTGGAATCCTTGGAGGCCGAGGAGCCTAAGCTGGTGGGTCGATCCAAGTTGCCTCTTGTGGAGCAACAATGCTGCCGGGCCCTCGGCCTATGCAGCAATTGTGCTAGTGCCGAACACGAGGTCACTCCTTGCCCCAATCTGCCAAAAGGGGGGGTCCGTTCATCGCAGTAGGGGGACTAACGGACACAATAAAAGCAAAAACTCTTACACAACTGATCTTACCCATTCACTTTCAACGTGGGCACATTGAAATCACCACCAAGGTTCTTATTGATTCGGACACAGAGCAGAGCTTTATTTCTGAGAGTCTGGCAACCTGGCTGAAACTCCCCTGTCACAACCTTAACACACCATTGAAGATGATTGCACTTTCAAATGTGCCCCTCATGACTGTTTCAAAGCAGACTGCCCCCGTCTCAATCTTGGTCTCAGGTAATCTTTGGGAGCACATCAGTTTTTTTGTTTTACCTGTCTCTGCCTCTCCTGTTATTTTGGGTTACCCCTGGCTCAGGCTCCATAATCCTGTTATTGATTGGCAGACAGGGAACATCATTTCATGGAGTATGTTTTGTCTGAGTACATTTTTACAGTCAGTAGCCTGCTCCCCCTCTGTGCCCATTTCTGCTCTATCCACACACTCGCCTGATCTCTCCCTGGTTCCCTCGGAGTACCATGACCTCGCTCCAGTATTCAGCAAGACCAAAGCTCTCTCTCTGCACCCCCACCGCCCTGCCGCCTTTATAGTCTTTCAGCCCTGGAGCGAGAAGCTATGGATAAAAACATTAAGGAATCCTTAAGCTAGGGCATTATTAGGCCCTCTTCATCAGCGGTGGGGGCTGGGGGGGGGTTTTTTGTTGGTAAACTAGACGGCTCCCTCCGACCTAGCATTGATTTTAGGGAGCTGAATAACATCACGGTGAAGAACAAGTACACTCTGCCCCTGATTAATTCTGCTTTTGATTCTCTCCAGCGGCCCTCTGTCTTCACTAAGCTTGACCTACGCAATGCCTACCATCTGGTATGGATTAAGGAGGGGGACGAGTGGAAGACAGCTTTCCGCACTCCTAGTGGCCATTTTGAATTTCTTGTGATGCCGTTTGGACTCATCAACACACCAGCTGTCTTCCAGAGGCTCATTATTGACGTGCTGAGGGACTTCCTGGGTTCATTTGTTTTTGGTATATCTTGGATGACTTCTCCTCATCTTTTCTCATTTTCTCGAGGAGCATTGGTACACATTTGTAGGGTCCTTCAGCGGCTGCTGCGAAAATCAACTTTACGTCAAAGCAGAAAAGTGTGAGTTCCATAGCCTCGTCCACAACCTTCCTGGGATTTGTCATCGCCCATAAGGGAGGTTTCGAGCGGTATCCGGGTAGCTTAAAGCTGTTGTGGAGTGGCCAGTCCCCTCTTCCCGTAAGCAGGGCTACAACAGTTCCTGGGTTTTGCCAATTTTTACTGCCGATTCATCCGCAATTACAGATTTGACTGCTCTGCCACTCACTCCGTCTCACCTCCACTAAGGTTCCTTTGTTGCCTGATGAGGCTGAGGGTGCCATTTTCTGAACTGAAATCTTGTTTCTCTTCCCCCCCATCCTGCCCAGGTAGACCCATCCCTACAGTTCCTGGTGGAGATGGACACATTGGATTTCGGGAGTTGGGGGGCGGTGTTGTCTCAGCGCTTCTCCTCGATAACAAGGTCCATCCTTGCGGCCTTCTTCTCCAGACACCTGTCCCCGGCAGAGAGGAATTAGTGATGTGGGGGATTGGGAGTTACTGGCCATCAAGCTAGCTTTGGAGGAGTGGCGCCATTGGCTGAGGGGGCTTCACTGCCAATTTGTGGTTTGGCACCGACACAAGAACTTGGAATACCTTAGAATGGCCAAGCGTCCTAAATTCCCGGCAGACTCGCCGGTCTCTGTTCTTCAGCAGATTCAACTTTAACCATCACCTATCGCCCAGGTTCCGAAAAACACCAAACCTGATGCGCTTGTCCAGGCAGTTCTCCCGTGACTACCGCCACGCTGGAGCTGCATCCCATTGTCTCCCTCTCGTGCATTATCGGCATGGTTTCCTGGGGTATCAAGGAGAAGGTTAAGAGAGCTCAGGTGGCGGACCCAGACCCGGGCGGGGGTCCAGCGGGATGGCTCTATGTTCCTACTACTATGCGTTGTGAAGTCATCAACTGGGCTCACTCCCCCAAAGTCATGTGTCACCCCGGGATGGCTCGCACCCTGTTCCACATTCAGAGGACCTTCTGGTGGCCTTCGATGAGAAAGAGAGGTTAACGACTTCGTTCGGGCCTGCCCCCATTGCACCACCGGGAAATCGTCCTCCTCTTCCCCTTCGGGACTGCTGCACCCCCTTCCCATCCCCAGCAGACCTTGGTCTCATGTCGCCATGGACTTTGTGATGGGTCTCCCTCCCTTCATGGGTCACACGGTGATTCTCACAATCGTGGACAGATTTTCGAAGGGAGCTCATTTCATCCCCCTTCTCAATTTCCTTCAGCCAAGGAGACAGCCGACTTTTTGGTCCTGCATTTGTTACGTCTACACGGAATTCCCTTGGACATCGTGTCAGACTGGGGCCCTCAGTTTGTGTCTCAGGTGTGGCGGACCTTCTGCAAGGCCGCTGGAGCAACGGTCAGCTTGTCTTCAGGCTACCATCCGCAGAGCAATGGCCAGTGTGAGCACGCTAATCAAGAGCTGGAGGCGGCCCTGAGGTGTGTTACAGCCTCTAACCCTGCATCGTGGAGTTCACACTTACCTTGGATTGAATATGCTCACAACTCCTCCATTTCTACAGCCATGGGTCTCTCCCCATTTGAGGTGTCATTGGGCTACAACCCTCCATTGTTCCTGGAAGAAGAGGAGATCGCTGTCCCATCTGTGCAGGCCCATATCAAATGATGCCGTCGGATATGGAGGTCTGCCAAGTCCACTCTCCAACACACCGCTGGTCACAATTCTGAAATTGCCAACCGTCGGAGGACCCCCGGCATCGCCCTACTAGTCGGACAAAAGATATGGCTATCTACTAAGAACATTAATTTGAAAACTGAGTCCAAGAAGCTTTCTCCCCGTTTTATTGGTCCTTTTCCCATCTCTCATATTGTCAACACCAGTCGCTGTCCACCTGTCTCCTCCCCCTACCATGTGTATTTGTCCTACCTTTCATGTTTCCCAGGTAAAGCCAGTTTCTTCAAGTCCTCTCTGTCCTCCTCCCAAGCCGCCGCCCCCTCCAGTTACAATCGATGGTGGTCTGGCCCACAAGGCCAAGCGCATCTTGGACATACGACGCCGAAGTCGGGGTCTCCAGTGCCTGGTGGACTGGGACCGGGTATGGGTCCGGAGGGAGAGGTTCCTGGTTGAGATCATCCTTCATCCTCGATCGACAGCTCATCAGGGACTTCCATCGGACTCACCCTGGCAGGCTGAGTCGGCCACCAGGAGGCATCCCTTGAGGGAGGGGTATTGCAGTGATCTGCACTATGTGCCTCTGTTCACTAATTATCATCCTCAGCTGCCCCTGTTCTCACACCTGCTCTCTCCAATTAGGCACCCTTTATTAGGAGTGGATTCCTGCACGGAGACGTCAAAGCTCCTTGGATGAAACCACTCACGTCCTGACTCACCCTTCTCACCTGTTGGAAGTTTCGCCTCCCTTCCTCTCATCGTTCTGCACCTGTTCGTCTGGGAGCTTCGCTTCCCCAACTCAGCAGTAAGCTAGCATCTTTGGATGTTTCATCTCCTACTCCAACTCCTCGCCTCCTCTCTCCCCTGTGCACAGGTGGACTTACCTCTGCTCTAGGCGGCGAACTACCTCTGTTCCTGCGGTGGACCGGATTCCTCCCTGTGAGCTGGAGGTCGCTTCCACTCCCTGCTCAGTAAGTGCCTCCTCTCACCAGACTCACTCTTCCCTCTCAACTTTCATCTGCGGCAGCACCTGCTACATCATTGCCTCCATGAACACAGCACTTCACGAGTGGACTCTGGAAACTCGGAGTGGACTAAGCTTCTCTTCAGTGCTTCAACTACTCCTGTGCTCCGTAAGATTATTTATTACTCTGTCCATTCAACCCACCGTTGCTGATCTGATATTAATTCCCTCTCTTCTCTCTTCCCACAGGATTGCCAGTTCTCTCCCGCTCTGCACACACATCCACTCATTCACACACACACATTTATTTTATTAATAAAGATTATTGTGATTTATAATCAAGTCTGTGTCTGCATTTGGGTTTTCATGCAACATGTCAACTAGATTTAAATTTTCTTCATGACAGAATGATGACTTACACCACACCCCCTCAAAACCTCATTGTGAGGACTTCGTTTTCCTTATTAAAAGCAGGCATTACGCCTCTTCAGCTTATATTGCCCGACCCGGTGCATCAAAAGACCAATGCAGAACACCACAAGGAAGCGTACTGGTTTTGCTCACAATGTCAGATATTGTAATGGTGGTTTGACATTGGAATTTATTGCCACACCAAAGGAACTGAGTTTTATAGCTTAAGAGACAAACACAACATCCATGTGTCTGCTTAAGGAGCATATCAGTTTATTATAGTGTTTGAGTTTTGACACTCTTATGCTCCCTTCTGTACACAGCCTGTCATGTATTGCTGTGCATTTCAAATATGTTAACTTATCTCCTATATTTGCATATGTATGAGAATCTCTAGTAAGTGCTTTGATTTAGTGGAGTGAAGAAAGCCACACAATGACAAAGTGATTCAAGGTCTGCAATTTAAACTTGGACTCTCTGTGGTGCTGCAGTTCAGTCAAAATGGGAGCCTTTATTTAGCATGAATAGCAACACATCAGTATACAGAAGATGAGCAAAACCACAGAGATACAGAGAACTCCTGAACCCAAAATTCAAATTATTGCTTAAAAGGCAAATTCAAGAGGTTTTTTTAAGATGCTACCTCTGAGGATTCATGGAGTCAAAGGTCTTGCAAATTAGCAATACATTTACAGCCTCCTTAATTGATTTTTGCCAACTGCATTACACCTGACAGCTCTATTTCCTCTTTTTATACACATTTCCTCTTAGTCACATTTCCAAATGACAAAAACACGCTAAGCAGTGCTTCATTTGGTGATTAATCATTACCACTTCAAAATGGCCTTTCAATTCTTCCCCCAACAATAGAATTCATACTGGATGAGGAAAAAGGTGAGCTTCCATTTCATCCTATTCTATTCGGATTTCACAGCCCCATCTTTGATTTCTGTTGTCCAAAGAAAGGTAGGCCTCAGGGCGGCGACGGACTGTCATTCCTCCCCCGGGGGCAGGAACTGCACTCGCCGGCTCCCTAATGATGTGCCGATCTTTTGAACGAAGAAGCTCATGCCATGGCCTATCACTTAGCAAGCTTAACTAAGCAGGGGATGGTGGGTTAGACAGTGAGAGAGAGACAAAGACAAAAACAAAGAGAGACAGAGGTGGAGGGGTGTAGATTTGGGTTCTGGCACATGAAAGCTCCCCCTTTTGGAATTGTTAAGCAGAAATGAGGCAGGTTTAATGTGGGATTTCAACAGCAAATACTGTATTAAAGCTTGGATTACTGCAGTCATGATGCTTATAGGTCAGATGTAAAACAAAATAACGCAAATGCGCTGCAGAAGTGGGTCCAGTCTTGCATCAGCCGTCATAATTTACTGTATTATTATTAGGGAATTGGGGGAAATGCTGCGACGGAATATGTATTGCATAAATAGCAGGCAGTAATACAGCTGTTGTCCCGGTGTCAAACTGTAAATATGAACATTCTCAATCTGGAGGGCTCAGCGTAATCATTGTTTATCCATTACATCCTGCCCTCTCCGGCTGAATGGAATCACACACTGTCATATTGCCCTCAATCATCCTGTAATTGATACAGTTGGTATTACCCAAAACAGCCTTGGTTAACTCCTGTTCCCCTCCACCCCTCCTGGCTACCAGCCTCCTTTCTTCAAATATCCCAAGGCTTCTTTCTCTGCAGTATTAACTTCAGATTGATTTAAGCTCTCCTGGAAGCCAATTTGGTCCGTTTGAATGTTCTTATAATCTCCTGATTTGATTCACCAGGAGACTGTTGTTAGCCGAACAGACGTGGTGTATACAGCCAGGAAGGGAAGCATAGCATCACACACCACGGTGGAGCAAAGGAAGCAGGATCCGCGATAAAAGAAGACCAGCCCGAGGGTGCTGGGGAGTGGCCACAAGGACTCCCTTTCTTCCTCTGCACTTTTTTGAATTATTAAATCACATAAAATGCAGGAACACCTGAGACAGCACATGAAGGAGGATGCATGTGAGTGGGGAAAAGGAAGAAGCTGAAGGAAGAGGAGGTGGGGGCAGTTGAAGCACCACCCTTGACAAAAACAGTGATATTTTACAGAAGATGTGAATATAACAGGATTCTTGCTTAGTCTGTGGTAAGGATTAAATGCAACCCACACTTTCAAACAAGAATCAAACGTTCTTTTATTCCAGTGTTTTTTTTTATCTTTTCTGCCTACTGCTAACTGAACATTTTTACTGTATTCTAAGAGCAGGTTCCACACAGGAGAGAACAGGTGGATCTTTTGATGTAGGACGTGTTTCGAGGTTCTTTTGTGGCACATTATCACCCGTCATCCCTCTCTCCTCTGGATACGAGGCAAAAATAGGGTATATGACGACCGAATTTCCTTCCTCTTAAGAGAACAGCCAGAGCCAGAGGTTTTTGATTGTCTTTGCATACACAAGTAGGTGTTTATGTGTAGATGTGGGTTCCAGTGATGTGTGACAGCTGTACATTGTAGATGAGCCCAGTATGAGTAGTCGTCTTAATCCTCTTCATACACATTCAGATTAAAGATGGGAAAGGTTGGAAGTGCTTGCCTTAAAAGCTCTTTGAAGTAATGTCAGAACCCCCCAAAAATATTATATGTGCCAGGATGGGGAGAGTGGAAGGAGGGGAAAAAAGAATGTTGAGGCAGTGGTATCATCTGGTGAACCTGTGGGAGATAAAATCAAGAAGTGCAGGGTGAAAGAAGAGGAGGAGATGGAGGGAGGTGGGGGGGGGGGAGGCAGATACAGAAAGTGTTTTGGGATGGGAATGCTCTTGGGGAGTAGAAAAAGCACACACTATGTTTGCATTTAAAAACACTCCAAAACTTTGCAATATGAAAGGGAGGAGTAGGAAGGCAGGACACAAAAGAATATTCACAGTGCAAAAAAAAAAAATAAATAAATAAATAAATAAATAGCAACACTGTTTCTTCTGCTTTCTCGCCTGTCTCTCTCTCTCTCTTTCTCTCTGCTGGGGTAGAGTCGCTCCACGTTGATCACGGTTTACCGTCTGAAGATGCATTGGCAGTTGTTGACAGAGAGAGTTTGTGATGGTAGTCAGAGTTATTCCACAGAGACAGCTATGGGAGGGGCAATGAGGGGGAGCCGACTCCCCTCTCTTGTTTTCTTGCTGACTCTCTTAACTGTGTTTATTCTTTCAACAGTGACATCCAAAGGTATACGCCGAGCTGATAAAACTTTCCAGCTGGATGAAATTCAACACTGGTTTCGGTGCAATGACTTATAATTCACTTTACGTCAAAGTGAGGCTAAAGTTCAGAGACAAAACGATGGGCTTGCGTGGATAGTCTATCAATTACACGCAGCGTTCCTAATTTGAGCCTTGGTTTATCAAATAAAGTAAGATTTTAACTTTCCTCCTTGTGGATAAAGTGCCTCATCAGACACTATTCAAGAGGACAATAACGTCCATCTGTATTCCAAAGAAGTCAGAGAAAATGGCATAAAACAGACAGCTCCTATAAAGATGTACCATTAGCGTGACTAATGGTCTTGTAAGATGAATAAGATGAAACAGCCTGAAAAACATGTCGATTTTAAAAATTAAGTGATGGTGGAAAAGCTTCTTTTTACAGCAGCGTGGGGACTGAATGATTCAATTTCCATCTCAATAAACTGTGAGTCTTATTTTAGGTGAAATTTAAGGGATCCTAGTGTACAAGACCCTATTCCCCTGGGACTGTCAAGAACTGGAGGCCCTGCTGGTGATGCTGGAGAGGCTGTGATCATGCCAAAGTTTTATCTGAAGCGTCTGAGCCACGATCGCAGGGAAGCTTCAAGTAAAACAGAAAAAAAAAAAATGCAAGAGCAGCGAGTGGAGATGAGAGAGACAAAAAAAACAACTGATTTCCATCAAAACAGATTGTCAAACCAGATGGGGACTGTTGGAGAACTGGGGCAGAGTGGATGGGGAGGGAATCTGATTGGGCGAATCTCAACGCAAACCAGCCCGTAGCATCAGAACAAAATAGATTTTCCAAGTTCTCAGCTGCTATGCTGTCATGTAATTCTAAGTGGTTTTAAATAATTCTGAATTATGTGAGTATTCAATACAGTGAATATTAAAGCATTCATAATGATAAGATTGTGTACAATTAGTAGAAAGCATGCTTGTGGGGGGGGGGGGCGTTGTTGTTGTGATGACTGCATTTAATTTCCTGGACAAAGAATGTTTCTCTGACCTCTCACCTTTTCGTTCAATGTCTCTTCCAAATAAAGAGCCCTGGTAGTGTGTAAGCTTGTTGAGCTTGGTGCCTGTTTAATTAATTCCTTCTGATCTGTTAGAGCTCAGAATGATTCTGCATGCTCTGACCATTATCACGGTGCCTCTGGCAACACCTGAGCAGGGCTCATCAGCATGCAAGCCTTGGTTCTGCACAAGGTTTTCCCCAAAGTGGATTGGCTCAAACGCATCCTTTAAACATGTTATCTGAGCCAACAAGGGCTCAAGCCTTCAATGAGAGGCTCTGTATGTCAGCCACAGACCACACAGATGGAAACACACAAGTTTGCCCAGGCCAAGGAATTATTGCTGGGAAGCTCAAACAACCAGAATGCAAAATTAAACTGGTAAAATTTGGACAACTTCCAATCTATCAAAAATGGGTAACAATTCAGTATCGAAACCAAGGTTTAAGATGAAAAATTAAAGACGTTTATTCAGTTCTTTGAGGTGACGTTTGTCTCTACACAGGCCTATATGGTAAATAGTGTGTGTAACTGAATTAAGCAAACAGCCTTGCTTATTGGAAAACTGTAGCTATTATGCTAAATTCTATGTTCATGTTTTCATTATGAGACCACAGTATTTGCTGTAGCAGAATTCATAAAAAAAGAAAGCTAGATCTTTTTAAGCTTCACTCTAAAAGCTCACTATATTTTGACTATTGCACCTTATCTGGCTTCAAACAAAAACCTTCTTTTGGCACCACTTCAGCCTGGAAGTTTCCAAGACTTAAAACATCATTTCTTTCTTTTTCTATCAAAATACAATCCATAGCTGCAATTTGGGGTTATTGTTTTGGATGTCTCATATATGAACTCCCAGTACAATTGCAGAGTTTGTCTTACCTCCTTCAGTTATTGTTGGGATCACACTACTGTTTTTTCCTGAAGTTTTCTTCAAATAAAACTAGTAAAACCATGACCTCATTTACATATTTTGATTCCTTTCAATAGATTGTTTCATACACATCTTTTAGCTCCATATAACAGACCGCTAACCTTTTAATGTGTGTTAAAATGAAGTCCTTTTCCATATGATCTCTCTACAGAATCTACACAAAAACTACTGCAGTAGTTGCTCACCTGCTCAGGAGAGTATAGGAGAGATAGTATCAGGAGAGATAGTTTTCTCTGTCGTTGGAGGGGTTTCCTGATGGTTTCTCTGAGAAGCCATGGAACCCCTGTTTTTCAGCCACTGGTTATCATTTTTACAATATTTGTATAGGCACAGGCATCTATCTATCCATCTATCTACCTACCTACAGTGGATATAAAAAGTCTACACACCCCTATTCAAATGCCAGGTTTGTGTGATGTAAAAAATGAGACCAAGATAAATCATTTCAAAACTTAGCTCGAGCAGGTTCATTTTGTCTTCTTCTAATTATTAGCCTTTTGTTTTCTTATTAAAGACAAGGATAGAAAGGAGATGTTTTTACCTTCTTTTCTTTTCTTTACATGTTTCGACTTTTCACTGCAGTCTTCATGAAGACTGGAGAAAAGAAAAAAAAGTAAAAACATCTCCTTTCTATCCTTGTCTTTAATAAGAAAATGAAAGGCTAATACATTTCGAAACTTTTTCCACCATTAATGTGACCTATAACCTGTACAACCCAATTGAAAAACAAACTGAAATCTTTTAAGGGGAAAAATAAGCAATAAAAAACTTGCAATAACCTGGTTGCATAAATATGCACACCCTTAAACTTGGGTTATGGTCACACTGCAGGTCTTAATACTCAATTCCGATTTTTTGCCGAGATCTGATTTTGTTTTTGTGGGCATTGACATTATAATTTAAATGCGACCCCCAACAGACTCCAGTGTGAATGGCCTACAGCTATGAAGTGACCCACATGCGCAGAAGAAAACGTAGCATCAGACACTGCATTGTGTTTACGGAAGTAAATATGAGCAATGAACAATTGACTGGGACAGAACTTCTTCACCTTTATGCAGCACAGCAAAATAAAATATTAAAATCATTCAGAAATGATTATGCACAAAATAAATGAGACCAGCTTCATTCCTCTACACGCCAGATGACCGCTGTGATCAGCTCTGCTTTAACAGAACTTATCAATTAAACAGCTCTCTTCAAAATGAGACCCCGTGTCTCAATGGGATTACCTGTATAAATTAGACTAATAATAAATAATCCTAGTGATTACAATAGGTCTCTCGCCCATGTTATCAGTGGCTGGGGCCTTAATAAACAGTGCGACTAGTACCACCATAACACCGGTCCTGCACAGGAAGGAGAAGCTGCCACAGGCTCCCCTCTCCTGAACTGTGTTTCCTCGTATCCCTGTATCTAGCCATTTCACTCCACAGTCATCTCAGTATTAACGTTACATTTTAGATATTACAACAGCCAGGACAGTGTGCTGTTTACAGGAAAAAAGAATTTGCAGTGTTCAGTAAATGTGCTGTTACTGTGCGCCTGTAATGTCTTACGGTTTCAGCCCCGAAAGCCACCCCCCACCCCTTGAAATTTTGAAGTTGTTGCGCAGGCGGAGCCAACAAAATAACGATCCAGGGATAGAGGGAAGAAGAAGAATGATTAAAAAGAGACTACAAATCAGCTGTGTCTGCCATGCTTGTTACATCCTCCACCACAGAACTGTAGCGTCCGTCTCACTTCAGTGAGGAAAAAGTCAGATGAAATGCGACATGACTGTTCAGACAGAGGTTTCTTTGGAAAATATCAAATACGTATCGGAATTAGAACCACATATGAAAGTGGCCTGGGTCTGATGTGAAAAAATAGGATGTGTGCTATTCAGACATTCATTAAAAAAATCAGATATGGGTCATGTGTTCAAAAAAGTCAGAACTGAGTTTTAAAACCTGCAGTGTGAGCGTAGCCTAATACTTTGTTGCAGCACCTTTGGCCTTTATTACAGCACTCAGTCTTTTTGGGCAGGAGTCTGTCAGCGTGGCACATCTTGATGTGGCAATATTTGCCCTCTCTTCTTTGCAAAAACACTCCAAATCTGTCAGATTGCAAGGGCTTCGCCTGTGCATAGTCCTCTTAAGATCACCCCACAGATGTTCAATCAGATTCAGGTCTGGACTCTGGCTGGGCCATTCCAAAACCTTAATCCTCTTCTGGTGAAGCCATTCTTTTGTTGATTTGGATGTGTGCTTTGGGTCATTGTCATGCTGAAAGATGAAGTTCCTCTTCAGCTTTCCAGCAAAAGCCTGAAGGTCTTGTGCCAACACTGACTGGTATTTGGAACTGTTTATAATTCCCTCCACCTTGACTAAAGCCCCAGCTCCACCTGAAGAAAAACAGCCCCAAAGCATGATGCTGCCTCCACCGTGCTTCACTGTAGGTATGGTGTTCTTTTGGTGATGAACACTGTTGTGTTTGTGCTAAATATACCTTTTGGAAAAATGTCCAAGAATTTCAACCTTAGTTTCATCGGACCATAACACATTTTCATACATACGTTTGGGAGATGTCAAATGTGTTTTTGCAAAATGTAGCTGGGCTTGGATGTTTTTCTTCGTAAGATAAGTCTTCCATCTTGCCACCCTACCCCATAGCCCAGACATATGAAGAAGATGGGAGATTGTTGTCACATGTACTAAACAGCCAGTACTTGCCAGAAATTCCTGCAGGTCCTTCAGTGATGCTGCCGGCCTCTTGGCAGCCTCCCTGACCAGTTTTCTTCTCATCCTTTCATCAATTTTGGAGGGACATCCAGTTCTTGGCAATGTCACTGTTGTGCCATATTTTCTCCACTTGATTATGACTATCTTCACTGTGTTCCGTGGTGTATTTAATGCCTTGGAAATTCTTTTGTACTCTTTTCCTGACTGATACCTTTGAACAATGAGATCCCTCTGATGCTTTGGAAGCTCTGCGGACCATGGCATGTGCTGTAAGATATGACTACAAAAATGTCAGGAAAGCCTATTAGAACAGCTGAACTTTATTTGGGGTTAATCAGAGGCACCTTAATTGGTAGCAGGTGTGTGCTGATTCCCATTTAACATGAGTTGGAATGTGATTTGTTAATTCTGAACACAGCCACATCACCAGTTATAACAGAGTGTGCATATTTATGCAATCAGGTTATTGTAAGTTTTTTGTTTTTTATTTTTCCCCTTAAAATATTTCAGTTTGTTTTTCAATTGAGTTGTACGGGTTATAGGTCACCTTAATGATGGAAAAAGTTTTGGAATGATTTATCTTGGTCTCATTTTTTACATGACAAAAACCTGGCATTTGAACAGGGGTGTGAAGACTTTTTATATCTACTGTATCTATAGCAGGGAAAAAGTATTGAACACATGAACATTTTTCTCATTAAACATATTTCTGATGGAACCACTGACCTGAGATTTTCACCAGATATCAGTAACAACCCAAGTAATCCATACATACAAATAAATCAAGGCAACTGTGTTCACAAAACATGTTATATTTAATAAAGTGGAATGGCACAGGGAATAAGTATTGAATACATGAAGAAAAGAGGTGCAAAAAGACACAGAAAGCTGAGAAACCAGCTGAAATCCATCAGAATTTAGGAAGCCATCCCATCCCCCATCACTGCAAATTAATTTCAGCTGGTTAAGTCCTGACTGATAGCCTTTTAAAAGGTCTGTGAATATCAGATTGTAACACCACAAAGAACTCATGATGGGTAGAAGCAAAGGGCTCTCTCTAGACCTTTGCAGCCTTATTGTTGCAAAACATAATGATGACATTGGTTACAGGCACATTTCTAAACAGCTGAATGCTCCAGTGAACACTATTGGAGCCATCATTAAGAATTGGAAAGAACATCATTTTACCATAAACTGGCCATGACCAGGAGCTCTTCACAAGATTTCTGATGGAGTTGTCAAAAGAATTATCAGAAGAGTTATCCAAGAGCCAAAGATCACTCATGGAGAGCTCCAGAAAGACCTGGAGTTAGCAGGTACTGCTGTTTCAAAGAAAACAATAAGTAATGCACTTAACCGACATGGGCTCTATGCCCACTCAGACTTCATTGCTGAAGAAAAAGCATGTTGAAGGTCGTTTAAAGTTTGCTGCATAACATTTGAGTAAGCCAGTAAAATATTGGGAGAATATAGTCTGGTCAGATGAGACCAAAATTGAACTTTTTAGATGCCACAACACACAGCATATTTGGAGGAGAAATGGCACTGCACATCAGCCCCAAAACACCATACCAACAGTAAAGTTTGGAGGTGGGAGCATCATGGTGTGGGGGTGTTTTTCAGCACATGGTACAGGCAGCCTTCATATAACTGAAGGAAAGAAGAATGAACAAATGTACATAGACATCTTTGATAAGAACCCGTTGTCATCTACCAAGATGCTAAACATGAAACGAGGGTGAATATTTCAGCAAGATAATGATTCCAAACACACAGCCAAAGAAACTCTCAACTGGCTCCAGAGAAAGAAAATAAAGCTGCTAGAATGGCCTAGTCAGTCACCTGACCTTAATCCATTTGAAAATCTAAGGAATGAACTAAAGATCAGAGTTCATAGAAGACACCCACAGATCCTTCAAGATTTGAAGACAGTTAGTGTGGAAGAATGGGCTAAAATCACTCCTGAGCAATGCCTGCACCTAGTTTCTCCATACAGAAGGAATCTGGAAGCTGTTATTGCCAACAAAGGCATTTCTACTAAATAGTAAATGAATTTCACCAAGCGTGTTCAATACTTATTCCTCATGTCATTCCACTTTATTAAATATAACTTGTTTTATGAACACAGTTGCCTTGATTTCTTTGTATGCATGGATTACTTGGGTTGTTACTGATATCTGGTGAAAATCTCAGGTTAATGGCTCCATCACAATTAAATTTAATGAGAAAAATGCTGATGTGTTCAATACTTATTTTCCCTGCTGTATCAACAACAACCAGAAATACTGCCTGTTTCTCTGGGCCCAGACTCATCTGAGATGGTCTGATAGAAAGTGAGAAATGTGCTGGTCATCATGAATGCCATGTCCTCTGGGATAAAGAGGAAACAACCATCCAGATTGGTATCAATGCAAAGTTCAAAAGCCAGCATCTGTGGTGGTATGGGGAGGTGTTAGTGCCCGTGGCATGGGTAACTTGGACATCTGTGAAGTCACCATTAATGCTGAACGGTACATACAGGTGTTGGAGCAACATATGAAGAGTTCGTTTGCAAAAACCGATAAACGCCACTTCAAAGAAAATTTCCCTCTGTACAACAAACAACTGTTCACATTACCTGCTTATAGAAGTCCAAATTGTTTTTCTCAAAATCAGATATATCCTATGTTATATACACTACGAAGTTCCTGTTCTTTTTCAAAAGCCGATAAATGCTGGGCCCCTGTTTTTACAAAACCAGATAACTCCACATGGCAAATCAGCACTTGGTATTTGGGTCATGTGACTCATCTTGGCTGCCTCCCTGGTATGCTTGCTTTGACTGATTTCCCTGCCAGTTTTTTTTTTTGTTTTTTTTGTTTGTTTTTTTTTTTACAATTTCGTTGCATTTTATGTCAAATATGGATAATTTTGATGAAGCAGATGAACCAGTGATGCATTCACCAGTAGGGCATAAATGAGGTCAGAACAGCGAACAATATTCACGAAATAAGGCCAAGTCTGCTCGGCACAGTATTATAGTAGTATTATAGCTATAGTACAGTATTATAGGTCACCTGACTCCACAAGCACTAGGACTGATGTCGTATTGCTACACCCTAAGTACCTGGATAAATGCCACATTTCTTTGGATGGCAGTACTGATTAAGTCAACAGCTTCAGTGCTACCATCTTCTTGATTCTCTTGGCATGATGTTTGTCATCCTTTTACTGAGTAGATATGCCTAAATCAGTGTGTCAATCATACTACATTGATGCTTATAGATATTCAAGTATGTTCCAGACAAACTAGCATGGTTTTCGGGACATGTCTGTTTTTGCAAACGTATGTGTTGTGGACTTATCTGTTTTTGCGGAAAAAAAAAATACTAACAAATTGCCAAAAAATAACAATGAGTTGATGTTCAATTTTTTGCTTTATTATGTCTGAGATACTCATATTTCAAGTGACCATGTCTTTGAAGCTGAATTGGAAGTACTAACACATGTAAACCAACAGATGAAAAGTTGTTTTTCTCATTATTAAAACAATTGGACTTATCTATTTTTGGCAAGGAACTCTTCATATGCTGCATCCAAGTAATGTCTTTTTTAGGAATGTCCCTGCTTATTTCAGCAAGACAATACTAAACTACATTCTGCATGTGTTACAACAGCGTGGCTTTGTAGTGAAAGAGTGTGGGTTCTAGACTTACCGGCCTGCAGTCCAGACCGGTCTCCCATTGAAAATGTGTGGCGCATTATGAAGTGCAAAACATAAAAACAGAGACCCAAGACTGTTGAGCAACTGAAGTCATACATCAAGCAAGAATGGGAAACATTCCACAAAGTTTCAACACTTAGTATCCTCAGTTCCTAAACACTTATTGAGTGTTGTTAAAAGGGAAGGTGATGTAACCCAGGATTTACACTGACCCCAGTTGCAGTACGTTGCAGATGTAGTTGGGATGTACTCTTGCGTTCATCCCTACCAAATCCGTTTGTGTTTTGCAGCGGCATGGATGAGAACAGAGTTTTAAATACAAGATCATGCAAGAATGATACAAAATAAAACGAGATATCGAGAAAGACCCGAGAGTGACCAAGATGACCCAATCGCAATCACGTGATGACAACAAGGAAGTGTGACGTAACGTCTCTCCACCTGGATTTTTGGGCTCTAAATAAAACTTAAGGAGCTTGTTAATTTTAATTCTATGAAGCGTTTGTATGTTAAGTCAAGTTTTTACCTTCTTTGACACAGTGGCGAAGGAGTAGACCTCAGAAAATAACGGATGATCTTTAAATCATTTTAATGATCAAACAGCTATTAAATACCACAAGATACCACAGGATTTCCTTGCAGATTGCATCCGGCAAAAATAGACTTGTTGCATTTCATTAGCAAACCAGTGGTCCGGTCCATAGTGGCCCGGACAAGGGGGGGATTAGAAAATTGATGAGAATGGGGACTATTTGCTGTGGAGGCTAGATCACAGCTGTAACATACAGCATCCATAGTCAGTGTAAATCCAGGGTTAACCAGTGGTAAACCTGCCCCTTTTCCAGCTTTTTAGGAACGTGATGCAGGTATCAAATTCAAAATGAGTGAATATTCACAGATATTGTATATTTAAAAAACTCTCCCACGCCCTCCATTGCTCCCTCTCCCCCTGCATCTCTGTGCTGACTTGTGCATGTACCGACCTGCCTCGGTGGCCAGTCGCTCCAGCAGTGGTTGGGGGGGGAGCCACAGTTGGGGTGACGTTGCTTCAACTAAGACTGTGAGCCTCCAGCCCCAACTCAGAGCCACACACAACCCCAAGCTAACCCCCACAGAGCCCCTCCTCCCGATACGACTCAAACTCTTTTGAAAGCAAAGATTGTTGTGGGTTTAATTTTTGAGCATCATGCTAAATACTAATGAAACAGGTGCATGTGAAAACACCAAACAGACATGACAGGCAGAAAATCAGGCACGGGAAGAGAAAGAGTACAATTTTTCAAAATAAAACACAGACTTAGTCTTTGTTAACTGAACTGCCCAAATAACTGTGTGCAATTTTGATGCAATTATATTGATTTTTTTAATTTGTGTAATTGTACAATTAGGGTTTTCAGTCATGGTTAACATTTGATCTAGTTTTAAAAAATAGGGAAGTATGTAAAGACTGCTGCTTATCAGTGTAATAAAACACAATTTGTAAGCCATGCCCTTAATATGCATCCAGCCAATATGAACGCTCCTCCCAAAGTTCAAGAGCCAATTCATTTTATTTGCCCTCCTCAAAAATTCTCTGGACGCCATGCCAGGCCAATGATGTTGATGTGGATTTAGGTCTTTCTGTTGCTCCCTTTCCTTCAGTTTCTTCTAAATATATATTTATTCTTGTTGGCTTAGGTAGTTGTTTGCAGTACTGGGATAACAGCTGAATTGGCTTGTCTAAGGGGTAAACAAGCAATCAGCATTAAACGTGTCACACTGAAGATGTTCCACACCATGTAAACAGAAGGACAACATGCATTAGGGGTATAGGTCCTCTACAGATCACCTAATATAACAGATTCTGAAACTGTTATGATGGCTCTCTTTATTACTGTAAAAATTAATAGATAGAATTTTGCATTTTGCACTTTCCGATTGATTGTGTGAATCATTGAAAATCAGAACAGTTCTAATCATGTTATTTAAATTAATATCGGTCAGTTTGTAATCATTTGAGGTTGCTGGTGGGTAGAACTGGAAACAGCCCAGCTAGCTGTTTTCCTATTTCCGCTAAACTAAGCTAATTGACAGCAGACTTGAGCTAGCATTGCATAATAGTGTATACATATAAGCTTTGGAGATGTGTCTGAATGCTCCCATGCATAAATTTATTTAAACAGGAGTTCTATTATCAAAACGGCCTTGTTTTCACTCTATGTTGCCTCCTTGAGCTTTTACTGTCAGTTGCATGGAAATGAAGGTGATTATTGACAGTGAGATGAATTTTCCATTTTCCTGCACTGGACTGATCTCAGTCCAACTCCCACTTTCCAGCCTACCAATTTCTCTCTCTTTTTCTCCCTGTTCACCCTTAAATGTGCCTGCAGCATTGCTCAAGGTCCCCCGCGATGCCCGAGGCTGTGGAGAAACTCCAGTGAGCACAGGTTCAATTCAATCCCTCCGCCAAACCTCTCCAACCATATGTTTATGATAAGATGAGCTTGACATGCTCAGGCTTTTATTCCCTTTTCCACAGAGACATTGATCTAACCTGCAGCTACATGCAATTTGTCAATAATGGATGGATTTTTTTAAAGTGCATAGGCAAAAAAATAATAATAATAACATGGATTCTAAGTTGATTGAAAAAAAAATGACAGGTACCCTTTTAAATGTATATAATTTCCCCTATACAGCCTTTAAATGAGAAATGCAGGAGATCCTTAAATCCATCCTATTTCTCCTGCTGCTCACAATCCCCCTGAGTATGCTGCAGTGCACTGAAGTCTGAAGCATGAACTAAGGGTCAAGACCTTAAATCTGTCAATAAATGGTTTCTACAAACAAGGGGGGGGGACCTGGGTGTGTATGTATTTTTGAGGAGAACATCTGCTTTATCTCTGATTCTTCTGTCATTTTTAATAATTTCACTCATTGCCTAAATTTATGATCTGTCCATGACAACCCACCAAGAGTAGGGAGGGACAATGTTATTAAAAGGCAGCATGATCCAGGACAACAGTTCATTGAGGAAAGAAATTATAATGCCAGAGGTTGTTTGCATATATGAGGACATCTAGTTTTCATAAACAACATCTTTGCGCTTGCATGAACCTGCTGTTAACTTTTTGTTTCTTTCTTTGCCAGACAGCTTAGTTTTCCACAATCTCAGCTAGCGGGGCCATCTAACCCACTAAGTCTTTATAAATTAAAACCATACATCCGCTAATGATGGATGTGCATTCTATTCCAACAATCTAAAATTCATGGTTAATTCCTTCCCTCCTTTAAGCATTTAAAGATACTGAAATATTTAAGCAGACTCGACTTGCAAATCCGCAGTTAATTCTAATGGATTATTAGCATTAAATATCAACTTTGTTCCTGTAGCACCCAAAAAAAAATAACAGCTATTTCCAGCAAAGTCACGCACATCACAGTTTAGACAGACTCTATTAACTGAAGCTTCTGTGCAACACTGTGTATACAGATGTGTAGATCCTGTTAGCGTCACTCACTTTAAGGTGAAGAAGCTCCTGGTAGACTGAGCTAAATGTTGCACCTCATAAACACTTCAAGTGTTATGGTAATAAAAGGATCTTTGCATAAACATAAGCCATTTCCTTTTCTTAGGTGAATGTGGAAAACTTCAGTTGCTGTGCATTAATCAAAAAGTTGGTTTTAAAAGGAGCAGATGTGACATTAAACATGATCTGTGTAGAGTCCAGTTGTGAGATCTTTATTATCACTGACTTATGTTTAATTTGAAGGCACGCAGGTGCAGTTTGTCTCAACTGTCTGAACAATACTGCAAAAAAGCCGCAATATGATTGCACCCTGAGTCCAAATGCATTAGGTCTGAAGAAGCCGTGGGTACTTCACATCCAGTCATAACAGCTGCTGGTAAACAAGGATCACCTGACAATCTTTATCATTTTTTTTTGTTTGTTTTCATTCTTTCTATCTGTTCTTTGGGTTTCTCTTCAGTTTTTACTACACTTAGGCATTCTCACTATTTTCCATGAAGCTGAATGCTTAAAACTGAAATGAACAAAATAAAGGACTTGATATGTATTCCTGCTTAGAAAACAAATTGCAGTTGAAGTGTTTGAAATACTGAGCTACATAAAAAATACCAATTACCAATACTGTTATATTAGCCAGAGACAAGACAGGAAACCCCCGTTAAACCCAATGCACACCTTCCAAACAAAGTGTAAAATTACCATCATTTGAATCCACAGCTACACCTGTTAAAATAGCTGCTGTAGTGTTGTTACGTTTGTCACTTTGCACATGTGGATCACACAACTGTGCGTATTTGTGTGTGTCAACACCACACATTCTGTGTGTGTGTGTGTGTGTGTGTGTGTGTGTGTGTGTGTGTGTGTGTGTGTGTGTCTTTTTCCCCTTCTCTGCAGGTAGTTATGCTGAGGCACAGGGTTTTTTTTGTGTTTTTTGTTTTTTTTTCTCCATTCTAATGAATGTAGTTTAGCTGGTTAGGAGCTGGGTCCGGGCCACTTTCTCAGGCTTGCTGTGCCCGAATCTAATGTGAAGACAGATGATGTATTGGAACCATCACATCAAGGAGGCACTCATATGAGCTGGGGATGCCACACACTGCTTTGCCTTACTGTCTGTGTGCAGTGGGGTGGGGTGGGCTTGGACGAGGTTGTATTTTCTTTGGGGAATTGCATGTTTCAGCAGTATGGATATTGCAGGCGCTGGCAGAGGGAATAAACAAACTTCCTCTGCACCCCCCCCCCCCCCAAAAAAAAGCCTAACCCACCCAAACACACACACACACATGCACACATATATACACACACTGTCTTTTCTTCAGGGATGGGTCTGTTCATAGAAGCGATTCTGTGACTGATGTTTGTCTGTGTTACGCATCTATTTATTTGTTTGGCAAACAAATGCATTATTAACAAGGCCCTGCCACATGTTATCCTCACAGCATTTGCATCAGTGTCTTTCTATTCAAGTGCAAATTAGCTGGGTCACTGCACAGCTGTAATGCCACAGCCTAAGGTCAAATATCTGACTCAGTAGGGCAAAGGGCTTAAACATACAGTATGTTTTGGATTTAAGATTTAAACACAGGAGGGAAAAAAATGCAAGGTACAGAAGTGTTGCTCGAGAGTAGATGGGGGGCGGCACAGGTGGTTTTATGCCTCCATGCTTTGCCGGCAAAATGTGCCCATTACTGTGGCTCCATGAAATTAGTGGGCCTCATTTGGAAAGATACCTATGGAAAGAGCTTTTAAAAAATGACATAAAGAGGTGCGGACCATTAAAACTGGTGATAAATTCTGACATTCCGTATGCATTTCCTTTTAACTCGCAGTCACATTAGATGGGCGATTGAGTGGGCCCCTAAGCGTCATTTCAGACCCAGAAGGAAGCGTCTGTAAGTTCGCCTGAACCGCCTGAATAAAAATAATGCTGTGAAAGGCTTATTCGCACTCACAATCACACTTAAGGCAATTTCACCCATAACAGGGCTAGGGCTGAGAGAGAAAAGAGTCTACAGCAAAAGACACCTTTTTCTGAGGCTTTTTTTTTCTCTCTCTCTCTCTCGCTCTCTCTCTCTCATGCATATCAATATATTTAACTCATCTGCAATCAAAAGGAAAGGTTGAGAATCTTGTTAAGGTCCCTCTCTTTTGGCACTGTGCTCAACACACCGGAAGGGAAGAGGTATAGAAATTCAGGAAAACATCCAAGCACAGACTGGGCTCTGAATCACTGCTCATAAATGCACATTTACTGCTAATTGTTTAATATTTATGAGGCGTTCAGCTTGTCATCATAATGTTCTCTTTAGGTTTCAGAGGACAAGAGCAAAGTAAAGTGCTCTACACCTCTGCAGTTTATCCACAGAATGGGATTCAAGGTGGGTCAGGAAAACTTTTTTTTTTTAAGTGCACAGTGTGTCAACAGTGTCAACATGTTTTCTTGACCTTGGAGCTTCTTAAAGAAAAAAAAATATTAGATCTGGTGGGGAAAAAAACTGTTTCTCAATGCAAGAGAAAATAGGATAAAGATAAGACTATGTAGAGATCAGCCTCTTCATACAAGGAAAGAGATGTTTCAAAGTTAAGAGCAACAATTTATTCATGTTACTCGGTTATTTGACAAGGATTTGATGCATATTGGGGTTTTTGATGCACACGGAACAAAACAGTATCAATAGTGGGGAGCTGAATGAAGACAGCAGCAGCACCAGAGCTATGATGCAAATGTTGCACTGTGTCTGAAGAAGTGTTTGCGTCAGACAAGGTTTAATTCACCGATGAAAGATTCAAGGGTTTTGTCATTCACGAAAAAATAAGGAAATCATGGCGATGTTTTGATGTAAAATGGAGGAGGATGGTCCTTGTGTACACAAGTGATTTTAGTTTTTTCTTTTCTGTGTAAACATCTAGAAAAAAATAGAACAGATGACATTTTACCTGCCAACTATCATCCTTGTTAAGACTGAACAAATCACCTGCAGATATGCAAAGGAATGTAATTAATTGTTTAGAGACTACAAGAGGAGCTGATATGAAAGTCAACGCTGTCTTGATCTTCAAATGAAGACTTTCAAATAAACTTAAATTCTCATTTCTAAAAGGTTTTTTTTTTTTTTTCCTAAAGTGGATTGAAGGCATGTTTAGATGTTTTCCCAGACAGAAATGGCTTTGTTCAGGTTTGAATGAGCAGGAATTAAACTGACAGTTTTGAGCATGCATGTGCAAAACGGTTATAGCGTGTTTTCCTGTGTGGGTGTTTGCTCACCATAGCATTCTCATTCAGGACTAACTGACATGAGTCTATGACATAATCTAAATTCCAATGCACCGCCCTCTGTGGTGAGGGCCCCACAGTGGTACCGGTCTATGACCTTACAGCAGGACTCATACACAATACAGGATAAGCTCTCAAAGGGTGGGTTCAACCAGGACATGCTTTCTTAAGAATAGCTAACAAAAAGCTAAAATTCCATAAAAGTTCAGGGTTTGTTTTTTTTTATATCAGAATATGTGCATCCTAAAAAAGCAAAACAGCATGCCATCTGTGCCTCAGTCAAACAACAGAGTTGTACTGACATTTTAGTTTGACTCTATTCACGGCTGTAGATCTGTAGTATGAGTAATATTTTCCACTGTGGTATCATTTGCACTCTGTTGTGCATATTAACTTGCAAACACTTTCTTCCTGGATAAATGTGTCTACACTTTAATACTCCTATCAATGGGAGTCGTACTTGTTTACATAAGGGAGAGACTTATTTGATAGCTTCAATAGCCTTATAAAGGTTTGTGTTCATTTCTCATCTGCTTCGTGCACTGCTTTAGTTTGAAGGCTATCTCAATTATCTGAGGGGATCATTTGGATACAGATTTTTCATTCCAGTATGGGCACAATTAGCACTTTGCAGGCCAGTTTAATACACTCTCCAAAAATCCCAGTGATTTGCTGGCAATTTTGGTCGCTTTGTGCAGCCCTGTTGCTGGCATCAGCTGCCTATCAGCAGGTCATTTTCTTTGTTCTCAGCTGTTAGTTCTGTTAGACAATAGACTGGGATATTGGGGGAAAACTCAGACAGAAAGCAAGTATCCATGTAGAGGAAGAACCAAGCAAATGTATATGAGATGATATTGTCAACAAATTCAAATCTTTCTCTTAATTCTTAACAGCAGCCGAACGAACCATTTTACTGCATGTGTTCCTCTACACAGAGTAGTGGTAGTTTGCTCATAGGTTGCAGCAGGATACAAATTATAATTAAGTGCTCCAGATTTGTCCTGGCAGGTTTTGGCAATACTCAATACAATTTTGTGTCCAGCATATTCCTCAGTATGTCTTCCACCACAAGGACAGGGATCAGATTCATGATGTTCAACCAATCACACAGTGTTAAGAACTTTGCATTTTCTGGTGTGTAGAAAAAGGATTATAAATCATTTTATTAACTTTATAACCTGCAAACTTTGAATGGCTGGACACAAAACTTGGCTCAGATTTTTTTTTAACCAGTTTAGCACCCTCTGTTTTCATTCCCTGGCATGTCCAAATGAATCTGTCTTTGTTTAAAACAAAAAAAAAAAACAACAATAGTGTGAAACAACATGACCCGATTGTGTCACATCCAGATTAGTTTGTTCACTTTAGGTGATCAAAAAATCTATATTTGTACTGATAAGTGACCTATTTTTCTTCTTTAAATAATCTTAAACAACAGTGCACCAGCTTTTCTAATTAAACAAGTCCACCAAACTGTAGCTTACGTATATGATGTTAAAAAGGCCATCAAATCAACATATGTACTAACACACAGCACATAGCTGATAAACTGACCTCCACCACTGAGAAAATACCAAGTGTTCCCCTGCAGGCAAATATTAATGAAAAACAAATGCCTTATCTGAATCCTAAATTTGCCATCATGTACTTAGTGAACACGTTTTTGAAACACATTATAACATCCATTGCAGGTGAAAAAAAAAAAAAAAAAGATTGTAAACTTCTACCCAACTGTCTCCTGTGTACATCTTGATTTGTGAAGTTAAAGGCTCTGGGGAAGCTATAATGCTGAAACTGCTGAGAACAGTGGGGACCCTTCCTGATATTGAGCTGCAGCACATTTGTTTCTGCTCAGCCCACATTCCAGTTGCCCCAAAGTCTCATCTGCCATTAGCCCAGACTTAATAAGGGGAAGCAGACAAGGATGAACACAGTCCGCCTGGGCTCACCTCATTCAGTGGGTGTCAAAAAAAAAAAAAAAAAAAAAAAAAAACAGCAAGCTGGTTTGCACCCTATACCACTTTTACATTTTTAAACTACTGATATTTTACAATAGTTTCTGTTTGGTGAATATGTTATCACCGGTAAACACCTGTAAACTGTCCCAAGGGGGGGTGGGGGGGTGTCCGTTTATTTTATGCTTTACGTCACAGTGAAAGGGTTGCTCTGGGAAACGTGGATACTGAAATATACAGTAGCTGCGCGCGCTGATCAGTTCCTTGTTTTGATTGGTCGGGGTCACGTGAACCGTCCTGATTCTGGGGTGCGGGGCGGAAAAAGGGAGGGGTGGTTGGAGGGAGTCCGCGTGCGTGAACGCGCTCGCGCGCGTGTCCGGGTGGGCGTGGGCGTGAGCCGCTATATATATGCGGGTGGACAGACACAACTGTCCTCACAGGTGTTATAAAAACGTGGCGTCCAGTTATGAAGTTTCATCCATCTAAAGCTATAAGATGTTTCTTTCTTCTTCTTTTGCTCTTTAAATCCTCTGTTCTTGAAATATATTCACGTTTTTGCTTTTTTTTATGGCGGGTTCGTATGAGGGGGGGGGGGGGGGGGAAACGCAATCGCGCCTGTTTTAGGGATATCTAATATAAATGTGAAATTAACATTTGTTTTATTTGCTGCTCGTACACCAAATTAAAGAAACTTTTAAATTGAGGGAAAGGCGGTTCTTGTGTGTGTGCTGAGAAGGTATTTGTCGTTATGTGGCTCACTTCCTCCCCGCTGCGTGACTTTCTGAATGAACAGCCTGCTGCCGTCTTTCAGCACCTCGGACAGCGACTAACGTCAGCGGCGTGACCTCACGGCCCTTCAGCTCCTCTAACAAACTTTTGACATATATATAAAACCTCATCCTCTTAAGTGTAAATTTATTTGAACACAAAGTGATAAATGCGCTTAGCCTATACAATACAATATCTTTTTATTAAGCGGGACATAGGGATTGTTCTATTATTTCCACAATGTACATTTGGTGAGCAACGTCACTGAACATTAAATCAGTCAAAGCTACGCAGATCCCGAAATGTAGAACACACAATAATGTGAATATGTACTTCATAAATTATATAATAATTCTTTTTTCTTCTAAATAAAAGGGCTCTATAAGTCGTCTCCTGTGACTGAAATATGTTGCCTTTTTTCTTTGTCTTTTTTTTTTTTAATAAATTCGTCGGCGGCCTACATTTGGCTTATTTATCAATATGTTCAGCATCCAAACGCAACACCATTGACAGCACAAAACATAAGGATAAAACTTCCAGTCGTGCAAAAAATTGCCTTGGGCGTGAAAGCACTTCTCTTGTCCATATAATTCCAGATACTTCACTTGGACGGAAACCATAAAACTCTTTAAGGCTATACAAACATAAAACAGAGCATAACACACTCGGCCTGGGCAGGACTTCAGTTCCTCCTCTGTCCGTCTGTCTGTCGGCAAAGTTTGTTTTCCCAGCAAGGAAAGAATCCACGTACCCGACACTGGCCGTATAATACGTTGAATCATCCAGATTTTGTTAGAGTTGACAGATGGATTTGGATATATGAAACTCCAAGGGAACGTTCGTTATTTGACTAGATAGTGAACGAGTGTAGGTATACAGATTTTCGTCGGCTTCCTTGGCTGACAGTTATTTGAGATAAAAATAAATGGTATGTTTTTTTTTTGTTTGTTTTTTTTCCTCAACCTAAGCAGGGTCCCCTGCGATGTGAATCACCGCAGATTAGATTATAGAGGAAAGACTAGAAAGCCTGAGAAGGTGGAGTATTTCCATCCGCCCATGAGGGTGCCCCGTTCCAATTTCAGATAGACACGGTCCTCCCGTTCAACCATCAGCAGTACTCCGTTGCTGGCCGCCTCTCTTGTAACGTCCTGGTCACCGGCGAATGCTGATATAACCGGATAATCATTCTGCATCAGGTTCACCTGCAGGAAAGAACATGGATAAAAAAAAAAAAAAAAAGCTTCGAGTTGAGGCTCAAGTTCAGCTTTCTTGCTACTTATACTAAATGCTGACCACCATGATTGCTCACCTGTATGGTTTGTCTGTTGTAGACCTTCACCACGTGAAAGCTGAAGCTATATATGCCCCTTCTGGGTGCCTGGAAAACACTTGCTTTGAGATCGAAATGATTGCCGATGTTCACTAAAACCTGTGACCAGAAAGGGCGCACAATGAGACACGACTTTACTTTTTTCCCCTTTATTATGCTTGACTGGGTCTAACAGCTGGTTTGATGTCATTTATTGTGAGTTTCTGCTGCGCATGCAAAGCCTGGTTCTGATTTTCCTAAATGTCTTTTGTTGCAATGCATTTGCAGTTTTGGGTGACTCCCAATTTGTAGCTTCTAACAGGCCACTGTCCAAAGACCTTAGTCGTGAATCAATACTGTAAGATCTAATGAAAAGCTATGCAATACGTATGTGAATAGAGTCCAGGCCATATGACGCAAAGCTACATTACAAAAGATTTTGCATGGGTGATTATTTGGAGGCGCATCTCCAAGATACGCCAATTATGCTCGTTGTAAAACAATCTGTGTTTAAGACAGATCACATAGAGCCTCAGCAATATTACAAAATCATCATCATAACATAACAATAAATAAGTTATGTACACCCACGGCAGACTGAATAAAGCAGGGGAGCAAACAATCAACAAAAAAATCTGATTATCATCAGTGCAATGTCTTGGCTCTGACTTTAGTGAGCGTCTCACCTGGTCAAAATAGATGGTCATAGACGTGTTGCTCATCTCTGATGGCTCATGGTTGGTTCCACGCACGGCGGAAAAAGCCACCTTTGCCCCAGCGGAGCGAACTGAGATGCCAAGCGAGGACGTGACCGCTCCGTCCGAAGAAGGGTTCGAGTCGCACACCACAAGACACTTCCCTTCCAGAACTATGGGCTCCGTGTCGTTCTGGCCGAGGCACAGAACCACGCCGCATCCCAAGAGGAGAGCCAGTGCCAGGGTGGCACAGGGTCCCGAGCAGCGCGCTGGCACCATGATTGGATCGCTGATCCCGTGCACAATGATACAGCCCGGCAACCCCTCGGAGGTTTGTTTGCACACGTTCACCTGGTCCAGTATCGGTCCCTTCTAGGTTTCCCTCTCCCTTCTGTGTGTGATGCTCCCTCACTCTCTCAAACCTTCTGACACAAAGACGCACTCAGACTCTCCGGCTGAGACTCCCCTCCCTCCTGTGCGTCTTAGCTGATTTTGGGGGGAGCAGTCAGATCACCGTGGTTGTAAATCCTGATTATACGAGAGACGTAAGATTAGAGTTCTTGTGCAAGACAAAAGCACTAATAGAATGTTGTTTGGTCACTGTACACTGCGTGCGTAAAAATGGCTATCGTGCGTAAAAGCAATGGACTCCATAGGTAATGTCCAAACTCTATATAATCACTCCGAATGAACTGATGGTCAGTTTATTTTCATGTATTTTCTAATGTAAGGAACTGATTATTTCACTGAGAAATGTTTGAAGACAGAAATGCGCACTGCAGCCCTTTCTACCAAATTGCAAAATCCAAAATACAGTTATCGTCACTGTCATTTTCTTGGGGAAAATCATATAGCTACTGTAAAACAAGTACTTTTTCCTATTAGGCAAAAAGGGGAAAGCACAACCTACCTGGTTTATCCATCTCGCTGCGCTGGTACACTTTCCGTCCCTACTAGGCTGTAAACTGAGCGCTCAGATCGCTGGTGCAAAAAAAAAAAAAAAAAAAAAAAAAAAAAAAGCTGAAGTCTCTGAGCTTCCTTTCGAGGGACAACTCACGCCCATTCTGCGTGTGTGGCCACTGCACTTCGAGGTCCTCCGCAATTAAAGCGCACCCGTGTAGACTAATGGGGTTGTTTACATATTAATCAGCGCAGCGCTGTGCGCGCAGGGGCCCAGTATAGTGTGTCAGATCACTGGTTCTCAGTGTCTGTCATTTATATGGTTTTCTCATGTCTCTGCCTGATTAATCCGAAAATGAAGGGGGCTAACAGAGGATAACCTTGCTGTTATATGGTACATTCAGCATGCCTTTACAGTGTATGATACTCATTTGGGACTCAAGCAAACAATTATGAGTCAAATATAGATACTCGTGCGCCATCCAGTGGCTGATATAAAGAGTGCAGCATACAAAGATCAAAGCACAGAGCCGAAGAAATAAATGGATGTGTATACCTACTGAATCGATACCTGCTACCTAATTAATACATTGAAAGTATAACTCGTCACAGAGGTAACCTTTATTCTATGTAACACCACTATGGCTTATTTTCCAATTCTTGCATGTCAGCATTCTTTTGAGGGATATATAGAGGATATTGTAAGCGTATGAACATGGCTGTGCTCATGTCCTCACTCTTTGTTAATATTTGATCGTTTTTCTCAGGGCATGAGTTCAGTCATGTCCTCGGCCTTCAGCTTGTTTCTCTGCGTTTCCCCTGCCTCAATTCAGTTGGCATTTTTGAATTCTTCGTATTTGTTGTCACTAGTGCATGCCCGTAGAATGCAGGTATTCCTGTCTGAAACAGGTATTCCAATTAGGCTTTACAAGCCCAAATGTAGGCTGTGTTTGAAAGTGGAATACAAAAAGGTGTAGGCTATATGTAGACAATCACATGTTAGACTTTGACAAATATAAAAGGGAGTAAATGGTACTAAGATTTATTTGACTGAATTACAGAATACCTAAATATTGAAAATGATTGGGACATCCAATATTAGAGACTGTTTCAGATCCCTTATATTCATAATCGTGTATCTTGCACTTTAAGGAATGGGAGCTGTTCAGACACCATTATTTTAGTTTATATCACTGTTCAGTGATGGAGTTCAGCGCAATATTGAATTTCTTCTGTGTATTGTCAAACCCATTCAGTGCTATAACAGGACATATTTACAAATATTTGAGACCCATTGTAGTGCATCATTTTATATTTTAGCAATATTTTGTTTAAAAAAAAAAACCACTTAACTAATCAACCGAATTAATTCAAACGTTTATTTCAAACTCAGGGTTCATATCAAGAGCAAAACGAGTAGAAAAAAAGATAAGTATATACACAGATCAGCAGACACTCGGCGCTCTTGTAACAAGAACATACAGTAATGGGCTCAGTATAAAATTGAGCGCCACCACTTCCAAATGCTGGAATGAAGTGTGAGTGACGAGTTGACAATTGCTGATATATGATTGTTACATGCCAGCAACCTTCTCATAAAACTAAACATTCTTATGTATCAATTCGCCAAAAGACGGAATGTTCACAGACAAACATCTTGCTTGCACTCGACCTTCGTGGTACACCTAACAACCTTCTTAGGGAGTTATTATATGCAATGCGGATTTTGTTCCTAACGGCAACATTGCTATTAAACCATAAAGGCGAGCAGTACATTGAGGTACAGAAGGTCTTGAACAACATACATTTGACATCAGGAGAACATCTATGGAAATTTCACAATAGTAAATTTGTTTGAGCATACAGTTTCCTGAGATTCCCGTTACAATCAACATTGGTCTTATCAGATTCAATCCACACACACCTAGGTATTTGACTTTTTCAACAAAGTTCAAGCTATTACCACAAAGTGGCATAACAGGATTCGACGTACTGACACCCTTTGGTTTGAAGGCCATACACAGATTTAGTACAGTTGAACAAGATGTCTTTTTTTTCCCCAAATTTTTCACATACTGAAAGGAGATGTTGCATCACTGCAGTAGACAAGCTTAAACAGAGGTCATCAGCGTAGAAAATGTGATTTAACAGTGCACTGTTAAAGGAGCCACCCACATTAGTATTGTTCAACAGTACACTGAGATCATCAACATAGACATTGAACAGCAAGGGTGACAGTATACCATCTTGTTTAACACCATTGGTCACATGAAATTTGGATGAGGTGACATTGCCCCATCTAACAACCATAGACTGCCTTCTGTACCAGTATAACAGGATGCTGACAATGTAAATAGGAATACCTCGATCGATCAATTTTCTGAACAAACACCAGTGGTTAATCCTGTCAAAGGCTTTGCTAGCATCTAGGAACGTAGCATAGACACTAGTGGAATGGCTTCTGAAGTAGTCAACAAATTCATGGAGTAGGTAAACAGCCTTGTCAGTAGAAAGAGCCGACTTGAAACCAAACTGATTGTCGTTTGTCCACAGATAATCCTCAGTTCTGTTCAGGATTAAGCCCTCTAACAGTTTAGATATAACATTTGCAATAGCTATAGGTCTGTAGTTGTTCATATCAGAAAGACTGGCACACTTGTTTTTCCACCAAGGGAATAATAGAGTCCATCAACATATCTGGCATGTAACCATGAACAAACAGTTAAAACATAATAACAGAATACACAAATTGAAATTAACTACAAAACACCCAACATCAATAAAGTACATCTATTACACAACATCCATCTTCTTCCACTTAATCCTTTTTGGGTTGCAGGGGTGCTGGAGCCTATCCCAGCATCTTTGGGTGAGAGGCAGGGTACACCCTGGACAGATCACCAGTCCATCGCAGGGCCAACACAGAGCGACAGACAACCATTCACTCTCACATTCATACTTAACAATTTAGAATCCCTAGTTTTGATGCCAATTTACCTAACTTGCACGTTTTTTTTTTTTTTGGCATGTGGGAGGAAACCGAAGAAATCACGTAAGTTATGTGGGGTTTTTTTTTCCAACTGATTTAAGACAATTTTGCACCGCTGAATCCGAAAATGACATCCGTTTCTCTCGATCAGGTCAAGTTTTTATGCCGAGTTGTAAGCAGTTGTACTGTAAATTGAATAGTAGACACTGATATAGGTAAGTACATGTAAATTGAATGTTACGTCATCATTGTTCAAAATTCAAAGAATTTCAAGAAAGAGAATTTTGCATCATAAAAAAGCAAAAATACCCATACATAAACAAAAACGTAAGAAAACATGTGGCCATTGTCATGACTGATTAGAATATTCAGCCCACGTGCAAGGTGCAGCAACAAAGACAAACAGTAAACACGTTTGAATGTTTTATTAAATACCAAAACCCGCTCTGCTACAGAACTGTCACTTGCCAGAGGAATGAGCCTATGGAGAGAAAGTGAGAGCTGTGAGCAGAGGAATGGAGATAGGGGAAAAAGGGCGAGCCAAATTACCACTTACGTGGGCTCAGAGGGAGCGCAGGTCGAACCCCAGCGGGGAATAGACGAACCGGCAGGGTAGTGGGACTGCGGGTGGAGTCTGACCGGGCGGAGGTTTCCGTCGTGGGAAAAGTTGTGGCAGGAGAGCGCACACAGCCCTTAGCGACACATTGGTAGCAACCTGCACCAAGGAGAGAAAGTACAAGGATAAATAACCTCCTTTACTGTGGTGTAAGAGACGACTTACTTGTCTGAATGAAGCGAGCTTCCTTAAATACGCTGGCTGATAAGCGGGCGCAGGTGTGTCCTCTCCCTCAGGTGCGCTGATGAGCAGTGGAGAGATGAAGGGGAAGGAGGGGGCGCGCTCTCGCTGCCCATGACAGCCATAGTTCAAAAAGTTGACCTGACTGAGCAAAACCAATGTGATTTTTGGATTCAGCACATCAAAGTTGTCCTAAATCGGCTAAAAAACTTAGACAATAAATTTGGTGTTGACCAGTGTTATTCTTCACAGCAGAAGGACCCGTTTTACTGCAACCGTTGCACCAGTGTTGCCCATTTGTTAGTAAATATTTAACTAAAAAGTGATTTATTTCATTATTTTGGTGTTTTTGTGTCTTGTGTTTGGTTGTTAAGTCATTCCGGCCATTCCGCTCCACAATCATGGCGGTATTAAGTTTTTAGTTTTTAGATACTTGCGCGGGAGGGGGGACTCGCAGTCCTGTGCACACAGGTGAAGCAGAAGCAGGTACTCATGTCTACTACTGACTGGGCAGGCTGGGTGTGCCTCCCCGCGAAGGACCGTGGTCCACCGGGTCAGGCTGCTGTTTCTCCCGGCATGTTCTGTGACCCGGGTCCCTGCTGACGCTCTGCCCAGTCTGCCCGCGCACCTCATGTTCTCCACATATGCCGAATTATCCTTTAGAGCTACGCAATCACGGCAACTTTATTGTATCATTTTTTAAAGCATTAAATCTTTAGTATTATCTTTGTCTAGTCCATCCATCCATCCATCCATCTTCTTCTGCTTAATCCTTTTCGGGTTGCGGGGGGGCTGGAGCCTATCCCAGCATCTTTGGGCGAGAGGCCGGGTACACCCTGGACAGATCACCAGTCCATCGCAGGGCCAACACAGAGAGACAGACAACCATTCACTCTCACAGTCATACCTAAGAATAATTTAGAATCCCCAGTTTGATGCCAATTAACCTAGTGTGCATGTTTTTGGCATGCGGGAGGAAACCGGAGAAATCCCGGAGTAAACCCACGCAGACACGGGGAGAACATACAAACTCCACACAGATCACTGTTGGTCGGGGGCTGGGATCGAACCCAGGATCCCCCAGCCAAGGGTGAGTTGCTGTGCTGTCGCAGTGCTAACCACTCCGCCACCGCAAATTTGTCATTTTTCACTTCCTTGTTTTGTCCAGGGAACACTGTGATGACTGACAGGTCATGATGCCATGTATTGTCCCATGAGCACAGAGTCAATCCGAAACCCTGCCCACACTTCTTGAAGCCAGGATATTAAGACAGCAGTCACAGAGTGATGGCTAAACCATTATTGATAAAAATTACAAATTTTGACTGAGTGACTCCATATTTGGGGATGCACACCCTTGTAACCTCAGGAAACAACATATAAAACCTTAGGTCAGTCTGAGGAACGGTTTGAGAGATAGCTGAGGAACACACAAACAGAGATCCATTGAATTTATACTGTAGATAGGTTTATTATCATAGTCATGCTATGTTCTCTATTTTTGGTCTGGGGTTTGAAGTTAGTTTAGTATGATTCTCTGTTTGCTATTATTATCATTTGTCATGGTTGTGTATTCCCTGGTCCTGTGTTTACCCCTTTGTCTCAAACCTGCTTCATGCTGCATTTCCCCTCTAGTCCACCTTGGTCCGCGTACGCTTTGGACAAGCCCGGCATGCATGCGGAGCTGTTCATGCTCACTTTTTTCATCTACCCAGGCCAAGCAGTTGACACATGCGCACAACCATCATTTGTAGTTTCACTCCCGCCGATAGGTAGCACCAAGGCGCTGACACGCCAGGATTTTCACCAACGAAGAAACGGCGGACTTCTTCACAAAGTTTCTCTTCAAATATAGAGTCCATTTCTGCTGCTTGACTTCCCGGTTTTCTCTGCTTTTCCACAAAGATGCTGCTGCCACTGTGAAAGAAAGTATGTATGTATGATTCATGTATGTTTTTATTCTTGTTTTCTGCCTCCTCATTGTCTTTTTCGTCTACTGATGTATGCTGTGTCGATATTGCCACCTCGTGAATGGGACGTTCAGTCTTGCACACGCGCTTTTCAATGCGTTCAGGTAATGGGCAGGTGGCACGGTCACAAAATTTGGGCTGCACGCGGTTGTCCGCGGTCGAGCTCTCCGGACACTAGCAGAGTGGAGTCAATGACGTAAATTTCATCACACGAGGTTTCCGGTTACACGAACGTGGACAGCAGAGGTGTAGCATGAAGCAGGCTTCAGTCCCTCATGTTTTCCATACCTATAGCCACTCCTTGCTGTCTCTGATTACCCCTAATTGTACCCACCTGTTCCTTGTTGTCTCCCAATTATTCCCCTGTATATATATGTGTGTCATGAGTCTGCGCTCCTATTTTCCCCTCTGAGCGCAGACTCAAGTTTTTTCTGAGTTTTGTAAAATCTGTCATTATTGTTGTCAGTTTTCTGTATTTTCTCCTTGTGTGTACTGAGTTCTGATGATTTATTTTTCTGTTTCACCTGTAAATATTCCCTAGTCTGTATTTGGTTCTGTTTGTTTATTCTATGAGCTGTCAGCTGGGAGGTGACGTCTCTGGGTTTGTGTTGGCGCCGCCTGCCAGGCTGACAGCCGCTCCTCCCTCACCTCTGATTTCTGTCAGCCGGTTCCAATCATTAATTATTATCCTCTTCTCCTGCTCGGGCTGACCCGCACCAGGGATCACTCATGTTGATTGTTTCTGGCACTATTTAAGCTTTGTCTGAGCACTTTGAAATTGCCACTTTGTCATACATCCCTATTGAGTGCTCTTCAGGACTGTACTCCAGTTTCCTCGTCAACTCCCGAGCAGACTGCTCAGGAGCACGTTATGCTGTAAGTTTTCCTGTTTTTGCATTTTGGGTTCTGGCACCTTTTGGACTTATGTTATTTCCTCTAATAAATGTTGCAAATATTAGCCTGCGAGTGGGTTCATCTCTTTCTCTGCGCTGCATAGAGGCGCACATGACAGTACGAAGCGGCCATTAACAGAACCCAGTGGAGATAATTGCTTATTTAATTTTTCTCACCTTTTTGTGTTTTTCTTCACCCACCTGTGTTGGAGCACATGATGTCGGGTCTGAGTGACATGGAGCGCGGGCAGTGCATCTCCTGGGGGATATATGGTCATGGGCACAGGCCTCCCGTTCTCTCGAGATGGTCCAAGAGAGTTGGGATGATGCTGCGCAAGTTATGAAAGCCTTTTCCAACCTATGGGATCACCCAGAAGCTACTGACATCCTCCGCGCCATCTTCTCTCTTCCTACCTCGCCCGACTCTTCCTCAGCTCCAGCACACATGTCGCCAGCTCCATGTCGAATGCATCATCCTGCCACGGTGTGCCAGAGGATTCTCCCTCCTCTTCACCAGCCTCCTTTCCCACACCGAGCCTGACTACTCCAGCAGCAGAACTTCTCTTTCTCTCGCTCTCGTCGGCAGCCCTGCCTGCTCAACTTTCTCTCATCTCCGCTGCAACCCCTGTCACCTTGGCATGTCCTCCTGCTGACAAGAGGTCCTCCATAATCCCTCCGGCCACGTCTCCTTCAGTGTCATCAGAGCCGGCTCCTCCACGATCCGTTAAGGGGGGCAGGATAGCCATTGACACGGAAAGGGATGACTGCCCGTCATCTGCAGCAGAGAATATCAAGATCCAGGATGTCAGGCAAGTGCTTTTTCATTCTATTCCATCTGGTAATGATAGGCCTTGTCTGTCTTCTGGGAGAGTGACTCAGGTAAAGCAGTCACCTGACTCCTCTCTTCCTGCTGCAAATATTAATCTTTCTCCTGTCCTCTCCGTGTCTTCCCCATCAACTCCTGAGTGTCTGTCGGTTCCAGAACCGAGCCGTAGGACGATGGAGAAGCTGGTGGCCCTGGAGGATTCTACTCCAGAGCCAACATGGAGCCGTTCCCCAGCTGCCGCACCAGAGGAGTCACCAGCATGGGTCACGACGGCTGGGGCAATTAAGACTGCTACGACCATCATGCCTGCTGCGGAGGCTGCCACAGCAGAGTGGGAGCCCGAATTGGACCTCCAGAGGGCCAAGCCCGTAGAACCATCATCGCCCAGATCGTTGGAGTCCTGGACAGCGGTGGAGCTCGAGCTCAGGCAAGTGCTCTCCTTTGTTTTTCTTTTGTCCATACTAGGGCAATCTTGCCTGGCTCTTGGTGAGGAGAGCTGGGTGCAGCCAACCGCTGCACCTGAGCTCGCCTTGCCGGGCTCCGCCGCTGCCGGCGACCCTGACCCTGTTTCTCTTTGTGCTTCTTCTGAGCTTCCTCCTAGGGTCACTGGAGATGTTCCGGAACCACCAGAGGTCTCCGAGGATCCAGGTTCACCACCGGGTTATGTTGTGGTCCAGCTTCCCCCGTTGAGGTTGACCTGGATCCAACTCCTCCTCTACCTGAGGCTGTCGTGTGGGTCCCACCGCAAGCTGTGTCTCCATGGGTGCTGCATCCCAGTCAGAGACCCTCTTGGGGGCTGTGCCCCAGCTTCAACCCAATGTGGGTGCTGCGCTCCTGTATGGGCTCATCATGGGTGCTACCCCCCAGCCCGAGGTCCACCATGGGTGCAGTATTGGCCCAATCTGGGCACACCGAGGGTGCAGTGTTGGCCCAATCCGGGTCCACCGAGGGTGCTACAGTGCTCCAGCCTGGAGCCACCGCGGGTGCAACTGAGCTCCAGCCCTGAGCTGCTGTGGGTGCAACTATTTCCCTGTCTGAGACCACTGAAGCTGTCGTGGTTCCCACTCCTCTCCTCAGCCGGATGCCGTCGTGGTCCCCTCTTTTCCTCAGCCTGATTCCGTCAGGGTCCCCCTTCCTCGGCTCACCTCTCTGTTGTTGGGTTTCCCTGTGGGGGAGCTGCCTCCTGGACTGCCTCTCCTGTGTTGGTGGCTGAAGAACTCAGGCCAGCCGCCTGATGAACTGAGCCTCTGGATTGGGTGGCCAATTTTCCCGGGCAGGCCACCTGACTCATTCCACCTGGCCATCCGGCCGGCCTGGGAATTCAATAGGCCACCTGACTGGTCTCTTTCTGCTATCCACTGGGCCAGGGACTCTGGTTGGCCCCCTGAACTTTAGAGCTCCGTGGGTGGGGAGCCTTAATTTTTTGTCTGCTGGTGTGGGCCCTGAGCAGGGTTGTTTTTTGTTCCATCCTGGCCTGTTTCCCCCACCACCTGCCCTGGGTAGATTGTTGTAGTTCCTGCTTTTTTTTGGGGGGGGGGGGGGGGTAGTTTTTTTCTTTTTCTGTTGATGTTCCCCTGGGGTGTCTGGATTCCACCCGTTGAGAGAGAGGCTCTATCATGAGTCTGCACTCCTATTTTCCCCTCTGAGTGCAGACTCAAGTTATTTCTGAGTTTTGTACCTGGCAGCGGAAGGCAAATTACAGAGCTGCATGGAGGAGTGTACTGAGTTCTGATGATTTATTTTTCTGCTTCACCTGTAAATATTCTCTAGTCTGTATTTTGTTCTGTTTGTTTATTCTATGAGCTGTCAGCTGGGAGGTGACATCTTTGGGTTTGTGTTGGCGCCGCCTGCCAGGCTGACAGCCGCTCCTCCCTCACCTCTGATTTCTGTCAGCCGGTTTCATATCATTAATTATTATCCTCTTCTCCTGCTCGGGCTGACCCGCACCGGGGATCACTCATGTTGATTGTTTCTGGCACTATTTAAGCTTTGTCTGTGCATTTCATAATTGCTGCTTCGTCATACGTCACTACTGAGTGCTCTTCAGGACTGTACTCCAGTTTCCTTGTCTCCTCCCAAGCAGACTGCTCAGGAGCGCGTTATGCTGTAAGTTTTCCGGCACCTTTTAGACTTGCGTTAATTTCCTCTAATAAATGTTGCAAATATTATCCTGCAAGTGGGTTCATCTCTTTCTCTGTGCGCCACATAGAAGCGCACATGACATACAGTATGTGTGTGTCATTTTCTGTCAGTTGTGGCGTCCTGTCTCATATTGGTGTGATTACACACTTCAGTCTAGTCTGTCTTGCCTGTTCCAGGGTTTTCCTGCCAGTCAGTAAGTCTGTCATGTTTTTTTTTGCCTTTGTTTCAGCCCACATGCTGCTTTATTTTCTGTTTACTGTTCAGTCCTGCAATAAATTATGGTGTACCAAATTTGCCTTGCAATTGGGTCCTCTTCTCCGCCCCGGAGGAGCTTCCATGACAGATATTCTCTCAGTGCTGCACATTTATGAATGACTTGAGATTTAGCCTAACTCATTTGATTGATCCAAGTCCTGAAGTGGCATATACTGCATTTTTAAACTGGACAGATTTTGCATGTACAAATGATATTGCTGCAAACTTAATCTACATCCTTTTAACTTAAGGAAAAGTTTGGAATTTGCATTTTAAATGCCTGCAAACAAGAATAATGAGCAAGTAGCACATCCTGTAATCAGAGTTGCAAATCATCACTGTGAAAAAAGCAGAGGATTTTCTTTAGCTCAGTAACTGTTGTGACACAGGTAGGTGCCTTATATGAATTTTGTTAGGTTATCTAACACATGCAAAGTGCTCATCTAAAGGGATATTATTTTGGGTTTAATCATAGTTAATACTTTCTTCCACATACTCATTTGACAAACACTGCACTGTCAGAGCTGACTGACAAATCATGCGGAAGAGTGACATCAGGTATCCAAGAGCCACAATTGACCCCAGGCCTTTAGAAGGACATGCAGCTACAGAAATTATCAAATGTCAAGTATGTGGAAGAATAAGGGAAAGGGATGTGTGGCCTACATGGCATTACTGTACCAGGGGCTGCTGTTGCCCTCAAAGGGACTTGCCTTTCATCGGGCAAGCTGATCAGTGAAAGTGACAACAGCATTATGGTTATTTTCCCTGACAGCAAGCAGAGCCTACTGGCTTCCGGGGTGAATGAGGTTGATGATGTGATGGGTCTTAAATTGAGCCATCTGCCTTCACAAAGGAAATGGCTCATCTTCATTTTACACTGTTTTGCATTTTTTTTCTGCAGTGATTGACAAGTGTATTTATAAAAACGTCACAATTTAGGTTTCATTTTGCCTAAATAGTCCCTTCATCAGCATCCTTCCTGTAAAATATAAGGTACAATACTATATACACAGTGCTTCGTCACAGTTAAATATGACTATGTCTGTTTGTTCATGTCTGCCAGTCCATCTGTCAGTGGGCAGCTATAAAACACAAAGTTTCCTCAAATTTAAAATGAAGTCAGACTCTCTTATGAGAGAGCGAGAGAAAGAGACAGAGATGTGTCTCTTGTCTTACATCAGTAAGATTTGACCTCTATCTTAGCATGTGTGAGGAGACAAACAGCATCAATCTTGTCTGTTCCTCCCCTCCTAGTGCTGGGCTAACACCCTGATGAGGAGTTATATTGGTAATCCAGAGAAAGGTTACAGCAGGCTGCACTGTGCCTGCTAAGTCTTACATTGCTCCCATTTAAAGGGTGCAGATAGCTGTAGAGGCTGATAATCACAATGTGGGGACTGGAATCAGTTTATTCAGCTCATTTTTTGGACTAAAGCAGGGAAATGTTTAAGGTAAAATTTGAACCAGGGTTATTTGTAGACAAATGTAACTGCTTTCTTTTCTCTTCCATTTCCTAAATGTTTACACACTTATAAACCGGGACTTGGTTCAATGGAATGAGCGAGGCCCATTCTCAAATCATTCATAGATGTGCAGCACTGACATATTGCACTTCTTTTAAATGAACACCTGACAAAACCTACTTTTCACCAAACACAGTTTTCAAAGAAATCGACCCCTTTGGGCTTTGACCAGCGGGGGCTCTTATGGAAATGTACAAGGGTCAATCAATTGAACAAGGGTCAATTAATTATTAAAAATTAACCAATCAAAGATATTAGTATTACTTAATGCACCTATATAATGTCAACATTGTCATAGTAAAATATTTCCTGTTTTTCCATACAGTGTTTGTGTCTGATGCAATAATCTTGATAATATGAAAGATCTGTGCTTGCTTTTTGGAAAGCCCAGATTTTAGTAAGTCTAAATTTTACTCACAGGCAGGGCTTGACATTTACACTGGCCAACTGGCCAGTGGCTGGTGGATTTCAGCAGCGGCCAGTAAGACAGCTACACCCACTAGCCACTTTGGCTGGTTGTAGTTTTCTCAAATGGCATATAAAATAATAAACCCATTGCAATGTGAGACTATGAAATTACAGCCATAAGTACTGTGTTTTGTTCAAATCAGTTTTCTTTTTCTTTCTCTTCTTTTTTCTGGCTAAGTAGTGTCCATTTAGGTTAAATCCAACAGTAACTATAATTCATAGGGGTAGGCAAAGGAGTAGGGGTAGAAATGAGAACTGAGAAAGACTCAAATCTGCCTGGACTTCACTCTCATAGTGCAAATATTTTTCTCTATGGTTTGACAATATTCACTGCTCTTCATAAATACTTAGACATTGTTTCTCTTACTATTTTTATGTATGTATAAGGGTAATTTACATTGAAAAGGGTTGTGAATTTAGTTCAAGTAAATTTTGCCATGCCATAGTCAAATTTGATCATATTGAACATAATTTTCCAACCACTTGGCTAATGAAAAGACTGAGTGTCTCGTAACTTTGGAAAATCACTAGCCACAGTGGGTGGCGAGCAAAAAAGTTAATGTCAAGCCCTGTTCACAGGTATAGTTATTAAAGATGTTTAAATCTTCTCATAAAAGATTCAGGAAATGTTGAGTCTGGTGTTTCTGAAACATTGTATAGCACATGTTGCTATCTATCTATCTATCTGTTTCTGTTTGAGAGGTAGACACCATCTCTATTTTTAAGATTGGGATTAAACTTACTTTTTTAAACAGGTCCCAGCCAGCATGTCCATGTGAGCCCCACTATAGGTTAAATCTGGGTGGTCTCATTTGAGTTTGTCCAAGGTTTTCATGTTGGTTGCATCTGTTTTTGCCCAAATGGACTTTACCTATGCGTTTGATCTATGATTGTACCAGAGTTGAAACCTGCTCACCTGCCTTAAACCCATGTGGGGGCCCAGTAGGGTTAAAGCTGGTAAACAGATCACCTGCTTACCTGTGCCACAGTTATAGTCCATGTGGGCAAACACAAATGGGACCAACAAGGAAACTGCAGATAAATGTAATGGGATCCATAAGACAGCCCAGTATTAACCTAGATTACAGTGGGGCAGGCCCACATGGACATGCTTGCTAGGAAAGCATACATTTAGGACTAGATCAAATAAGTGTCACATCTCCCCTTCTGCTGCTTTAGACCTTTGCTGCTGTGTGACTTATGATTCACTGATCAAAACTTTAGTGTCCACTCTCTCACTTACATTGAATTTGTCCTCTATTGTTCGACCTCACTACATTTCCTTCCTTGTCTGTTCGCTTTCCCCTCACCCCAAACTTGCTGCAGATGGCTAGCGCTCAGTGAGCCTGGATCTGCTTGAGGTTTTTTCCTGTAACACAGTTGTTTTTTTTTTTAATCCCCACCACTTCTTAGTGCTTACTCAGGAATCACTTGCTTGTTGGGGTTCTTTTTTCTTTGATTGTAAAGTTTTTACCTTGCATTTGGACACCACTGAATTCAAGTGTGATGATCAGGCAAGCTTGCTCCCCCTCCCCTCCTGTTCCTGTTTTCCCGGCTCCGGAGTGATCAACACACCTGCGTGATTCCCTGCACCTGCTGCCCTCTGGGTCCTCAGTGTATTTAAGGTCCAGTGCGTGGATACAGTGCCGCTGGACCGTTGGGTATTGCTGCCCTGCTAATTGAATACGTTGTTGGCATTTTGGTTGATCTATGTTCCTTACCTCCTGTGTCTTCTCCTTCTCCTCAGGTTTGCTGCCACCTCAGTGGTGTGTTCTTTGGGGCTGGTCATGCTCGCCTGACTCTCATCCTGAAGATGCCGGACTCTCCACCCAGGTCATCCGCCTTCCCCATCTTCCCCTGGTTTGATGCAGGAGTTTCCTGTCGGGTCCTCTGCTCATCGCAGTAAGAATTGATCTCCCTTCTTATTATTCTCCCCTTGTGGAGTTTCTTGCCTCTAATCATTCTCTCTCTGCTCTCTCCACCCAGGCTGCGTGCGTTCCAGCATGCTCCTATTTTTGTGTGTCAATTTAAGTTTGTCTAATTTGCGCTCTTCCTTAGTAGTTGCACTTTTATTAAGTTTGTGTATTTTTTAGGTTTTGTGGCTTTCATTAAAGTTGTGAATCTTTAACCATCTGAGTCTGTGTTCATCTGGTTTGGTTGCTCTGTGTTTGAGCCTCTTTTGTGTTGAATTATGACATCAAGACCATATGTTGAGTAAGAAACTTTTAAAACTAACTGAAATAACAGCATAGGTAGTAGAAGTAATGAGTTATATTTATCTAACTAGCCTATATAAGTATAAATGACTTTCACTAAATTGACCAATTGTAGAATTCCTTTTACTCTGACTAGGTTGAATTATAGTGCATGTCCAAATTTTATATGATCAGTTTGTTTTTTTTCATTTGAGTACTGAAATCATTGCTCTTTTGTTCTGATATATGATTTGGACTGTATTAGATAAGACACTTGGAGAATTTGTGCCTTTTCCCTTAGAACAGCACTATTCATAGTTTAAGATGTCACTTGGCTGCCAGTTGCTATATGGGCGGCCATGTTGGGAGAGAAGCTGCTGGGTGTGGGGTGATTCTATTTTATTAAAGCTGAAAAATATGTAAATATAGTGCACTACTATGGAATAATTGGTTTTACAAACACTGGTGGGAAGAGTGTTTTGATTACCTGCAGTTATTTAGAACCAAGGTGAGTCAACTCGGGAACTATCAGAAATGGAGAATTTGGCTTTCTCGTATTAATATTAGTCGAGCTGACTTGGCGCTTTCCTTGTATTCCAACTTGCGGGTGCTCTGACTATTTTTGTAATAGGTTTGTAGAAATAATTGAGTATTGTTGAGTCTGTGGACATTTTCAGATTCATAAGGTCCCTGTTATGATCAGCTCAGCTGCTGCCAGCCAGCCACACATGCACGCACACACAGTGTCAAACAAACGTACTTGTTTGTCTAACGGGACCTATTGAAGATCTGTCCGAGCCAGCTTTAGTGTCACACTTTCAGGCAACAAGATATTATGAAGATCCAAATCACTATTTAGCCCCCCATACTCCTTATATTTTTACCTTTGACTGTAGTCTGTAAAATCAGCTGTGTCCACAGAGAAAATGTCTCCTTCTACTGAGCTATGCAGGTGCTTCTAATCATTCTGGCTGATTCGACCTCCGTACAGACCTGAGGGGGAAGTGTGTTCACCACACCGGAATCCTACTCACCTCATGTTTCCTTTCCAATGAAAGAAGGTTCCAAAGAGGAGAAAAACAACTTTATTCTTGAGGTTACTGGTAAGAAACCAGCAAAGCCAGGACACTCCGTGCTGGAACAAGCTAGCTGCTAAAGCTAACCTTAGCTGGAGTTGAGGCTTTTTGAGAACGATGCTGGCATCCAAACTTCACCAACATTTAAGAGTGTCACTCGCTTAGGAATCTAAGGTGCCTTCACATCAAATGCAAATGGGCGATGCAAATCCATACAAAGTCAATGGAAAGAGGCGACCACACATGAAATTGTGCATTCACGTCCGAGGGATAACGCCATCATCTGAGTAAAAGTATCAACATCGGAGAGTAAACTAGTTTTAAAATGAGACTCTCCTGGAGAAAAGACCAGGAGCTCTTCAGCTGAATCGGGATGTTGGAGTTATTTACCCATGAATTCCTGCCACGGACATGCTAACAAGGCTAGCAAGCTAGCAACAGAAACACCCATCTTGTGAAGTTTTGGAGGTAGGGATGACTTTTTCAGGTGAGCCCCCTGTCGGATAATGTAAACCTAAGCATGACATTATTTTGGGGATTTTCACAGCAGGTTGAACACAGCTGCAGAAGTTATAAAGGCAACTTCACCTGTCTGCATCTCACTCAGACGGTGAAATCATGTTACTAGTGCATACCCGTGCATGCCCGTAGAAACAAAGTATAAGCAAGTATTTCTGCATGCCTGTAGAATACAGGTGTAAGCAAGCACATCAGCACTCGTTCAGTGATGCCTGCCTTTGATCTTTGTCATAGCGAGTCCTATGACCATGAGTGATGACTGCCTTTGTCATAGTGAGTCCTATGATCTTTGATGTCATAGCGACTCCTATGATGCCTGCATTTGATCTTTGTCATAGTGAGTCCTATGATCTTTGCTGATGTCATAGTGAGTCCTATGATCATGAGTGATGCCTGCCTTTGTTACATAGGAACATGATAGGACATTTCACACATAAGGAGTTGTTTATACATAGGAACATCATAGGACATCATGCAGACATCATAGGAACATCATAGGCGGTCCTATGATCTTTGGCCGTGACACACTGACAGACACCCACACTGACACAGTGACAGAGATTTCTTGAATTTATAGAGTGATGTGTTTACATTGAGTTACAATGTATTCATGCTCTGCAAAAAATTCGCCCGTTTGCATTTGGTGTGAAGGCACCTTTATTCTTCTGGACAACAACTGAAGAAAATGACGTAGTAGTAACCCGAGGTTTGCTGTTGTGATGCCAAAATGTCAGAACACCGGCTAATTAGCCTGTGGCTCTCAGGATTATTACAAGTAGGTGGGAGTCTACAAATCAACTGCTTACCGTTAACAATGAGGGATAATGATTAGACACCAAGACAATGACGTCTAACTTCATCTGAAAGCACCTGGACAGGTGAGTGTGCTGAATGAAGTCAGCATTTAGTTAATGCAAAATCAAATTAGATCACATATTTTAAAAAAAAATACGGAGAAAAATAAACAGAATAAATTACGTTGAGGGCTCTGTGAATAATTTATGGGCTGATGTGGATAAACATGCATGATAAATGTTTTGAAGCTCAAGAAATATATTTAGCTTCGTACATGTCTGGCTAGGTGATGCTAAGCCGCATTCTCTGTGTCTTTTGGCCAGTTTTGCCTTGGAATGAGATGGGGGCCTGCTTCTCAATTAAAACTAATTTGTCATCATACCACTGTCTGCTGCTATCAAGAGTTTCATAATAAATTTTGGACATATTCATGTTTTTTGTTCCATTGCACCGTGATTATGCCCCCCAACATGGCCGGTGATCTTAGTTGACTCCACCGGAAGTCACGTGATCGAAAACTATGACTATCATCTGTTTTTTTAATAGCATGTTTTACCACTCTAAAGTAACTTTTTTGGGGGGTGTTACTGCTGTTCTTATACTTAAGAAATTAATATAAAAAAATGACGCTATTTTTACTTGAGGAGCATCTGTTACTGCCCACTTTTTACAACTTCAAAACAAACTTTTGCTTTTATTTTGAAGGCTAACCTTCTGGACCGTTTGCCTGTTTCCGGAAAAGGCGGTTGTCACCATGGCGACAGGACGCAGGCGGTAGAGGAGTAATTTCGTGAACACATTTAAATACCGGCCAAGAGTGTTTTAACTGGTCAAAGAAATTGTTTTTATTTTGTGCTGGATGTGAGACGGAAGCGGTCGTCTATCGTTAACCAGCGGCCTGTAAGGAAAAAATAAGGTAAGAGTTTAAAACTTCCTCTCAAAGAAATCTTGTAACGGTCACAATTTATCAAAATCTGCATAACAGATGGCAACATCGAAAACAGCCGCTCCCAGACTACGGGCAGTTAGGACATCTGGAAGAGGTGCTAAATCTTCCGGCAACTTTATGGAAAGGTAATCTGTCAGAATTTATTTTTTAGGTGGCTGATATTTAGCACATCACCCAGGCTGTGTTCAGAAACAATAATAAGTCAAGGCTTTATAGCTCTCCATTTACAGCGATTTTACACAAAGAATAACGACACACTTCACTTCATAAGCACTTTCTTCTCAGATGTTTTGACCTGTGAAACCACAGGATCTATAGTGACATTCAAAATTATTCAATCCCTATTGTTAGGCACGTTTATTTTTAAAATTTACAAACTTTTAGTTGTATTTCTTTCTATATAGTGGCATCATTAACTACAGCAGATACTTAAACAATTTCATAATTTCTGTACTGTTTCAAAATGTTTTCTGAATTGATACATTTGATAGCAAATTACAGAATTGCTATTTTGAACTCCTTAGGAATTATTGACAGTGTTGATTTTTTTTTTAATGCATGTGTTTTTCTTCACTTTATAATTTCTACAAACAGTATATAAATTCAGTATGTTGTATAGATCTGGTAACAGGTAATCTTCTATATGTCATGACTGTAGTTAGTAATCAGCCCACGTGTGCGATGCAGCAACAAGAAAGGACAATCAAACAACAACACATGTTTGAGAGTTTTATTAAACAGCAAAATCCTCGCACAGCTACAGAAACAGTCACTTACCAGAGGAAGAGGCCTGTGGAGGGAAGACGAGAGCTGAGTGAGGAGGAATGGGGTAAGGGAAAATGGGCTAGCCAAATTGTTACGTACGGGAGCTCCGAGGGAGAACTGGCAGGACCCCAGCGGGGAATAGACGAACCAGCGAACATCCAGAATCCAATGAACCATGTGGGCGGGGTGGCTGTCGATTATCCGGGGAGGAGGAGGCGGCTTGGGGGGGTGGGGGGGGCAGAGGGGACTGACTGAGAGGGGTTTGATGTGGGATATGTGGAAGGTCGCGTTCACCCGTGGGTCGGTGGGAGCTTGAGCTGGACCGAGGCATTGTTGATCACTCTGGAGATCACGAAGGGCCCTAGGAAGCGAGGAGACAGTTTCTTCGGTTTAGTCTTCAGAGGGACCCGACTGGCCGCCAACCAGACCTGCTGACCCACGGCGTACTTGGGGGCAGGCACCCGTCTTCTGTCAGCCATGGCCCGGTTGTGCTCGACAGACCAGGCGAGGGTGGCGCGCATGGACCTCCAGAGGCACCGGCAACGGCGAACATGAGCCTCCACGGAGGGAACCGCAAACTCCCTCTCGGCCATAGGTAGCAGCGGGGGCGTGTATCCCAATGATGCCTCGAACAGGGTTAGACCGGTTGCCATGGAGATGGCAGAGTTCATTGAATACTCCACCCAGGTCAGGTGTGTGCTCCAGGAGGAAGGATGCTCGGCTGCTACACATCGTAGAGTGGCCTCCAGGGGCTGGTTGGCGTGCTCTGCCTGCCTGTTACTCTTTGGGTGATTCCCAGAGGAGAGGCTCACAGTCGTCCCCAGGGTCCGGCAGAAGGCCCTCCAGACCTGCGACATGAACTGAGGACCCCGGTCAGACACGATATCCAAAGGGATCCCATGGAGGCAGATCACGTGGTCAGTGAGGAGGGTGGCCATCTCCAAGGCCAAGGGGAGTTTAGGGAGAGCCACCAGGTGTACAGCCTTGGAGAAGCGGTCCACGGTGGTGAGGATGACTGTCTTTCCGTGGGAGGGGGGAAGTCCAGTCGCAAAATCCAGAGCAATGTTGGACCACGGGCGACCAGGGATGGGCAGAGGATGGAGAAGTCTGGTCGGGGGGGAGGAGTCCGACTTGCCCCGGACACAGCTCTGGCAGGCCCGCACATACTCCCGGATGTCCCACCGCAGCATGGGCCACCACAACACCCGCCGAATAAGGTCCATGGTGCGGGTGATCCCAAGGTGACAGGCGAAGCGGCTGGTGTGACCCCACTGGATGACATCACTGCAGAGGGCAGCGAGGATGTACAGGCAGTTCCGGGGGCATCCTGCTGGTACAGGCTCCTGAGACTGGGCCTGATGGACCCTCCACTTGATATCCCACGTATGGGCACCGAGGACTCATGAAGAGGGAAGAATGGGTTGGGGCTGGGAAGAGGGCGCTATCTCCACGGAATTAAACTGGTGCGATAGCACGTTTGGTTTGATATTCTGAAAGCCAGGCTGGTAAGTGATGGTGAAGTTGAACTGCTGAAAAAACAGGGCCCAACGAGCCTGCCTAGCATTGAGTCGGTGGGCCGACCGCAAATACTCCAGGTTTTTGTGGTCGGTCCACATGACAGTGGGGTGAATAGCCCCTTCTAGCCAATGCCTCCATTCTTCCAGCACCAACTTAATGGCGAGCAGCTCTCTGTCCCCTATGCTGTAATTCCTCTCGGACGGCGTAAGCTGGCGAGAGAAATACACGCACGGGTGGAGCTTCTGGTTGGAGGATGCATGCTGCGAGAGGACAGCGCCCACCCCCGAATCAGATGCATCCACCTCAAGGACGAACTGGAGCTGCATGTCGACCTGAGCCAAGATTGGTGTGTTGATGAACAGGCATTTTAATTTGGAAAAGGCCTGTTCAGCTGCCTCGGTCCACCGAAAGGGGACCTTAACAGAGGTCAGCTGTGTCAAGGGCAGTGCTACCCCACTATACAGTGGTACCTCTACTTACGAACGTCTCTACATATGGAATTTTCAGGTTACGACACGCCTCAACGGGAAAATATTGCCTCTTGTTACGAACGAAATTTCAGGATACGAAAGGCAAAAAAAGTACGCGCTCCTCGCAGCTCCCGTAGTTTACCGAACGTAAACATACCTGTAGCTGCTGTGCCATTGGCTATCGCCTAGCATCTTCCTGGTATTCCATTGGCCACGAATCACCCGGAAAAAGTGTTCACTAGTCGGGCTATCGCTCACTATGATGATGTTTGCCTTGCACATTTTCGAAGGATCGTTACAAGCCGACAAAAACAAACGTCCTTGGATCGTTTCTTCACAAAACGTCAGGCAAAAACCACTGATGAGACAGAACATGAACCAAAGGAGGCAAAAGGTGACGCCGACGCCGACGATTGCAGTTAAAAGGTAAATGAACATAATTTTTATTATTCTTTCGCTTTTATTATTCTTTCTCTCATTTTAAACTCTCATTTTATGTTTATTGTGCAGTAATCTAATTGTAACATGTATTTGTTACATGTTTTGATGCGTTTTTATGATTTATAAAAAATTTATGCCCGAATTTTGGGGGGCTTGGAACGGATTACGGCATTTACATGTAAAACGCGCCTCTACTTACGGAATTTTCACGTTACAAGAATTCTTCCGTAACGAATTAATTTCATAAGTAGAGGTATCACCCGGCGATAAAAGTTTGCAAACCCGAGGAAGCGTTGAAGCTCCCTATGGGAGTGGTGAGTTAGCCAATCAAGCACTGCCCTCACCTTGGCTGGGTTGGCAATCAGTCTCCCTTCAGCCACTATGAAGCCCAAGAAGGTGGTGGAATTGGTGGAGAACTCACACTTCTCGGTCTTAACGTAGAGCTGTTTCTCCAAGAGCTGTTGTAGGACAGCTCTTACATGGACCTCATGTTCCTCTGGCGACCGGGAGAAAATCAAAGTATCATCCAAATAGATGAACACAAATTGATAAAGCATATCGCAGAGGACGTCATTAATCAACCGTTGGAAGACAACAGGGGCGCTGGTAAGCCCAAACAGCATCACCAAATATTCAAACTGCCCCTGGTGGGTCTTAAACACTGTCTTCCACTCGTCCCCCTCACGAATGTGGATCAGATGGTACACATTGTGCAAGTCTAATTTGGTGAATACCCGTGAGCGCTGAAGGAGTTCAAATGCAGAATTCATCAAAGGCAGGGGATATTTGTTCTTAACTGTAATTGCGTTGAACTCCTGGTAGTCAATACACGGGCGCAGCGAGCCATCCTTCTTTCCCACAAAGAAGAGCCTGGCTCCGAGAGGAGCCGAAGATGGCTGAATAAGGCCAGTGTTTATCCATCCATCCATCCATCTTCTTCCGCTTAATCCTTTTCGGGTCGTGGGGAGGGGGGGTGGAGCCTATCCCGGCATCTTTGGGCGAGAGGCAGGGTACACCCTGGACAGATCGCCAGTCCATCGCAGGGCCAACACAGAGACAGACAACCATTCACTCTCACAGTCACACCTAAGGACAATTTAGAATCCCCAGTTTGATGCCAATTAACCTAACTTGCATGTTTTTGGCTGAATAAGGCCAGCGTTCAGCGATTCCTTAATGTACCTCTCCATTGCCTCTCTCTCCGGACCAGAAATACTGTAGAGTCGACTGGATGGCAGCCTCGCCCCTGGGATGAGGTCCACAGCACAGTCGTAAGAGTGATGAGGCGGAAGCGACAGCGCTTTCGACTTGCTGAAGACCTCTCCCAAATCGTGGTAGGCCCGGGGAATGAGGCTGAGGTCCGGCGGCTCTACCGGAGGGCGAAAGACAGGGAGAGATGGGGAACATTCAGCTGAACGCAAACAATTAGCCAAACAAAATGGACTCCAGGAGGAGATGGAATGTTGACCCCAGTTTATGATGGGGTTATGCTTCTGGAGCCATGGATAGCCTAGAATCATTGGGGAAGATGAAATTTGGAGAACTAGGAACGTGAGTTCCTCCCGATGATTCCCGGAAAGAAGGATGGCGATCGGCACCGTGCGTTCGGCAACCACCGCGACCTCACGGCCAGATATGGTGGTATTTCTTGGATGTTGGAGCAATGTGAGTGTGGGAATACCCAAGTCCCTAACGAACCGGGCCCACACAAAATTGCCCTCTGCCCCTGAATCGACTAGCGCCATCACCCTCCTCTTGTCCCCCGGCAATTGCATGAGGGCTGGAATAGAGAAATTGCCGGGGGCGGGGGGAGTTAATTTGGTCCTGCCACCAGACCTCCCGCACTTACTGACGGGCCACATCTTCTGGCCCCTGGGGGCACTCATCCCGACTGTGCTCCACAGAACCACAGTACAAGCACGCGCCAGTCCTCCTCCTTTGCCGACGCTCATCGTCCGTCAATTGGAACCGACTAAGGTCCATCGGCTTGGGAGGAGGACCAGCCCCCCCAGTGTCAGTCCCCGCAGCGGGCACCCGCTCGGCAGACAGGCGAGAGGAGGACTGTCGCTCCTTCTCGTGCTCACGGTAGTGGTTATCTAAGCCCACAACCTGATCGATAAGACCATCAAGAGTGTCGTGAACCGCATAAACTGCCAGGTCGTCGCGGAGGTGGGCGTTTAACCCGCCGCTTCGACCCGAAACTCCACCGAGTACTCGGCCACGGGCCGAGCGCCCTGGCGGAGAGTCATAAGGCGGCTTATAATGTTCCCTTGACTCTAGGTGTGGTCGAACGCGTGGGAAAAAGCAACCACAAATTGCTCAAACATGCAACCCTGCCCTTCAGGGCTGTCTGCCGTGGCCCAGGCCCAACTAAGGGCTCGGTCCCGTAGCAGTAGTGTGAAAAATTGAATTTTCCCCCGGGTACTCCCCTCTGACCTGCTCCAAATACATCCGTACCTGATGTAGAAATTCCTTATACTTACCCGCTTCTCCCACGTACAGAGCAGGTGTGGAAACGGAGGTGGTGCGGCACACCAGAGGAAGAACAACGGGAGCAGGCTGAGGAGGAGGAGCCGGGGGAGTTGCACTGGCCAAATGCTGCGTGACGGTGCCCAATTGCTGCATCATGGTTTGCAGCTGCTGGGCCATCATGGCAATCTGTTGCTCGGATGCTTCTAAGTGATCCAGAGCTGATTGTCCCGCTGCTGTACCTGCTGAGCCAAGGTCACAGCTGGCTCGTTCTGTCATGACTGTAATTAGTAATCAGCCCACGTGCGCGATGCAGTAACAAGAAAGGACAATCAAACAACACACGTTTGAGAGTTTAATTAAATAGCAAAATCCTCACGCAGCTACAGAAACAGTCACTCACCAGAGGAAGAAGCCTGTGGAGAGAAGACAAGAGCTGAATGAGGAGGAATGGAGTAAGGGATAATGGGCTAGCCAAATTGCCACTTATGGGAGCTCCGAGGGAGAACCGGCAGGACCCCAGCAGGGAAAAGACGAACCAGCAGGGTGAGGGGAGTGGAGCTGGTGGTGCCTGACCGGGTGGAGGTTAATGCCGTGAATGAGTAGTGATGTGGCAGGACAGCGCGCGCAGTCCCAGTGACACACCCGCACAATGGCAGCAACCTTGAGGGGAGAAAAAGCACACAGGTCAACACTTTCTTTACCAGTGTGAGTCATATACTCGCTGCTGTAGTAAGCAGTATACCCAGACGAGTCAGCGTTGAATCACTGAAGGATGCTTCTTTATGAACGCTGGCTGATGAGAGGGTGCAGGTGTGTCCTCTCATTCAGGTGCATTGATGACCTGAGGAGAGATGAACGGGAAAGAGGGGGCGCGCTCCCTCCGTGCATGACACTATAGCCTGTTTTCCACTAGCCCAGCACACCTCGGTATGGCTCGATTCACTTCAGTACGGCTCGGAATGCTTCTGTCTCCATTAGCACGGTGTTGTGCTTGTGCTGTGATGGTTTGTGTTAGGAGGTTTTAGAAGCGGGGCAGTGGCAGATTCTCAGCGAGGCGGGGCCACACTCCCGTGACGTTACGCACCCGACTGAGTCCTTATTTCCACAAGACAAAAAAGGATCCAAGGATTATTGCCTTGCTCGCTCTGTGGTTTTATCTCACAATTAATTTTATCTCATAATTAAGCTGCAGAATCAGAATCAGAATCAGAAAAAGATTTATTGCCAAGTACATTAACAGATCACTGATAACATACGAGAGAATTTGACTTGACACAGAAAATGAACCTGCATTTCCAGTGACACGGCTGCATCGGGGACGCGCCTGCCAATAGGATTGGTACAGATAAGAAATCATACAATAGGAAGGAGCAAAAAAAATCATTGAATTCAGAATATTGACCATAAGTAATCAATATTATGATTACAAAGACAAAAAAAGCCCACGATGCACATTCAAGACCAGAGTCCACAGGACACAAGGAGAGCAGTGAATGTTATCTTGTTGTCAGTTTCTGGGTCAGTGTGGATGTAGTGTTGAAGCAATGTTGTATCAATATGAGCACAAGGACACTTTGGCAGAAGATGTTTTGTCTGGCTGCAGCAATTGTCCTTGGCAATTGTCCCAAGCAGCTACTGTCCCAGAGCCGTGTGCTCAGTGTTTTGAAAAACAAAGACTGGGGATTATCAGGAGGATTTTTTGTAAGGGAAATTGAGCCAAATAGACTGAACACAGAGAAAGAACTTTATTTTCTTCTGCAGATTCAGTGCTTAATCCTTCATTGCGAGGGCTTTGAGTCCGTCGTGGATAGACTTAAGCGTAGATGTAATCCACCTTCCGAGACAGTTCTCCATTTGTCGCTATCAAAGTCTCCTCCATTTTTCCAATTTGATGGATGCACCTCGCGTGGCCAGCATTTTGATAGGTTGTATCCATCTTCAGCAATTTTGCGGTACACCAGGACAATCCAGTGTCAATCAGAACAATCCCAGTCACCATTATTACGAAGATATACAAAGTCTTCAATATCTTCGATAGAGAGATGACTCAGGCACAAGATCCTCCAAACGACTTGTCACCCGTAAATAGCCCGCTGGAGCCGTCCCTGCGGGGCAAACAGCTTCCTCCCGGAGCACTGTTCCTTGTTGAAAAAATAGTGTCAATTGCGTTCAAAGCCCAGCATATCAATTCCATAATTTCTTTCGATAATCAGCAGTAGACGCAGACAGACAACAGCAAGCTGGGATCCAGTTGTTAGGGAAGTGGGGAGCTAGAGCAGAGAGAAAAGAGAGAAGGCGTCTACTCGTCCTTGAAGAGGCGAGAGTGAAGTGCAACAACACAAGTCACTTTTGTTTTGAATTAACTGCCAAATGACCTGGAGAATAATGAGCTGAAACGTGTTTTTATTCGTATAAATAATGAGACGGTTGCACACTGGCCAACAGCAAATTGTATTATTTTTTACATCCTAGGGCATTTTGGATGTACTGAATTAAAAAAATTCATGTTTTTCACCTTCAGGTCAATGTTTGGAACAACAGTAATATATTTCCGTTTAGATGATGCTACACACTCCTTCTAAAGTATTGAAATCTCTGAATTTGTGAATCCGATATAACATTCAATTTACATATACTTGTACCTACTTTGACTTGGTGCTAATTTTTTTATGATATTTCAATAAAAAGAACAGAAAGCTTAAAAAAAGATTTCTTTTTGGTCTAGTTAAAAATTACATTTACCTTTACAATGTGTGACCCCCTGACAGGAAGATCACATCATTTGATCAGACTAGGCAATGGAATTTCGATGTAATTATAACTGTTTTATAATTCAGTTTTTATAACAGACAAACCACACTTTCCAAAACAATTCCATTTATTATATACAAAATATTAAAAGAAAAAAAATACTTTGCAACACAACATAAGGTTAATCGACATTTATTACACGCCGACCACTGAGATCCTCTACACCAGCTTCCCAAACTGGGTCAACGGAGACTCGGTTTGAATGAAGTGTCCTCTCAGCTGTGGGTCAGGATGGCTCGGTTGAATAATCCGTGCGGGCTGTCGCAGCGGACGCGTGGGATGATTCTACAAGGAAAATGCACACAATAAAATACAGCACGTAAGTGCAAGATATACAGAAAAGACAATAGTTTTTAACAAGAATACATAAGCTTATTTCAGCGTATTGTTCACATGAATAATTAAAATAAAAGCTTTAGTCCGCAGTGTGCTGCAATAAAGCAGCGATCATCCACAAATGAACAGCTTTTTTATTGCATAAATAAACTGAGCGTCTTACCGAATATATTTGCGAAAAAACGCACAATAAAAAAAAATTAAAACTCACCGTTAAAGGACTCCGATGTCGAGACCTCCCGGTATATTTTTTCATTCCGGGCGGCTCCGTCTAACTCGCGCTGAATACGTTCGTCTGACAATGCAGTGAGCAGACACTGCACCTCCTTATTGGTCCATAGAACACCCTTATTACGCAAAGCCATTTTTGATAGAGAATAAATGAAAATTGCACAGCAATACACTGAAAAGAAACCGCCAACAGTGGTTGCGTGCTGAGTAAAGGCGGTCGTGAAGATTCTTTTTTTTTTTTTTTTCAAAAACTTTATTGAGAAGGTCGTGAAGATTTGGTAGATGAGGAGGAGGAGGAGAGGGGCGGTTACAACCTGACCAATCAGCACCGGTTACGACCTGACCAATCAGCGGCGACCAGTCTGTTAACGTCACAACACGGCACAGCTCAGCACTGCTGTACCCTGCCCTGGAGCGGGGCTGAGAATCGCGGCTGTTAAACCGTGTTGGGGCTTGTGGAAAAGCGTACAAAGCGTGCTGAGCCGTCCCGTGTCGCGCTAAAGCGTGCTAGTGGAAAAGGCCCTTAAATGACTTGTGTTATCACCACATAATTTACCTCATGTGTTTACAGCACTAATTCCCAGTGGAATTTAACTATGTGGATATTAAAACACCAGCAGAGCTGATATTGATTGCATTTTGCTATCTTAAAGTACATTCATCTTTTGTTGACATGCAATGAAGGGTTAGTAATTGAGAATGTAGGTAGTAGTCAGTATGAAGATATTCATTCGAGAGATTTAATTGGACAGCAGTGGCATTAATGAGTCAGAATGCAGTCCTACAAACCTGATCAATATTTATCATCAATAGATACAAGCGTCATTTATTAAGAAAAGAAAAAGAAAAAAATAATCAAAATTCATGTGTGGTTTTCATGTTAAAAGTCCCATATTGTGGAAAATGGTGTTTTCATAATACAGCAATGGGTCACATGAACAGTGGGGTGAAAAAGTGTTTGCCCCTTCCTGGTTTCTCATATTTTTGTATGTTTGTCACACTTAAATGTTTCAGATCATCAAACAAATTTAAATATTAGACAAAGATAACACAAGTAAACATAAAATGTAGTTTTTAAATGAAGGTGTTTATTATTAAGGGTAAAGAAAAAATCCAAACCTACATGGCCCTGTGTGAAAAAGTGATTGCCCCCCCCCGTTTAAAACATAAATTAACTGTGGTTTATCACATCTTTGGAAAGCTGAGTTCAATTTCTGTAGCCACACCCAGGTCTGATTACTACCACACCTGTTCTCAATCAAGAAATCACTTAAATAGGACCTACCTGACAAGTGAAGTAGACCAAAAGATCCTCAAAAGCCTCCTCCTGGGAAGGAGTGGCTGGCTGGCCAAAATTACCCCGAGCGCAGCAATGACGCATCCAAGAGGTCACAAAAGACCCCACAACAACATCCAAAGAGCTGCAGGCCTCACTTGCCTCAGTTAAGGTCAGTGTTCATGACTCCACCATAAGAAAGACTCTGGGCAAAAATGGCCTGTATGGCAGAGTTCCAAGACAAAAACCACTGCTGAGCAAAAAGAACATAAAGCCTCATCTCAGTTTTGCCAGAAAACATCTTGATGATCCCCAAGACTTTTGGGACAATACTCTGTGGACTGACGAGACAAAAGTTGAACTTTTTGGAAGGTGTGTGTCCCATTACATCTGGCGTGAAGTAACAGCAATTTCAGAAAAGGAACATCATAGCAACAGTAACATTATGGTGGTGGTAGTGTGATGGTCTGGGACTGTTTTGCTGCTTCTCAGGACCTGGAAGACTTGCTGTGGTAAATGGAACCATAAATTCTGCTGTCTACCAAAAAATCCTGAAGGAGAATGTTCGGCCATCTGTCGTGATCTCAAGCTGAAGCGCACTTGGGTTCTACAGCATGACAATGATCGGAAAACACACAGCAAGTCCACCTCTCTGCATGGCCTTAAGAAAAACCAAAATGAAGACTTTGGAGTGGCCTTGTCACATTCCTGACCTGAATCCAATTGAGCTGCCTGTGGTATGCCATAAAAGCAGCAGTCCATGATCGCAAACCCTCCAGTGTGGCTCGAATTACACACATTCTTCAAAGATGAGTGGGCAAAATCCTCCACAGCAACTGTAAAAGGAACAATGCCAGATATTTCCAAATGATCTTGATTGCCAGTTTGATTGCAGACCCTAAGGGTGGACCCAACCAGTAATTAGGTTTATAGGGGCGGGCAATCACATTTTCACACAGGGCCATGTAGGTTTGGATTTTTTTATCCTTAATAATAAACACCTTCATTTAAAAACTGCATTTTGTGTTTACTTGTGTTATCTTTGTCTAATATTTAAATTTGTTTGATGATCTGAAACATTTCAGTGTGACAAAAATACAAAAAAAAAAAGAGAAATCAGGAAGGGGGTGTCCAAACACTTTTTAACACCACTGTGGTGTTAATGAAACAACTAAAATGTTTACTTCATCAAAGAAATACACACCGCCTTTACTTTTATTTAAAGGGATCTTATATCACTCTTCTTTCTGTGATTGTTTTTTTCTGTGATTGCTAAAAAAAAAATATCCATTCAGATTAGGGGCTCATTAATATTAATGAGCAAGCTGGGAATCAACTGTTGTAGACTGAACTTTAGTATAGCTTTTTTGATGAACTGTAAAGCAAAAACATTTTTTGGTTTATTAAATTACATGGAGAAAGACTTTCAGTCGGCTTCAAAGAAATTCTGGCAAATTGTCCGGCGACTCAGAAGGGAGAAGCAGCTCCCTGTCCACACTGTGCATGGTGCAGATGGAGAGCTGTTCACTTCAACTGGGGATATTGTCAGATGGTGGAAGGAACACTTCGAGGATCTCCTCAATCCCACTGACACGTTTTCCATAGTTGAAGCAAAGCCTGAGGATGAGGGGGACGACTCGCCAATCACAGGAGCTGAGGTTACCAAAGTTGCTAAAGTCTTCAGTGTGAAGGCCCCAGGGGTGGATGAGGTTCACGGCAAGTATTTCAAGGCTCCGGATGTTGTGGGGCTGTCTTGGTTGACACGCCTCTGCAGCACTGCGTGGAAGCCAGGGACAGTAGCTTTGGAATGGTTAACTAGGGTGGTGGTTGCCCTCTTCAAGAAGGGGGACTGGAGGATGTGCTCCATTTTTAGAGGGATCACACTCCTCAGCCTCCCCCGGTCTATGCTTAAGTACTAGAGAGGAGAGTCTGGCTGTTGGTCAAACCTCAGATTCAGGAGGAACAATGTGTTTTTTGTTCTGGTCGTGGCACATCGGACCAACTCTTTACCCTCTTTGAGAGTTTGTGAGAGTTTGCCCAACCAGTCCACATGTGTTTTGTGGACTTGGAGGAAGCATTCAACCGTGTCCCTTGTGGTCTGTTGTGGGGGGTGCTTCGGGAGTATGGCGTATCGGGCTCGTTGCTACGAGCTATCCGTTCTCTATGTGACCATTGCAAGAGTTTGGGTCGTGTTTCCAACAATCAGTCAAACTCATTCAAAGTGAGAGTTGACTTCACCAGGGCAGCCCTTTGTCACTGATCTTATTCATAATATTTATGGACAGGATTTCTAGGCGCAGCCAAGGAAAGAAAGGTGTCATGCTTGGTGAATTTAAGTGTCTTGGATCTTATTCACAAGTGAAGGGAAGATGGAGTGGGAAATTGACAGACAAATCAGAGTAGCATCTGCAGTGATGCGGACGTTGTGTCGGTCTGTCGTGGTGAAGAGGGAGTTGAGCTCTAAAGCAAAGCTGTCCATTTACCGCTCAATCTACGTTCCTACCCTCACTTATGGTCATGAACTTTGGGTAATGACTGAAAGAATGAGCTCATGGGTACAAGTTGCTGAAATGAGCTTTTTCCGTAGGGTTGTTGGACTCACCCTTAAGGATAGGGGGAGGAGCTCAGTTAACCAGGAGAGGTTCAGAGTAGAAGCACTGCTCCTCCACATGGAAAGGAGCCAATTCAGGTGGTTTGGGCATCTGATCAGGATGCCACCTGGACGCCTCCCACTTGAGGTGTTTCGGGTACGTCCTACAGGGAGGACACCCCGGGGCAGACCCAGGACATGCTGGAGAGACTACGTCTCCCAGCTGGCATGAGAACGCCTTGGTGTCAATAGTAATAGTGTGGAATGTGTAAATGACGAGACAGATTTGTCTGAGGCAGTTTAGTTACACATCTCCAACATGAGCATCGTAGCAAGAGGACATCTCAGAAAAAAGTTGACCCTTAAATACTCAGGTCTTCCTACAGCTCAAAAGTCACATTGCATTCACATCAAAGGACACAATACATTCACTTCCTTAATCCCTTGACATCCCCCTCGCAGCCTCTGAACACAAAGGAGCCTCCTAGCAGTCTCCGACGCACAAAAGATCACACTTTCACAACTTCCTGTTAACGCCAAGGAAACTCTGCACTTTGTTCTTATCTAAGATGCTAGACATTATGTTCTCCCCATGTGCGGCCCCTGTGTGGCCACACGACCCCCCCGAGCATGTTGGATAGAACAAAAGAATAATAGTCCGTATGTTGTGACAGAACCATTAAATATCTGTCCACATGCTGCTTGGGCTTCAGTTTTCTCCCGTATCTGCTGTAACCAGGGTTCCCCGCCTCCGTGGCGCTGTCATGCTGGCGAGCTGATGTTTGGGGGTGAAAATCGTTTGACTGTCCCTGTGGGTGTTCTGGGGAAACTTTACTCTGGGGAGCTCCCCGTGGGGGTCTTCCACGCCGAGGGGCCCTCGCCAACAGCACTTGCTCGTCCGCCACAACAAAAGCGGGTTTGAGTCTGTTTATGCCAATGTTTTCCCTCCTACCCCCCAAGTCTAGCAAAAAATGCTTGTCCCCTGTTTCCAGCACTCTGAACGGTCCATCATAAGGTGGGCGCAGCGGGGGTCGGTGTGCATCGTGTCTGACAAAAACAAACTCTGCGTTTTTCAAAGTTTTAGGCACAAAAACGCGCGGAAAACTGTGGTGAACGGGGCCCGGCAGCGTGCTTGTGTCTATGTTACTCTGCAACAGCTGAGACGGGGAGCTGCCCGGCGCAGGATTATCTGGGAGAAACTCCCCGGGCAGCCGAAGCGGCTGCGCAAAAACGAGTTCAGCCGGGGAAGCTTCCAGCTCCTCTTTAGGTGCAGAACGTAACCCCAATAAAACCCACGGTAGCTTGTCTACCCAATTTGCATCCGTCAGTGATGCCCTGAAAGCCGCTTTCAATGACCTATGAAAACGTTCACATAACCCATTAGCCTGTGGATTGTACGCGGTTGTGCGGTGAATTATGACACCCAGGCTGCGGGCCATTGTTGACCAAAGTTCGGAAACAAATTGAGGGCCTCTGTCGGACGTAATGTCCGACGGGACTCCAAAACGCGCCACCCATGCTGTTAAAAAAGCGCGCGCTACCTCCTCGGCTGTGGTTGACGCCAGTGGAACCACTTCCGGCCAGCGCGTGGTGCGGTCCACCATTGTCAGAAGGTGCGTGCACCCCTGTGATGGTGGGATGGGGCCCACAAGGTCCACGTGAACATGGTCGAACTTCTTAGCCGGGATGTGAAACGGCTCCAAAGGAGCTCTCGTGTGTCTGTGTACTTTGGCTCGTTGGCACGCCATGCAGGCTGCTGCCCACTCTTTCACTTGTTTGCGAAGGCTCGGCCACACAAATTTCTCTCCTACCATTTTGACCGATGCGCGCACTCCCGGGTGCGCCAAAGAATGAATCGAGTCAAAAACACGGCGGCGCCAAGCGGCCGGTACCACGGGATGCAGTCGCCCCGTGGAGACATCGCAGATTAGGGGGGGCATACCGTCTTGCAACACCCTGCTCTCCAGCCTTAACCCTGTTGGTCCAGACTGGAGCGCACGCACCTCCGCGTCACTAACCTGCTCCGCGGCCATGGCTGTGTAATCTATCCCCACGCGGACCGGGGCCACCACGGCGCGCGAGAGGCAGTCTGCCACTACATTCAATTTACCTGACACATGCTGAATATCGGTGGTAAACTCTGAGATGGCGGCCAGCTGTCTCTGCTGTCGGCCCGACCGCGGTTCTGAAACCTTGGCCATCGCGAATGTTAGTGGCTTGTGGTCAACGAACGCGGTGAAACAGCGTCCTTCCAGCCAGAACTGGAAGTGGCGAATGGCCAAGTGGAGAGCCAGCAGCTCCCTGTCGAACGCGTTGTATTTACGTTCACTATCGCGCAAAGTCCTGCTGAAAAAGGCGAGCGGCTGCCAAGTCCCGGCTACATGCTGCTCCACGACCGCCCCTATGGCCACATCTGACGCGTCAGTAGTGAGCGCTATGCGGGCCGTTGGGTCTGGATGTGCCAACAACGCAGCGTTTGCCAGGGCTGCCTTGACTTCTGAGAATGCCCGCTCTCGTTCCGCGGACCATTCGATCTTATTCGCGAGTTTCTGTTTTTTGAGCACAGCGTACAGCGGTTGCATGAGCTGCGCTGCGCGGGAGAGGAAACGGTTATAAAAATTCACCATTCCCAAAAACTCCTGTAACGCCCTGACCGTTTGCGGCCGGGGAAAATCTGCTACCGCGCGCATTTTGTCAGGCAGCGGAACCGCTCCTTCGGGAGAGACGCGGTGCCCCAAAAAATCAATCTGCGTCACCCCGAACTGACACTTCGCTGGGTTGATTATTAAACCGTGCTCTCCCAACCTCTGGAAAACCGCCGTGAGGTGGGTTTCGTGTTCGTCTTCGGACGCGCTGGCTACCAAGATATCATCCAAGTAGATGAATACGAAAGGGAGATTGCGCAGCACCGCATCCATCATGCGTTGGAACTTCTGTGCAGCCCCTTTAAACCCGAATGGCATGCGCAAAAACTCGAATAGGCCAAACGGAGTTATCACCGCTGTTTTGGGTATGTCCTCAGCGCGCACTGGGACTTGGTGGTAACTGCGGACCAAGTCTATTTTAGAAAAAACGCGCGCTCCTGCCAAGTGAACAGAAAAATCTTGGATGTGGGGAATTGGGTAGTGGTCGTGCGCCGTGGCGTTGTTCAACCTGTGGAAATCCCCGCAAGGTCGCCACAAGCTGTCAGCTTTAGGGACCATGTGTAGCGAGGAAGCCCATGAGCTGTTTGAACGCCTGATGATGCCCAACCTCTCCAGGTTGGCGAACTCCTCACGCGCTATGGCCAGTTTAGCTGCGTCCAAGCGCCGAGGTTTTGCAAAAACAGGCAGCCCGGTGGTGGTAATAAAATGTTCCACCCCGTGTTTAGCGATGGCTGCCGAAAATGTCGGGACCGTGAGTGCCGGGAACTGAGTGAGCAGTATGTGGAACTTACCGCTTGCAGCTGTGACATTGGCTTGTGCTGTTGGCCGGGACGCTCGAGCTGTACAGGGGATAGAATCAAAAGATAGTGCATTAACCAGGCGCCTGTTAGCGACATCAACCAACAAACCATTTGAGCACAAAAAATCAGCCCCCAATATATTGAAATTCAATGCTTCTATGACAAAAGTCCACTCAAATGCACGGCCGTGAAACGACAGAAGTAGAGTCCTCTCACCAAAGGTTTTAATGTCCGAGCCGTTTGCTGCTGCCATCTGGGGGCCGCTGGAACCTGCCAGCCGGTCGGCGTAGGACGGCATGATGAAACTCAGCTGGGCGCTGGTGTCCACGAGGAAATGTCTCCCAGAGCATGCGTCCGTCAAGTAGAGCAGCTTGTTCTCCTCCCCGAGAGTCACAGCTGCTACCAACCCCCGGTCTTGGCGTTTTCCCGAGCGCTTGAACTGGCACGGTGGTATACATTTGCGTGCCTTCTCTGCAAAGCGGTGGTGATAGAAACAAAGAATGTCTCCTCCGCGTTCCTTGGCGCCCGCCGCCGCTGTCGTCGGTGGTTCTGCTACTGCCGTCAATGGCTCCTCGCCCTCTCCGGCCGTCACGCCGAGCTCTGTCGCTGCCGTCGTGGTCGTGAGCTCTCTGCTGGCCATGAAGATCCGGTGTGCTTCTCGGGCCAGCGCGTGGTAGTCCCGCTTGTCCAGCCACGGCGAATTGGCCAGGGCCGCTCTCGTCGCTGACGGAAGGTTCCGGAGGAAGAGGTGGGTAAAAATGAAGTGGTCGTCGTCCAAGCCCTTCAATCTCAGCATCCTCTCCATCAGGTCAATAGCCGTGCAATCTCCTAACCTGGTCTGCGTCAGGAGTCCATCTGCTCTCTCCTCAACCGAGAGTGTGTAGTGCTGGATGAGTGCGGCTTTCAACGCGCCGTATTTGTCGCTGGTTGGTGGCTGATCCAGCAGGCTCTCCACATGCTGAGTCGTGTGGGTGTCGAGCTTTGCGACCACATGGTAGAATTTCGTGTCATCCACCGAAATCCCCCGGAGGACGAACTGCGCCTCAACCAAGTGGAACCAGGAGCGCGGGTTGTGCTGCCAAAAATCCGGTAGCTGGATGGCAGCGGCATATGCTTGGCTGGGGGCTCCCAACGAGGCTGGCTCCGGGGAACTCCTTTCGTGTTGCATGCTTCGTCTTGGGTCACCAGTGTGGAATGTGTAAATGACGAGACAGATTTGTCGTAGGCAGTTTATTACACATCTCCAACATGAGCATCGTAGCAAGAGGACATCTCAGAAAAAAGTTGACCCTTAAATACTCAGGTCTTCCTACAGCTCAAAAGTCACATTGCATTCACATCAGAGGACACAATACATTCACTTCCTTAATCCCCTGACATCCCCCTCGCAGCCTCTGAACACAAAGGAGCCTCCTAGCAGTCTCCGACGCACAAAAGATCACACTTTCACAACTTCCTGTTAACGCCAAGGAAACTCTGCACTTTGTTCTTATCTAAGATGCTAGACATTATGTTCTCCCCATGTGCGGCCCCTGTGCGGCCTCTAGAGCACAGTTTTTTTATCCTAATCTGCAAAAACAGACACAAATAAAGAACATTTTATTGTACTGTCAAAATTATAGAAATGCAACCTTGCCAAGTGGTCTGTTTAAACCATTTTCTTCTTATTGAGAAGAGACTGAACAGGAGGCATGTTAACACTGGTGTCACATCCCTCCAGTGATGATTAATTAACTCTTTTGTAGACTGCCACCAGAGATCCTGATGAAGATTCTGTCATACCTGGATGCCTCAGCCCTTTACAGCATCAGCCACATCAATAAGCTTTTCTATCAGCTTGCCAATGATAAGTAAGTATCACTTACTTGGGGCTTGTCAGTGTAACAGTGACAGTATATTAAACACCTGAGTAAAAAAACAAGAAATGTGAGGCTAAGGATTTTTTTTTTTTTTTTGTTTTTTTTTTTTGTTACTTATTTGTACCCGTAGGTAGATTCGGTTTGCAGTCTGGTGACAAGCCACCGGCTGCTGGTCGCTGCGTGCGCGAGCGCCCTAAACCTACATGTTTTTTTTTTTTTTGGTATGCGGGAGGAAACCGGAGAAATCCCGGAGTAAACCCGCGCAACACGGGGAGAACATGCAAACTCCACACAGCTCACTGTTGGTCGGGGGCTGGAATCGAACTCACGATCCCCGCGATCCCCCGGCCGAGGGTAAAACTGTGCTGCCACAGTGCTAAACCACTGCGCCACCATGCAGCCCATGGTGGCGACAACATACATCCATGGTGGCCCAAGGATGTATGTTGTTCAGATTTGTCTCTGTATTGGTAGTGCTAAATGTGTTTGCTCTATCATTGTCCAAATTCCCCTCACTGCTCTGAATCCCAAAACCTGAGGAAGTTAACTGTACTGTAAGTGGTACTGCAGTATTAATGTTTGACGTTATCTATAAACTGGCTAGGCTTTAATTATACATATTTTTTAATATCTAATTTAATCTGAATCTTTACCTCATTTGTCTTCTATTCTACTCACATCAATTATGTAGCATATTTCAACAAATTCCACATTTCTGTTTTAGCAGTGTGCCAAAAAAATCACTATAATTTTTTTTTTAGCTTGTCCACTGTAACTAAATGTCAGTAAAGTCCTATTTGTTTGCTACCAAAATTAGATTCATGCATACATACCTGGACTCCAGTAACTGCTGTGTATATATGGATATGTCAAAAATCATGTGCACATGGATGAGTAACAAATTACCATGTTAATTGTATTGCCATAACCTGTTAATTTACCATTTCACGTCATTTTAGCTAACACTATATCTTGCTCTTTTGTGCCGCCCAATGCCACCAATACAGTGGTCTGTGGCACAGAATATACATGGCAGAGTTTGGTAAGCAGAAAAACAGACAGAAATCCAAGTCAGTGGAAGAGCTGCTGCCGAGCATGGCCATGGAGAAGCGAGACGGAGCTGCAGGCTACTGGAAGTGGCTTTACTTCAAAGCCGTAGCCGCCTGTGACATGAACAAGTGCAAAAGACTTCTTAGACAAACCAATCGCGACACGGGGCTGCCCAGCAAAACAGAGGAGGTCCTCAGGTGAATTGCAGTCAAAAAAACCCAAATAACTTTTTTTGAAAACAACTTTCTTGATGAAGCACACGAGCTGTTATTTGTGTAAAATGTCAGCCCTCCCACAGGAGAATGAAAAGTCTCATTATCTGGCTGTGAATCCTTGTGTTAGTTAGTTTTATTTCTTACTTTATCTCATTTAATTTGATATGAGGTGTGTTGATTACACTCTGTATACCACTCTGAAATCTGCCATCTGGTTTGTGCATCTAGCTTTTTTTCTTAGCCGCTGGAAGCAGCTCTTTGAGGCACTGTTTGTGGTTATTAAACAGTAAAACTTCAGAGATTTGCCCACGCTGTCGAGAAAGTTCAGGGGTAGAGACTAGAGGCCAGTTCAAGCTGTTGGCAATCAGAAACAAAGTATGTTTTTGTTTTCATAACACACTTAATGACACTTTCTTATTAAAGGTGAGAAAGGAGGTCTCTGTCTGAACATGATGCCTGCTAGGGGGGTGATGCCAGCACACAGGGGAAGGCTCCCTCACCACCTCCACCCTGGTTTCTGCAGTGTTTTTATAACCTCTGATTAGAGGCAGTGCAGCACTCAATTTTGAGTTCTGTGGCAGTTGCTGCGCTACAGAATGGGATACAGAAATAATTGTGTTCCTTGCAGAGTCTGTCTGAATTGTTGAAATAAATTACTTAGCCCTCCCCCAACCCCCTTATCCACAACACACATATGCATGCACGCACACTTTCCCCGCTGCCTCCCTCCCAACTCGACAACTCCCCGTGGGGCCTGTGTTTGTTAGTGTCACTGAGGAGCACCTATCTCGGTAATAATCATTTCACAAGACACCACACACACACTGAACTCTCTGGGGTCATCCGGGGCCCCCTGGGTTGCTCTGGATTTTAGCTTTGTTCCCCACTTAATTGATATTGGATTGTGCCTCAGCGAGACATCGGCTGCATCACAGTAGGGGCTAGCCCTGAATCACAGCTTAGACAGAATTGGATCAAGAGATTCATCACAGCAGCTGTAGTTTAATTTCATTCGTTGCATATCATTTCATTAGCTAGAGCAGCTTTAAAATGAGTCATAAACTCCTTTTTCCCAACTCTGCCAAATCATACGCTGTATATTGAATTCAAATAATGGATATGATATTGTATACTGAAGAAATAATTGCTGTTTTTTAAGAATATGTAGTTAGCAACTTTGAATTTGTTTAAACCAACTTTTTATACGTTTTAATTGCTGTGATCCTGCAGCTATACCTCTGTCCTTATCTCACTTTAGAAACTTGCATGTCACCTGGGAACTGACGGTCACCAATAAGTCGGGTCATGAGAGCACTTTGGAGCAGAGTTGGGCGAAGTTCTGTGGAACTTCTGTGACCCTGTACTGGACTGCAGGAGGCCACCTGTCTGACTACCGGCAGATCTCCACCCTTCACCTCCACGGTGTCAGGAGTATATCCCTCAAATGCCCCAGCCTAAAGAAGTAAGAAGAGGTGACCTCCATCCCTCCCTCCTCTATATGCCTCTCTTCTTTTCTGAGTAAATAAAAGAAAGCTTTTTTTGCTCTTCAGACCTGGTTGGAGGTCCCTCATGGAGAAGGTAGACATTGAGAGTCTAGCTACAAGCACACAGACCATTGGCCAGGACAGGGTGGTGCAGCTGCTGTTGCTAAGACCAGGCATCGTTATTGGCCTCTGGAAGGTAATTATTTCACAGTCAGCCAAAACTTTTTCTAATTATTCATTAGCAAGCTGTCAGTGATATTATTTTTTTCAGAATTCACAGGAGCAGCTTTCAGTTGCCTTTGTCATGTTTACCCTGCACATCCACAGCCTGGTGGAGAGAAGTATCCGTGGAACCTCTGTTTGGTAGGCTACACTGAAACAGGTGTCTCATATTTGCTTGAGTATGTAGTGTATCACCGCATACACAAGAGTATGACATGGGCCTTCATCTTAATTAAGGTTAAAGTCAGCAAACCTTTATAAACAAAAATGTTTTAGTCACATTTACTGACTAGAACGTGAATTTTTGAGTCCTGCTGACTAGTTACAGTATCTCACAAAAGTGAGTACACCCCTCACATTTTTGTAAATATTTTCTTATATTTTTTCATCGGACAACACTGAAGATATGACACTCTGATACAATGTAAAATAGTCATTGTACAGCTGGTATAACAGTGTAAATTTGCTGTCCCCTCAAAATAACTCAACACAGCCATTAATGTCTAAACTGCTGGCATCAAAAGTGATGTCCAAATTGTGCCCCAGTGTCAATATTTTGTGTGGCCACCATTATTTTCCAGCACTGTCTTAACTCTGTTGGGCATGGAGTTCACTAGAGCTTCACAGATTGTCACTGGAATCCTCTTCCACTCCTCCATGACAACATCATGTAGCTGGTAGATGTTAGAGACCTTGCACTCCTCCACCTTCCATTTGACGATGCCCCACAGATGCTCAATAGGGTTTTGGTCTGGAGACATGCTTGGCCAGTCCATCACCTCTACCCTTAGTTTCTTTAGCAAGGCAGTGGCCATTTTGGAGGTGTGTTTGGGGTGGTTATCATGTTGGAATACTGCTCTGTGGCCCAGTTCCCGAAGGGAGGGGATCATACTCTGCTTCATTATGTCACAGTACATGTTGGCATTCACGGTTCCCTCAGTGAACTGTAGCTCCCCAGTGCCGGCAGCCCTCATGCAGCCCCAAACCATGACACTCACACCACCATGCTTGACTGTAGGCAAGACACACTTGTCTTTGCACTCCTCACCTGGTTGCCACCACACATGCTTGGACACCATCTGAACCAAATAAGTTTATGTTGGTCTCATCAGACCACAGGACATGGTTCCAGTAATCCATGTGCTTAGTCTGCTTGTCTTCACCAAACTGTTTGTGGGCTTTCTTGTGCATCATCATTAAAAGGGGCTTCCTTCTGGGATGACAGCCATGCAGACCAATTTGATGCAGTGTGCGGCGTATGGTCTCAGCACTGACAGGCTGACCCCCCACACCTTCACCTCTGCAGCAATGCTATGCAGCACTCATACGTCCATTTTCTTTGGCGACATGGCAAGGCCTGTTCAGGAGTGGAGCCTGTCCTGTTAAAAAACGGCTGTATGGTCTTGGCCACCGTGCTGCAGCTCAGTTTCAGGGTGTGGCAATCTTCTTATAGCCTAGGCCATCTTTATGTAGAGCAACGTTTTTTTTTTTTAGATCCTCTGAGAGTTCTTTGCCATAGGTCTCATGTTGAACTTCAAGTGACCAGTATGACAGAGTGTGAGAGTGATAGCACCAAATTTAACACACCTGCTCCCCATTCACACCTGAGACCTTGTAACACTAACAAGTCACATGACACCTGGGACGGAAAATGTCTAACTGGGCACAATTTGGACATTTTCACTTAGGGGTGTACTCATTTTCTTGCCAGTGGTTTAGACATTAATGGCTGTGTGTTGAGTTATTTTGAGGGAACAGCAAATTTACACTGTTACACAAGCTGTACACTGACTTCTTTACATTGTATCAAAGTGTCATATCTTCAATGTTGTCCCATGAAAAGATATAATAAAATATTTACAAAAATGTGAGGGGTGTACTCACTTTTGATACTGTAAATTAGCTTTCAGGTTTGCATTAACTGTCAAAATAAATCTTTTTTTCACAATGGGGATATCTCTTTTGAGTAAAAATTTAGTCTTGCATCTCATGGAGCAGCAAATGCTGACAAACATTGCTTGATGTTGTGATCTTGGGGGTTTTGTCAGGGTTTGTAAAATTTTGCACAACAGTTTGCTAACAGTTTTTACAGTTTTTTTTCGTCACAAAAATATTTGAACATGTCCAAACTGTTGTGCAACTTTTTACAAACCCTGACAAAACTCCCAAAATTGCAACTTTTGTCAGCACTCACCACTCCATAAAATACATACTTTATGGTACGTGTCCACTGGATCAGCCGTTTCTCCACTTCCTATTCAGTGTCTATATTCAACGCAACACAAAGCATTTGGCTTTGGTGTGCTCAGATTCTGGCTGCGGTGTGTTGAGTTGCTAGTGCGTCTTATTTGCATCATCATCATCATCATAGCAGTCTGTCGTGGGCGACAGTGACTGCTTCATTTACGTCTGATCAGATTCCTCCACGCAGCTCTGTCCTTAGCCTTCCGCTGCCAGGAACTCCTGTCCTATATCCCAGCCTTCTTCAAGTTTCCTTTTAACAGTGTCTTTAAATCTGAGCCTTGTCTACCCTGATTGCATCTCATAATGCTGACATTTTTTATACTTCATGCACATGAGGTCTGGGCACCCGGCATGCATCGACTGAAGCGATGTCGTCCTGAACATTTAAGCCAATGGTTTTTGATGTAAAATAAGGATGGATTCATTAACTGTACCTACTATTTCTCACCTGAAATGTTGTTAGAAACACTTTTCGCAGGTTTGTTTTAAAGATATCAGACAGACGTTTAACTCACAATCCACCATGCTGCCTGGTAGCTTCAAACCGTGGAAGACCACCCAGGGACTGGGACCATCGGTCAGTCAGGTTGCAGCATGTGTGTTGTCAGCAGCAGGATGAATGAGAGTTTTTTCCCTTGGGACAGAGCTCTTTGATTATTGGTTTTCCACAATGTCACTTATTTTCTGTCACTCCACCTGGTAGCCTATCCCTGCATTGCAATGCATCCCTGATGCAAAGCCTTCAGGCAAAAAAATAGACCAGTGGACAGTGAACTCTCTTTTCCAGGATTAGCTCACTGATGCCTTGTGGTGGGACTCATCACTGATAACAAGAGTTTCCCCAGAGCTGTAAATAATGTAATAATTTAATATAAAGAATACCCCTTTTTTTCATGTGCTTAGACTGCCTGTACCAGGCTGATTTATCTATCCAGCTGAACAGTTAGATTTTCTCTTCGTCAGAACTTAAATAAATCACTAATATTTGCGAGCTTGTTTAGTTTTAGTTAAATCAGTTGTTTACAGTCAGATCAAGTCATGTTGGTTTTGGGCTTTGGGCTCTGTTCTGGTGTATTAAATGATGTACATACCTATTTGAAAATCCAGTAGCCTTAAAAAGTTAATCAGTTGCTCAATATTTGTAGTTCTCATTCTGTGGTCCAAACCTATTAGAAAACATGTTTTCTATAATGTTTCCTAAATCATAATTTATTTAAAAAAAAATCCTATTTATGAAAATAATATTATCATCACATTTCAAAATTCAGTATTTTATAAAATGAAAAAAGAAATATGTTCATTATGCTCTTAAAGTCTAAACTTTAGTCCATCTGGACCATTCATCAAAGTACCAGACTCATTCTAATGTGGCTATAGCTCCCTCTTCTGGTTTCCTATGAAAGCACAAATCATTTAAAGAGTATCACAAGAGCAGCACAGGAAATGCTTTCATGGTGAAATTTCCTTTTCTAGATGGTCTGTGTTCTTGATGTGGTCTATGTCAAATTTACTTCTTTTTTTCACCAGCCCTTACCAGGAACCAGTTGTGAAAGCCCCTTTCAATGACATAGACCCTGATTATGGTCTCCATGGTTACCAGCTACACATTGTTCTCCACAACACTGGGAGTGAGCTCATGTCTGCAAGGTTTCCCAGTCTCTTCTGTCACAGAAGTAATCTCTTTGTTCTCATATTTTAGTCACACAGTTAATAATGCTTACAATATACTGTATAGTGTGTATATTTTATGGGTCTCTAAAAGAACTGGACTCTCTCTTACTCTGCAGTCATTTTCAAATATTAAAAGAACAGAGTGCAACATTTCAGCAAGCTGCACTCATATTCATTAAACCTAAAGGGTCTGTAGTCCCAAATCCAATACAGAGAGACCCATCAAGGTGAATTCACAGTATATTTCTCTTTATTTTTAAAATTCTCTCTTTTTTTTTTCTTTTTTTTTTTTACAGACGAAGAGTTTGCAAAAACCAATAAATGCCACGTCCAAGAAAATTTCCCTCTGTACAACAAACAACTGTTCACATTACCTTCTTATAGAAGTTCAAATGTTTTGTTTTTTTTTTTTCTAAAAATCCGCTATATCTGCTGTTATATACACTACGAAGTTCATGTTTTGTTTTTTTTTCAAAAGCCGATAAACGCCGGTGTCATGCCAAAAAGTGATGGGCCGCCAAAAACGGATCAGTTCGCTGCGGGAACGCGCCTACCTCGCTTGGTTAAAGCCGTTTTTTTCAGATTCTGACAGGCTGACGGCTGCTTTTAAGCAAAGCGGACGTAACTTTTTGTCCATGCAAGTGGCGAAGGTATGTCTGTGAATATTTAATGCGGGATTAGTCATAATTTTAGACCCATGAGTTTTGTGTTAGAATAATCAGATGACATTTTATCCTGTAGCAGCTTTTAATGTTTTGCGTTATATGTTAAGAAAAGTGTGCTGAAATTAGCATCATCCGTGTATAACGACATAAAACACAATAAAGCTTTTCTTTCCCATGAATAGTGTTTGTGCAATATTTACCTCCTATAATTATATAAGTAGAATCCATAAAATGTATGCTTTATCTGCCAAAAAAATTTTAAGGCTTCCAATTTGGATTCAAACATTTTATCTGCCAAAAAAATACTTGATTTGGTTGTTCAGTGTGAAATTGCAAATATAGGACTGTAACTTGTTCTGTCCAGCCTGTGAAATAGTCTCAAACGACAATAACTCTGTATTTCACCTGCCAAAAATTGATTAAAGGTCTTAATATTGATTGAAACAGTTTACATGCTTTAAACATGACTTGATTTGGTTCTTTAGGGGTAAATTGCAAATATAGGACTGTAACTTGTTCTGTCCAGCCTGTGAAATAGTCTCAAAGGACAATAACTCAGTATTTCACCTGCCATGCCATGCAAGTCATGCTTTAAAATGACTTGATTTAGTAATTCAGGATTACATTGTAAAGATTGTTGGCAGACTAGTGTCCATTATCTTTAATAAATTTCAAGATGCCTGTCAACCCATAATTGCAGCTATTTCAGCTGCCAGAAACTGATTAAGGGTTTAACTTTAACTGAAACTGTTTTATGCCTTAAAAGTAATTGGTTTGCACACTGGGTTAAATTGCACAGTTTCTTTCCAATAGTGTGAAATACCTCTGAAATAATGTTAAAAGATGCACAGCTATCCTTAAATGTTTCTTCTTAACCTGCACAATTTAGATTAAGGCTCCTGTTTTAAGGAGAAAGATTGTCTCTGTCTAAAAAAGGCTGCATGTCAGTCTTGAGTGGGATTTTTAAAAATTTCAGAAAAAAATCACACCGTCATATTTAGAAATACCTTTTAAATGTTAATCACAAACATTAATATGTCTCGCTTTCCAAGAAACCTTTATTTGTGATATTAACAAAAGAAAGATAATACTACTTTGAAACGATAACAAATACAAAAACAAATTAAATTATAAATATCTTACTGTAAATATGGAATGATGAAAACTCAACATTTGTAGAAACTACAAAAATAACTGAAAATACACTCATAAAACACAATCAACCCAAACATTTTTTTACTGGCCAATTAAAGTAATATTTGTCTCAAAGAATGAAAGAAATACGCAAGGTCACACATCCCAATATCAGGGGCCTTGAATCTGAACTATGATCATCATTATACGGACAGGAAAAAATAAGTACCCCTTCCCAAAGCTGGAACACCTCATTTAAATCAAAGCTTATGTATACATAAGAAGTCAATCCAAACAAATGTACAAGCTATTGTGGCGAAAACATTAAATGGACAAAAAAAATGGACAACTTTTTGAAAGTACAAATCCCCCTCTTTATAAAATGGAACCCCCATTACATTTATGTCAAAATTGAACCTCCCCAAGCTATGAATGAGTTGTAACTTCTGCATAAATCTGAAGCCAATCCAATAATAAATGTATAAGCTATAGTGGTTACAACAAAAAATGACAAATGGATGAACAAACAGACGATAAATGGACCAAAAGCATTATACCTCCCACAACTTCATTGTGTGGGGTATAATAATGCATTATTGGTGAACAGTAGTGTGTGGTTTCTGTGGTCGATAATATATGACCAGTTCCTGTAGTACAAAAATCACAGAAACATTCAGGAATGGGTGGCTAAACTGCTAGCTTCAGCTAGCTGGCATGTGTTATGTCCACAAACCTGCTAATGAAAATGGACGAGTAGGCTGTGCTGGAACTGAACTTTATTACAAAACTCTCAGTAAACTCAATAAAAGTATGTGAGCGCTCGGATCCTAACTGTCGCTATTGAGGGCAAGTCACCAAAGAGGCCATAATATGGCCGGCTCACCTTTATAAAGGCTGGCGCAATGACGACACCAGCCAGCCACGTCACCACGCCGCTCACTTCCCTAAATCCCTTCATAACATTCACCTCCCCCCTTGGAAAAACACAGGACATTTTTATTAATTGAAACCCTCCCCAATTTAGCATAACATTTAAACCAGTGATTCTCAACTGGTGGGTCGCGACCCAAAAGTGGGTCGCAGATCTGTTTTCAGTGGGTCGCAGGCCTTTGCCTGGGCAAATAAAATGTCAAGAAATAACTCAACATAGTGTCATCGATTCACACTCCTTAACAGTAGATGGCAGTAGGTGGCGGGCAACACCATATTTCGCACCATAGAAGAAGACTTGCAACATTTGTTTGTATATGCTAATTGAGCATGGCGAAACACAGATACGACACGGACTATATGAGATATGGATTTTTTTATATTGAGGACAAAGAAGTACAGAAACCTCAGTGTGTTTTGTGCAGCAAGGTTTTGTGAAGAGAGTCAGCTGGTGGAGCTATCATGTGACCGCACGCTGAAAAAGAGGTTCACGGAGGTAAGCCTCTCACAGTTCTGGTGCAGCACTGTGATGAGCGAGTATCCTTCTCTTGCCATTTGAGCAGTAAAAACCCTCCTACCTTTCAGCACTACCTATCTCTGTGAGTGTGGCTTCTCAGCTCTGGTTCAGTTGAAGACAAAACAGAGAAACAGACTGGACATTGAGCATGACCTCAGAGTCGCTTTGTCTAATATAACTCCAGACATTGAGACTCTTGTCAAGAGCAAAAAACATCCCCAGCTCTCCCATTAATTCCTCCAGACTCAGGTCTATGATGTCACTGTTACAGGTTTTAGTGAGTGTTCCTTCATTTTCTTCAAAGCACATAACCTTATCAGTAGGTAAATATTGAAAAAACAATCAGAAGAAAAGTCAATTTTGAGACTTGAATTCTTTTGAATTGCACTTTTTGTTTAATTTTTAATTTAAAATGCAGCTAATTCAGCATTAAAGGGAATTGTTCCCTCTGTTGTATTGCCACTTACTGGTCATTTTGGTTAATCATTAAATTTGTTTTGTGTTTGTATACTGTGATATTCTGTTCTTCTACCTCAGGTTCAAAATGCACAATCTTTATATTCAATAAATTTGAGAATTTGAAAATCTTTGATTTGGGTCGCGGCTTGTCATTGAGGGGTGATGGTGGGTCCCAAAGCCAGACCAGTTGAGGACCACTGATTTAAACTACTGAACTAGGGTCAGCGGGTGGACCGCTGCTGGACCCGACGTAGCTGAGTGGATTATTCTGCCACTTTGCCAGCCGTGCTCCTACTTAAAAAGTCACTTTTTTCTGACATTGTTCCATGGGGAAGGCGGTTCTGCTGGAGGGGCCCTGTAGTGGGCTCATGCTGCACACGCCCCTGGTGGTGCCAATTTCAGCAGGCCCGGGTGCCATCCCTCTTGAGCCATGGCACACTCGTCAACAATGTCCCGGCCTGGATTCTACACTAGCTGGATCGGCTGCAACGCCGCATCCCAATCCACAGCAGCTGCTCTTACCTCCCGCGGATGGTCGTCCCACCATCCCGCTATCCTGATCCTATTTCCAGCTGTGCCGCTATCTTCATATGTGTCGACGGTGGTGACGATGTAACAGCCGACTGTGAGCCCAGTTGCTTGGTTTTGCGGGCCCAAACCCAGTTCATCATTGTGAGCGGCGCTCTGTACGGCTGCATATGGCATTGTGGTTGTAATGGTGTGGTACTCACGATTGCTGCGGGGCATCCATCAAGCTGTGGTGGTTCTGCTACATCCTGTTTTGTCACAGACTCTTCACTCAATGCTACAGCGGCAACCCCTGGAGGCCAATGCTGGTCGTGGATCCTGAAGACATGCGACATCTCTCCTGTGTCATTTACGGTCATGGACTCTTCACCCGTTGGCTCAGCCGTGGCTCCGGTAGACTGGTGCTGAGCGGGGATTTTGAAGCAGTCCGGTTCTTTCTCACTTTGGTCTGGTGCTGGTTTAGGTCGGGGTGATGTGTTGCTGTTGTCACATTTAACGTTCGTTTCGGGGTTGTGTGTCTCGGGATTCTCCGTGTGCGTGAGCTCCTTCTCCTGCAGCTCTGCAGCTGGGATCATGCTGGGTGAGGATCTGAGGCGAGTCCAGCCGCTGTCCCCCCTCGGGGCAGCATTCCTCCTGTGTGCACGGGACGGCTGTACTCACATCGTCGCTGTTCCCGATAGACGCGGGCTCCCTCTCCTGCAGCTCCGCAGCAGCTCCCATGGGCTCATGCTGGGCGAGGAACTGAGGCGAGTCCGGTCGCTGTTCTCCCTTCGTGTCATCTTCATTCTCCGCGTCGTGTTCACCCACAGTGCTGTGGTCACTCACTGTACTGAATTCTCCCTTTTCGCTGTGCTCATTCTCTGTGGTGTGCTCTTCAGCTAGCTTGTCATGGATTAGCTCTATGGGCCCTGCTGTCCCGCGGTGTCTAACTCGGGGCCCTCCCGAAATGGTGTGGAGTCGGCGGGCTTACCACCCGGGGCAACCGTCTGCACCCACAAAACTAGCTCAGGAAACATGGATGCGGTCCCGTTAGTTGCGGTGCCACCTGAGCTGTCATCTCAAGCTGAAACACCAATTCCATTGCCTCTGACACCAATAGTGCACTAACTCCCGCAGCTTCTCCTGTGATTCCTTCACCATGTCTGCCACTGCCCGGTCTTCTGGCTGATCCTCCAGCGTAGCCCGCATCTCCAAACTTGCCGTGAACCACTTCAACTGCAACATTATTAATCTGTCCTCTGCGTGCCTGAACTCACATTTACTAGCCAGACGGTGAAGGATGTCCACATACCATATAAACGACTCATCCTCTGGTTGTCGGTGCTGATAGAACACGGACCTCAGGGCCATCACGTTCTCTGGAACATCGAAGTGTTTGGATAGCAAACCAACACACTCATTGTAGTTGCTGTAGCGTGAAACGCGGTGGCTAGTTAGCCGCTTGACCACCTCAGCACATGTTACTGTTGGTCTTAACGCGCTGTCAGTACGAAAGCCTTCCATGCCCAGACAGCAATGCAGTAGAGCTGACTTCCGTACCTCGTTCATCTCGTCTGGGCCAAACACTGATAAGTACGTAGGTGGCGAAAGTGTCAAACCAGCACACCCACAGGACTGGTGGCTCATCGGGGTTTTCTAGAAATGGTTGTGGTGGCTTCACGCATGCCTCCATGGTTTAACTTCTTGTCGCCAAATGTTATGTCCACAAACCTGGTGTTGATGACCAATGAGGATGCTGTAGTCAAACCCAAATTTATTACAGAATTGTAGTAGTACAAGCACGTGTAGCAGTGTCTCACACTCTAACTGGCTGACACCCAACTCACTCTCTAACTAACCAACAACCACCAACCACCTTAGATGGCGAACCACTCAATATACAGTGGTGTATAAAGATTTCACCGTATAAAAATCATTAACTAGAAAAGCACTCAGAGATTGCATACTTCTGCCAAGGCTCTGTGGTCTATGGATATGTGGACACATTCGGAGAGGGATGTGGCCTGTGGCTGATGTCACCATGCCACTATATGCAGTGGTGTGAAAAAGCGTTTGCCCCCTTCCTGATCTGTGAATTTTTTTTGTATGTTTGTCACACTTAAATGTTTCAGATCATCAAACAAATTTAAATATTTGACAAAGATAACACAAGTAAACACAAAATGCAGTTTTTAAATGAAGGTGTTTATTATTAAGGGTAAAATAAAATCAAAACCTACATGGCCCTGTGTGAAAAAGTAATTGCCCCCTGTTAAAACATAAATTAACTGTGTTTTATCACATCTTTGGAAAGCTGAGTTCAATTTCTCGAGCCACACCCAGGCCTGATTACTGCCAGACCTGTTCTCAATCAAGAAATCACTTAAATAGAACCTGCCTGACAAGTGAAGTATAGACCAAAAGATCCTCAAAAGCTAGACATGTTGTGATCCAAAGAAATTCAGGAACAAATGAGAATTAAAGTAATTGAAATCCGTCAGTCTGGAAAAGGATATAAAGCCATTTCTAAAGCTTTGGGACTCCAGTGAACCACAGTGAGAGCCATTATCCACAAATGGCGAAAACATGGAATAGTAGTGAACCTTCCCAGGAGTGGCTGGCCAGCCAAAATTACCCCAAGAGAGCACCGACAACTCATCCAAGAGGTCACAATAGACCCCACAACAACATCCAAAGAACTGCAGGCCTCACTTGCCTCAGTTAAGGTCAGTGTTCATGACCCCACCATAAGAAAGAGACTGGGCAAAAATGGCCTGCATAGCAGAGATCCAAGACGAAAACCACTGCTGAGCAAAAAGACATAAGGGCTCGTCTCAGTTTTGCCAGATAACATCTTGATGATCCCCAAGACTTTTGGGAAAATACTCTGTGGACTGACGAGACAAAAGTTAATTTTTTTGGAAAGTGTGTGTGTCCCATTACATCTGGCATGAAAGTAACACAGCATTTCAGAAAAGGAACATCATAGCAACAGTAAATTATGGTGGTGGTAGTGTGATGGTCTGGGGCTGCTTTGCTGCTTCAGGACCTGGAAGACTTGCTGTGGTATATGGAACCATGAATTCTGCTGTCTACCAAAAAATCCTGAAGGAGAATGTTCGGTCATCTGTTCGTGACCTCAAGCTGAAGCACACATGGGTTCTGCAGCAGGACAATGATCGAAAACACACCAGCAAGTCCACCTCTGAATGACTTAAGAAAAACAAAATGAAGACTTTGGAGTGGCCTAGTCAAAGTCCTGACCTGAATCCAATTGAAATGCTGTGGCATTACCTTAAAAAGGCAGTTCATGCTTGAAAACCCTCCAATTGTGGCTGAATTACAACAATTCTGCAAAGATGAGTGGGCCAAAATTCCGTGTTGTAAAAGACTGATTGCCAGTTATTGCAAATGCTTGATTGCAGTTGTTGCTGCAAAGGGTGGCCCAACCAGTTATAGGTTTAGGGGGCAATCACTTTTTCACACAGGACCATGAAGGTTTGGATTTTTTTCCCCTTAATAATAAACACCTTCATTTAAAAACTGCATTTTGTGTTTACTTGTGTTATCTTTGTCTAATATTTAAATTTGTTTGATGATCTGAAACATTTAAGTGACAAACATACAAAAAAATGACAAATCAGGAAGGGTCAAACAGCTTTACACACCACTGTAAATAGTGGCGTGGTAATGTCAGCCACAGGCCGCGTCCCACTCCAAATGTGTCCTCATATCCATAGACCACAGAGCCTTGGCTGAGGTATGTGCTCTCTGAGTGCTTTTCTAGTTAATGATGATTTTTATATGGTGAGATGTTGGCCATGAATAAGTTTAACCTCAGTCATTAAATTGAAGTTAAGATTTTATGTAATGTAAAATACAGTTGAACAACTGTTTTTTTATTGTTCATGAAATTTGTCTTTAAAATTAGATGGTTACCTATGACTTCAGTCATTTTCTATAAAAATCTGCCAATGATAGGAAATTTTCAAGTTAAAAGCTGCTAAAATATACAAATATACAAATTGAAAGTTATCTTTCTAAAGTAATGAAAGATGAAAAATTAAACTGTTTATAAACCTTTAAACAAATAAGAGTTATAAAGCGCAGTGAAAAGTTTTTAAGAGGGAGGACAGACAAGTTTCACTGTTTGTCTTAAGAATTTAACAAAGAAGGCACATACCAAAAACTTTTCAAATATAAAAACTGTTCCAATCCAGATTAAGGTAAGCCTTTATTAGTCCCACAATGGGGAAATTCCAGACCCTTTATCAATTATGACCTTTAATCAATTTTTGAGGTGAAATACAGAGTTATTGTCCTTTGAGACTATTTCACAGGCTGGACAGAACAAGTTACAGTCCTATATTTGCAATTTCACACTGAACAACCAAATCAAGTAATTTTTTGGCAGATAAAATGTTTGAATCCAAATTGGGAGCTTTAATAATTTTTTGGCAGATGAAGCATACATTTCATGAATTCTACTTACAATATATAATTATAGGAGGTAAATATTGCACAAACACTATTCATGGGAAAGAAAAGCTTTGAGTTTTACGTCGTTTACACTGATGTTGCTAATTTTAGCACACTTTTCTTAACATATAGCGCAAAACATTAAAAGCTGCTACAGGATAAAATGTCATCTGATTATTCTAACAGAAAATTCATGGGTCTAAAATTATGACTAATCCCTCACCGCATTAAATATTCACAGACATACCTTTGCCACTTGCATGAACTAAAAAGTTACGTCCGCATTGCTCAAAAGCAGCCGTCAGCCTGTCAAAATCTGAAAAAAACGGCTTTAGCCAAGCGAGGCAGGCGCGCTCCCGCAGCAAGCTGTCAGTTTTTGGCGGCCCATCACTTTTTGGCACGACACCGGGACCCTGTTTTTACAAAACCAGATAACTCCACACACGGCAAATCAGCGCTTGGTATTTGGGTGACGTGACTCAATGGTGCAGTGACGATCAACCAATCGTGTCTAGCTGCTGAGACCAGCCAATTATGTCACTATCTGCTGCGGCAGCGTTCTGCAGAGAACCCTACTTGGGTCTTCTCGCGTTGCGTGATTTCTCTGACAGTTTTTTTTGTTTGTTTGTTTGTTTGTTTTTTTTACAATTTTGTTGCATTTTATGTCAAATATGGATAATTTTGATGAAGCAGATGAACCAATGATACATATGTTCACCAGACAAAGTAGCATGGTTTTCAGGACATGTCTGTTTTTGCAAAAGTATGTGTTGTGGACTTATTTGTTTTTGTACTCATAAATTGCCAAAAAATAACAATGAGTTGAAGTTCAGTTTTGTGCTTTATTATGTCTGAGATACTCATATTTCAAGTGACCATGTCTTAGAAGCTGAGTTGGAAATATTAACACATATAAACCAACAGATGAAAAAGCTGTTTTTCTCATTATTAAACCAATTGGACTTAACTGTTTTTGCAAACAAATTCTTCAAATACATTTAAATAAGGTAAAAAAAAAGTTTGTCTTTTATCTGCACAAATGACCATAAAGTGTGCAACAAATTTTCTCAAAAATTAAATTGATCAGCAGTTAATTTGTATATTTTTGTTTTGGACCAGCTTGCATTTCTAATGGGCTGATTCATCTTGTTGCCATTAAGAGGGGAAGCTTGTCCCAGCACATACCTCTGCTAGGCGACATCATCCTGCCCTGGCAGAGTGATTCCTTGGAGGGCAAACTGGAGGTATGTGTACATCAACTCACAACAGTATTACTACACGTAGAAAACACGTTTTGTTAACTTTCTGCCTCTTTTTCAGAACTGTTTCATCATGAGTCTGACTCTGCTGGACGAGTTCAGTAAGCCCTTCAAGTGTGTCAGCACTCCCATTGCCATGAGACTGATAAAGAAGCCTGTGTCCTATAGCTACGATGGAGACCACTATCAGATCCACTACCACGATTCAGACATTCAAGTGAAAATGACCCTTGTATGGATGGAGGAACAACAGCACTTTGTTCTCATCAGTTTAGTCGTCTATGTGACCGTTTTACGTATTAACGAGTATTTTGGTAGAGATTACTAATGCTGTATTAATTCTACAGTACACCTCCTATGTTTGGTTGAAAAATCTCATGCTGTAATCAGCGATCTACTGTTCTGAGGGAACTATCCATGCTGTGGCATATAGAGTTGAACGTAAAGATCTCAGCAAAAAATTACACCCATTAGATAAATTAATACAAATGTACATGTAATTTCTATAAAACCTACAGGATTTATTCTGCCTTTGATGATTTAATTAAATCAATTTTATATCACTTGTTTTTAATGCACTTATTTTTTTCATTCACATATTTCTTATTAGGTACTTAAATTTACAAACACAACTGTTATGTTCCACTGCATAAAAAAGTTGTTCCTTTTTTTGTATATTTAAGTTTTTGGCTACACTCATTAAAAATACGTATATCTTTCATACCTTTGTGATCCCCTCGAGGACATGGTGTTGTTTTCTAAAAGTTAAAGACAAAAGGAATAGATTAAATATTGATAGATTAATAAATATAAAAACATTTAATTAGCATTTTAGATAAAGTAGATTTATGTTCTGTGATCTACAGTTGTACCCATTATTCAACCCCCACTGCAAATGTTTATTTTCAAAATTCTTAAACTTTAAACTCTTTACATAAAGCAAGTTGAACGGGAAATATTGAAATACTTATGTTTGTTTGATTTCTCTATTTTCAAGTGCAACTGTACATGCATGTAGTCAATGCTGAAACTCACAATTTAGTAATTAATTTTACATGTATAAATATTAATCAGTCATCAATCTAGGGCCCACTCAAACATAACCATGTGATATATGCTATAAATCCTTTTCAGACTTCAACTTTATGCCTATTTATGTGATTATAGGCTAGAATAGAATAGAATAGAACTATTGGTCACTTGACTGGAAAATTGTCAGGCTCACCACAGGAAATTTAAACAACATCACAGAAGTAATAAAATCAGTCAAGCTTTAACAACAAGGAAATAAAAAGCTCTGGTTCAGTTCAATTATAGATTTATGACCATAAATCACTGCAGAATTCAATATGCTTATTGCACTAGGGGTGAAAGATTTCTTAAATATGTTTCTGGTTGCTAGTAGGACCTTGTAACACTTTCCTGACCTCAGAGGCTCAGACTGATCAGAGGATGACAGCTTATCTACCAGGGTACTCTTGGCTTCATTCCTTGTAGATGCTGTATACAGCTGAGTCAGGGCCTTCTGAACTATACCAGCTATCTTGTTTGCCATTGACACAATCTTGCAGAGCTTGTTCTTATTTTTACAATTCAGGCGACCATGCCAAGCTGAGGCATGAAAAGGATGTGCTCAACAAGAGATCTGTAAACAAGTTCTAGGATCTGCTGGCAGACAGCTAGGGTACTAAACTTTCTAAGTAGAGATGCTGTGAGCATTAAAAAAAAGATTATCTGTACTTCTAGTAAAGCTCACTTGAGAGAGATGCACTGTGCCAAGATATTTAAAATTGTCTACAGTTTCAACAGGTTGACCATCCAGTGAAACTTGCTGATATATAACTTATACTGTATATGTTACTGTTAATCATGTGTGTTAATTAAATAGATGAATCTCGGTTTACTATAATTTTATTCTGCCCACATTTCCAGTGAAATTAATAGCCTTTACTCTGCAAGAATAAATGTTATGTATTATACATTTCAAACCCAGACTAATGTATGGGATGAATGTATGCAGTTACCTTGAAATAACTTGTTAATTTAAAAGATGTCACCTCAAGCTGAGCATTTTTTATCTTGCCACCTCTGAAGTCAGAAACCCACACAGTATGTGATAGGGAAAAAAGAAAATGCATTTAGAATCACAATTATCCTGCATTACTGTTTGAGAGAAAGGAAAAGAAAGAAAGCTTAAAAATAAAACTTGCAGTTAAAGAGAAACGCTCTCAAATGAAAATGTCATGGGGTCTGAAGGCTGTCATATGGTTACCCATAGACTTCTAGAACCAGGTTTTTCTTGCCCACACCTTACCAAAATATATGGATTTGGTGTTGGCCTGTAAAGCCATTAGAAGACCCACAAGTAAGAATCACATTTTGAAAAGTTATACTAATTTACAGTGGTCACCTGAGATTAGTTGGCTCAATCACTTTGTTGAAATGATGAAATTGGTTCACGCTTAATTTCTGCTGATTTGTAGCATTAAAAGAAAACATTTTCCACATCATTGTGAATATAGTCTGTGGTTGATGGTACTGGTTTATTCTGTCAAGTAGAACAAAATGGCTGAGTTGTTACCTCAGATAACCTTTTTTTGATTATAATTGTTCAATAGCCTAATTGTAATGTGTCAGTAAATGAAATAGCACAACTTTTTAATGGCTCAACCATGGCCATGGGGCACTAATCAACACTTTTTCATTATTTCAAGATAGTGGGTGAATGAACTGGTAGTTCAGTGCTACATGTTTAGCACCATTGCTTCACAGCAGCATCATTGTGGGTTGGATGGTTGGAACCCACCCCTGGCCAACAGCGACCTCTCTGTGTGGAGTTTGCATGTTCTCCTCATGTCTGCTTGGAAGTTTTCCATGTTTGTTGGTGGTGCCAGTGTGCTGAGTGCTGTCCCTGTGGCAAGTTATGCAATTTTTACCAGAGTGGTGGCCTAGAGGTAGAGCATCGGCCCCACAACCGGGAGGTCGGGGTTCAAGTCCCGGCCGGGTCATGCCAAAGATCACATAAAAATGGAACTTCCTGCCGTCCAGCTTGGTGCTCAGCAAAAATGAAATGGAGGAGGGAAATGTGGGCAGCAGTGGCTCAGGAGGTAAAGGGGGTCATCTAATAACCGGAGAGTTGGTGGTTCGAACCCCCAGACATCCTGCAGTTGTGTCCCTGGGCAAGACACTTTAGCCACCTTTCCTCCAGTGTCCATGAGACGGTATGAATGTGTATAAATGGTCAGAGAGGCTGTTGACGTAGATTGTCAGCCATGTTTCCATCAGTCTGTCCCAGGGCAGCTGTGGCTACAGCAGTAGCTTGCCACTACCATTGTCTGTGGAGTGAATGAATAATGCAGCCATTCAATTCAATTCAAACATTTATTTCAAACTCAGGGTTCATATTAAGAGCAAAACTAAAATGAGTAGAAAATAGATAAATAAATAAAAGTATATACAGACCAGCAGACACTCGGCGCTCTTGTAACAACAACAACATACAATAATGGGCTCACTATAAAATGGAACGCCACCACTTCCAAATGCTGGAATGAAGTGTGAGTGATGAGTTGACAATTGCTGATATAAGATGATTGTTCCATGCCAGCAACCTTCTCATAAAACTGTAAACATTCTTACGTATCAATTCGCCAAAAGACGGAATTGCGGCGGATGATAAAATAAGGCAGCGAAGTGAGGTTTTAAATAGGTTTATTATCATAGCGCCGTCACGGAGCTCGCCCCATGGGCAAGCCCGGAGGCTCTCCAGCAAAGTGTGCAGATGAGCAGTCGTCAGAATGAGAGTCAGGGTTACAGAATAATGCAGCTTATATACCCAACTACAGACAATACATGAAAGGCATTCACAGCAGTAGGTATGGGCATTTGCATTTGAGAGACACACATAACAATAAGGAGACTGCTGGCCGTAATTCGCCTCAGCTCCAGAACTGCAGGACAAAAGAGGTTACAAGGCACATCTACATATTGTTATCAGTGTATAGACACAGTAAGGGCAGGAAGCATGAACACAATGCATGAATGGCACATTAACATCACAGTACTGAGCCGGAAAAAGCCAGAAGAAGCGGGGCTGCCTGTAGACATTAATACACACATTTCACTGTTCTGTTAATTGCTCTAGCCGAGCGCTGTGCCTGACCCAGTCTGTTGTGGGGGTTACGCAACAGGAATGTTCACAGACACAAACATCTTGCTTGCACTCGACCTTCGTGGCACATCTAACAACCTTCTTAGGGAGTTATTATATGCAATGCGGATTTTGTTCCTAACAGCAACATTGCTATTAAACCATAAAGGCGAGCAGTACATTGAGGTACAGAAGGTCTTGAACAACATACATTTGACATCAGGAGAACATCTATGGAAATTTCACAACAGTAAATTTGTTTGAGCATACCGTTTCCTGAGATGCCTGTTACAATCAACATTGGTCTTATCAGATTCAATCCACACACCTAGGTATTTGACTTTTTCAACAAAGTTCAAGCTATTACCACAAAGTGGCATAACAGGATTCGACATATTGACACCCTTTGGTTTGAAAGCCATACACATAGATTTAGTACAGTTGAACAAGATGTCATTTTTTTCACCAAATTTTTCACATACCGAAAGGAGATGTTGCATCGCTGCAGTAGACAAACTTAACAGAGGTCATCAGCGTAGAAAATGTGATTTAACAGTGCACCGTTAAAGGAGCCGCCCACATTAGTATTATTCAACAGTACACTGAGATCATCAACATAGACATTAAACAACAAGGGTGACAGTATACCACCTTGTTTAACACCGTTGGTCACATGAAATTTGGATGAGGTGACATTGTCCCATCTAACAACCATAGACTGCCTTCTGTACCAGTATAACAGGATGCTAACAATGTAAATAGGAATACCTCGATCAATCAATTTTCTGAACAAACACCAGTGGTTAATCCTGTCAAAGGCTTTGCTAGCATCTAGGAACGTAGCATAGACACTAGTGGAATGGCTTCTGAAGTAGTCAACAAATTCATGAAGTAGGTAAACAGCCTTGTCAGTAGAAAGAGCTGACTTGAAACCAAACTGATTGTCGTTTGTCCACAGATAATTCTCAGTTCTGTTCAGGATTAAACCCTCTAACAGTTTAGATATAACATTTGCAATAGCTATAGGTCTGTAGTTGTTCATATCAGAAAGACTGGCACACTTGTTTTTCACCAAAGGAATAATAACAGAGTCCATCAACATATCTGGCATGTAACCATGAACAAACATACAGTTAAAACACAATGACAACAGAATACACAAATTGAAATCAGCGTTGATGAGGCATTCACTGGTGAGACAGTCAGGGCCAGCTGATTTGCCTTTCTTGAGAACTTTGATCAGTGAATCAACTTCAACGGGAGTAACAGCAGAAATATCAGAGGCATCAAACATGTCGTTATACAGACGAATATCGTGCATAACAGAATCCTTCATTGAAACATTCTTGACTGAGTTGAAAATAGCTTCATATTGACATTTCCACTTTTCAGCAATATTAACGTCACCAGTCACACCATCAATAGTGTTTGATCTGACAGACCGGTGGGAGCTCATAGCCTTCATTTGTTTCCAGAATTCTACCATGTTCAGTTCACTCATGTGATTAGCTAGCTGGTCACATTTGATACTATCTTCATTGCGCCTGCATGCTCGTAGAGCATATTTGAACCTAGCCCTGCAATTTTTCATGTTTTCAAATATTGGACCAGAACGTGGTTTGCTATTACTCCTCCACCACAAAAAAAGCATCCCGAGCAGCTGTGTGAGCCTCGCTAACGACATCATTCCAGCCTGGGACGTTATATTGGGTGGCCACACTGTGACTAGGAATGCATTCACTCACACAGTAATTTAAAGCATCAACAATGTCACTGTAGAACCTGTCGATATCGTCCCTGTGTGCCGCACAATTACGGTCGTGACACCTGATGGCGTCCATAGGAGCACGGATGTTACAGAGTTTCCTACGAGTAAGTTTCTTATATCTGGACAGGTCTGACGCTGTGGCATCACGCCATTTGTATGTTCTACTGCCCGTTGTGGCTGAGGGAGCTTCCCGGGGGCCACTTACAGCACTAGATACCTCAATATCTATAGATAAAGGTACATGATCAGAACTCACATAGTCATACAGAACTTTGATATTGGACACGTTATCATGGCCTGAGGATGTAGTCACACAGTGATCAAGCCATGATGTAGAGCCATGAGCCATGCTAACATGAGTAAAGGTATCACCTGGTAAGATAATCCTGTCCGAGATGTGTAAGGAGTAACTCTCACAAAAAGCCACCAGTTCGTCTCCAAAACAACTTGAACGTGCTGTATTAGCGTTGAACACATATGGAGTTGGAAAGTCCTCGGTGATACGTTTAACAAGACTCAGGCAGTGCAAGTATTCATCCAAGTTTTCAACACTGTCATAGGGGAAATATACACATAATATAAGACAGTGAAAGTCACCCAGGTTGACTTCAATACCTGTAACTCTTACGCAATCGTAAGTTTTCACAACACAACTGTTCGCAAGTGACTTCCGCCATAGGATACCGACGCCGCCATAGGGGCGACCTAAGATAACACGTTCTTCCATATCCATAAAAGAAACACCTTGTCCTATAAAGTCACCATGTAATCTGCTCAGAATAGACAATTCGTTTTCGAACAACCAGTGTTCCTGCAACAACACAATGTCATGGTTATCACATAAACTGGAGATCTCATTAGATGAAGTTTTTACATTCTGGCAGTTGAATGAACATATTCTAAGGTTGGTCCTACTATTGAATGAGTATAATGACAAACACAATAATGACAATCACATGTAGATCATTTCCTCTCAAAAAACTGTCGAAGGTATAAACCAGATGGCCACACATTTTTATCAAGCAACTTCTTGCTGCAACTGGCAGGACATGTAATCTTAAAAGAGGCATAACCATTATACTTGGTTTCTAGTTGCTCAATCTTGAGATTGTCATTTAATTTAACATGGGTTTTGATGTAAGAGCATACATGATGGGGTCTGGTGGTGGGGTCGAGTCGACTGATGAAGACTTGGTGCTTCTTATGACCTTGACCTTGACCCTGACGTCCGCCAGACCTCCTACCAGACTTTGGTACAACGCGTAACTGTGAGTGGGGGCGTGTCTTGTTGACAGCCTGTAGCTGGTTCGTGGTCTGCTTGGCAGTCGGTTGGTTGTCAGACGATTGAAGTGCATTAGCGTAGGACCTCTTCTTCTTCTTGGAACGGCGACTCTCAACTTCCTCGAACTCACACTCGCGTTCTTCAGCAATTACAGCAACTTTGGCAGCTTTGGCAACCCCAGAAGATGACAGCGTCATCAGAACAGGCCTCTGTAGAGTTGGCGGCCTCGTCAGCATTCTCCCCGTCGGCCGTGGCGGTAGGTGGAGGGCCACGGGCTGCATTGGCGACCGGGACGTGGTCGACGGCTGCTACCACGGTCTCCTCATCGCTGGTGATGTTGACAGCACTCTGAGTACTGCCAGCCTCATCGTCACCTTCCACGACCAGGACGTCAGCTGGAGGGGGTGTGTCGCCGAGTTTGGACTTTATTGCCGCCACGTCGTCCTGGATAGCAGATATCGTTGTGAACACGGTAGCAATGCTCTCTCCAAGGGACATCACACAGCACACATCCTTAGACAGCCTGGCAAGGTCAAATGACTCCAATGAAGCTGGTGGCAAATCCTTGAGGTTCAGGGCAACGTATTGTGGTGCCAGCTGACCAACCTCATTCAGCTTGTGGTAGATGTCGGCGATGTTGTCTTTCTTCTGGCTGGGGCCGATCCTCTTCTTCTTCCGCGATTTTCCCTCTGGACACTGCTCGAACAGCAACTTCTTTGCTCCTTCAACCTGATTCTCATCATAGAAGTCACTAACCCATTTCACAAGATAGTCCATTGGGACATCACCCATCTTGTTCTGCATAAAGCACAGCAGCTCACAGACAGACATCTGACGTGGGGATGCTGTAGTTGGCCCATGCAGGGAAGGGTCGTCACCATGGTTGTCACCAGCCATATCTGGCGTTAGTTCATTTAGTCCAGAAGACAATTCAGACAGTTATCTAACAAGATACTGACATGTATTTAGCACACCAACATAGGTTTAACGAGATAGCTTTGTTAGCTTGGATTGCTTTGAAGCCCAACAGGAGTAACATTCAGCGGAGCTGATCATTAGATTGGCGGGGCTAACGTTAGCTTAGCATTAGCATTAGCTTAGTGTTAGCTTAGCGTTAGCTTAGCATTAGCGTGATAGATTCAATAATTGCGCTCTTGTGTGAATTAATACACACGTGCTCTTGGTTCCACCACACTGCGGATCAGTTCGCCCTCCGGGGAATAACGGTAGACGACACCAGTATCTATTTCATCACACACAGATGACCATTCGCCCGTCGTAGTGAATACCTTCTCACTGCAGCTGTTCATCTGGGATAGCAGCAGAGACGATGATCAGTCTTTAGAAGTCCGAAACGGGGCCAGAGCCGCCAGAACCTTCACCGGGTCAGCGCTGTTGTCGTACGAGTATTCCCCACATTTGTTGGTGGCCAACAAAAGTCCTTATTTATATAATACATACTTAAATGTAGAAAAATCCAGCTGCCTATATAGACTCCATGTTGTATTTAGTTTGACCATTGCAAATGTAGCTTTACACAACCTAAACGTTTCCAAGAACCTTATCTCTTACATTTGTCGTTCTGATAAAAAGGTGACTATAGGAGAAAGATTGTGCATTTAAGTTAGATACAATAGTGTCTATTCTTTTGTCTTATAGTAAAACAGGGTTTGACTTTCCTTCTACAAACAGGCTGGGAACCATTATAGAGTGTCTATGAAAAGCGCTATATAAATCTTATGCATTATTATCAAGCTTCCACTAGAAGGTGGAAGTACCTTCTAGCTTGGTCCTCAGCATAATAGAATGGGGGGAGGAAAGTTGGTTATCCAGTGACAGAGGGGAGCACAAACCTAGAGTCAGTCCCAAGCCCTGGTAAATGGAGTGGACTGCATCAGGAAGGGCATAAAATCCTTGCCAAATCAAATGTGTGGGCCCTAATCCACTGTCGGGACATTTGATAAGGGAACAAGCCGAAAGTAGAATGACGATGAATGTAAATGATGTCAGTCAAACAGACCACATTGCTCTTACACAAAAAGCACCCATTATCCAGCATTTCTAATCCAACAGAAATGGTTCTGGAAGTTTAGACAATATATAACTTCAAATAAATGGATTAAATCCAACAATTTTGTTGACAAGTAACCAAGATCACAGGGGCAGTGGTGGCCTAGTGGTTACTGATGTGGACTGGTGACTGGAGGGTCACTGGTTCAATTCCTGGACTGGGAGGATTAGATCTGGGTGGGACAGATGACATTGTTTGCCCCACCCTCATTAACCATATTGTTATGACCTTTAGCAAGGCCCTTAACCTGAGCTGCTCAGTGGCCACAGGTCAGTCTGTGGCTGTACTGGGCTGCTTCCAGATGTGAATATGAGCAGGGCATCCTTTAAAAACAGAGGCTGCCTCTCACTGGGCCTCCCCTGTATAAATAAAGGTTAAATAAATATAATTACATGTTTTCATTTCCATGATAATTAAACATGGTATGTATATAAAAGTTTCTTCAGATTATTTCCGATAGATGCTGCATTCCGTTTGGCACCAAATTCTATCTTGGTTGGGCACAGTCATGTCTTGCAGTATAATATTGTTATGTCACCATGTTATAATAATATAATAATAATGTAACACATAACTATATATATTTATTTATTTAGGGTCTTAAACTGGCACTTGTCTTTATGAAAGTCACGCTTGATGTAGTTTGTGCGAAAAACTGGTTACCCATATTCAAGAGGTCAAGATAGGTATTACATCCCAAAATTTTCAACGTTAACATTTATTTTCATGTTTAGTATATACGTACACTTCAGAAAAACATAATTTTGTAGATGGGTGGGGGGGGTGACCCTCTCTGGCCCATGGCCTATTAGCCTCTGATGGCTGTCCATGTCGTCTCAGCTGTTTTACAGAGGGAATGAACAAGCTAATGCTTTATTTAAGAATGTGATGAGAGACATAATCACTATGTGGTTGTAACACAATAATTCACCGCTGCACATGTGACGTGACCCACAAACCTCAAGAGGTATGTGTTGTAAAAACTGGACAAAAATTGGACTTTTGTGTGAAATGACAAAAGGCCTGTTCTTTATTACATCATTTATTTTTTAATTTAACCTTTATTTATACAGGGTAGTTCCACTGAGAGGCAGCCTCTCTTTTTCAAGGACGCTCTGTTCACATTCACACAGTTCCACATTCACACCAGGAAGCTGCCCAGTACAACCACAGACTGACCTGTGGCCACTGAACAGCTCCACTGGAGCAGATGGGGTTAAGGGCCTTACTCAAGGACACCACAGTGGGGTTAAGGAGGGTGGGGCAAACAGTGCTTGTTATCTGTTATGTTCACTACCACACTGCAGTGATATGATACCACACTCTTGTGTAATATTGCTTAATTACGAGTCTTGCCAGTAAGATGAGAGGGAAGAAAAATAACAAAAAAAGAAATTTGGCATGAAAGGGTCAATTAACCGTGATGCTGATTTAAAGCCAGTCCTCCGCTAAGGTTTTGTTCAACACCAGAGCTATGTGCTAACCAGCTAACATTAGCCTCAATATAAGTAAATCAGGGATCCAATAACTGTGAAATTATGAGGCCGTACTAATACTGATATTGCAAATAATTAGCTGGCAGATGGCCGATAGTCAGTATTGATTGCTTTTGTTTTTATTTTCATCTATTCCATGTTAATTACCAGAAAGACAAAGGAATATGAATTATAAAGAAAATATCTGAACTGAAATACTTTGAAATGGCTCAGCCCCAGATGTTTTCTGGGTTTGCAGCTGTAGTCTACTTTCGTCTGTTTCAGGGTAAAATTATTATAACACAGTTGAAACACACCAGATATCTAACAGATAACTAGATGTCTGATGATATTTTATTCACTAATAGCCAATATCAGACAGGCCGAAAAGAAAAGAAAAGATAAAATAAGATAAGATTAGCCTTCATTAGTCCCACAATGGGGAAATTACCGGATGTTAAGCCAATATATCAGTGCATCTCTAAATTCAATCCATGGATATCAGAAGTGAAAGGGAGGGTAGGGTGAGTTAAGTTTCATTAGCATTTAACACAAAAAGCATTGAAACAGGTTGTTTTGAGGAAGGCTGCTTAAAGGGGAAATTTATTGATTTTTAATTAGGGCGAATTTGATATGTTTATGCAGGAAATGATATAATTTCCTCAAATATCACCATTTTATTGGAATAAATTGTGATCTGGAGAGAGAAAAAAGTCAGCAAAAGTGACGGTTTCAGTTGACCAAAATTCACTGGGAATGTTGGCCTGAAATGTGTGACGTCAGGAGCTGAACAATGAATTATTTACTAGTCTTATTACAATCTGAAAATGATAAGATCGCGTTCATATTTTGAGGAAAATGGAAGAACGCATTCTCAATCTGAGTTTTGAAGTGGATACCAACGAAGAGGAAGACAAAGGTGAAGAGTGATTTAGCAGACAGCGATAATGATAACGGAGATTTGGGAGAGTTTGACCCTAAAGCCAACGACGAAAACCAAGCTAGTGGTAACACTGTGGCTGCAGTCCCTGCACCTTACCTGTATGAACCGGGTCCAAGACAGCCGGATGGTGAGTTCCCCTTTAATCCGTCCCGGAGGGTTTTTTTCACCGTCCAGCTGCTCCCTGTTAGCCATTAGCTCCGGTCCTCCTGCTCGGCTGCTCCTCACTCATTGTCCCGCCAGTGGCTGAAGCGGCTTTTAAACTTTCACCAAACTGATGTCCGAGTCCACCAGCGATCCCTCCTTCACCTCCGAGCCCCGGCGACGTGAGCCCCGTGGTGGCCATTCGGTCCCGTGTGAGCTGCTGGATCAGAGTGGAGCAACCCGAGTCAGTGCGCCTCCTCCGGGCTGAACCTCCGTGATGATGAACTGAGGAGAAATGAAGACAAGTCGCAGCTTAACCCTAGCAATACTGTGAACTAGTGTGTGTAAATGTATTTATTGATGTTTCTTTTCTTACTATTATAGAAAATTTAGAGATCCACTTTCCAATTGTCTTTTCTCTAAATTACAACAATATATATATGTGTAAAAGTTGTCACCCAGCAATTGGCAGCTCAGTCGAAATTATTCATCAGATTTTAGAGAAACTAGAGTGTTTTTTATTTTAATACCAAATATTGTTTTTAGCAAGGGTAGACCTTATTCTTCAAACATACACTACCGTTCAAAAGTTTGGGGTCACTTAGAAATTTCCTTATTTTTGAAAGAAAGGCACTTTTTTTCAATGAAGATAACTTTAAACTAATCAGAAATACACTCTATACATTGCTAATGTGGTAAATGACTATTCTAGCTGCAAATGTCTGGTTTCTGGTGTAATATCTAGATAGGTGTATAGAGGCCCATTTCCAGCAACTATCACTCCAGTGTTCTAATGGTACAATGTGTTTGCTCATTGCGTCAGAAGGCTAATGGATGATTAGAAAACCCTTGTGCAGTCATGTTAGGTCTGCAATGCTGTAATTGCTGCAAATGGAGGATTCTTTGACGAAAGCAAAGTTTGAAGGAAAAAATTATTATTTCAAATACAAATCATTATTTCTAACCTTGTCAATGTCTTGACTGTATTTTCTATTCATTTTACAACTCATGGTGGTAAATAAGTGTGACTTTTCATGGAAAACACAAAATAATTGTCTGGGTGACCCCAAACTTTTGAACGGTAGTGTATGTGCTTTATTGATTGGGATGATTTTTAGACAAGTCTTGATCATCATTTTTGCTTCATATCTTCACCCTCTCCTTGCAACTTGCATGCTTGCAGTGAAAATAATGATCTCGCCACCGAGTCACCAAACAATCAAAATCTTCACAAGGTCTGTTGTCTTGCAATATTCATTTATTTCTACAATTTAGATGCATAATCAAGAGTGCGGGTTGGATCCACTGGAGCCATGGCGCTTTTAGTTGGTTCAACTTGTCACTGTGATGATTGGGTGAGTGCGCTCCCCCTCCCTTTCTGTGGGAGGTTCCTCATCTGTTTCCCAGCTCCGCAGGTCATCAATGCACCTGTGTGAGTGGACGCATCTGCTGCCTCTTCACTGCCAGCGCTTAACAGGATCAGTCTGTGAATGCTTCAGCGCTGGACCGTTGGGAGCTGCTGCCTTAGTCAAGGTTAAAAGACTATTTAACTGAAACCCAAACTTAATCTCCCTTCTCTTCCTCTCACCCCAAGTTGCTGCCATCTCAGCAGCGTGTCCCGGGGATTGTAGTGAGCTCATCAGCCCTCATCATCATCTCCTTCGAAGATCGCCTACTCCACCCGGTCAGATTCCCACCTGCTCCACACCAACTCCTCTCCTTCTCCAGCCCCTTCCGTCAGCTCTGCCCTGTTGGCTCCTCCGATTCCCCGCTGGGTTTCACTGCCAGGTTCTCTGCTCAGTTCTCATAAAATAACCTCAGCATGCACCCCTTTATTCCCTGTATTACTCCTTGCATCTAACCAGCTCTCGTTCTCTCCCCTGCAGGCTGTGTGTTCCTTCAGCGTGGGCTGTTTTCATTATGTTTGTGTGTATTTAATAAATTGTACTAAAAATGTCTTTTCCGTGTCTGAGTGCTTTCCTTTGGTGTTGGCCGCCTTTCACGTGAACCTCCAGCTAACTAATCATGACAGGCACCAAAATCAGTCGGCAAATACAGAAGTCAGAGCCTGCTCAGAATGAAAAGAAAAAAATCAATTTCTTTTCTTTCTAGATGAAATTAAGGCTACAAAAGTACTATATTCATGTTTACTATGTTCTCAGCTTTCGGTAGAAGTATAATATGCTTATTTTAGGATTCTCAATGAGTATTCCCTTTAAGTTGGGTGGAAAAGGGTACTGCAATTTTTAATCCCCGAGGTGTTTTGACTAATACATGTAACAGATTATCAACTCTTGGAACCATGTGGACAAAGGCCATAACATATCCACTTTAAGTCACTTTCACATCAGTCCTAATTCTGAGAAGTTATATCAAGCTTTTATATGCAGTCTATGATTATAGTCTATTCTTGGGTGACCCAGCCAAATTTGGTGTGTCATTTTGAACAGATTTATATTGCACCATCCCTCTGTTAACATGATTCCTACATGCAGTATAATTTACAAACCCACCAATACCTTGGACATAGCAAATCAGAAATAATCAGAGTATCCCGTAGTACAGTTGAAGGTTGTATGTTACCCTACAGCGGAGGGGAAAAAGACAAAAGCCATAGGAGTTAAACTTGGATCAGTGTCATAACTATTTGTATTCACAGAATACTTGTACTTTTGCACTTGTGCATTTCAACTAAAAAAGGCTGGTAGCTGATATATTTACTTTACCATTCCATGTTGCATATAAAATAGGCAACAGTGAAAAAATGACACTCCACACATCTGTCGAGGTTTAATACTCTCCCTACACTATTCATAGAATTAATCAAGTTGGACATCTGGATTGAGAAGTTAACGTCCTCCATTTTTGTCCTTTCAGTTTTCGTTTCTGTTGGGACAATGTTGGGACATGTTTGCCTTACTTTGCTTTATCCAGCTCTTCAAGATTTTAAAGCATGAGAGGATGACTTACGTGTTCAAATGAGGTAAAGTTTTGCTTCCTCTGTTTTGTTCATAGCTTCACATTTCATTGGATTTACCGTCAGACATTTTGGAATCACTTTTAGACTAAACAGCCTAATGTGCACACAGTGAAAGAATTAGAGTGGGAGTGACTGTTGGAAACAGTTGCCATGCTGCTGATGGGCCAGCGCCTCTTATGGCAATAAAATAAGTAAGCCCTGTGGATAATAGGATTTTCAGAGGCTTCCCTTCCTTTTCTCAGACAGGGTCATCTTCACCTTGAAAAGATGTTTGTTTTGGCAGCAGTTCCTAAATTATTTGGGGGGAAATTAGCCAAAGGGGGGAAAGGGGCAAGAGTATTTGTGTGTGTGTTTTTCCATTTCACAAATGAATTTAGGCAAAAAGCTGCAGTAAGGAAAAGAGAAGTTGTCTAAATCTTAGAAAGACTTTTCCTGTTGTCACATTTTTATAATATGAGATGTATTTTCCCTGCATTCAGCACTGGAGTTGGTTTGTAAAGGTACAGGGCCATGTAGAGCCATATAGAAGTGCAGTACACTGGATTGCTGACTTGGTCACCTTACAGACAACACACATGTTCATTACTTTGGCAGGAGCGATTTATAGTATTTCTACCTTTCAGGTTATAACTGTGTTACGGAGCATTACAATCACAGTGACCTTCACATGACTGTTGACTGCTACATTACATTTTGGAAACTGCCAATCCTTCATTCCAATTTTATTAAAAAGGAAAAAGAAGCATTACTACTATAGACTATGGATGATAAACCTCTTAAGTGAGCTATTCAAAGGTTTGAGTTGGAATAATGGTGAGCATCTACCACCGCAGAGTCCAAAGGAGAGCTGACGCCATCTTCCGGGACCCCACCCACCCCCAGCAAAGACTGTTCACACGTCTACCCTCAGGCCGGAGGTACAGAAGTGTGAAATGCAGGACAACCAGACTGAAGAACTCCTTCTTTCCCACTGCCATCAGACTCCTGAACAGATAACAACTCCAAAAACTCTGTAACACAGCTTTGCATATAGGAACTCACACACTGGCTGTTAAATTTGCACATTGCTCACCTGTACAGTAGATATAGTCTCACCTGTCTGATGTCCATATCCTCTCTGCTGCTAATTATCATCTCTGCTGCTATTTATCATGAACAGTCTACTGGTACTATCGTTACAGAGAAATTAGCACCGGGTGCTAATTTGTAACTTGTAATTTGTAATTATACACTGCTCGTTGCACAATGCTCATTTGCACACTGTACATAGGTTTATGCCATCTCAGGGTCACATCATCTCTAATATCAATATACCACTATCACTTTAGTCATCCAGTGAATTTTCAGTTTCATTCCTCTTGTCTGACTGCTTTAACTGTCCATACTGCCTAGTGTGTGTTATTAGTACTCATTAGTTTTAGTATTTAGTATCAAGGTGTGCTTAAGGAGTCCTAACTGCCTAACTGTGTGTTGGTGTGTGTGTTATTAGCATCCATTAGTATTAGGATTGAGTTACTGTGTTAGTGTGTTATTACCTTACTAGAACTGTTGTTTCTGTACCTATTACCTTGGCATTTGTTTGGAGAGCAAAGTAAGAATTTCATTGCTCAGGAAATGTAGCATTTCTTAACTGTGCACGTGATAATAAAGCCTTTGAATCTTGAACGCTGTTCTCCAGCAGGTGTCCCTCTTTAGCAAACAATAAAAAAATACATCAGCCGCATTGCTTTTATTTCCCAAATATAACTCCAGAGAAAAATTTACATAACTGATTTATAAAAATCATTTATCAGCAATATAAAAACCCTCTATTCTGAAACTCATTTCTGCACACTATGGGGATTTTATCAAGTTCCTGCATTTCCCTGCTGATTTGTGGCAAAGTAATTACAAGCTTGTATGTTAATCAAAACTTAAAAGACTTTAATACCAAATAACAATTAAATAAGAATCCATGGGCAAACTACTGAATGGGTAAATTCAGTGACACAAAGCTTCATTAAAGTCATCTTTCTTGGTTTTCTTGCAGGCTAATCTTGGAGGAAAATTGCTTCCATTTTTAGCCTTTAATTCTCTCCCTTGTGAGTGACCAGCTGGGCCCTCAAACTATTCAGCCTCGGAAACCAATGACACAGTCCTTATTTAGCCTTCCCATTGGAGAAAATCTATCAACTAATGAAATTCTCAAGGAGGAAGGCTCATTGTGTGTCTGCCATCGCAATTATGTTGTTGTTTTATTCCTTTTATTAACAATGAATCTGACTTGCCACTGCTGTCTTACGTGATGGCATCCATTCAAGAAATCAAATCTTTTTTTTCTTTTTTACCCCACATTAATGTTGTCTTTCTATAATGAAAGACATTTTTTTCTATAAACTTCCCCCTGCTTTATTTGATAAAATCTCATAGAGAAATGGTTCTCAAATAGACCATTAATAACAGCCACTTTGTAATAAACTGAACACAAAGAACCTTAATTGTGCGTAAATAAACCGGACACAAAATTGCTTGATTTAAGTAAGAGAAAATGAAAGGAGAAGAAAGGACACAAAGAGGAAGGGAGGGGGAAAGGGAAGGGGAAAAGGACACCAATAAATAGAGGCAGAGATGAAGAAAGAGGAGGAAAGGAGGTGAAACAGAGAGGAGATGCTCCACTGCCAGATAAATCCTTGTTTTTGTCCTCCTGCCCTTCCCCTTTTTTTTTTTCAAGATACTTCTGCAGCATTTTACCCCTCTTTGGCTTGTCTGAATCTTGTATATGTATATATGTACTGTATGAGGAAGTCAGGAGTGGCAGAAAAGTATGTGAGGGTGGTGCAGGACGTGTATGAGGACAGTGAGATGGTGGCTCAGTGTGCTGTAGGAGTGACAGATGGATTCAAGGTGAGGGTGGGATTACATCATGGATTGGCCCTGAACTCCTTGTTTGCCATGGTGATGAACAGGCTGAGATGGATTCAAGTAGAAGTCTCCATGGACCGTGATGATTGCAAATGACATTGTGAGCTGTTGTGAGAGTAGGTAGCAGGTGGAAAAGAACCTGGAGAGGTGGAGGTATGCAATGGAGAGAAGAGGAATGAAAGACAGTAGAAACAAGACAGAACGTGTCTGTGAATGAGAAGGAGGCAGATGTATTGGTAAAGATGCAAGGAGTAGAAGTAGTAAAGGTAGGTGAATTTAAATACCTGGGGTCAACCATCCAAAGCAATGGACAGTGCACAAGAGAGGTGAAGAAAAGGGTTCTGGCAGGGTGGAGTGGGTGGAGACAAGTGTCGGGGTGATGTGTGACAGAAGGATAGCAGCAAGAGTCAAAGGGAAGATTTACAATATGGTAGTGAGACCTGCTATGATGTATGGTTTGGAGACGGTGGCGCTGATGAAAAGACAGGAAGTGGAGCTAGAGGTAGAGGTGGCATCACTGAAGATGCTAAGATTCTCATTGGGAGCAACTAGGAAGGACAGGATTAGAAATATCAACAGGACAGCTCAGGTTGTGTCATGATTTAATACTAAGGACGCTCAAGTGCAGGGCAACCACACCGAATTGTCATGATTGGCAATTATTTGACGGCTCACGTGCAGGGATTGACACCAAAGGAAACACAAAATAACACAGAGTAATAAGTTGTGACTGAATTTTACTAATTGCAAAGAACGCCTCTGCAAAAGAAAACCGCCACTCGCCAGGGAAAACACACAGCCTGAAATGAGAGACGAGAGCAGGTGAATTAGGATGGAGGCTAGACAGGGGGGAAAATAGGACAGCACTCACGTGGGAGTAATAGAGGGACCCGGCAGAGGAACCCAGCACTTACAGCGAACCTCCCGGTGAAACAGGATGGCATAGGAGAGCTGGGTGAGGTGTCTGACCAGGTGATGACTGTTGCTGATGTGGTGATGATGACTGGGCAGGTGAGCGTACAACAACCCAGGAGATGCACCACAAGGAGGTAGCAACCTGTGAAGATAAAGCAGAGTATTAAAGGTTTTTTCTAGATGAGGCAAAAATGGATTAAACCGCTGTTGTAGGTAGTCTACCCAACAAGCCAGCGCCAAGATCTAGAAGAGACGGTCTGTTTAAGCGCTGGCAAGTCAGAGGAGCAGGTGCGTCTCCTCACGCAGGTGGAGATGATTACCCGTGGAGTAGGTGAAAGTTGAGCTGGACGGGCGAGGGGTGGGGGGTGCGCTCACCGAACCATGTCATGAATGAACACTCAGACACAAGCGGCAAAATTTGCACAACTTCAATGAAAACACAAAACACCCACACAAACTCAATAAACATAAACCCACACACAACTAAGGAAAATAACACCAACTTAAATACAGACAAAGCAGGAGCACGCTGGAGCCCACATAGCCTGAAAGAGAGGAGCAGAGAAATAATTAATACAAGGATAACTGAAGAGGGAGAAGGTGAGAGAGGAGAAAGGCTTACGGCTAGAGCTGAAGGCCTGGCAGAGAACTCCTGCAAGGGACACAATTGGGTAGAATAGGATGAGAAGAGAATGGGTGACCTGGGTGGGTGACTCCGTTGTCTTGATAGAGGAGGATTCAGGTGAGCGCGTGCAGCCCAGGAGACACACCGCTGATGTGGCAGCAACCCTGAGGAGAAGAAGACACAAGGGATGAGACAACGGGAATCAAAATTAGTCAAGCAACAATACTGGAGTTGCATGTGGCAGCAATACCCAATGGTCCAACGGAGAAGCATTTACACACTGGCTCTTTTATACGATGGTAAACCAGGAAGCGGCAGGTGTGTCCAATCACGCAGGTGCGCTGATGAGCTCCGGAGCCTGGAAGAACAGAAACAGGAGGGGAGGGGTTGCATGCTCACCTGACCATGACAGGATGAACAGTTTGGAGACAAAGTAAGAGAGGCAAGACTGAGATGGTTTGGACATGAGCAGAGGAGGGATAGTTGAATATACTGGACAAAGAATGTTGAAGATGGAGCTGACAGGCAGGAGGAAAAGATGAAGACCACAGAGAAGACTCATGGATGTAGTGTATCTTATTACAATAAACTGATAGATCATGCAGAGGGTAACAACAGTTCCCTATGGAGGCATTTAAATAACTTAACTAATAAAAAAAATGTTCAGAAGGGGGTAAAGGAACTTAGAATCAATGGCAAGACCATCAGTGACAAGGCTACATTGGCAAATGAATTTAATTCATATTTTGTGGACTCTGTGGAAGACTTAACAAAAAACTTTGTGCTGCCAAATGTGCTCAACAACACAAAATCAATACTTTCAACAGATTCTTTTCACATCGATGAGGTAAATGAGGAGTTAATTGCTGGTATTGTTAAAACAGTGTCAAACTCAAAAACTAATGATATCTACAATATGAGCACTTCCTTTCTCAAAACGCACAGCAAAATATTAATCAAACCACTGACTCATCTCATTAATCTCTCCATTAGGTCTAGTACATTTCCATCTGATTGGAAAAAAGCTGTCAGAATTAGAATCAGATTTATTGCCATTGTTCATGTAGTACACAAACTAGGAATTTGTCTCGGTGCAATGCTGCAACATTAAACATGATAAAAAAAAAAGAAATAAACTATACATGCAATAAAGTGTAGAATAAGAGTGAGTAATACTGGTCAGCAGTTAAAATCTGTTAGCGAGCAGCAGATAATGTGGAGAACCATATAGTGCAGTCGGTAATGCAGGAAGAAAACAGTGATGATTGACAAGAGTCTGGTTGAGCTGCTGTACATAGTGCACAAGAGTCAATAAGTCACTTAGTGTTCAGCAGTCTGATGGCAGAGGGGAAGAAGCTGTTCATGTGACGGGAGGTTTTAGTCTGGATGGACCGAAGTCTTCTACCTGAGGGGAGGGGGGCAAACAGTACGTGACCAGGGTGTGAGGGATCGGCTATGATCCGGCCAGCACGCCTCCGGGTCCTGGAGATGTACAGATCCTGGAGAGATGGGAGCTTGCAGCCGATCACCTTCTCAGCAGTGCGCACGACGCGCTGCAGCCTTAGTCTGTCCCTGGCAGTGGCTCCTGCGTACCACACGGTTATGGAGGTGGTGAGGATGGACTCGATGATGGCTGTGTAGAACTGCACTAACATCTTGGTGGGTAGCTTGAGCTTCCTCAGCTGCCGCAGGAAGAACATCCTCTGCTGGGCCTTTTTGATGAGGGAGCTGATGGTCGGCTCCCACTTGAGGTCCCTGGTGATGGTGGTGCCTAGGAAGTGGAAGGAATCAGCAGTGGTGATGGGAGAGCCTGTGAGGGTGAGGGGGGGCAGAGGGGTTGTGACTTTCCTGAAGTCCACAATCATCTCCACTGTCTTCAGAGCGTTCAGCTGCAGGTTGTTGTTGTTGCACCAGGATGCCAGCTGGGCCACCTCTCTCCTGTAGGCGGACTCGTCGCCGTTGGAGATGAGCCCGATGAGGGTGGTGTCGTCCGCAAACTTGATCAACTTGACAGACTGGTGGCTGGAGGTGCAGGAGTTGGTATAAAGGGAGAAGAGTAGGGGGGAAAGTACACAGCCCTGGGGTGATCCGGTGCTGATGCTAGCAGAGTCTGAGACAGTCTTTCCCAGCCGCACATGCTGCCTCCGGTCCGTCAGGAAGTCGGTGATCCACCTGCAGAGGGAGTCAGGCACGTTGAGCAGGGACAGCTTGTCCCGGAGCAGAGCGGGGCGGATGGTGTTGAATGCGGAGCTGAAGTCCACAAACAGGATCCTGGCGTAGGTTCCCAGGGAGTCCAGGTGCTGCAGGATGGAGTGGAGGGCCAGGTTGACTGCGTCGTCTACAGACCTGTTGGCTCGGTAGGCAAACTGCAGCGGGTCCAGGAGAGGGGTGGTGATGGACTTGAGGTGGGGCAGGACCAGGCGCTCAAAGGACTTCATGACTACAGAGGTGAGCGCTACAGCTCTGTAGTCATTAAGTCCAGTGATCCGTGGCTGCTTGGGGACAGGGATGATGGTGGAGGATTTGAGGCAGAGCGGCACGTGGCATAGCTTAAGGGAGGTGTTAAAAATGTCTGTGAAGACAGGAGCCAGCTGTTTCGCACAGTGTCTCAGGGTGGAGGGAGACACGCCGTCCGGACCGGGGGCCTTGGTTCAGTCTGGAGAACTGTTTGAGCACGTCCTGCTCACTGATGACAAGGGCGGGGGGGAGGAGGGGGGGCGCCTTTGATGAAGTAGGGATCGTGGAGGCTGTGGAGCTGGAGAGAGGGGGGGAGTTGGACACAGATGACGAGGTGTCAAAACGGGCATAGTGTTGGGACAGTCTTTGACAAAGGGCTTTGTCATCCTGACCTTTAGGAGCCTGAGGCCGATAGTTGGTGATTTGCCTCAGTCCTCTCCACACAGAAGCCGAGTCATTAGCAGTGAACTGCTGCTGGAGTCTCTCAGAATACACAGATTTAGCTCTCTTCAGCTCTCTGTTAAACCGATATTTAACCTCCCTGTAGCAGTCCCTGTCTCCACTTTTCAACGCTGCTTCCTTCTCCTTCCTGATCTGTCTGAGCTTAGCTGTGAACCAGGGCTTGTCATTAGAGTACCTCACCCTGGTGCGCGATGGAAGAATGCCCTCCTCACAAAAGTGGATATATGAGTTCACAGTGTCCGTGTATTCATCCAGATCATGCGTGGCTCCTTTAAACATGCCCCAGTCAGTTATTTCCATGCACGTTTCCAGCTTCTCCTCAGCTTCACTGGTCCATTTCTTCGTAGTGCTCACAACAGGTTTAGTGAGCTTCAATCTCTGTCTGTATGTGGGAATGAGGTGGACCATCACGTGATCAGATAATCCGAGTGCAGCGCGGGGAACAGCGCGATATGCGTCCTTCACTGTGGTGTAACAGTGATCCAGCGTGTTTATTCCTCTGGTGGGGCATTTAATAAACTGTTTGTAGCGGGGGAGATCGTGGCTAAGATTGCTCTGGTTAAAGTCGCCAACCACAATAACCAGAGAGTCTGGAAAAATCCGCTCCGTGTGTTGGATGTGATCCGCGAGCACGCGCTGAGCTTCGCGCATGTCCGCGTCGGGAGGGACGTACACAGTGGCGAGGATGAATGAGGCGAACTCTCGCGGGGAATAAAATGGCTTGCAGTTAATAAAAAGAAATTCCAGGGCGGGAGAACAGTGTTTGGAAATTACCGTTACATCAGAGCACCAGCTGCTGTTGATGTAAAAGCAGACTCCGCCTCCTGTGGTCTTGCCGGAGAGCTCTGTGTCACGATCAGCACGAAACAGCTGAAATCCCTCGAGGCGCAGCGCGCTGTCCGGTGTGTTTTCCCTGAGCCAGGTCTCGGTGAAACAGAGGGCAGCCGAGGAAGAGAGGTCCTTAAAACGCATCAGCAGTCTCAGTTCATCTACCTTGTTAGAGAGAGAGTTGGTATTGGACAGAAATATGCCAGGCAACGCCGTGCGCGTGCCTCTCCTGCGAAGCCGGACGAGAGCACCCGCTCGTCTTCCTCTCTTTCGCCGTCTCACTTTTCGAGCCAAGCAATGAACCAGATCGGCGGTAGGAGCTAAAAAAACTGGGAGTAGGTCCGTGGGAGTGAAAGTCCTGATATTTAGAAGTTCTTCACGGGTCAAAGAGCAAGCAGACACACAATTGACAAACAAAAACAAACAAAGGGCGCAGCGAAGCACCATGGCGACCACTGTGGGCGCCATCTTGGATCGTCATACCAGTTCATAAATCAAGCAGTAAAGACGATATATGCAATTACCGCCCAATCTCTATTTTACCAGTCCTGTCTAAGGTTCTTGAAAAAGTTGTAGCTACACAGCTGATAGACTATTTACAAGACAGTCAACTTATTCACCCACATCAATTTGGTTTTAGACCAGGATACTCAACAGAAATAGCAAATTGTTGCCTTATTGAAAATGTCAAACAGTCCTTGGACGAGGTAATGTGGTAGGGGCTGTTTTTCTAGATCTCAAAAAGGCTTTCGATACTGTAAACCACAGTTTGCTTTTATCCAAAATGGTATCTTTTAACTTCTCTCCAGATACATTAGAATGGTTTGCATCTTATCTCCAGAATAGAGAACAGTGTGTAAAAGTTCACCAGGATAAATCCTCATTTTTAAACAACCGTATGGGTATCCCACAAGGGTCCATTCTTGGTCCTTTACTTTTCAGCATTTTTATTAATGACTTGCCGCTACACTGCTCAGCTGCAACATGTCAACTTTATGCAGATGATGCAGTTATTTACACGGCTGCCAAGACTCCAGCACAGGCTGCAGATGTACTGTCCGCAAGTATGGTTGATGTCCAAGAGTGGCTCTTCCAGAACCATCTATTGCTGAACCTTCAGAAAACAGTTTCAATGTGCTTTTCAATCAAAAAATGTAACCCGCAACGTTTTAAAGTTAATATACATGATCAAGACATCAGTTTAGTTACAGAATTCAAATACCTTGGCATTGTACTAGATCCTCAATTCAAATTTAATCTTCATATAAAGAAAATTTCAAAAACAGTAAAAAAAAATCTGAACTGCTTTAAATTAATTAGATATTACATACCATACGAAGCAGCTGTACTGTATATGTATTCTATGGTTTTTTCTCATATATCATACTGTTTGACAGTCTGGGCTCAAGCAGCCCCTTCCACAATAAGACATATAGGTTCATTATATAATCAAACTCTAAAAATCTTGGACAAAAAGCCCATTAGGTGGCATCACTGTTATATTTTAAAAAAATACAATCTATTGAGTTTGAGAGTTTCATTGACCTCTGTTTTCTGAAATTAATTTTCAAATGTTTCCATAAATCAGAGCCCGAGCCACTTGCTGGTTTCATCCAAAGACAGGACAGCAGCAGAGCCACCAGGAGTTCTGTTAACAATAACTGTAAAATATTCCACCGCAGAACCACATTTGGACAAACAGCTTTCTCTATAAAGGGCAGTCACATCTGGAACACAATGCCAAATGAAATTAAAATAATAACGGACTTTAAAACATTCACTAAAAAGGTTAAAAACTGGCTGAAAAATAAACAAGAATGTACCCATGTATGAAATGATTGTCTGCAGGGTGAGAGTGAATGAAGGGAAGGAATGAATGTGTTTGTTTATAGTGAGCGACGAAGGGAGGGAGGCCTGAAATAGGCAAATGTGAGTCAGGTTGTTATATTGTGTATTTATAATATTTATAGTCTTTATAATATTTATAATATTTATAATTGTGTATTTATAATGTATTTATAATCATTTTTGCATTGATGTATGTGGTTATTGTTTATGCTGTTTTCATTTTTTTCTTTTCCTTTCCTTTGTTCTTTTTACTTGTTTCTCCTTTCTAAAGCCCATCCAGGGACAAGAGTTGCAAATTAGCTAATAGCTATACACTCTTTGTGCAACACATCAGATTGATTGTCATTTGATTAATTGTCTATGTTGCACTGTCCCTGTCAAATAAACAAATAATCTAATCTAAGGAGGACATGGAGGGTTGGTTTGACAGATGAGAATGCAAAGGATAAGGTGAGATGGAGAAGAAGGAGAAAAAGGAGAATATGTAAAGGTGCTCCTGATAAAACTCATTTTTTTTCAATTTCTGACTGATACCTTATTTTGTTTTTCTTTATTTCTTCTTCCTCACTATTTCTTCCATCTACTCCTTGATGTTTTTTTTTCCTCTGCCAGTGTCATCATGGCGGTGTGGTGGAGCCCTTTAAGGCAGCCACCATTCTGGAATATGATGTTAATGCATGTGGAACCTGGGAGAAACCTTATTTCATTACAGCATGCATATCTTGGACCTGAACTGAGTTCTTTTCTACTTCATTTCTTGGAAAGAGATTTCTTCTCCATCTTTTGGTCTCCTCTATAGTTTCTTTCCTCAAATTCTTTTTTTTTTTTAATCCCCAACAGGAATCTTCTCTTTTACTTCTTTCTATATCTCTTTGAGTTATTTCCTTTTCTCTACCAGTTTCTCATTTCCTTTCTCTGATTATGTATTTTTCTCTTGGAGATTTTTTTTTTTTTGGTTTCTTTAATTTTCTGAAATTCTGTTTTTCCATCCATCAGTTTCTACTTCTGCTCCAGTTTTTTTGTTCTTTTTTTAATTTCACTAATCTTCCCCTCCATGTCCTTCTTGTAGTTTTTACTGGTATATTAATCTGTGTGGGGGAGGTTCCATCTGTCCATCAAAACATAATCAATCAACTGTTTTTTATTGCTCCACATGGTTTCTCAGTTGAAAGTTTTTTTCATTCAGTCTTCATATGCCCTTAGCAGCAGGGCACACTTGACTGAGCATGCTGGTGCAGAGCGTCTCTGTGTCTTTTGGACATGACACTGGAAAACTAAGACACTAAGCAAAGGACATTTGTTGATACTGCAAAACAACTATACGATTGTAGATTAGGAGTTCAGAATCAGAAGCTTTGTTCTGACTGGAGTTTGTTCTAAAATCTTCACCTCACAGTCATCACAGTGAACTAACAGACTCAGCTTTGGTCTAAGAATTCTGCATTTCTAGACAGCCTGGTGTCATGAAATTGTGCATAAATGACACGTGTATTTACCCTCACCGATGGAGTTAGCATGTAGGTAGAATGGCTGCATCTAGCTTTCTGTTTCTATGTCCTTCCTTCTGTCCAGCCATCTGTATTCTAAGTCAAGAACAATGAAGCCACAGTTACTAAACTTTATACAAAAGTTGGCCCCAATTGGGACTATCTTAAAGGTCAAGATCACAGGCCATAAAACTTCAAAAATCAGTTTTTGTCTCCTTACTGTATTAACTCACCTACTGTGGCTATAGTCATGTGGTCAAAAAGTCAAAGTCACAAAGCCATCCTCACTAACTTCAATTCAATTCAATTCAATTCAACTTTATTTATATAGCGCCATTTCACAACAACAGTCATCTCATAGCACTATCAACTGTAGGGGGGACCCCCACAGTTGCAGAAAGACCCCAGCAATCAGGCGATCCCCTGTGAGCAAGCACTTGGTGACGGTGGAGAGGAAAAACTCCCTTTTAACAGGAAGAAACCTCCAGCAGAACCAGGCTCAGGGAGGGGCAGTCATCTGCTGCGACTGGCTGGGGGGTGAGGGGATAGAGAAGAAGAAAAGAACAGACATGTAGAGAGCAAACAGCACGATGGGGACTCAATCTATGGGAGAGAACAAACAAATGTTAATGACCAGCAAAAAAAAAATATTTCATAGAGAGTGAGGAAAGGAGTGAGGCCCAGTGCATTACTGGAGGTCCCCCGGCTGACTAAACCTATTAGCAGCATAACTAAGGGAGGGTTCAGAAACACATGATCCCTCCCTAATTGTAGGCTATATCAAAAAGGTAGGTTTTAGCCCTATTCTTAAAAACAGAGATCGAGTCTGACTCCCGAATCCAGATTGGCAGCTGATTCCACAGGAGAGGAGCTTGATAACTGAAGGCTCTGCCTCCCATTGTACTTTTGGAGATTCTAGGTATTACAAGTAATCCTGCATTTTGGGAGCGTAGTGCTCTGTTAGGATGATACGGTAGTATCAGATCTTTTAAATAAAAAGGAGCCTGATTGTTTAAAGCTTTGTAAGTAAGAAGAAGGATTTTAAACTTAATTCTAAACTCTATGGGAAGCCAATGAAGGGAGGCCAGAACCGGAGAGATATGATCTCTCTTTCTAGTACCTGTTAAAACTCTTGCTGCAGCATTTTGGATCAGCTGAAGTCTTTTTAAAGATGTTTTAGGACAGCCTGATAATAAAGAATTACAATAATCTAATCTCGAGCTAACAAAAGCGTGGATCAGTTTCTCAGCATCACTCTGAGACAAGATGCTCCTAATCTTGGCAATATTACGCAAATGATAGAAGGCAGTCTTAGAAACAAATTTAATATGTGAATTGAAGGACAAATCCTGATCAAAAATAACTCCAAGGTTCCTCACAGAGCTATTAAGAGAAAGAGTAACTGCATCCAAACTGAAAGTTTGATTTGGAAAGGAATTTCTAAGGTTTTTTGGACCAACAAGAATGACTTCAGTCTTATCTGAATTTAATAGCAGGAAATTACAAGTCATCCAAGCTTTAATTTCCTTAAGACAGGCTTCTAACTTGGCTAATTGATTAGTATCATCTGGCTTCATTGACAGGTATAATTGTGTGTCATCTGCATAACAATGAAAATGTATACAGTGCTTTCTAATAATGTTGCCTAACGGAAGCATATATAAACTAAAAAGAGTAGGGCCTAGCACAGATCCCTGTGGAACTCCATGACTAAGCTTTGAGCTAAAAGAAAACTCATCATTTACATGAACAAACTGGAACCTATCAGATAAATAAGATCTAAACCACTGCAACGAAGTTCCATTAAGTCCAACATAGTGTTCTAATCTATCAAGTAGAATATTATGATCAATAGTATCAAAAGCTGCACTAAGATCTAAAAGGACAAGTACAGAAACTAGTCCATTATCAGATGCAATGAGGAGGTCGTTAGTGACCTTCGCTAAGGCTGTTTCAGTACTATGATGGATTCTAAACCCAGATTGAAACTCTTCAAGTAAACCATTACCCTGCAGGTGGTCAAATAATTGCGTCAAGTCAAAAACTTGAAAATAATTGAAGCTAGGGTCACCAACCTTGGAACCTAGGTTGACCTTTGGACCCTCATTTGTAGCTGTAGTTTTGAGGTCAAAACATGGTCTAGGTCACAAGGTCTGCTCTCTGACTCCATAAAAAATAAAGCTAGGGTCAATAAACTTGGTATACAGGTTGGCTAAATCAACTGTGGAACAATTTGTATTTTCTCAAACAGCAGAGAGTTTTTTAATTTTGAATTAATAAACTTTTCAGTAGGGGTTGAATAAGTTTGAGGGAAATGGTGCATGCGGTCAGGGAAGTTAATTGTGCTTATAGTAATATTGACTGCAACAATTTTGGGCCACAACAACTCAAAATAATGCCAAAAATCTAACACTCAAAGTGGAATAATTGAGCAAAAAGTGTTTTGCCAATGGCACTAAATAGCAGATGGCTGGTATTTATGGTGCTGGAGAATAACCTGCTACAATAACATTGTAGTTACCCTCCTTTTTATATATGAATTCACTATCACCTTCTCTACCTTCCTGGCCCTTCTCTGAAACTTATATTGAAAAATGTGTGAGAAATGATTCTGGCAATCTTCCATTAGAATGGTACCTGCTGGGAGGTGAGATATTTTAGGCAGCATGTGAATTGTCAGTATGCCATCAGATTATTTTCAGGCTTCTATCATTGTTGATAATGAGGTTAACTCGGCCATGACAAGCACTGGTATGAGTAAAGCATAATACCCTGTGTTTGCATTTAAAAACAGCAAATTTTGGAATCACAATATTAACACCAAACACTTTACAACCAAATATCCATTCTGCTCCAGCTCTGCTTTTTACAGGGCAACTGATAAATTGGTGGCATGGTCTTGAGCATGTAAGGATCATTGATATGCATCTGAGTGATCCCACGGAGGAGTAATCATATCGTTAATTGCTGAATTTTAATGTTGGCAGCTAGGGAAAGATGTCAGACGTCTGGGTCTCAGGCTCTGCGCCAGTGCCCATGATAACTCTCGGGCATGAAGCAAGTGATGAAAGTTGAAACGTGATCCCTGTGCAAGGCTGTTGTGCATTTCTAACATTTATGTACATATTTCTCTGTGTTAATACATTTCTCACCATTATTTCTCCCACATTCTGTCTTCCAACTTTCTCTGCCAGAGGGGAAAAGAGCCAGCATGAGTCAGCACATTATCCATTTAGCTTAGATGCACTTTCAGCAGTTTCACATTGTTCACTAATTTGTATTACTCACCATGTAACATTCAGTGCCTGTCTGCTCTCAGACCAGATGTTTGATTGGCAGACTGAATCCAAACTGCTTGCAAAATTTTGGTTTAAACATGTTTCATGTCAATAAAACATACTCCATGAGTAAGCTCATAGATGGATATTTCATTTCACTGTTGAGTGACAGTAAACAGAACATTTTCTTATGAGTAATTATTGAAGGGGATGTTGAACTCAGTGCCATTTCTAGCTTTTTGCAATACGGAAGAGTTCAAATTCTTTAAAATGGGAAAACCAATCACTGAAAAATAAACTTGGATGCTTGTAGATAAATAAAAAAAAAAAAAACACTACATAGAATTAACATGTAACGAGCATCAATGTGAATGTTACAAAATTACAAGAAAAAATTGCAAATTAATAAGAAAAATGTGTGAGGGAATAAAGGAACAAATATAGGAGAAAAGTTACAAACATGAGAAAAAAGTTACAAATTTATAAGAAAAAGCTGCAAATTTACAAGAAAAAGGTTATAAATTTATGAAAAAAAGTCAAATTTATAAGAAAACAGTTACAAATTTACATTAGCAATGTACTGTAGAAATTTTATGAGAAAAAAGTCATATGTGTGTGTCTTTATGCAGCGCATGTGGGATTGGAAGAGGAAACCCAAATGCAGGAGAGTTGAGTGTCCTTTATTAACAAAAACGTGAAGAATAAATCTGATAATAAACAAGTGAATCACACTGGGCATACAGGGATGACAACCAGGACACTCTACAGTACACAGATGAGATAAAATGGAGATGAGGGCCCAGAGCGCTGCAGGAAAGCTGAATAGCGGGGAAAGCAAAATGAACTCACCGAGTCGAATCTGAGTAACAGTCCAAGTTAGTAAGAGGGAAGGCTGACTACACCGGGAGAGGTGGAGCAGGAAGTTCGATGATCAACTGGCAGGGTAGAACAGAGCAGTACAAAAAAAAAACTCGGCAATGCACCACAGCGAACACAGATCTTATATAATGCAACAACTAATGAGCTGAGTGCATGCCGGTGTGAGTAATGAGAGTGCGTGGGTGTGTGTGAGTGAAGACAGGTGCGTGTGTGTGAGTGTCAGAGCATATGAGTGAGAATGAATGGGTGTGTGTGTGTGTAAGTGTGTGTGTGCGTGCATGAACAAACAGGAGTGCACAAAGGATAACGACAAGCAGCTGGTGAGTGTTGGCAGAGAGAGGGAGGTGTGGCCGTCAGCTGGCAGGAGCCAAGGGCCCAAGGCTCCTAAGCTACCAGCTGAAAATTAAAGAAACAACCAAGCAGGGGAAAAAAAAAAAAAAAAAACAGCTACAAGCCATGGAGCAGGGCCGGAGGAATTCAGCCCTGTCCATGACAGAGCCCCCCCTCCCCTTTCCCAAGGGGTGGATTCCAGACACCCACTGTACCATCAAGGAAACACAAACAGAAGAAAAGAAAACCTGCCCCTCCCCCCCCGGAAAACTAGCACAACTAGCCAGGGCGGGAGGTGGGGGAACAGGTCAGGAGGTAATAAATAAGTGGGCTAACACAATACAACATGTGAATACACAGTAACTATCCCAACCCCAACACCAAGACAAAAACCCCCAAGACCCCGGTGTTCACAAGTTCAGGGGGGGCGACCAAAGTTCCAGGCCCCACGGTCCAAATGGTGAGGCCAGTCAGGTGGCCGACCAACATCCCAGGCCAGCTGAACAGTCAGGGGAACCGAGTCAGGTGGCCTGCCAGGAAAATTAGGCCACCTAACCCAATGGCACAGTACATCAGGCGGCTGGCCTGGGAACTTAAGCCACCAGTTTATAATATTTATGTTAAATGTGAGTCAGGCTGTTATATTTGTGTATTTATAATATTTATAATATTTATAATTGTGTATTTATAATTTTTCTGCATTGATGTATGTGGTTATTGTGTATATTTTTTATCTTGATTCTTTTTTCTAAAGCCCATCCAGGGACAAGAGTTGCAAATTAGCTAATAGCTATACACTCTATGTGCAACACATCAGATTGATTGTCTTTGATTAATTGTCTATGTTTATTGCACTGTCCCTGTCAAATAAACTAATCTACTACTACTACTACAGTTCAGGAAGGGCGGCCTGGGTGGTGGCTGCCACTCAGGGAGACCCACTACAAGGAAGGAGCGTTGAGGAGAAGGGGCCTCGGCATTACACAGCAGTGGGGAGGAGACCACAGTGCCCCCAGTGGTGAGGAGCTGAAAAGTAGCTGCACCCATGATGGTCCCAGTCCAGGACATGGCAGCACCCACGGTGGTCCCGGCTTGGGACTCAGCAGCACCAGAATGACCCTAGGACTGGAGCTCGGTCACACCTGCGGCAGACCCAGGCTGGGCCATGGCTTCACCTGCGGTGGTCCCGGCCTGAAACAAAGTTGCAACTGCGATGGTCCCGGCCTGGGACCTCATTGCTCCCGCAGTGGGCCCTGGCTGGGCCTGTGTAGAACCCACAGAGGACTCCGACAGGGCCATGGTTGCACCCATAGTGGGACCTGGCTGGGCCCCTCCTGCAGCTGTGGTGGAACCCGGCAGGGCCACTGCTGGACCTGTGGTGGCCCCCGCCTGGGGAATAGTGGCATCTGTGGCAACCTCCTCAGCAAGCTCAGACGGCAAACCCGGCTCCTCACCGGCCTCAGGTGGCGTTGGCTGCTCTCCGGCGACTCTTGCTGGGAACTCAGAGATGGGGGGAGAGAGACCAGGTCAGGGTCGCCGGCAGCGGCAGAGCCCAGCGAGGTGAACCCACGTGCAGCGGCAAGCTGCCCCTGACTCTCCTCACCAAGAGTCAAGCAAGATAGCTCCAAAACAGGCGAAAGAGAAACTAAGGTGCAAACTTGCCTGACTGTGGGCTCCACCACTGTCCAGGACTCCGGCAATCCAGGATGTGATGGATTTTCAGGCTTAGGAGGTACTGCACCCGCGTCAACCTCCACCTAGGAAGCTGGACTCTCATCGTCGTCTGAGGGGACCACTGGTGGTGGTGGATCCTCTTCGGCGACCCTAGGAAGAAGCTCAGGGACGACAGGAGAGGGAAGATGGTTTGGGTCACCAGCAGCAGTGTAGCCCAGCGCGGTGAGTTTAGATGTAGCTGAGGGCTGCACCCAACTCTCCTCACCAAGAGCCAGACAAGAGCTCTCTAAAATTGACATAAGAAAAACAAAAGAGAGAACTTGCCTGCCTTCGAGCTCCACCGCTGTCCAGGACTCCGTCGACCCTGATGACAACGTCTTGGACCCGGTCTGCTGGAGGTCTGGCTCAATGGGTGACTCTGCTGCGGTGGTTCCAGCACCAGGCGTGGTGGTAGTTGCAGTCTAAATGCCCCCCGGCACCATCTCCCATGCTAACGGCTCATCCGGTGTGGCGGCTGGGGACTGCCTCATCGCTGACCCTGGGGCCGGCTCTTCCAGGACTTCTGGTTCCTCCCCCCTCTGGGTGACTTGGTTCTGGGCCCGGCAAACTCTCATGAGCACACAGAGAGGATACAGAGAGGACAGGTGAGGGGTTATGACATGCCGCTGGAGGAGAGACCTCAGGGGACTGTGAACCCTGAGTCTCCTGGCCAGGGAACAGGCAAAATTGTTCATCAATAGTACAAACTGAATGAGAAAGAACTTGCCTGTTCTCCTTGTTCTTGATGTTTCCAGCGGTGTCTGGTGCATTTTCCTCCTTTTCAGTGTCCAACACAGGCCTGGGCTCCTCAGTAGATGGTGGAGACGCCCCCCAAACGGGTGCAGAGGGAGGAAAGTCCGAAGAGAAAAACTGCCTCCTCCACCTTGGCGGATGTAAAGGCTGAGGAGAAGGTGGAAGCAGACAAGACAGCAGGAGGAAAAAAACGACTCAGCAGCTCTTCTCTCCTACTCCATGAGGCGGTCAATATCCGTCAAGATTGCCAGTCTGTGTTCTTCTGTGAGAAAAGTGGACCCAGGCTCTGGAGACGAAGGCAGGGCTGGAGCGGAAGAGATGCGGGAGGAGGAAGGCTTCTTCCATTGTGAGCGCTTCTTCTGTGATGGTGACGGCTCCAGCATTGGAGAATCCCTCCCCACCTCCACGTATGGCAGGGAGAAGATAGTATCCAGCAGGTCGTCCACCTCCGGGAAAAACCGGAGGTTGGGACACAAACTCATTACCTCCGCAGCAGTGTCCCGAGTCACTCGAACATCCTCCTGGGAACACAGCCCCTACATCCATGTGTAAGAGTCTTCCAGGAGGTCCAATGCATGCATCTCCTCATCATTCCAGACTTCCATGGTGTAGCTCAGGTGGGTGGAAGAACACACAAATGGAGGAAAAAAAGGAAAAAGAAAAACACACACTCATCACCTCCGCTGGTTTCCTATAATCAGGCCGGGTTATTCTGTCACATGTGCACGTCTTTACACAGCACATGTGGGATTGGAAGAGGAAACCCAAATGCAGGAGAGAGTTGAGTGTCCTTTATTAACAAAAACGTGAAGAATAAATCTGATAATAAACAAATGAATCACACTGGGCATACAGGGATGACAACCAGGACACTCTAATCAAAATCAAATCAAATCAAATCAAACTTTATTGTCATATTGCTGTACATACAACTGTAGTGCAGGCAAGATGAAATTGCGTTTCTCTCGGCATCCATATAAGAAGCAGCATGATTAAGACACACTCCCACATAGCTCCCACCCCCCCATCCATTCACACATCCCTGAGACATACTTGGGGAAAAAGAATAACTAACTATAATATACAAAATGTCCATAGGTGCAGTAGTGTGTATGTGAGATTCCGGGTCAGCTGTTCAGCATCCTGACAGCTTGTGGGAGGAAGCTGTTGATCAGTCTGGTGGTTCTGCCTCTGATGCTCCGGAATCGTTTACCAGATGGAAGAAGTTCAAAGTGTTTATGCAGAGGGTGAGAACGGTCCTTGACAATGTTCAGTGCCCTGCTCCTACAACGGTTCTGAAAAAGTTCTTGGACAGAGGGGAGGGAGACTCCAATTACCCTCTCCGCCAATTACCAATTACCAATTACCCTCTCTACAGTACACAGATGAGATAAAATGGAGATGAGGGCCCAGAGCGCTGCAGGAAAGCTGAATAGCGGGGAAAGCAAAATGAACTCACTCAAAATGAACTCACTGGCTGGAGCAGTCCGAGTCGAATCTGAGTAACAGTCCCAGTTAGTAAGAGGGAAGGCTGACTACACCTGGAGAGGCGGAGCAGGAAGCTCGATGATCAACTGGCAGTGTAGAACAGAGCAGTACAAACAATAACCCGGCAATGCACCACAGCGAACACAGATCTTATATAATGCAACCACTAATGAGCTGAGTGTATGCCGGTGTGAGTAATGAGAGTGCGTGGGTGTGTGTGAGTGAAGACAGGTGCATGTGTGAGTGTCAGAGTATGTGACTGAAAATGAATGGGTGTGTGTGTGTGTAAGTGTGTGTGTGCATGCATGAACAAACAGGAGTGCACAAAGGGTAATGACAAACAGCTGGTGGCCGTTGGCAGAGAGAGGGAGGCGTGGCCGTCAGCTGGCAGGAGCCAAGGACCCAAGGCTCCTAAACGGCTGCCAGCTAAAAATTAAAGAAACAATCAAGCAGGGAAAAAACAGCCACGAGCCATGGAGCAGGGCCGGAGGCATCCAACCCTGTCCATGACAAAAAGAGTAGCACATTTATGAGAAAAAAATGACACATTTAAAAGAAAAAGGATGTATATTTAGATTAGGAATGTATGAATTTTATGAGGAAAGGATAGCAAATTTATGAGAAGTCAAAAATATATGAGAAAAAAGTTGCAAATTAACAAAAAAAAAAACCTCTCAAGTTCATAATAGACAGTTGCAGATTCATTGAGGAAAAAAGTCACAAATTATTAGAAAAGTTGCAAATTTACAAGAAATAGTACATTTTTTTTAATTCATGCTTTGCATTGGTGCTTCAAATGCATTTTATTCAGTTATGTAACATGATGTAGAATGGTTTATAACGATAAGGGATAAGGATAAAGGGCCTGTACTTGTTTAGCGCTCTTTCTAGTCTCAAAGACCACTCAAAGTAGAGACAAACACCTAGGGACAATTTAGATTGACCAATTAACCTAACATACATAACTGAGAAGCTGGACAAGGAATTTGAAGGAACGGACCTGGAAGATGTGGATGAATTAAATGAATGAATTGTTTTTACAGTTAAGGAATGTGTAGAGGATGTTTGTCCTAGAATATACTCAGACGCGAAGAGAAAAGAACCATGGGAAGACGTGACTCTCTCGCAAATGGAATGTGATCTACGGAAGTGCACCAATCAGAAGGAGGGTAGAAAGCTATACTAATCCATCAAACTTCAATGTAGGCAGTTAAAAAGTGACTACTATAAGGAACTGGCAACGAACATAAATTCTGCTGCTGAAGCAAGGGCAGTTGAAAAGGAATTTGCATTGGCGAAGAAGTTCAAGATATTGAAATCCAAATTTAAGCATGCAATTTTGAAGTCCAAACTCAAGCAACACTACGAAAAGCATTTTGAGGAGAGGGAGCTGGCTACTGCACCTGAGCTTGCAAACCCGTGTGACTTCTTACATCTTAGTGATGAGGCTATATATACTGTATATATATATATATATATATATATATATATATATATATATATATATATATATATATATATATATATATATGTATGTATGTATGTATGTATGTGTGTATATATATATATATATATATATATATATATATATATATATATATATATATATATATATATATGTATGTATGTATGTATGTATGTATGTGTATATATATATATATATATATATGTATGTATATGGACCATATCAACACCACTATTGACAGTGTCACCATGGAAAGACAGATCACCACGTACCCAAATCAGAAGCCGTGGATGAACAGAGAAGTGCGGCTTCTGCTAAAGGCACGTAACAATGCCTTTAGATCTGGTGATGCACAGGCCTACAGTTCATCCAGGGCAGATCTGAAGAGGGGCATCAAGAAGGCCAAGCACAGCTACAAGCTGAAGGTGGAGGAACATTTTGGGGACTCTGACCCCCGACGCATGTGGCAGGGCATTCAAGCCATCTCTGATTATAAGCCCAGCAACTCCATACCTATAGCCATGACTGTGCCCTTTCTCAATGAGCTAAATGACTTTTATGCTCATTTTGACAAGGACAATAACGAAAAGAACATCAATTTCCCACCCTCTGACGACCTCCACCACCTCACACTCACCCACACCGACGTCCGTAATGCACTGAGTCATGTCAACGTACGTAAGGCTGCTGGCCCTGACGGCATTCCTGGGCGTGTGCTGAGGGCATGCGCTGAGCAGCTGGCAAGGGTCTTCACAGACATCTTCAACCTGTCCCTGGCCCAGGCCGTGGTACCAGCGTGCTTCAAGACCACTTCTATAGTACCAGTGCCGAAACATTCAACACCATCGTGCCTAAATGACTATCGCCCTGTGGCACTGACACCCATAGTTATGAAGTGCTTTGAGCGACTGGTCTTGGCACAGCTCAAAAAATGCCTGCCCCCTACACTGGACCCTCACCATTTTGCCTACCGGAGCAACACGAGTACAGAGGATGCGGTTTCTACAGCGCTGCACTATGTACTCTCACACCTGGATGACAAGAACACCTACGCAAGAATACTGTTTGTTGACTTCAGCTCAGCATTCAACACAGTTATCCCCTCCAAGTTGATCACTAAACTTGGGGACCTGGGAATCAGTACCTGCACCTGCAACTGGATCATGGATTTTCTGACCAATAGACCCCAGCATGTTAGGTCAGGCCCCAACCGTTCTTCCGTCATCACACTCAACACTGGTGTACCACAGGGCTGTGTGCTCAGCCCATTCCTCTACTCCCTCTTCACCCATGACTGCAGGCCTATGTATGGATCCAATTCCATCATAAAGTTCGCAGATGACACCACGGTGATTGGACTCATCAGGGACAACGATGAGTCAGATTACAGGGCAGAGGTTGAGCACTTGGCTACTTGGTGCGCTGACAATAACCTGCTCCTTAACACCAGCAAAACCAAGGAGCTCATAGTGGACTACAGGAAGGAGAGGGGAGAGACACGTGACATGGCTGCACGGTGGCGCAGTGGTTTAGCACTGTGGCAGCACAGTTTTACCCTTGGCCGGGGGATCGCGGGGATCATGAGATCGTGGGTTCGATCCCAGCCCCCGACCAACAGTGAGCTGTGTGGAGTTTGCATGTTCTCCCCGTGTTGCGCGGGTTTACTCCGGGATTTCTCCGGTTTCCTCCCGCATACCAAAAACATGTAGGTTTAGGGCGCTCGCGCATGCAGCGACCAGCAGCCGGTGGCTTGTCACCAGACTGCAAACCAAGTCTACCTACGGGTACAAATAAGTAACAAAAAAAAAAAAAAAAAATGACCCCATCCATATCAATGGCATAGCTGTTGAATGTGTCCCCAGCTTCAAATTCCTGGGGACCCACATCTCGGAGGACCTGTCCTGGTCAGTTAACACCACCAGCCTGATCAAGAAGGCCCATCAGCGCCTCTTCTTCTTGAGGACACTGAAGAAGAACCATCTGTCAACTGACATCCTGGGCAACTTCTACCGCTGCGTGATAGAGAGTACCCTGACCAACTGTGTCACAGTCTGGTATAGGAGCTGCTCTGTCGCTGACCGTAAGGCGCTGCAGCGGGTGGTGAAAACCGCCCAACGCATCACAGGGACTCCAGTTATAGAGGACGTCTACAGGAAAAGATGTCTGCGCCGGGCACCCAGCATTCTTAGGGACTCCAACCATCCTGTTCATGGACTGTTCCAGCTTCTCCCCTCCAGAAGGTGTTTCAGAAGCCTTTGGACTAGAACCAGCAGGTTTAGGAACAGTATCTTTCCAACAGCTGTCACGTTATTGAACTTAGTTCCCCGCTGACTCTTTTACCATCATCTCTTACCATCCTCACCTGTACATAATTGCCTATCTAACTTATTGTACATTATTTGCACATAACAGTACTCTTAACTTTCTGCACTGCTGCATATATTTGCTTAAATTGCACATACTGTTAATTACTGTATATACTGCACTGCTGTCCTTTGCACTTCTGATTGGATGCTAAACTGTGTTTCGTTACCTTGTATTCATACATGTGTAATGACAATAAAGTTGAATCTAATCTAATCTAATCTAATATATATATATGTACACTACCGTTCAAAAGTTTGGGGTCACTTAGAAATTTTCTTATTTTTGAAAGAAAAGCACTGTTTTTTTCAATGAAGATAACTTTAAACTAATCAGAAATACACTCTAATATCTAATATACATTGCTAATGTGGTAAATGACTATTCTAGCTGCAAATGTCTGGTTTTTGGTGCAATATCTACATAGGTGTATAGAGGCCCATTTCCAGCGACTATCACTCCAGTGTTCTAATGGTACAATGTGTTTGCTCATTGCGTCAGAAGGCTAATGGATGATTAGAAAACCCTTGTGCAATCATGTTAGCACAGCTGAAAAGAGTTTAGCTGGTTAGAGAAGCTATAAAACTGACCTTCCTTTGAGCAGATTGAGTATCTGGAAAAAAATATTATTTCAAATACAAATCATTATTTCTAACCTTGTCAATGTCTTGACTATATTTTCTATTCATTTTACAACTCATGGTGGTAAATAAGTGTGACTTTTCACGGAAAACACAAAATAATTGTCTGGGTGACCCCAAACTTTCGAACAATAGTGTATATATATATATATATATATATATATATATATATATATATATATATATATATATATATACTGTATATATGCAGTATATATAGTGGATATAAAAAGTCTACACACCCCTGTTCAAATGCCAGGTCTTTGTGATGTAAAAAAATGACACCAAGATAAATAATTACCTCCGCCAAGGAGGTTATGTTTTCATCGGCGTTGGTTTGTCTGTCTGTCTGTCTGTCTGTTTGTTAGCAAGATAACTCAAAAAGTTATGTACGGATTTTCATGAAATTTTCACAGATTTTCAGAAATGGGGTATCCTACAGATGATTAGATTTTGGTGGTGATCCAGATCACCATCCACAAGAAAAACGCCATTACGCAAAATGCAATTTTCATGAATAACTACTAAACCACTAATCCTATCATTGTCAATCCAATTGCTTGGCATATGTTTTCATGGTCAAGGAATCTGAAAACGTACACACAAACACTGTATGGGGGGAACTGTGGCGCTAAACCGCCATTATGAAAAATGCCATTTTCATCAATAACTAGAAAAGCACTCGGAGAGCGCAGACCTCCGCCAAGCGCCACAATTCCCCCCATACAGTGTTTGTGTGTACGTTTTCAGATTCCTTGAGCATGTAAACATATGAGTAGTAGTTTGTTTATTCGACAGGGACAGTGCAATAAACATAGACAATTAATCAATGACAATCAATCTGATAGTGATTGGATTAGTGGTTCAGTAGTAAAAGCATTGCCTCCTTGGCGGAGGTAATAAACTGAAGTGTTGCTGTTGTGTCCATCTCCTCCACTGACGGATGCAAATTGGGTGGACAGGTTGTCGTGGGTTTTATATTATATTATTTTGGGGTTGGGCTCCGCGGCCAACGAGAATTTAGAAGCTTCGCCGGCAGAGAGCTCGTTTTTGCGCAGCGCCTATGGCTGGCCGGTGAATTTCTGCCAAATGCGCAGCTCCTATGGCTGGCCGGGGAATTTCTGCCAAAGAATCTGTCGGCGGACAGCTGGCCGTGTGAGGGTTTGCAGTTGCGCGCAAACACAGGCACGCTGGCGGGCCCAGGCCAGCAGTGTTTTCCGCGTGCTTTTGTGCCTAAAACATTGAAGAACGCGGAGTTTGTGTTGCAGACACGACGACCAGCACCCTCCATTGCGCCTGCGCACATGTTGAAAATGGCTGTATGTCACAGTGTTGAAAAACGCTTTAAAAAATTCCTGTATCCAGACGGTGAACCGGATCACCCCCAAAATTTAATCAGTTCTTCCTTGTACCATTTCCAACAACGCCTGAAAGTTTCATGGAAATCCGTCCAAGACTTTTTGAGTTATCTTGCTAACCAACAGACAAACAGACAGACAGACAGACAGACAGACAGACAAACAAACACACAGACAAACCCCGGCAAAAACATAACCTCCTCCTGGCCTTTTCGGCCTGGCGGAGGTAACTACTGAACCACTAATCCTATCATTGTGAATCCAATTGCTAGTCATATGTTTTCATGGTCAAGGAATCTGAAAACGTACACACAAACACTGTATGGGGGGAACTGTGGCGCTAAACCGCCATTACGGAAAATGCCATTTTCGTCAATAACTACTGAACCACTAATCCTATCATTGTGAATCAAATTGCTAGTCATATGTTTTCATGGTCAAGGAATCTGAAAACATACACACAAACACTGTATGGGGGGAACTGTGGCACTTGGCGGAGGTCTGCGCTCTCCAAGTGCTTTTCTAGCTTCAAAATTGTTTCCGCTGTTAATGTCACCTATAACCTGTACAACCCAATTGAAAAGCAAACTGAAATCTTTTAAGAGGAAAAATAAAATATAAAAATAAAAATAAAAATAAACTTAAAATAACCTGGCTGCATAAATATGCATACCCTTAAATTAATACTTTGTTGTAGCACCTTTGGCTTTTATTACAGCACTCAGTCTTTTTGGGTAGGAGTCTATCAGTATGGCACATCTTGATGTGGCAATATTTGCCCACTCTTCTTTGGAAAAATGCTCCAAATCTGTCAGATTGTGAGGGCATCTCCTGTGCACAGTCCTCTTCAGATCACCCCACAAATATTCGATCGGATTCAGGTCTGGACTGTGGCTGGGCCATTCCAAAACCTTAATCTTCTTCTGGTGAAGCCATTCTTTTGTTGATTTGGATGTGTACTTTGGGTCATTGTTGTGCTGAAAGATGAAGTTCCTCTTCATCTTCATCTTTCTAGCAAAAGCCTGAAGGTTTTGCGCCAACACCGACTGGTATTTGGAACTGTTCATAATTCCTTCCACCTTGACTAAGGCCCCAGTTCCAGCTGAAGAAAAACAACCCCAAAGCATGATGCTGCCACCACCATGCTTCACTGTAGGTATGGTGTTCTTTTGGTGATGAGCAGTGTTGTGTTTGTGCCAAATATACTTTTTGGAATTATGGCCAAAAAGTTCAACCTTGGTTTCACTGGACCATAACACATTTTCCCACAAGTGTTTGAGAGATTTCAAATGTGTTTTTTGCAAAATGTAGCTGGGCTTGAATGTTTTTCTTCTTAAGATAAGTCTTCTATCTTGCCACCCCAGACGGGAGATTGTTGTCACATGTACTAAACAGCCAGTACTTGCCAGAAATTCCTGCTGCTCCTTCAATGTTGCTCTCAGCCTCTTGGCAGCCTTCCTGACCAGTTTTCTTCTTGTCTTTTCATCAATTTTGGAGGTACATTCAGTTCTTGGTAATGCCACTGTTGTGCCATATTTTCTCCACTTGATGATGACTGTCTTCACTTTGTTCCATGGTATATTTAATGCTTTGGCAATTCTTTTGTACCATTCTCCTGACTGATACCTTTGAACAATAAGATCCCTCTGATGCTTTGGAAGGTCTCTGCAGACCATGGCTTGTGCTGTAAGATGTGACTACAAAGATGTCAGGAAAAACCTACTAGAACAGCTGAACTTTATTTGGGGTTAATCAGAGGCACTTTAAATGGTGGCAGGTGTGTGCTTACTCCCATTTAACATGAGTTTGAATGTGATTGGTTAATTCTGAACATAGCTACATCTCCAGTTATAACAGGGTGTGCATATTTATGCAACCAGGTTATTGTAAGTTTTTTATTTTTTATTTTGCACCTTAAAAAAATTTCAGTTTGTTTTTCAATTGCGTTGTACAGGTTATAGGTCACATTAATGATGGAAACATTTTGAAATGATTTATCTTGGTCTCATTGTTTTACATCACAAAAACCTAGCATTTGAATAGGGGTGTGTAGACTTTTTATATCCACTGTAGATCAGGGATGGGCAACTTTGGTGGTAGTGAGAGCAACAAAATTTTTCCTCACTTCCCGAGGGCCAGATTTACATGTAAACCTTCGCGAGTTGGGGGAGGGGGGATTAATAGTTTCACAATTAAAACTGAAAATGAAAATGAAAATAAAAGCTACTCAGTGCTTTATCATATTAGAATGATACAATTATATTTGCCCTGCAATGGACTGGCGATCTGTTCAGCTTGTTCCCTGCCTCTTGCCCAAAGATGCTAGGATTAGGCTCCAGCACCCCCCAACCTATCACCACATGACCCAAAAAGGATTAAGCAGTAGAAGATGGATGGATGGATGGATGGATGGATGGATGGATGGATGGATGGATGGATGGATAAAATTATATCATGACCTAATTCTTAAAACTCTCTCCATCAAAATGATGAGCAAAGAGTAATTCCGGATGATAACTGACAAAAAAAAAAGCCAAGAAGAAAAGGAAATATGACAATGTCACAACTCGTTGCTCCCAGTCATCTGCCTCAGCTGCGCGCACACCTGCGCCTCGTCAATCACGGGCTATTTAACCCACTCGGCCCAGAACATCGTTCTGGAGCCATCTGTGTATCTACGCTCTCAATCCCTCAGCAGGATCATTCCTTTCCGACCTGCAGTTTCTCCTACCAGCACGTGAGCTGTATCTCCACTCACTTGTCTTCCAGTCTCTCCCCTGTGCACAGGTAGATTCCCTGGCGGCGGATTCCTCCCGTTCTCGCCAGCTCCTCTCCCCTCTCTTCCACTCTTCGTCGTGTGTGCAGCAGGGCGCTGTCTCCCAGGCAAGAGATCCTTTGCCAATGCCAGCCACCGTTCCATCTGCAAGTAAGCAACTTTCAGTTCTTTAACCTCGCATGGTGAAGGTGAACTCATACCCCTGTCTCTGCTCTTCCCGTAGGGTTGCCTGGCTGCACGGCGTGCCATTCTGCCCCCGACGCTCCTCGTTCACCCACAGACCATTCACATTCCGCATACACGCACTCATACATTCCTTGTTGTTGAATAAAGCTTTTGAATCTCACCTGAGCCTACGTGCGTGTTCCCTGGGCCAATAATTATGTCAGACAAGGCTTAGCTTGCTCTTGGATTCATTTTGGGTGTGGAGGGGCAGGTGGGCTTTGTAATTGTCTGGCTCCCCAAAATGGGGAATAAAAAAAAAAAACTTTAAGAGCTGCTGGTATAAATGAACAAAAAAAAATCAGCAGATTACAGCAACCACAGTCTCTGAACATTTATTGCAGACATGGGATTGAAACAATGAATCACAGTTTAAAACCCATCTTTTCAATCTGGCTTTTAATTCAAGTTCAGTTTGAGTCCTAAAGGTAATGTTATGTAGTGGTCCCTGTGTTTTTTAAGCTTGTCTTTTTTTTTCTTTTTTTTTGTGTCAAGCACTTTGGCCAGCCTTATTGTTGTTTTTAAATGTGCTATATAAATAAAGTTGACACTGACAGTGTGCTTCAATTACGCTCTTTAGAAAGAAACCTCAAAGCTTTCAGTCTTTTTCTGCACAACTAGAAGGAAAGAAAACCACCAAGCTCCATAAGGCTTCACCTGCCAAATAAGAATAAATGCTACAGTTCTCATTTATTCTTATTTAAAAGCAGCCTACTTTGTACATTTACTACTGTTTACAGCCTATTAATGCAGTCTTAGCATCCAACACATACCTTACAAATATGTACTCCAGCACACTGCTCCCTCTTATTTCTCTGTGGCTTCCTTACTCTTGCTCTCTCGCTCACCACTGGCGCAGAGCAGCACCTAGGTTTCAATTAGAGCTCCCTCTGCTGGTGGACTCTATAACTGCATTTAATAATGCAGTTCCAAATGTGATGTTAATAAAAAAATAGATTTTTTGAAATGGACTGGTGGGGCGCAGTGGATTGCACGCGGCCCACGGGCCACCGGTTGCCCATCCCTGATATAGATGAAGAGGTACCAGACCAGGAGGAGGTTCATGACATTTTGAAAAACTTTAAGAACAACAAAAGCGCAGGAACGGATAAGTTTAAAACCAAGTATCTAAAGTATAATGAGAATAAATACCTAATTAGTGTGATAGTATCGCTGATGGTATTGATATGGACACTTGTTAAGGTCCCTGTCTCGTGGCTTCACTCCAATATTGGCCTACAACTTCCAGTCATATACAGCCCAAGGAAGATGCGCTGGAACTTCCGCAAAGCCAACTGGAAGAAATTCAGTGAAACTCTGGACCGGAGCGTTGTTACCATCCCACTCTACACCATCACTGTAGATGAAGCATACAACCGCTTCTGCAGCGCAATCTTCAAAGCTGCCCATACTGCAATCCCACGAGGCTACCGACCCCTCTATGTCCCATGTTTGGACGGAGAAAGTGCTGCCCTCCTACAATCCTATCAAACATCAGGGAACCCAGAGATAGCAGACCATCTCATTGAATCGCTAAATACAGCCCGGCGAAAGAAATGGGAGGAGACAGTTGCTGACCGGAGCTTTACCCACTCTAGCAGGAAATGTTGGAGCCTCATCCGTCGCCTAGGAGCTGCACAGAAGCCCCCTAGCCAAAGCCGAGCATCCGTCACACCCAATCAAGTTGCATCCCACCTACTGACTATCGCCAAAGCACCCCAAGACAAAGACACCAGAACAGCAGTTACAACTGAGCTAAAAAAACACCAAAAAATGCCTGTAGAGGAAACGAACCCTGAACCCTTCGAGGCTGCTGAACTGGAGAAAGTCCTACAGGGCCTGAAATGTGGAAAGGCAGCAGGATACAATAACATCTTCCCAGAATTCATGAAAAATCTTGGCCCCCGAGCCCTAACCTGGTTGACACAATTCTACACAAGGATCACACAAACAAACTCGATCCCAAAGAAATGGCGGACAGCAAAGGTCATTGCCATCCCAAAACCTGGCAAAGACCACAAACTACCAGCAAGCTACCGCCCAATCTCCCTACTCAGCGTTCCTTACAAAATCATGGAGCGCCTAATACTGCAACGCATTTCCCCAGAAATAGAGGATATTCTAAGTGTGGATCAAGCAGGTTTCCGCAAGGACCGCAGTACAGGAGAACAAGTACTGGCCCTAACCACCTTCATCGAAAATGGCTTCGAGAGCAGACTGAAGACAGGGGCTGTGTTTCTCGATCTTACAGCCGCCTATGACACGGTCTGGCACAAAGGCCTCCTCCTGAAACTTATAAAGGCGATCCCTGCTTGGGCAACAGCAATTATAAAAACCCTGCTGACCAACCGAAGGTTCAGAGTCCACCTCAGTCAGAACACAAGTGCATGGAGAATGCAGAAAAACGGACTCCCACAAGGCTCAGTTCTAGCTCCAACTCTGTTCAACCTCTACATAAACGACCTGCCTACTACAAAATCCCGCAAATTCATCTATGCAGACGACATCTGTTTGGCATTCCAAGCACCAGACTTTGAACCACTGGAACGGGTGATCATGGAAGATCTTGCCAAACTGGACCAGTTCTGCAAAATCTGGCGCCTAAAACCAAGCCCAGCAAAAACCGTCTCCAGTGTATTCCATCTCCACAATGTAAAAGCTGCCAGAGAACTAAACATCCACCTGAGCGGACTCAAGCTTAAGCATGCCCCAAATCCAACTTATCTTGGAGTGACCCTTGATAGGACCTTATCCTTCAAGGAACATCTAAAGGGGACGGCTGCTAAGGTGAAGGTACGAAACAACCTGCTCTGCAAGCTCGCTGGTGCAAAATGGGGGGTGGCAGTCTCCACCCTGCGCACCTCAGCACTGGCCCTTTCATACTCTGTAGCAGAATATTGTGCCCCTGTCTGGTCCAGGTCATCTTACACACACCATGTAGACACCCAGCTCAACTCAACCATGAGAACTATAACTGGAACAATCCGCTCAACACCACTCCCCTGGCTCTCCGTACTGTCAAACATAGCCCCTCCACACATCCGGCGAGCAGCATTAACTCAAAGGATGCTCCAAAAAGTTAAAGATTTTCCTCATTTACCAATCCATGCAGATATCTACACCCCACCCACTGCCCGACTTTCATCCAGACGGCCGATTTGGAAAAACCCTCCCCCAGCTGACTTTACCATCCAGACAGCTTGGCAAGAGGAATGGGAGACCAAGGAGGTCCCAAACAAACAGCTGGTGATAAACCCCAACCAACAGGTCCCGGGCACCAACCTCCCACGGAGACAGTGGTCTACACTCAATCGCTTCAGGACTGGACATGGCCCCTGCTTGGCCAACCTTCACAGATGGGGCAGTAGCCCTAGCCCACTGTGCGCATGTGGAGAGGAGCAAACAATGGAACACATCATAGAGGTTTGCCCGCTCCAAAGACTGGAAGGAGGATTACACACCCTCCATACAGCAAACCAGGAGGCAACTGCTTGGCTTAAGGACTTTGCATTTGCTAAATAAAAAAAACTCCAATATTATCTGTTTATATAAGAAGGGTCTACTGAATGTTGCTGAGAACTATCGTGGTCTGTCCATTGGAACAAATATAAGTTGTATTCTCGCAAAAATAGAATTGAATAGAATAGGCTTTATTGTCATTGTACAGTACAACAAAATTGTGAGTGCTCCACCAGGCTACTGCTCAATAAAGTAAGAGAGAAGAATTAGATAAAACGCAGTTACAGAACACACAATTAAACACATGACTGAAAGAAAAGTAAAAATATAAAACTGGCCTAGGATTATGGAAATATACACAGGTATGGTAGTGGCTACGTGGGTGGAACTATGAATCACCATAAACCGATTTAAGGAAGAATACGAAACACATATTAGTGAAGCCCAGTATGGCTTTTTGATCAACAAGAAATGCAATATTTATTTTGAAGTCAGTAATTGACAAGGTTTGTGGCCCTCTCATTGTCACTTATATTGACCTGAGTTCTGCGTATGATCATGTTCCTCGTGATTTCCTCTTCCAAGTGCTGAGTATACGAATGGGTGCAGTGCAGCTCACATCAATATTAGAAGCACTTTGCATGAACACAACAGCATCCATCAGTGGGATGAAGTCCAAGTTTGATGTATGTATAGGATGCCACCAGGGAGGCCAAGAATCCCCTTGTCTGTTCAACTATTACTTTGACTTTGTGCTAAAAGTCACAGCCAGTGAGACTGATGAGGCCTTCCCTGGCGGATGGGGAATTAATCTTGAATACAGCATGCCACATCTTTGTACTAATAGAGAACAACACTGTCGTGGCTGGCTGCGAGGGATGGAAGTTGTGAAGTGGATCTTGTATGCTATCGATGTTGCTCTGTTCTCTAAGTCCATCCACGAGGAGGAAAAAGTTTTGAGTATCCTCAAAAAGACGTGTAAGCATTTTGGGCTAACGATATCTTTCAAGAAAACTGAGACTTAACTGTTCAATGACCAAGCCCTTGCAAAGCAGACAACTGTCACGTTCTGAGCTTGGGGGAATTCGATCGGGTTCAGGTTGTCTGCTTTTTATTCATATTTGTACTGTGTTGTCACTTTGAGTTGTCACTTACCCTATATTGCTTCTCAGTATAATTTATTTTCCCGTTTGCATTCGTTATAGTTTGTTTATTGTATTTTTGAGGTTGCCTACCTCCACTTTCTGCTACATTGTTATATTTGTATTCTGTTGTGTTCTTTCTCTCGGGGTTGACAGCTGTCAATGGCTTTCTGGGGTTTTGCTCTGCGTGGGCGTAGCCCTGTCAGCTGTCAGCCCCAATGGCTCCCTTTTGGTGACACATGGGGAGTGCATAATGGTATAGCATCTTAGACTAGAACAAAGAGCAGAGTTTCCCTTGGAGATAGCAGGGAGGTGTGAAGGATGAATGCAGTGTGATCTTTTGTGTATCAGAGACTTCTAGGAGGATGGTAAAGGATTAAGGAAGTGAATGCAATGTGACCTTTTGTGTGTAGAAGCTTCTGAGGGAATGCCAGAGTATTTAAGAGAAGAGTCTTGTCTGAGATGTTCTCTTTCTGACTATGCTTCTGTGTGAGATGTGTAATAAACTGACTGAGTCAAATCCGCCTCGTTATTTACACACTCCACACTGGTGACCCAAGACGAATCATGCAACCACTGTACACCACGCTCAAAAAACAGAAACCCGCGAATAAGATCGAATGGTCCCCGGAGCGAGAGCGGGCGTTCTCGGAAGTCAAAGCAGCCCTGGCAAACGCTGCGCTGCTGGCACATCCAGACCCAATGGCCCGCATAGCGCTCACTACTGACGCGTCAGATGTGGCCATAGGGGCGGTCGTGGAGCAGCGTGTAGCCGGGGCTTGGCAGCCATTCGCCTTTTTCAGCAGGACTTTGCGCGATAGTGAACGTAAATATAGCGCGTTCGACAGGGAGTTGCTGGCTCTCCACTTGGCCATTCGCCACTTCCAGTTCTGGCTGGAAGGGCGCTGTTTCACCACGTTCGTTGACCACAAGCCACTAACATTCGCGATGGCCAAGGTTTCAGAACCGTGGTCGGGCCGACAGCAGAGACAGCTGGCCGCGATCTCAGAGTTTACTACCGATATTCAGCATGTGTCGGGTAAACTGAATGTAGTGGCAGACTGCCTCTCGCGCGCCATGGCTGCCCCGGTCCGCATGGGGATAGATTACTCAGCCATGGCCGCGGAGCAGGTTAGTGACGCGGACGTGCGCGCGCTCCAGTCTGGACCAACAGGGTTAAGGCTGGAGAGCAGGGTGCTGCAAGACGGTATGCCCCCCCTAATTTGTGATGTCTCCATGGGGCGACCGCATCCCGTGGTACCGGCCGCGTGGTGCCACCGCGTATTTGACTCGATTCATTCTTTGGCGCACCCGGGAGTGCGCACATCGGTCAAAATGGTAGGAGAGAAATTTGTGTGGCCAAGCCTTCGCAAACAAGTGAAAGAGTGGGCAGCAGCCTGCATGGCGTGCCAATGAGCCAAGGTACACAGACACAAGAAGGCTCCCTTGGAGCCGTTTCGCATCCCAGCTAAGAGGTTCGACCATGTTCACGTGGACCTCGTGGGCCCCCTCCCGCCATCACAGGGGTGCACACACCTTCTGACAATGGTGGACCGCACCACGCGCTGGCCGGAAGTGGTTCCACTGGCAGCAATCACAGCCGAGGAGGTGGCGCGCGCATTTTTAACGGCATGGGTGGCGCGTTTTGGAGTCCCGTCGGATATTACGTCCGACAGAGGCCCTCAATTTGTTTCCGAACTCTGGTCAACATTGGCCCGCAGCCTGGGTGTCACAATTCACTGCACAACCACGTACAATCCACAGGCTAATGAGTTATGCGAACGTTTTCATAGGTCATTGAAAGCAACTCTCAGGGCGTCACTGACGGATGCAAATTGGGTAGACAAGCTACCGTGGGTTTTATTGGGGTTACGTTCTGCGCCTAAAGAGGATTTGGAAGCGTCCCCGGCTGAACTCGTTTTTGCGCAGCCACTTCGGCTGCCTGGGGAGTTTCTTCCAGATAATCCCGCACCGGGCAGCTCCCCGTCTCAGCTGTTGCAGCGTAGCATAGACACAAGCACGCTGCCGGGCCCTGTTCACCACAGTTTTCCGCGTGTTTTTGTGCCTAAAACTTTGAAAAACGCGGAGTTCGTTTTTGTTAGACATGATGCCCGGGAGAGGCTCAGAGTAGAACCACTGCTCCTCCACGTTGAAAGGAGTCAGTTGAGGTGGTACGGGCATCTGATTAGGATGCCTCCTGGACGCCTCCCACTTGAGGTGTTTCAGGCACGTCCCACTGGGAGGAGACCCCGGGGCAGACCCAGGACTCGGTGGAGAGACTATGTCTCCCAACTGGTCTGGGAACACCTTGGGATCCCCTCTGAAGAGCTGGAGCAGGTGGCTGGGAGAGGGAAGTCTGGGCTTCTCTGCTTGAACTGCTGCCTCCACGACCCGGACCTCCGGAAAAGTGGTAGAAGATGGATGGATGGATGGATGGATGATGCCCATCGACCTCCACTGCACCCACCTTATGATGGACCGTTCAGAGTGCTGTAAACAGGGGACAAGCATTTTTTGCTAGATTTGGGGGGTAGGAGGGAAAAGGTTGGCATAGACAGACTCAAACCCACTTTTGTTGTGGCGGACGAGCAAGTGCTATTGGCAAGGGCCCCTCGGCGCGGAAGACCCCCACGGGGAGCTTCCCAGAGAAAAGATTCCCCAGAGCACCCACATGCAAAGACTTTTACCCTTTAATCATCAGCCCCCCAGCATGACAGCGCCGTAGAGGCGATGAATCCTGGTTACAGCAGATACGGGAGAAGACTGAAGCCCAAGCAGCATGTGGATTGATGTTTAATGATTTAACCACAGCATATGGACTGTCATTCTATTGTTCTATCCAAGACGCTAGGGGGGGTCGTTTGGTGACACATGGGGAGTGCATAATGGTGTAGCATCTTAGACTAGAACAAAGAGCAGAGTTTCCCTTGGAGATAGCAGGGAGGTGTGAAGGATGAATGCAGTGTGATCTTTTGTGTATCAGAGACTTCTAGGAGGATGGTAAAGGATTAAGGAAGTGAATGCAATGTGACCTTTTGTGTGTAGAAGCTTCTGAGGGAATGCCAGAGTATTTAAGAGAAGAGTCTTGTCTGAGATGTTCTCTTTCTGACTATGCTTCTGTGTGAGATGTGTAATAAACTGACTGAGTCAAATCCGCCTCGTTATTTACACACTCCACACCCTCATTATTCCCTGCTGGTCCGGACTGTATCTTGGTTTTCTCCTGCCCGCTCAGATTGCCCACACCTGTTGCTACTTGTCTTATTTTGTTTGTAGCCTTATTTAAGGGGCTGTGCACCATTGTCGGGCATGGCACCCTACTATCTTCTGACAAACGTACAGTAAGTGTCTTTGAATTGTGTTTTGTATTTTTCCTAGCGTGCGCTCCATGGCTAGTCTCCATGGGTTTAGCCGGAGATTCCCTTCACCTTTGCCTTTGCTATTTTTGGATTCTCCTGTGTCTCTTTATTTCTGCTAGTTTTGATTTGGTCTTGTTTGTTCTTTTGTGGATTTTCACGATTAAATTTGCAAACTCACAGCCGCCGTTTGGAGCCTTTATTCTACCCCGACAAGGGAATGTATGACAGAAGGGTGCCGCCAGTGTGGGCACCAGCAGCTGTGAGTTTGCTCTTTTGTTTTTCCCACGTTTTATGTTTTTTCATCCGGAGGCTTTGGGTGATATTGCCACCATGGATTTTCATGTCTTTGGACTCAGTGAGGAGGAGTGTGCAGTGGCGGAACTTGTTGTGGATTTAGCTTCAAAGGCTCAAGCCACCCACACTCCCGAGATCGATTTGGAATTCGTGGACAACGCAGCCCAGTTGATCGAGGCGTGCCCAAATTTCTGGAGCTATCCGTGTCTGACTGCTCTTCTCACCATGGTGGTTGAGTCTCGACAACGACTCTGGGAGATGGTAAAGGATTCACCCTCAGTGCAACCTGGACTGGCAAAAAAATGTTCCCGGGAGTGGATGGCTGGCCACTCTCGCCTGAAGCCCATTCAATTCAATTCAATTCAACTTTATTTATATAGTGCCATTTCACAACAACAGGCATCTCATAGCACTTTCAACTGTAGGGGGGACCCCCACAATTGCAGAAAGACCCCAGCAATCAGACGATCCCCTGTGAGCAAGCGCTTGGCGATGGTGGAGAGGAAAAACTCCCTTTTAACAGGAAGAAACCTCCAGCAGAACCCGGCTCAGGGAGGGGCAGTCATCTGCTGCGACTGGCTGGGGGGTGAGGGGATAGAGAAGATGAAATGAACAGACATGTAGGGAGCAAACAGCACAATGGTGACACAATCTATGGGAGAGAACGAACAGATGTTAATGACCAGCAAAAAAAAAAAATATTTCATTGAGAGTGAAGAAAGGAGTGAAGCCCAGTGCACTATTGGAGGTCCCCCGGCTGTCTAAACCTATTAGTAGTATAACTAAGGGAGGGTTCAGAGACGCATGACCCCTCCCTAATTGTAGGCTATATCAAAAAGGAAGGTTTTTACCCTATTCTTAAAAACAGAGATCGAGTCTGACTCCCGAATCCAGATTGGCAGCTGGTTCCACAGGAAAGGAGCTTGATAACTGAAGGCTCTGCCTCCCATTGTACTGTTGGAAATTCTAGGTATCACAAGTAATCCAGCATTTTGGGAGCATAGTGCTCTGTTAGGATAATAGGGTAGTATCAGATCTTTTAAATAAAAAGGGGCCTGATTGTTTAGAGCTTTGCAAGTGAGAAGAAGGATTTTAAATTTAATTCTAAACTCTATAGAAAGCCAATGAAGGGGGGCCAGAACCGGAGAGATATGATCTCTCTTTCTAGTACCTGTTAAAACTCTTGCTGCAGCATTTTGGATCAGCTGAAGACTTTTTAAAGATGTTTTAGGACAACTTGATAATAAAGAGTTACAATTATCTAATCTCGAGCTAACAAAAGTGTGGATCAGTTTCTCAGCATCACTCTGAGACAAGATGCTCCTAATCTTGGCAATATTATGCAAATTGTAGAAAGCAGTCTTGGAAACGAATTTAATATGTGAATTGAAAAACAGATCTTGATCAAAAATAACTCCAAGGTTCCTCACAGAACTATTAAGAGAAAGAGTAACCCTATTCAAACTAAGAGTTTGATTTGGAAAGGTATTTCTAAGGTTTTTTTGGACCAACAAGAATGACTTCAGTCTTATCTGAATTTAATAGCAGGAAATTACAAGTCATCAAAGCTTTGATTTCCTTAAGACAGGCTTCTAACTTGGCTAATTGATTACTATCATCTGGCTTCATTGACAGGTATAATAGTGTGTCATGTGCATAACAATGAAAGTGTATAGAGTGCTTTCTAATAATGTTGCCTAACGGAAGCATATATAAACTAAAAAGAGTAGGGCCTAGCACAGATCCCTGAGGAACTCCATGACTGAGCTTTGAGTTGAAAGAAAACTCATTACTGGCATGAACAAACTGGAATCTATCAGATGAATAAGATCTAAACCACTGCAACAAAGTTCCATTAAGTCCAACATAGTGTTTGAATCTATCAAGTAGAATATTATGATCGATAGTATCAAAAGCTGCACTAAGGTCTAAAAGGACTAGTACAGAAACAAGTCCATTATCAGATGCGATAAGGAGGTCATTAGTGACCTTCACTAAGGCTGTTTCAGTACTATGATGGATTCTAAACCCAGATTGAAACTCTTATGAGGGGTGGGGGGGAACATATTTTTTCCAGTTTATCAAATTTTTTGCCGTGTTGGATGGGTTTGCCAAAAAAAATTGCGTTTTGGTTAACGTTCAGAGGGTGAAAAATGCGATCATTTGGGAAGAAAAATAATAATAATAATAATAAATAAACGAAGCAGATACAATAGGGCTTTCGCCATAAACCACTTCCCTGCAAGTGGTCAAATAATTGCGTAGCAACAACTCTTTCTAAGATTTTTGAAATGAAAGGCAGATTAGAGATTGGTCTATAGTTAGCTAAAACTCCTGGATCCAGCACTGGCTTTTTGAGTAAGGGTTTAATTACAGCAGTTTTAAAAGCCTGCAGTACATGGCCTTATGTTAATGAAGAATTGACTATTTGAACAATAGAGCTACCAATAAAAGGGAAGACTTCTTTAAATAACCTAGTTAGCCCTAGCCCTTGATTAAGAAACCTGGTCTCGATCATACCTTGTTGGCAAATTTTAGGCCTATTTCCAAGCTGCCATTTCGCTCAAAAATTTTAGAGAAAATTGTCTATATGCAGCTGAAATGTTTTCTGGAAGAACATGGTATTTTGGAGATTTTTCAGTCTGGTTTCAAAGCTCTTCATAGCACAGAGACAGCCTTGTTAAGTGTTTTTAATGATATTCTCTTGGTATGTGATTCAGGTGAATATGCTGTTCTTGTGTTGCTTGATTTAACTGCTGCTTTTGACACAGTGGACCATCATGTTTTAATTTCCCGTTTGCAGCACCTAGTGGGCATTTGTGGCACTGCTCTCAACTGGTTTAGATCCTATCTGTCAGACAGGACTTTTAAAGTTAGCATATCTGGGTTTGAATCCTCTTCTGCTCCTCTGCCTTACGGGGTCCCACGGGGGTCAGTTCTAGGGCCCATGCTTTTTTCTATGTACATACGGTACTTCCACTGGGTTCCATTTTTAAAAAGCATGGTATCTCTTTCCACCTGTATGCTGATGACTGTCAGATTTATGTCCCTCTAAAACAAAAAGCTGCCTCATCAGTAAACTCACTCCTGGCGTGCATTGAAGACATAAAGTCTTGGATGGCCCTAAACTTCCTAAATTTTAATGATAAGAAGACCGAAGTGATGGTGTTTGGACCTAGTTGCCCCTGTGAGTCCCTTCCTGTATACTTGGGCCCCCTTACTCCTTATGTTAAATCCACAGCTAGGAACCTTGGTTTTATCATGGACAATGATTTTAAATTAGACATTAAATTATTCGTTCTGTGGTAAAATCCAGCTTTTTTCATCTAAGGCGTTTAGCAAAAGTAAAACCAGTTCTCTATAGACCACACTTGGAAACAGTAATCTATGCTTTTATTTCATCTCGGCTGGATTACTGTAACGCACTTTATGCCTGTGTCAGCCAGTCATCTCTTTCCTGTCTGCAGCTGGTTCAAAATGCCGCTGTTCGTCTTTTAACAGGTACACATGGAAGAGAACACATCACACCCATCTTAACTTCACTCCACTGGCTGCCCGTGTATTTTAGAGTTCATTTTAAAATTCTTTTATTTATTTTTAAATCCTTGAATGGTCTTGCTCCACCTTACCTCTCTGAGCTTCTGCATCCCTATGCTCCCACCCGGTCCCTTAGGTCAGCTGAACAGCTGCTTTTGGAGGTACCAAAGGCAAGGCGCAAGCTCAGAGGGGACAGAGCCTTTTCGATCATGGCCCCCAGGTTATGGAATGATTTACCCCTGGACATTAGACAGGCACCTTCACTGTCCATTTTTAAAACACGTCTTAAAACACATTTTTACTCCCTGGCCTTCGACCCAGTATGAGACATTGATTTTATTGAATGAAATGGATTTTTATTTATTTTACTTTTTTTTTTTTTCTTGTGTTAGCGCCCTTTGTGTTAGTGCCCTGCTTTTATGTTCTCTTGCTGTACAGCACTTGTGTAGCGAGTGTTGCTTTTAAAGTGCTTTATAAATAAAGTTGATTGATTGATTGATTGATAGTAGGAATAGGGTCTAAAAGACAAGTTGAAGGCTTGGATGAGGAAATTATTTTATCTAACTCTAAAAGGTCAATTGGAGTAAACTCATCCAAACAGATGTCAATTGAAGGAGTTGTAGTAGTTACTGTATTTAAGTTAATGGTGAGAAGAATCTGTCATGTTCGGGGTCGTCACCCCGAGCATGACTTGTGGCTGTTGGAGTTAATTATTGCTTATTAATTTCAGCTGGCGGATTGAGCCTCGCTCTCCGCCAGCCTCACAGCCGTGCCTCCTCCTCACCAGGCATCCACCAGTGGTATGGTTCACCACATACATGCTCACACACTCATGCACGCACACACACTCATGCACGCACGCACACATACACACATTCACACTCACGCACGCATACACACATTGTTCAATCAGTCATGCACCAGGTGGCCACACAGCTGTGTCCATTTGCCCTCATTCTGGAGTTGTGTATTTATAGGGTAGAATGTGACCAGCTTTTGTGGCAATTTAGCAATGTCAACCTTGGACATCCAGACTCGCTTCTCTTGGTTTTCCCTCAGACTGAATCATGTTGTTCCCTCAGAGCCTTTCCGCTCCGACACTGTAGTAAGTCTTCCCTCTTGCCTTTTTCGCCGCTCCTGCTTAATAGGAGCGCGCTAGGCATTCCTGTTGAACCAACTAAGTTTGTAGCCGGGTGTCTTCCCCTTTTGCCAGTGTGACTGTATTTGGACATTCAGCCTATTCATCCATTGTAAATAAACACGTTACTTACTCTGTGTTTTGGGCTCATTGCTATTTTATATGTTTGCTGCGCAGTTCGCTGTGCAGTTTGCGCAGCGATCAAGTTCTCATTCATTCCCTCTCTCTCTCTACTGAAACCACTGGCCTAATTCCTGGTGGTGAGACTCAGTTGTCACAGTCCACTGGGTCCTCACCATCAGCTGCTGTTATCACCTCCTCACCTCCTTCTCCTGTCTCCCCAAAATGTCTGCCGGCCCTGGGAGGGAACCGCCAGATGATGGATGGTTCTGTGGATTCTGGGACCCTTTGTTCAGCACCACCATCACACCCAGTGAGGGAGAGGAGCTCCTGCTGTGTCCCAAAGCCAGTGTCAACGAGTGAGCATTCCCTGGTTTCAGCATTACAGGATCCAGTACCTTCAGTGAGGCATTCCCTGGCTCCTCTCCTCAGGGCTAGAGGCCCATCTATGTTGAAGTCGGTGCCGATGACCAAGTGCCCCCTGACTCTGGTGCCTTCCCCACTTCGCCAGAAGCCCATGTTTCCACCTGTCATCGTGCCTGCAGGTGCGGCGGCTCCAAGTTCTTCTGGGGGGCCAAAAATCGCTACTAAGAGGGATGACCCTTGGCCTGCTGCAGCAAAGACCATCGTGCCCCGGGAATGCAGGCAAGGGAATTCTTGTTCTCCATTACCTAAAAATTAATTGTCTTGCCTGGTTCCCAGTGATGAAACTCAGTCCCTGCAGTCCACTGAGTTTTCACCGTCTGCTGCATACATTTGTCCCGCACCTGCTACCCTTGTGTCTCTTCTTGTTTCCCTTGAGTGTCCTCTGGTCTCGGGATTGTGCCACCAGATGAGGAAGGAGCCTGTGGACCTCGGCAACTTGGTCCCAGTCACGCAGCCAGGAGTTGGACGAGAGGAGAACACTGCCAATGACCTGAAGCCTGCGCCGACGACTGAGCATCCCCTGGCTTCAGCTGGGCAGGAATTGGTGCCAGCGCCGACACGACCTCCAGCTACCATGCCTGATGAGCCATCTGTGCCGGGTGTTTTGCTCGGAGGCCCAGGGACTGCAACCACCACCACGCCAGCAGCTGAGATCACCGCAGCAGGTTCGCCGGAGTCCTAGATGGTGGCGGAGCGCGAGTTCAGGCAAGTACCCTGTTCCGTTCCTTCTTCTGCAGATTCAGGAAAATCTTGTCTGGTTCGTGGCGGGGGGAGTCAGGTGCAAAAGCCCTCTGCTCCTGAGATCCCCTAGCCGGGCTCCGCTGCTGTCGGTGATTATTCTTCGGCATCTACTTTGTGTTTTCCTCCCAAGGTGACCACGCCGAGACTGAACGCCCAGAGGGATAGACTTGGGTCATCTTCGCCTGGATCGCTGGCGGATCACAAGGCAAGTGCTCTTTTCTGTCGTCACCTCATCAGATCTAGAGATATCTTGTCCTGCTCTGAGTGGGGCGAGCCAGCTACAGTGGGCAACTGCTTCTGGTCTCTTTCCATTGGGCTCCACTGCTGCCGGTAGTAATAATCTGGCATGTGTTTTCCCTCTCTTGCCCAAGTCCTCAACTGAGTCTGTGGTTGATCATCCACCTCCTCCTGAGATCATCTTGGGTTCAGCTCCTCCCGCTGAGGTCATCGAGGGTGCTCCGTCCCAGCCCGGGACCTCCATTGGCTTTGCTCCCCCTCCAGCTGAGGTTCTCAAGGGTGCTGCTTCCCTTCCACTGGAGGTCGTCACGGGTGCTCCGTTCCAGCCAGGGTCCTCCGAGGGAGCAGCCTTGGCCCAGAGCAGGTCCTCTGTGGGTGCAGCCTTGGCCCAGTCCGGGTCCACCAGGGGTGCACCTTTGGCCCAGTCCAGGTCCACCGTGGGTGCAGCTCTGCTCCAGCCCAGAGCCACCAAGGGTGCAGCTCCTCTCCAGCCCGGAGCTACCAAGGGTGCAGCTCCACTCCAACCCGGAGCTACGAGAGCATAGCTCCTCTCCAGCCCAGAGCCACCAAGAGTGCAGCTCCACTCCAGCCCGTAGCCACCGAGGGTGCAGCTCTGCTCCAGCCCAGAGCCACCTTGGGTGCTGCTGTGCTCTAGCCCAGAGCCGCCGCAGGTGTTGCTATGCTCCAGCCCGAAGCCACCGTGGGTGCAACTTTGCTCCAGTCCGGAGCCACTGCGGGTGCAGCCCTGCTCCAGCCCGGAGCCACCAAGGATGCAATTATGTCCCAGTCCGGGACCTCCGAGGGTGCTGTTGGCCAGTCCATGGGCGTCGTGGTCCCCCCTCCTTTGCCAGATGTCGTTGTGGTCCCCCATCCTCTGCCTGGCACCATTGTGGTTCCCCCTCCTCTGCCTGCCGCCATCCTGGTTCCCCTTCCTCTGCCAGTCGTCGTCATGGTGCCTCGTCCTCTGCTCATCCCAGTTGGGCAGCCGCCCCTTGGACCACCATCTCTGTGGTGGTGGGTAAAGAACTCTGGCTGACCGCCTGACAGGCATTGCCGTTGGGTTGGATGGTTCACATTCTCCGGCAGACCACCCGACTCTTACCAGCTCACCGTCTGTCAGGCCTGGGACTTCGGCCGACCACCAGAACTGCTTTGTTCTTTGGTCTGGTGGGGGGCTAGGTGCCCAGTTCTGTGTGGGTCCTGAGCGGGATTTTGTTTTGTTTCCCTTAAGCATGGGCCTTGCTGGGAAGCTATCCTGAGGGTTTTTGTTGTTCCTTTTGGTTTGGTTTGGTCCCTTCGTGCCTGGGTCCCCCTCCTCCCACCTGGGGTGGGGTTGCTTTTTTCTTGTTGGGGTGGGATTTCTTTGTGGGGGGGTTCTTTTCTTTTGATGTTATCCCGGGGTGTCTAGGGTCCACCCCTTGGGGGGAGGGGGGGGCTCAGTCACATTCTGAGAGCATAAGTGTCTCTGAATTGTGTTTTGTATTTTTCCTAGCATGCGCTCCACGGCTAGTCTCCACAGGTTTAGCTGGTGACTCCGGTCACCTTAGCCTTTGCTATTTTTGGCTTCTCTTGTGTCTTTTTATTTCTACTAGTTTTGATTTGGTCTTGTGTATTTTCACGATTAAATTTGCAAACTCACAGCCGACGTTTGGAGCCTTTATTCTGCCCCAGCAAGGGTGTTTATGACAACAACCTTGTTTTCTACAGAAGATCATTTCATTGAGAATGTGACAAAGTTTTGCTATCTTGATCAGATTGTTATCAATGCGGAGGACGCATGGTATCCATGTACATGGATACCATGCGGATGATGCATGGTATCCATGTACACGAGACGAAAGATCGTAGAAGTGTGCTTTCTGTCTAACCTTGTCAATGGCACTCAAGCGTGGTTCCCAAATGAGAGGCAACTTGCCAAACTTGCTTGTGATGACGAGGAAGATGCATTTCACTTTGTTTATTACAATGAAGACATTTTTTAAATTAACAAAGTCTATGGCCATCAAAGATTTTTATCACAGTGCAGTATCTCAAGTGGATCGCTTATGTGTGTAGGGGTGAAAACACCAGTCTTATGATAAAGGCTTTATGTGCATTGCCATCAAAGAAATATTATAGAGATCCCTGACTGAAGATCAGCAGCCTGCTGGGTGTAACATCTGAACAGGAAAAAAAGGTTACCCAGTCCAAATCTGAGTTCTGCAGAATCATAAACACTCATTTTGGCCTGCCCCCGTAGTGACTAATGTCACAGCAGTACTAACCACTCTATCACTGTGCTGCCTGACATTCAGAATCAGAATCAGAATCAGAATCAGGTTTATTGCCATTGTTCATGTGATACACAAACTAGGAATTTGTCTCGGTGCCATGCTGCAACATTAAAAACATAATGAGAAAAAGGGATAAACTAAAAAACTAAAGGACTAGAAACGTGCAATAAGTGTAGAAAAATAAGTAATAATAAGTAATAATAATAATAATACTAGTAATAATGAGTAGTACTAGTCAAGGCAGTTTAAAAAATTAGCATGTAGCAGATAATGTGAAGTACCACATAGTGCAGTCAATAATGCAACAGAAAAACAGTGATGAATGACATGAGTCTGGTTGAGCTGCTGTACATAGTGCACGAGAGTCAAAAGTCACTTAGTGTTCAGCAGTCTGATGGCAGAGGGGAAAAAGCTGTTCATGTGCCGAGAGGTTTTAGTCCGAATGGACCGAAGCCTTCTACCTGAGGGGAGGGGGCCAAACAGCACGTGACCAGGATGTGAAGGATCGGCTATGATCCGGCCAGCACGCCTCCGGGTCCTGGAGATGTACAGGTCCTGGAGAGATGGGAGCTTGCAGCCTATCACCTTCTCAGCAGTGCGCACGACGCGCTGCAGCCTTAGTCTGTCCCTGGCAGTGGCTCCTGCGTACCACACAGTTATGGAGGAGGTGAGGATGGACTCGATGATGGCCGTGTAGAACTGCACTAACATCTTGGTGGGTAGCTTGAGCTTCCTCAGCTGCCGCAGAAAGAACATCCTCTGCTGGGCCTTTTTGATGAGGGAGCTGATGGTTGGCTCCCATTTGAGGTCTCGGGTGATGGTGGTGCCCAAGAAGCGGAAGGAATCTGCAAAGGTGATGGGAGAGCCTGTGATGGTGAGGGGGGGCAGGGGGGATGTGACTTTCCTGAAGTCCACAATCATCTCCGCTGTCTTCAGAGCATTCAGCTGCAGGTTGTTGTGGCTGCACCAGGACACCAGCTGGGCCACCTCTTCCCTGTAGGCGGACTCGTCACCGTTGGAGATGAGCCCGATGAGGGTGGTGTCGTCCGCAAACTTAATCAGCTTAACAGACTGGTGGGAGGAGGTGCAGGAGTTGGTATAAAGGGAGAAGAGTAGGGGGGAAAGTACACAGCCCTGGGGTGATCCAATGCTGATGCTAACAGAGTCTGAGACAGACTTCCCCAGCCGCACATGCTGTCTCCGGTCCGTCAGGAAGTCGGTGATCCACCTGCAGAGGGAGTCAGGCACGTTGAGCAGGGACAGCTTGTCCTGGAGCAGATCGGGGCGGATGGTGTTGAATGCGGAGCTGAAGTCCACAAACAGAATCCTGGCGTAGGTTCCCGGGGAGTCCAGGTGCTGCAGGATGGAGTGGAGGGCCAGGTTGACTGCGTCGTCCACAGACCTGTTAGCACGGTAGGCAAACTGCAGCGGGTCTAGGAGGGGAGTGGTGATTATACATTATACTGCATATTATATATATATTATATATAATAATGATATTGGGGAAAATTGGGTACCCTGCTTACAATATAGTCTCCCTAAAACTATAGAGAGCAACTTTAGCTTAGCTTAAGCCTGAAAAGAAGTTTAAATGCAAACTGTGAGCTAATTTTAATGAATAGTTTTTCAGCAATTAATAATAAACTCAGCAGCAACTGTATGACTCCTTAAAAGAAGCAAATATATAAATATATAATATATGAAAATATAAAATAAGATAATAAATCATTAAAATACTTAAAAAGGGTCTGATAAAACAAATAATCAACTCAGATATAGAATGTAATGATGAATAGATTCAATAGAGGTAGGCACAAACACATTTTAAAAGATGCATAACTGTATTTCCTTTAATTTCTTTTTGGGTTTTATTTTATTTATTTATTTATTTATTTATTTATTTTTATTTTATTTTATTTTTTTGCAATAACAAAGAGAAATGTGCATACTGACCATAACTGTCATGAACCTGGGCTTGGTGGTTCCAAACCCAATTCTGACCCATGGTTAGTTTTGCCCTATTTTCCGTCAGGCGCTTCAGGGAGTCCTTTGGGTCCTCCGCTCCCTGACAGCTCAGGCACGCCTCCTCCTCCTGTCAGTATCACCAGCTGTTCTGTGTTATGGGTGTTTCACACACGTACACGCACACACTTCATTCACTCCCATTCATATGCTCATTCATACACTCACTCATACACACATGGTGTTAATTATTGTGCAGCCCACGCATTCTCACACCGGCGGTCTCTTCCCTCATTAGTATTATTAGTACTTAAATGCTGGGTTAGTAGGAAGAGACCATCGGAGCATTCAGCTTCATACACGACAGCATGTACCTTCGTGTATGTTAGTTATTATCACCTATGATTACCTTCAGCCTGATGTTGTCACCTTCTCTAGCGTCGCAAGACTGTTTACCTCTTGGGTGTTAGCAGCTGTTCCTGCATACCCTCATCCACCGGACTACACAGACCGCCCCGGATCGTTCCAGCCGTAAGTTCATGGTTGCCTTTCTCCTCGTGCCGGCAGCAAACTTGCGGCACTGGGCATTCCCTCCCTCAGGCTGTGGAACATCCAGGTGGCGTCCCTGTATGTCTAGTGGCCGCATTCTCATCATTTCCACTCTCTGTTTATTATCATGACTGTTAGTTGGACTTGTTATTTTGAGATATTTGTTACCTCTGCCAAGGAGGTTATGTTTTCATCAGCGTTGATTTGTCTGTCTGTCTGTCTGTCTGTCTGTCTGTCTGTCTGTTTGTTTGTTAGCAAGATAACTCAAAAAGTTATGGACGGATTTTCATGAAATTTTCAGAGATTGTTACAAATGGGGCATCCTACAGATGATTAGATTTTGGTGGTGATCCGTCAGAACACTTGGGAAAAAAAACAAAAACAAAACAGGCATCACAGTATAGCTAATATATGTCACTTGCCAATGGCATTTTTTTCATGGTCAAGGAATCTATAAAGTTAGGCAAAATAAATGTAGGATTAATATTTATGATGTTAAACACTGTATGGGGGGAACTGTGGCGCTTGGCGGAGGTCTGCGCTCTCCGAGTGCTTTTCTAGTTAATAAAGTGCACGTTCTACTCCTGCAATTGCGTTTTCCATTTCTTCCTCTGTGTGCTCCAAAAAACATATCACATATTAAACTTGTTTCTAAGACTGCCTTCTATCATTTGCGTAATATTGCCAAGATTAGGAGCATCTTGTCTCAGAGTGATGCTGAGAAACTGATCAACGCTTTTGTTAGCTCGAGATTAGATTATTGTAATTCTTTATTATTAGGTTGTCCTAAAACATCTTTAAAAAGTCTTCAATTGATCCAAAATGCTGCAGCAAGAGTTTTAACAGGTACTAGAAAGAGAGATCATATCTCTCCTGTTCTGGCCTCCCTTCATTGGCTTCCCATAGAGTTTAGAATTAAGTTTAAAATCCTTCTTCTTACTTACAAAGCTCTAAACAATCAGGCCCCTTTTTATTTAAAAGATCTGATATTACTGTATTATCCTAACAGAGCGCTACGCTCCCAAAATGCAGGATTACTTGTAATACCTAGAATCTCCAAAAGTACAATGGGAGGCAGAGCCTTCAGTTATCAATCTCCTCTCCTGTGGAGCCAGTTGCCAATCTGGATTCCGGAGTCAGACTCAAGCTCTGTTTTTAAGAATTGGGTTAAAACCTTCCTTTTTGATAGTCGTCGGCCTCCATTGGTCTATGATGACCATGGAAGAGAATCCTAAATGTCTACTCTGCTGGAACAGCACTGCCTGTGGCTGAACAGGCCGATGCACGAATGGCAGTCCCTGTCACACAGGTCGCACTTGTGGGTGGTCTCCGTGCTGCTGGGTCTGTGGCGGTTCTTCCTGCGGGTCCTTTTTTCATCTGCTGCAGCAGTCAGTCTCTTTTCATCTGCCTTGAGCTGTCTGGTCAGGGTGCCTATCCATTTGGAGCGGTCCGTTGCAAGGTCCTCCCAGCGCTCTGTGTTGATCTCCAGGGCCTTCATGTCTCTCTTGTAGATGTCTCTAAAGCGCAGCTGTGGGCAGCCAACGTCTCTCCTGCCAGTCGCCAGTTCTCTGTAGAGGACGTCTTTGGGGATTCTGCCATCCTCCATACGGTGAACGTGGCCTAGCCAGCGGAGCCTGTGCTGCCTGAGTAGAGTGAACATGGAGGGAAGGCCGGCAGGGGACAGAACTTCTGTGTTGGGCACTTTGTCCTGCCAGGATATGTCCAGGATGTGGCGAATGCAGCGCAAGTGGAAGGAGTTCAGTCTCTTTTCCTGCCGGGCGTATGTTGTCCACATCTCACTCCCATAGAGCAGTGTGCTGATGATGCAGGCGTTGTACACTGCCATCTTCGTCTTGACAGAGAGTTTGGGATTCTCCTACGCTCGTGTGGTGAGGCGAGCAAGTGTGAAGGCTGATTTTCCAATCCTCTTGTCGATCTCTGTATCAAGGGAGAGGTTGTTGCTGATCGTGAACCCAGGTACGTGAACTGATTCATGACCTCCAGCTCGTAGTCGTCGATGGTGATGGTTGGTGGTGCTTCCGTGCCTTGCGCCAAGACGTTAGTCTTCTTCAGGCTGATGGTAAGCCTGAAGTCCTTGCATACCTGGGAGAAGCGGTCCATCAGGGTCTGAAGCTCCTGCTGTGTGTGGGTTGCAACTGCAGCGTCGTCTGCAAACAGCATGTCTCTGATTAGAGCCTTGCGTACTTTGGTTCTGGCTTTCAGGTGGGCGAAGTTGAAAAGCCTGCCGTCAGATCTTGTGTGCAGGTAGATTCCCTCTGTTGCTGTGCTGAAGACATGCCTCAGGAGCATAGCAAAGAAAATCCCAAAGAGGGTTGGCGCAAGTACACAGCCCTGTTTCACTCCGCTGCTTATGTTGAATGGCTCTGAGACGTTGCCATCGTGCTGCACTATCCCCTGCATGTTGGTGTGAAACGATTCAATGAGGCTTTGCAACTTTGGTGGGCATCCTATCTTTGGCAGGATCTTGAAAAGGCCCTATCTGCTGACCAGATCGAATGCTTTGGTGAGGTCGATGAAGGCGACGTACAGGGGCATGTTCTGTTCTCTGCATTTCTCCTGGAGTTGGCGGATGGAGAATATCATGTCTACCGTTGATCGCTCAGCGCGGAAGCCACACTGAGACTCGGGGTAGACACGTTCGGCAAGCTTCTGTAGACAAACGAGAACAACTCGTGCGTAGACTTGGCCAACAACGCTGAGGAGGGAGATGCCCCTGTAGTTGTTGCAGTCGCTTCTCTCCCCTTTGTTTTTGTAGAGGGTGATGATCTTGGCGTCCCTCATGTCCTGTGGTACGGCACCTTCCTTCCAGCACTGGCAAAGGATGTCATGCAATGGCAGCAGTAGGGCGGTCTTGCAGTGCTTGATCAGGTCGAGGGGTATGCCGTCGTTGCCGGGTGCCTTGCCAGCGGCCAAGCTATCAATGGCCTTGCTGAGTTCGTCGATGGTTGGCTCGGCGTCAAGTTCATCCATGGATGGCAGGCAGTCGATGGCATCAAGGGCTGACGGTGTCACAGTGTTCTGTCTGGAGTAGAGATCGGAGTAGTGTTCCACCCATCTTTCCATCTGCTTGTTCTTTTCTGTGATCATCTCCCCAGTGGAGGATTTGAAGGGGGCCGTCTTGCTCTGAGCCGGACCAAGTGCTTTCTTGATGCCATCGTACATACCATGGATGTTCCCTGTTATAGCAGCGGTTTGAATGTCTTGGCTGAGCTGAGTCCAGTACTCGTTGGCACAGCGCCAAGCAGTCTGCTGAACTTTGCTTCTCGCAGCCCTGAGAATCTGGAGATTCTTCTCGTTTGGGTACTTCTTGTACTCAGCAAGTGCTGAACGCTTGGCTTTAAAGATGGGGGTCATCTCAGTCAACTTGGCATCAAACCAGTCCTGTGACTTCGAGGTCTTCCTCCCAAAGGTAGCCATGGCTGTGCGGTGGATGGTGTTTCGCAGCTCTTCCCACTTCTGCTTTGCAGATTCTCCTTCTTGTGGTACACCAAGTTCCTTCTCAAAGGTGGAGGCAAACTGCTCAACAAGTTCTGGTTGGGCCATCTTGCTGGTGTCAATCTGTGCCTTTCCAGGCTGTCTAGCACGATGGAATTTCTTCAGCTGCAGCTTGACCTTGCAACACACCAATGAATGGTCTGTGTCGCAATCTGCACTCTGGAACAAACGGGTGATTAGCACGTTCTTCAGTGAGGTGCGCCTGGTCAGGATCAAGTCTAGCTGGTGCCAGTGCTTTGAGCGCGGATGTCGCCAGGAAACCTTGTGTTGGGGCTTGGTCTTGAAGAACGAGTTTGTGATGCACAGATCGTGATATGTGCAGAACTCGAGCAGCCGCTGTCCGTTGTCGTTCATTCTGCCCACGCCAAATGGTCCAAGACAGGAGGGCCAGGAGTCATGGTCAGCACCCACTCTGGCATTGAAGTCTCCAAGGAGAATGAGTTGTTCAGAGTTGGGGATGATCCTGACAGTTGTTGCGAGATTCTCGTAGAACTCGTCTTTTGCCTCTGGTGTGGCTGTCAGTGTTGGGGCATACACACTGATGATGGTGACTGGGCCTTGAGCGGTGTTGAGGCAGAGGGTGAGGAGTCATGCAGAGCCATTGCTGCCCGGTTCCACCATCTTCAGCAAGGTGTTCTTCACTGCGAAGCCCACTCCGTGTTCCCTGTGTTCGTCACTGCCCTTTCCCTGCTAGTAGAATGTGTAGTCCTTTTCTCTCAGTGTGCCTGCGTCAGCCAACTGTGTTTCCTGGAGAGTGGCGATATCCACTCCCAGTCTCTTCAGCTCATTATTGATGATGGCAGTCTTCCTGGTGTCGTTGATGTCCTTGAGGTTAGCAGCAAGTCCTGTCATCATAGTGCGGACGTTCCAAGTTCCCAGTTTTAGAGTTGGTCTCTTTTGTTTTTTTGTCTTGCCTGGTGCGAAGGTTCTCAGCCTGCTGCTCGAACTTCTCCTCATCCCCATGCACCCAATGAGGTAAGCAAGCTGTGGCAGGACAACACCTTATTGGCTGGGGGCTGCCCAGCTTGTGGCGGGTGGTAGCTGTCCAGTGAGATCCGATGATCCCTCCCACCGTCGGGAACAACCCCTGGTGCCGCGCTCTACACCAATTGAGCGGTGGCTTATAACCGGCAACTGTCATTCCCCATGTTTTGTCTACGCCAAAGGCGAAGCTGGAGTGTCCTCTCCAGTGATCCGGTGTTCTACCTTCCAGCGTTGGGCGTTGGTAGGATTCAAGCTTGGGCAGGAAGATATGGAGGACAAGATGTTACCCATGCAGCATGTCCCCCCTCTCCACGTCACTGATGAATCCAAAGGAACAGCAGGGCTGCTACAGTTTGGCACCAGCGCCGTCGCAGGAGCTGCCAGAATGATGTTGAGCACAACAGAGAACTGCCTTAGGGGCTCCGACTCCGGATTTTTCCTCAGGGTTGACTCCCGAAGCCTTTCCCGTGACCGGGTGTGCCGCAAGGCAGCGGAGGTTTGAAATCAGGGTTTACTTTCCCCTAGATGGGCTACCTTCGCAGGTTGACGAGCCACCATCTACCCGAAGCATCTGGTTTTAAGGCGCCAGAGATCCGCCCTCGCCCCTTCTCCTATTAGTAAAAGCAGTTCCGCCGGGCTTAAAGACTAAACCACACGGGCAGGCTAGGAGTTGGACTTAGTTGTCAGAGGCTTTTCGAGACGCACGCCATAAGGAGCATTTTATGAGCACTGGGAGCTTAACCCCAGTGCCGCTCCTGGCTATGACAACCTTGGAACCTTTTTGATATAGCCTACAATTAGGGAGGGATCATGTGTTTCTGAACCCTCCCTTAGTTATGCTGCTAATAGGTTTAGGCAGCCGGGGGACCTCCAATAATGCACTGGGCCTCACTCCTTTCTTTACTCTCAATGAAATATTTATTTTTTGCTGGTCATTAACATCTGTTTCTTCTCTCCCATAGACTGAGTCCCCATCGTGCTGTTTGCTCTCTACATGTCTGTTCTTTTCATCTTCTCTGTCCCCTCACCCCCCAGCCAGTCGCAGCAGATGACTGCCCCTCCCTGAGCCGGGTTCTGGTGGAGGCTTCTTCCTGTTAAAAGGGAGTTTTTCCTCTCGACCGTCGCCAAGTGCTTGCTCACAGGGGATCGCCTGATTGCTGGGGTCTTTCTGCAACTGTGGGGGTTCCCCCTACAGTTGAAAGTGCTATGAGATGACTGTTGTTGTGAAATGGAGCTATATAAATAAAGTTGAATTGAATTGAATTGAATTAAAAGCGCACAGAGAATCATAACAATAACAAGGATAGCAATGTGTAAAATAAATATAAGTAATAGATTAGTGTGTGAGTTTAATGCTTAATGTGTAAGGCATGGCAGCTCCTGACTAACAAATATGAAAACTGAATCTTCATTTAATCATTTATAAATGTGCTTAACAGCACCTTAGCAACTTTAAAATGTAAAGTTACTGTGGACTGATCTTGGTCTGGTTTTCTGAGGTTTGTGTTATGTAGGTGTTATATTTATTAATTTATTTGTCTATTCATTATGGTGATGGGTGGCGATCCATCATGACTAATCATGTTAATTGCAGTTAATTGCGCTAGCATGATTATTTTGCCATTGGCAACATACGGGAAAGAGAGAGAACACATTGCATCAATCACGCATCATGCGATTAATCATGATTAATGCTATTAATCTGATTAATCACAATCAGAATGCCCACCACTAGTTGCTATATACTAAATAAATATTAGACAAGCACTTGACAATTTTTCATGATTATAGAGAATAAACTTGATCATTATTACCCAACATTCAAATAACTTTTTTGTGGATGCTTGTGGTTACTTAAGTATTTTTGGTATCTATTTATGATTGAGAAACTTATCATCATCAAATGTTTAGGTCATTTGTCCAACCAGCTGTGGCACCTCTGCAGAAATTTCCACAATTAGCTCTATCACACGCCTTCCATACTACTTTGGGGTTAGTCAGTCCTGTCAGGTCTTTGATGTTCATGCATGTAGTTGTTGGTCTCCCTCATTTTTATTTTCCGCAAATGGTTCCCATCAAAAGATCATAATGTGAAGCACATGATTTAGCTATTCTATGTATTCAGTGAAGGGGAGTTTCCTCCTATCAATGTCTGTTAGATGGCAGAGATTTTTGCTTACCCAAACGTTGCTTCACTTCTCAGTCCAGTTGATGCAGAGGAGTCGATGGTAGCTCCATAGTTCAAAAGCTTACAGTCACTTTCAATCTGTTTTCTTGGTGACCTAGCACTCAGAACCATATATCGCAATAGGAAATACAAGACTTTTTAAGAGTTTAACTTTGGTCTTTGTATATGCTTTTATCTTTCCAGATGTTGGTAAGTGCAATGACCACATTTTTTGTTATTGCAGTTCTTCTGATTTCTTTTGTGTCTTTGGAATTATTTGTAAATGTCACTCCAAGATAGCAGAATTTGTCAATTGTTTCAAGTTGTTCACCATTAATGGTGAGATTTTCTGTCATTGTTGTTACTCTCATTGGTTATTGTCATAACTTTTGTTTTGCTCACATTTAGGTAAAGTCTTGGTGCTTCGCTCACTGCTTGCAGTTTGGTTGTTAAATCCCTTAATTCAGTCATTGATCCAACCATGAGGACAAGATCATCCACATAGTAGAGATTGGTGATACTCCTCCCGTATGGATACTTCAAAATTGTGAAGTGCATTTCTCTTTATCTGTTCAGCATAAATATTATAGAAATGGGAAGACACTATGCAGCCTGTCTGGCACCTTGTCCAATTTTAAAATAATCTGAGTTTCCATATGTTGCTCTTGCCTTGGCTTTCAGGTGGTCCTAGAGGTTCTTGATCAGTTGAATGATATGTGTTGGAAATCCCATTGTATTCATTGTTTGCCATAGTATTTCTTGTGCAACTCTTGAGTAATCCATCCATCCACCCATCCATCCATCTTCTACCACTTTTTCGGAGTCCAGGTCCCGGAGGCAGCAGTTAGAGCAGAGAAGCAGAGATTCCCTCTCCCCACCCACCTGCTCCAGCTCTTCAGGAGGATACCAAGGCGATCCAGGACCAGCTGGGATATGTAGTCTTTCCAGTGAGTCCTGGGTCTGCCCCGGGGTCTCCTTCCAGTGGGACATGCCCAAAACACTTCAAGTGGGAGGCGTCCAGGAGGCATCCTGATCAGATGCTCATACAACTTCAATTGGCTCCTTTCAATGTGGAGGAGCAGCGGTTCTTCTTTGAGCCTCTCCCAAATGACTGAGCTCCTCACCCTAGCTCTAAGGGTGAGTCCAGCAATCCTACAGAGAAAGCTCATTTCAGCCACTTGTATCCGCGATCTCATTCTTTCGGTCATTACCCAAATCTCATGACCATAGGTGAGGGTAGGAACGTAGATTGACCGGTAAATCGACAGCTTTTCCTTAGGGCTTGGCTCCCACTTCACCACAACAGACCGGTACAACATTCGCATCACTGCAGATGCTGCTCTGATCCATCGGTCAATCTCTAGCTCCATTCTCCCCTCAAGCGTGAATAAGACTTCAAGATACTTCAACTCCTCCACTTGGGGCAGGAGCTTGTCCCCAACCCGGAGAGGACAAGCCACCTTTTTTCGACTGAGGACCATGAACTCGGACTTGGAGGTGCTGATTCTCATCCCAGCTGCTTCACACTTGGCAGCAAACCATCCCAGTAAGACCTGAAGGTCATTACTCGATGAAGCCAACAGGACAACATCATCTGCAAACAATAGAGATGAGATCCTGTGATCACCAAGCATGACACCTTCTGTTCCCTGGCTGTCCCTAGATTCTGACTTTGTCAAAATCGGTGACAAAGGACAGTCCTGGCAGAGTCCAACTCTCACTAGGAATGAGTCTGACCGAGTGTTGGCAATATGAACCAAACTTTCACAACAGTCGTATAGAGACCGGATAGCTCATAACAAGCCTGATACCCCATACTCCTGAAGCCCCCCCCCCCCCCACACACACACACAAAACCATGAGGGACATGGTCAAATGCCTTCTCCAAGTCCACAAAACACATGTAAACTGGTTGCGCAAACTCCCACGAATCTTCGAGGATTCTTGAGAGGGTAAAGAGCTGGTCTGATGTGCCATGGCCAGGCCAAAAACCACATTGCTCCTCCTGAATCCGAGGTTCGACCAACAGCCGGACTCTCCTCTCCAGTACCTTGGCATAGCCCTTCCCAGGGAGGCTGAGGAGTGTGATCCCTCTAAAGTTGGAGCACACCCTCCGGTCCCCCTTCTTGAAGAGAGGAACCACCACCCCAGTTTACCATGCCAAAGGCACTGTCCCCAGCCTCCATGCAATGTTGCAGATGTGTGTCAACCATGACAGCTCTACAACATCCAGGGCCTTGAGGTACTCAGGGTGAATCTCATCCACCCCCGGGGCCTGGCCACCAAAGGGTTTTTTAACCACTTTGGTGACCTCAGCCACTGTGACGGGTGAGTCGTCCCCTTTGTCCAAAAGCCCTGCTTCCTCTGTGGAAGGTGTGTCAGTGGGATTGAGGAGATCCTCGAAGTATTCCTTCCACCGCCCGACAATATCCCCAGTCGAAGTCAGCAGCGCCCTATCTGCACCATACACAGTGTGGACAGGGAGCTGCTTCCCCCTCCTGAGCTACTGAATAGTTTGCCAGAATCTCTTCGAGGCCAACCGAAAGTCTTGTTCCATGGCCTCACCAAACTCCTCCCACACTCTGAGTTTTTGCTTCAGCAACCACCCGAGCTGCACTCCGCTTGACCTGCCGGTACACCTCAGCTGCTTTGGGAGTCCCACAATCCAACCAAGCCCAATAGGACTCCTTCTTCAGCTTAATGGCCCCCTCACCACTGGTGTCCACCATTTGGTTCAAGCGTTGCCACCATAAGATGCACTGATGACCTTGCAGTTGCAGATCTGGGCAGCTGCTTCAACAATGGAGGTGGAGAATATTGTCCATTCAGACTCCATGTCTCCAGACTCCCTTGGAATGTGCTCGAAGTTCTTCTGGAGGTGGGAGTTGAAGACCTCCCGGACAGGGGCCTCAGCCAGACGTTTCCAGCACATCCTCACTATACATTTGGGTCTACAAGGTCTGAATGGCATCCTCTCCTGCCATCGGATCCATCTCATCACCAGGTGGTGATCAGTTGACAGCTCTGCAACTCTCTTTACTCAAGTGTCCAAAACATACGGTTGCAGGTCTGATGACATGGATCTTTCTTCTACCTTTGATACTGCTGATCACTGTATAATGATCAACAGACTCAAAGAGCTAGGGCTGTCTGGTTCTGTTTTAAAATGGTTCTCATCGTACCTCAAGAACCTTTAACATGTCCGTGAATCAGATCTTTTCTGAAATAGCACAGTATTCATGTGGGGTACCACAAGGCTCAGTTTTAGGACCCATTTTATTTCTAATACACATTTTGCCACTGGGATGGATAATTAGCCAGTTCAAAGATATTTCTTATCATCTTTACGCTGATGATATTCAGTTGTATTGTTCTTTAAAAGAGTCTGAGTTTCACATGCTGTTATCTTTAACTAACTGCTTGTCTAACATCAAACAGTGGTTAAGTGCAAACTTTTTACAGCTTAACTCAGACAAGACAGAGACATTAATTATTGCTCCTGAAAACAAGATTCCACTTATTAAGCACCACATGGGTACCCTAGGTTCCTCTGTTCAGGCGAGTCTTTGGAATCTTGGTGTTAGTTTTGACTCGGCTGTGTCTCTTGAGCACCACATTAATTAATTAATTAGAAATTGTTTCTTCCATCTGAAGAATATTTCTAAGTTGAGAACTCTGGTGTCGAAGGCGAAACTTGAGATGATTATACATGCTTTCATTTCTTCTCACTTAGACTATTGTAATAGTCTTTTTACCTGTTTGAGCCAAAAGCATCTTCAACGCCTCCAGGTTGTTCAAACTTTGGCTGCTAGGCTTTTAACTCGCACTAAGAAAAGTGCTCACATTACATTGGTTTTAGAAGCACTTCACTGGCTCCCAATTGGTTTTAGGATTCAGTTTAAAATTTTAGTTCTTGTTTTAGAGCTATTCATGACCAGGTCCCTAAATACATCACCGAGCTGCTTGAAGTGTACAACCCCTCAAGGTCTCTGAGATCCTCGGATCAACTTTTACTGGCCGTCCCTCAAATCCATTTTAAAATTCAAGGTGATAGAGCCTTTCAGGCAGTGGCACCAAAATTGTGGAATGCTCTACCACTGCCTTTGCCCTCAGTAGACTCTGTTGACGCTTTTAAAAAGCAGCTGAAGACACTTCTGTTTAAACAGGCTTTTTAGATTGATTATGGATTATGGTTTTTATCTTTTTAATGTCTTTATGCTTGGTTTTTAATGCCTTTATTGTTGTGCTATATTAGCATATATATAAGTGCTATATAAATAAATTTTTCTTACTTACTTACTTTACACGAAAACAAAATCGATCATCGACCTGTGACCTAGGGTGTCCTGGTGTCAGGTGCACATATGGACACGCTTATGCTTGAACATGGTGTTCATTATAGACAAACTGTGGCTAGCACAGAGGTCCAATAACTGAACACCACTTGGATTCAGATCAGGCAGGCCATTCTTCCCAATCACCCCCCCCCTCCAAGTTTTACTGTCATTGCCCACATGCACATTGAAGTCCCCAGTAGGACAATGGAGTCTGCAAGAGAAGCACTCTCCAGCACCCCAGTCAGAGACTCCAAAAAGGGTGGGTACTCTGAACCATCATCTGGTGCATAGGCACAAATGATGGTCAGGACACATTTCCCAACCCAAAGGTACAGAGAAACAACCTTTCGTCCACCAGGGAAAACTTCAATATAGAGGCAGCAAGGTGGGGGGATACAAGAATACTCACTCCTGCTCGTCGCCTCTCACTTGGAGCAACTCCAGAGTAGGGCAAGCTCCAGCCCCTCTCCAGGAGACTGGTTCCAGAACCAGAGCTGTGTGTTGAGGTGAGGCCGACTATATCTAGCAGGTATCGCTCAACCTCATGCACTAGCTCAGGCTCCTTCCCCATCAGACAGATGACATTCCACATCCCAAAAGCCAGTTTAGGAAGCTTGGGATCAGACCGCCAAGGTCTCTGCCTTCGATCGCCACCTGATCCACATAGCACCGGACCCCCATGGTCCCTCCTCTAGGTGGTGAGCCCACTGGAGGGTGGATCCATATAACTCCTTTGGGCTGAGGCCGGCCGCGTCTCATGGGCAGAAACCCAGCCACCAGCCATTGAGCCCCTCCCCCCAGGCCTGGCTCCAGGGTGGTTCCCCGGTAACCCCATACTGGGTGGGGTACACTGAATCCTTGTTCTAACATTCATCATGAGAGTCTGTTGAATCGTTTTTAGTCTGGCCCTTCACCCAGGACCAGTTTCTTTGGTGACCCTACCAGAGGCAAATTGTCCCAGACAACATAGCTCCTGGGATCACTAGGGAATGCAAACCCCCACCATGACAAGGTGATGATCCATGAGGGGGTAACTAATACAATTCCTGTAACTAATGCAATAATAAATATATGGTAACACTACTATTACTTTTTGGTTACTCTACCCACCTCTGCTTGCTACATGCAGGAATTGTCAATTTTCTGTTTGTTAGAACCTTTCATTTGTCAAGGTTGTGTGGGCACAGGACTTAGACGCAGGCAGTGATAAGGTGCAGAAGTAAACATTTATTAACAAAACTTAAACACAAATGAACGGCAGCGTGAGGTCTGCAAATGGAAACAAAAGGTTAACAAACCGACTGACATAACTGGACTTGACGAGAATATAAACTGACAGATAATTCACGGACAGGACCGACCAGAAGACATTAATGACGCCACATCTGACCAGGAAAAGCACACACAATGTAAAAACAGAGGGAATAATCAAAACAATATGACACAGGTGTGGAGAGCAATCATGACAAACAGCTGATACATGATGAGAGCAGAGATGGCAGTATGGGCGGGGCTGCACACATACAGTCACATAGAATGTGAACAGAGGATCACAGAGGATACATAACTCAGACAACACTTATGACAGAGACCCAGACCACAGTGACACAGACTTAGAACATAGCAGGCCAAGAATAATAATAATAAACATGAACACTAAGAATACATAACCTAAGAGGAAAACACAAAGAAGCATAACTAACAAAGGGTGAAGACATGGCTGAACTCATGTCCTGAGAATAATAGAAAGATCACATATGAACATAAGTGAGGTCATGAGTGCAAGCCTTTACATCATTACCATAAAGTTAACACATTTTATTCTAACCTCAAGCAGTTTTAAATTCAGTGCATGTTGTGAAGATGCAAAAACCAGACATGCTTCAAAGAATATGGTCTAGGTGCTGATGGTACAGAGTTCCTGGAACAATTGGGTTTAGAGCAAAGGTCTGTGCCTGAGGCAAACCGTATTGATCTGAGCCTCTATTAAGAGGGAAAGCAGGGGAACGAGAGAGAGATAAAAACACAGAAGGCAGCATTTAAAGGCACACAGAAAAACCTCTTTGTTCATGTGTGAACTGGGGAATGAAGGTTTCTCTGGGGTAAAATTCTGGGGTACAGTCAACACAAAATACATTTTCTTTCAACTCGGCTAAACCACAGAACACACAGTGGATTACTATCTTATTGTGATAGAGGGGTTTGTATACCCTAATGACCCCAGGAGCTACAGCATCTCACAAAAGTGAGTACGCCCCTCACATTTTTGTAATATTTTAGATCTTTTCATGGGACAACACTGAAGATATGACACTTCGATACAATGTAAAGTAGTCAGTGGACAGCTTGTATAATGGTGTAAATTTGCTGTCCCCTCAAAATAACAACACACAGCCATTAATGTCTAAACTGCTTGCAACAAAAGTGAGTACACCCCTAAGTGAAAATGTCCAAATTGTGCCCAAAGTGTCAATATTTTGTGTGGCCACCATATTTTCCAGCCCTGTCTTAACTCTCTTGGGCATGGAGTTCACTAGAGCTTCACAGCTTGCCACTGGAATCCTCTTCCACTCCTCCATGACAACATCACGGAGCTGGTGGATGTTAGAGACCTTGCGCTCCTCCACCCCTCCGTTTGAGGATGTCCCACAGATGCTCAATAGGGTTTAGGTCTGGAGACATGCTTGGCCAGTCCATCACCTTTACTCTCAGTTTCTTTAGCAAGGCAGTGGTCGTCTTGGAGGTGTGTTTGGGGTGGGTATCATGTTGGAATACTGCCCTGGAGCCCAGTTTCTGAAGGGAGAGGATCATGCTCTGCTTCGTTATGTCACAGTACATGTTGGCATTCATGGTTCCCTCAATGAACTGTAGCTCCCCAGTGGTGGCACCACTCATGCAGCCCCAAGCCATGACACTCCCACCACCATGCTTGACTGTAGGCAAGACACACTTGCCTTTGTACTCCTCACCTGGTTGCCGCCACACATGCTTGACACCATCTGAATCATATAAGTTTATGTTGGTCTCATCAGACCACAGGACATGGTTCCAGTAATCCATGTCCTTAGTCTGCTTGTCTTCAGCAGACTGTTTGCAGGCTTTCTTGTGCATCATCTTTAAAAGGGGCTTCCTTCTGGGATGACAGCCATGCAGACCAATTTGATGCAGTGTGCAGCGTATGGTCTGAGCACTGACAGGCTGACCTCCCACCCCTTCATCCTCTGCAGCAATGCTGGCAGCACTCATACATCTATTTTCAAAAGACAGCCTGTCATGGTCTGAGCGCTGATTCTGTCCGCGCTCGGGTTGTCCGGTATTTCTCCATTCTCTTCCCAGGTTTACCATTTGGCCTCCAGGTTTTTATTGTGACAGCGTCTCGGCGGGGCTTCCAGCTGTCAGAGCTGAGCTCTGCAGTGACAGCTGGAATTCATTCAGCTGATGACGACCTCATCAGCTGATTAATCTGTTGGCCCTATTTAAGGGAGCAGCTCAGGTTACTCCGGGCTGCAACCTCGTCAAACATTCCCTCGTCAAACTCTCATCAGTCATTCATCATACTCTCGTCTAACTCTGGACTCGCCTTTCAGTAAGTGTGTTTCCTGAAATTCTGTATCCTGTGTCTTAGTTACAGTCATAGCTGTGTTTTTGTCCTCAGTGGCTCGTTATTTTGTCATTTGTCTTTTAGTTAATAAAACATGCAAACTCATCGGCTGGCTATCGGCGTCTTATTGATGGCTCGTGAGGGCCATCGTTAACACAACCTCTGGATATGACGCTGAGCACGTGAACTCAACTTCTTTGGTCAACCATGGCGAGGCCTGTTCTGAGTGGAACCTGTCCTGTTAAACCGCTGTACGGTTTTGGCCACTGTGCTGCAGCTCAGTTTCAAGGTGTTGGCAATCTTCTTTTAGCCTAGGCCATTTTTATGTAGAGCAACAATTCTTTTTTCAGATCCTCAGAGAGTTCTTTGCCATGAGGTGCCATGTTGAACTTCCAGTGACCAGTATGAGAGAGTGTGAGTGTGATAACACAAAATTTAACACACCTGCTCCCCATTTACGCCTGAGACCTTGTAACACTAATGAGTCACATGACACCGGGGAGGGAAAATGGCTCATTGGACACAATTTGGACATTTTCACTAGGGGTGTACTCACTTTTTTTGCCAGCGGTTTAGACATTAATGGCTGTGTGTTGAGTTATTTTGAGGGGACAGCAAATTTACACTATTATACAAGCTGTACACTGACTACTTTACATTGTATCGAAGTGTCATATCTTCAGTGTTGTCCCATGAAAAGATATAATAAAATATATACAAAAATGTGAGGGGTGTATTCACTTTTGTGAGATACTGTATGTCATCGGGGGCAATTTGCCCCTGTTAGCGTCTCCCAAGGCAAAATGGTCCTGGGTGAAGGGCCAAACCAAAAGCAGTCCAGTGGATCCCCATGAAAAGAATACAGCAGGGATTCAGTGTGCCCAGGAGGAGGGAGGAGGCAGGAGGGATCATGGGAATCATGGTGCTTTGTGAACCTGTTTGGATTGCTAAGCGGTAGAGGATGGATAGGTGCATGGATGGATGGATGGAGGGAGGGATGGATCAAATCACAGTATTTATTTTTATTTACCGTAAACTCTCTGTAGGCTATGAATTACTGAAAGTTTAGTGGTTAGCCGAGTTTGTGTCATTGTAGAATGTTTAAAGTTTTGACTCTGGGATATTCCCACAGGACTACCACTCATTTTTTGTGTCTTACTTGTGACTGTGAAATGTCACAGTGAACTCTTCATCACCTGCTCATAGCTGTAGCTGAGCTGAAAAATTAAACGGGTATTGTTTAAGGGTTGCAGGAGGTCACAGCTTGGAAATCAAATTTGTAAAATATTGCAACAGCTGCCATACTTGGCAGGTGTGGGGGAGACTACAGCTGTGCAATTGTACATTCAGATGGATAAATCTTTTGTTTTCAAAGTGCCTTATGCATATTTCACAATGGGATCGATGAAGTTGCTCAATCTTCTTCTGTCTCACTGACACGTTGAAACAAGCCAGTGTGATATGGGATGATTACATTTTAATCACATCTCTGCTGTGAGGCCACCTGTGCGTGACACCTATTAAAGAGGATGGCACTGACTATGGTTACCATATTTCCATGTACGTGCAACTGGTGCAATAGAAATTTAAGACAGATATGTTGGGCAGCCTGCCACATTCATACCTGGGATTTTCCTCGGATACTAGCCAAATCAGTCTAATGTTGCTGAGTCATAACATTTTGATTAAGCTAGAAAATACTTCACATTGCATCTCCACAGTGTATAATGTAGTATGACAGTGCATGAAGTGATGCTATAAACTCTGCAAGTGTGGTGTTTTCATACATATTGTAATCAGACATTCTTGTTGCTATGACAATGACCCTTGACTGAGTGTGCTTGACCTCGATGGTCATATACCACAAGAATACTGATCACTTACAGGGGAAACCTGAGGCACATCTGCTATAGAGAAATTAAATACATTATGAGCTGTAGTTGAGAAGGATGAGATACTCAGCTGTATTTTAGCCTTCATTTTTGGGTGACAATTTTGATTTGTGGATTGGCTAGTTGGCCAGTATTTGACTGAAGCTTCTTAGTCATGTGGAATAAAATAGTTTCATGTCCCTTGAGAAAGAATATCAGAGTTTTCATTTAAATGTTTGTTATATTTTCTCTTTTTACTATTTATTTATATTTTGTGAATATTCGGTACTCTGATAGATTGTCTTTAAATTTGTCAGTCGGCTGCCTTGCGTGAATTATGGTAGCAACTTCTGGTATTAGTTTAGAAGGTATGGTTGTCACTGAAACGGGACACTTTTCCTTTTTAAAAAAAACAATGACGTCGGCATCAGAAATGCGAGAACACGGCCTTTTGCACCCCAAAAACAGTAATATAATCATACCACTTCCCACGACTATCTAGGGATAGGAAGATGACCTTAAAAGGTGGCCTGGGAGACTGTAGCTCTGTTTGTTAGTACCACTGCTAATATGATAATGCTGTAAACAAATAAAAGCTCTGATATCAATGTCTCCACCGCAATAAAGTCGGCTGCAATTTGTTAAAATATGTTGGACATAATCAGATTTACCACAGAGCAGACATAGAGTCTAGTCAGAGCCACAAAGAACCACAACACAGTGCTTGGGCGTTTTAAATTAGGGGTAAAACGTCAGCTCTGTGACATTCATACAAGTGAAAACATATCTGGTGCTGCTGTCTCTGTACCATCAATCACACGAACACTCCTTTTGTTTTCAGTGCATGATCTACTCATTGCTGTTGAAGCTACAGATTTAGCTGTGCTTATCTGTGAGGAGCCTCACACCACGAACAACAGCAAGTACCAGACAATCAGGCTCCTTTTTATTTAAAGGATTTGATACTACCGTATTATCCTAACAGAGCACTACGCTCCCAAAATGCAGGATTACTTGTAATACCTAGAATCTCCAAAAGTACAATGGGAGGCAGAGCCTTCAGTTATCAAGCTCCTCTCCTGTGGAACCAGCTGCCAATCTGGATTCGGGAGTCAGACTCGATCTCTGTTTTTAAGAATAGGGCTAAAACCTACCTTTTTGATATAGCCTACAATTAGGGAGGGATCATGTGTTTCTGAACCCTCCCTTAGTTATGCTGCTAATAGGTTTAGTCAGCCGGGGGACCTCCAGTAATGCACTGGGCCTCACTCCTTTCCTCACTCTCAATGAAATATATATTTTTATTTTTTTTTTGCTGGTCATTAACATTTGTTTGTTCTCTCCCATAGATTGAGTCCCCATTGTGCTGTTTGCTCTCTACATGTCTGTTCTTTTCATCTTCTCTATCCCCTCACCCCCCAGCCAGTCGCAGCAGATGACTGCCCCTCCCTGAGCCTGGTTCTGCTGGAGGTTTCTTCCTGTTAAAAGGGAGTTTTTCCTCTCGACCGTCGCCAAGTGCTTGCTCACAGGGGATCGCCTGATTGCTGGGGTCTTTCTGCAACTGTGGGGGTTCCCCCTACTGTTGATAGTGCTATGAGATGACTGTTGTTGTGAAATGGCGCTATATAAATAAAGTTGAATTGAATTGAACTGAATTCAATTCAATTCAATTCAACCTTCTTCTTCCGGCTTTCAGAGAGAGCAGTCACATTTTCTCCTCCTCTCCTCCTCCGCCTCCCTGACTGATCCTAGCTTGCTGCGTCATGTCTGTGTCTGTGTCTCGCTCCTTCTCGCGGATCTCAAGCCAAACAGAAAAACGGAAAAAATGGAATTTCGGGCTTTAAATGTAATTGACACCACCCTTTCAAACAGAAAATCGGGCCCGGGGGAGCCCAAATGTGTGACTCATGGGACAATTGGAACTCATGTGTCTGTGTGATTCGATTGAAGATGCAAAAGACATCTATCTGTTTGGCTATGATCACAGGATTTCTACTGTTTGGCTCCGGAGTTTCCTAGTGTATCGGAAATTAAAGAAGTTGGAAGAGCTGGTCAAAATGCGCATCCCGGTGTAGCTCCTTCAACAATTCGACCAGCATGGGAGTGCACTGATAGCGGCAAATGGTGGACTGATTGTTGAACTGAATCAGGAGGTTGAATACATCTTGAGGCGCTGGGTGCTCTCCAGGGAATGATTTTAAGCCTGTGAATTGAATTAGTTGTGATGCACAGAATCGCATGAGAGTGGAAATTACTATGCTCCAAGTGACTGTGCTCATCAGGCCTTGATTCGGCGTCCTTGGGAACTCATTCCTCCAGGTGCAGAGATTATGCAGGAAGGTGTTTTGGCTTCTCTCTAACCCAAACAATTAACAAACAATTGCTGTTGTTCAGCAAACTGAACCCTTCAAGGACAGCGTTATCATGTGTCTAATACAGAACTTTGCCATCTGGCATGCACGAAGAGAGATAGACTCTGTGGACATGTTTATCTGTGTTTAGAATACATGAACATAACATCCATCCGTTGCCTAGGAGGTGCTCCTTTGTTGTGCACCAGCAACTGATACATCCACACTGCATTCATACTGATATTACATGCTGACTACACACACTGGTCTCTCTCTTTTTCTTTGTTAATGTGTGATCTGTATTTTGTCTGCTAATTGTGCAACTGAGGGTTTTTTTTCTATGTGATCACAATTTTGCTCATTCGAGCACTATTTTGAAAACTTTGTTTTTTTCTCTCTACCCAATGTGTTCCTTCCCCCTCCCCCTTCCCCTCTTTACCCCCCACTGCATGACAGGTGCCTTGTATGGCTGCCGCGTCATTAGGAAGCGCTTATCGAGCGCACCTAATTCCTCGTATGTGTAAACATGCTTGGCAATAAAGTTCATTCTGATTCTGATTCTGATTCTGAACTATGCAAAAACATTCAAAAATACAAAAACTACAAATGCTGAAATTAGCTGCCACTTGAGTGCAAAACATGTACGCAAACTATACATTAAAATGAATTTGGAAAACTTTTAACAACTCTATTTTAAATGCCCCTGCTACTCCTTTTTTACTGACTGATTTAACACTACATCAGCCGAAACCGGAAGCTCAGCCCATAATTGTTCCTACAGCGGCACCCACAGGGATAAGGTGGATAACCTGCACAACCCAATTAAAAAACAAACTGAAATCTTTTAAGGGGAAAAATAAAAATAAATTTGCATAAATACGCACACCCTGTTATAACTGGGAATGTGGCTGTGTTCAGAATCAACCAATCACATTCAAAATCATGTTAAATGGGAGTAAGCACACACCTGCCACCATTTAAAGTGCCTCTGATTAACCCCAAATAAAGTTCAGCTGTTCTAGTAGGTTTTTCCTGACATTTTTGCAGTCACATCTTACAGCACAAGCCATGGTCCACAGAGAGCTTCCACAGCATCAGAGGGATCTTATTGTTCACAGGTATCAGTCAGGAGAAGGGTACAAAAGAATTTCCAAGGCATTAAATACCATGGAACAAAGTGAAGACAGTCATCATCAAGTGGATAAAATATGGCACAACAGTGACATTACCAAGAACTGGACATCCTTCCAAAATTGATGAAAAGAACAGAAAAAAACTGGTCATGGAGGGTGCCAAGAGGCCGAGCGCAACATTGAAGGAGCAGCAGGAATTTCTGACAAGTACTGGCTGTTTAGTATATGTGACAACAATCTCCTGTCTGGGGTGACAAGACGGAAGCTTTATCTTATGAAGAAAAACATCCAAGCCTGGCTACATTTTACAAAAACACATTTGAAATCTCCCAAATCCATGTGGAAAAATGTGTTATGGTCCAATGAAACCAAGGTTGAACTTTTTGGCCATAATTCCAAAAGGTATATTTGGTGCAAACACTATACTGCTCATCTCCAAAAGAACACCATACCTACAGTGAAGCATGGTGGTGGCACCATCATGCTTTGGGGCTGTTTTTCTTCAGCTGGAACTGGGGCCTTAGTCAAGGTGGAGGGAATTATGAACAGTTCCAAATACCAGTCAGTGTTGGCCCAAAACCTTCAGGCTTTTGCTAGAAAGCTGAAGAGGAAGAGGAACTTCATCTTTCAGCACAACAATGACCCAAAGCATACATCCAAATCAACAAAAGAATGGCTTCACCAGAAGAAGATTAAGGTTTTGGAATGGCCCAGACACAGTTCAGACCTGAATCCAGTCGAACATCTGTGGGGTGATCTGAAGAGGGCTGTGCACAGGCGATGCCCTCGCAATCTGACAGATTTTGAGCATTTTTGCAAAGAAGAGTGGGCAAATATTGCCACAACAAGATGTGCCATTATGATAGACCCCTACCCAAAAAGACTGAGTGCTGTAAAAAAAGCCAAAGGTGCTGAAACAAAGTATTAGTTTAAGGGTGTGCATATTTATGCAGCCAGGTTATTGTAAGTTTTTTTTTTTTTTTTTTCCCCTTAAAATATTTAGATTTTTTTTTTCCAGTCGGGTTGTACAGGTTATAGGTGACATTAATGGTGGATTTTTTTTTTTTTTTTAATGGTTTATCTTGGTGTCATTTTTTTACATCACAAAAACCTGGCATTTGAACAGGGGTCTGTAAACTTTTTATATCCACTGTATTTATGTCCATTCTGTGGATTGATTTCATGGTCATAACACTGAAGATTACATACTTTCAATAACTTTACAGAGGGATCACACCAAGAGCTTACTAAATGCAATACCTGTCATGTTTCAATAGTCATAGACCAAAAAGCAGGCTACAGAGAGAACCAGAGGTGAGTTAACAAAGGATTTTATTAATAAATGTGCAAAAGAGAACTGCAACAAGAGATCTGGCAACCCTATGGAGAGAGAAAGGAGACCAGCAGTCAGTTAGCAGTCATAGGGAATTATCACAGTACAAATGATTGCTTGTTTGCTTACAGGTGGTGTGGGGAAGCTGGGCAGTGAAGAAGAGGCTGGAACCCTCAGTGTCACAGCAAGGTGGTTGGATGCTTAGGGGGAAAAGGGAGACAGGTTAGGGAACTTTGATAAGTGCGCTTACAGGATGTGAGTAAGAATCCAGGTGAAGCCTCCACAGTACGGGTGTCCAATCCACCAGGGTTGAGTCCACTGTCTGCTTGGGGAGTCCTGGAGAAGGGAAAAGAGAATAATAGTTGAAAGAATACTGTACCTCTCTTTCCTTTGTAAGGGTGTTGGAGGAGAGGTACTGGCTGTACATGTGCCTAGGCGGCATAAAGTCATCAACAATCTCCTGAAGAGTGGATGGCACTGGGGCTATTTAAGGAGTTGCCTTATTACTTGCAGATGGTGAGTACAGCTGTGGAGAATGAGGTTAATTATGAGGCAATGTGCAGCCAAACTATGACAGTACCCTCCCCTCAAGGGGCGACCCCTGGCGCCTAAGGCTTGTCAGGGTGTCTCCTGTAAAAGCCACAGATGAGGCAGGCATCCATGACAATGGACCCCAGGATCCAGGACCATTCCTCGGGTCCATAATCCTCCCAGTCAATAAGGAACTGGCCTTCACAACCCCAGCGACGAGAGTCCATGATCCAGCTGACCCTGTAGACTAAAGGTGCCATCAGACTAAATGCGAATGGGCGGCACAAATCCATACAAAGTCAAAGGAAAGAGGCAAGCACATGTGAAATCGCACATTCATGTCCGAGGGATAGCGCCGTCATCTGAGTAAAAGTATCAACATTAGAGAGTAAACTAGCTTGAAAATGAGACTGCCACTCACCTGGAGGCAAAAGGATTGGAAGCTTTTCAGCTGAATCGAGATGTTGGAGTTATTTACCCTCCAATTTTGGCCACGGACGTGCTAATATGGCTAGCAAGCTAGCAACGGAAACACCTATCTTGTGAAGTTCTGGAGGTAGGGACAACTTTTTTTAGGCTAGCCCCCCGTAGGATAATGTAAACCTTGTTATATGGGGGATTTCCACAGCAGGATGAATCTGCATCTCACTCAGACGGTGAATTCATGTTGTGTGTTTACATTGAGTTATAATGTAATCGTGCTGCACGAAAAATTCGCCTATTAGTGTTTGGTGTGAAGGCACCTTAAGCCACCATCAACCATGGCGGAGGGGTGGGGGTGACTTGGATGGGGGGCATAAAGGACTGGTGGAAACAGGTTTGATACGAGAGACATGGAATGTTGGGTTGATGCAGAGGGAGGGAGCTTGAGTCGAACTGAAACCGGGTTGATTATGTTGGAGATGGGAAAGGGTCCAATGAATCGGGGGGATAGCTTCTTGGACTCGGTCTTGAGTGGGATATCCTTGGTGGAAAGCCAAACCTTCTGCCTGACCATCTAGGTGGGTGCCATGCTCCTCCGTTGGTCAGCTTGTTTGCGATTCTGGTCAGTCGTTCAAAGGAATGTTGCCTTGGTGGCCTTCCAGATGCAGCGACACTTGTGGATGTGATGGCAGATGGATGGCACAGTGATATCCCTCTAGGTAATGGGGGGGGGGGGTGTAGCCTAATTAGGCTGGGTAACCAGTAGCAGCAGAGGTGGCGGTGTTGTGGGCATATTCTACCAAAGGGAGGTGGGAGCTCCACGAAAAGGGAAGGGAGGCTATAATACAGCGTGGGGATATCTCCAGCTCTTGGTTGGCCCGATCACACTGACCATAAGACTGGAGGTGGTAGCCGGAGGTAAGGCTGAAGGTGGACCTGATGGCTTTGCAAAAGACACGCCAGACCTGAGAGCAGAATTGGGGGCCTCAGTCAGAAACTATGTTAGTTGGTATGCCGTGCAGCCTTATCACATGAGTGGTTAGCGGGTCCCACCGTCTCCTTGGCAGATGGCAACATCTGAAGGGGGATGAAATGGGCAGCCTTGGAGAACCTGTTAATGATGGTCAAGATGGTAGTGTGGCCATTGGATGGGGGAAGACCAGTGATGAAGTCCATGACTATGTGGGACCACAGACGACCAGGAGTAGGGAGGGATAAGAGCGGCCCAGGGGTACTGGATGATTTCCCCATGGAGCACTGGGGACATGCCTTGATGTATTCTCAGACGTCTCTGCCCATGGAGGGCCAGCAAAAGATACGCTTGAGGTGGGCCAAGGTTCTGGCCACCCCTGGATGACAGGTAAGCCGGGACATGTGCAAGCAGTCAATGACCTCTCCCTTGAGCATAAGAGGTACAAACAAGTAGCCTTCCGCCCCCCCCCCCCCACACACACACACACTTCCTGGGTCAGGCTGATTCTTGAGCGCTTCCCAAACCTTCCGCTCAACCTCCCATGTGAGTGCCCCTCCCACACATTTGGCCAGGATGATGGTTTCGGGGCAACTCTCTGTGGATCCGGTGGAGAACTACCTGGAGAAGGTATCAGGTATGGTGTTACGGGAACTGGGACGATAGGTGATGGTGAACTGGAAGTGATGGAAGAACAGCGACCATCTGGCCTGCCGGGAGTTGAGGTGTGTGGCAGTTCTGAGGTACTCCAGGTTCTTGTGGTCAGTCCAAACCACAAAGGGTAAGGAGGAGCCTTCAATCCAGTGGCACCACTCCTCTAAGGCCAGCTTCATGGCCAGTAGTTCCTGGTCCCCGATGTTGTAATTCCTCTCAGCGGGGCTCAGTCGTCAAGAGAAATAGGTGCAGAGGGTGGAGCTTTCTGTCAGTGGCTGACCTCTGGAACAGGACCGCCCCCACCCCGGAATCAGAAGCGTTGACCTCAGCAATAAACTGGCAGTCAGGATCGACCTGCACCAAGATGAATGCATCGGAGAACTTGGCCTTGAGGAGTGAGAAGGCCTGTTTGACTTCCTTGGACCAGTGGAAGGGGATCTTGGTAGAGGTGAGGCTGGTGAGGGAAAGGGCTATGGAGCCCTAATGATGTATGAAGTGGCAATAAAAGTTGGTGAAACTCAAGAACTGCTGTAAGTGTTTGACATACAACTTGTTCTCCAGCAGGCATTGAAGGACAGTGCGAACGTGGATCTGGTGTTCGGCTAGGGAACAAGAGAAGATCAGGATATTGTTAAGGTAGACAAAATGAAGGAGTTAAGGAAATGCCTGAGTACATCATTAATAAGTCGCTGAAAGACTGCCAGGGTGTTGGTCAGGCCAAAGGGCATTATCAAGTACTCAAAGTGGTTGTGAGGGGTGCAGAATACTGTCTTCCCCTCATCGCCCTTGTGAATCCTGATGAGATGGTAGGCGTTCCTAAGGTTCAATTTAGTGAAGATGGTAGAGCCCTGGAGCAGATAAAAGGCAGAATTAATGAGTGAGAGGGCCTAGCTGTCCTTGATGGTGATATCATTGAGCTGCCGATAGTTGATGCAAGGGTGAAGACAGCCATCCTTCTTTTTGACAAAAAAAAAAAAATCCGGCCCCCAAGGCAGAGGAGGAGGGTCAAATGAGGCTGATGTTGAGGGATTCCTTAATGCATTTGTCCATGGCCTCCCTCTCCGGCTTGGAGAGGCTGTAGACCCTACTAGTGGGAAGGCGCGTCACCTGCATGAGCTCAATGGGAAAGTCATATGACCTGTGGGGAGGGAGGGAGAGGGCCCTAGCCTTCCTGAAGACAGGGGCTAGATCATGATATTCAGGGGATACCACAGACAGATCTGGTGGCTCAGACACAGGGGGTGATCGTGTGACTGAAGGGGAGCAGGCGACGGACCGTAAGCCGGCAGAGTAACAGAGGGTGCCCCAGGACGTGACAGCATTCTTCTGCCAGTCAATGGTGGGGTTGTGCAGGCAGAGCCAGGGATACCCTAAGATAATCTGTGGGCTAGATGAGGGGAAAAATGAGAAATTAAATCCTCTCTCTGTGATTACCCAACACCAACAGGGCCAATTGGGCAATAATGTGGGAGACAGTGAGCAGTGGTCTGCCTGATACTATTAATATCCTAACGGGAGTCAGGAGCAAAGGACAGGATATCCCTTCCCCTGGACATAAAGTTTTGCTCAGCCCCTGAATCGATTAAGACACGATCATTGTGTTCACACGAGGATAACAGAAAGAGGACAGGGAGAATGAACTTTGTTCAAGGGGATTTGGCGAAAAGGCCCACCAGTCCCCCTACTGTGGTGGACGTGCCGGCCTTTTTGGCTTAATGCAGCATGCCTCTACAGAATGACCATCACCTGCACAATACAGGTAAAGCCCCCCCTCGGAACAACGACGCCACTCAATGGCTAAGATTGTAGATCGATCCAGCATCATGGGCTCAGAAGAGATGGAGGAGGAAGGGGCAGGGAGAGCTGGGAGGTGTGTGGCTGATGAGGAGGTGGAGAGGACAGGTGTACATGTGTCACATTGGCGTTCGTGCACACATTCCTTGAGACGGTTGTCAAGGCAAATAACCAGAATAACTAGAGTGTCGAGAGAGTCGGGCTCGTCCCAGCAGGCAAGCTCATTCCAAAGCTGGGATTTGAGGCTACTGATGAACATAGACCTCAGCGCAATATTGTTCCAGCCCGCCTCAGTTGTGAGTACACGGAAGGCGACTGAGTGTTCAGTGGCTGACCGGTTACCGTGGTGAAGGTTAGTAAGCTGACCTGGCACACTCCCCTCTCGGTCTGAATGATAAAAATCCCAAGAAACTGACTAGAAAAACGATCAAAGGAGTAAGTGGAATATTTGGGGCAAGCCACAATTGTGTGCGCCCACGAAAGTGCTCATCCATCCAGTAGATTTACTGCGTAGCTAATTTTACTGTGTTCAGATGGAAAATCCTCTGGTAAACGCTGAAAAACCAAGCTACATTGTAGGATACCCCCCTTCCCCCGATTTCCCATTTTAGCAAACGGGGTGGAGGACACTGAACGGCCTGTGCGGGCTAATGTGGGAGCAGAAACCGAGGAGATGGCATCTGCGGTGAATGACAGTTGTTACATTATCCATGACTTGCAATAGCTAGACGATTATTGACTGATTCTGTGAAGTGAGGTGGTACCCGAGCCACCCACGTTCCATCTGCAGCTGCCAGGTCTGCTGGAGGAGATTGTTCTGTCATGTTTCAATGGTAATAGGCCCAAAAGCAGGCTACAGAGAGAATCGAAGGTGAATTAATGATTTTACTAATAAATGTGCAAAAGAGAACTGCGACAAGAGGTCTGGCAACCCTATGGAGAGAGAGAGAGAGGAGACCAACGGTCAGGTAGCAGTAATAGGGATTTATCACAGTACAAATGATTGCTTATTTGCTTACAGGTGCTGTGAGGAAGCTGGGCAGTGAAGAAGAGGCTGGAACCCTCAGCGTCACAGCAAGATGGATGAATGCTTAGGGGGCAAAGGGAGACATGTTAGGGAATGTTGGTAAGTGCACTTAAAAGGTGTGGGTAAGGATACAGGTAAAGCCTCCACAGTATGGGGATCCAATCCACCAGGGTGGTCCACTGTCCACCTGGGGAGTCCTGGAGAAGGGAAAAGAGTTGAAAGAATATTTATCTTTCCTTTGCAAGGGCATTGGAGGAGTACATGGCTGTACATGCGTTGAGACGGCATGAAACCATCAACAATCTCCTGAAGAGTGAAGGATACTAGGGCTATTTAAGGAGTCAGCTGATTACTTGTAGATGGTGAGTACAGCTGTGGAGAATGAGGTTAATTAATGAGGGAGAGAAGCAGTATGCTGCCAAACCATCACAATACCTGCTTGTGAGATTTGGATTTGACTTGCTGTTGAGTACCATCATGGATTGTTTTGGTACATTAGCACCATCATTTTGACTAAACTTTTACCCAAATGAAAGGTCAAAGCTCTTAATCACCCACTCTGAAGGAAGTCAGGCCGTGGTTAGGAGTTTGACATTCATCTGTTTTTCCGAACTCTGAAACAATAGTGATGACACATAACATCAACCTTGGTGAAGGAAGAGCACATGCAAAGTTCCTCACATGCATTCATTCTAAGGTCAAACAGTCAAAGGTCAAGGTCATAGGATTTGTGTGGGTCTGCACTTCTCCTAATTGGGAGCAGAAGAAAAGGTTGAATCCAATCAATGTGGGGAGTCCAATTACACTTTGATGAAAAAGATAGATAGATAGATAGATAGATAGATAGATAGATAGATAGATAGATAGATAGATAGATAGATGTACTTTGTCATAAGCTGCCCTTTTAAGGGCTACTGAAGGACACCAAATGCACACTGTGGTTTCTGCACATTTATTAACATAAAGACAAACAGACTGGGAACACTAAACTGTAGGATCAATAAGTTATAAGTGTGGTAAGGTACAAGGATTATTTAATTTATACATAGAGGGGGGTGTGTGTGTGTGTGTGTGTGTGTGTGTGTGTGTGTGTGTGTGGGTGTGTGGAAACGGAGGTTTACTTCATGACCACATACACTCATAAACAAGAGGGAAATACTCATAGGGGTACCAGTCCAAACTGGGACAATTTATTAAGAACTAATCCTTGAACCTTTCATTAACCAGTCTCAATATTTGTGAATTCTTCTGTCGTGACCCAAGAAAGCACACACCCAAAAGAAATCAAGCAGAAACGTCTATATACCATTAACAGTTTTAATAATCAAACTCGAGTTAAGTGACATTACATTCAATTGATTTGTAAGCAGATGAAATGATCAACAAGTATCAAATATCATATTAACTGGTAATGGATTCCTGAGCATAAAGTCTATAGTTAAACCTTTGTGGCAACAAGAGAAACCAGATTTTGAATTTGTAACTGTAATGCAATGGGAGACTGTGAAGTAACTGTAACAAAAATATGCATAAAATTGGAAGCAATTTTATGGAGAAAATGATAAAAGCTGATTATACGAAAAGGGAAATCCTGAGTTACTCTACAAAAAAAACCCCAACAAAAAACAAAAACAGAGGTTATTGAAAAGGAGAACATTATTTTTCCTTCAGCTTTATAGCTTTTAGCGTAGCTTATGGATTGACTTTTAACATGAAAAACTGGTCATATTCAATTAGAATTAGACATCACATTTAGCCCAGCAAATAGAAAGTTAGAGTCTGGCTTACGAACAGCTGTGTCTTCAGAGTACAGTGATGATCTTGAATGCCAGCAGATGGCAAAAAGGGGAAAAGACTGCTGCCAGTCCTTTCATATTGTTACAGCAGTTATAGCTTTTACAGACTCAGCAGCAGGGCGACCGTAGAGTGGAGCTGGCAGGAGTAAGCGGCTGGCCCCGAGGCAGGTGTGACATCTTCTCCTAGGCAACAGATCCTTTCCTGGCCCGTAACTTTGGGATGTCCACCAGCCGACAAGAACCACAGGCTGAAGGAAAAATCTATGTAAAACAGTTCCATCCACGAAATCCTAGTTCTTCTGACATCGTGGTACGTGGGTGAGGCAGTCTTGAGGGAAAAAGTTCAAAAATCACAATAAGTCCATTTAATGGTGAGTTAAGGAAAATCAATAGAAAAAGTTTAGCAGAATAAACATGGCATCTGGGGGGTGGGGGGGGGGCAGTGTTTTAAAGTTTCACTCCAAATAAGAAAGGTTGAGCTCAACAAGAAAAGATGATCCCCTCCTCAGGTACAAGGAAACTCACACAGAAGAGACAAAAAAAACTTCAGAGAGAACAGAAAAAGACTTAACTTCAAGACAACAAAAAGAAACTAAAGAAACCTTAGAGAACCCAAAAACCCTGAACTACTAGGGTGTTTCTCCCTATTTTACTCCATGTGATTCTTGGGTCATAACATATGACTGGCAGCAAGAAGAACCAATTATCAGCTATCGTGGGAGATTTGAATGCTCTATGGTCAAATAAGAAAGCGGTCCTTTGTCTGTAACCGACCAATAGAATGAAAGGGGGAATCATCCAACAGAGACAGCCTGGTGATTGGCTGGTACCAGTCAGATGACTGGCATAAGTTTTTAGAAGGTAAACACACATATTAATAATTGTGAAATTCACATTATATAAATATATATAAAATCTAAGCTTACTTCAGCGATTCATGACTAACTTTCAGTGAGCATGCACTTTTGTAACTTGTTTAAACATTTTCAAACATGCAATAAATTTAAAATCAATGATTAATAAAACATTTCAAACCAGAATGGTATGTCTGAGTCCTGCTTGATTTTCCAGGGTGTCCTGAAAAAGAAAATAATCTGAGAATTGAGAGTTTTTGTTAAAAGGAAGTCATTTCATTCATTAGCCCCAGTTCAGCTTGTAGAGGCAACAGCAAACATATTCTGGAGTTGTCCAAAAGGGGGTAATGTTGAGCTGTGGATAATTCCTAGAGACCTGTGGAATTTGGTCAAGGTATCTGGGATGTTTCAAACAGTACTTGAAGCATAAAACTGCTTTGTTGGGGAGGTAGTTCTGGGATTTATGATTGCAGACTAATCAATTTCTGGCACGAAATGGGATCCTTGCCGTCCCTTTTACCATGGAATGTGTTTTCAAACTGTGGTTCTTAAGTCAAGGAAACAATTCTTGACTAGAATTTTGGGTGAAACAATTTCTTTAAGGTGAAGAGTGATTTTATAGATTGCAGCAAAAGGGATTGACACTACAAAATATACAAATACAAAATAATAAAGTGCTGGAGGAGAGTGGGGCTCGGCATCACAGGGGGAGCAGAAGCCAGGGAACGCCGGGCAAAGGGTAAAATGCAAACGGAGCACTCCTGAAAGCAGAGGGGCTCATAGCTGGAAATAAAAAAAGAAAAACTAACCTGGATGGAGCTCTCCTCTCTCCTCGACAGCGAACTAACTAACTAACTAACTAACCTGCACTTATATAGCGCTTTTCTAGTCACAAAGACCACTCAAAGCGCTTTCATTAATACTAACCCTCTATTCTAAGGGCCTATAGGAAACAGATATCTAGGGACAATTTAGAACAGCCAATTAACCTAACATGCATGTCTTTGGCATGTGGGAGGAAACCGGAGAAATCCCGGAGTAAACCCACGCAACACGGGGAGAACATGCAAACTCCACACAGATCACTGTTGGTCGGGGGCTGGGATCGAACCCACGATCCCACGATCCCCACAATCCCCCGGCCAAGGGTAAACTGTGCTGCCGCAGTGCTAACCACTGCGCCACCGTGCACCGTGCGAAGCACAAATATACTCAGAGCTGGACTCTGCATCTGAGGGCATGCTGTGATAGAAGGACATGACAACCGGCAAAGATTGTCGTGTCCTTATATGCCATTTCCTAATGCGTGACAGGTGTGGATACATGAGTGGAGAAAATAATACAATCAATGACAGCTGTGCAGCCCGCAGACCAATTTGACAGCCGGGAGCTGCACAGCACTGTCAAAATAAAACACAAACCCTAAAATGTAAATAATGCCACGAGAACAGAATGACAACAATAAAACAGGGTAAACAAGGAAACAAACAGACAGAGAAGACTAAACTTAAACTAGAGACTGGACACGGCACCCACCCGTACCCAGGATCATGATAGTGGCCCCCCATCAAGGAGTGGAACTCAGACACCCCAGGGAGACATCAAAAGGAAAAGGAAACCCCCCCACAAAGAAGACGCCCCAACAAGAAAACAACCCACCCCGGGGGTAGGGTGGGAGAAACCTGGGCACGGAGGGACCGAGACAAAAAAAAAGAAAATACTCATAACCCACAACCGGCACAGTATGGTGATCCAGACTCGAGGACCCTTGGGAGGAAGGTACCGCAGCTACAGCAGGTCTGGCGGCCTGCCAGAGTCCCAAGACCACCGGAACAAATGTCAGAACACATGCGATGGCCGCCCAGAGTTCCTGGACCACCTGCCCGGATGGCGTAACCCATCAGGTGGCCTCCCAGAGTGCATAAGCCATTGGTCTGCGAGCACAACACGCTACCCCCCTAGGCGGCGGCAGCTGGAACCCACACTCCCAATGGCCCACAAGGTCTCCAGCATGGGGAAGGCGGAACCAGTGCTGTGGCCGATTGGCCTCCAACAGTGATTGCTGGCCAATGGTGGAGCCCGGCAATGGTGGTTTTTGACCAGGAAGGAAGCCAGATGAGAGATGAGGCTGCACCATGGTAACCTCTGGTGAGGACGGGGAGTCCATGATGACCTCAGATGAAGGCGCAGCACCCACAGAGGCCTCGGGCTGAGGTGCAGCATCCATGGAGGCTTCAGTCTGGGGTGCAGCACCCACGGTGTCCCCCGTACTGGGGCACAGCACCCACGGCAGCCCCAGGCTGGGGTGAAGCACTCACGGTGGTCCCAGGCTGGGGTGCAGCATGCGTGGTGGCCCTGGACTGGAGAGTAACACCCACAACGGCCCAGACTATGGTGTAGGACCCACAGAGACCTCGGACGGAGGGGGAGCAGCACCCATGGGGACCTCTGGCAATGGTGGATGGCCCATGGTGTCCTTGGGAGAAGGCTCTGACACACAAAACACAGACACCGGGTCAGAGCCCCCGGCAGCAGTAGAGCCCAGTGAGGAAAGCCCAGGTGCAGCGGACAGCTGCATCAGGTCCTCTCCACCAAGAGCCAGGCAAGATCTCTCTAAGACAGATAAAGTGAACACAAAAAAGAGAACTTGCCTGAGCTCGAGCTCCACCGCCGTCGAGGACTCCGGCGATCCAGGCTGGGGCATCTCGGCTTTCTCCGTCTGGGCGTCCACCTACGACAACTCCGCTACGACGACCCCTGCAGTGGGCATGGTGGTGGATGCAGCCCTTTGACCTGCAGACATGGTGGCCAACGCCGGTGGGCCTCCCAGCGTAGTGACTCAAGCTGGAGGTGGCCCTGTCACAGGCGTTGAGTCCCAGGCCATTGGAACTAGGGTTCACTCCTCGGTCAGCTCAGGCTCCAAGGATCAGGGACCGCCTCTCTCCTGTCCAGAACGCGGCTGTGGGGCTAGCACAGGGTCCATCAGGACCGCAGGCTCCTCGGTCATCCGGAGGCTCAGACCTAGGGCCAGCTGACCCTCGAGGAAGGCAGGAGAAAACACAGGAGGGACGGGTGACAGACTGGTGACAGCAGCAGGCAGTGAGAGGTCAGCCAAAGGGGGCTGCAGAGGCTGAACCTCACCACCAGGGATAAGACAAGGAATTTCATTGTAACGTACAAGAGAATGAAAAAAACACTTGCCTTATCTTTTGGGGTGCAGTGGAGTCTGTAGCTGCTATCCCAGGGGTGGTGGAGATCCACCAGTGAGGAGATGGAGACCGAGGACTCACTCGAGTCTGAGTGCACAAGCTTAGCGGCACCATCTCCTCCTCCTCCTCCTCCGAAGAACCTCCCTCTAGCCAAGGCATGAGCTCCGGATGGAGCCACAATTTATATTCCAGGAGGAGCTCCGTTTCCGCCACCAACACTCGCTAGCGGTCCTCCTGCTCTTCCACGCTGGGGCCATCTGAATGCGCAAAGGCTGTGTGCCCAATCCGGCAGGCTGCGGGACACATTTAAGCGGGGAGAGGCGGAACCGCAGCTAGCTGATAGCACCGGACACGAGACCTCCGTCCCCGGGATCACCCCGTGGCACAGGTTCAGATGGTGAGGAAGCCTCCCCAAGCCCGTGGAGCCAATGTTGAGCGTGGTGAACGGAGGTGAGGAGATCTGCCAGTTCAGGATAGCTCCAGAGGCTGGGGATTGCCTCAATAATCTGTGCCGCGCTATCCCACACCTGTAGCTCCTCTTTGGGTGTGTGGGTCAGCGAAACATCCGAGACTATGTCCTCCAACAGTCCAGCCGCCTAGCACTCCTCCTCGTCCATCCTGAGACTCCTGCAGACCAAATGGCCAGACATGCCGAAATTACTGGACTAAAAAGACAGGAGAACAGAAAAAGAGGGGGAGAAAAAGCAGCAGAAACGCACAGTGGCTGGTGTCCACCCCCTGGTTGTGTCCTTCTGTCATAAGCCGCCCTTTTAAGGGCTACTGAAGAACACCAAACACACACTGTAGTTTCTGCACATTTACTTTTTTTTTATTTAAGTTTTTGTAAAGGGTATTCACGTCATTACAGCATTGCATTGTTAACATTTTCATCACATGTTCCCTTATTTTTTGTTATTTGACAACATTGGAAGAATAATTATTACAACACCCCTTTTTTTTAAGTGAAAGAAAAAGTGAAGTTAAAGAGAACAGAAAAAAAACAAAAAACAAACAAACGAAAGAGCAAAAAAAGAACAAACAAACAAAAAACAAATAAAATAAATAAAAATAAAAGAGCATCTGAGTAGCGTTGGAACAAAGAGCGGTGCCATTATTGAAATGGTGTTTGTCAAAGATTAGATCTAATGGAAGACACATACGCGATCCAGGGTTGCCAAAAGTTCAAGAACCAATCCATGTCCTGTCTCAATGCGAATGTCAACTTTTCCATCGAGTAAATGTCCTGAATCACGTTAATCCAATCTTCAGGTGTAGGACAGTCCTTCAACATCCATTTTTTAGTTAGGGCTTTTTTACTTGCCAGTATTAAAACAGTGAATAAGTATTTTTCTCCTCGTCTTTCCAGTGAATCCGGTAGTAAGCCCAAATACAAAGTTACAAAAGAAAAGGGAACTGTTATTTTGAATATTTTCCCCAATATTGTCTGTACATTGGTCCAATATTGGTGGATAACTGGGCATGACCAAAACACATGAAAATGATTTGCAGTCTCTTCACCACACAAGCGCCAACAATTCAACCCCTTACGAGTAAATTTGTTTTGTGCAGGTGTTCTGAAAAATCTTACCAAATTTTTCCATCCAAATTCTCTCCACTGCAGGGAAGAGGTACTTTTCCATTGCTGTTTATTTAGCTTTTCCCATATTTCCAGTTGTAAAGTGAAATTCCCCTCTTTTTCCCATCTCTCTTTTATATATGATGTGTTGTCTCCTTTTAAGTCTTGAAGACCTTGGTATATTTTAGAGATGTATCTGATCCCTGGGATCCCTTTATATGCCATGAAGAAGACCTTCAGAACACCTGACTGGGCCCTTTCCAAATCCTCCTTTTTAAGTATATTGTTTATGTGGTGTCTAAGCTGAAAGAACCTGTAAAGGTCTTAATTTATTAGACCTTGTTTTTTCAAATCTTCAAAACTTCTTAAAATTTGCCCATTAAAAAAATCATAATATTTTATCAGTCCGTTCTCTTTCCACTTTTTAAATCTAGTGTCTGTTTTATTAGGAGTAAAGTCTTGATCATAGGCAATCCATTGCAGAAATCGATAGGGCTCTTTAGTTTGATTCTCTCTGACTATCTTAAACCAAATTTTTAGCGGGGTCTCTATCCACGGGTTAGTGTTATTCAAAAGTTTAGGTAAGGCATTGTTCCCTATTATCGCCTGTAGGGGGATGTCACTTGTTATTTGGCATTCCATCTCCTTCCATTGTGCAGTGTAGACTGGGTTACATATCTCTACTAAAGTTTTAATTTGTGCGGCTTTAAAATAGTCCCTGATATTTGGCAGCGCAAGCCCACCTTTGTCTTTGTTTAGCTGTAGGGTTCTATATCTGATTCTAGGTCTCTTGCCCTGCCATATGAATCTTGAGATCCTTCTGTCCAGTTCCTGCCATGTTTTTTTGGGAGGTTCTACCGGTATTGTTTGGAAAAGGTATAGAAGACGTGGAAGTATATTCATTTTGACTGCTTCAATTCTTGGTGCAGTACCCAAGAATGGTATCATATTCCATCTTGCTAGATCAGATGTTATTTTTGCCACCAGTGGATCATAGTTTAGTGTTATAATTTTGTTGAGTTGTTTCAGGATATTGACCCCCAGATATTTCATAGATTCCCTCTCCCAGTTAGTTTTGAGTTTGCTTAGTAAATATTGATTTGGGTCATAGTTGAATGTTAAAACTTGGGTTTTATGCATGTTTAGTTCGTACCCCGATAAATCTCAGTACACTGAAAAAACTGAGATTAGTTCTGGAAAAGAGGTGTCCGCCGGCCCCAGGTATATTAAAATGTCATCAGCAAAGAGTGCTATTTTATGTTCCTTCTGACCAAGTGTAATACCTTGAATTTTTTGATTCTGTCTTATCCATTGGCTCAGAGGTTCTATGAAGATTGCAAAGAGCAGTGGAGACAAGGGGCAGTCCTAACGACATCCTCTTTCCAGCTCAAAAGATGATGATAAATTACCGTTAATCCTTATTTTAGCTGTTGGTTTTTTATATAATGCCTGGATAGTTCTAATGAAGTTGTTATGAAAATTGAAACTGGATAAGATTCTATATAAGAAAGACCAGTCAACCGAATTGAATGCTTTTTCAGCATCTAATCCCAATATGACTGCATTTAACATATTTTTTTATATGATGAATTATGTGTAAAGTGCGTCGAATGTTGTCTTGTGTCTGTCTTTGTCTTATAAAACCTGTTTGGTCTAAATGAATTAAGTCTGTCAGTATATTTTCTAACCTTTTGGCAAGGATAGTGGTAAAAAGCTTATAGTCCTGATTTAATACACTGATTGGTCTGTAGTTGGAGCATTCTAGTTTATCCTTTTCAGGTTTAGGTATGACTGCAATGACCCCTTCTCTCCAGGAGGGGGGGATTTCCCCTGTGTGGAGGACATAGTTAAATGTTTTCAGGAGGAGAGGAGATAGTTGCTGTTTAAAGGTTTTGTACCACTCTGCTGTATAGCCATCTGCTCCTGGGGATTTGTTAGCTTTAAGTTTCATAATTGCTTTTTCTAATTCTTTAGGTTGTATTTCTGACAGTAGTGTTTTATTTTGAGACTCAGTAAGTTGGGGAAGGTTTAATGTGTTTAGGAATGCTTCGGATGAGTTTTTATGTTTTTTGAGGGAGTACAAGTTCTTATAGTAGTTTTCGAAGCTTTTAAGAATATCCTGAATTCTGAATTTTATTTCCTTTGATACTGGGTCTCTGATTTTGTAGATTGCTCTTTCCGTTTGTTGTTTCCTCAATTTATAGGCTAGTAATTTTGCCGATTTGCTGCCTGCTTCATAGTATTTTTTTTTTCAGAAATGTAAGTTTCTTCTGGATTTCTATTGTGTAGATTTCATTTATTTGTTTTTTAATTTCCTTAATTTTGGGCGAGTCATTAGAATGTGTGTTGTCTTTGTGCTCTTTTTCTAGGTTCTTAAGTTCTGACTCTAATGTGGTTAGTTTTTCTTGTCTCAGTTTCTTTTGGATTGCCAGTTTTGCAATAATCTTTCCCCTTATTACAGCTTTGCATGCATCCCACAGTATTAAAGGGGATACTTCTCCATTATCATTTTCTTCCAAATATCTGAGAATATCTGATTCCAATTCATCTTTCAGTGGTCCTTTCAGGACATTTGAATTCAGCCTCCAAGAAAATGTATTATTTGTGAATTTTTGGGTACTTAAGTCCATATAGATCAGACTGTGGTCGGAGAGATCCATCAGTCCTATTTTACATGTTTTTACTCTTCCAATGTCTCTATTAAACATAAAAAAAATAGTCAAGCCTTGAGTATGATGAATGTGGCACTGAGTAAAATGTATAATCTTTTACACTGGGGTTGAATTCCCTCCACACATCACAGATTCCCATTTCTTTTAGTAGCATCCGAGTTTTTCTACTTTGAGTGTTATTTTGATGTGGAGAATTACCTGATGCATCCCAGTATGGATTCAGTCTTAGATTGAAGTCTCCACCACATATCACTAAACCTTGGGCTTTAGTTATCATTAGGTCAAATACATTTTTATAAAATTTCCAGTTAGCCCCTGGAGGTGCATATACATTCAGCAGGGTGATATCTTCTCCCTCTAGCCGCCCAATTACCAAACTGTATCTCCCTTCTTTATTTTTGTGTTCTGACTTTTTTTCAAATGTAATTTTGGTTGAGATCAATGTCGCTACTCCCCTCCTCCTCCCTGACTTATATGAAGATGAAGAGATCATTTTAAACCCTTGTCTATTAAGTTTAGTGTGCTCCACGTCTGTTAGGTGGGTTTCTTGTAAAAATATTATTCCTGCTTTGTCTTTTTTCATTTTGCCTAGAATCTTGGATCTTTTCTTTCTTTCAAAGGTCTTTTTATTATTATTAATTGAAGTATCAATACAATACAAAGTATTAGAAATTTTCATTTTTGTTTCAACCAAACAGTAAAAAACTAGAACTTAAAGCCAACAAATGTAAATGCTTCAAAGCACAAAAACCTTTAAATAAACAATAAAAAAAAAAAAAAAAATACAAAGAAAAATTATGTGTGTGAAGTGGGGGTGGGGTAAAGGGGATATGAGCTACTCAGAAACTATAATCGTGGGTCTTTCAAAGAAATCAAGAAACGGGCGCCATAATTTATAGAATTTGTTTTCAGAGCCACAGACTGTATATCTGATTTTTTCTAAATCCAAACAGGACATTATATCTTTTATCCACTGTAAATGTGAAGGGGGCGAAGAGTCTTTCCACTTCAGTAATACAGCACGTCTGGCCAATAATAATGAAAATTTGAATACTTTTAATTTGGAACTTGGCAAGACAAGTTCTGGAGCCACACCAAAAATGGCGCATAATGGATCAGGTTTAATTTGATATTGCAGGACTTCAGACATAGTGATAAAAACAGAATGCCAAAAATTCATCAATGCAGGGCAGGACCAATACATGTGAAGCAAAATGCCAGGAGCGCTACCACACTTTTCACAAGTTGGGTCTATATCCGAGTAAATACGTGCTAACTTAACCTTGGACAGGTGCATCCGGTGTACAATCTTAAATTGAATAAGAGCGTGACGAGCACACATTGATACAGTGTGAACCTGGCCAAGAATAGAGTCCCACAGTTCATCAGTAAAAGTAAAATTAAGATCTTGTTCCCAGTTCAATTTGATAGCGGCCAGAGAAGAAGATTGTAAATTTGAAATTAAATTATATAAAACTGACATTACCCCCTTAGAAGTTGGTTTAACTGATAAAAAATCATCTAGAGGATTATCAGAAGGTTTTTGAGGGAATTGTTTTGTCATGGTTTGCACATAATGTCTGACCTGGAGGAAGCGGAAAAAGTGTGTAGAAGTGATGTCGAATTTGGTGGAAAGTTGAGAAAAACTTGCAAATTGACCATCAAAATATAAATCCGCAAAAGATTTTAAACCTTTTCTGTGCCATATATGAAATGCACTATCAATAGTTGATGGGGTAAATAAATGATTTGCGGCAATTGGACTTCTAATGGAAAAAAACTGAAGACCGAAATTTTTCCTGAATTGAGACCAAATTCTAAGAGACTGACGAACTACTTTATTATTACCCAGTGTAGACAAAGCAAGGGGAAGCGGTGAACCTAAAATTGCCGGTAGGGAAGTTTGATTGTCCACATGTGACTCCATAAGGATCCAAATAGGTGATTTGGGTTCCAGATAAAAATGTTTCCAATATAACATGCACCTGATATTTGCTGCCCAGTAGTAATATTGAAAGTTAGGCAGAGCCATGCCACCTACTGATTTGGGCCTTTGAAGAAAAACTTTCCTCAATCTCGGATGTTTACCATTCCAAATAAATGAGGTAATCAGAGAGTCCACAGACTTAAAAAAGGATTTAGGAATAAAAATGGGGAGACATTGAAACAAATATAAAAACTTTGGAAGTAACATCATTTTTACAGAATTGATTCTGCCAATTAAAGACAAGGATAATGGGGACCATTTGGAAAGTATTAACTTGCACTGGTCAAGTAAGGGGAGAAAATTATTTTTAAACAAGTAATTAAATTGTTTAGTGACACATATCCCAAGATAATTAAAATGATCAATAACAACCTTGAAAGGGAAATTTTCAAAATCCTGAACTTGAATCTTTTCATTAATCAGAAACAGTTCACTCTTATTAAGATTAATTTTATAACCAGAAAACCTACTAAAACTATCCAAAATATTAAGTATAGTGGGTAATGAAGTAAGTGGGTTGGAGAGAAATAATAAAAGATCATCAGCATAGAGTGAAACCCTATGCTCAATGCCACCCCTACGAATGCCTAGAAAGTCCCGGCTCCCACGGATTGCAATAGCTAACGGCTCAACTGCCAAGGCAAAGAGCAACGGGCTCAAAGGACAGCCTTGCCTCGTACCACGGTAAAGTCTAAAATAGTCAGAATAGCGACAATTAGTTAACACTGAAGCTAAAGGACTAGCATAGAGAAGTTTAATCCAGGAACAGAAGGAAGGACCAAAACCGAACCTCTCCAAAGTAAAAAACAAATACTCCCACTCAACCCTATCGAATGCCTTTTCAGCGTCCAAACTAATAAGACATCCAGGTATGTTGTGGTGAGGAGTATAAATAATATTAAACAACCGCCGCAAGTTAAAAAAAGAATGGCGATTTTTAATGAAACCGGTTTGGTCCTGTGAAATTATAAAAGGAAGAATCTTTTCCAACCTTGAAGCTAACAACTTTGACAAAATTTTAACATCGGTATTTAACAAGGAAATAGGCCTGTAAGAAGCACAATCAACAGGATCCTTATCCTTTTTAAGCAACACAGTGATACAGGCCTGATAGCATGAAGAAGGAAGTGTACCAGAGTCAAGCGACTCTGTAAAAACTTGACAAAGGAAAGGGGCGAGGTCATCAGAGAATTTTTTGAAAAAATCAGCGGAAAACCCATCAGGTCCTGGAGATTTTCCTGATTGCATGGATGATATTGCCAGCTGAATTTCTTCTTTTGTGATGGGAGCTTCTAAAATTTGCCGAGATTCTGAAGAAATCGAAGGAATATCAATAGAATCAAAAAACATTTCCAAATCCTTTAAGTTTGTTGTATATTCTGAGGTATATAATTTGGAATAAAATGACCTGAAAATATCATTAATCGCTTGTTGGTCAGATGTCACCTCTCCTTTATCTGTCCTAACTCCAGTAATAATTTGCTTAGCTCTAATACCACGTAGTTGATTAGCTAGAAGTTTACTGGTTTTTTCGCCATGTTCATAAAATTCACTCTTGTTCCTTATTAAACAACCTTCAATTTGTCGAGTAGAAAGTAAATTAAATTTAGTTTGTAATGTCATACGTTCCTTGTACAGAGCGGGTGATGGAGATTGAGCATATTGTCTGTCAATGTCCAGGATTTGATCTAAAATAACCTTCTGTTCCTGTATTAAGGATCGTCTTTTAAATGCTGCCAATGAAATAAATTCCCCCCTAAGAAATGCCTTCATGGCCTCCCATATCGTTTTATTTGACATACCAGGAGTTTTATTTTCTTTCAAAAAAAAATTAATTTTAGAAGAAATATTCGCAACCAATTTTTCATCTGTAAGTAATAATGGATCCAATCTCCAATGCTTTCTCATGGAGTCACATCCATGGAGGATCATTTTAAGTACAAGAGGGGCATGATCAGAAACCGAGATGCTATCATAACTGCAAGAGCAAAGGTTATTAATTAATAAATTGTCAACAAAAAAATAATCTATTCTGGTATAAGTATGGTGTACGTGAGAGAAAAAAGAATAGTCCCTGCCGTTAGGATGTAAAAAACGCCAAGGATCTGTAAGGCTATATTCCTCAAGAAAAGACTTAACATAAGTTGCAGATTTATTAAGACTAGCAGGTTTTGAAGATGAGCGATCTAAGATCGGATCCATATACAAATTAAAGTCACCCCCAAGAATTAGAGAATGAGTATTTAAATCTAGAAGTTGCGAAAAAAGGTTGCGAAAAAAGTGCACATCATCAAAATTCGGTGCATACAGATTAGCCAAAGTGACATGTTTATCGCCAAGTTTACCTGATACTATTACAAATCGTCCATTTTTATCTGATACAACATTAGAGGGAATAAATGGGATATTTCGATCAATAAGAATAGCAGCGCCCCTGGCCTTAGCTTTAAAATTTGAATGAAAAAATTGTCCTGACCAACATTTTGACAAACGCAAGTGGTCGGAATCCTGCAAATGGGTTTCCTGCAAAAACAATACCCCAGGCTTAAATTGCTTTAGACGTGACATGACTCTCTTTCGTTTAATTGGATGGTTCAACCCCTTCACATTCCAGCTTACCAAAGTAAGATTACTATTCATTCAAAGAGTAAAATTTATATATTATGTTGTGTAGCCCAAAGAAGAATAAAGTGAGGTACGGGTAAAAAAAAAAAAAAAAAGGAAGGGGTAAGGGGGGTGTAAATAAAACCATAACAAAAAAACAAAACAAAAAAAATAAATTAAAAAATAAAAATTAAAAAAAAAAAAAAAAAAATCCAACAACCAAACCTATAACAACACTCCAGCCGGTTGCAAAAAAAACAGCAACCGCTCCATCTCCAGCTCTATTTTCATCCTAACAGAATGCTCCCATACAACTGGCTTCAATCCTGCATAATATGAACGTTTTACCCTAAAAAAAATAAATAAATAAATAAGATAAAATTAAAAAAAAGAATTAAGTAAACAACAACGTATAGGGAGCCAATTTTACCTTGTTTTTAAACATCTGAAAATGCATCAATGTCCAGTCAGTGCAGCTTCAATGAAGTAACAAGCAGCCCAGCGCGGCAGCTGGTCAACCCAGAAATGTCCAGTTCAAGGCGAAAATTGCTGGTTTCTCTCCATAGTTTGCATGAAGCAGGTGGCCTCTGAGACGGACGCCAGCCACTGGTTTTTGCCGTCTGGAAGAGTTATCCGGAGCCTGGCGGGGAAAAGAAGAGAAGGACGAAAACCTCTCTTGTAAACTCGGACATAACCTCCTTATATTCGGCTCGTTGCTTCTGAACGTCGGCGTTATAATCCTCGTAGAACTGAAGTTTATGCCCACGATATTCCAAAGTCCCACGGCGTCTCCGCGCTTCTCTCATCACCAAGTCTTTGGTCCGAAACCGGTGGAAACAAATAATGACAGCGCGCGGCTTCCCATTCGGACCCGGCTTGGACATGAGGCTGCGGTGGGCTCTATCCAGCTCTGGGGGAGATGGCAAAGTTTGTGCGCCAAAGACGTCCACCAACAGCCGAGAAAAAAATTCAGATGGCCGTGGACCCACATCAAAGGACTCCGGCAGACCCACCAGACGAATATTCAGCCTCCTGCTTCTTCCCTCCAGGTCAGAAAGTTTGTTTTTCAAAAGTTTGTTCTCCTCCTGTATTGACTTGCATGTAACTTCAAGCGCCGCTAGGCGCTGGCTGACGTCCTCCGCGTTGTTTTCAAGGTCGCCAATGCGTTGCTCCTGGTTCGCCACATCTGCTTGAATTTTGTCCAGCTTACCATTAATAAGTTCAAATGAAGCTTTGAAGTCAGCAGCTATGGACATTCTGTGTTGCTCTAGCAAGGCAACAAGTGCAGGGTTAAGGCTGATACTAGCATCCTCAGCTAAGCTGGTGTTAATATTGTTCCCTGCTGCCTCCTTTTCAGTCTGCTTTCTTGTTTTGGACATATTTCAAAACAGATTCTGCACGTATTAAATGTCCAAAACATTAACAGCTTACAGCAAAATAGGGTTTAAAAGTAAAGAGAAAAAAAATATAGCAGGAGCCAGCAACGCACACACCTACTCCATTGCCAGCACACCTGAAGCCAATCAGAATCTTGGATCTTTTAACTGGATTCAGGATCCCTTTTACATTATATGAGATTATTTTGGTTACGCCCTGTTTCTCCATTGTGTTGTCTTATTTAGTATAGCAGTGTGGTGGTCCTTTTTTATGCTACTCAGAAACTGAAAGAACATTAAGAACATAAAAAACATTAAGAACATAATGTAAAAAAACTTTAAAAAAAACTGACAAAAGAACTTCCTGAGCTGAGGTCTTTTTAGTGACCTTCGAAGAGCCTTGATGGAGTGTAGGCTCTGAGTGAAATTCCTCAAACTCTGTTACGTGTTGAGGGCCCTCTCTTACCCCTGTAAGTTGTCCCATGTTTTTAACGTGAATTTCAGATCCCAATCCGAACTTGTAATGATTTTTTTTTTTTTATGCCTATGCCTTATGAAATTGTGTGCACCCTCCCACCCCCATCACAGCAAACATTCACGTTAATACAGTATTTGTTAGTGTGGGGAGATCATGTGGATCATTGTCACATTTCTATTTTAACAAGTTTTTTTTGTTGTTTGTTTTTGTTTTAAGACTTATTTGTTTCTAATATTATGACTGTTCCATGAAATGTTTTACCACATGGTGATTCTGCATCTCCTTTAATGTTTGTTACCTTGTAGGAGGGGAGTTGGATGCACAGACTGACTAAAAAATAAAAAATAAAATGTTATTCCCTCCTGTAAACGGCCAGTTTTTCCTTGTAGCTCTGACGCTGGATTTCCCGCTGCTGGCCCGTGGGTTTTGAGGGTCTCTGTGTGGACCACGTTTGAGCCTTGATTCTTTCGATCGGGTCTGCCGCGGGTTTAAACACCGTTACCGGGAGTCCTCTTCTCGCCATATCTTTGGTTGCTTCTTCCGCCGAGTTATAGAGACATGTCTCTTCAGCGTAGAAAACCCTTGACTTCGCCGGAAATGGCGTCTGGAAGCGCAATTTTTTCTCTCGTAGTACCTTTTTAGCGTTGTTGTATTCCCGACACTTTTTAAGGACCTTCGGGGCATAATCGTGTTCCACGAAAACTTTTCTCTCTTGGTGCATAAATCCTTTTTTCTGCCAAGCCAGTCTTACAACCTCTTCTTTTATTTTGGAGTTGGAAAACTTCACCACCACCGAACGTGGAGGGGCTTCCGCCGCCGGCCTAGGGGCTAATGTACGGTGCGCCCTTTCTATCTTCAAGTCGGTGGATTGGGGAATATCCAACTTCTCTCTCAGTAAGGATTCCACGCATGCCGCCATTGTGGAGAAACCATCCTCGACTCCTTCTTTCAGACCGTGAATTCTTATGTTGTCTCTTCTCAGTCTTCCTTCTTGGTTGGTTAGCTTAGCCTCTAGTCTTGACTGCCTTTTGTGTAGATCCAGCACGGAATCTTCCAGCGCTTTTATTCTTTCCTCTGCTTCCAAGATTCAGTTCTCAGCCTGGTCCACTCTGCTGTTTGTCCTTTTTAATTCTTCTTTGAATTCACGAAATTCGGCCCAACACTCTCGGCGAAATCGTCTTAATTCATTATATACCATTTTCAAGCTAACCTTTTTGTTAGCTTCATTCAGCTCCTCGTCTTCTGAATGGAAATCCTCCGGATCAGATTCTTCGGCCGATGCGTGTCCTGGCCTGGTAAATGTCGATTTCTTCTGTTTTCCTTTAGGCATGATGACTTTGTCCTTTGATTTTCACTCTTCCAAAAATCTGTTAAATCTGATTTTCAAGGTATTTTACTGGATTGGGTCTGGGAGCTTCAGCGTTAAGCTGCAATCACCATGATGTCCAGACCGGAAGTCTTCTGCACATTTATTAACATAAAGACAAACAGACTGGGAACACAAAGCATACAAATACAAACTAATAAAGCGCTGGAGGAGAGTGGGGCTTGACGTCATGGGGGAGCAGAAGCCAGGGAATGCCAGGCAAAGGGTAGAATCCAGCCGGAGCACTCCCAAAGGCAGCAGGACTCACGGCTGGAAATAAAAAAAGAAAAACTAACCTGGACGGAGCTCTCCTCTCTCCTCAACAGTGAAACACAAATACACTCAGAGCTGGACTCTGCATCTGAGAACGTACTGTGATAGAAGGACACAACAACTGGCAAAGACTGTCATGCCCTTATATACCATTTCCTAATGTGTGACAGGTGTGGGTACATGAGTGGAGAAAATAATGCAATCAATGACAGCTGCACAGCCCGTAGCCCATCTTGACAACTTGACAACTGGGAGCTGCACAGCACTGTCAAAATAAAACACAAACCCCAAAATGTAAATAATACCACAAGAACAGAATGACAACAATAAAACAGGGTAAACAAGGAAACAGACAGAGAAGACTAAACTTAAACTGGAGACTGGGCACAGCACCCACCCATGCCCAGGATCATGACATACTTTACATCATGGAGGGTTTAGGTGGTGAAGAGGACCCAGATGCAGGCTGGAGTATGATGCAAACAACAATAATTTATAAACACAAAACTGGAACAAAGAAATGGCAGCACGTGGACTGAACAAACAGAACTTAAACTTAAGCAGACAGAACGTACTGGAACATAAACAGAATTCTGGCAGGAACCGGGCAAAGGCTGAAACATCAACGCAGGACAGGGCAGAAATATTAATGACACCACCAACCACACAGACTGAATACTGGTACTTATAGGTAGAGGAGCAATCAAAATAATACGAGACAGATGGGTGCAATCAGGGCGATCAGAAGCAGCAGGGAAGAGGCTGCAAGTGAGACACACAGGAGGGGAGGGGCTGCACTGACAAATGCAGACAGGAGATGCACACAAAACATGACAACAGGACTAAGGACAGAATGGTGATAAATAATACAAAATATAACCACAATTGGAACTTGCAGATAAACATGTCATGTTCGCCTCCACAAGGCAGGAGACGAACCCAAGCACTGAATGGTGTTGTGTATTTATTAAACAAAGAAACATAACAGTCCAAAATGTGCCCAAAATACAAAATGCCAAACAAGAAAAGACTTACAAGATGTGCCTTGGAGTGGGGAAAGCTCCGGAGGGATGAGCAGCACATACAGGGGAAAACACGGTTGATTATCCAACGGAGATTAACAGGAGAAACATACAATGTAGCAGCGATGACCAAATGAACAGACAGAGCTTAAGTAGTAAATGAAACAACGACATAAGTGATAACAGGTGTGGGTGAACCTGAGCAGGAGAAGGGAACAATAATCAGTTATTGGAATCGGCTGGTATTAGTGAGATGAGGGAGGGGCGGCTGACAGCTTGGCAGGCAGTGCCAACACAAACCCGGAAAGCCACCTGACAGCTGTCAACCCACAAATAAATATAAGCAAAACCAAATACAGACTAGGAAATAATTACCAATGAAGCAGGGCATAGCCCAAAACAAACTGAAACATAAACAGACAAATAGAAGGCAGTAACAACTCAAAAAGAGCACCAGAAGAAAACAACAGATAAATACATATAAATACAAAAAACATGAGACTGAGTCCAGCAGAACATCAGACTCAGCTCGTAACAGATCCCCCACCCCCCTCAAGGGGTAGAACCCAGACACCCCAAAGTAACACTAAAAGAAAAAGGATAAACCTGCCCCCACCCGCCAGAACACAACAATAACCCACCCATGGTGGGTGGTGGGTGGTGGGTGGAACAGGCTAGGAGGGCACAGAACCAAAGGCCCACTCAGGACCCACATCAGAAAAATATCAGATGTAAACCGGCAAGGTGAAGCAAGTCAGGTGGCCTGCCGAAGTCCCAGGGCAGCTGGACAACCAGATAGTGCAAGTCGGGGGCCTGCCAGAGAATATGGACCACCCGACCCGGTGGCTCAGTCTTTCATGTGACCGGCCCAAGTTCTTTAGCCACCTGAACAGGAGAGGCTGCCCGGGAGGCAGCTCCCCTACTGGGAGACTCAAAAATTGGTAGGAGAGCCGAGGAGGGGGACCATGACGTCGTCAGGCAGGAAAGGAAGGGGAACCCTGATGGTGTCAGGCTGAGGAGGAAAGGGGAGCCCGACGGCCTCTGGCAGAGAAGGAAGGGGAATCCCGACACCCTCGGTGGTCTCGGATGGAGGCAAAGTTGCACCCGTGGTGGCTCCGGACTGGAGCTTAGCGGAGTGGTGGCTAAGTTGGTAGAGCCTCCGCTCCACAACCAGGAGGCAGGGGTACAAATCCCATCCGGGTCATGCCGAAGACCATATAAAAGTGGAACTTCCTGCCGTACAGCTTGGTGTTCAGCAATAATGGAAAGGAGGAGGGAAATTTGTGGCGGCACCTTGCATGGCAGCAACCCCTCTGATTCTAGATGTGATTAACATTGTAGATAGGAGAAACGTAATTTTGTTCTACTGTACGTGATTGGCTGTATGGATTGAATGACAATAATGTTGGCTTTACCTTTACCTTTACCTTAGCTGCACCCGTGGTGGCCCCGGGCTGGAGCACTGCAGCACCCTCGGTGGCTCCAGGCTGGAGCACTGCAACACCCTCTGTGGCTCCGGGCTGGAACACTGCAGCACCCTCGGTGGGCCTCGGCTGGGCCAACGCTGCACCCACAGTAAACCCCGGGCTGGGGGGTAGCGCCCATGGTGGACCCATACCAGAACACAGCACCTACGTCAGCTCCAAGCTGGGGCACAGCACCCATGATAGTCCCTGAATGGGATGCAGCACCCACAGAGACCTGCATTGCAGCAGAGGAACCCAGACTACGGCCTCCAGCAGGGAGGAAGCAGGACCCACGGAGGACCTGGCCTGGGCTGTAGCTGCACCCACGGAGGTCCTGGCTGGGATAGAACACCCGCAACGACCTCGACGGGAGAAGCTGGACCCTGGGCGACCTCAAGTGGTGAACCTAGACCTACGGAGCTATCCGGCGGTGTAGGATCCTCTCCAGCGACCCTGGGAGAGCACTCAGACACAGCACAAAGAGAAAGAGGGTTAGGGTCACCGACAGCAGCGGAGTCCGGTGAGGCGAGCTCAGGTTCAGCAGGTGGCTGCACCTGGTTTTCCTCACCAAGAGCCAGGCAAGCTTGCTCAAGGACAGAGAGGGAAAAAACAAAAGACAGCACTTGCCTGAGCTCAAACTTCACCACCGTCCAGGACTTCGACATTCCAGGTGACGATGACTCTTTGGGCTCGGCCCTCAGGAGGTCCAGTTCGGGCTCCCACTCTGCTGCGGCGGACCCTGCAGCAGGCATGATGGTCGTTGCAGTCTGAGTGCCCCAGATGAAGTGGACCTCGCTGGTGACTCTCCTGGAGTGGCAACTGGGGTTCGGCTCTCTATAGGCACTGGAGCGGGGACTTCCAGGACCATGGCCTCCTCCGTTGTCTGCCGGTCTTGTTCCGGGGCTGACGGACGCTCAGAAGGAAAAGGAGGAGACATGGAGAGGATAGGTGTGCATTGTATGACAGTAGCAGGTGGGGAGAGCTCAGGGGACTGCTTTCCCTGAGCCTCCCTACCGGGAATCAGGCAAGACATTTCATCGTGAATTGAAGTAGAACGAAATAAAACTTGCCTGTTTTCCCGGGCCTTGGTGTTTTTTGCTGCCGTGTGTGGGAAGTCGTCCCTTTCCATGGCTCTGGTGAACGTGGGCCTCTCTATGGAGTGTGGAGGAGCTGCCCCTGGAATCACAGAGATGGATGTAACTGAGAGGGAGGTAACCAATTCCAGCACAGCAGGAGGAGTTGCTGAGGAGGAGGGAGAAAAAAAATGCAGCGGGAGGATTGACTGGTGGGACAGCTGGAGAGGGAGAGTCAAAAAGAGAGGCTGCGGCGGGAGTCTCCATCCTCGGTGAAGGAGAGAATGCTTGCGAAGAAGTGGGAGCTTTCCTCCGGTGGTCTGGAGTGGAACAACGCTGTTTCTTGGGTGCTGGCACTGTCTTAGTAGGAGCAGGAACGGGCACCAAGGACCAGCGAGGAGCGGATACGGCCATGCCCCGGGAGAGCTCTCCCTTTGGCGCAAGCCCAGGCTTCTTTGGGGAATTCTTCACCCTACCGCCGTTCTTGCATCACAGCGATGCCACCAGGGAAATCCTCTCAACTCGCTCTGCGTGCTCGGAGAGTTGAGGGCAATGATGAGCTGCTGCCACCGCCAGATCCAAGTGCCATAATGTGTCTTCTGGAGTGGAGTATGTGCATGCCGTGGAAATTAACCCCTCTATTTCGGCAGTACTCCCACCCTAGCCACATCAGATAACTCCATCCTGCTGTGTCCATGACCAGCTCCAGAAAACAGGTGGGTAAAAATCACAAAAGGGTGAAAAAGAACCCACAACACCACAGCTGGGTTCTTATTATAGACTGCTACATTTTGTCATGTTCGCCTCTACGAGGCAGGAGAGACAAACCCAAGCTAAATGGTGCTGTGTATTTATTAAACAATGAAACATAACAGTCCAAAATGTGCCCAAAATACAAAATGCCAAACAAGGAAAGACTTACAAGGTGTGCCTCGGAGCGGGGAAAACTCTGAAGGGATGAGCAGCACATACAGGGGAAAACACGGTTGATTATCTAACGAAGATTAACAGGAGGAACATACAATGTAGCAGCGATGACCAAATGAACAGACAGAGCTTAAGTAGTAAATGAAACAACGACATAAGTGATAACAGATGTGGGTGAACCTGAGCAGGAGAAGGGAACAATAATCAGTTATTGGAATCGGCTGGTATTAATGAGGTGAGGGAGGGGCGTCTGACAGCTTGACAGGCGGTGCCAACACAAACCCGGAAAGCCACCTGACAGCTGTCAACCCACAGAATAAATATAAGCAAAACCAAATACAGACTAGGAAATAATTACAAATGAAGCAAGGCATAGCCTTAAACAAACTGAAAAATAAAGAGACAAATAGAAGACAGTGACAACTCATAAAGGGCACCAGAAGAAAACAACAGATAAATACATATAAATACAAAGAAGGAGCCACGAGACTGAGTCTGGCAGAACATCGGACTCAGCTCGTGACAAAACAGAAAACACTGTCAAATTAAATCCAAAACCAATGATTAGAGGAATGATAATAATAATAATACAGAAAATAAATCTCAAATGAAAGTAACAATAAACACAGAAATAGACTCAAAGAGTGGGAATGACTCTAAGGTCATTCCCCAAACCATGACACTTTATTGATCCCAAACTGGGAAATTACACTGTAACAGCAGCATGACACAGACAACCCAACCAACAGAAATATACACAGCATAATAGAAAAGGAGTTACCCAGGGAAGTAAAGTAAAAATGCTTAGATAACTTTATATACAACATACGTAGGCTACTACTAGGTTAAATAGATGACGATCTCTATGATTCTATGGATAGTACTGACTGTACAGAGAAGGATTATAAGGCACAGGGTGAAATACGAGGTACCAATTATACTGTAAGGTGCAGTATGGGAGCATTGTTATGACCAAAATTCAACATTAGAGTGAGTTATTGCACAGTGAAATGGTATAAGAAGCTAGACTTATACAATAAAATTTATAAAATTAGCTTCAAATGCTAATCTTTAGCAGTTGAGGATAAAGAGAAATGTTACACTATGTGGAAGTAAAAGGGTGAATGAAAACAGGCAAAGTACAGTTGAACTCAGTAAGCATTAATGAGGGTTAACAAAGAAAATGAACCGGAGCCAATAAGTGAAAAGAAAAACAGAAAAGAAGTGCAACGTGTGAGCAAGCACACTGAGCAATACTGCGGTGTATTTATTAACTTACATGGCACGATAGCTAATTCAGTCTTTTCCAAAAGCAAATGGTTGTGAAAGGTGAACTATGCTTCACCTTACTTTACTACTGTGTAAGAAGAAATAATAATGGAATATATATATATATATATATATATATATATATATATATATATATATATATATATATATACTGTATATATATATACATCAGGGAAAATAAGTATTAGACCTGTCAGCATTTTTCTCATTAAACATATTTCTGATGGAGCCATTGACCTGAGATTTTCACCAGATATCAGTAACAACCCAAGTAATCCATACATACAAAGAAATCAAGGCAACTGTGTTCACAAAACAAGTTTTATTTAGTAAAGTGGAATGACACAAGGAATAAGTGTTGAACACGCTTGGTGAAATTCATTTAATATTGAGTAGAAAAGCCTTTGTTGGTAACAACACCTTCCAGATGCCTCCTGTATGGAGAAACTATGCACAGGCATTGCTCAGGAGTGATTTTAGCCCATTCTTCCACACAAACTGTCTTCAAATCTTGAAGGTGCCGTGGCTGACTTCTCTGAACTCTGATCTTCAGTTCATTCCATGGATTATCAATTGGATTCAGGTCAGCTGACTGACTGGGTCATTCTAGCAGCTTTATTTTCCTCCTCTGGAGCTAGTTGAAGAGTTTCCTTGGCTGTGTGTTTGGGATCATTGTCTTGCTGAAATGTCCTCCCCTGTTTCATCTTCAGCATCTTGGCAGATGACAACAGATTCTTATGAAGGATGTCTGTATATTTGTCCATTCATTTTTCCTTCTGTTATATGAAGTCCGCCTGTACTATGTGCTGAAAAACACCCCCACACCATGATGGGATGTGCAGTGCCATTTCTCCTCCAAACATGCTGTGTGTTGTGGCATCCAAAAAGTTCAATTTTGGTCTCATCTGACCAGACTATATTCTCCCAGTATTTTTACTGGGTTGTACAGATGTGCAGCAAATTTTAACACGCTTCGGCATGCTTTTTCTTCAGCAATGGAGTCTTGTGAGATAAGCGGGCATAGAGCCCATGTCGGTTGAAAGCATTACTTTTTGTTTTCTTTGAAACAGCACTATCTGCTAACTCCAGGTCTTTCTGGAGCTCTCCATGAGTGGTCTTTGGCTGTTGGATAACTCTTCTAATAATGTGTTTGACTCAGAAATCTTGTGAGGAGCTCCTGGTCATGACCAGTTTATGGTAAAATGATGTCCTTTCCACTTCCGAATGATGGCTCCAACTGTGCTTGCTGGAACATTCAGTAATTTAGAAATGCGTCTGTAACCAACGCCATCATTATGTTTTGCAAAAATAAGGTTGGGAAGGTCTTTGCTTCTACCCATCATGAGTTCTTTGTGGTGTAACAATCTGATATTCACAGACCTTTTGGGTCTGTGAATTTGCACTGTTGGGGATGCAATGGCTTCCTAAATTTGATGGATTTAAGCTGGTTTCTTGGCTTTCTATACCTTTTTGCACCTCTTTTTCTTCATGCGTTCAATACTTATTCTCTGTGTCATTCCACTTTATTAAATATAACTTGTTTTGTGAACACAGTTGCCTTGATTTCTTTGTATGTATGGACTACTTGGGTTGTACTGATATCTGGTGAAAATCTCAGGTCACTGGCTCCATCAGAAATATGTTTAATCAGAAAAATGTTAATGTGTTCAATACTTATTTTCCCTGCTGTATGTCATTTAATCTGTCATTCCCTCCATGACTGAACATGTCAGATCCTGATTAATGTTTCTTCCCCAAAGGAACAATCCCAGAGGCTCCATGTTAAATAATGTCCAGCACACCTGACTAATGAGCATATTAGTAGCAGTTGAGGTAACAGCTTCCGTTTGTCTGTCTTACCTCGTGTGGTGTGTGATGGGAGATTTTTATTTGCAGACATGATGGTGATTGATACTATCAGGGTCGAACTTTTCCACAGGAGTCACCAAACTTCATGATCGTCCAGCTCTAGTCTTAATAAAATGAATGATCTTCCCTCGTCTAGAAACAAAGCGGTAATTTTCTTGTAATCTCACGTGCATGCATTTGTAAAATGGGGGGAAGGGCAGTAGGGGTAGTGTGTCACAGAGGAAACAGTTTAATAGTGTTTACTTGAAAAGGCAGGGATCATTATTCATGTTTGCATAACGTGTCATGCTTTGACCATCCTTATACAGACGTGGACAAAATTGATGGTACCCCTCTGTTAATGAAAGAAAAACCCACAATGGTCACAGAAATAACTTGAATCTGACAAAAGTGGTAATAAATAAAAATTACATGAAAATTAACCAATGAAAATCAGACAATGCTTTTGAATTGTGGTTCAACAGAATTATTTTAAAAAACAAACTCATGAAACGGGCCTGGAAAAAAATGATGGTACCCTTAACTTAATATTTTGTTGCACAACCTTTTGAGGCAATCACTGCAATCTAACAATTTCTGTAACTGTCAGTGAGGCTTCTGCACCTCTCAGCAGGTATTTTGGCACACTCCTCATGAGCAAACTTCTCCAGTTGTCTCACTTTTGAAGGGTGCCTTCTCCAGACGGCATGTTTCAGCTCCTTCCACAGATGTTCAATGGGATTTAGATCAGGGCTCATAGAAGGCCACTTTAGAATAGTCTGATGTTTCGCTCTTAGCCATTCTTGGGTGTTTTTAGCTGTGTGTTCTGGGTCATTATCCTGTTGCAAGACCCATGACCTGTGACTAAGACCAAGCTGTCTGACACTGGGCAGCACATTTCTCTCTAGAATACCTTGATAGTCTTGAGACTTCATTGTACCCTGCACAGATTCAAGACACCCTGTGCCAGGTGCAGCAAAGCAGCCCCAGAACATAACACAACCTCCTCCATGTTTCACAGTAGGGACAGTGTTCTTTTCTTGGTATGCTTCATTTTTGCGTCTGTGAGCATAGCGCTGATGTGCCTTGCCAAAAAGTTCCAGTTTTGTCTCGTCTGTCCATAGGACATTCTCCCAGAAGCTTTGTGGTTTGTCAACATGCAGTTTGGCAAATTCCAGTCTGGCTTTTTTATGATTTTTTTTCAACAGTGGTGTCCTCCTTGGTCGTCTCTCATGAAGTCCACTTTGGCTCAAACACCGACGGATGGTGCGATCTGACACTGATGTACCTTGACCTTGGAGTTCACCTTGAATGTGTTTAGAGGTTGTTCTGGGCTCTTTTGTTACCATTCTTCATCAAGTTTCCTCCTGCGGCCACGTCCAGGGAGGTTTGCTACAGTCCCGTGGATCTTAAATTTCTGAATAATATGTGCAACTGTAGTCACAGGAACATCAAGCTGCTTGGAGATGGCCTTATAGCCTTTACCTTTAACATGCTTGTCTATAATTTTCTTTCTAATCTCCTGAGACAACTCTCTCCTTTGCTTCCTCTGGTCCATGTTTAATGTTGTACACACCATGTCACCAAACAGCACAGTGACTATTTGTCACCCTTTAAATAGGCCGACTGACTGATTACAAGTTTGTAGACACCTGTGATGTTAATTAGAGGACACATCTTGGTTGAACATGTCCCTATGGTCACATTATTTTCAATTTTTTCTAGGGGTACCATCATTTTTGTCCAGGCCTGTTTCATGAGTTTGTTTTTTAAAATAATTCTGTTGAACCACAATTCAAAAGCATTGTCTGATTTTCATTGGTTAATTTTCATAGAATATTTATTTATTAACACTTTTGTCAGATTCAAGTTATTTCTGTGACCATTGTGGGTTTTTCTTTCATTAACAGAGGGGTACCAACAATTTTGTCTATGTCTGTAGCTCTTACAGCAGTGAGGAGACTCTGCATTGAGATAAGAGGCTTTATCTGTAATCACTGGCTCAGTCATGGGTATTAGAGATCAAAACAACTGGATTTGCATGTTTGCCCAAAAATGACCTTTAAAAGTATATTACACAGTATTTCTAAAGGTCTTTAATTTGTAATGGCTTATGACTGACAGCTCTACTCAATTCAGCAGAGACCAGGGATGAGGAAAAAGTCATGACCACAAGAAAGAACCTTGCAATTCACTTTGCAATTCTCACTTTTTAAAACGCAATGGCTGCAATCAGACTGGAAACACAATGGCATTTTAAAACGCAATGGCTGCAATCAGACTGGAAATGTACACCTGTGATCTCTGTGTTCTTCTTCTTGTTGCATTTGATGTGCACTCCAGTTTTTCTAACCTTTATATTATTGAAACTGAGGTGTCAAAGCAAAGCTTGAAAGAGTGTTTGTTTAAGTTCTTAAAGTTTCTTTGATACTTGCTTTTGTTGTCCCCCCACCAAGCCAGTTTTGAATGATCTGTCATACTCAGTAAACCCACCCCAATACTGACCCAAAGCATGATATAATTTGCTGCCATTGCTAGTATTATTCACATTTGTCAAAAAATGCAACAAGGAAAAAGAGGGGGGAAAATAAGGAAGTAAACTCAGTAAAATGCAGCTAAAGAAAGTACACACGTTTGTGTCTATTGAGATCAAACTGTGTGTACAGAAAAGTACTGGTTCTTCTCTGAGTTTGTTTACTCAGATCCATCAAGCATAAAGTTCAGTGGGGGAATAACACTCCACAGTCATCTATATAAGGAGCAGAAACTCTTTTTTTTTTCTCCCCATGTCCAGGTGTAAGTGTACAAAACGTTACTCTCACTGCTCTCATGACTTCTCCTCCCGCGGCCTTGCTGGCTCCCACACTCTCGCGTCATCACTTTTTCACCATACTTACAACCTTGTGGGCAGGAGCGCACACTGCATCTCATCAGAGAATATTACCTAACACTCAGAGGACAACATTCATCAACGTCATGGTGCTTTTGCCAGCAGTGCATTTCTCTCTGTGAATGCCCTGAGTCCATTTCAGTTGCTTCAGCAGCACCACAGGGTACCTTGTGTGACCTATGATACTTCAGCAGCACACCCATAGTATCGCTTTCAAGGTTCTTCCATTTCTGCTGATTTCAACAAATATGTTACATTCCTCACTGTTTTGACATCACATTAATATAAGATTATCAAATTACTGGAATTAAAGGACTAGGAAAGCATTTGTCAGGTTATTTTCTGCATGAGAAATTACAGCTACTTTTATTAGCCAGTGACCTACAGTCAGCAAAATCTAGGTTCTTAAATGGTTCTTCACAGAGCTCTGTGGTTCTTCAGCAGGCCAGCACTTACTCAAGAACTTCATTATTTCGAGGATCTCTAGTTGGCACCTGGAGGGGGCGTACATCCTCACAACCAATATGTCCATAGCACTGCCCTTAGCTTGATTGAGGTCAAAGCGTCATGGTTTTATGTCGTCCTCAGTTTGCATGGCCCATGTCTTTTTTGGTGCATCACACTGGATTCTTCGGTGCATCAGTCAATGCTGTCACAGGAGTCAGTGTGGTGACATAATGTCCGGCTCAGGAAACACACACGCAGGCTCAGGGAAGATTCAACAGCTTTATTCAACAAGCAGGCATGTATGGATGGATGTGTGAGATATGGATATGTGATGGGAGTGAACGCCGATGCACAGGAAGCAGAGCAGTGCGCCGTACAGCCAGGCAACCCTATGGAGAGAACAGAGGACAGGGGTAAAGGGCACCACACCTAGACAGGTATAATGAGCAGATTGCTGCTTACTTGTAGGTGACGGGTGGCTGGCGTTGGCCAAGGGAGAAGCCCGGGAGACAGCGTCCTGCAGAGCCCGTGATGACGATGAGGATAGGATGGCGATGACGGGATATCCGCCACCAAGGAATCCACCTGTGCACAAGGGAGAAGACTTGCAAAAGGTAGGATGATGCTTACGTGAAAGCGTAGCTTAGCTGTTGTTGGGAGACGATCCAGCTGCGAAGAAGTGCCGATGCGAACAGACGGCTCCAGACCGCTGCACTGGGCTGAGTGGGCTAAATAGCCCGCGGCTGACGAGGCGCAGGTGTGCGCACAGCTGAGGCAGATGATGAGCGGCGAGTCGTGACAGTACTCCCCCCCCCCAGCAGCGCCTCCTGGCGCTGGTTTGTCCAGGTGCGCCCGGTGGAAGTCCGTGATGAGACTCCTGTCCAACACCAAGGAAGAGCGCACCCAAGACCTCCACTCAGGGCCGAATCCCTCCCAGTCCACCAAGTACTGCAGCCCGCGACCTCGGCGCCAGGAGTCCATGATGGAGGCGACTCTCCAGGCCGGATGGCCGTTGATCATAACGGCGGCTCCGCAGGCGGAGGACAGAGAGGATCAGAGACCACGGGCTTGATCTTTGACACGTGGAAGGTGGGACATATGCGGAGGGAGGGGGGAGGGCCAGACGCACAGCCACCGGGTTGATGATTTTTGAGATGGTGAAAGGGCCAATGAAGCGTGGGGCCAGCTTCCTCCTCTCAGCCTTGAGGTTGATGTCTTGAGAAGATAACCAGACTCGTTGGCCCACCTGGTAGGCAGGGGCAGGTCTCCTGTGGCGGTTCGCCGTGGAGCTGTTGCGCGCCGCAGTGCGTAATAGCGCATCGCGCGCTCTGGTCCACAGACATCGAAAGCGTCTCAGGTGCGCCTGGATGGAGGGAACGGCCAGCTTGCCCTCCTGCTCCGGGAATAAAGGTGGGTCGTACCCCAAGGATGCCTTAAAGGGGGACATCCCCGTGGCAGAAGACCGTGCCGTGTTGTGGGCATACTCCACCCAGGCCAGGTGCACGCTGCAGGACGACGGGTTGGAGGAGGTGACGCAGCGCAGGGCAGCTTCCAGTTCCTGGTTGGCACGTTCACACTGCCCATTGGACTGCGGGTGGTGGCCGGAGGAGAGGCTTACCGTGGCCCCCAGAGCGTTGCAGAAACACCTCCATACCTCAGAGACAAATTGGGGCCCCCGATCAGAGACGACATCCACCGGTATCCCATGCAGCCTGACCACATGCTGGACTAGAAGGTCCGCTGTCTCCCGCGCCGTAGGGAGGCCCCGGAGCAGCACGAAATGGGCAGCCTTGGAGAACCAATCCACGATGGTCAGCACAGCATCGTAGGTGTTGGAGACCGGAAGACCGGTGACGAAGTCAAGGGCTATGTGAGACCAGGGCCTGCCAGGGACCAGCAGGGGCTGGAGCAGACCCGCGGGGGGAGAATTACCTGACTTGCCGGTGGCACACACAGGGCACACCCGGACGTAGTTGGTGGCATCCTTCTGAAGCCCCGGCCACCAAAAGGAACGCTGGAGGAGATCCACAAGCCGGGAGCCACCAGGGTGACAGGCGAGTTTGGAGGTGTGAACCCACTGAATAACCTCCCCCCGGACAGTTGATGGAACAAACAGCTTCCCTTCCGGTCCGCTGCCAGGGTCCGGCTCGGTCTCCTGCGCCCTCCGGATCTTGTCCCTGATGGACCAGGAAATCGCCCCCACAACACACGAGCTGGGCAGGATGGTATGACCCGGCTCCTCCGAAGTCTCAGGGGCAAACTGCCTGGACAGGGCATCGGGCAGGCCGTTCTTAGAACCAGGGCGGTAGGTGATGGTAAAACGGAACTGGGCGAAGAACAAGGACCAGCGTGCCTGGCGGGCATTCAGTTGTCTGGCAGATCTTAGATATTCCAGGTTCTTGTGGTCCGTTAACACCACAAACGGCAGGGCAGCCCCCTAAAACCAGTGGCGCCACTCCTGCAGGGCGAGCTTGATGGCGAGAAGCTCCCTGTCCCCGACGTCGTAGTTGCGCTCAGCCGGAGACAGGCGCCGTGAGAAGAAGGCGCAGGGTCGCTTGACCCCATCGGTGGGTGATCGCTGGGACAGCACCGCCCCCACTCCCGTATCAGACGCGTCGACTTCTACCAAGCACTGCAGCGCGGGGTCAACCTGGGTCAGGACCCGGGAGGAGGAGAACTCCGTCTTCAACGCCTGAAAAGCCGCTGCAACCTCTTCGGTCCACCGGAAGGGGGTCTTGGGAGAAGTGAGGCTTGTCAAAGGGGCAATGATGGCACCGAAATTGGGCACAAAACGGCGGTAAAAGTTGGCAAACCCAATAAACTGCTGCACCTGCTTTCTGGAGGTCGGCGTGGGCCACTCGACCACCGCTTTAACCTTTGCGGGGTTGGGAAGGACTTGGTTGTGCGAGATTACGAATCCTAGGAAGGAGGTGGTCTTGGCGTAAAACTCACACTTTTCGGCCTTGACATACAGCCTGTTCTCCAGCAGCCGTTGTAGGACCCGCCTCACGTGGACCTGGTGTTTCTCCCGTGACCTGGAGAAGATGAGGATGTCATCCAGGTACACGAACACGAAGAGGCCTAGGAAATCACGTAGGACGTCGTTAATGAGGCGTTGAAACACAGCGGGGGAGTTGGTCAGCCCAAACGGCATTACCAGATACTCGAAGTGACCACTAGGTGTTCGAAAGGCCGTCTTCCACTCATCCCCATCCCGGATCCGGACGAGGTGGTAAGCACTGCGGAGATCCAACTTGGTGAACCAGGTCGCCCCCTGGAGGGAGTGGAAAGCAGTGTCCATTAATGGCAGGGTGTAGCGGTCCTTCTCCGTGATGTCATTAAGGGCCCGAAAATCAACACAGGGGCGGAGTGACCCATCCTTCTTCGAGACGAAGAAAAACCCTGCGCCGAGCGGAGACGAAGAAGGGCGGATGATTCCAGCGTTGAGTGACTCCTTGATGTAGCTGTCCATGGCCTCCCACTCCGGCGCTGACAGGCTGTAAAGGCGTCCAGATGGCAAGGGCGCCCCCGGGCGGATGTTGATGGCGCAGTCGTAAGGCCGGTGAGGAGGGAGAGACATCGCCCTGGACTTACTGAACACGAGGCCCAGGTCATGGAACTCTGAGGGCACCAGGGTGAGATCCGGAGGTGCGGCGTCCGAGGCCGGAGGGGGAGAGGATGGGGCGCAGGCTGCGGACTGAAGGCAGGTGCCCATGCAGAAGGAGCTCCAGGCAGCGATTCTTCCTGTCTGCCAATCCAGCACTGGGTTGTGCAGGCGCAACCAGGGGTAGCCTAAGATGACAGGCGACACAGAAGAGGATAGGACATACAAGGTAAGATCCTCCCGGTGATTACCTGAGATTATCACAGGGACCGGCTGGGTGCGATGAGTCACTTGTCCAAGGGGCGCACGGGAGAGGGTGACCAGGCTGACAGGAGCGGCCAGAGGGTGGCAGAGGATGTCCAATTGGGTTGCCAGACTCTTTGAAATGAAGCTCTGCTCTGCTCCTGAGTCCACCAGTGCGTGTGTGAGGTGCCCCGTGGCATTGTGACAGAATCGAATGGGCAGAGATAAACTTGTGAGAGGATTCGACCAGTTAGAGTCCGCGAGGCCCCCTATTGTGACCCGCGGAGCTCCCCGTTTAGGCTTCACCGGGCAGTGCTCCACGGTATGCTAATCGCCTCCGCAATATATGCAGAGGCCCAGCTCCCATCGGCGCTGTCTCTCCGCTAGGGGGAGCCCTGACCGGCCTACTACCATTGCCACCGACTCCTTGGAGGACTCTGGAGCGGGTAACGCCAGGGGGCGAGACCGGGGCATGCGGATGGAACCTACACGCGAGCGGACAGCCAACTTCCGCTCGGCGGCCCGTTCGCGCAGCCTGTTGTCTACACTAATAGCCAGGGAGATCAGCTCCGACAGGCGTTCCGGGAGATCTCGACCAGCCAACTCATCCCGCAGACTAGAGTTGAGGTTGCGGAGGAAGATGCTACAGAGTGACGCCTCACCCCAGCCTACCTCCTCCGCTGCAACCCCGAAGTCAATAGCGTAATCCGCCGCTGACCGGACTCCCTGTTGGAGACCAAGGAGCCGGTCAGCGAGGACGCTATCACGCCGGGAATGATCGAACACCTCGAGGAAACTCCGCACGAACTGGTCATAGGAGAAGTTTGCGTAGCTGGGCTTCGACATGACGGCGTAAGGCCAAGCTAGCGCTTGCCCCTCCAGGAGATTAGCAATGTAACCAGTCCGGCTATGGTCTGAGGGAAAATCCCCGGGAACGCGCAGAAACACCAACTCGCACTGCAAGATGAACCCCCGGGCTCCGCCAAGCTTACCGCTGAAGCAGGCGGGGGTTGGAATCAGCGTGAGTCGGGTTGGCGTTCCCGCGGCAGGCTGGCCAACCGCGGAAGCGGCCGGAGCTGCCCCTCCCTGACGAGTAGGAGGAATTACCTGCTGGGGGTCCACACGGTCTAACCGGTGAGTAATGTTCATTAATTGATTTAAAATCACCTGCTGTTGGTAGGCTATTGAAGCCACCCGAGCCTCGAGGGTGGAAAATCGGCGTGCGAGCCCGCTGTCTGCTGAGCCGCTTTGCTGGAGCCGTACTGACATAATGTCTGGCTCAGGAAACACGCACGCAGGCTCAGGGAAGATTCAACAGCTTTATTCAACAAGCAGGCGTGTATGGATGGATGTGTGAGATATGGATAAGTGATGGGGGTGAACACCGACGCACAGGAAGCAGAGCAGTGCGCTGTACAGCCAGGCAACCCTATGGAGAGAACAGAGGACAGGGGTAAAGGGCACCACACCTAGACAGGTATAATGAGCAGATTGCTGCTTACTTGTAGGTGACGGGTGGCTGGCGTTGGCCAAGGGAGAAGCCCGGGAGACAGCGTCCTGCAGAGCCTGTGACGACGATGAGGATAGGATGGCGATGACAGGATATCCGCCGCCAAGGAATCCACCTGTGCACAGGGGAGAAGACTTGCAAAAGGTAGGATGATGCTTACGTGAAAGCGTAGCTTAGCTGTCGTTAGGAGACGATCCAGCTGCGAAGAAGTGCCGATGCGAACAGACGGCTCCAGACCGCTGCACTGGGCTGAGTGGGCAAAATAGCCCGCGGCTGACGAGGCGCAGGTGTGCGCACAGCTGAGGCAGATGATGAGCGGCGAGTCGTGACAGTACTCCCCCCCCAGCAGCGCCTCCTGGCGCTGGTTTGTCCGGGTGCGCCCGGTGGAAGTCCATGATGAGACTCCTGTCCAACACCAAGGAAGAGCACACCCAAGACCTCCCCTCAGGGCCAAATCCCTCCCAGTCCACCAAGTACTGCAGCCCGCGACCTCGGCGCCGGGAGTCCATGATGGAGGCGATGATGAGCGGCGAGTCGTGACATGTGGTAGCCGGTGAGTGCTCATCTTTTTAGACATGGCTGAACTGTCAAAGCCTGCCTTTCTGGACTTTTTCTTTAACAGTCGGCTGCTGCAAACATAGTTCATGGATGGTGTCATTGGTAACATGATCACATTGGTAATAAGACAACACTGAATCACCTCTTGTGTACCTTGGCTAAATAATCAAACTTGTGGCCTTCAAGCACACCACTTATCGCCTTCGGCCTTTTGAAAAGCAGAACAATTATTGAAGAAAAAACTGGATTGACTGTTCATAGAGAATATTTCAAAGAACTTCTTCACTTACAGTGGTGTGAAAAAGTGCTTGCCCCTTCCTAATTTCTCATTTTTTTGTATGTTTGTCACATTTTTTCCCCTTGTCCTGTCAAGCAGCTAGGTGAGCAGAACAGAAATCTGCTTCCCTTATTGTTCCAAAGAGATTTACTTTGCCAAAAGGAGCTTTATACAGTACATATACATGTGCTGTATATTGTTTATAAACTCCTCTTGTAATAACTTTTAATACTTTATTTAAATTGTTTTGCCCATGAGGGAATTGACGGGGGGAGAAAGGGGAGAAGAACAAACAAAGAAGACAAAAAGACTAAAACAACTGAAACAAACAGAAGGCACACTGTTTCTTCCACTATTATTTATTTAGCGAATGCAAAGTCCTTAAGCCAAGCAGTTGCCTCCTGGTTTGCTGTATGGAGGGTGTGTAATCCTCCTTCCAGTCTTTGGAGCGGGCAAGCCTCTATGATGTGTTCCATTGTTTGCTCCTCTCCACATGCGCACAGTGGGCTAGGGCTACTGCCCCATCTGTAAAGGCTGGCCAAGCAGGGGCCATGTCCAGTCCTGAAGCGATTCTTCCACTGAAGTTGTCTCAACACAAGTCTGGTATCTGCACCTGTTAAAAAAGAAACATATATGTGTGTGCATACATGTGTGTGTGTATGAGAGTGCATGCAAAATAAGTGCATGTGAGTGGTTTGCCAGGAAACATACAAAGAGGGTAGACAGTCACAGCAACCAACCCCCCCCCCCCCCCCCGGAAACCCAGAGCAAGCAGGACAACACCACCAACCCCCACAGAGCACAAATTTAAATAGTAGAAATAGAAATTTAATTATTAGACAAAGATAACTTAAGTAAACACAAAATGCAGTTTTTAAATGAAGGTGTTTGTTGTTAAGGGCAAAAAAAAAATCCTAACCTACATGGCCCTTTGTGAAAAAATGATTGCCCCCTAAACCTAATAACTGGTTGGGCCACCCTTAGCAGAAACAACTGCAATCAAGCATTTGTGATGACTGGCTAGGAGTCTTTTACAGTACTGTGGAGGAATTTTGGCCCACTCATCTTTGCAGAATTATTGTAATTCAGCCACATTGGAGGGTTTTCGAGAATGAACCACCTTTTTAAGGTCATGCCACAGCATCTCAATTCGATTTAGGTCAGGACTTTGACTAGGCCCCTCCAAAGTCTTCATTTTGTTTTTCTTAAGCCATTCAGAGGTGGACTTGCTGGTGTATTTTGGATCATTGTCCTGCTGCAGAACCCAAGTGCACTTCAGCTTGAGGTCACGAACAGATGGCCAGACATTCTCCTTCAGGATTTTTGGTAGACAACAGAATTCATGGTTCCATTTACCACAGCAAGTCTTCCAGGTCCTGAAGCAGCAAAACAGCCCCAGACCATCACACTACCACCACCATATTTGACCTGTTAGTATGATGTTCCTTTTCTGAAATGCTGTGTTACTTTTACGCCAGATGTAATGGGATGCACACCTTCCAAAAACTTCAACTTTTGTCTCGTCAATCCACAGAGTATTGTACCAAAAGTCTTGGGGATCATCAAGATGTGTTCTGGCAAAACGGAAACTAGCCTTTATGTTCTTTTTGCTCAGCAATGGTTTTCATTTTGGAACTCTGCCATGCAGGCAATTTTTGCCCAGTTTCTTTCTTATGGTGGAGTCATGAACACTGACCTTAATTGAGGCAAGTGAGGCCTGCAGTTCTTTGGGTATTGTTGTGGGGTCATTTGTGACCTCTTGGATGAGTCATCACTGCACTCTTGGAGTAATTTTGGTCGGCCAGCCACTCCTGGAAAGGTTCACCACTGTTCCATGTTTTCACCATTTGTGGATAATGGCTCTCACTGTGGTTCCCTGGAGTCCCAAAGCTTTAGAAATGGCTTTATAACCTTTTCCAGACTGACAGATCTCAATTACTTTGTTTCTCATTTCTTCCTGAATTTCTTTGGATCGCAACATGATGTCTAGCTTTTGAAGATCTTTTGGTCTACTTCACTTTGTCAGGCAGGTCCTATTTAAGTGATTTCTTGATTGAGGACAGGTGTGGCAGTAATCAGGCCTGGTTGTGGCTGGAGAAATTGAACTCAGCTTTCCAAAGATGTGATAAACCACCGTTAATTTATGTTTTAACGGCGGGGTGGGGTGGGGTCACTTTTTCACACAGGGCCATGTAGGTTTGGATTTTTTTTGTTACCCTTAATAATAAAAAGTACTTAACAAATTAGTTAAAATAATAAGTAAATTGAAACCCTTATCATCCTCATCTGAGATTTTACCACTTTCGCCCTGACTGGGTCTTTAACCACCATTGGTCCTTTATTACTCATTAACATTAACAGTTCACTGAGACAAGGCTTACAATTTCTTCCCATTTTAAACATGCTGATGTAATTCCATTATTTAAAAAAACCTAACCTCGATACTCGTTTAGCTGCTAATTATCAACCAATTTCTAAATTGCCTTTTATTAGTAAAATATTAGAAAAGATTGTGGAATGTCAGTGTCAGCTCGCTTTAAGTTTATTGTCTGTTCATTTGGATTGTGATCTTGGTTCTGTATTTTGTTCATCTCTGCCTGAAGTTATATTCTGGGTTTGTCTGTAGTCATTACTGTTTATCACAGTCCTGTTTTGTCATCATATTCATGTCCTGTCTTGGGTTTGAGTTTAATGTGTGTTCATGTTCACCTTAGTCTTGTTTGGTTTCCTAATTATTCACGGCTGTTTTGTGTTTCTGTTGATTACTGTCTGCTTTATTTAAGGGACACAGCCCCTCACCTGGGTGCTGCGTCATTCGTCTTTATTGGTGTTTCATACATGCTTCTGTTGGTCCTGCCAAGAGTTTTGTTTGTGAATTCTTGTCTGCCTGCGCTTTCTTGCCAGTTGATTGTTGTTTATTTCCAGTCACCGAGCTGTGTTTAATTTCTGTTTTAATAAATTATGTTAAATGCTCGTTTTGCGTCTGGATCCAGCTCTTTGCCCCAAGGAGCAAACCTTGACAGTCAGCTCAAAACATCCATCCATCCATCCATCTTCTACTGCTTTTCCGGAGGTCCGGGTCACGGAGGCAGCAGTTCAAGCAGAGAAGCAGACTTCCCTCTCCCCCAGCCACCTGCTCCAGCTCTTCAGGAGGATACCAAGGCGTTCCCAGACCAGCTAGGAGACATAGTTTCCTGGGTCTTCCCCGGGGTCTCCTCCCAGTGGGACGTGCCCATACCACCTCAACTGGCTCCTTTCAATGTGGAGGGGCAGCGGTTCTACTCTGAGCCTCTCCTGGATGACTGAGCTCCTCACCCCATCTCTGAGGTTGAGTCCAGTAATCCTACAGAGAAAGCTCATTTCAGCCACTTGTATCCGCGATTTCGTTCTTTCGGTCATTACCCAAAGCTCATGACCGTAGGTGAGGGTAGGAACGCAGATTGACTGATAAATTGACAGCTTTGCCTTAGAGCTTAGCTCCCTCTTCACCACAACAGACCGGTACAATGTTCGTATCACTACAGATGCTGCTCCGATCTATCAGTCAGTCTCTCGCTCCATCCTCCCCTCACTCGTGAATAAGACCCCAAGATACTTAAACTCCTCCACTTGGGGCAGGAGCTTGTCCCCAACCCGGAGAGGACAATCCACCTTTTTCCGGCTGAGGACCATGGACTCCGACTTGGAGCTTGGAGATACTGATTCTCATCCCAGCTGCTTCACACTCAGCGGCAAACCGTCCCAGTAAGACCTGTAGATCATTGCTGGATGAAGCCAGCAGGACAAAATCATTAGCAAACAACAGAGATGAGATCCTGTGGTCACCAGTCATGACACCCTCTGTTCCCTGGCTGTGCCTAGAACTCCTGTCCATAAAAATTATGAACAGGATCAGTGACAAAGGGCAGCCCTAGCGGAGTCCAACTCTCACTTGGAATGAGTCCGACCGAGTGTTGGCAATACGACTTAATAGACTAAGAATGACCCAACAGACTCTTATGATGAATGCTAGAACAAGGATTCGGTGTACCCTGAACAGTATGGGGTTACCAGGGCCCCACCTTGGAGCCAGGCCTGGGGGAAGGGCTCGATGGCTAGCTTCTGGTGGCCGGGCTTCCGCCCATGGGAGCCAACCAGGCTCAGCCTGAAGGAGTTACATGGGTCTGCCCTTCAGTGTGCTCACCACCTGCAGGAGGGACCATGGGAGTCCGGTGCTATGTGGATCAGGTGGCGGTCAATGGCGGAGTCCTTGGCGGTATGATCCCAAGCTTCCTAAACTGGCTAGCTCAAAACATTATAATGTAAATTAAAGCTCAGCAATCCTTTTCAATCTGGCTTTCAGAAACTGCAGTCTACTGAGACTGCTCTTTTAAAGGTGTATAATGTATTTAATGATCTTCTGACCATCTGATGGTGGGGATTGTTCTGTTCTCATATTGCTTGATCTTAGTGCAGCGTTTGATACTGTTGATCACAACATTTTAATAGGCTAAAGCTTCTGGCAGGTATATCTGGTTCTGCATTATATTGGTTTTATTCATATCTTTCTGAGAGGACTTTTGTAAGGGTGGTTGAGTTTTATTCTTCCACAGCCTCTCTGATGTGTGGGGTTCCGCAAGGTTCAAGGTTCAGTCCTGGGTTCATTATTATTTTTCTTTTATGTTATTCCTTTAGCACGTATTATTCAATCTTTTAATGACATTTCTTATAATTTTTATGCGGATGACCTCCAGTTATACATGTATTTTAAACCTCACCAGCTTGACAGGCTCTCAACCCTGGTTAACTGTCTAACCCAGATTAGCGACTGGCTCTCCAGCAACTACCTCATCTTAAATTCTAATAAAACTGAGACCATGATTGTAGCTCCTTTTGATCTACATCCAATAATCAGTCAGACACTTTCTTCTGTTTGCTCATCTCTCAAGTCCACTGCTAGAAATTTGGGTGCTACTTTTGAATCCTCCCTTGATTTTAATTCTCATGTAAATTCTATTTCATGTTCATGTTTCTTTCATTTAAGTAACATTTCCAAATTGAGAGCCATTGTTTCTTCAAGTGAGCTTGAAAAAATAATCCAGGAATTTGTGTCTTCACAACTTGATTATTGCAGTACTTTGTTTACTGGTTTAAACAAATCTTATCTTTCTCGTCTCCAGTCTATACAAAATGCTGCAGCCAGACTACTTAGAAGTTTTAGGAAAGAAAATCATATTGCCCCCATATGATATACTTTACATTGGCTACCAGTGGATTTTAGGACTCGTTTTAAAGTTTTCACATTTACTTATAGATCACTACATGGACAAGCCCAATCTTATTTATCTGCTCTCCTTCTTAAACATACTCCTGCTCGCACTCTTAGATCTGAAGCCCAGGACTTTTTAGTTGTTCCTTTTACGAGACTGAAGACCGGGGGGACCAGAGCCTTTCAATCTGTAGCTCCAAAGTTTTGGAATAATTTCCCACTCCAGACACGTTTAGCTGACTCTGTGGACTGTTTTAAAAAAAAGCAGTTGAAAACTTTGTTGTTTAAGAAGGCTTTCCGTTGAATTTCAGTTCAGCTGCTTTTTTGTCATGAACCCCCCGTGCTCTTTTTCCGATATGCACGGCGAGGGGTGAAATAATGAAGATTTAAGCGCAGGGTTACGCCACACATATTTATTAAAGACCACACAAACAGTCCCAACACGGTGAAGATGTACAAAAAGACTTAACACTTACATTGGGCATTCCTGGGCCGGCATCGCCCAGCGAATGCGTGAGGGCAAATGATTAACCACAATTGCATCCAAGAGCCGGCATCGTTTCAATGGCACAGGAGAACCATGGCTGAGGTGGAATGGCAAACACTTCGTGGCACACAGTTTCCACACGGCTATGTGCTTCTGTTGACAGTGCATACAGTTAATGACCCAGCAGTGTGTGACTCACGAAAGGCACCTAAATACATGCACTGCTGGTGATGATGTAATTAGGGACACCTGAGCGAGGAGCGAGAAGGATGGCAAATGGGAATGGGAACAGCTGATGGTAATAGAAAGGGGGGGGTGGTCGGCCCGGCAGACAGTTAGACAGCCCTCACACCAGCGTGAGCCCAAAGGGCTGCCTCACTGCTGCCGGCCACAAAGCAATGGCTATGGTAAGGAAGCACACAGGAATACATACTAGACATACATTCAAAGCAGCACCTTAACCCACAGAGAGATCAGGGCCGAGCCGGAAGAAACCAAGCTGGTTCGGCTCCTGACAGAGCCCCCCCTTTAAGGGGTGGATTCCTAGACACCCAAAGTAACATCTCAGAACCCCCACCCAACAGGAACAGACAACACGAACCTGGGTGGGAGGTAGGGGGAACAGGAAAGGTGGGGACACAACACCCCGCCCAGGAACCACAACTAACCCCCCCGCCCCCCAAGTCCACGGGCATTGGGGCTCAGGAGGCCGCCCAGAGTCCCAGGCCCAGCAGAAGGTCCGGTGGATGGAATCTAGTGGCCTGCCGGAAAACATGGGCCACCACACCCGGGGAGTCAATCCTTCAGGCGGCCTGCCCCCCCCCCCCCCATAAAGCCACGAAGACCGGAAAGGAGCGAAGAAGTCAGCGATGGCGTCCAGCAGAGAAGTGTAGGTCCCGGCGTCCTAAGGCTGGACGGCCATGGTCCCAACAACCTTGACCCGGGAGGGAGTGACACCTGCAGCGGTCCCGACAAGGGGCCTCGTAGCACTCGCAGCGGGACCCGACTCGACCAGGGCTGCACCCGTGGTGGACCCTGACCGGGCCAACGCTGCACCTGCAGGTGCAGTACGTTGGGTTAATCCTGGGGTGCAGTCAAGCGGGTCCAAAGCCAGCACGTTGCACCCACAGCCACACGGCCTGCGGAAAAGGCCACACGACGACCTCAGACAACAGCGGAGATGGACCTGTAATGTCGTCAGGTGGTGAGACCGGCTCCACGAGGACTCCTGGAGATGGTTGTTCCTCTCCGATGACCCTAGAAAATGGCTCAGGAGCAGGAGAAGAAACAGGGTCGTTAGGGTCGCCAGCAGAGGCGGAGCCCAGCGAGGGAAGTTCAGACACAACCGTGCACTGTGCCTGACTCTCCTCACCTAGAGCCAGACAAGATCTCTCTAAAACTTCTATCAGAAAAACAAGAGTGAAAAGTTGCCTGAGCTCGAGCTCCACCACTGTCCAGGACTCCGTTGATCCTGGCGATGAACACTCGGGCCCATCCTCAAGGAGGTCCAGCTCAGGCTCCCAGTCTGCTGCGGACACCTCCACAGCTGGCGAGATGGTGTTAGCAGTCCAATGATCCTCCTGCAGCGGCTCCAACACTGGGGACTCCTCTGGCGTGGCTGCAGGGGAGCCTCTCCATGCTGGCTCTGGGGCAGAATCCTCTGAAGCCATCGGCTCCTCCACTATCTGAAGGCACTGACCCTGGGCCAATGGGCACTCAGGGAGAATGGGAAGAGACATGGAGAGAATAGGAAATAAATTAATTTCTGCAGCTGCAGGAGAGGACCCAGTGGACTGCTGTAACTGGGCCTCTCCCTCGGGAGACAGACAAGGTTTATCATGATTGATTTGAATGGAAAGAAAAAACACTTGCCTGTCATCCCAGTCTCTGATGTTTTCAGCTGCAGAAGACAGTCTGTCATCCCCCTCCGTGTCCACGGCCATACCGGTCCCTTCCCAAGGTGACGGAGAAACTAGATCCGACGCCGATGACTCCTCCAGCATGGCTGCAGGGGACCAACTCCGTGCTGGCTCCGGAGCGGAATCCTCCGGGGCCCCCAGCTCCTCCACCGTCCAGTGACTCTGCTCACACTCGAGAATCGAAGGGGGAGACACGGAAAGGACAGAAGAAGGGTTTACCTCCACAGCTGGAGGAGACATCCCAGCGGACTGCTGGAACTGAGCCTCTCCTCCGGGAGACGGGCAACGTTCATCATCATTACATAGAATTAAATGATAAAACACTTACCTGTTCTCCCGGTGCTCGATGTTGACAGCTGCGAGCAGATGACCGTCACCCCCCCCCCCCATGTCACTGGCTGTTTTGGCCCCTTCACACGGTAGCTGAGGAGCCAGCTCTGATGATGTGGAGGTGGGCGTAGCAGGTGGGGGATTGGCAAGACTCTTATGGTGAGTCCTCCAAGAACGGTGGCACTGAGAGGAAGCAGGCGGCATGTTGTCTGGTTCCTCCAGTGAAGGCCCCTCCTCCTTCTGGAACTGTCCTCCCGGGAAGCATGGTGGCATAGGAGGAACGGAAGAAACAGGGGGACAAACAAGATCGGCAGCTGGCAATTCATCAGGAATCAGGAAAGCAGCTTCAGGTGTCATTAACAGTGACTGAATAAACACTTGCCTGAATTCCTGTGGTTCAATGATGTCAGCTGTTGTCGCCGTGGTCCGGGCATGCTCGTCATCAGGCTGAAGCTCTGACCTCCTCTGGGAATATTCCTCCAACCTCTCTGCAACTCCAGAAGAAGCCACGGTTTCGCCTCCAGGAGGAGTTCTGTCTTTGCCAGGAAAACCTGTCTTCATTCCTCCTGCTCCTCTGGGGATGGCGCAGACCACGGCTCAGGACGGGGAGGCAGGGCTGTCATCGGCAAGGCTGGATGCTTCTTCTGGCAGGAGTTCCTCCTCTTCTTCCTCACGGGCGGCTCGGGAACCAGATAGTCAAGGATGCGAAGCACCATGCTGGGCAGCAAGTCACCCATGAAAGGGTGCAATGCGTGACTCGTGAAAGGCACCTAAATGCACGCACTGCTGGTGATGATGTAATTAGGGACACCTGGGCGAAGAGCGAGAAGATGGCAAACGGAAATGGGAACAGCTGATGGTAATAGAGAGGGGAGCGCTGTCGGACCGGCAGACAGTTAGACAGCGCTCACATCAGCGTGAGCCCAAAGGGCTGCCTCACCGCTGACGGCCAGAAAGCAGTGGCTATGGGTTAGGAAGCACACAGGAATACATACTAGACATACAGTACATACAAAGCAGCACCTTAACCCACAGAGAGATCAGGACCGAGCTCAGACTTACGAATTAAAAAGTGTCAGGAGCCGAACCAGGAGAAACCAAACCGGCTCGGCTCCTGACACTTTTTAATTTGCAAGTCTGACTTTTTTTTTTAATTATTTTAATCTTGTTTTAACTTTTTTAAATTTTAATTATTATTACTGTGTCTCTATCAAGTTGCTTTCATTTTATTCTATTGTACAGCGCTTTGTGACTGTATGTCTGCGAAAAGAACTTTATAAATTGTATTTAATTGCTTCAGAGGAAAACTCAAAGGATCTGACAGCATTTGAAAAATTGTTCAAGTCCCATCTGAGGATGCTCCAGGAATCAGAGCCATAGAGAAGAATAAGCAGAATCAGCATGCAGAAGAGGATCTTGGTCTTTAGGGAGATGTTGGGCTTCTTCCAGAAACACGGTTGGAGGGACAAGAGTGGAACTCTGCTGATGATGTTACCATCTTTTCAGTCACCAGCAAACTGAGCTATTTGAACTCTTAATCCTGTTCAAGGTAGACCGTGGCCAGCAAGCAATCTGTTGTTAGAACTTTTGTCTTGTCCACACTGATCTTCATGTCATTGACACCATCTTGCTACAGGCATTTGAAAGTCAAAGAGGCGTGCAATGTGACACCAACCAGTTCATGACAGATCTCATGTTCACTGTTGACAGCACTATTTTCACAGATGACCATGCATAGGCTACCAGTATTCTGTATGACATCACCCACTCCACTCAGCCTTATGGCCTCAAGATTTAGAGGGTACCTTATTATTCTTTAAAGAAGTGAGTTGTTAATTTCTACTAAAGTTGTATGGAGGCAGAATACTGGGCATTTCTGGGGAAAAAAAAGGTTATTTCAAGAAACCCTTGCTCTTTATGGGACTCAGAACGGTTCTTCTGTGACATTATTGTGAAGAAACTTTTGTCACATGCTGAGTCTGGGTCTCTGCCAGATTCAGCTTCATGGCATTTTTTCCTTTGCATTTATGTATATTTATTGTATTTGTTGCTTTTGAGTTTCATTGTTGCCTTTTTATGTTTCTATTTTATGTTTTGAGTTCTATGATGTGTTTCTCTGGGTTGACAGCTGTTGGTTGTGGTTCCAGGGTTACGCTCCATTGGGGGCGTCACTCGCCAGGCTGTCAACCGCCCCTCCCTCACCTGTCATTACCACCCACCTGATTCTAATCTCCAGTTTTGTTCCTTTTTTTTGTATTATTGGCACCTTTGGACTGTTCTGTTCTTTTGTTTATTAAACACACTAACTCCATCCATCGTGTGGGCTTGTCTCCCTCTCTCTGTGCCTGGGAGAGGCGCATATGACGGTACAAACTGGCCATTAAAAAAGCCCAGCTGTGGAGTTGTGTGTTTCTTTTTTCACCTCTTTTGTGTTTTTTCCACCCACCTGATCCCAGAGCACAATGTCCTACTTGGACAATAAGGAGCTGCGTGTGCTGTGCGTTCTAGAGGACATTTTTTCATGGACGCTGGAACCCTGTTCTCCCGAGATTGTTCGAGAGGCTCGGGACGGCGCAGTGCAAATCATGGAGACGTGTCCCAGCCTGTGGAACCACCCGGAGGCAACCGAAATTCTCCATTCCATTTACACCCTGCTGTGTGATGAGCCAATGGAGGAGGTTCTGACGCCTGAGCCGTTTCCTGCGAAGAGTAAGCGCTTGCACCATAAAAAGCCTTCCGCCTCATGCAGCTCTCCCGCAACAGCTTCGCCTCCTCCTCCTGAGCCCTGGCCCACTCCACCAGCCGAGGAGCTGGAGGAGCGAAGACAAGTTCTGCTGGCTGAGACTGACATCCACCTGGAGGTGAAGCCCTGGCTCCTCCTGGATTTAGCCCTGGCATTGGAGGAGTATTCTCCGAGGGAACCTGAGCTGGAGCCAACTGTCGAGTGTTCCGTGGCATCGGAGCCTCCTCATCTCCACGTTCAGTCCATGCCTCTGTCCCCCACTTGTCACCACCGATCCCGGAGGAGTCAGCAGAAGGTCAACACCACCTCTCAGCTAGCAACTCCCTCTTCACAGGGAGAGGAGATTTCTGCGGCTTCCACTTCCTCCGTAGCTGCTGCCTCCACTCTCTCCTCTGCACACTGATCTGCCGATGCGGGTTTGGCCGTTACTCCCCTGGCTCCGCCCGCCTTCATGCTGGCTGAATCAGCTCCCCCTCAACCTATAGAGGAGCCCAGACCCACCATGGACATGGAGAGGGCAGTTTGTGCTCCAGATGCAGCAGACAATGCCGCACACTAGGAGAACAGGCAAGTTCACTCTCATTCTATTCAAATTATTGATGAATTGTCTTGCGTGACTCCTGGTAAAGAGACCCAGATAATACAGTCCCCTGAGTGCTCTTTGCCTGCTGCAGATAATAAATCTTCACCTACCCTCTCCATATTTCCTCCTCTCGCCTCTGAGTGTCCATTAGCCCTGGAACTCAACCGCCGGATGATGGAGCAGCCAGCGGTGCTGAAGGACACCATCCCAGCTCCACAGATCCCCTATGGATAGAGGGAATGCGCTGAACCAGAGCCTGCCATGCCAAGTCCAGCCCCTACGATGATCCGGACCCCAGCCGCCACACTAGATGTGCCTCCTGCATGGACCACTATGCCTGGGGCTGAAGGGACTGATACTACCATCATGCTTGCTGCAGGGGCCGCTGTAGCAGAGCTGACACCTGAGCTGAACCTCCTGAGGGCCGAGCCCGCAGAACCATTGTCACCTGGATCATCGGAGTCCTGAATGGAGGTGGAACTCGAGCTCAGGCAAGTGCTCTCTTTTGTTTTTCTCCTCTCTGTTTTTGAATGCTCTTGCCTGGCTCTTGGTGAAGAGAGCCGAGAGTAGCTGCCCGCTGCACCTGGGCTCGCTTCACCGGGCTCCGCCACTGCCGGCGACGGTGACCCCTCTTCTCTCTGTGCTGTCTCTGAGCTCTCTCCCAGGGTCACCGGAGAGGATCCAACACCACCTGAGGCCTCCGTTGAGCCAGGTTCACCTCTGGAGGTCGGCCCGGGTCCAGCTCCTCCTGCTGAGGTCATCGCGGGCATTCCATCCCAGCCCAGGACCCCCGTGGGTGCAGCTGTGACCCAGCCCAGGTCCACCATGGGTGCAGCATTGGCCCAGCCTGGATCCACCATAGGTGCAGCTAAGTTCCAGCCCGGAGCCACCGTGGGTGCAACCATTCTCCTTCCTGAGACCAGCGAAGATGCTGTCCCTCCTCCTTCGAGGCCAGACGCCATCGTGGGTCCTTCTCCTCTGCTGCCGGACGCCATTGTGGTTCCTTCTGCCCTGCTGCCAGTCGCTGACGTGGTTTCCTCACCTTTTATCGCCAGTCGCCGACGTGGCTTCCTCTCTTCGGTTCACCCCCTCGGTTGTGGGTCTTCCTGTGGGGGAGCCACTTCCCAGGCTGCCTCGCCTAAGCTGGTGGCTGAAGAACCCAGGCTGGCTGCCCGATGAACTGAGAGATTGGGTTGGGTGGCCAGTTTTCCCTGGCAGGCCACCCAACTCATTCAACCTGGCCGTCCGACTGGTCTGGGATTTCAGCAGGCCACCAGACTGGGTGCACCACGCTATCCACTAGGCCTGGGACTCTGGGCAGCCTCCCAAGCCTTCTAGCATCTGGACTGGGATGGGGGGGGGGGGGAACGCTAAATTGTGTGTTTCTCTCTTTCCGGTGTGGGCCCTGAGTATGTTGTTTTTTGTTCCCTCCTGGCCTGTTCTCCCCACCACCCACCCTGGGTAGATTGTGGTAGTTCCTCCTTGGGGGGGGGGGGGGGGTCTTTTTCTTTGATGTTACGTTGGGTCTCTGGAATCCACCCCTTGGGGGGGGGGGGCTCTGTCACGTGCTGAGTCTGGGTCTCTGCCAGACAGCTTTGTGGCATTTTTTCCTTTGCAATTATGTATATTTATTGTATTTGTTGCTTTGAGTTTCACTGTTGCCTTTTTATAATTCTATTTTATGTTTTGAGTTCTATGATGTGTTTCTCTGGGTTGACAGCTGTTGGCTGTGGTTCCGGGGTTCTGCTCTGCTTGGGGCATCACCCGCCAGGCTGTCAACTGCCCCTCCCTCACCTGTCATTACCACCCAGCTGATTCTAATCTCCAGTTTTGTTCCTTCTCCTACTTTGGGTCCCGCACCTGTTTTCACTCAGGTTATCATTCCACTTTGTACTTATACTCAGTTTGTTCATTCAGTCCTCGCCGGTTCGTTGTATGTCTGCATAGAAGTTTTTCCTGTTATCCTCCCAGCCTCTGAAGCCTTTCTGCTTCTTCAGAGCTCACCTTGCTCTGAGGCATCTCTGTGAGTTAATTCTTGTTTGGCATTTTGTATTATTGGCACCTTTGGACTGTTCTGTTCTTTAGTTTATTAAACACACTAACTCCATCCAACACTTGGGCTCATCTCTCTCTCTCTCTGTGCCTCAGAGAGGTGCATATGACACCTTTTGGTTCACAGTGGGCATGTTTATTTTTGTGTGAAGACAAAAACCCTACACTTAGCAACCATTTCAAACAGTGCCTTGAGGGCACTGGCACATTTGAGATCAAGGCCAAAAACAGCTACACTTAACAGAGATGCTGACCCTTGCCTCTCCTCTGTAGATATGACATTCTTGCACTTCTTCTTCTTCATCCCCTCACCCCTCATCCAGTTGCAGCAGATGACTGCCCCTCCCTGAGCCCGATTCTGCTCCCCACCATCACCAAGTGCTTTCTCACAGGGAAGGATGTGAGTCAGTGAGATACTGTAAGTCCATATCGGTCTTCAAGGCTCATGATCTTGTGAAGATGACCTTTGATCTTTTCACTCCAAAGCTGTAGCTACAGGTGTGGGCCCCGTGTACCAAGGTTGGTGATTGTAGCACTGGTCGTAGTGACTATAGACAAGAACTGATTTTGAGCTTTTATGACCCTTTGACTTTTACGTTGATCCTCAGATCCAAAAACACAGCTAAGGGTGCTAGACCCAAGACCACCCTTTGGACATACTGTTGGATCAGCTGATTTATACATTCTCATCCTATAGACAAGTCTTCATGCAGGGATTGCTGGTTAACTTGCTTAAGGCTTCCCAGCCACTGGTCTTCTTCAAGTCACTTTGCAGCCCACCTACATCTTTTATCCTCCTTTTATGCTATTTCCTGTTTGTAAATAGTGTAAACATTGCTTAGTTGATTTCTCATAGAAAAGAGCCAACCTACCAAATACAGATTGAAAAAAAAAAAGTGCAGATAAAATAACCATCTGCTGTACTGGAAATGAAGGGCATATGGAGAAGACTGAATTCAACACAAGAACTTCGGACATCTAAATACCCTAGCATACATCTAGTTTGATTTGATAAGTATTTTAAATTGCTTATATTCACTAAACGGTAAAGAGAGAAGCATACCAGTAAACTGAATGGATATGAATGAAGCTCCCAGGGCTAAGAAGCAAGAGTTCAATAAGTAATTTGTTAATAATACTGTAGGTTTCAATTAAATGTATTTGCATCATAGTAGTTGTGAGAACTTTTGTCTGCAACTCAGATCCTAAAATCAACTGAAGCAGCATTAATGTAAGCAATATGTTTCATTATATTTCAATGCAGTCTGGCTTACAAACAGGTGAAGTTATCACCATTATCTGCAAAGACTTGTTAGCAATGAACTTTAGTATGCCAAGTTTTGTTACAATATAAAAAAGCAGCATACATATTCATTTTCAGCGGCATATCTAGACCTGCAGTAATATCACCATGATGTTGAGTGGCAAGTCCATTTAGTTAAAAATCCATTTAGTTTGCAAGCACTGCATCACTTATATCAGTGCACATGCAGGCATAGCATAAGCACAGCTCTGGGGGCTGTATGCTATTCAGAGTGTCTTAAGAACAACAGTTGCCCAAAAACACCCTTGGGAATTTACAGTGATCCCACTATCTGAGAGAGTCATGTAAGAGCCAAAGCCAGCACAGCACATGAATACAGGGAAAATCACATTAGCTACTAGAGAGCCTCTTGATTTAAGAAGCACAAGCATATACACCCTGCTGAGGAGAATGCCAGGGATGTTCAAATCATGGCATCTACATTTATTTTTTTAATTTATCCACTGTGCTCCACCCTTGGCATTTTGAGCCCTGTAGGTGGACATTTGAACAAAGGGAGAATTTTTAAACCACAAAAAATAGGAAGCTTAAGAAAAACCAAGACATTCATGGAAGCCTTTTGATTTTTCTACACAGGGATTCCTTTGAAAGTACATAATAGATAAAAGATTAGAACATGCTCTTTTTTTTCTGAACAATCATGGGAATGAGTAGAACCATTTTGTGATGAACTAGATTATTTTGTTACAATCCATCATTGCAAAGCATGGTGCAACTTTTCTTGTCCTTCTCTACTTTGTCCTTTTTCCTCACTGATCAGGAAGCTAAAGGTTAACCTGCATCTCATTGTATACACACAGGTAGACCAAAGCCAATTTCAGATGTGTCAGAGGAACTGATGCTGCCAGCTTCCTGTGACAGTTTGAGTGGAACAGCCTCTGTACTCATCTTCAAATCACCTCTGCTTACTGAGCGGAAACCGTTTGTCACATACGCTTGAAATACCCTGTCAACCCCAGTAAGCGTGTATCCGTTTTATTTATTACATCATGATTGTGATAAAACAATATTACTATAATTATACAAAGGTGTGTGATCTGTGGCCTACTAAACATTGCTTCTGAAATGCTGCTGTACAGGTACATCTCAAAAAATTAGAATATCATTAAAAAGTTCAATATTTTTTGTCACTCATTTCAGAAAGTGAAACCCATATATTGTAGATTCATTACACAGAGAATGAAATATTTCAATATTTCATTTTTGAGGTGTTTCAGGTACGTCCCACTGGGAGGAGACCCCGGGGCAGACCCAGGACTCGGTGGAGAGACTATGTCTCCCAGCTGGTCTGGGAACGCCTTGGTATCCCCTCTGAAGAGCTGGAGCAGGTGGCTGGGGAGAGGGAAGTCTGGGCTTCTCTGCTTGAACTGCTGCCTCCGCGACCCGGACCTTCGGAAAAGCGGTAGAAGATGGATGGATGGATGGATGAAATATTTCAAGTGTTTATTTATTTTAATTTTGATGATTATGGCTTACAGCCCATGAAAATCCCAAATTCAGTTTCTCAAAAAAAAAATAGAATATTACATAAATTAATTTTAAAAAAATAGTTTTTTGATACAAATGTGGACCGACTTAAAAGCCTGTCCATGTACACACTCAATACTTGGTCGGAGCTCCTTTTGGATTAATTACTGTATCAATGTGGCGTGGCATAGAGGTGATCAGCCTGTGGTACTGCTGAGGTGTTATGAAGGTCCAGGTTGCTTTGATAGTGACCTTCAGCTCATCTGCATTGTTGGGTCTGGTGTCTCTCATCTTCCTCTTGACAATACTCCATAGATTCTCTATGGGGTTTAGGTCAGGAGAGTTTGCTGGACAATCAAGCACAGTGACACCATGGCCATTAAACCAGGTTTTGATACTTTTGGCAGTGTGTGTGTGTGGGGGGGGGGGGGGCAAGTTCTGCTGGAAAATGAAATCAGCTTCTCCATAAAGCTTGTCAGCAGAGAGAAGCATGAAGTGCTCTAAAATTTCCTGGTAGACGATTGCGCTGACTTTGGTCTTGATAAAACACAGTGGACAAACACCAGCAGATGACATGGTTCCTCAAATCATCACTGACTGTGGAAACTTCACACTAAACCTCAAACAACTTAGATTCTGTGCCTCTCTACTCTTTCTCCAGACTCTGAGACTTTGATTTACAAGTGAAATGAAAAATTTACTTTTATCTGAACAGAGGTCATCTGGTCAACAACATAGTTTGTTGGGACTTCCCTTTAATAAATCTGTCTGTGTGTCTGCGAGTCGGAAGGTGCTGGATTAAGGGGGGTAGTGCCTCTCGGCAACGTGGGCTCCCTGGGCGGGTGGAGTTCTTTGGACGTGGGGGTCCCCAGGGTGTGCGACAGAGGCGCTGGGGCGGGCCCGCTGTGGGGGTGCTTGGGGGGGCTCGCGCCAGGGGGCGCGGGCCGGTCTCTGTCCCGGGGGGTAGGGTCACTGGCATCCTGGTGCCTGGGGATCGGGGGCGGATGTTGGCCCCGCTGGGGGGGGTGGGGGTCGGGCAGGTCCGGGGGTGTGGCCACCGAGCAGCCTGGCCTCCCTTGATCGTCCCTCTGGGGGCGGATGCCTGGCTTTCCTGGAGCTTGCTGACCTCGGGGCTGGGGGTTGGTGGCGCTGCCTTGCCTGCTCGGGGTTCCCGGGGGGAGAGCTGCTGCGACCGGCCCTCCGCGCATATGTTTCCTGACAAACTACTCACATCCACACACTTATTTTGCGCGCGTTCTCATATATATGCACACAGACATACACACACAAGTGTCTCTCCTTTAACAGGTGCGGAAACCAGACTCGTGTTGAGACATCTTCGGTGGAAGAAGCCGTTTGTCTTTTGTTTGTTTTAGTTGTTGGTTTGTTTGTTTGTTTTTTTATTTTTGTTGTTGTTGTTGTTTTTTGTCTGTTCCCCTCCCTTTTCTTTTCCCCTTCACACACTTCCTTTCCCTCTTCCCCATCCTGTTGGGTCTTCCATGGGTAAAACAATTAAAATAAAGTATTAAAAGTTATTACAGGAGGAGTTTACAACAATATACAATACACAGTTAGGTACTGTATAAGCTCCTCTTGGCAAAGTAAATCTGTTTTGGCACAATAAGGGTGACAGATCCCTGTTCTGTTTGCCTAGCTGCCTGACAGGACGGGGGGGGGGGGGGGGAGGCGAGACCAAGAAGAAATACAAAAACCAATACAGTATACCAAAACCAATGTTCAAATTCAGAAATAACACTGAGATGGAAACAATACAGAAAAACTAGATAACTGAAAGCATGAGCATGGTTCTCCCACTGTGCTCAGCATCTTGACAGAGTCACAGTAAAAAAATACATTATACACCTATCATATTACCTACCATGGGACTAAAGTTGGATTTATGCACCTATATCATGTCAACGCACATTGTCGATCCAGTGATGGGCAATTTTTTCTTGTGTGCTGGTTTGAATACATTGTTTTGTTACCAAAACGGGTTTCTGCTGATGTGTAGAGTGATTTGTGTTCATTGTGGGTTTTGGTTTATTAAATAACAACATACAAAAGCAGACTGTGATGGAGTTGGAGCTAATAAATGTTTAAAAAAGCAACTTTTCACACAATCACTGCAACATAGAAAAAAGTGTTATGTAACGGTACATCCGACCACCACCAACTGCCGTAATTTGACAGTCAGTGCAATTACTGGGGTTAGGACAAGTCATACAAATTCTCTTGCTCTGCTTAACTTCCACAGTATTCTTTTGAATTTGGCTCATTGTTTATCGGACTTGCTTTCGAAATGGTGCCGTGGTGAATGAGCAGAGCAGAGACAAGAACCAGGAAATGTCAAGGAGGAGACAAAGGCGGACAAACCACAGCGCTTGCATCCTGCATCCAGCAACTCAATTATTGAGTCACTACTGTATTGACACTGTCACAGCTGCATCCTGTTGATGCAGGTGCATAAATCCAGCTTAACTTAGAAAAAGTAAACATTTGTCAGTGGCGATATATTTAATACTGTCTTTTCTGTTCCCTATACCTGGTGAGCTCATAGGTATTGATTACCTATGCAGGCAAACAGGCGATACAGCACAGGATGTCCACCCTGATTCAGAGGAGACTAGATGCTGGAAGAGATAGGCAATGAAGAGGATTTACAAGGTGAGGGATTTGAGGAGGGTGGAGATCCCACCATTGCCCTATTTAACACTACTGAGCTGTCCTCTCACCCATCAGCATCAGCTCAGCTCAGTCTACGCTGTAACAACTCCTACCTTATTCCAAAGTCCTGGAACAGATGCCTCCTCAGTACAGTTGGAGCAACAGCAAGTAATTGTTTGTTAACCCCTTGCACTCTGGTCAATTTCCCTAAAAACGCCAAAAAATAACATACCCAAAGTAAATCAAAAGCTGTTCTTCAACCCTTTGCAGCATCTTCATGGGATTGATCTCATTTAAAAGAAAACACTTTGAATTTTTTGGCAAAACAGTCATAATCTCCCTAAGTGCTCCTGCCACTGAGTAACAGTCATCTAAACATACTGAACTTGAAGAAAATAAATTTCGCCTGGGTGTTTTTTTGTTTTTTTTTTGATACAAATGCTTGCAAATAACACACAGCTTCAGATCCGGGCTGGAAAATGCAACAGAAATGTAGAACCAAGTGTTATCCAGCTGAGGTCAAAATTTTGTAACAATACCACAAAAAAATGAATATATTACACAGCTTTTTTCTTAGGTTGTTCCCAGGCGTTTTTGAACTGTGCCAAATTGTGCCAAATGGCACAGTTTGGAAAAACGTCTGTAACTTTTGAATGATTCAATATAGAAGCTTCATCTTGGGCTCTAATGAAAGATGAAGGGCTGTGTGTGTGTGGGGGGGGGGGGTTTGTTTATTCATTCATGAATGAATGAATGAACAAACAAGCCCCCACACACAAAGAAGCATGCCACATAAAAAATATGTGGCTTTTTTTTTTACAAGAAAAAATAAACTACAGTGCGTTAAAAATTATACTAGAACATTTGTAATGTAGAAGATAACACCCCACCCCCCCCGCTACAGAGGACGGACATCGCCCATCGCTACATGACGGAAAGCGGTGACGGTGCGCCGTGGTCTAATACGCACAATTGTACTAAAATATCTGCAATATATCTGCAATCCGCTACAGAAGAGTAGTGGGGGGGGGGTATTCACAACATGACGGGGGGGCCGTTTGCAACATGACGGACCCGGACCAGAGGGGTCCGGGTCCATCATATTGCGATAACGCACAGTTGTAATTTACCAATCGGTCAAAAGTCATATGGATTACAATTTTCAGGGATAAAGAATAATTTAGCTTATAACACTTACCTGTCCACAACAGCAGCATAGCTGGTGAACTTGTCTTCCTCATTGTCAGACAAACATGAAGCTGGTCCGCTTGTTACGGACTCGTGGTTCTGGTCAAGCGACCCGGTCAAACCATAATTCCATTATTGCGGTTTTGCGCTTCCATGATTGCGGTTTTGGCGAACGATTTTTCAAAACAAATAAAAACAGTAGTAAGAAAAAAAGACTGGCAAACGCCTGTGTGTCACCCAGCCTTACACAAAACAGCTTTCGAACTTCTGTGCTTCAATTGGCTGGCTGTATTTGCAGCCGTTGGTAGGCGGGTCCTTCTTGCTAGGTTTTCAGTCATTGGTTCTTCAAGGTTTCAGAAACCCAATTCAAGGCTCTTATTAGTCGAATGAGAGGTCAATCACATCTAAACCAATCAAAGCACTCCTTTGGCTTTCCGTTCGCGGCTGTGTCTGTAGTGGAAGAAAGGAAATGCAGCTTTTTTTTTTAGTGCGCTCTAGGATGCAGCACCCTCATGCGCCCCCGTGTGCCTTCGTGCACTCTAGGACGCAAAGACGTACCCGCCCGCGGTACACCGGAGTGCAAGAGGTTAAAACACCATTATGAGTTGATTTCTAATTTTCTCACAAGAGTGGGTTTTACTTTTCACTGTTCACTATTCACTGAATGCCTGTGAGAACATGGGAATGCCTTCTATCCCACCAATCATCACGACCAGCTCTGACCACCATGCCCTGCTCCCACCTGCCTTCATATTAGTGTGTCTACCCCAGTCCTTAATGTTCTTTGTGCTGCAAAGAACATCACTCAAGCCCAACCTCTCCAACAGCAGGTAAATCTATATGACATGTGGCTTTAACAGGGCCTTAACTACTGCTCCCTTTTGTCCACCAGAAAATATTTCAGCAGAACTTTAAAAGTTACTGGTGAGTCATGTACTAGGCTAAAATAAAACATCTGTGTTGATTAAAAAAAATGTTTTATCTTGTAACAAGTACCTGTTGTCATGTTTTTCATTAGCGTTACTTCATTGGTGTTTTTTCTTTATAGTCTTCTGCCCCATCTGTGGCCAACAGCTCAGTCTGTGTGCCTCGTCTCTGGACCACTCTTACAACGGGTCTCACTGCACCAGTTACAAGAACTACATAGAGTTATCAAGAAAGACTTAGGAGTATGTTGTAACGAAGTGTTTTTCTTCAAAATAAAAAAGATTACCTATTCTAATGTTTTTTTTTGTTTTTTTGTTTTCTAAAGCCCTCTGCCACATCAGCTGTCACCACCATTTCAGCCTGTGTTCCTCATCCCTGCTCCAGCCTTACAACCACTGTAGTCAGTGCTGCTGCTGATTCCTTTTGTCCAGTGAGGAACAGTACACAACCTTCTCAGTTGCTCGTGAGCTCTTTGTTGTCTGGAGGCTGACTTTTGCCTTTATATATTTATTCATTATTGTAATTGTATTTTCTAATATTAATTTTATTACATATACAACAACTGTTTTCATTGCTGCAACTGCTACTACTGCATCTGGGCCATCAACAGCTCAGTCACAGCTGGTATGAAGTACTAACTGATTATCCTATGCTTTTGTAAGCTGTTTATTTATTTAAATGTTTATTATTTTGTGGTAGTTGTCTTTTACACTTTTGTTTAAATGTATTTCCTAGGCTGTAGATGAACATGGCATTGCTGGAATGGACAGAGTGGACAGCTTGGCTGAATGCTTGGTGGGGCTAAGGCAGCAAACCAGCCTGACACTCACAAATCAATAAGCAAGCACCATTATTGCTCTCTGGCAAAACCTTCTGCTGTACGACCAGCAGCGCATAGCATATGCTGCTCGACGCCAGGTGCGCCTGACCACCGGACGATACAAACAGCCCAAACAGAAGACTGACTTTATTCCAGGTGTGGAGAGCATGGGGCACTGTGTTTTGGGATCTACAGGATCACTTCCTCACTGGCCGGACAGCTGTTGCCTGGTGGAATCCATCTTTGTAAAGCTTTGCAACATTTATAAGAGCCCCCCCAAAACATGGTAATTATGCTTTAACAAGATGGACTCTAATTCTGAGGGACTATAATAAAATCCGACAGTTGGTGCTGGGAAATGGTGACATGATGCAAAACACTGCCCTGCAGTTGTTTGAGGTAAAGCAAACAACTTTAATTCAGTGGCATAACAAGAGGCTTAAGAGACATGACTGCAGTATTCTACTACAGGGTGTCAACTTAGCTGCCAAAATTCCTGTTGCTGCCGTGCCTCTCCCATCCTTCCAGTTACGTCCAGTTGCTGCACCCCCCCAGGCCTGGCCCCCAACATCAGTACAATTTGTCTGAGAGTACAATGGGGCAAGCAGTAGATAAGAGGAAAACTGCTTCACAGCTCGCTCATGCTGTCCCATCTGCAGGACCAAGACTTGCAGCAAAGAGACAGTTTCCAAGCCAGGCAACATCATCTGTCACTACCCCTGTGTCTGTTGCCTTCAACCCCACCTTGTCCACTGGTCCCTTTGTGTTTTTGACCCCACAAGTCCCTGCTTTTAGGCCCATTGCTCCAGCCATTCCTCTTCCTACACCTCCACCAGGTCACAGGAATTACGAAAGGATGGTGGAGAAAAATAAATGTAGTCTATGCAAGCAACCGCACAACAAAGAAACTGGTCACTACCAGTACTATGGGAAAATCTACTGCCCCCAGAATGCTCAGCTCCCTCTTGACCAGTGGTTCAAGGAGAGGCGTCAGAAGAGATCAAATAAGCCATAGACTTTTTAGTCTATCTGATTATGTGGTGTAAATAGTTTTAGTTTTTATTCCCTGCTGGTTGAAGATGGCAAAGACCAAAGGAGGATTACGTTTTGGGGCAGTTCATCCATCCATCTGTCCCACTGAAATCAGCTCCTCTTTTGTTCCAGATGCTTTCAAATTTGGTACCAGGGTTTGATATACACTGATGATGTGCATAGTGCAATTTGTCTCAGATCAGATGATTTTTGCAGGAATTACAGCCCTGACTTATGATGACCTATTTCACCTCAGTTAGTAGACAGTAACTGTCTTGTGAAATCATCTCCTTCTACAGTTTTGTTCTGAATGTTTTGAAACTTGATACCAGGGCTTGATATACACTTATGATATGCATACTGCAATTTAACTCTGATCGGATGCTTTTTGCAGGAATTATAGACCTTGAGGTAAAGATCAGAGGTCAGTTTTTCTGTAAATCATATAAATGCAATAACTATTGAAAAAATGATGTAGGCTTTAAAAACTGATACCATAGTTGTATCTAAGACAAGTCTTGGATGGCTTATACCTTGCCCTGACTATGGATTTGGGGTAAAAAGGTTAAAGTTAACATTCCATTTGCACTATTACTAAAGAACAAGTAAGGCTACGGTAACCAAACATGGTATGCCCTCTGACTATGGATTTGAGGGTCAAATGGTAAAGATTTGCATTCCCTATGCCCTACTGCTATAGAATTAATAAAGCTAGGGTCACTAAACTTGCTACACAGGTTCATCTTGGCATCCTGACTTACAACTATGGGCTGTATACTACTGTTTTTGTTATGTATTCAAGGATGATAGGCTTAGCATATTTTGATTCTGCCCCAATAACCATATGAAAGAGTTTAAAATTGCTCTCCTTTAGCGACATATCAAGATCTTCAAAGAAAACAGAAGCAAATTGTGTGTGTGTGTGTGTGCGTACGTATATTGTGTTTTTATATTTAGTTTCTTGTTTTTATATTCAGTTTTATTTAATTCTTTAGGCTTTATTTCTTTTTAAATTTGATGTATATAGTTTTATCAGTTTTGTAGGTTTAATAAATATGTATGATACCACAGTACTGTGGAAGTTCACAGTTGAAATTTTCAAGTTAGTATGGGAAATTAAGATATGTCAATCTCTACTTGTACCTTGTTGTATTTTAAAATAAATTTGGCCGCGTTTCCTTGTGCGGCACAACTGCTACGCGTTCCCCTTGTGCAACCTAGCATCTTTGAACTCTTTCGTTAGCCTGAGCTGCCTAGCCATTTGTATGGTTTGCCTTAAACTTTTGGTCAATAAATGTGTGTGTGGTAACCCTTGCATTTAAATCCTCATTCTTCCTTCTCTCCTCCGTGCGCAATGCTAGAGCGCATGGAAGGTTTATGACAGATCAAGCAGAGGTTGACTAACTGCAGTTGAAAGAGAAATATTCAAAAATATTATTCCTCCCTAAGTTCTAAAACACACTTTTCTATCAACGTAGAAGCATAAAATAGTGAAGGGTTTCTGCAGTAATGAAGTTAAATTGCAGACTTTAAGACATTTTTAATGCCACCTGATCAAATTTAAGACCTTACTTTTGAAAAATAGCAGCCAGGAAGCAGCAACATTACAACTGTTTGATTGTTTAGTGGAACTGAAATTACTAGAAGTTTTGGTTCACTAACAGAGTTCATATTAATGATCGTGGACTTTTCCAAAAGCCACATTGTCTTGAGATAATTAATCCATAAATTTTTTCAAGTACCTGAAAATAGATTCTACCACCACAAGCAAAACTGGCAATTTAATGTGCTATATATTTATAAGAAAAAAAAACTGCAAAGTTGGTGACAAAAATCCCAAATTACAATGTAAAAAGTTGGAAATTTATGTGGGGAAAAAAAAACAACTTTATAAAGAAAAAAGTTCAAAATTTATTTTAAAAAGTCACAAATTTGAATGAAAAAGGGTCCAAACTATGAAAAAAGTATCAAATTTTTAGGAAAAAACATTACATATAAAGTCCTAAATTTATGTTTAAAGAAATATAAATTTTACATTAAAAAGTCCCAAATTTTAAGAGCAAAAAACATGAAAATTGGATTGCTATTTGTTCCATTCATTTTACTTTATAAGACTTTTGAAATGCAGATTCAAAGATTGCAATTTTAATTTATAATTAGAACTTTAATTTTGTATAAAACAAAAATTTTAAGGATCTACAAACACTGATGTCTTTTAAAAGTTTTTTCAGTAAAACACAAATGTGTGAGAGATATATATATTCATAAGTGATTTGTATCAAAACAAGCTTATTGAACAACAACACCTTTAGTAGAAGTAAATATATATAAGCTATTTCAGGCATGCACACCATATTTATATTAAGCCACACACATTTCTGAAGGTTTTAAAGGAGTTGGTAATTTTTGCATGAAAGTCCGCATCTAGGATCAAACCAGTATCTTTGTTTCCAAAGCTGCAGGGGGGTCAACCTGCAAATTGTTACATTTTTCACAAATTATTAAGATTCAACACAAAAAAGTAGCATGAAAGTAAATCAAAAAGGAAACAAAACTAAGGGAAAAACACAATTCCCCTCTCTTCCTCAATTTTTTTTTCTCCCTCTTCCATCTCCCATACAGACTATTGTTCCCCAACTTCAAAGCTTAGTCCAGTCTCTATGGAGGCATGGGTTTGATTCCCACTGCTGTCCCAACATATTTTATTTTTCATGTAGATATTGCAGCATATAATGTTGGTAGTTTGCCTGCCAGTTTAAATGACCAGCAGAAAAAAAATTTAAACTCAAAGCACAAGAATGAAGTACTAGCCTTTATTTGAACTGTAAAATCATTTAATCTACACTGCCCTGTATGTTTTAGCAGCAGTAGCATAGCTCAGGAGTCAAAGTAGGTGATAAGGACAAACTGGGCTGTCTCTTTGTAGGCATGGGTTTGATTCCCACTGTAGCCCATGGGTAGTGTGTACTAGCTGCTATAAAGTCATTCCCCTGACTTAAAAGGTGAGACAGAGTAAAGTGTGGAGAAATGTATGTGGGCCATTCTGTGTTTGTGTCACGTTTAGGCCCCTACGGGGCAGGGACACAGACCCAGGCGCTGAATACGCTAGTGACATTTATTAAATGAAAGAACAAAACAGTCCAAAAATTGAACAGACGAGACAAAAATATAACAAGAGATCACTTACAGGAGAAAACCTCAGAGCGGGGAGCACTCAGACACTGGGAGGGGAAGACAAATCCCCAGTAGACTCATTCAATAATGCTGCAATGACAGAATAAACAAGCAGTGCTTAAATAGTAATGGCATGATGATAACAGTGAATGCATGTGTGGGTTCAGGTAAAGGGAAACACTAATGGGAATCTGAATCAGCTGGGAGAGATGAAGGAGGAGCAACTGGACTGGCAGCTTGACAGATGACGCCCACGCTACACAAACCCGGAAATGTCATCTGCCTGCTGTCAGCTCACAGAATAAATATGACCAAATGCACACTAGGAAATAATCACAAATGAAACGAGACATGGTCAAAACAACTTGAAAACACAACCAAAGAAATAAAAGGCAGTACAGCAAAAAAGGCACAAGAATACAATAAATATAAAAATACACAGAAAGAGCCATGAGACTGGGTCTGGCAGAAAATCCAGAACCCAGCTCGTGACAGTTTAATGCTGCACTGTGGTATTAAGATCTGTCCCTCAATGCCCATATTTAATATGTCAAGTCTGAGCTTTTTTTTGTGGTAGAGAGCTGCTGCAGCCCATAGCGAGTGCCACTGGGGAGCTGTGATCACACAGTCGCACTAAGAAAGCATTCTGTGTTTTCCCCAACACTCCAAGGAGCTCATTCAGCATATTCTTGCATAATTATCTCAAAGCGATTACAGAAATCAATGGAGCACTGTCACCGCCGAGAGCACTTTCCCAAAGCCTTGTATAATCTCAGTACACATACCTGTCCACTTTGTGCGCATCACATTTCAGTATATACAACAATGTAGGGTTGCAGATAATTATTAATTTTGCTAACAATTATTCTGCTGATTTTTTTAATTTATCGACTAATCATTTGGACAATTACATTTTTTTCATTCATAATTTTGTGATTTTTTTTAAATCCTCTGATACACTTGTGGATTTTTGTGTACATTTGTTAGGAAATTTGTGATTTTTTTTTCTTTTAAAATTGCAGTTTCCTCTCTGAGACTGGTGAATTTTTCCTCAATTCTTTCCTCATAAGTTTATATTATTTTGTAACAAATGTGTGAACTTTTACATGGTCTTTCCCATAAATTGGTGATCATTTTCCTTTGTAGGGCAGCTTGGTGGTTAGCACTGTGGCAGCACAGCAAAGTCTTGGGTTCATTCCCACCCTTGGCGACTGTTGACTTTCTGTGAGGAGTTTGCATGCTCTCTCCATGTATGTGTGGGTTTTTGCCAGGTACTCCGGTTTCCTCCCACAGTCCAAAGACATGCACATTAGGTCAGTTGGCATCAACTGGGGATAAATTTCCTTAGGTGCGAGAGTGAATGGTTGTGTGTTTCTGTGTTGACCCTGCGAAGGATTGCCGAGCTGTCCAGGGTGTACCTCGCCCAAAGATCCTGGGATAGGCTCCAGCACCCCCCATGACCCGAAAAGGGTTAAGCAGTTGAAGATGAATGAATGACTTTTTCTTGTAAATTTTCATCTTTTTTCCTCATTTGTTTTGAAGCCATTTCTCATAAATTTGTCAGAATCAGAATCAGAATCAGATTTATTGCCATTGTTCATGTAGTACACAAACTAGGAATTTGTCTCGGTGCCATGCTGCAACATTAAAAACATGATGAGATAAAAGGATAAACTAAAAAACTAAAGGACTAAAACGTGCAATAAGTGTAGAAAAATAAGTAATAATAATAATGATAATAGTAATAGTAATAATGAGTAATATTAGTCAAGGCAGTTTTAAATAAATTTGTGGGGGGTTTTGTAAAATTTAACTCTTTTTCTCTTAAAATTTTTCCCTGATTTTTTGTTTTTATTATAAGTTAGAAATGGGTGGAAAAATGGGGCATCTGCGATTAGTCCGTGATCAAATTAGTTGTCAATTTTCTGTTGATTGGCTAGTCAACTGATCATTGCAGCACTACAACAATGTATGTGGGCATATCACACACACATTTATACTCCAGCAACCTGTTGCCTCAAGCATTCCATATGTCTAATATGGTTATAAAGAGTCTTAGACGGTGACTGTTTGCAGCAGTTTATGAAGCCCTGGAGATAAGTGTCAGGATGCATCCTTCCATGAAATCAACAGCCATTTTTATGAGACTTAGTCGTGGAGATAATGTTGGAGAGCAGACTGAATTATTTGTCCTAAGGACAAGCTGACTAAAACATTCATGGAATGCCTTGGAGATAGCTGAATAAAAAACATTACATTAGCAAACCAAATATACATGATGATCTTTCTTTTTTTCACCCAGTTGACAATAAAATGAAGATAACTGGAGCAACATGTGAACTTGGAATAAAACACTTATTGTGCTATGTGTGAGAAAAAAGTAAAGACATATCTGTGCCATTAGAGCACTACATATCCTGAAAGTAGAGATGCGTAAAATTTCTCAACTAAATTTTGCTTTTATGGATTTTAAACACATTCTGGCGTAATGAAGTATAGTATGTCTGTTGGATCCCTGATACAAGAAACTGAAAGGAGGAAGGTGATTTTTCAAAATTTGTTGACAACAGTTCATGATCTATCGATAATGCAGTATGATTTTTTTTTTCAGTGGGTAAACTTTAAAGGTTTACTATGTTCACATACTAGGTTGTATAGATTTTAAAAATCGGCTTCAATGACAAGCACTTCAGGCAAGATTTGTAAAAGGAAGGTTTTTTTCTTTTTCTTAGAAACAGAAGTAATACGGACAAAAGAATATGAAGTGGCTACAGGAGAGGGAGAATGTGTATGATGTCATGCGCATATCTTTTTGTGAGATTTACAGCATAGCGCATGATCCCATTCATTGGTGACTCATCATCAGCAATAGTACTCCACGAAGCTGTCCATCTCGGAGATGAATGGGGCTTCAGTTTGCATAGCAACCCGAACGTGTCTCTTAAGGTGCATTCCATCAAACGCGAACAGGTGAATTTTTTGTGCGGCATGATTACATTATAACTCAATGTAAACACGTGAACAGACATGACTTCCCCTCCTGAGTGAGATGCAGAAAAGAAAAGCTGCCTTTAAAACTTCTGCACCTGTGTTCAACCTGCTGTGGAAATTACCAAAATAACGTCATGCTTAGGTTTACATGATCCCAAGGGGGACTCACCTGAAAATGTTGTCTCAAGCCTCCAAAACTTCACAAGATGATGGGTGTTTATGTTGCTAACTGGCTAGCTCATCTGTGCAGGAAACAGTGGGTAAATAACTCCGAAATGCCGATTCAGCTGAAGAGCTCCCAGTCCTCCTGTCTCCAGGCGAGTGAGTCAAATTTTCAAACTAGTTTACTCTGCAATGGTGATACCTTTATTCCGGTGATGGCAGAATCTCAAAGCTAGCAGCTAGCTAACTAGCTAGCTAGTCCCAGACGCGACCACGCGACTGCACAATTTCGCGTGTACTCGCCTCTTCCCATTCACTTTGTATGGATTTGCACCGCCCGTTCGCGTTTGGTCTGAACACACCTTAAACCTAGCTTTTCAGAATTTCTATACAGTAGCTTTACCAGGTCATTGACTGAATTTTTTTTTTTTTTTTTGTAGGTTTTAACCTTCTGAAATGTGCCTATTGGTCACCTGATTATCAAAAAAGCATCAAAACATTCACTTCTCTTAAAAAAGAAAAAAAAAACAGCCTTTATAGTGGTGTGTGGCGAGGTTCATGGCTGATGAGGCACTGATCCTTTCAGAGTCAGATTTACAAATATATAAACCCAATAGATTAATCTTAAATTCAACATGCAATTGAAAGCTTGCATGGCTTTATAATCTGTGAATCTTACATTTTAAAAATCAGATTTTATCCACCTTATTCCTGAGGGCGCTGCTGTAGAAACGATTATGGGAGCAACTTCCCGGTTTCAGCTGAAGTAGCGTTAAATCAGTCAGCAAGAGTGGAGTAGTGGGGCATTTAAAATAGTGTTTTTAAAAGTGTTATAAATTTGTTTTAATGTATAGTCCACATACCTGTTTTTCAGTCAAGTTGCAGATAATTTCAGGACTTGTAGGTTTTTTTTTTATTTTTGAATGTTTTTGCGGAGTTCTGATACTTGCTGCTGTTCATGGTGTGAGACTGATAAACCTCAGCTAAATCTGCGCTGGCTTCAACAGCAATGCGTAGATCATACACTGAAAACTAAAAAGGACTGTTGGTGTGATCGGTGGCACAGACACAGGACAGACACAACAGCACCAGGTATGTTTTCACTTGTATGAATGTCACAGATCTGACATTTATAAATGTCACCAGATGCAAGGCTGCATGAAGTAAAATAATAAATAAAAATATAGTAACAGTTTGCTTCATGAGGCTTAGCGATTTACAGTGCATCCGGAAAGTATTCACAGCACTTCACTTTTTCCACATTTTGTTGTGTTACAGCCTTATTCCAAAAGGGATTAGATTCATTTTTTTCCCTCAAAATTCTACACACAATACCCCATAATGACAATGTGAAAAAAAATTTTTTGAGAATTTTGCAGCTTTATTAAAAAAAAAAAAGTAAGAAATCACATGTACATGAGTATTCACAGCCTTTGCTCAATACTTTGTTGATGCACCTTTGCCAGCAATTACAGCCTCAAGTCTTTTTGAATATGATGCCACAATCTTGGCACACCTATCTTTGGGCAGGTTTGCCCATTCCTCTTTGCAGCACCTCTCAAGCTCCATCAGGTTGGATGGGAAGCGTCAGTGCACAGCCATTTTCAGATCTCTCCAGAGGTGTTCAATTGGATTCAAGTGTGGGCTCTGGCTGGGCCACCCAAGGACAATCTTTGTCCTGCTGAAAGATGAACCGTCGCCCCAGTCTGGGGTCAAGAGCGCTCTGGAGCAGGTTTTCATGCAGGATGTCTCTGTACATTGCTGCATTCATTTTCCCCTCTATACTGACTAGTCTCCCAGTTCCTGCCACTGAAAAACATCCCCACAGCATGATGTTTCCACTACCACTGTCATGGTTATGAGCGGTGCCTGGTTTCCTCCAAACATGACGCCTGGCATTCACACCAAAGAATTCAATCTTTGTCTCATCAGAGCAGAGAATTTTGTTTCTCATGGTCTGAGAGTCCTTCAGGTGCCTTTTGACAAACTCCGGGTGGGCTGCCATGTGCCTTTTACTAAAGAGTGGCTTCGGTCTGGCCATTCTACCATACAGGCCTGCTTGGAGGATTGCTGCAGAGATGGTTGTCCTTCTGGAAGGTTCTCCTCTTTCCACAGAAGAACACTGGAGCTCTGACAGAGTGGCCATTAGGTTCTTGGTCACCTCCCTGACTAAGGCCCTTCTCCCCCAGTCGCTCAGTTTAGACGGCCAGTCAGCTCTAGGAAGAGTCCTGGTGGTTTTGAACTTCTTCCATTTACAGATGATGGAGGCCACTGTGCTCATTGGGACCTTCAAAGCAGCAGAAATTTTTATGTACCCTTCCCCGGATTTGTGCCTCGAGACAACCCTGTCTCGGAGGTCTACAGACAATTCTTTTGACTTCATGCTTGGTTTGTGTTCTGACATGCACTGTCAACTGTGGGACCTGATATAGACATATGTGTGCCTTTCCAAATCATGTCCAATCAACTGAATTTACCACAGGCGGACTCCAGTTAAGCTGTAGAAACATCTCAAAGATGATCGGTAGAAAAAGGATGCACCTGAGCTCAATTTTGAGTTTCATGGCAAAGGCTGTGAATACTTATGAACATGTGATTTCTTAGTTTTATACTTTTAATAAATTTGCAAAATTTGCAAAAATCTAAAAAAAATAAATAAAAAAATTAACACTGTCATTATGGGGTATTGCGTGTAAAATTTTGAGGAAAAAAGTGAATTTAATCCCTTTTGGAATTTATTTATTTATTTAGCGAATGCAAAGTCCTCAAGCCAAGCAGTTGCCTCCTGGTTTGCTGTATGGAGGGTGTGTAATCCTCCTTCCAGTCTTTGGAGCAGGCAAGCCTCTATGATGTGTTCCATTGTTTGCTCCTCTCCACATGCGCACAGTGGGCTAGGGCTACTGCCCCATCTGTGAAGGCTGGCCAAGCAGGGGCCATGTCCAGTCCTGAAGCGATTGAGTGTAGACCACTGTCTCCTTGGGAGGTTGGTGCCCGGGACCTGTTGGTTGGGGTTTGTCACCAGGTGTTTGTTTGGGACCTCCTTGGTCTCCCATTCCTCTTGCCAAGCTGTCTGGATGGTGAAGTCAGCTGCGGGAGGGTTTTTCCAAATCGGCCGTATGGATAGGAGTCGGGCAGTGGGTGGGGTGTAGATATCTGCATGGATTGGTAAGTGAGGAGAGTCTTTGGCTTTTTGAAGCATCCTTTGAGTTAGTGCTGCTCGCCGGATGTGTGGGGGGGGGCTATGTTTGACAGTACAGGGAGCCAGGGGAGTGGTGTTGAGCGGATTGTCCCAGTTATGGTTCTCATGGTTGTGTTGAGCTGGGTGTCTACGTGGTATGTGTAGGATGACCTGGACCAGACAGGGGCACAATATTCTGCTACAGAGTATGAAAGGGCCAGTGCTGAGGTGTGCAGGGTGGAGGCTGCCGTTCCCCATTTTGCACCAGCGAGCTTGCAGAGCAGGTTGTTTCGTGCCTTCACCTTAGCAGCCATCCCCTTTAAATGTTCCTTGAAGGACAGGGTCCTGTCAAGGGTCACTCCAAGGTAGGTTGGATTTGAGGCATGCTTAAGCTTGAGTCCGCTCAGGTGGATGTTTAGTTCTCTGGCAGCTTTTACATTGTGGAGATGGAATACACTGGCCTTTTGGAATAAGGCTGTAACATAACAAAATGTGGAAAAAGTGGAGCACTGTGAATACTTTCCGGATGCACTGGAAGAAAGATATCAAAAAGGTGTTTGTTGGGTTTTTTTTCTGTATTTGATGCACTACATGAGAACAATATGGACTTGATGCAGCTTCAGCATGCATTAATATTTAAATTATCACAAAATATATATCAATAAAATTTTGAACAATTGTCAGAAAATGTGGGGGTGAGGGTGAGTGTGAGGGTGAGGACTCACCTCACACTCACCTGGACTCACCCTCAGAGATAGGGTGAGGAGCTCAGTCATCTGGGAGAGGCTCAGAGTAGAACCGCTGCTCCTCCACATTGAAAGGAGCCAGTTGAGGTTTTATGGGCATCTGATCAGGATGCCTCCTGGACACCTCCCACTTGTGGTGTTTCAGGCACGTCTCTCTGGGAGGACGCCCCGGGGCAGACCCAGGACTCGCTGGAGAGACTACGCCTTGGAAGTCTGGGCTTCTCTGCTTGAACTGCTACCTTCACAACCCTGACCTCCGGAAAAGCGGTAGAAGATGGATGGATGGATGGATGGATGGATGTCAGAAAAAGTCTGTACGTGTTAAGTTAAATAACATGCATTCACGGCATGACAGCAGCATGAGCATTTTAATTTCGGGGTAAAACGAACAGCTGTAGCTGTACAACATTAAAACTCCCAAGCACAGTCTTGTGGTTCTTTGTGGCTCTGACTAGATTCTACATCTTTTCTAAGGTAAATTTGATTATGTCTAACATTCATCTTCATCTTCTTCCGCTTAGTCCTTTTAGGGTCGCGGGGGGGCTGGAGCCTATCCCAGCATCTTTGGGGGAGAGGCAGGGTACACCCTGGACAGATCGCCAGTCCATCGCAGGGCCAACATAGAGAGACAGACAACCTTTCACTCTCACAGTCATACCTAAGGACTAGGTTAATTGGCATGTCTAACATATTTTAACAAAGTGCAACTGACTTTATTGCAGTGGAAACATTGATATATCACAGAACTTTTATTTGTTTACAGCGTTGGCATCTTAGCAGCGGAGTTAACTGACAGAGCTACAGTCTGCAAGGCCACTTTTTAAGGTCATCTTCTCATCCCTCAATAGTCGTGGGAAGTCGTATGATTATATTACTGTTTTGAGGTGCAAGAGGTCGTGTTCCCGCATTTCTGATGTCGAAGTCATTGTTTTTTAACAAGGAAAAGTGTCCCGTTTCTGTGACAACCCCACTTTCTAAACCAGTACCGGAAGTTGTGCCCATAATTCACGCAAGGCATCATGGGGGCTAGGAGGTGGATTAATAATTTTAGCAAAACCAGTGTAAGGTATTTACTGAATTACCTCTTAAAGACCCTGACAACTGAATTCTGCATTTTTCTTCGAAACATAATATATATATTACAAATGTGGTCGTCGTCGGCCTCCGTCGGTCTATGATGACCATGGAAGAGAATCCTAAACGTCTACTCTGCTGGAACAGCACCGCCTGTGGCTGAACAGGCCGATGCGTGAATGGCAGTCCCTGTCACAAAGGTCGCACTTGTGGGTGGTCTCCATGCTGCTGGGTCTGTGGCGGTTCTTCCTGCGGGTCCTTTTTTCATCTGCTGCAGCAGTCAGTCTCTCTTCACCCACCTTGAGCTGTCTGGTCAGGGTGCCTCTCCATTTGGAGCGGTCCGTTGCAAGGTCCTCCCAGCGCTCTGTATTGATCTCCAGGGCCTTCATGTCTCTCTTGCAGACGTCTCTAAAGCGCAGCTGTGGGCGGCCAACGTCTCTCCTGCCAGTCGCCAGTTCTCCGTAGAGGACGTCTTTGGGGATTCTGCCATCCTCCATACGGTGAACGTGGCCTAGCCAGCGGAGCCTGCGCTGCCTGAGTAGAGTGAACATGGAGGGAAGGCCGGCGCAGGACAGAACTTCTATGTTGGGCACTTTGTCCTGCCAGGATATGTCCAGGATGTGGCAAATGCAGCGCAAGTGGAAGGAGTTCAGTCTCTTTTCCTGCCAGGCGTATGCTGGGCGCATGATAGTACCACAAATGTGGTACTATCATGTTAAAAGCCTCATAAATATGCAGAGCTAAACAGCAGACTTCCACTGCTGAACAGTTTTCTGGAGGTTCTATCCACCTTATTCCTGGGGGTGCCGCTGTAGGAACGATTTTGGGCGGAACTTCAGGTTTTGGCTGACGTAGTGTTAAATCAGTCGGTAAGAGTGGAGTAGCAGGGGCATTTAAAATAGAGTTTTTAAAAGTTTTTCAAATTCTTTTTAATGAATAGGCCACATGTGTGTTTTGCACTAAAGTGGCGCTAATTTCAGCACTTGTAGTTTTTGTATTTTTTGAATGTTTTGGCATAGTTCTGGTACTTGTTGCTGGTGTTCGTGGTTGTGCCATAGACTGTATAAATGGAGGCTTCTTTGTAGCTCTGACTAGATTCTACATCTGTTCTGACGTAAATCTGATTATGTCCAACATATTTTAACAAAATGCAGCCGACTTTTTTGCGGTGGAGACATTGATATATGTGACCCGTGCTGGCAAAATGAGTCGGAATGTGCACTGCATCATTACAAGCTACAGGCAGAGAAGCCATAAATCATGACTCTTTGTTTGCTAGCGGCAAGTCCCAGGAAAACCCCCATGAGTGCCTGGTATCATTGGAAAGCTTAGAAATCGTACTTTCTGGGACTTCCGGTCTGGACGCCATGGTGATAGCAACCTAACGGTGAAACTCCCAGACTCAATCCAAGGAAAACCTCCTCAAAATCAGACCTAACGGATTTTTGGAAGATTAAAATTCAAAAGACAATAACACCATGCCTAACCAAAAGCAGAGGAAACTGACATTCCCCAGATCAGGACGCACAGCAGCCGCAGAATCTGAACCGGAGGACCTCCGTTCAGAAGACGAGTGCCTGGGCCTAGCTAACAAAAGGATTAGCTTGAAATCGCTATTTGACGAATTACGACGATTTCGGGCCGAATTTCTTGAATTCAGAGAGGATCTAAAAAAGGCGAACAGCAGATTGGACCAGGCCGAAAACCGAATCTTGGAAGCTGAAGACAGAATAAAAGTGCTTGAAGATTCTGTACTGGATTTACACAGAAAACAATCAAGGCTGGAGGCTAAGCTGGCCGACCAAGAAGGAAAACAGAGACGGGACAACATCAGAATTCACGGTCTGAAAGAAGGAACTGAAGATGGTTTCAACACAGTGGCAGAATGCGTGGAATCCTTATTGAGAGAGAAGTTGGATATTCCACAATCCACCGATTTGAAGATAGAAAAGGCACATCGCACATTAGCCGCAAAGCCAGCCCCGGAAGCGCCCCCACGTTCAGTGTTGGTAAGATTCTCCGACTTCAAAATAAAACAAGAAGTTGTAAGACGGGCTTGGCAGAAGAAAGGATTTATGCATCAAGAAAGAAAAGTCTTCGTGGAACACGATTACGCCCCTGAAGTTCTTAAAAAGCGACGGGAATATAACGACGCCAAAAAGGTTTTACGGGAAAAGAATCTACGCTTTCAGACTCCATTTCCGGCGAAGCTAAGGGTCTTTTACGGGGAAGAGTCATGTCTCTACAATTCAGCGGAAGAAGCAACATCTGACATGGCAAGAAGAGGACTCCCGGTAACGGTGTTTAAACCCGCAGCGGATCTGAGCGTGAAAATCAGAGCTCAAACGTGGTCCACTCAGAGACCTTCAAAATCCACGGGCCAGCAGCGGGAACACCCAGCCCCAGAGCTACAAAGATAAGCTTTCCAGTACCAGAAAGGAATAGCGACCTTTTGGGTTTTTTTTTTTTTTCTCTTTCTCTCTACAGTCACTCTGCACTTCCACCCCCCCTCCTACAAGGTAACAAACATTAAAGAAGATGCAGAATCAGCATGTGGTAAAACCTTTCATGGAGCAGTTTTAGCATTAGAAACAAATGTCTTCTTAATTTAAAGGGGAAAAAAAAAATCATGTTAAAATAGAAATGTAACAATGACCCACATGTTCTCCCCACACTAACAAATACTGTATTAGAGTGAATGTTTGCTGTGATGGGGGTGGGAGGGTGCACACAAGCTCATAGAGTATAGGCATAAAAAAAAAAAAAAAAAAAAAAAAAAAAAATCATTACAAATTCGGATTGGGATCTGAAATTCACGTTAAAAACATGGGACAACTTACAGGAGTAAGAGAGGGCCCTCAGCACGTAACAGAGTTTGAGGAATTTCCCTCAGAGCCCATACTCCATCAGGGCTCTTACAGGGTCTTTAAAGAGACCCCAGCTCAGGAAGTTTTTTTGACAGTTTTTTGTTTTAAAGTTTCGTTCATTATGTACTTAATGTTTTTTATGTTCTTAATGATCTTTCAGTTTCTGAGTAGCAAAAAAGAGGGCCACCACACTATTATACTAAATAAGAAAATGCAATGGAGAAACAGGGTGTAACCAAAATAGCCTCAAATAATGTGAAAGGGATCCTGAATCCAGTTAAAAGATCCAAGATTCTACGCAAAATGAAAAAAGACAAAGCAGAAATAGTATTTTTACAAGAAACCCACCTAACAGACATGGAACACACTAAACTCAGTAGACAAGGGTTTAAAATGATCTCTTCATCTTCATATAAATCAGGGAGGAGGAGGGGAGTAGCGACATTGATATCAACCAAAATTACATTTGAAAAAAAATCAGAACACAAAGATAAAGAAGGGAGGTACAGTTTGGTAACTGGGCGGCTAGAGGGAGAAGATATCACCCTGCTGAATATATATGCACCACCAGGGGCAAAATGGAAATTTTATAAAAATGTATTCGACCTAATGATAACTAAAGCCCAAGGTTTAGTGATATGTGGTGGAGACTTCAATCTAAGACTGAATCCATACTGGGATGCAACAGGTAATTCCTCACATCAAAATAACACCCAAAATAGGAATACTCGGATGCTACTAAAAGAAATGGGAATCTGTGACGTATGGAGGGAATTCAACCCCAATGTAAAAGATTATACTTTTTATTCAACGCCACATTCATCTTACTCAAGGATTGATTACTTTTTTATGTTTAGTAGAGACATTGGAAGAGTAAAAACATGTAAAATAGGACTGATGGATCTCTCCGACCACAGTCCGATCTATATGGATTTAAACATCCAAAAATACACAAATAATACATTTTCCTGGAGGTTGAATTCAAGTGTCCTCAAAGGGCCACTGAAAGATGAATTGGAATCAGATATTCTCAGATATTTGGAAGAAAACGATAATGGAGAAGTATCCCCTTTAATACTGTGGGATGCGTGCAAAGCTGTAATAAGGGGAAAAATTATTGCAAAACTGGCAACCCAAAAGAAACTGAGACAAGAAAAACTAACCACACTAGAGTCAGAGCTCAAGAACCTAGAAAAAGAACACAAAGATAACACTCATTCTAATGGCTCGCTCAAGATCAAAGAAATTAAAAATCAAATAAATGAGATCTACACAATAGAAATCCAGAAGAAACTTACATTTCTGAAACAAAAACACTATGAAACAGGCAGTAAATCGGCAAAATTACTAGCCTATAAATTGAGGAAACAACAAACGGAAAGAGCAATCTACAAAATCAGAGACCCAGTATCAAAGGAAATAAAATTCAGAATTCAGGATATTCTTAAAAGCTTCGAGAATTACTACAAGAACTTATACTCCCACAAAAATCATAAAAACGCATCCGAGACATTCCTAAACACATTAAACCTTCCCCAACTTACGGAATCACAAAATAAAACCCTACTGTCAGAAATACAACCTAAAGAATTGGAAAAAAGCAATTATGAAACTTAAAGCTAACAAATCCCCAGGAGCAGATGGCTATACAGCAGAATGGTACAAAACCTTTAAACAGCAACTATCTCCTCTCCTCCTGAAAACATTTAACTATGTCCTCCACACAGGGGAAATCCCCCCCTCCTGGAGAGAAGGGGTCATTGCAGTCATACCTAAACCTGAAAAGGATAAACTAGATTGCTCCAACTACAGACCAATCAGTGTATTAAATCAGGACTATAAGCTATTTACCACTATCCTTGCCAAAAGGTTAGAAAACATACTGACAGACTTAATTCACTTAGACCAAACAGGTTTTATAAGACAAAGACAGACACAAGACAACATTCGACGCACTTTACACATAATTCATCATATAAAAAAATATAACTTAAATGCACTCATATTGGGATTAGATGCTGAAAAAGCATTCGATTCGGTTGACTGGTCTTTCCTCTATAAAATCTTATCCAGTTTCAATTTTCATAACAACTTCATTAGAACTATACAGGCATTATATAAAAAACCAACAGCTAAAATAAGGATTAACGGTAATTTATCATCATCTTTTGAGCTGGAAGGAGGATGTCGTCAAGGCTGCCCCCTGTCTCCACTGCTCTTTGCAATCTTCATAGAACCTCTGAGCCAATGGATAAGACAAAATCAAGAAATTCAAGGTATTACACTTGGTCAGAAAGAACATAAAATAGCACTCTTTGCTGATGACATTTTAATATACCTAGGGCAGCCAGACACTTCTCTACCAGAACTAATCTCAGTTTTTTCAGACTATGGAGATTTATCAGGGTACAAATTAAACATGCATAAAACCCAAGTTTTAACATTCAACTATGACCCAAATCATTTTTCACTAAATGAACTCAAAACTAATTGGGAGTTGGTTTCTATGAAATATCTGGGGGTCAATATCCCGAAACAACTCGACAAAATTATAACACTAAACTATGATCCACTGGTGACAAAAATAAAATCTGACCTAGCAAGATGGAATATGATACCATTCTTAGGTACCGCACAAAGAATTGAAGCAGTCAAAATGAATATACTTCCACGTCTTCTATACCTTTTCCAAACAATACCGGTAGAACCTCCCAAAAAAAACATGGCAGGAACTGGACAGAAGGATCTCAAGATTCATATGGCAGGGTAAGAGACCTAGAATCAGATATAGAACCCTACAGCTAAACAAAGACAAAGGTGGGCTCGCACTGCCAAATATCAGGGACTATTTTATAGCTGCACAAATTAAAACTTTAGTAGAGATATGTAACCCAGTCTACACTGCACAATGGAAGGAGATGGAATGCCAAATAACAAGTGACATCCCCCTACAGGCGATAATAGGGAACAATGCCTTAACTAAACTCCTGAATAACACTAACCCGTGGATAGAGACCCCGCTAAAAATTTGGTTTAAGATAGTCAGAGAGAATCAAGCTAAAGAGCCCTATCGACTTCTACAATGGATTGCCTATGATCAAGACTTTACCCCCAATAAAACAGACACTAGATTTAAAGAGTGGAAAGAGAAAGGGCTGATAAAATATTACGATTTTTTTAAGGGGCAAACTTTAAGAAGTTTTGAAGATTTGAAAAAACAAGGTCTAATAAATCAAGATCTGTACAGGTTCTTTCAGCTTAGACACCACATAAACAATATACTTAAAAAGGAGGATTTGGAAAGGGCCCAGTCAGGTGTTCTGAGGTCTTCTTAATGGCATATAAAGGGATCCCAGGGATCAGATACATTTCTAAAATATACCAAGGTCTTCAAGACTTAAAAGGAGACAGCACATCGTATATAAAAGAGAGATGGGAAAAAGAGGGGAATTTCACTTTACAATTGGAAATATGGGAAAAGCTAAATAAACAGCAACGGAAAAGTACCTCATCCCTGCAGTGGAGAGAATTTGGATGGAAAAACTTGGTAAGATTTTTCAGAACACCTGCACAAAACAAATTTACCCATAAGGGATTGAACTGTTGGCGCTTGTGTGGTGAAAAGACTGTAAATCATTTTCATGTGTTTTGGTCATGCCCAGTTATCCACCAATATTGGTCCAACGTACAGACAATATTGGGGAAAATATTCAAAATAACAGTTCCCTTTTCTTTTGTAACTTTGTATTTGGGTTTATTACCGGACTCACTGGAAAGACGAGGAGATAAATACTTATTCAATGTTTTAATATTGGCAAGTAAAAAAGCCCTAACTAAAAAATGGATGCTGAAGGACTGTCCTACACCTGAAGATTGGATTAACGTGATTCAAGACATTTACTCGATGGAAAAGTTGACATTCGCACTGAGACAGGACATGGACGGGTTCATGAACTTTTGGCAACCCTGGATCGCATATGTGTCTTCCATTAGAACTAATCTTTGACAAATACCATTTCAATAATGGTCCCGCTCTTTGTTCCAACGCTACTCAGTTGCTCTTTTACTTTTAATTACTTAATTTTCTGTTTGTTTGTTTTTTGCTGTTCTGCTTGTTTGTTTATTCGTTTGTTTGTTTGTTTTTTATTTAATTCTCCTTAACTTCACTTTTTCTTTCACTTAAAAAAAAAAGGGGGGGGTCGTAATAACTATCCTACCAATGTTGTCAAATAGCAAAAAATAAGGGAACATGTGATGAAAATGTAAACAATGCAATGCTGTAATGACCTGTATACCCTTTACAAAAACTTAAATAAAAAAAAAAAAGAAATCGTACTTTCTAAAAATTCATATGTTTTTGCAGAAGATGTAACTCCCAACCGATCAAACGCGAGTTTTCAACTTAGCCAAAATATAAACAAATCGTCTTTTTCCATCCATTTTTGCACACTTCCTACAAATTAAATATCATTTTGAAGGTCTTTCAATACAGAATATGGAAATAACATTACATCAGTTTTGAAAATGTCCTCAAAGTGACTCATTTTGCCAGCACAGGTCATTTTTTACAGCGTTAGCATCTTAGCAGCGGCGCTAACAAAGGAGCTACAGTCTTCCAGGCCACTTTTTAAGGTCATCTTCTCATCTCTCGATAGTCGTGGGAAGTGGCATGATTATTTTACTGTTTTTGAGGTGCAAAAGGCCATGTTCCCACATTTCTGATGCCGAAGTCATTGTTTTTTAACAAGGAAAAGTGTCCCGTTTCAGTGACAACCATACGTTCTAAACTAATACCAGAAGTTGCTACCATAATTCACGCAAGGCATCATGGGGCCTAGAAATAAGGTAGATTGCCAGGATTTTTGGGCGAGCCTAAAACATGGCACTATAACCCCGCCCCGTCACTGCCCCCAGGGATATAAATACCAGCCGCACATGCGCAGTGGTTCTTTGCTTGCTCTCGCATTTACACCACCAGCTATCCGTTTGCTTGCTTGCTGGTTAACTAGATCCCTCCTCGACCACAAAAATGCATTTTGCCTGGATGTTGTAGGATAACAAGTCTATCTCAGCTGGGCTTTTTGGAGAGCTCGTTGGTGCTCATAGATGGAACTGGGCCTTCCCTCCTCTGCCTTACCAGAAGACCTTCTCCTGTCCTCTTGATACCAGCCAGTGACAGTACCGCTGGGACTACGAACACACTGTCAAAGAGTCTAAGTAGTCTCGTATGCTAATTACAGTAAATTTAAACCAGTTTGCCAAGTGCGAAAGAAGTTCAAATATCTAATATAAGTTTATAGAGTATTATTTAGAAATAATGTTAGCTTATGGGTAGAAATACTGTTACATCAGAGCATTAAATCTTGACAGTTTCAGTATCATTCTGTGATTGGAGTCTTATCAGACACCACAGGACTAATTCACGGTTAATCATCCATGTGTTTTAATATAGAGGCTGCTGTTGTATGTGTAGACTGGGCTTTTTACTTTCTGGATGGTGGAAACTATGGACGGAGACTTTATAGACAGCCTATGAGTATAAAACCCAGTGACCCCCCACCCCCACCCTGTAATATTGGTGGGTATCTTTCAAAACTTTTCCATTAAAATTGTACAGAAGGAGATAGTTTTCGCCCTCTGTGGTTAGCTGCTTACTTACAGTATATTAAGAGTGGGATGAGGGACCATTATATTATATATACCATATTATTATACCATATTATATTTATTTGGGGTGGGGGGTCATGTTATCTTCTGTACACATTTTATGGTCATATTTCAGCCATTTGAAAACTGAAGCTCCCCAGCTGTCTGTATATCTCTACTTAAACACGGATTTGTATTTGCAGTAACTGAAAAATACTGTATATAAGTATCATGTCCCTAAAACTTCACAAAAAAGTAATCTGCCAACAAAATGTGCCTGTATGCAAAGTAAAAGCAGTAACTGTCTTTTTAAATTTAACTATTACAGCCTTAAGTTTAATTTACACTTTTGCTTGTAATCAGTGACAAAAAAGTTTGTTTCTTTTCTGTTTGTGAAACATATGTCATATATCTGAGCATCTGTTCTCAGCGCTCAGAATCTCTTTGTGGTTTTGAGTGTTTTTCTGTTCATTATTATTTTCCTGTTAGTTCTGTTATGTGGTTTTTGTGATACGAGCCCCTTTCCTCCATTCCAGGCACAGCCACCTTTCACTCCCAGTTTGTTTTCAGTCCATCAGCTGTGAGTGATTGTGTTTTTTTTAACTCCTGCTATTCCTCCTCTCTCACAGCCTGTTTCCCCAGTCCATCTCAGCTGTGAGTGATTTTTGGTATTAGGTCACTGCCCACTCCTGGCTGCATCTGCTGCTTGTTACTCCTCATTTCATTCTTGTGTACTTAAGCTCTGCTTTTTCACAGTGTTGTTGCTGCACGATTTGTCATCTTCCTTGATTGTCTACTTTGTATCCAACTGTGTTTATCTCCAGTTCTCCCCCTGCATCCACTGGGCGAAGTGGGCCCAGGGGTGCCATTGTAAGTTTTTCATTATTAATATTTTCTATTTTGCACTAGTGATGGCCAAATGAGGCTTTCTGGAGGACTTGAGGCCTTTCATCAAAATGGTTCACATAGACAAGGCCTCATGTGGGACTTCATTTTCTCTACCCGACTATCTAGTGGACAAAATCTATACAACATGCAGATTTTTACAAGGGTATTGTTGGTTTAATGTGTATTTTTTTTTCAATTTCAATAAATGCTCTCTTTTTAAGAAATATCAATGATCATAAGGCAGAAAAATAATATTGAGGTGACTACAGTGAATGTGTTTGCACTACTTATCCATTTTTTTTAAAGAAATAATAACTTTTCAACAATCATACTATCTCAGTACATTCATCTCTGTCCTTGTTGTCATGCAGGGCACAATAGTGCCTCAGCATAATGATGTGTTATTGTTGTATCCAAGCTCTTTGAAACACAACAGACACTTCACTGTGCAAATAAAAATAAATTATTAGAATAACCCAGCTGCAAGGCTGATATTTTACCTCTAAGCTATTATTTAGTCATGAGTAGTTGAGGCTTTCTTGAACACTTGAGCCTTTCATCAAAATGGTTCACATAGACGAGGCTTCATGTGGAACTTCATTTGCTCTACTAGGCCATGTAGTCGACAAAGTATACAACATGCAGATTTTAAATGTGTATTTTTCAATTTCAATAAATGTGCTGTCTTTTAATACATATCAATGATCATAAGGGGGAAAAGAAATAACAAAACTGGGGTGACTCCAGTGAATGTGTCTGTGTTACTTCATGTGTTTGTACTACTTAACCATTTTTATTAAGAAATAATAAATTTTCAACAGTCTTATACTGTCCCAGTATATTTATCTCTGGCGTTATTCTCATGCAGGGCACAATAGCAATAGTGCCTCAGCATAATGATGCGTAATAATGATCCAAGCTCTTCCTTGCAAATAAAAATGAAATTAACAGAATGACACAGCTGGGATTTGAACCCAGGTCTCCCGCTTGCAAAATAGAAAATGTAATGTAATGTGATGTACTTTATTTATATAGCCCTTTAAAACAACCCGTAGGTGACCAAAGTGCTTTACAGAAAATTAAACAGCATTAAAAACACACACAGCATTAAAAACAAATAACATAAACAAAGAAATAAGAATAAATACCTAAAAATGAGAATAAAATAAAAACAAATGCCAAGACACATATCACCACTACTGGGTATTATAACCCATCCTAAACAAATATGTTTTAAGTTCTGATTTAAAAAGGGCCAGGTCAGAGATAGCACGTAGGTCAGGGGGGAGATTATTCCAGAGCCCGGGGGCGACAACAGAAAAGGCTTGGTCACCCCAATGTTTATACCCTGACCTAGGCACATCCAGCAAATGTCATATGGGGTGAGACGCCGTGTCATCCGGCGCTCAGGCCATATTCCCCCTCAGCCCGGCTCTTACGGTGACAGCGTCTCAGCGGGCTCCCAGCTGTCAAAGTTATACGAGACGGCTGGAGCCCAATTAACCCTCATCAGCTGAGGCGCTGCTAACGAGTATTAAAGGGAGCAGCTCCGATCATTCGGGGCTGTGACTTCACACACATCGTAGGCTGGAACCCCTTCGTCTGGCGCCAGCCACCTGCTCATCGTTCTGCATTAGATGTGAGTGTTACACCTGTATGGTTATTTGTGCTTTTTGGCCCCACGAGGCCGTGTTCCCTTATTCCCTTTTCCTCATCACAATAAACATCGCAAACTCACTGGCTCGCCCTCGGCACTCATTGTGTGGCTCGCGAGAGCCACACGTAACAGTAAGTCACAGCCAGGCGAGTTGCCGGCGGCCGTGAGTTTGCTGTTTTGGACTTGTGTCTTCCCTGTCTGGGTGTCTGCTCGGAGAGCATGCCGTTTCCCAGGAGCCACGTTCGGCACCAGGGCGACGACCTGACGGCCATCTTGGAAGATGTCGACGGGACGCTCTTCACCGCCTCCCTGTACAACAACCCCAACGAAAGATGCTGGCACCTAGATTATGCTGAGGATCTCCTGGACAGTCTATCTCGCCACTCCAACCACCCTGAGATCTGTGCCAGGAGGGACGCCATAGCCGCACAGTGAGAAGTACTCCTTGGGTTGGAGGGAAATCCCGGCAGGAAGCCGAAGAGGAGGAGACGTCACCCTTCGCTTTGGAATCCCGCTCCTGCCTCCGCTCCGGCCCGGGAGTTCGCGCCATCCAGGGGTCTTTCCCTGTCCAGCACGACGTCACTCGGGATTCCCCCAGAGGAGCTGCAGCTGACTGCAATCAAGGTCCGGGACCGAGTGGCTGCCGCTCGCTCCGCTGTGCACCCGTCCTTAATTATGAAGCATGTGGCAGCAGCAGTTAGACTGGTGGAGAGGAGTCCAGGGCTGCGTGACTTCTCCGAGTTCGACGCCCTCCTCGCCTCTGTCTCTGCTCAGGAGTGGCGATTCCCAGGTCTCTCCTTCACTTCGCCCCCTGTGAGTAGCCGTCGTCACCCTGCCAAATCTCCTCAGCATGAACCCCGTCCGGATCCAGTTCCGGGCCGCTGCAAGGTCTCATTCCCCCACGCAGCTGTCACTCCTGCGCCTCTTCTGAGAGGAGGTCCCGCAGCCTCGTCTCCCAAGCCACCTCCCTCTGCTGTTACGCCAGCGCTCAGGGCCCGGCTCATCTCAGCTGTCGCCCCCTCCTCCTCGACATGCTCCCCGGCTGCTGTGTGCATCCAGAATCCTGACCTGGCGAGCTCCATCCCGGAATCAACACGAGCGGCTCCCCGACGTCCTCCCAGGGGGTCCTCCGTTACCGCCCGGCGGGGAAAGGGAGGAGCAACATCCGCGACAGCAGGCACCATCCAGCCTCCAGGAGACAGGCAAGTCTCAGTTCATTCACACTCTCCTTGTGATTTGCTCTGTCAAACTCCTGGAAGTGGAGTTCGGGATTCGCAGCTCCCCGAACTCCCACCACCTGCTGTAGCTGTAACTATTAACCCTGCATCCTCTGTGTCTCCCTCCGCTGAGCGGTCCCCGGCGCCAGGCCAACGTCGTGGGATGAGGAGGGGGCCTGCGATTCTGGACAGCCTGGTTCCGGTTCCGCAGCTACGCAGTGGGCGGAGGAGGAAAGTGGATTGCTGCGTGGAGCCTACGCCAACGACTAAGCGTCCCCGGGTCTCCACGGAGGAGCGGTCCGGTCCAGCGGGACGAGGTTCTCCTGCCACCACGCCGTGTGGGCCGTCGGCGTGGGCACCGGTGCCGGAGGACTCACAAGCTGCGTGTTCCATCATGCCAGCTGCGGAGCCCGACGCAGCTGAGTGGGAGCCTGACGATGACCTCCTGATGCTTGAACCTGGATCTTCACAGTCCTGGACGGCGTCAGAACCCGAGATCAGGCAAGTGCTCTATCTTATCTTTCTTCTCCTCACTTTAGAGCACTTTAGCCTGTCTCTAGGGGAGATGAGCCGGGTGCAGCCATCCGCTGCGTCCGAGCTTATCTCGCCGGGTTCTGGCGCTGCTGGTGATCCTGATCCCGGTTCTGTTCTCTCTCCCGAGCCTTCTCCCAGGGTCGCCGGCGAGGAGCTGCCATCGTCCGTGGTGCCAGAGGTTCCTGGTTCGAGATCGGAGGTTGGTTTTGGTGCGGTGCCGACCCAGTCGGGGTCCGACATGGGTACAATGGAGACCCACTCGGGGTCCGACGTGGGCTCGACAGAGACCCAATCGGGGTCCGACGTGGGTTCGGTACCAGCGGTGTTCAGGTCCGGTGAGGGAACTGCTGATCCCCTGCCATCAGACGTTGGACCACCTCGTCATCAGCTCTCCCCCAAGCTTCTCCCACTATGGCCCATTTGGACCTCTCTCTCTTCCCTACGGGCCTGGTGGTTGAGCGATGCGGGTCGGCCGCCGGAGGGTCTGCCATGCCCATTCGGCTTGTTTGTGCGGCCGCCCGACCCGCTAGACTTCCTGTTCGGCGATCTGGTTCGGCCTCCCGAGGAACTGTGTCTTCTGGCCTGGGGTTCGGGTAGGCCGCCAGAACTTTTCCCTTCACCCCTGTTGGCGGTATGGACGCTGGGTGCGGGGAGACCCCCCGAACTGAATTTCCTTTGCTATGCTTGTGTTTGGGTGGGTACAGCTAAGTCCTTATTACTGTTCCGTGTTTAGCGTGAATTTTTTTTGGGGGGGGGGTTTCCCCTCCTGTTTGAGGGATGGCTGTAATTGTCAATTTTCGCCCTTGGGCGTTTTTCCTCTCATTTTGGGGTCTCCGGGGTTGATTTTCTTTGTATTTGCCTGTATATGGTTGACTTTGGAATATTGGGGGGGGGGGGTTCTCTTCCTGTATCTCAGGCTGTTATTACCACAGTTACCCTCTGCCTAAATGGTTGGTTTTTTTCTTCCGCATGTTGTGGTTTATGGAGTATTGTGGGGGGATTTTTCCTCCTGTGTCTCGGGCTGTTATTCCCACAGTTATCCTCTGCCTGAATGTTTTTTTTTTCTTACCAGTGTTGTGGTCTATGGAGTATTGTGGTTTTTTTCCCTGTGTTTCGGGCTGTTATTTCCACAGTTATCCTCTGCCTAAATGTTTTTTTTTCTCTCTCTCTCATGTTGTGAATTATGGAGTATTGTTTGGGTTTTTCCCCTCGTACTCTGTATTGGTTTATTGTCGATTGTTGTTTTTTCCTTTCTCTGATTCTCTCCCTCCTGACCTGCGCCCCATCCGCCCACCCTAGGTGGGGGGGGGGGTCGTCTTAGGTGTTACGGGCCGTTCGTAGTCCGGCCGTGAGGAGGGGGCTGTGTCATATGGGGTGAGACGCCGTGTCATCCGGCGCTCAGGCCATATTCCCCCTCAGCCCGGCTCTTACGGTAACAGCGTCTCAGCGGGCTCCCAGCTGTCAAGTTATACGAGATGGCTGGAGCCCAGTTAACCCTCATCAGCTGAGGCGCTGCTAACGAGTATTAAAGGGAGCAGCTCCGATCATTCGGGGCTGTGACTTCACACACATCGTAGGCTGGAACCCCTTCGTCTGGCGCCAGCCACCTGCTCATCGTTCTGCATTAGATGTGAGTGTTACACCTGTATGGTTATTTGTGCTTTTTGGCCCCACGAGGCCGTGTTCCTTATTCCCTTTCCCTCATCACAATAAACATCGCAAACTCACTGGCTCGCCCTCAGCTCTCATTGTGTGGCTCTCACGAGCCACACATAACAGCAAAAGCTGATTGGATGACCTCAAAGCCCTGCCTTGGTCACAGACAGTCAAAATCTCAGACATATAAACTGGAGCAAGTCCATTAAGAGCTTTAAAAACAAAAAGCAAAAGTTTAAAATTAATTCTAAAATGGACTGGAAGCCAATGAAATGGAAAAAAGGATCGGAGTAATGTGCTTTCGCCTAGGTGTCAAAAGACGGGCCGCTGCATTTTGCACAAGTTGAAGGCGGCCGAGAGAAGACTGAGAGAGGCCAACATAAAGTGCATTGCAGTAATCAAGTCAAGACGTGATTAAAGCACGGATGGCTATCTCAAGATCATGACGGCTCAGGAAAGGTTTGGCTTTGGATAACAGACGTAATTGATAAAAGCTCATCTTGACTACATTGTCAATCTGTTTATCAAATTTTAAATGGCTGTCAAAAATCACCCCCAAATTTCTGACAGCTGAACTGAGCCTTAAAGAGAGGATACCAAAGCCAGCCGTGACAGTATCCCCAAACACAATTCATTCTGTTTTTTCTTCATTTAAGTGGAAAAACTTTTGGCTTAACCACAACTTAATGTCAGTGATGCAGTCCAATAGAACACTTTGTGAGTTAGTTTGTTCTGGGTTCAAAGGTAAATAAAGCTGCAAATTGTCCGCATAACAGTGGAAAGGCATGTTGTGCCTGGCGATTATTGACCCGAGTGGCAGCATATATAATGAAAACAGAATAGGGCTAAGGATAGAGCCCTGTGGGACCCCACAGGAGAGAGAGGCACTAGAAGAAGACATGTCACCAATCATTACAGAAAAAGTTCTATTAGATAGGTAGGATTCATACCACTTAACTGTAGTGCCATGGATGCCAACATGGTGATTCAGGCGTGACAAAAGGATAGTATGGTCCACAGTGTCAAAGGCTGCTGTAAGATCTAGCAGCACTAAGACCACGGGGCATTTGGCATCAACAGACATCATAATATCATTGTGCACCTTTAGCAGAGCAGGGTGACGAGATCTAAACCCAGATTGAAACTTCTCAAAAATAGAATTGTTTTTAAAAAAAGATTGCAACTGTATAAAAACAGCTTTTTTCTAAAGCCTTAGATAAAAAGGGCAAATGAGAAATGGGTCTAAAATTAGATAAAACTGAAGGGTCAAAGTGAGGTTTTTTAAGAAGGGGCCTAACCACAGCATGTTTAAAAGCAGATGGGACAAATCCTGAACTAAGGCAGGAATTAATAAAAACCAAAAGACCAGGCCCTACAGTACTAAAAACCCTTTTCAGTATTCCAGCAGAAACAACATCCAGTGAGCAATTTGTTGGCTTCAGAGACTTCACTATATCAGCAAGTGATGATAAAGAAACCACCTCAAACTGTTCAAACACAGCAGAGTAACCCGGGACAATAGACAAGCTTCCATTAAAACCATTATTAATAACTCATCTGACAGAGTCCACTTTATCAACAAAAAAGTGAAGAAAAGTCTCACATGTTGTAAACGAATCATCAAAAATAGAATTGTTTTTAAAAAAAGATTGCAACTGTATAAAAACAGCTTTTTTCTAAAGCCTTAGATAAAAAGGGCAAATGAGAAATGGGTCTAAAATTAGATAAAACTGAAGGGTCAAAGTGAGGTTTTTTAAGAAGGGGCCTAACCACAGCATGTTTAAAAGCAGATGGGACAAATCCTGAACTAAGGCAGGAATTAATAAAAACCAAAAGACCAGGCCCTACAGTACTAAAAACCCTTTTCAGTATTCCAGCAGAAACAACATCCAGTGAGCAATTTGTTGGCTTCAGAGACTTCACTATATCAGCAAGTGATGATAAAGAAACCACCTCAAACTGTTCAAACACAGCAGAGTAACCCGGGACAATAGACAAGCTTCCATTAAAACCATTATTAATAACTCATCTGACAGAGTCCACTTTATCAACAAAAAAGTGAAGAAAAGTCTCACATGTTGTAAACGAATCATCTGTTACAGTCTGAATGCATGGGTTTATAAAAGAGTTAATAGTGTTAAATAGCGCTCTAGGACAGTGACTGCTGCTAGAAATAATATCAGAGAGATACTGAAATTTTGCCTTTTGCACGGTCCTCTGGTAATCAGCAAGACAATCCCTAAAAATTCCCAGAGACACATGTAATTTGTCCTTTTTCCATCTTCGTTCAGCCTGCCTGACCCGCTGTCTAATGGCACGGGTAGAGTCATTTAGCCAGGGATCTGTTTTCGGTTTAGCCGATTTAAGCCGAAATGGGGCAATAGAGTCCAAAATCCCAGAGCAGGTGGTATAAAAGGAGGAAAGAATATTATCCGGATGGGAAGGGGAAACAAGTCCATTCAAGGCAAAAAACTGTGAATCCCTAAAAGCAGCAGAAAACTCCTCTGGTGTTGAACAAGTGATGATGCGACGCCAGCATGATGGAGCCACAGGCTTGCTGGGTGATGAAGGGGTCAACGATTCAAAAATGATGGGGAAATGATCTGAGATGACAGACTCAGATTGAGAGCCCAAAAGAGATAACAAGGTCCAGAGTGTGACCAAGACGGTGTGTAGGTTTGTCCACTAAAATATTTAAATTAAATGTCTAACTAACTACTAACTAACCTGCACTTATATAGCGCTTTTCTAGTCACAAAGACCACTCAAAGCGCTTTCACTAGTACTAACCCTCTATTCTAAGGGCTTATAGGAAACAGATATCTAGGGACAATTTAGAACAACCAATTAACCTAACATGCATGTCTTTGGATTGTGGGAGGAAACCGGAGCCCCCGGAGTAAACCCACGCAGCACAGGGAGAACATGCAAACTCCATACAGAAAGGTTCCAACCCCTGCCAGCCTGGGGATTCGAACCAGGAACCTTCTAGCTGTAAGGCAACAGTGCTAACCACTGCACCACCATGCTGCCAACAGTCTTTTAAAATCAGATGCCAGCTGATCAGATGGACAACAGACATGAATATTAAAGTCCCCACAGATCAAAAGTTTATCATATTTTGGCATAACATCTGCCAAAAATTCAGAAAACTCATTAAAGAAGTCCTTATTATATTTTGGAGGACAATAGACAACAGCAAATAGCACAGGACTTGTGAGATCCCCCACAAATAGTTGCAGCTGAAAGCAGGAATAAGCATTTGTGGATAGAAGGCGACATTTAAAACTGTCATTAAAAACAGAAGCCAGACCCCCACCCTGACCAGATGCTCGCGGGGAGCTGAAGAAAGAACAGCCGGGAGGGAGGAGCTCAGAGAAGGTGGCGGTCTCACCTGGTTTAACCCGTGTTTCTGTCATCAGAAGAAAGTCCAAGGAATGTGAAATAAAAAAGTCATTTAGAATAAAAGTCTTATTTGCGATGGATCTGGTGTTAATCAGAGCCATGCGAATCAAACATTGATCAGCCTGGGAAGCACAACTGATCGGGTGAAGATTCTCTGGTGCGCAGCCCCTACTGCAAATCCAAACGGGCCGGCGGCAGGGAAGTGGGTGTCCAGCCTCTGAGACAGTCGGCAACAGCCATCGGTAGCGATAATCCATGGATTGTCATACGTCAAAACCGATATGCTTCCTGGAGAGCTCAGTCAGCAGTTGATGAGGGTTGTGAGCTGAAGAAGAAGCCAGGTAAGCCCTCAGTCTGCATGATACTCCACCTCTCTGACCTCTTCTTTTGCGGCGTCTTTTGTGGCGGCTGTTTCGAAACAGCCCGCTGGATGCACATCTCATATAGGGTGGTATAGACGCGAACAGAGGTGGAGGAGGCTGTCCATTAAATTCATAGGTCGCAAATTTGACCACAGAATTGTGAATATTTAGAAGAGTCAGGCGATTATAAACCAGTAGCGATGACAAGTTCTGAGCTAGAAACAACAAGAAGACAACTAAACACCTAAGACATAGCACAGGTAGGCGTCCAGCCACACACAATGGCGCCATCTTGCCTAGAGAATTGCCTAGAGAAAAGCCACTATTTGTCAAAAATACATCAATGGGAGAAATGCGCTCAAGTGTTTTTGGTGCTGGTTCCATCTGAAAATTGGCTGCGACAAATCCCTTACACAGTCAAACATGACAAAACAAAACGTGAGGGACGGGGATTTCCATTGGGTAGCGCCGCACAGTTTATTTCTCCTGACCCAGTCACGTGGTCCAACGTCAACACATACGTCACAAGTCACGCCTCGCCAAATATTTCCTGGATAAGATCGGATCACTGTTCAGAGAACCGGTGCCTGCCTGCCCATCACTATTTTGCACAGTTGTTTGGTCTCTGTTCTTCCTTAAAATAAATGTCACGAGTGCATCCATTGCTTGAGTCTGTCTCCCTGCCCCGTAGGGGCTAGTACATGACATATTGATTAGATATTACATTTTATACCAGCCTGTTTTTTTTTAACTATCAAACTGATCCAAGTTTATCATTAATTGAAGACTTTATTGTTTTTTAAAAATACTGTGTTATTTGTCTTCATGAAGTGTTCCCTACCAACCACTGTGGGTAAGTCACCAGAAAAGCTATTGTGGGACAGACAGCTTTGTGTCTGACTGACCACAGCTGTCCAAAACAGGAAGCAGCAGAAAGACTACAGGTACACTGATCGCAATTTGTCTCTGTCATTGTCTGATGTTAAGATTCTCAGTATGTGCAATATGGTTATTAAAAGAAAATATTCTTCTCACAATCTATTACTAAATATAATCTGCAGTTGCATTTATATTCTGATGTGAGAAGTTGACATCTCAACCCTGTATAAATATGGAAAATTAGAAATAATACTACAGTGGTGTGAAAAAGTTTTTGCCCCCTTCCTGATTTGTCATTTTTTTGTATGTTTGTCACATTTAAATGCTTCAGATCATCAAACACAATATTAGACAAAGATAACACAACTAAACACAAAATGCAGTTTTTAAATGAGGGTGTTTATTATTAAGGGCAAAAAAAAAAAAAACAGACCTACATGGCCCTGTGTGAAAAAGTGATTGCCCCCTAAACCTGTCATGGCTCCCTCTGGGCCGTCATCTGCCACATCTGCACGCACACCTGCTCCCAATCTCCCGCGGGCTTTATAGCCTGCTCTGCCTGAGACTCGACACGGAGCCGTCTGTCATTCTGCCTGCAGAATACGCCTCTCGTCAGCAGCCAATTTCCTGGCCTCTTCGTCCGAGATCAGAATCTCCTCCTCGTTTCAAGTAAGCACATTATTACTCACCATATTAGTCGTCTTCCCCTGTGCACAGGTGGATTCCTCCGGCAGCGGAATCTACTCCTCCTGGCGGCGGTTCAAGCCTCCATCTCTGCTACAGGGCCACCTGCCCTAATCCCGGCACAGACCTAGAGCGCTGTCTTCCTGGCCGCAGCCCTTAGGCCAACCTGAGCATCCCACGTCCATCTGCAAAGTAAGCTCCAGTCATTATCAACCTCTGCTGTCGGTGGACTGTGCTAACACCTATGCTCTATGTCATTATAAGGTTGCCAGGCTGAACGGTGTTCTGCTCTCCCCCTGTCACGATTCCTGCACTACCCTTCACCTCCACATACACTACACATACAGCGCATACACACACTCACACACTCACTGAGAACAATAAAAGGATAATTGTATTCACTCGACTCTGAGCGTTTTGTTCCCTGTGTCTGATAATTATGTCAAAACCTAATAACTGGTTGGGCCACCCTTAGCAACAACAACTGCAATCAAGCGTTTGCGACTGCCAATGAGTCTTTTACAGTGCTGTGGAGGAATTTTGGCCCACTCATCTTTGCAGAATTGTTGTAATTCAGCCACAATGGAGGGTTTTCAAGCATGAACCACCTTTTTAAGGTCATGCCACAGCATCTTAATTGGATTCAGGTCAGGACTTTGACTAGGCCACCCCAAAGCCTTCATTTTGTTTTTCTTAAGCCACTGAGAGGTGGACTTGCTGGTGTGTTTTGGATTCGGTGTCCTGCGGCAGAACCCAAGTGCACTTCAGCTTGAGGTCACGGACAGATGGCTGGACATTATCCTTCAGGATTTTTTGGTAGACAGCAGAATTCATGGTTCCATTTACCACAGCAAGTCTTCCAGATCCTGAAGCAGCAAAACAGCCCCAGACCATCACACTACCTCCACCATATTTTACTCTTGGTATGATGTTCCTTTTCTGAAATGCTGTTACTTTCACGCCGGATGTAATTGGATGCACACCTTCCAAAAATTTCAGCTTTTGTCTAGTTAGTCCACAGAGTATTTTCCCAAAAGTCTTGGAGATCATCAAGATGTTTTCTGGCAAAACTGAGACAAGGCTTTATGTTCTTTTTGCTCAGCAGTGGTTTTCGTCTTGAAACTCTGCCATGCAGGCCATTTTTGCCCAGTCTCTTTCTTATGGTGGAGTCATTAACATTGACCTTAACTGAGGCAAGTGAGGCCTGCAGTTCTTTGGATGTTGTTGTGGGGTCTATTGTGACCTCTTGGATGAGTCGTCTCTGCACTCTTGAGGTAATTTTGGTTGGCCAGCCACTCTTGGGAAGGTTCACCACTGTTCCATGTCTTTGCCATTTGTGGATAATGGCTCTCACTGTTGTTCACTGGAGTCCCAAAGCTTTAGAAATGGCTTTATAACCTTTTCCAGACTGATAGATCTCAATTACTTGTTCTCATTTGTTCCTGAATTTCTTTGGATCACAGCATGCTATCTAGCTTTTGAGGATCTTTTGGTCTACTTTGTCAGGGAGGTCCTATTTAAGTGATTTCTTGATTGAGAACAGGTGTGGCAGTAATCAGGCCTGGGTGTGGCTAGAGAAATTGAACTCAGCTTTCCAAAGATGCTGTATCGTCAACCCCTTTGGTTCCAATCTATAAAATCACTTTTCACTTTAAAGAAATTGTTTCACCCATAAGTCTGGTCATGAACTGCTTCTCTCACCCAAGGACCAGAGCTGTAACACTAACCATTGGCCATAAAGTGGAAGTTGATTCCTTCTCCATGACTTAGTTATTCTCCCTTTTCTCTATTTGGCAAAGGAATGCCCCAAATGACAGATTTATGGTTGATATAGTCCAGATGGGGAAGTCAGGATTCTTCATTAAACAACCAGACAGTTTCACAACGCCATCTGGTGGACGAATCAGGAATTTTTTTTATTTTTTTTTTCCTCTCTGAAGTAGAATTTATAAATTCTGGGCAAATGAATTAATTCATATTCTTTCTCTCAAGACAGCATCTGCTACTGAAAACATGGCTGAACCCTGTGTTGTACAATTGTGGTTTGGAATGCTTTTATTGATATGATTTAATAGGTATTGCTTTATTTTCAGGAAGAAATTAATTTTTGCATGCTTACTATCACAAATTAATCACAGTTACAATGTAGACACATTGTTTGTTCCCTTGTTATTGAGTAGAATATCTTAGTCACTAAAGTTTAAGGAATGTATGCTTTCATAGCCAACATATGTGTTTTAGGAGGATCTCACTTTTCACATCAAATAAGATAAGATAAGATAAGCCTTTATTAGTCCCACATTGGGGAAATTCCAGGATTGCAACAGCACAGGGATAGCAACACTCAGAGCAATAATTTAGAAGATAAGAGAATAAGAGCAGTGAATATACATATGCACACATAAATATATAAATATATATATATACTGTATATATATATATATATATATATATATATATACGTATATATATACTGTATATATACATATATATATATATACAGTATGGAGCATTGTAGCTACATGGAATAAACAGCATAACAGTCTATTTACAGACGTGGACAAAATTGTTGGTACCCCTCTGTTAATGAAAGAAAAACCCACAATGGTCACAGAAATAACTTGAATCTGGCAAAAGTGGTAACAAATAAAAATTCTATGAAAATTAACCAATGAAAATCAGACAATGCTTTTGAATTGTGGTTCAACAGAATTATTTTAAAAAGCAAACTCATGAAACAGGCCTGGACAAAAATGATGGTACCCCTAGAAAAGACTGAAAATAATGTGACCATAGGGACATGTTCAACCAAGATGTGTCCTCTAATTAACATCACAGGTGTCTACAAACTTGTAATCAATCAGTTGGCCTATTTAAAGGGTGACAAGTAGTCACTGTGCTGTTTGTTGACATGGTGCGTACCACACTAAACATGGACGGGAGGAAGCAAAGGAGAGAGTTGTCTCAGGAGATTAGAAAGAAAATTATAGACAAGCATGTTAAAGGTAAAGGCTATAAGACCATCTCAAAGCAGCTAGATGTTCCTGTGACTACAGTTGCACATATTATTCAGAAATTTAAGATCCACGGGACTGTAGCCAACCTCCCTGGACGTGGCCGCAGGAGGAGATGGATAATATGAATGGTATCAAAAGAGCCCAAAACAACCTCTAAACACATTCATGGTGAACTCCAAGGTCAAGGTACATCAGTGTCAGATCGCACCATCCGTCGTTGTTTGAGCCAAAGTGGACTTCATGGGAGATGACCAAGGAGGACACCACTGTTGAAAACAAATCATAAAAAAGCCAGACTGGAATTTGCCAAACTGCATGTTGACAAACCACAAAGCTTCTGGGAGAATGTCCTATCGACAGATAAAACAAAATTGGAACTTTTTGGTAAAGCACATCAGCGCAATGTTCACAGATGCAAAAATGAAGCATACCTAGAAAAGAACACTGTCCCTACTGTGAAACATGGAGGAGGTTCTGTTATGTTCTGGGGCTGCTTTGCTGCATCTGGCACAGGGTGTCTTGAATCTGTGCAGGGTACAACGAAATCTCAAGACTATCAAGGTATTCTAGAGAGAAATGTGCTGCCCAGTGTCAGACAGCTTGGTCTCAGTCGCAAGTCATGGGTCTTGCAACAGAATAATGACCCAAAACACACAGCTAAAAACACCCAAGAATGGCTAAGAGCAAAACATTGGACTGTTCTAAAGTGGCCTTCTATGAGCCCTGATCTAAATCCTATTGAACATCTGTGGAAGGAGCTGAAACATGCCGTCTGGAGAAGGCACCCTTCAAACCTGAGACAAGTGGAGCAGTTTACTCATGAGGAGTGGGCCAAAATACCTGCTGAGAGGTGCAGAAGTCTCATTGACAGTTACAGAAATTGTTTGATTGCAGTGATTGCCTCAAAAGGTTGTGCAACAAAATATTAAGTTAAGGGTACCATCATTTTTGTCCAGGCCTGTTTTATGAGTTTGTTTTTTAAAATATAATTCTGTTGAACCACAATTCAAAAGCATTGTGTGATTTTCATTGGTTAATTTTCATAGAATTTTTATTTATTACCACTTTTGTCAGATTCAAGTTATTTCTGTGACCATTGTGGGTTTTTCTTTCATTAACAGAGGGCTCCCAACAATTTTGTCCACATCTGTAGTTACCCCACATAGTATGAATATGTACCAATGCATATTGTCACCCTCCGTAGCGAGTGATATTGTCCCAGTTGTATACTGGAGGGGGACCATTTTGTCGAAGTTTGTTGTGTCTTTTGCATTCAATACTATTAGGTCGTAACATTTTTTTACAATCTCTGCGAGCATATAAAGTCTGACAGCCATAGGTAGGAAGGACCTGCGAAACCTCTCGGTTGCGCACCTGGAATGATGTAGCCTGCTGCTAAATGAGCTCCTCAGTGTGTTCAGTATGTCCTGCATAGGGTGGGACTCAGACTCCAGCAGAGATGACAGCTTAGCCACCATCCTTCTCTCTCCTATCTCCTCCACTGGGTCAAGGCACTGCCCCAGGACAGAGCTAGCTTTCTTGATCAGTTTGTTCAGTCTCTTCTTATCGGTTGCTGTGATACCGCTGCCCCAGCAGACCACACCAAAAGTGATGGCTGATGCCACCACCGAATCATAGAAAGTCTTCAGGAGCACCCCTTGTACACCAAAAGACCCAAGCCTCCTCAGCAGGAACAGCCTGTGCTGTCCCTTCTTGTAGAGTGCGTCAGTATTGTGTGACCAGTCTAGTTTATTGTTCAAATGAACACCCAGGTACTTGTAGGATGTCACCATCTCAATGTCTGTTTCCTGGATGTTTACTGGTGCTGTGAGAGGTTGTCCTTGCCTGCGGCAGTCCACCACCAGCTCCTTGGTTTTCCTCACGTTGATCTGGAGGCAGTTCCGATGGCACCAGTCCACGAAGTCCTGGATAAGTCCTCTGTACTCAGCTTCATCTCTGTTGGAGATGAGGCCGACGATCGCAGAGTCGTCAGAGAACTTCTGTAGATGGCAGTGTGTTGTGTTGTGTGAGAAGTCCACAGTATAAAGGGTGAACAGGAAGGAAGCCAAAACCGTTCCCTGGGGGCCCCTGTACTGCCGATAATCGTGTCGGACACACAATCCTGGGTTCTCACAAACTGTGGCCGGTTTATGAGGTAGTCCAGGATCCATGATGACAGGTGCTGGCCCGCCCCTGCGCACAGCAGCTTGTCCCTCAGGATCACCGGTTGGATGGTGTTGAAAGCACTGGAGAAGTCAAAGAACATGATCCTCACCGTGTTCTCAGGCTTCTCCACGTGGAACAGGGAACGGTGAAGGAGGAAGATCACTACATCCTCCACCCTGATGCCATGCTGGTAGGTGTACTGGAGTGGATGCATCTCTGGTCCCACCTGGGGGCGGAGGTGAGCAAGGAGCAGTCTCTCCAGGGTCTTCATCAGGTGTCTCTCCAGGATCTTCAAATGTCTCTCCCCCTCCTCTCTCTGCTCTTTGGGAGACCATAGCTGGACTTTGACTGACCACTAGAGTTCCAGGCTCCGCTGCATCTCCTTTTTCTGTTGAGTTTTTGACTTCTGTTGAACAGGAAACTCGATGTAATTGGTCCAGCTCAGGTTTCATGAAAGTCAGTAAAATTCAGCCACACCCAGAAAAAAAATCTTTTCTTTGTTCATTTTTTTGGGGGTAGTCAAGCTGTAAGGAGCAGACTTCTCTGCGCTCCCCTTTTTTTTCCTATTTTCAAGTAGGCTCAGAGTCCCCATGCTCTGCGAAAATTCTTTTTCTTTTCTTTAAAGTTCACTTCTGCCTTATTTTAATCATTTTCTTTAAATTACTGTGCAAGAAGATTTTGTTTGATTTTTTTTCTAAGCTTAAGCCAACTCAAACCAGCTACATCAGAAGAAACGGATCTGTGGCTTGTGTTTCTCTCAATTTGACTCTCTGGTGGGACATTGTACAATAAACACATTCCTTTTCAGTACATAAGAGGAGACGTCACCCAGCTTGCTGAAGAACAGCCCGATTGCGATCTCAGGAGCACAGCCTTGTGGGAGAATCTGTCTATCAGCCTCTCCATCAACAGAATCTATGGACATCCAGCTGAATCAAGGTTGGCAAGTGGGGCCCTGCTGCCACCAGGGACATAATCCGACTCTGTGGCTGGTGGTCTGTTGTTCAACTTAAACTTAATTCTGCAGAATATTCCTGGTGTAAGTTCTTTAAACTTAATTTCATGCAAACTCCTATCATAATGTCAAAATGCATTTTGTCGTTTCATTAATTTCCATTTGACATATTGTTCGGCCCAGGAAACACACACGCAGGCTCAGGCAGATTTGAAAGCTTTATTTACAGCAGTGTTCGTGTATGGATGCGTGTATGTGAGATGCGAATGTGATGTGGGTGGAGGATGCAGGTCAGGACAGAGCAGTACGCCGTATGGCCAGGCAACCCTATAATGAGAGGAGAGCAGGGGTTAGCTGGGCAACCACACAGGAGAGTGAGAATGTTCTGTGCTTACTTGTAGCGGCACGGTGGCTGGCGTTGGCAAGGTCCCAAGCCTGGGAGACAGTGTCCTGCTGTGTGTCCGGGATGATGCAGCGAGGTAGAGGAGCGGCGAGACAAGGGAGAGTGAGTCCGCCGCCAAGGAGTCCACCTGTGCACAGGGGAAGTCTGACAGGAGAAGGTAAGGCAATACAGACAGCTTACGTGTCTAGGCGAGTCGTCAGCAGACCTGAAGGAAAGGATGTTGCTGAGATGAGTACGCAGGGAGACAGACGGCTCCAGGCTGCAGCTCAGGGCAGGATGGAATAAATAGCTGCGCACTAACGAGGAGCAGGTGTGCGCGCAGCTGAGGTGGAAGTCCGTGAGCTGCGGGTGATGACACCATTCCTTTTCACCAATTTTCCTATTTATGAAATAGTTTAATCATCATTTTCTTTATAAAATTGTATCCACTTTTCTTAACCAATGCAATTTTATGGTTTTCCAATTTCCAGTATATTGCCAAGTTAAACTATTGTTTATTTGGTTCCACAAATGTTTGATTCACATGTGATGCTAAGTTATTCAATAACCGTCTATGATACCCATGATACATGTTGAATTCTCTGTTTTAAAATCATCCAAATTGTCATGTTTAAGAGAATGATCAGCTCACGTGCAGGATGCTACACCAGTGAATGCACACGACACAGAGAAGCAACGTTTAAACACAGTTTTATTGAACAAAGTAAACTCAAACTTAGGGAAAAAACATCACTCGTCAGAAGAATACCCAGCCTGTAAGAGAGGGAGACCAAAGCAGGTTAGAGATAAGGAGGGAGACTGGAATAAAGAATTACCGGGATATTCTTACGAATTAGGAGCAGAGAGCCCGGCAGAGGAACCCAGCAGGGAGAAGATCAACCAGCGAGGAGTAGCCAGCAGGGAGTAGAACTGGGAGAAGTGTCTGACTGCGTGGAGGAAGCTGTCTGGAGTAATGATGACATCGATGGAGCAGGTGAGTGCACAACAACCCCCAGAGACACACCGCAAAGATGGCAGCAACCTGAAAAGAGGGAAGACAAAAGGAGTTAATGGCTGGGTTCCTTAATAACTAGTACAGCACTTACTTTACACTGATGGCAACTATACCCAACGAGCCAGCGCTGGAGCAATCACGAACTGGTCCTTTTAACTCTTTGAGTGTGTCTTTCGCCGAGTTGCGACATAACCCCTAGTGGTCAAGAGTGGTAAATATTTTTTGTCAATAAAATAGTTCAGATTTCCAAGGCTATAACTTGAAAGTGGTAAGAGATAATGGCTTATTGTCAATTAGAAAGATGTAAAATATGATCCAAAGTTTCAGATAGGAATAAATTTACACATTTAATTTGCATAATGTCACGGCACCTCTTTAAATTCCATAACACAGTCAAAGCTGGACTTTGGACGTATTTACACAAAGAATGTTTCAGTCTTTTGACACCGTTTTTTGTACAGCAGTACCTCATCATTTAATCTTCAAAGTATATGAACAAAAAATCAGTACAATATTAAAAAAAAAAACAGAAATTCCTCACTTACAGTTGACAAAGGGGGGCTGGCTGGCTGGCGTGATCACTGTGTTTTCATCCATCGTGGTCATTATTTTGCGTTCTGTCAGTCATTTACGCTCTCTACCACATCTACAAAGTCTTATGATTATCCCACATAAATTTTTCTTGTATCCCGAGGCTATTATCCGCGTACAAAGCCGACTAAGTGACGTGCACGATGACGGACGGCAGCCATATTAGCTTTCTGGTCTAAAATGCTAAAAACAGGAAAAGGAAATGAGGAGTTTGTCTTCTTTGGTGTATTACATGTCATCCATTGAGTCTTCCAATGGATCTCTACCACCTTCTGAAACTGGAAGATCAGTACAAATCAGTACAAATCCTCAATGGAGCCAATCATGTCAGAATGAGATGACAGGCACAGCGCCGTGCTCTGCCACTAGGGGCATGAAAAATCTCACACTCAAAAGGTTAAGCGGCTGGAAGGGAAGAGGCGCCAGGTGCGTCCACTCACATAGGTGTACTGATCACCTGCAGAGCCGGGGTCTTGATGAAGAACCTCCCACAGAAAGGGAGGGGGAGTGCACTCATCTGAACATAACAGTGCCCTCCTCCCCCCAAGGGTTGCCTCTTGGCGGCCCACTGGGCTTGTTGGGATGACCTCAGTGAAAGGAACGGATCATCTCTCCGTCATGGAAGTAGGAGCTGGGGATCCATGACCTTTCTTCAAGCCCGTAGCCCTTCCAGTGGACCAGGTAATGCAACTCCTGGCCCCGACGACAAATGTCCAGAATCCTCTGAAAGATGTATTTGGTCTGGCCGTAGAGAATCCAAGGAGGAGGAGGTGACTTCGGGGGGACATAAAGGACTGGCGGAGAGGGGGTGATCTTGGACACGTGAAAGGTAGGGTGGATGTGCAGGGTTGGCAGCAGCTCCAGGCGGACCGTCACATCATTGATGATCCTGGAGGTGGTGAATGGACCCAGGAAGCGAGGTGACAACTTTCGGGACTCTGTTTTCAGAGGCACCTGCTCTGCCAACAGCCACACCCTCTGCCCGACAGTATATCTGGGCACTGGAACCCACCTGCTGTCTGCGTACTGCTGGTACTGCTCGGCAGAGCAGAAAAGCAGCCCAGGTGGCCCTCCAATGACAGCAGCAACGGCGAGTGTTGGCCCCTACAGATAGTACGGCAACCTCCCTCTCCGCTATGGGTAACGGGGGGGGGGGGGGAGTATACCCCATAGATGCCTCAAAGGGCATTAGTCCAAAGGACGAGAAGACTGCAGAGTTGTGAGCATACTCCACCCAGGTCAGATGAGTGCTCCAAATTGACGGGTTACATGACGCCACACATCTGAGGGCGGCCACCAGGGATTGGTTGGTATGCTCAGCCTGCTCGTTGTTCTGTGGGTGGTATCCAGAAGTGAGGCTGACCATGGTGCCCAGGGAGCAACAAAAGGATTTCCACACTTGGGGAGGTGAGTTGAGGGCCCTGGTCAGACACAATGTCCAAAGGGATACCGTGAAGGCGGATAACGTGGGTAATGAGCAGGTTGGCAGTCTCGGAGGCGGAGGGCAGCTTGGGAAGGGGCACCAAATGGATGGCCTTAGAGAAACGGTCAACGAGGGTGAGGATGACGGTCTTACCATGCGGGGGGGGGGGGGGGGTCCAGTGACAAAGTCCTCTGCAACCAAGGGCGACTGGGAACCAGCAGGGCATGCAGCAGGCCGGCAGGAGGGGAAGAGTCAGATTTGTTTCTGACACACACTTGACAGGTCTTAACATAGTCCTGGACATCCATCCACAGCGTGGGCCACCAGAACACTTGTTAGATTAAGTTGATTGTCCGGGAAACCCCTGGGTGGCAGGCAAAGTGACTCGTGTGGCCCCACCAGATGATGTCACTGCGGAGGCCGGCCGGGACAAACAGACAATCAGTGGGACCCCCCTCCCCTCGGGTTTGGGCTCAGACTGGGCCTGCCGGACCCTCTGCTCGATCTCCAAGAGCACCTAGGATACATGAGAATGGCACAATGGGTTGGGGGAGAGAAGGGGGGGCTGATTGATCAGGGGTGAACGGGCAGGAGAGAGTGTCCGGTTTGATATTGCGGGAGCCAGGCCTGTAGGTGATGGTGAAATTAAATCTGAGGAAGAATAGGGCCCAACGGGCCTACCTGGTATTTAATCTGCAAGCCAACCGAAGATACTCTAAATTTTTATGGTCGGTCCACACAACGATGGGATGGGCCGCTCCCTCCAGCCAGTGTCGCCACTCTTCATGAGCCAGTTTAATGGCCAAAAGCTCTCGGTCCCTTATGTCGTAGTTGCTGTCAGCCAGTGTGAGCCGCCGAGAGAAATACGTGCATGGATGGAGCTTCTGATCGGAGGTCGAGCGCTGCGAGAGGACAGCGCCCACCCTCGAATCAGAAGCGTCCATGTCTACAATGAACTGGAGCTGAGGGTTGACCTGGGCCAAGATGGGTGTGTAGGAGAAGGCCCATTTGGCTGCCTCAGACCAGGAGAAAGGTACCTTGACAGAGATCAGCTGGGTAAGAGGCTATGCCACCCCACTGTAATTCCTAATGAATCGGCAATAGAAATTCGCAAACCCCAAGAAGCATTGAAGCTCCTTGCGGGACTGGGGTGTTTGCCAATCAAGCACAGCCTTCACCTTGGCCGGATCGGCCCTCAGCTCCCCCTCAGCAACTATAAACCCCAGGAAGGAAAAGGAGCAGGTGGAAAACTCACACTTTTTGGCCTTCACAAAGAGCTGGTTTTCCAGGACACACTGTAACATGGCCCTGACGTGGACTGAGTGCTCCTCTGGCATGCAAGAAAAAATTAGAATATCGTCAAGGAAAAACAAAAACAAATTGATTAACCATGTCATGGAGGACGTCATTAATCATGCGCTGGAAGACGACAGGGGTGTCGGTGAGCCCAAAAGGCATCACGAGATATTCACATTGCCCTAGTTGTGTTTTAAAAGCCATCTTCCACTCGTCCCCCTCGCCAATACTGACTAGATGGTAAGCGTTGTGCAAATCCAGCTTGGTAAACATCCGTGCACGCTGAAGGAGCTCAAACGCGGAGTTTATCAGGGGCAGAGGGTATTTATCCTTGACTGTAATGGTGTTTAACTTGCAAAAATCTATGGATGGGCACAGAGATCCATCCTTCTTTCCAACAAAGAAGAACCCTGCTCCAAGAGGAGCCAAAGAAGGCCGAATGAGGCCGGCGATTAGAGTCCCTGATGTAACTTTCCATCGCCTCCCTCTCTGGTCCAGAAAGACTGTAGAGCCGGCCAGATGGCAACCGTGCACCCAGAAGGATGTTGATAACACGGTCATAAAAGCAGTGAGGAGGCAAAGAAAGGGCTGTCGACTTGCTAAAGACCTCCCCAAGGTCATGATAGACCTCAGGTCGAGGCTGAGATCAGGGGGCTCCACCGGAGGGGAGGAGATGGGAAGGGATGGTGAACAATCAGCCGAGCAGAAGCAGGATGCTAAGAAAAAGGGGCTCCAGGAAGAGATGGAATTTTGTGCCCAATTAATAAAAGGGTTATGCTTCCTGAGCCAGGGGTACCCCAGAACCACCGGGGAGGACGAACAAGGGAGGATAAAGAACGATATAGTCTCCCAGTGGTTCCCAGAAAGGAGGACGGAGATCGGGGCCGTGCATTCAGTAATGGACGCCACACAACTACCAGATCATGCCGCGATGTTAAATGAAGTCAGCATTTTAGTTGTGGGGATGCCTACTTCCCGCATGAGCTGCAAAGAAATGTAATTCTGTTCCACCCCTGAATCAATTAATGCTGAAACCCTCCTCTCGACCTCAGGTAATTCAATGAGGGCCGGAATGGAAAAGTTACCGGAGGGATGAATGGAGTTCCCGCCCATCAGACCCCCCCCCCCATGGCTACTGATGGGCCGTGTCTTTCTAGCTTTAGTTAAACAATTTGTGCTCTGAGGAGCCACAATACATGCATGCACTGGCTATCCTCCATCACTGATGCTCCTCCAGAGTCAGGCGGACTCAGCCGAGCACCATAGCTTCGGAGGAGGAGTTGGCTTCACCCGTGCCAGTATCTGGGGGAACGTGCACAAAATTGGCAGGCCAGAGGTGGTCCTCCACTCCTTCACACGGTAGCGGTTCTCCAAACTGATGGCCTGATCAGTGAGCCTGTCCAAAGAGGAGAGAACAGCATGAACCTCCAGGTCATCACAGAGTTTGGCATTTAGACCCTGGAGGAAGTCGCTGCATAGGGAAACGTCATTCCAGCCAGAGTCCACCGTGACAACCCGAAATGTCACAGAATAGTCTGCTGCAGACAGACTGCCCTGGCGGAGTGACATAAGATGACTCAAAATGTTACCCTCGCTCTCAGAATGGTCAAAGGCCCGAGAGAACGCACCAACAAATCTGTCAAAAGTATAACTAGGACCCTCTGCACTGTCAAGAATAGACTGTGCCCAGCTGAGGTCTTGGACTCGCAGCAGGAGGGTCATGAAATGAATTTTGGACGTGTAGTCTGGGTACTCCCCGCCCACCTGCCTCGAATAAAGTCGAACCTGGCACAAAAACCTCTTACATTTCCCCACCTCCCCTGCGTACAGGGCCAGTGAAGGAACGGAAGTGGTTTGGCAAATAGTGGAAGAAACTGGAACAGCAGGTGGGGGGGCTGGACCCAAATGAGACATGTGGCTACAATGATCGGTGACCGTGCTCAGCTGCCGTGTAATTGTCTGCAGCTGTTCCGAGAGCACGGCCACTGGCCTCTTTTTGGCATCAAGGCAGTGCAGGGCAGAGTGCTCTGCTGATGCAGCACCTGCTGAGCCAAATTCGTGGCTGGCTTGTTCTGTCATGTTTGAGAGAATGATCAGCTCATGTGCAGGATGCTACACCAGTGAATGCACACGACACAGAGAAGCAACATTTAAACACAATTTTATTGAACAAAGTAAACTCAAACTTAGGGAAAAAACATCACTCACCAGAGGAATACCCAGCCTATAAGAGAGGGAGACGAGAGCAGGCTAGCGATAAGGAGGGAGACTTGAAAAAAGAATTACCGAGATACTCTTACGAATTAGGAGCAGAGATCCCAGCAGAGGAACCCAGCAGGGAGAAGATGAACCAGCGAGGAGTATTCAGCAGGGAGTAGAACTGGGAGAAGTGTCTGACCGGGTGGAGGAAGCTGTCTGGAATGATGATGACGCACAACAACCCCTGGAGACACACCGCGGAGATGGCAGCAACCTGAAAAGAGGGAAGACAAAAGGAGTTAATGGCTGGGTTCCTTAATAACTAGTACAGGACTTACTTTATACTGATGGCAGCTATACCCAACAAGCCAGTGCTGGAGCAATCACGAACTGGTCCTTTTAAGCACTGGCAGGGAAGAGGCGGCAGGTGCGTCCACTCACGCAGATGTATCGATCACCTACGGAGCTGGGGTCTTGATGAAGAACCTCCCATAGAAAGGGAGGGGGAGTGAGCTCACCTGAGCATAACACAAATGTGCTAACCTATTCTGACATTTCTTATTAAAGTATTGAAAAACATATGGGAGTTATTGTTTGATTTCATGTCCATCTTCTTGATTATCAGCAGACAAGAACTCACAAAGGGTATTTTTTTAGGCTGATTCATAATTGGTACAAATAAAGAATTGTTAATAAAATTGTCCATTATCTGGACTGGTGCCCTAAGAGGATATGTTTGTGTAACAGTAGGAAATTTTCATCCCTACTCACATTAAAATTTACATTAATACTTGTACCAACAATAAAACCCCTATAAACCCATTAATCTAAATCCACTACAATGTGATAAACCACAGTTAATTTATGTCAGAGAGGGGCAATCACTTTTTCACACAGGGCCATGTAGGTTTGGATTTTTTTTTTTACCCTTAATAATAAACACCTCCATTTAAAAACTGCATTTTGTGTTTATTTGTGTTATCTTTGTCTAATATTTTTTTTAATATTTGTTTGATGATCTGAAACATTTAAGTGTGACAAACATACAAAAAAATTAGAAATCAGCAAGAGGGCAAACACTTTTTCACACCACTGTATTTGTCACAAGAACTTTTTGGCCTGTGTTTTTCATTTAACAGAGTACCAATCAACAAACCACAGGACACATGAAGTACTTGGGGTATGAGGACTGCAAGCCTGAGCATTTTAAAATCTGGCCTACCTGCTCAACAGTGACCAAACATCAGACTGTGCTGGAAATGCAGACTAAGGTATTTAATTTGGGAATTAAGGCAACATGGGCGGCGCGGTGGCAGAGTGGTTAGCACTGCGGCAGCACAGTAACTCACCCTTGGCCAGGGGATCCTGGGTTCGATCCCAGCCCCCAACCAACAGTGATCTGTGTGGAGTTTGCATGTTCTCCCCGTGTCTGCATGGGTTTATTCCGGGATTTCTCCGGTTTCCTCCCACATGCCAAAAATATGCAAGTTAGGTTAATTGGCATTAAAACTGGGGATTCTGAATTGTCCTTAGGTATGACTGTGAAAGTGAATGGTTGTCTGTCTCTCTGTGTTGGCCCTGCGATGGAATGGCAATCTGTCTAGGGTGTACCCTGCCTCTCGACCAAAGATGCTGGGATAGGCTCCAGCACCCCCCCCCTCCCCGCGACCCGAACAGGATAAGCAGAAGAGATGAATGAATGAAAGAATTGAATGACTTCAGACAAACATAGCAGTCTACCTTTTCCCAACATAATAATGCGCAACCAGGCTTATGATGTGAAATATTTATAACATTTATTATATTAAACACAAAATTGGACAACTACAAATTTTCACTTCCGGCACCACACGAGTCGGCTGCCTTTTGCAACAGCGGATCAATTCTGAGTCTTTTTTTCCTTCCTCTCTCTTTTGATCCGGTGACAACTCTCTGATCGGGCACACCTTTCACTCCATTTATATCACGGACACACAGATCGCCCCAAATGTCTCCCGAGCCGGTGGATGGAGCCACTGTTTATAGCAGGAGATGGTACAGCAGGGAAGAGCTGCTAGCACTCAACCGCCAACCGGTGCTAACGGAAAAACTCGACATACCGGGTGAACTGCTGGGGTAGAGCTGCTGCTGCTACCCGAAGCGATTGCAAAGCTAACGCTAACACTAGTTAGCTTAACGCTGGCCCAGTTGTGCCACCTAACTCAGACATGAAGCGACTCAGCCCCCGGTGAAGACTTACCGGAGGAACTAACCGAGGCGGCAGCTGAGCACGAGCGCGAGCCGGATCGAAGCTCGGGAGTGACGTTGGTGAGAAACGGAGGCCACCTGGACCACCCAGGCAGACGGCGGCAGGCGGCAGTGATCAGCGGCAGTGATCAGCGGCGGTGACCAGCGCTGCTCGGCTGCACCGGCGGTGTGCGGCGTGACCACCCAGGCAGACGGCGGCAGACGGCGGCAGGCGGCGGTGATCGGCGGCGGTGATCAGCGGAGCTGTGCGGCGTTACTTGGCGGAGGAGCTGTGCAGGAGCTCGGTTGCGGCGGCGGTGAGCGGAGGGACCAGCAGCGGCCGGGCTAGTTGAGGCCTAGCCAGATTCACTGTTTTTTACTATCCACAGGTCAGTAAAATGCCACCAAAGAAAGAAGAAATGGAAGAGATCAAAAAATCTCTGAACTTTATGTCAGAAGAATTGGCCAAATTGGCTAGCCAGCAGGCCAAAATAATAGGCCTAATAGAAGATGTACAAGCCCTACAATCAATAATTCAAGAAAAAGACAAAAAAATTATGGATCTGGAGCAACGCGGGCGTCTTTTGGAGCAACGCGTCGAGGATCTTGAACAAGGTTCTCGTATGGATGACCTAGTTATAAGTGGACTAGACATCAGATATCAGTCATACGCCCATGCCAACAGGACTGAATGGTGAAGATGCTCCCATGAGTGAATCAGTCTCCTTAGAAAATCAAGTGCTTCAGTTCCTTAAAAATAGAGACATTAAGGTAGAAGCCAATGCAATTTCAGCCTGTTATGCTTTACCGAAGAAAGATCCCAAAACAAAGAAATCAATTGTGATGCGCTTTGTGAACAGAAGGGTAAAGAATGACATACTGAGGCAGGCCAGAAAGCTACAGGGAACTCAAGTTTACCTAAATGAACACCTGACAAAAAAAAAAAAAAAACGCTGAATTAACACGGCAGGCACGGATGCTGAAAAAACAAAATAAGATACAGGCAACCTGGACAAGAAATTGTAGAATTTGGATTAAACTAAATGGAACACCAGAGCAAGCAAGGAGTATAATGATCAGAGATGCTACTGACTTAAATAAATACAGATGAACACTGATTAGAAAAATATTGAGTCAATGATAATCCATATTCATACACACGATAAGAATAGTTCTTTGATACACCATGCCAAAGTACTTTAAAAAAATAAGCAAAACTAAACAACTAACTTACTGACCGACTCGAGTAGACATCAATTATCCCCACCTGGAGGAAGTCATCTGACACAGAGTGCAGGAAACTCAAACTCTGAAAATATGCCACTCATGCTGAACTAAACCACAAGAGATGGAGAATGATATGATCCTGATAACCACTTTTTCAATAATATAATAACCCCTGTGAACTATTACACTGAAAGCAATTCAAAGATCAAGTGCAATTAGATGGTAAAACTGTCAATAATACACTTCAACAGCAGAAGTCTCACAAAAAACTTTCCACAGATTCAGGACTATTTAAAACAGCTAGACAGAAAATTCACAGCATATGCAGTCTCTGAAACCTGCTTAATGAAGAGCAGGATCCCCTGATGGCAATAGAGGGATATCAGATGTTTTATATTAACAGAACTCAAAAAAAGGGTGGTGGTGTTGCATTGTATATTGATGACCTGTATAGGTGTAAGCTTGTAAATGAAATGTCCTTTGCACTACCAGGGATCTTGGAATGTGTCACTGTCGAGATTGACCTAGACAAAACAAAAAATCTAATCATAAGTTGTATATATAGAACGCCGGGAACTTGCATTGAGACATTAAGAGATAAATTAGTCGAGCTGTACAATAATATTACTAGTAAGAAAATGGTAGCAATTTGTGGAGATTTCAATATTGATTTACTAAATCCACATCAACAAAATGTAGTTACAGAGTTCATGAACTCTATGTACAGCATGAGTCTATATCCCACAATAACACATCCCAGTAGAATCACAGTTCACACTGCTACACTTATTGACAACCTGTTTGTCAATGTTATCAATAAGAAAATAGAAAGTGGATTATTGATAAATGATATAAGTCACCACTTGCCAACCTTTGCACTTATCCATGGCCACACGGGGGCCAACGCAGAAAAAATTTCAAAATCGTTCAGATACAAATCACCAAATGCAATCAATTCTTTTAAAGAGGACTTGCTGAAGCAAGACTGGACAGAAGTCTATGTATCAGATGTAAATGAAGCCTATGACACATTTATAAACATTGTAACCACTCTTTATGAAAAAAACTGCCCTCATAGTAAAAAAAAAAGCTTAAACACAAATTTGCTGATAAGCCATGGTTAACCAAAGGACTACAAAAGGCGTGTAAAAAGAAAAATTTATTATATAAAGCTTTCCTAAAGAAAAGGACAAAAAGAAGCAGCAGCAGCGGTATAAAACATACAAAAATAAGTTAACATATATAATAAGATGTAGTAAAAGAGACTATTACAGTAAAGAACTGGAGAAAAACAAAAGAACAATATTAAAAATACATGGACAATTAATCAACAGTATACCTTGGAAATAAAAGCAGAAAATACAAGCAAACCCAACTAATATTCCAAAAAATAATAAAACGACTCGGAGTGTGAATATAGCTTCACCTGCAGATGATTTTAATAATTTTTTTGTTAACATTGGACCTAATCTGGCCCGAGAAATACCCACTACGGTGCCTACAGGTGATACAATATGCAATAACACTGCTGTAAAAGACTCCATCTTCATAAAGAACACAGACGAAAGAGAGGTCATTGAAATTGTTAAATCGTTCAAAAGTAAAACATCTACGGACTGTGATGGTATTGACATGCTATTAGTCAAAACTGTTATCGAATGCATAGTAAAACCACTGACATATATCTGTAACCTGTCTCTCCAAACAGGTATATTTCCCAATGCAATGAAAATAGCTAAAGTAATTCCGATATACAAGACGGGTGACAGAGGGGAACTCTCAAACTACAGACCAATTTCACTATTACCGCAATTTTCCAAGATACTTGAAAAAATATTCTATGAGAGAATTGACAACTTCATACTGAAGAATGATTTATTGTGTGAGCAGCAATATGGGTTCAGACACAAGAGGACAACTGCATATGCCCTAATGGAATTTACAGAAAAAATATCAACAGCCATTGAAAATAAAGAGTATTCAGCTGGAGTATTCCTGGATCTTAAAAAAGCATTTGATACAGTAGATCACAATTTATTATTAAAGAAACTACAAAATTGTGGTATTAGAGGGGTAGCACTGTCCTGGTTAAGTAGTTACTTAAAGAATAGATATCAGTATGTATCTGTTAGCAACAAAAACTCACAGTTACTGAAGGTCACCTGTGGAGTCCCACAGGGTTCAGTTTTGGGACCATTATTATTCAATATGTATATAAACAATATATGTAAAGTTTCAGAAAAAATGGACTTAATATTGTTTGCCGATGACACTAATCTATTATGCAGTGGAAACAACTTGCAACAACTTCTGGATACACTCGGAAAGGAATTAGGAAAGCTTAAACTGTGGTTTGATTCAAAAAAATTAACGCTCAATTTAAGTAAGACAAAATTTATAGTCTTTAACAACCATCACAACAACCCAGTACCTAAACTCAGTGTAAATGGTGTAGAGATTGAAAGGGTATCTGAAACTAAATTTCTTGGAGTAATAATTGATAACAAACTGTGTTGGAAGTCACATATTAATTATATTAAAGGTAAAGTATCCAAAACAAATGGAATATTACACAGAGTGAAATATTTGCTGAATCAACCCACACTATACACCTTGTATCATTCATTAATACTCCCATACATGACATATTGTAATTAAGTATGGGGAAATACATATAAAACAAACATATATCCACTCTTTATGCTTCAAAAGAGAGCTATTAGAATAATAAACAAAGCAGCTTACAGAGAACCAACAAACCCACTTTTTCTTAAACAAAAAACTCTCAAGTTGAAAGATCTGGTTGACTTTAAAACTGCAATAATAATGTTCAAAGTGAAGAATTTATCACTGCCCGCAAATATCCAAAAGTTGTTCCAAACAAGGGAGAAACGATATCACTTCAGAGGAACATGTATATTTCAAAAGCCTACAGTGAGAACAACCACCAAGCAACACTGTATTTCAGTGCAAGGAGTCAGATTATGGAACGATTTTGGACCTGAATTAAAATCATGTACAACGCTTGGACAATTTAAACAAAAACTAAAGGAAGAAATACTCCAAACATATTTACAAGACGACATGTAAACTCACGTAAGGATTGACATATCCAGCCTGTGTTGTGTTGTAGCTTAGTTTTTTTTTCTCTGTTACATTTTGTCTTAGATTTGTTTTTGAATAGTAACCGCTTAACTTAGCCTAGCTTAGTTTTCTTTTTTTTTCCTCTCAGTCACATTTTGTCTTAGCTTTGTTTTGAATTGTAATCGCTCTTGACTGTTTTCTCTTTTTCTATTTTGAATTCCTGGATGGAATATGGGTAGGCAATATAAGCTGCGGCTTCAGCCATCATCCATTTCGGATAACTTACGTAGAATTGTATAATCAGAGGAGTCTTTGTCTAATTTGACCTTGTTGTTATATTATTCAGTTTCTTTTAACCTGTACTGTACTATCCGAAATAAATTCATTCATTCATTCATTCAACTGAGGCAAAAACACCGTGGGTGCCGGGCTGGAGTGAGGCGGAAGACAAGAAATATAAGGTACAGACCCACCCTTCCATCCATTGTCATGGGGAATGTACAGTCATTACTGGGAAAGGTAGATGAGCTAGCGGCTATCTCCCGCTACGATAGCATATACCGGGAGTGCAGTCTGTATCTATACACAGAGACTTGGCTAACCGAATTAGCAGCAGATGCTAACATTGAACTGGAGGGTTTCCACGCGATACGGGCAGACCCAACACCAGACAGTGGCAAAGCAAAGGGCGGTGGAGTGATAATGTATGTTAACAACAACTGGTGCAGACCGGGACATATCACTGTTAAACAACGACACTGCAGCAAAGACATTGAGTTGCTAGCTGTTAGCATGCGGCCTACATATCTCCCGAGGGAATACTCACACGTGATCTGCATTGTTGTTTATGCAAATCCGACACCGAACGCTGGGACAGCGCGTGACGTCATCCATTCAGTAACTGGCAGGCTGCAGACAGAACACCCAGATGCTCTTCTCCTCATCTCAGGCGATTTCAACCATGTTTCACTGTCTCCCATTCTACCCACGTTTACCCAGTATGTCACATGCCACACTAGAGACAATAAAACACTGGACTTATTCTACGCAAACACTAAGGAGGCGTACACCTCATTACAACTCCCTCCACTCGGGAGATCGGATCACAACTTGGTTCATCTCCGGCCGGTGTACAAACCCCTAGTGCACAGACAACCTCCGGCCATGCACACAGTGAAGTTATGATCTGAGGAGACAATGGACACTCTAAAGGGCTGTTTTGAAACCACCGCCTGGGAGCAGCTCTGCGATCCACATGGTGAGGACATCGATGGCCTCACTCACACCATCACGGACTACATCAGCTTCTGTGTGGACAACACCGTTCCCACCAAGACCATACGGTGTTGCTCAAACAACAAACCCTGGATCGACCCTGAGATAAAAACACTTCTGAGAGAGAAGAAGAGGATCTTCAGGTCGGGGAACAGGGAGATGCTGAAGTCCGTACAGAGGGAGCTGAGGAGAAAGATCAGAGAAGGCAAGGGCAGCTTCAGGAAGAAGATGGAGGACAAGCTGCAACAGAGCGACATCAGCGGGGTCTGGAGAAACCTTAAAACCATCTCTGGGCTCCAGAATACCTCCCCCCAGGCCACGGGGGGCAGGGAGTGGGCGAACAATCTGAATCTGTTTTTCAATAGGTTTGACCAATCGCCCTCCCCCCTGACTGCACAACAACCACTGCTGCCTCTAAAGACATCAAGTCCTGCTACCCACTCCCCACTCCACCAACACCTCCCCACTCCCAACACACAGCCCCCCAACCTGACCCTCACTAAGACCCAGGTGAGGATGGAGCTGAAGAAGATCAAGGCGAGGAAGGCGTCGGGACCGGACGGCATCAGCGCAAAGCTCCTCAAGTCCTGTGCAGACCAGCTGTGTGGGATTGTGGAGTACATCTTCAATCTGAGCCTGAAGCTGGGGAGGGTACCACAGCTGTGGAAAACATCTTGTGTGGTACCTGTACCAAAGACTTTCCACCCCAAAGATCTGAACAGCTACAGACCAGTGGCCTTGACGTCCCACATGATGAAGACCCTGGAGAGACTGCTCTTTGCTCACCTCCGCCCCCTGGTGGGACCAGCGATGGATCCACTCCAGTTCGCCTATCAGCATGGCATTGGGGTGGAGGATGCAGTGATCTTCCTCCTTCACCGTTCTCTGTCCCACCTGGAGAAGCCCGGGAATGCGGTGAGGATCATGTTCTTTGACTTCTCCAGTGCTTTCAACACCATCCAACCGATGATCCTGAAGGACAAGCTGCTGTGCGCAGGGGTGGACCAGCACCTGTCATCATGGATCCTGGACTACCTCACTAACCGGCCTCAGTTTGTGAGAACCCGGGACTGTGTGTCCGACACAATCATCGGTAGCACGGGGGCCCCCGAGGGAACGGTTTTGGCTCCCTTCCTGTTCACCCTTTATACTGCAGACTTCTCACGCAACACAACACACTGCCATCTACAGAAGTTCTCTGATGACTCTGCGATCGTTGGCGTCATCTCCAACGGAGATGAAGCTGAGTACAGAGGGCTTATCCAGGACTTCGTGGACTGGTGCCATAGGAACTGCCTCCAGATCAACGCGAGGAAAACTAAGGAGCTGGTGGTGGACTCCCGCAGGCAAGGACAACCCCTCACAGCACCAGTAAATATACAGGGAACAGACATCGAGATGGTGACATCCTATAGGTACCTTGGTGTTCATCTGAACAATAAACTAGACTGGTCACACAATACTGACGCACTCTACAAGAAGGGACAGCGCAGGCTCTTCCTACTGAGGAGACTCAGGTCTTTTGGTGTACAAGGGGCACTGCTGAGGACATTCTATGACACGGTGGTGGCATCAGCCATCACTTTTGGAGTGGTCTGCTGGGGTAGTGGCATTACAGCAGCCGATAGGAAGAGACTGAACAAACTGATCAAGAAAGCTAGCTCTGTCCTGGGGCAGCGTCTTGACCCAGTGGAGGAGATAGGAGAGAGAAGGATGGTGGCTAAACTGTCATCTCTGCTGGAGTCCGAGTTCCACCCTATGCAGGACATACTGAATGCACTGAGGAGCTCATTTAGCAGCAGACTACATCATCCTAGGTGCACAACCGAGAGGTTTCACAGGTCCTTCCTACCTACGGCTGTCAGACTGTACAACCAAAGTAGGGCTGCTCGCAGAGATAGCAAAAAGACGTGACGACCTAATAGTATTGAATGCAAAAGACGCAATAGACTTGCACAATGGTCCCCTCCAGTATACAACTAGGAAAATACCGGTCGCTATGGAGGGTGAGAATATGTATGGGTACATAATCATACCATGTAGGATAACTAAGTAGACGGTTGTGCTGTTTCATTCCATCTAGCTACAATGCTCCGCACTGTGTGTGTTTATATATATATTTACATATTTACTCTATCTAGCAACAATGCTCCACACTGTGTGTGTTTATATATTTACATATTTATTCCATCTAGCTACAATGCTCCGCACTGTGTGTTTATATACTCATATATTTATTCCATCCAGCTACAATGCTCCGCACTGTGTTTTATATATTTATATATCTAATCCATCTAGCTACAATGCCCCACACTGTGTGTGTGTGTCTATATATATACAGTATATACTGTATACTATATATATATATACACTACCGTTCAAAAGTTTGGGGTCACCCAGACAATTATTTTGTGTTTTCCATGAAAAGTCACACTTATTTACCACCATGAGTTGTAAAATGAAATAGAAAATATAGTCAAGACATTGACAAGGTTAGAAATAATGATTTGTATTTGAAAAATAATTTTTTCACAGATACTCAACCTGCTCAAAGGAAGGTCAGTTTTATAGCTTCTCTAACCAGCTAAACTGTTTTCAGCTGTGCTAACATGATTGCACAAGGGTTTTCTAATCATCCATTAGCCTTCTGATGCAATGAGCAAAACACATTGTACCATTAGAACACTGGAGTGATAGTTGCTGGAAATGGGCCTCTATACACCTATGTAGATATTGCACCAAAAACCAGACATTTGCAGCTAGAATAGTCATTTACCACATTAGCAATGTATGTTAGATATTAGAGTGTATTTCTGATTAGTTTAAAGTTATCTTCATTGAAAAAACAGTGCTTTTCTTTCAAAAATAAGGAAATTTCTAAGTGACCCCAAACTTTTGAACGGTAGTGTATATATAAGATAAGATAAGATAAGCCTTTATTAGTCCCACAACGGGGAAATTCCAGGATTGCAACAGCACAGGGATAGCAACACTCAGAGCAACAATCAGAAGGCAAGAAAAAAAAAAACAAGCAAGCAAGAGCAGCTAATATACATATGTACATATTACTATAAAATATATATATACACACACACAGACACACAGTGCAGAGCATTGTAGCTGGATGGAATAAATATATGAATATATAAACACACAGTGCAGAGCATTGTAGCTAGATGGAATAAATATGTAAATATATAAACACCCACAGTACGGAGCATTGCAGCTAGGTGGAATAAATATGTAAGTATATAAACACACACAGTGCGGAGCATTGTAGCTAGATGGAATAAATATATAGATATATAAAAACACAGTGCGGAGCATTGTAGCTAGATGGAATAAATATATAGATATATAAATATGAACACACCCAGTGCTGAGCATTGTAGCTAGATGGAATAAATATGTAAATATATAAACACACACAGTGCAGAGCATTGTTGCTAGATGGGATGAAACAGCATAACCCTCTACTTAGTTATCCTACATGGTATGATTATGTGCCCATACATATTCTCACCCTCCATAGCGACCGGTATTTCCTAGTTGTATGCCGGAGGGGACCATTGTGTAAGTCTATTGCATCTTTGCATTTAAAAACTATTAGTTTGTTACGTCTTTTTGCTATCTCTGCGAGCAGCCCTACTTAGGTTGTACAGTCTGACAGCCGTTGGAAGGAAGGACCTACGAAACCTCTCGGTTGTGCACCTGGGATGATGTAGTCTGCTGCTAAATGAGCTCCTCAGTGCATTCAGTACATCCTGCATAGGGTGGAACTCGGACTCCAGCAGAGATGACAGTTTAGCCACCGTCCTATATATATATATATATATATATATATATATATATATATATATATATATATATATATATATATATATATATATATACTGTATATATATATATATATATATATATATATATATATATATATATATATATATATATATATATAATATATATATATTTACATATGTATACTTGCTGCTCTTGTTTTTTTTTTTCTCTTGCCTTCTGATTGTTGCTCTGAGTGTTGCTATCCCTGTGCTGTTGCAATCCTGGAATTTCCCATTGTGGGACTAATAAAGGCTTATCTTATTGTAGTGGCCATCTTCATCGAGGTACTCGTGCTTAATGCGAAGAACAACACAGGATGGTATCTCCACATGGTTCTGCTTTCCCAGGAACCACCAGCACCAGGAAACAGTTGATCTGTAGGTCAAGCATTGACCATGTCTGTAAATATAAAAAGAGCAGAAATAAATCATTTGATTTTATTTTATGGGCTTGTTTGTGGTTTATCTGATGACATCTGACACTTTGAAGTTGGCTTTCTTAAATGCCAATATCTGGTTTTGGAAAAGAAACACTCTTAACTCCTAGTTTAATTTTCTGTTGGCGTGTTTGTCACATTAATTAAAACTGCTGTAGAGCCTTATTTTTCCTCTTGTTGCTCATGTCTTGCAGAATGGGACTCCCAGAGGCTGTCTCCTTGATTCATCAATGTTCTGTCTGGATCATTTCAGATGTACTGGGATAAGAACCTGTACTGATAATGTAAAATGATGTGACCATGGGACACATCTTCAATGTGGCTGTTTAAGAAATAAGCTACTCACTGCATTGGTGAAGTTTTCATAGCTTGTTAAATGTGGTGACATTTTTTTTAATGGGTGTTGTGTAGATGCACCCTGCTATCACCTCCTTGGAGATCTCCGTTCTCCCCTTCAGAAAAGACAAAATGGGTCTACAGTGGGCCTCAGTGTTACAGACTGTTCCGCAACATTTGATATTTCAAGCATTTTAGTCTAAATCACAGCACTTGTACAACCTTGAAGACATTTAAATCCAACAGTTAAATGACTTTCAGCATCTGTGATCACATTCTTTTTGGTGTTGTGATATAGTAAATAAATAACTTCATCTACATACCATATACATATACAGTATATGTGCTGTGACTACTGGGTAAAAACACTGTAGATAATGGGGGGGGGGGGGTGGCAAATCCACAGAGTTGTCTGAGTAGTTGTATTTGCAGCTATTGGATGTTTTGAGATTTTTTTGTGGATCTTGTACTACTTAGCTAGTTTATCATTAATGTAAAGTTATACTTTATTTTTCAATATATTAAATGTAAACAATAGACATTCCAAATAAATATTTTATTATCTAACTTACACTGCTTTCTCTTTGATCTCTGGGAGCCCATGGTCTGCTTGTAGATGTTCAGGGTAGTCTGTAGAGAATGGGGGTTCAGGTTCAGAGGGGTTCCAGGCCTGGAGGAAGAATAATCCACCGTGGATCTTCAGGCAGCTCTCCACATCTATCCTGAACCTGTTGAAGTGTGTGTTATAAGACATTTTAGTACTCCAAATCTACTGTTGTGGTTATGTAATCATACATCACTCTGTTTTCTTAATGCATTAACCTTCTCCTGTACCTATACAAATCATTTAATTTGTGGAACTATAGAGCTATTTGGATTTTCAGAGGTGAGAATAAAGTTACATTTACTCAAGTGTAAATGAGTGTCAGGTCAGGCATTGGTTTGCTTGCTACCGGATAACCATGAAAACCAGTACTACCTGTCTCATGGGTCGGGCCGTCGGCGACTCAACCGGCAACCCCGCCCTTCCGAGAGCGTGGAGGGTGAAACTGGGCATCCTGGCAGAACTAAAAACAATATCTGTTACAGGTCTGTGGTGGACCACTCCCAGTTACACCGGGTGAGACTGGACATCCTGGCAGATAAGCACATCTGTCGCAAGGTCCGTGGTGGACTTTTGCCAGTCGGTGCATCATGACATGCACTACACAAAGAGCAGAGATAAACAAACCTATCATCTGGTCAGTCATTGCAACAGATACTGGAGTCAGTTTGTCTTGGCCTGTCCTTGCTACTGATAATACCTCTATCTGCCCAGAATGTGTCGCTAGTCCAGCAAAAGCTAGTGGTACTCAAATACTTTGAAAGCAGTTTCATGAAATGGTCAGTCAGAAAGCAACTCATACCGGCTCGGACGTTGCCCGGGTTTGCAGGGTTGGGAGTTCCTGGCAGCAGAGGGCGGGGGACAGACCGGTGTAGAGGAATCTGATCAGACCTAAATGAAACAGTCATTGTCGCCCGCGACTGACTGCTCTGATGATACTCAAGTAACTTTTTTGGAAAAAACTTTACCAAGTACTCATACTGTAGGATACCTTGTACTCTTACTTGAGTAGAATTATGCACAAGAACTTGTATTTTTAATGAAAGACATTTGGTTTACTCTGTTTCTGTCACTGATTTTGAAAAATGTTTAGAAATGTCTGCACTGTAATATTTGACCTTACCTTACTATTAATAACTGCATCATTAATCATTTTTCTCTGTGCTATCTGTAATTGTGTACTTTTTATTTATATGATTTATATTATTAGAATAGTACATATAGGATACTTAAAGACACACTCTGGCTATAAATCCCCTATAAAAACCAATCTACATTGTCTAAAATGGTATCTTACGCCCTTTTTTCTATCAACAAAACCTTTCATTGTCTTACAGTTTCATGTCAAAATCATTTCACCCCCCCCCCCAAAAAAAAACAATCGCTGCCTTAATTAGCCTAGCCCACAACGGGTGGCCTGTCCAGGTCCCTAGGCCACCAGATCACAAAACAGGGTGGGTCAGGGGGCCTTCCAAAGTTCATAGGCCAACAAAGCAGATAACAGGATGCATCCCAAGAATACTGTGGGGGCGCTTTAAACTCAGGAGAACAAATCAGTGGAGCTTCTTGCTCAGGGGACCATAACATAGGAACCTTTAACTCCTTAAGGATTACATTTGATTACATGATCTACCTCCCCTGTGGCTGGTGTTGCAGATCTGTGCCTGTCACATGATTGGTCAAAAAGTATGAAAAAAAAAAAAATAAACCCAGATGTACCAAGCATTCCACATCACTAGATGGCAGACACATATAGCTTACTGGTCTTCACTGGAGGACCAAGATCAGCAAACCAGAACCGCGTCGAATCTGATATCACTTCCAGGGTGCAGAAGAAGAGCCATATAAACAATTTTCAACATATATTTCCACAGGGAGGAAGCATTTGCTCCAAATTTTGCCAACTATGTCTCTAAAAGGGATTATTTAGCTTCTGAAGGGAAATATTTACCTTCTGAATAGCACAAGATGGACCGGAGCGGAACACTTTTCGTCCGCCATTGACAAAGCTGCAGGTGACGGAGAGGACAATAATTCCAGTTCTGTGGGGTAATCCAACCGAAACTGAGGTGGAATAAATCAAAAGATAAATGTGATTGTTTCTGGATGTGGGAAAGAAAGCAAAAATGACCGGCAGAAGACAAAATAAGGACTGAGGTGAGCACATGGATGAGCACACAGACGCATGGCAACACATGACGAGTGGTAGGTCTGATGTTTTTTCAGTTTGTTTACATTCTACTGATTTTCTGATTCATATATTTTGAAGATAAGATAAAAAAAAACAAAGTCAAAAAACCAAAATCATTCTTTGTGTAAATATGTCCAAAGTCCACGTTTGACCAAAAGTTATGTGATCTGATGTGGCTGCTGTCACATTATGCAAATTAGATGCATAAATTTACTCCTGTCATGAACTTTGGATCATATTCTACATATTTCTCATTGACAGTAAGCCATTATCTCTTACCACTTTCAAGTTACATCCTTTGGAATTTGTGATAACTAAACTGAATATTTTCTTGAAAAAAAATCTTCGCCACCAGAGGGTGCATGCAGATGGTGTAGATCTGCGACAGAAAACCTCAAATAGTTAATTCAGGAAAAAAACAACAAAGGAGCTTTCTGCTCAGCCGCTGGGAGTTGCGGCACACTAACCTCAAAAACAGCTGATGGTTGGAGCACATTGCTCTCAGGAGCAGATGACAGCGGCACACCTGCCTCAGGTGTAAACGGCAGAGGCATGGCGGCCCCTGGAGCAAACGATGATGACTGATCAGTGACAAGGTCAAATGATAACTGCTGGTCGGCAGTGATAGCAGACGATGAATGCTGCACAGTGGCGAAACCAGACGATGCAGGGTGATCCGTGAGAAGCCCAGGCAGCTGAGGCTGTGAGACCTCAAGCCCAGCCACTTGGGGATCCATTCCAGACACAGCCACCTCAGACAGGGTGGAAAAGACAAACACCGGGTCACTATAACTGGTGGCAGTGGAGGCCGGCGGGGAGAGCTCAGGAGCAGATGGCAGCTGCAACTGAGTCTCCCTGCCAAAAGTAACGCAAGATCTCTCTAATATGATTTAGCAAAGTTAGATTGTGAATACTTGCACCTCTTATTTACCTACTGTATGGAGAGAATCTTAATCTTTTTCTCAGTGGAGATTAAGGAGAGGTTCAACTATAGGACACACATTTAATCGGGAGACACTTTGAGTGCTTAACTCCTAACAGCCTGCAAAGAGCGAATACAAAGAATGCTTATCTTTATGCTATGTGCAAAAGGATGTTTGGAGCTTTAGTGCAGCACTGTGTATAAATCCTAACAGATCTAGTAGACTGTCAGGAAAGAGAAGGATTCTGATTTTGCACAGATGTTCACTGAGCATCTCCAGGAACTTATTCTTCTGAAAATTTCCATTTTCTTAAAAAAAAATACTTTAAACATAGAATTTTTCTGTCAATTAGAATATAAATTGATTCACTCATTGTTATAAGAAATGTTAAAATTTTCATGCTTTTGTGGCTCTGAATTTCCTTAAATGCTTGTTAGAACTGTGCTTTTATTGTAAAAAGAAAAACAAATATGTGACTGATGTTCTTTATGATTAAATCTTATAGGATGGTATATAATTTTGCTGGGCCCTCAAAGGACAAAAGAGTAATAGCAGCAGAGCTTCCCAAACAGAGAAAAAGACTTACACTAAATCATGTTATTAATGATTTAGCTCAGGGGGAACGCTGAGCCGCAAGTGTTCTACATTTCAAAGAGAAATACATCTATAAATTTAATTAACAGCAGGTTAAAATAATACACCTCAGCCATAACAGAAGATAACACCAGGAACCTTTGTAAGGTGTCATAAAATGACAAAGTGTGCTTTTTTGGTATTAGAGTCTGTTAAGTTTGGGTCATTATTTACTTTGCGTGTTTGCTGTGAGAAGGTGAAGAAATGATGAAGCATCACAGAGAAGACTAAGTTGGGCCAGGTGATAATTTAGACTCTAAAGCCTCATTTCCACTAGCCCAGCACACCTCGGAACGGCTCGATTCACTTCAACACGGCTCGGAATGCTTCTGTCTCCATTAGCACGGTGGTGTGCTTGGGCTGGGATGGTTGGGATGGTTATAACAGCGAGGCGGCGCCACAGCGAGGCGGCGCCACACTCCCAGTGAGGCGGGGCCACACTCCCGTGAAGTAACGCACGCGACCCAAGCAAAACATAACACACAGCTGTACAAGGCCACTCCTCGGTCTGTGGCTTTTTTCACCGTAAACGCCAAAAAGGACCGCCAGACAAGGGTACAGGCAGTGAGATGAAAACACTCTGGAATAGTTCTGCAGCTTCTGGGAGAGCCAAAGGCGTGAGGATACAAACTAGGTCGTATATGACGGTAAGCTAATGGTTGCTAATGCTAGTTTGCTATAAGTACTGTCGTGCTACACTTTTAATGTCTTGCAAGTTATCGCTGTTAGGTACTAAAATATGTACGCTGTGTGTGTTTCAGATGGGCTACTGTTGTGGGGAAATTACTGCTTCATTCGACTCTGGGCGTCCTGTCACGGATGTCATCAGCCTGTCACGGATGTCAGCAGGCCTGTCACTGATGTCAGCACAGCTTCACAAACGAGCAGTGGTTTATAGAGCTTAAGAATGTCTGTAGAAACGTTTTATTTCCTGTACAACAAATTGCTCTGATCTGCTTGAAAATCATGGAGAGACTGTTGAGAACATCATGGACTTACCTCTTCTGCCGCAGAGTCTGAGATGGTGTCATAGAAAAAAATGATCAGCTGACACAACTTGATCGCCAGGTTAATAACTATATTAGCCACAAAATATAGTATTCAAAAAGTAAACTTTACTGAGTTAGGTATAATAAGGATATATTTGACAGTTATCATGCATTTTAGGCAAAAACAAACGATCTAGGATTAAAAAGCAATTAAAATAATGCAGTCACAAGGTTACATGAAAACATGTACTGTAGAAATATATATTATCTGCATCAACAATGTACTAGATATGCATTCTGTTGTATTGCACTGGGATTGCACTGACAATAAACCTCTGAAGTTTTTGCAGATGTCTCTTTTTTATATGTGAAGGTTACCACCATAAATTAAATACTGAAAGATTGGAAAAGCTAGAATAATCCACAGTTTGAGAAATCACTTTTGATTTGGTGTAAGTCTGTCAACAGAATTATGAACCATAAAGCATTTGTGTTAAAATGTTAAATCCCATTAGAACCTAATCCGGGGGCTCCATCATGTGTCATGGGGGGCCAAGACCCTGCAGGTTCTCTCTTCTACCCAGTCTCTTCAGCAGGTGTTGTCACTGTTCAGTCAGTGGAAGAAGTTCAGTGGAATCTGCTGTTGAAGAGCACTGGTTGGAGGTAAAGGCCTGCAGGTCTTGGCCCTCCATGGCACATGATTAGACCCCCCCCCCCTGCCCAAACCCAATATGATGAAGAGCAGATGCCTAATATGACCCAGAATTCCTCCATATACTGGTACTGTCACTATTGAGAAACGTGTTATATGTCAATTTAATCCTATCCAACTTTTTACTTTCAAAATAAGCATAAATATTTGCAAAAAGCACACATTATTAGAGATATGTTATATTTCAATTTAATACTATCCCACTTGTACTTACAAAAAGTGTGAATATTCATAAAAAGCACACAAATGCCAAAGGTAGCACCACAAGCAGTGGGTACAGCAGTTTTGGGGCAACAGCAACACAATTGTGTATCCTTTGCCAATCTGTCTGCTGTTTTTAATGTTTAACAGTTAAGGGACGGATGATTATATGCTACCAAAAACTGGAGAAACTCTCTGATAAAAAAAGCTGCAACAACACAAGCCACTTTGGTTTGAATTAACTGCCAAATGACCTAGAAATAATGAGCTGAAACTTGTTTTTTATTCGTATGATATATATGAGACAGTGGCACACAATGGCCAACACCAAATTGTATTATTTTTTACATCCTAGGGCATTTTGGATGTACTGAATAAAAAAAATTCATGTTTTTCACCTTCAGGTCAACGTTTGGAACAACAGTATTGGTATTTTCCGTTTTGATGATGCTACACTCCTTCTAAAGTATTGTAATTCTCTGAATTTGGAATGCCGATAGAACATTCATTTACATATACTTACTTTTTTACCTACTTTGACTTGTAAGGCTTGATCAGTCTCTCCTGCCTGCATTTAAAGTTCCAACTGTGCAACTTCTTATAAGTTAACATAAAAAAATGTACCCAAAGTTTAGAACTGGATCATGTGGTGCTAATTTTTTTATGATATTTCAATAAAAAGAACAGAAAGCTTACAAAAACATTTGTTTTTTGGTCTAGTTAAAAATTAACATACCTTTACAATGGTTGACGCCCTGACAGGATGATCAGCATCATTTTGATCAGACTAGGCAATGGAATTTCTATGTAATTATACTGTTTTATAATTCAGTGTTATAACAGACAAACCACACTTCGATCCAAAAGAATTCCATTTTATTATATACAAAATATTAAAATAAAAAAAAAACTTTGCAACACAACAAGAAGGTTAATCGACATTTTATACACGCCGACCAATGAGTGCCTCTCCCAGCTTCCCAAACTGGGTCAGGAAGGCTCGGTTGAATGAAGCCGTCTCTGCCAGCTCCTGCCTTCTCAAGGCCACATCCTGCTCCTGGGCTACCCTCGCATTTTCTGCAACCTCATTTAAATGTTGCAAATATTTATCATTGAATAGATTTTGCGCCTGGTGGCGGGACAGATTCACATTGGAGAATCTGGGCGGGCTGGCACGGCGGACGCGTGGGATGATTCTACAAGAAAAATGTACACAATAAAATACATCACGAAAGTGCAAGATATACAGAAAAGACAATAGTTTTTAACAAGATTACATAAGCTTATTTCAGCGCATTGTTCACATGAATACTTAAAAGAAAAGCGTGAGTCCGCAGTGTGCTGCGATAAAGCAGAGCGATCATCATCCACAAATGAAACAGCTTTTTTTATTGCATAAATAAATGAGTGTCTTACCGTATATATTTGCGAAAAAATGCACATTAAAAAAAAAAAAAAAATCACCGTTAAAGGACTCCGATGTCGAGACCTCCCAGTATATTTTTCCTCATTCCGGGTGGCTCCGTCTAACCTCGCACTGGATGCGTTCGTCTGAACAATGCAGTGAGCAGACACTTGCACCTCCTCATTGTCCATGGAACACCCTTATTACGCGAAGCCATTGTTGATAGAGAATAAATGAAAATAGACAGCAATACACTGAAAAAATAAACCGCCCACATTGGTTGCGCGCTGAGTAATGGCGGTCGTGAAGATTCGGCGGTAGAGGTCGCTTTTCCGTGACGTTACAACCTGACCAATCAGTGGCGGTTACGAACTGACCAATCAGCGCTGGTTACGACCTGACCAATCAGCGGCGACCAGTCTGTTAACATCACAAACACGGCCCACTCAGCACTGCTGTACCCTGCCCTTGAGCGGGGGCTGAGAATCGCGGCTGTTCCACCGTGTTGGGGCTAGTGGAAAGGCGTACAAAGCGTGCTGAGCCGTCCCCGTGTCATGCTAAAGCGTGCTAGTGGAAAAGGGCCTTAAACGTGTTTTGTTCAAAACAAGACCTGACTGTGTAGGGCAACAGTTTTTTCCTCTAAATGAAACAACGCAAAAGCAAAGAAATCAGGAAACATATGACTATGTCAAACAGCTCATGTTTTAAATGTTTTTATTGCAGTAAATATGATTATCAAAATTGGTATCATTACTCCACACAATAAAGATCATCAAGGCACCTCATTAATATTTAAAAGATGATCATAAGTTAACCACCTCAGAATGTGCCCATATGTGCTGTATCCTCATTTGTCTCCTCTTTTCAGAAGTTGAACTGTTTCAGTCCTCACTTGAAGGTGGAGGAGGAAGGTGTATGGAAACAAAAACAGAGTGTCTACCTTAAGATAATATAAGATAAGATAAGCCTTTATTATTTGAATTTTGAATTTTATTGAATTTATTTCGGATAGTACATTACAGGTTAAAAGAAACTGTATAATTAACAACAAGGTCAAATTAGACAAAGACTCCTTCTACTATTACAATTCCACGTGAGTTATCCGAAATGGGTGATGGCTGAAGCCGCAGCTTATATTGCCCACCCAATTTCCATCCAAGAATTTCAAAGGAGAAAAAAGAGAAAACAAGACAAGAGCGATTACAATTTAAAACAAGGCTAAGACAAAATATGACTGAGAGAAAAAGAAAACTGAGCTAGTCTAAGTTAAGCGGTTACTATTCAAAAACAAATCTAAGACATAGTGTCACAGAGAAAAAAGAAAAACTAAGGCTATAACACAACACAGGCTGGAAATGTCAATCTTATGTGAGTTTACATGTCGTCTTGTAAATATGTTTGGAGTATTTCTTCCTTTCGATTTTTGTTTAAATTGTCCAAGCTTTGTACATGCTTTTAATTCAGGTCCAAAATCGTTCCATAATCTGACACCTTGCACTGAAATACAGTGTTGCTTGGTAGTTGTTCTCACTGTAGGCTTTTGAAATATACATGTTCCTCTGAAGTGATATCGTTCTCCCTTGTTTGGAACAACTTTTGGATATTTGCGGGCAGTGATAGATTCTTCACTTTGAACATTATTATTGCGGTTTTAAAGTCGATCAGATCTTTCAACTTGAGAGTTTTTTGTTTAAGAAAAAGTGGGTTTGTTGGTTCCCTGTAAGCTGCTTTGTTGATTATTCTAATAGCTCTCTTTTGAAGCATAAAGAGGTGGATATATGTTGGTTTTATATGTATTTCCCCATACTTCATTACAATATGTCATGTATGGGAGTATTAATGAATGATACAAGGTTATAGTGTGGGTTGATTCAGCAAATTTTTCACTCTGTGTAATATTGCAATTGATTTGGATACTTTACCTTTTATATAATTAATATGTGGCTTCCAACACAGTTTGTTATCAATTATACTCCAAGGAATTTAGTTTCGGATACCCTTTCAATCTCTACACCATTTACACTGAGTTTGGGTACTGGGTAGTTGTGATGGTTGTTAAAGACTATAAATTTTGTCTTGCTTAAATTGAGCGTTAATTTGTTCGAATCAAACCACAGTTCAGCTTTCCTAATTCCTTTCCGAGTGTATCCAGAAGTTGTTCCAAGTTGTTTCCACTGCATAGCAGGTTAGTGTCATCAGCAAACAATATTAAGTCCAGTTTTTTCTGAAACTTTACATATATCATTTATATACATATTGAATAATAATGGTCCCAAAACTGAACCCTGTGGGACTCCACAGGTGACCTTCAGTAGCTCTGATTTTTTGTTGTTAACACATACAAACTGATATCTATTCTTTAAGTAACTTCTTAACCAGGACAGTGCTACCCCTCTGATACCACAATTTTGTAGTTTCTTTAATAATAGATTGTGATCTACTGTATCAAATGCTTTTTTAAGATCCAGGAATACTCCAACTGACTACTCTTTATTTTCAATGGCTGTTGATATTTTTTCTGTAAATTCCATTAATGGCATATGCTGTTGTCCTTTTGTGTCTGAACCCATATTGCTGCTCACAACAATAAATCATTCTTCAGTAATGAAGTTGTCAATTCTCTCATAGAATATTTTTTCAAGTATCTTGGAAAATTGCGGTAATAGTGAAATTGGTCTGTAGTTGGAGAGTTCCCCTCTGGCCGCCTGTCTTGTAAATCGAATTACTTTAGCTATTTTCATTGCATTGGGAAATATACCTGATTGGAGAGACAGGTTACAGATATACGTCAGTGGTTTCACTATGCATTCGATAACAGTTTTGACTAGTAGCATATCAATACCATCGCAGTCAGTAGATTGTTTTACTTTTGAACGATTAACAATTTCAATGACCTCTCTGTGCGTCTGTGTTCTTTATGAAGAGTGGTCTTGTACAGCAGTGTTTTGCATATTGAATCACCTGTTGGCACCGTGTGGGTATTTCACGGCCAGTTTAGGTCCAATGTTAACAAAAAAATTATTAAATCATCTGCAGGTGTGAAGCTATATTCACATTCGGAGTCGATTTATTATTTTTTGGAGTGTTATTGGGTAGCTGTATTCTGCTTTTATAATTTCCAAGGATACTGTTGATTAATGTCCAAGTAATTTTTCATAATGTCTATGTTATTTCCGAGTTCTTTACTGAAATAGTCTCCTTTTTACTACATCTTATTATATATGTTAAAACTTATTTTGTATGTTTTATACCGCTGCTCATTCTTCATTTTGTCCTTTTTCTTTATGAAAGCTTTATATAATAAATTTTTCTTTTTACACGCCTTTTGTAGTCCTTTGGTTAGCCATGGTTTGTCAGTAAATTTGTGTTTAAGCTTTTTTTTAACTAATGGGCAGTTTTTTTCATAAAGAGTGGTTACAATGTTTGTAAATGCGTCATAGGCTTCATTTACATCTGATACATAGACTTCTGTCCAGTCTTGCTTCAGCAAGTCCTCTTTAAAAGAACTGATTGCGTTTGGTGATTTGTGTCTGAACGATTTTGAGATTTTTTCTGGGTTGGGCCCCGTGTGGCCATGGATAAGTGCAAAGATTGGCAAGTGGTCGCTTATATCATTTATCAATAATCCACTTTCTATTTTCTTGTCGAAATCCACTTTCTATTTTCTTGTCGAAAAAGTTTTATTAGTCCCACAACGGGGAAATTCCAGGATTGCAACAGCACAGGGATAGCAACACTCAGAGCAACAATCAGAAGGCAAGAAAAAAAACAAAAAAAAAAAAACAAAAAAAAACAAGCAAGCAAGAGCAGCTAATATACATTAATGTACAATAACTATAAAATTATATATACACACACACACACACACAGACACACAGTGGCAGAGCATTGTAGCTGGATGGAATATATATATGAATATATGAACACACAGTGCAGGAGCATTGTAGCTAGATGAATAATAGTGTAAATATAGAAACAGCCCACAGTATGGAGCATTGGCAGGCTAGGTGGAATAAATATGCAAGTAATGATAAACACACACAGTGCGGAGCAGATGTAGCTAGATGGAATAATATGTAGATATATAAAAACACAGTGCTGAGCATTGTAGCTAGATGGAATAAATATGTAAATATAATAAACACACACAGTGCAGAGCATTGTTGCTAGGTGGGATGAAACAGCATAACCGTCTATTTAAGTTATCCTACATGGTATGATTATGTGCCCATTACATGATTCTCACCCTCCATAGCGACCGGGTATGTTCCTAGTTGTATGCCGGAGAAGGACCATTGTGTAAGTCTATTGCATCTTTTGCATATCAAAAAAAAAAAAAAAAAAAAAAAAAAAAACTTGGAGACAAGTTTGATTTTCCATACAATTCATTCCATTAACCTATTAGCTAGGTTCATACTACCAAAATGACTCAAATCTGACTATTTACACCTGGATGTAAACAGATGGTTTGTTTTAGAGCTGGCTGGTGGCACAAATCCAGTAAAAAAGTCTGATTTTCAGACTGGCTCGGAGCCACTTTCATATCTGATCCAGTGCAGTCCAGAAAGTATTCACAGCGCTTGTCACTTTTTCCACATTTTGTTATGAGAAAAAAAGGGGTTTTTTTTTAGATTTTTTCAAATTTATTAGAAATAAAACCTAAGAAATCACATGTACATAAGTATTCACAGCCTTTGCCATGAAGCTCAAAATTGAGCTCAAGTGCATACTGTTTCCACTGATCATCCTTGAGATTTTTCTACAGCTTGAATTGGAGTCTACCTGTGGTAAATTCAGCTGATTGGACATGATTTGGAAAGGCACACACCTATCTGTATAAAGCCCCACAGTTGACAGTGCATGTCAGAGCACAAACCAAGCATGAAGTCAAAGGAATTGCCTGTAGACCTCAGAGACAGGATTGTCTGGAGCACAAATCTGGGGAAGGGTACAGAAAAATTTCTGCTGCTTTGAAGGTCCCAATGAGCACAGTGGCCTCCATCATCCATAAATGGAAGAAGTTTGGAACCACAAGGACTCTTCCTAGAGCTGGCCGACCGTTTAAACTGAACGATCGGGGGAGAAGGGCCTTAGTCAAGGAGGTGACCAAGAACTTAATGGTCACTCTGTCAGAGCTCCAGCATTCCTCTGTGGAGAGAAAATCTTCCAGAAGGACAACAATCTCTACAGCAATCCACCAAACAGTCTTGTATGGTAGAGTGGCCAGACGAAAGCCACTCCTTAGTAAAAGGCACATGGCAGCCTGCTTGGAGTTTGCCAAAAGGCACCTGAAGGACTCTCAGACCATAAGAATCAAAATTCTCTGGTCTGATGAGACAAAGATTGAACTCTTTGGTGTGAATGCCAGGTGTCATGTTTGGAGGAAACTAGGCATCGCTCATCACCAGGCCAATACAGTCCCTACAGTGAAGCATGGTGGTGGCAGCATCATGCAGTGGGGATGTTTTTCAGTGGCAGCAACTGGGAGACTAGTCACGATAGAGGGAAAGATGAATGCAGCAATGTACAGAGACATCCTGGGTGAAAACCTGCTCCAAAGCATTCTTGACCTCAGACTGGGGCGATGGTTCATCTTTCAGCAGGACAACGACCCTAAGCACAAAGGCAAGATATCAAAGGAGTGGCTTGAGGATAACTCTGTGAATGTCCTTGAGTGGCCCAGCCAGAGCCCAGTCTTGAGTCCAATTGAACATCTCTGGAGAGAGCTGAAAATGGCTGTGCACTGACGCTTCCCATCCAACCTGATGGAGCTTGATGTGTTGCAAAGATGTCCTCATGATGGAGGAAGTGCTGCAAAAAGGAATGGGCGAAACTGCCCAAAGATAGGTCTCCCAAGCTTGTGGCATCATATTCAAAAAGACCTGCGGCTGTAATTGCTGCCAAAAGTGCATCAACAAAGTATTGAGCAAAGGCTGTGAATACTTACGTGCATGTGATCTCTTAGTTTTTAATTTTAATAAATTTGCAGAAATCTAAAAAAACTTTTTTTCATGTTGCCATTATGGGGTTATTATGTGTAGAATTTTGAGGAAAACAATGAATTTATTCCATTTTGGATTAAGGCTGTAACATAACAAAATGTGGAAAAAGTGAAGCACTGTGAATACTTTCCAGATTCACTGAATATATCAGACACATGGTCAAGCGACGACTGAATAACAATAATCGGACTGTAATTTATGCAACTTTTTACCCCTGTGCATGCATACAATGCAGATGTTGTCTCTTAGCTTCATTGTTAACATCCATGCTTGCACCTGCTTCTAAGACAGTTCTTTGTACAACTTCCTTCCTTCTTCTAGTGCTCATATATAGATATATAGGGCTCATATAAAAGTCAAATCTCCTCTACTTCCCTATGGGACCTTACTTCGGAAAAAAATCTCTGCTGGAGTGAACGGCAAGAGAGAAATTGCAGTCCTGATCAAACTTTTCTATGAGTTACACATATGATGTTTGTCAATTTAAAAGATAATTTTCTACATAAATAACGCTGTCAGTCGTCGTCTGACTGTTAAAGTCAACCGGATCTCACTAAAAAATGTACCTAATGAACATTTTCCACCCCTCAAAAAATGTGCATTTGTAAGTAAAACAAACAAACAAAAAAAACATAACTGAATGTTTAGAAATAGAGTCCATGCCTTCACTCACTGCGCATGTGCAAATGGATAGAAGGAAAAAAAAACACTATGCATGAGCAGAATGTCATGGGTTCTACTTCAACTTCTTCAAATATTCAAAAAAATGTCAAAGTCAAACAGATGGTGATAAGCCTTTTATTTTGCCGGCCTCCCAAGTGGAAAAAAGTTATATATTGTAGCGTCTGCCAGACGCGTCGTAAAAAACCACAAAGAGGCTGCCAATTTAACACCTTCATTTCCTAACAGGATGGGCCACTGTAGGCGTTGAACATGCCAAAACAAGAAAAGGAGCCGAACAAGCAACAACAACAAAAAAACTTCTCTCTCTCTCTCTCTCCCTCTCTCTCTCGCTCTCTCTCTCTCTCTCTCTCTCTCTCTCACACACACACACACACACCGCACGCTCCTCCTCATGCTCTCCCTCTCTCTCCACACAGCTCAACCACACAACCTCCCGCAGAACAGACAGAGAACCCGAACGTTACACTGCCCCCACCTTACTAAATCCCTCACCCCGAGGGATCACAACAAAAAGTCATTAAGGTGCACCGGGGGCCTCCTCTGCCTCCAAGACCGCCTTGAGGCATGTGTCCCCTGCTGCACCTGCGGCCTGGACCCAGCCTACTGATGAGCCAGGGGAGCAATTGGAGGAGGAGATGGATGAACAGTCAGTGAGCCCTGAGGTGTTGCCAACACATCCGTTTGGGGCGGTGCCGGAGGTCTCACACATGGCTGGTAGCATGCATCACCCCCATATGGCACCAACCTGTCCTTATGGAGGGCTACCCGCCTACCCCTAGGTGGCAGCTGAACCCTGTATACCACCTCTCCCAGTCTCTCCAGCACTTCGCAGGGACCCACCCAATGGCAATCTAGTTTTGGGCACCATCCTTCTTTTTCTTTGGACTGTACACCCACACCAAGTCCCCTGCTTTGAAATCCCTCCCTCTGGCCCTCATAATTTCTTTTCTGCCTCACCCGCGCTTTCTGCAGCTGGTTGCGAGTGAAGGCATGGGCCGACTCCATACGGTCTTGAAGCCTCCGTGCATATTCTGGTCCTGGGGTACTGCTGGTGTGTCTGGGGGGCTTTCCAAACGCCATTTCCACCGGCGTCCTCAGCTCTCGTCCCAACATGAGCAGGGATGGTGTGCATGAGGTGGAATCTTGCACAGCCGACCAGTAGGCCATCAAGATGAAAGGGAGGTGCATATCCCAGTCTCCTTGGTGTTCCGCAGTGAGAATGCCCAGTTGTGTTGCCATGTTCTTTTAAAAACCTCTCAACCAGGTCCATCACTTCGGGGTGAAAGGGTATTGCGAGTCTTGCACATGTCCAGTCGTTCACTTACAATGCCGAGAACACCCCCTATGCAAAGTTGTGCCCTGTGGGTCACTGTGGATTACCTCAGCTGCCCAAAACCTGGCAAACATGCCCTCCACCAGCATCATTTGCGACAGGCTCGCCTCCTGGTTGGGTATGGCGTACGCCTCCGGCCAAAACCGGTCCCATTTTCTGTGCGAGGAAATGGCCCATTATGTCCACCACTACTCTCTCCATTGGGGCTCCCACTGCCAGCTGCTGGAGTTGGGCGTGTGACTGTTCTGGAGGTCCCTTGTGCGCTGTGCAGGGGTCACAGCAGCGACAAAAGTCCTCAACATTTGTCCTCTGCTGGCCCCAATAGAACCCTTGCCGGAGCTGACAGAGGGGTTTTGAGACCCCGAAGTACCCCGCCAAGGTAGTTCCATGGACAGCTGATAGCACCATCAACCTTGCACCTAGAGACCACCACCATCTGCCACCTCTCCTCTCCTGTAGTTGGCTCTTTCCATGCTCGCTGAAACACCCCGTCCTTCACCCTTAGAGCCTCGAATTTTGCAAGCAGTTCTTTGGTGGCAGGTGAGCACCCCACTACTTCATCCCAGGGTGGCTTATGGCCTGACTCCACCCACTGCAGCACCGGTTGCAGGTCCCTGTCTTGCTCTTGCTGCCTTCTCCTTAAAAGTGGGTCGGTAGGTTCAGGTTCAGGTTCAGGTTACTTTATTTGTACCCGTAGGTAGATTTGTTTTGCAGTTGGTGACATCCATATTTACAAGCCACTAACTACATTCAACATAGACACAAACACAGGCACACATCTTACAAAATAGGTAAATATAAAATATGTACAATATAATTTTTATAGTTTGTTCAACTCTTTGACAGCAGCAGGGACAAAGCTGTTTTTGTAGCGCTGGGTTCTACTTTTTGGGACAGCAAACCTCCGTCTGGAGGGAAGAAGCTGAAAGTTGCAGTGCAAAGGGTGGGAGTCATCATTTAAAATCGATAAGCTGTTTCGGTAAGCTGTTTCCCTGCAAACTGGCCCCTCTCCATTCTTCCTTGGACCGTGCTCTTCCCCCATACAGAGCTCTGCTTCACAGGCGTCCCTCCTGTCACAGTACCGGCAGCTGTCGATCGTGCAGGCACATCGGGACATGGCATCAGCATTAGCATGGCAAGCTCCAGCTCTGTATTCCACCCCAAAGATGTACGACACTAGCTCTTCCAGCCACCGTGCAATTTGCCCTTCCGGCTCTTTGAAGGACATCAACCACTGAAGAGCTGAGTGGTCAGTTTGGACAGTGATGGGTAGCTCACACAGATAGTATCTGAAATGACTTATCACTCTCACGAGAGCGAGGAGCTCTCGGCATGTCACACAATACCAGTGCTCAGCTTTGTTGAAGGTCTTACTGAAATAAGCAACCACTTTCTCCCCTTCTGGCCCTACCTAAATCCACACTGCACCCATCCCGACATTGCTAGCGTTGGTGTCCAGGATGAAGGGCAGGTCAGGGTCAGGCGGTATGAGGATGGGAGACTCTGTCAAGGCCTTCTTCAATAAGCTGAAGTCTTGCTCTCACTCAGAAGTCCAAACAAAGTCACAGGCTTTCTGCTGGAGGTGGAACAGGGGTGCAGCTATGCAAGAAAAGCCACGTACAAACATCCTATAGTAAGATGCTAGTCCTATGAAGCTCTTTAGCTTTCGTAGGTTAGTAGGTGTCCGCCAGTCCTTCACTGCTTTCACCTTCTCCTTTAAGATGCTGATCCCGTCCATCCCCCCACTCAGTGTTGCAAAAACTTCAGCTCTTTCCTCATGAAGCGGCACTTATCGGGGTGGAGCTTCAAACCAGCTGCTTCTATCCACTGTAGAACCCACCGCAGGGCCTCCAAAGCTGTCTGGAAGAAGCTACCGTGGACCAGGATATTGTCGAGGTAGACCAGTCACTCCTGTCTTGGAATGTCAGCCAATGCCCTTTACATTAATCGCTCAAATGTCACTAGGGCATTGCACAGGCCGATGGGAAGAACTCAAAACTGCCAACAGCCCCCTATCTGTGCAGAAGGCTGTCTTTGGTCAGGCTTCTGGGCTGAGGTGTACTTGCCAATACCCACTGCGCTGGTCGAGGGAGGAGAACCAAGATGAGCCAGCTACCAAGTCCAGCAACTCATCAATGCAGGGCAGCAGGTATGATTCCTTCTTTTTTACACTGTTCAGGGGTCTATAGTCAAGACTGAACCTCATCTTCTGGCTCTTCTTCTTTTTGACAATAACAACCCCCAATGCCCAGGGGCTGTCCGAGGGTTCAATAATGCCAGCCTTCAGCATCTCATTGAGCGCATGTCTGCGGCTGGCCTATGTGCTAGGGGCAAGCAGCGGGGGGGGGTGTCCTGATGGTGATGTGTCTTCAGGTCGAGCGTTAATGTGGCACCAGTGTGTGTCAGGGCCCATTTTCTTCCCCTGACAGTGCGAAAATGTCTTGAAGTCCCACAACACCACCACAGAGCTGCTCCTGCTGCCTGGGATCCAATTGTCAGAAATTTTGCATCTCATACCTCTCGTGACTGCTGTTGGTCTGGTCCATCCCCCTTACTGTGGGCAGCTGTTCAGGAGGTGGGGGGTTGACACATTGTCCGGTAGTGGTGGAGCATAAGGCCTGATTCATAATGCATCTCCACCACTCCCACGGCTGCTAGGTGTGATCTTGGGGCCTCAGTGGGGTCCACCATTTCAACTTTGCACACCCCCCCCCCCCCCCAGGAAAGGCTAAAGTGTTCTTTCCCAAGTCTAACATGCAGCGGGCAGCCCGGAGGAAGTCCAAACCCAATATGCAAGGGTCCTGCACCGCAGCGACCCACACCTTAAAACCCAAAGATCGACCTCCCACCCAAATAGTTACTACCCCTCTTCCAAGCATGGGGGCTAGCTCACCCGTCACTGTTTTTCAGTTTTCACTGCAGTAGGGTCCAACCGCATTTCAGCTGGGACCAACATCGGGGCCTCATCAAGGTTGCTGTGAGCCAGTGTCGACGAGGGCAATGTAGGGAGCTTCTGCCAGGGTGATGGGGATGTGACAAAAGCCTCCTTAATGGGTCCAACCAAACTCCCTCACAGACTAAGCAGTGTCATCTGCTTCTGGGGGAGTGAATCCCCACTCCCCCGTCTGTGCAGTGGGGCTCCGTCCACTGGAAACATTTCAGGGTGGGGACTCAGGGAAGTGGGTCTGCATCATCCATTTACACAGACCCTTTTGCTGTTTCCCTGGACACCAGTATGCTTTGGGCATCGCACACTGATATGGTCAGCCTGGCCACATTGTCCAGCATACAGGAGGGCTTTGGTAAGCAGGGCTGCTGTCACGTGTGGTGTTGTAGTGATGCAGCTTGGAGCACTTCAGTCACTTCAGCCACCCATGCCTGCTTCTCTTGGCTTGGCCCCTTCTATCCCACTGCTCTCACCATGGGGTTGTTTTCAGGGCGGAAACACTCCTGCTATCTCTCCGATGTCCTTCCTCTCCACAGCCAGCTCCAGTGCCTCCTGCAGGGTACGAGGGTGCACCAGTTGGGTTTGCATGTGCAGCTGTGTTGGTGTTATGGCTCTGATGAACTGATCTCTGGCCAGCTCACTTTGTACTCAGAGGGCATGCAGGTGTAACCGCTTACTCGCCAGTGTTGTTCAGTGTCACTAGCCAGAACACGGAGTGGTTTCTCCCGGCTGTCTCGCCTGTTGGCAGGCTCTGAGAGGAGAACACTTGCCTGATTGCATTGTCCAAAACGCCGCTGCAGAGCCCCACTAAAGCCCCATCGTCCTCTCTCTCTATTGGGCTAGTAGCAGCAAGCATGCTAGGCATCATCTGTGAGGCACAGGGCCAGCTTAAGTGCTTTATTGTCTTCTGACCAATGTGCAGCCCGTGCTAACAGTTCAAATCGGGCATGGAAAGCCTCCCAGTCTGCCATACAGGAGTATTTCAGCATTTTCACTTGATGTTGGACACCCTGGGTTCCACCATCTTTGTTTATATCCGGGGCCACGTCACTATTGATGGACACTCTTGCACTTGAGTACATCTTTGCGCCCCTCGATCCAAAGCCAGCATCGGTGGCTAGTTCTCTGGCTGTATGTTTCAGGCGAGCCATATGTTCCATGGCAAATGAAAAAAAATAAATAAAATTCATGACCACAACCCCCTTGGTCACTTGACCACAAAGTACATGAGAAAACCATATTTAATCTGCTTAACTGGTTCACTCTGTTTAGCTCATTAAACGTCTGAATCATGAATGGAGGCAGCTGGGCAGACATGCAACGGAACAAGCCAGAAGTAGTTTGTACGGTGTGGAAGTATGAGTTTTATGTTTCCCACCATAGCAGAACATCCAAGTGTTGCACCCTTGGGCTGTTGCTACAAAAACAGGTAAGGGGAGAGAGAGGAAGAGATGGAATGTTAGTTATTTATTATATTTTTCAAACATAGGAAGTAAATGAGAAAATGGCTGGCGGGTTGTGTCGTGTTGTGTGTGTGTGGCTGTTGTGTATGTTGCGCAGCGCGCGCGCAACTGCTTAAACTAGCAAATCACCCACAATACATGGTTGTGTCTACGTGAGTGTGCATATAGTCATCTGTATGAGTGTTTGTGTGCCTGCAGTCAGTGACGAGGTTGCTCCGTTACATCATTACCCCTCCTCATGAAGGCTGGCAATGTATGGCAACCTGGAAAGATAATCTGCTACCACACTGGCTCTTCCACACCAATGCCGGATAGTAAACTTGAAAGGCTGCAGTGACAGGTACCAGCAGGTAAGGTGACTGTTATGATCTTTGATGCCATTAATCCATGTGAGAGAGCTCAGTAATCAGTGTCCAAGTCAAACTCTCATCCCAGCAAGTAGTAACACAAGCTTTCCAGGGACCACTCAATGGCCAAACATTCTTTTTCCACTGCAGGGTACCGGGTCTCCCGTGGCTGGAGCTTAAGGCTCAAATACAAAATTGGGTGTTCTTCTCCTGGGTCCCTTTGTGCCAAAACTGCTCCAAGGCCCACTGCCAAGGCATCCACCTGCACCAGGAATCTTCTGTTGAAATGTGGACTCTTGAAGACTGACATAACGCACGGCTCAGGAGACGCACACACACAGGCTTAGAGTAGTTCAAAGAGTTTATTAACAACAGGAGTGAATGAGTGCGTGTCTGCGGGATGTAAATGTGTTGGTGATGGTGTCTGCTCCAGGCACAGAGGCAGGTGACCGTACAGCCGAGCAACCCTATGGAGAGAGCACAGGGAGAGGGTGACGGGCATACACCAACACAGGAGGAATTTATGGCGAGAGAAGGACTTACTTGGTGGGTCAGGACAGCTGGCACAACAAGGGGGTGAAGCCCGGAAGACAGCCACCTGGAGAGCTCCGTGCAGCAGCGAGGATTGGGCGATGGAGAGGAGATGTCCGCCGCTGGGAAATCCACCTGTGCACAGGGGAGAAGACTGAAGAGAAAAGGTAAGCGATCTTCTTACCAAAATGGTTACGCTGAAGGGAAGTATGCTCACAACGGTGAGGGACGAAGTCTGACGGCTTCAGGCCGAGCCTCCGGGCGAGACGGCCTTTATCCCTCGCCGCTGATGATTGGCAGGTGCGTGAGCAGGTGGCGCCGCTGATGAATGGCGCGGCGTGACAGTACTCCCCCCTCTAGCAGCGCCTCCTGGCGATGGCTTATCCGGGTGCGCTCGGTGGAAGTCCGCGATGAGCGATGGGTCCAACACAAACGACGGGGGCACCCATTGCCGATGCTCGGGCCCATAGCCCTCCCAGTCCACCAGGTATTGCAACCCACGGCCTCGGCGCCGGGAGTCCAGGATGGAGGAGACGGACCAGGCCGGATGGCCACCAACCATCCGGGGCGCGGGTTGCGCTGCAGGAGGAGGGCAAAGGGGGTCAGTGACTGCCAGTTTCACCCTCGACACATGGAAAGTGGGATGGATGCGGAGGGAGGGGGGGATAGCCACGCGCACAGCCACCGGGTTGATGATCCGGGTGACGGGAAAGGGACCCATGAATCGCTGTGCCAGCTTCCTCCTCTCGCCTTTTAATGTGACGTCCTGGGTAGACACATACACGAGTTGCCCAACTCTGTACGCCGGGGCAGGTCTTCTGTGCCGGTCCGCCACGGTCCTGTTGCGCTCCGCTCTGCGTAAAAGCGCATGACGCGCGGCAGCCCAGGTGGAGCGGAACTGCCTAAGGTGCGCCCTAACGGAGGGGACAGTCACCTCGTTCTCCTGCGCTGGAAACAGCGGGGGGGTCGTAACCCAGGGACGCCTTGAAGGGGGACATCCCCGTTGCAGAAGAGCGGGCGGTGTTGTGGGCATACTCCACCCAGGCGAGATGGTTGCTCCAGGACGTCGGCTTGGATCTGGTAACACAGCGGAGCGCAGCCTCCAGCTCCTGATTGGTCCTCTCACACTGCCCGTTAGACTGGGGGTGATGGCCGGAGGAGAGGCTCACCTTGGCTCCGATGGCGTTACAGAAGGATCTCCAAACCTCGGACGAAAATTGGGGGCCCCGGTCCGAGACCACGTCCACCGGAATCCCGTGCAGCCTGACCACGTGTTGGACGAGGAGGCCCGCCGTCTCCAGGGCAGTAGGGAGACCCCGCAGGGGAATGAAGTGCGTCGCCTTGGAGAAACGGTCCACAATGGTCAGGACGGTGTCAAAGGAGTTGGAAACGGGGAGTCCGGTGACGAAGTCCAGTGCGATGTGCGACCAGGGCCTGCCGGGGACGGGCAGAGGCTGGAGCAGACCCGCTGGGGGGGGCATTTCCCGACTTGCTGGTGGCACAGATTGGGCAAGCCCGGGCGTAGCGGGCTGCATCCCTCCGCAGGCCTGGCCACCAAAAGGACCGCTGGAGGAGGCTGATCATCCGAGAGGTGCCGGGATGACAGGTGAGCCGGGAGGTGTGGAGCCAGTGGATGACCTCTCCTCGGACCGCAGATGGGACGAACAGTCTTCCCTCCGGTCCGCCGCCAGGATCAGGTTCCACCTCCTGCGCCTTCCGGATCTTGTCTTCAATGTCCCAAGAGATGGCACCGAGGACGCACGACCTGGGCAGGATAGTGTGGGGCGTCTCCTCAGCCTCCACGGGGGTGAACTGCCTAGAGAGGGCGTCAGGCAGGCCGTTTTTGGAGCCCGGCCTGAAGGTGATCGAGAAGCGAACCTGGCGAAGAACAAAGACCAGCGCGCCTGGCGGGCATTCAGGCGCTTGGCAGATCGTAAATACTCTAAGTTCTTGTGGTCCGTCAGGACCACAAACGGCAGGTCCGCCCCCTCTAGCCAGTGGCGCCACTCCTGTAAGGCGAGTTTAATGGCCAGGAGCTCTCTGTCCCCCACATCGTAGTTCCTCTCCGCCGGGGACAGGCGCCGGGAGAAGAAGGCGCACGGCCGCTTGGCGCCATCGTCAGGTGACCGCTGGGATAACACTGCTCCCACTCCCGTGTCCGATGCGTCCACCTCCACAATGCACTGCAGCGCGGGGTCGACCTGGCGAAGGACCCGGGAGGAGGAGAACTCCGCCTTCAGCGCCCTAAAGGCAGCAGCGACCTCTTCAGTCCACCGGAACGGGACCTTCGGGGACGTGAGGCGGGTCAGCGGTCCGACGATCGAGCTGAAATTTGGGACAAAGCGGCGGTAAAAATTGGCGAAGCCAACAAACTGTTGCACCTGCTTCCGGGATGCGGGAGTAGGCCACTCCACCACCGCCTTCACCTTCTCTGGGTCTGGGAGCACCTGATCTTGAGCGATGATGAATCCCAGGAAGGATGTGGTCCTAGCGTAGAATTCGCATTTCTCAGCCTTCACGTACAGACGATTCTCCAGCAGTCTTTGGAGGACCCGCCTCACATGGACCTGGTGCTCGTCCCTGGACCTGGAGAAGATAAGGAGGTCATCCAGGTAGACGAACACAAAAAGGCCGATGAAATCCCGGAGGACGTCATTAATGAGGCGCTGAAAGACGGCAGGAGCGTTGGTCAGCCCGAACGGCATGACGAGATACTCAAAGTGGCCGTTCGGGGTACGGAAGGCTGTCTTCCATTCATCTCCCTCCCGGATCCGGACGAGGTGGTAAGCGCTGCGTAAATCCAGCTTGGTAAACCAGGTCGCCCCCTGGAGGGAGTGAAAGGCAGTGTCCATGAGGGGCAGGGTGTAACGGTCCCTCTCAGTGATGTCATTCAGCGCTCGGTAGTCTATGCAGGGGCGGAGGGATCCGTCCTTTTTCCCGACAAAGAAAAACCCTGCCCCCACGGGTGACGACGATGGGCGAATAATCCCAGCGCTCAGAGATTCCTTTAGGTATGTATTCATGGTCTCCTTCTCCCGGCGCCGACAGGCTGTAGAGCCGACCAGATGGCAGGGGAGCCCCCTGGCGGAGGTTGATGGCACAGTCATATGGTCGATGCGGGGGAAGAGACATAGCTTTCGATTTGCTAAATACCATACCCAGGTCGTGAAATTCTGGAGGCACCAGTGACAGGTCCGGAGGTGCTGTATCCGCCACAGGGGGAGCCGCGGATGGGGAGCAGGCAGCGGACTGAAGGCAGGTGCCCATACAGAAGGTACTCCATGCCGATACCCCAGCGGACCTCCAGTCCAGGACAGGGTTGTGGAGGCGTAGCCAGGGATACCCCAGGATGACGGGCGACACAGAGTTGGGCAGGACGTAAAATACCATCTCCTCCCGGTGGTTCCCTGAGATGATGACTGGGACAGGCATGGTCTGGTGAGAAACTCTCCCAAGGGAGGCACGGGAGAGATGGACCAGGGAGATGGGGTGTTTTAATGCCTGACAGCGGATGCCCAATCGGGTTGCCAGGCCTTGTGAAATGAAGCTGCCCTCTGCGCCCGAATCCACCAGTGCGTGGGTGAGGTGCCCAGTGGGATTGTGGCAAAAACGGATGGGCAGCTTTAATTGGGTGAGAGAGTCTAACCGGTTGGGATCCGCGAGGCTCCCTACAGCGATTCGCGGACCCCGCCGACTGGCTTTCCGCGGGCAACGCTCCACAGTGTGTTGGTCACCTCCGCAATACATGCAGAGGCCCAACTCACGGCGGCGTTGTTTCTCCGCAGGGGAAAGCTTGGTCCAGCCCGTCACCATCGGCTCCGACTCCTCGGGGCACAATGCTGGCGGCGCCGCCAGGGGGCGAGCTTGGAACAGGTGCGGCGAGACTCCACGAGGGCGAGAAGAAGAAGACTTCCGCCCCGAGGAGCGCTCGCGCAGCCTGTTATCCAAACTTATCGCTAAGGATGTCAGCTCCGCTAGCGTCCCAGGATATCCCGTCCAGCCAGTTCATCCCTCAGATCACTATTGAGGCTGCGGAGGAACAGGCCACAGAGGGAGCGATCCTCCCAGCCCAATTCCTCCGCCGCTACCCGGAAGTCGACCGAGTAGTCCGCTGCCGACCGGCCCCCTGCTGGAGAGCGAGGAGCCGATCGACCTGGACCGTCTCGGTTTGAGAATGGTCAAAGACCTCCAGGAAGCGCCTCACGAACTGGTCATAGGTGAGGGTGGCATAACTGGGCCTCGCCATTACGGCGTAGGTCCAAGTTAACGCACGCCCCTCCAGAAGATTCCCTATGTAACCAATCCGACTGTGATCCGAGGGAAAATCTCCAGGCACACGGTGGAACACGGACTCACACTGCATAATGAACCCCCGCGCTCCGCCGAGCTTACCGCTAAAGCGGGCGGGGGTCGGAATCGGTGTGAGCCGAACCGGTGCCACTGGAGCCGGCTGGACGGCCGCTGGAACAGCAGGAGCCGCGCCACCCTGGCGAGCCGGGGGGAACGGCTGTTGAGGATCCAAGCGGCCCAACCGGTTAGTTAAATTCAATAATTGATTAAAGATCACCTGTTGTTGATAAGCTATTTGATCCACTCTAGCCTCGAGAGTGGAAAACCGGTGTGCGAGCCCGCCGTCCGCCGAGCCGCTCTGCTGAAGCCGTACTGACATAACGCACGGCTCAGGAGACGCACACACACAGGCTTAGAGTAGTTCAAAGAGTTTATTAACAACAGGAGTGAATGAGTGCGTGTCTGCGGGATGTAAATGTGTTGGTGATGGTGTCTGCTCCAGGCACAGAGGCAGGTGACCGTACAGCCGAGCAACCCTATGGAGAGAGCACAGGGAGAGGGTGACGGGCATACACCAACACAGGAGGAATTTATGGCGAGAGAAGGACTTACTTGGTGGGTCAGGACAGCTGGCACAACAAGGGGGTGAAGCCCGGAAGACAGCCACCTGGAGAGCTCCGTGCAGCAGCGAGGATTGGGCGATGGAGAGGAGATGTCCGCCGCTGGGAAATCCACCTGTGCACAGGGGAGAAGACTGAAGAGAAAAGGTAAGCGATCTTCTTACCAAAATGGTTACGCTGAAGGGAAGTATGCTCACAACGGTGAGGGACGAAGTCTGACGGCTTCAGGCCGAGCCTCCGGGCGAGACGGCCTTTATCCCTCGCCGCTGATGATTGGCAGGTGCGTGAGCAGGTGGCGCCGCTGATGAATGGCGCGGCGTGACAAAGACAAGGGAAGAACAAAAATTGGTTTTCAGGGTGTTGAAAGCTGTTTTATACTCATCAGACTGTGTGACAGGATTCTTCTGGCCTTTGCAAGTCAAATCAATAAGTGGAGCTGCAATGGTCGAAAACTGCAGTACGAACAATCAGAAGGATCATACCTCTTTCTTAGTCCATGGTTGAGGACAGTTCTGAATGGTCTCCACTTTATCCACTTGTGGGCACACTTCCACACATCCCAACTGATACCCAAAGTATTGAGTCTCCTCTTGTGCCCACTCACACTTGGAGGGGTTAAGCATCCGCCCATCCTTCTGAAGCTTTCCCAAGACCAAGGAAAGATGTTGGACATGCTCAGCCCAGGTGTTACTGAAGACTACCACATCATCCAGGTAAGGATCACTGTAGTGGTCACAGCCCTGCAGCACTCTGTCCATCAATCTCTGGAAGGTGGATGGAGCTCCATGTAGTTCAACGGGCATCACAGTAAACTGAAGCCCTGCTGGGGTTTAAAACACTGTATATGATCGACTTGACTCCTCCAGTGGTATCTGCCAGTAATCTTTACACAAATCAAGGGTAGTGATGAACTTGACAGCCCCAACCTTCTTTAATAAGTCTTCCACCCTTGGTATTGGGTAAGCATCAACCTCCGAGACTGTGTTCAGCTTCCTAACGTCAATACATATCCGTAAGGAACAGTCTTTCTTGAATACAATGACAGCCGGGCTACACCACTCCGAGTTGGAAGGCTCAATCACAAGTCTCAACATCTCCGCTATCGCCTGCTTTAGTTTTCCCACCAACTGTCGGGGAACCCTGTAGGGATGTTGAAGAATCGGTTGCTTCTCCTTAAGACAAATGACATGCTCTGTGAGTGTAGTCTTCCCTGGGCTAGCAGAAAACAAAGATGGTGCCTCCTTAAAGACCTGGTGAAGCTGTGCTGCTTGGTCTGGCTCCAGATGTGTCAGCAAAGGTATCTCTGCAGTAATAAGGGATTCCAGTCCAATCTCCACTTCGTCCTCATGGTCTACCTTCCTTGCCAGTAGAACCTGCCCTGGCTCTTGGCGATCCTTCCACTCTTTCAACAGGTTTACATGGTATGTCTGCTTTGGCTTCTTCTCAGGATGGTAGACCTCATAAGTGGCCGGCCCCAGTTTGTGGGTAATAAGGTACGGGCCTTGCCACTTTGCTAAGAGCTTACTACTGGATGAAGGCAGAAGCAGTAGGACTTTTTGGCCAGGCTCGAGCTCACGATGCCGAGCCTGTTGGTCATACCAAGTCTTTTGGCTCTTCTGAGACTCATGTAAGTTGATCTTTGCCTCCTTCTGATACCTTGCCAGCCGATCCCTCATCTCCAGCACAAAGTGAACCACTCCTCTATCACTTTGAGTGGTTGAAGGGGCTTCCCACTCCTTCCTGAGCAGATCCAATGTACCCTGCACATCCCAACTATATAGTAGCTCAAATGGGGAGAAGCCCATTGATGCCTGGGGTACTTCGTCACTGGGTTGCAAATGTCTAATGGGTATACCGTCATCCTGACTGTTGTGGATAGATTTACATTTCATACCCCTACAAAAAGTACCATCCACTATGGAGACAGCCAATCTACTGACCACACATGTCATCAGGTTGCATGGCATCCCAGACGACATTGTTTCTGGCTGTGGTCCCCAATTTGTTTCACAGGTTTTGCGTGCATTCTGTAAGTCTATCGGGGCCATGGTCAGTTTGTCATTGAGCTATCACCCCCGGTCTAACGGGCAGTGTGAGCGAGCCAACCAGGAGCTGGAGGTGTTTCTTCAATGCATAGTGATAGCTGACCCTGCATCGTGGAGCACTTACCTGCCATGGGTGGAATACGCACACAATTCTGCCATGTTTGCTGCCATAAGGTTCTCCCCATTTGAGGCGTCACTGGGCTACAACCCCCTCTCCTGTCCATCACCAAGGAGGAGATCACCGTCCCCAGTGTCACCTCCCACATGGACAGATGTCGTCGGTTTTGGAAGGACACTAAGGCAGCACTGTTCCATATGCATGAGGAGAACATCAAGTGGGCCAACCTGAGGAGGACTTCTGCCCCGGCCTATAAGATAGGTGACAAGGTATGGCTGTCAACCAAGAATTTCCCTTTGAAAACTGATAGCAAGAAGCTGGCTCCTTGTTTTGTTGGCCCCTATTCCATTGTTGCTTTGGTGAACCCTGTCTCTGTGCAGCTCAGTTTGTACCCTCTTTCCGCATTAACCCCGTGTTTCATATCTCCCAGGTCAAGCCAGTGTTCTCCAGCTCCCTCTGTCCCTCATTCAAGCCTTTTCCACTACCCAAGATGATTGATGGGGGATTAGTGTACGCGGTGAGCTGCATCATCAGTGCTCACCACCGGGGCTGGGGAATACAATTTCGGGTCAACTGGATGGGTTATGGGCTGGAGGAAAGGTCTTGCATCCCCAGGTCCTTCATCATGGACAACACCCATATCACCGAGTTTTATTGGCGACACCCCGACAAGCCGCAAGTGACGCCAGGAGGCGTTTCTTGAGAGGGGAGTACTGTAAGCATTCTAGGCTGCACACTTGCAGCTACTCCCTCTTCCCATTAATTGGCTTCCTCTCTGCAGCCATGCTCACACCTGCTGGCAATTAGAGGGACCCTTTAAAAGAGACGCTCTCCCGCTGGTCAGTCTGGGCACGTCAAGTATTTCCTGTCAAGTCTCTGATCCTCACCTGTGTGCAACCTAGAAATATCCTGCCTTGCTTGAAAATATTGGATTGCTTTCACACCTTTTGTGTGCTCTCCCCAGGAATCTCTACCTGTGCGGTGGACCGGATTCCTGGCGGACTATTCACCTTCACCAAATTGTAAGTCGCCTTACCACCGCACTCAGTGCACTATTTCTCACCATTTTCCCCCCTCACTATTTAGGCCTGGCCAGCTTGCTACACATTATCACCACCTACCTGGATCAGTGCAGTAGTGGCGATTAGGAGGATCGTCAGCCAGGTATCCTGCTGTCCCATCTGCAGCCTGGAGTTGATACTTCCACCTCCAGCTGTACCTGTAAGAAACCAAATGCAAATAATTATATTACTAGCCAGATGATCATTAACAATACTTACCTTCCCTCTGCTCTCTCCTCCCAGGGTTGCTTGTCACAGCCTAGGCCTCCGACCCCTTTCCTGACAACTGTGGCACAAGTCAACATGCCCACTCAGTCCCTGGCTATTTCATGTTTTGGCCATGCACTCAACGTGCAATAAATAATTCTCAAGGTCCTCCTCCATCTGGTAGGGTGGTACTTTTGGTTCACGTCTATACTCTGGACATAGCTGCTCAGGAGCTCCACGAGTCTTGTGGTGGAATAAGTGATGTCTCTAATAATGCCTCTGGCTGCCTATGATGGGGTGCTGGTGTTGGTAGGTCAAATCTGGGACTGCTTGCTGTTTCTGTGGTTGGTGTTTGCACTGGAGAGAGCGGGTTTGGAACCGGTGGGGCTTGGACAGGTGGCTGAATGGCAGCAAGTTGCCAAACCTGTGGAACTGAACTTCTCAGGCTCCTAAGTTTTGCCAACAGGCCTGTCTCCCTTCTGCTTTGTGCCACCAAAAAGTCTCTCATCATAACCAGTAATTTTCCCACCAGCCCACCTTTTTCTGTTGGGGCTGCTAACGCACTAGCCATTTCATCTTTGTCCTCTGATGTTGTAAATGTCTCCCATCCTGGATCCACCTCTGCAGTCACAATCTCCTCCAATTGCTCTCGTTGCTTTTGGGAACGTAATCCTGTGCACTGCCTTGGAAGGCAGGTTGCTGTCCTCCAACTTGCCATGCCACCGCTGCCACTGTCATATTGACTGGACAATCAGCCTAAATGCAGAGTGCAACACCAAGAGAAACACACACAAAATATGTTTGACCGTTTATTGAATTTCAAAAGAGCGAACTTGAGGAAAAAAACAGTCACTTGCCAGAGGAGCAGCAAACCTGCAGAGGGAGAGACGAGGCTGATTAGTAGGAGAAATGGAGGAGGATTGGGAAATCCAAATAATACCACTTACGTGAGAGAGAGAGAGAGAGAGAGAGAGAGATTTTTGATTTTTCAACACACCTTTATTGTCACAAATTCAACAGAAAAACACAACAACTAAAACAACTAAAAGAAGCAATGGAAAAGAAAAATGTCTCACTGACAAGAAATCAAAGACACAAGTAACCAAACAAGGAAAACTAAAACAAAAAACTTGCTTCTTACATCAGGATTATACCATAGGTAATTTTCCCCTCCTTAACACAACACAGGATGTGCTTAAAGCACCACATAGCCTCAAAGGTTTCAACATTCTGCATCAGATGATAGTAATTGTAATCAATCATTATTCGAGCCTTAATCATGCCAACCAGCATGTCTTTTACATTACAATCCAGTATTTGTTCAATTTTTCTTTTTCTACTAACATAAATAGCCATTTAGCCTGACCCAGGATGAAATTTAAAAGTTCACTCTTTTTCTTAGTTCTCTGCCTATATGGAAAACCCAAGATAAAAATCTGCAGGGAAAAGACTTCTCCAAACAGATAAAACAGTTTCCCCAAAAAAACAAACAACAAATGCAGTCTGTTACAGTCCAGAAAACAATGAAACACAGTCTCTTTCTGAGGACAAAAAGGACAAACCTCAACAACATTTGGGTTTAAAATGGAGATAAAAGCATTTACAGCCACAGCACCATGTAAAACTCGCCATTGTAGGTCTCCAACCTTCTTAGTTAATGGTGGTTTATAGAGTGCTCTCCAGGCAGGCCTCACCTCTGAACCCAAGCCCAAGTGTTTCCTCCATGGTGTATCAGCTCGACCTTTTAACTTATTTACATTTAAAACTTTCACCAAGAGTCCATACATTTTTTTTACCCGGAGAGTCACAAATGTTAATGTGTTCAGAGTTTAAAAACACACCAGTGCCATCTTTAAAATCAGGAGATAAAACACTAAAAGGAAAAGGATCATCAGAAGTTCGCACAGAGTTTTTGCAGTGTAAAACAATAGCAGAGTGTTCTTCTGCAGACAGGCAGTCTCTCCAATCTTTCAGCAAATTCCCTATAGTTCTGACTGAAGAAACGCCAAGAGCAGAGCACAGGGCAACAGCATTGTCCAAGTTAGGACCACATAAATTTACCAAGTGTCCCAGCGTTGTGACCTTTGCAGAAATGAACTTTTTTAAAACAGAAGGTCCTAAAGCATTGCCCACATCAAAACAGGTCCCGAACACAAGTGGTTCCTTTAAAAGCCAGAAAGGTGACAAGGAAGCCTGGGGAGAGTTCTTTTTAAAAAGTCCCCAGATTTTAAAAGCACTTTGGTAAAACTGGGGAAGTTCTGGGAGTTTTTGGCTCCTTAAGTCCATTAAAAACAGCGACTCCTCTAGTCCAAGCCCTCCACAGCAAGCCAGGACAGCCCTGGCAATAGGTCTCCACACAAGGTCCAGGGGGGCACTCAGCAGTCGCTGAATGAACTGCAGGCGGAAGACAGCCCCCCTGCTGGCCAGATGGATGAGCCCTTGACCACCTTCTTCCCTCGGTAAAAACAGGATGCTCTGTGGAACCCAGTGAAGACGGTCCCAGAAAAAGTCCACGACTATAGACTGCACTCTGGCCAGCAAATTGGGTGGAGGGTCCAGACAAGACAGTCGATGCCACAGCATCGAAGCAATCAAATTGTTGATGATTAAAACACGACCTCTGAAGGACAAGTTTGGCAGAATCCATTTCCATTTTTTCAGTCTTCCTTCAACTTTTTCTAAAAAACACTCCCAATTTTTCCCAGTAAAAGTCTGATTCCCTAAGAACACACCAAGATATTTAAAACCACCTTGTGTCCACGAGAGGCCACCAGGTAGGGCAATTTTTTGTGGTCTCCCCCCCACCACAACAGCTTCACTCTTACCCCAATTCACTCTCGCTGAGGAGCATTCACCAAAAAGATTGACAGTTCTTAAAAGGTAGTCTACATCATTTTGATTTATTGTAAAAACAACAACGTCATCAGCATAGGCAGACACTTTAAAAACAGAGTCAGAGTTGGGGACTTTAAAACCAGTGAGGCCTTGCCTTAGTTTACAAAGGAGGGGCTCAATGGCAAGAGAGTACAGCATACCTGAGAGGGGGCAGCCCTGTCGGACACCCCTCTCAACTTTGAAAGGAGCACTCAAACCACCATTAATCTTAAGAATACTCTCAATGTCTCTATACAAAGCCTGGATCATGGCGATGAACCCTGAGCTGAAACCAAAGGCCTCTAATGTCTGCCAAAGGTATGGATGTTCAACTCGGTCAAACGCCTTTTCTTGGTCTATTGAAATAAGACCAAGTTCTTTGACCAATGAGCTGGAGAGGTCCAAAACATCACGAATTAAAAAAATGTTGTCTGTAACCAACCTACCAGGTACACAGTAGGTCTGGTCTACATGTATGACCTGCTCCATCGCCTTCCTCAGTCTGGTAGCCAACACTTTGGAGAGAATTTTGTAGTCAGTACAGAGGAGGGCCACCGGACGCCAGTTCTTAATGTCTTTCAAGTCGCCTTTTTTTGGAAGGAGGGTGAGGACTGCTCTCCTACAACTTAGGGGCAGGTGACCCTTCCGCAGACTGTCAGACAGTACTTCCAGCAAGTCCTCACAGATCTCAGACCAGAACGCCTTGTAGAACTCCGCTGGTAGGCCATCTATCCCTGGGGCTTTTCCACACTGAAGAGACTGGACAGCCACTGCCAGTTCTTGCAGAGTGATCCCGCTCTCCAGCTCCGCATTCACGCTAGCCATCACTTTTGGCAAGTCCGTCAAAAAATGACTCAGTGCATGTGGATTCTCAACAAATTCTTTCTTAAAGAGATCCTTGTAGAAAGCAACTGCAAAGCGACGGATCTCCGCAGACTCATGGATCGGCCGCCCGTCCTTGGAGCTGAGAGTGGATCATCCTCCTCTGACCATTCTTCCTCTCCAGACCAAAGAAAAAATGAGATGGAGCGTCCATTAGTGCGATGTTCTGGAACCTACTGCGTACCACAGCGCCCCTGGCAGCCACACCCAGTAGGTCAGTTAAAACAGACTTTTTGCCATTGAGGGCCTCAAAATGTCCTCTTTCTCCTGTGGAGCCTGCCAAAGACTGCAGCTCCACTACTTCTCTCTCCAGGTCCCTGACAGACCTGGCCAAGTCTCCAGAGACATTGCGAGTATACTGTAGGCACAGATTCTTTATTTGGCTCTTCCCTACATCCCACCACTGCTGCAAAGAACTAAAATTTGATTTTGTTAATTTAAAATTACTCCAAAAAAACATAAAAGCAGTTTTAAAACTGTTATCCGATAAAAGTGACGTGTTAAAATGCCAGAATGCACTACTGCACTTTATATTCTTGATAAAAACACAACACTGAACCTGGGAATGATCTGTGAAGCCAACAGGGACTATAAAAGCACTTTTAAAAATGCTAAAATGGTGCTTAAAACTGTAAACCCTATCCAGTCTAGCTAAGGACAGAATATTGTCCATTCTATGGCTCCATGTGTATTGTCTAGCCTTGCCATGAAAATTTCTCCACACATCACACAGATCATGAGCTTCTATGAGACCTTTTAAAACTCTTTTGGATGCAGCATGTGGCTCTGGGTGATTCCTATCCATAAGAGGATTTTCTGTACAATTAAAATCACCCCCCACAAATAAAAAGTCATCATTACTGCAATTTTTGATCGTGTCATCTAAAATATTTAAAAAGGCCAATCTTTCTGTGCCTACGGTTGGAGCATACACATTTATAAAAACAACTTTCACATTCTCAAAAACAGCTCGAACTTTTAAAATGTGGCCTGCAATTATCTCATCAATGTCATAAGAAAGTGGAATAAAATCTCGAGAAAATAAAATACCCACTCCACCACTACTGCTGTTTTTATGACTAAGAATAATTTCACCCCGAAATTCCCTCCTCCAGTCAGCAGCATTGTCCTCAGAACTATGAGTGTCCTGAACAAACAGAACATTAATTTTCTTGCATTCTGCAAGAGTAAAAACACTCGCTCGCTTGGACATTTCTCTTGCCCCATTGATGTTGAGTGTGCCAAAATTAAAACTGCACATGTGTAGCATCATCGTCCTCCTCAAAACCAAGACAAGATCACTTCTCTCCAGTTTACAGGAATTTCAATTTATTCATTACACAGGAATATCACCTTTCTGCCTTCTCAGGAATATCACTGGCTTTTTGCTGACTCATGCAGGCTTCTTCCAGACCTGACCAAAGATGCTTGCTTTCCCAGGACCCCAATGTAAACAATTGCCACTTGCAGAGATTGTAAGGATCAGAGTTTGCTTTTAAAGGCTCAAAGGAACATAAAACTCAGGAGACCAGACCTCTCAACATGAACACTGCATTTGATAACGTACCTTTTCACAGGAAACCAATGTTTTTAAAAGAGTCATAAACCACTTAATCTGACAGTTTTATAGCCTATGCTGTCCAGGCCTTCGCCAGATACTAAGGAAATCATCTACAGCTCAACAGTACCTCCTAGCGGATACCTACGGAATGTGTTTTCAGTACATAGGATGACTTTTAATTTGTTCTAAATATTAAGTTTCTTTCAGCTTATCCTGGATCCTAAGGACACTGAAAATCATCCCCCTTATCACCAACCATGGTTTGCTGCATGTTCTGCTGTTCTAATCTTGATCTAAATGTGAATGCATGTATTATAATTATGTATAAGAAATGTTATATTCATGAGTGTTATTGGAGTAATGGTATAAATGCATGATCACCATATATTAGCCAAGTCATTTAATTTAGTTAGATTTTATATTGAGCATTTATCTTATAAGAACTGACTGTTGATTTTTCCCTCTGAAAATTCATGGGATGGTGTCTCCATTTGGTTGGCTGCTCTCAAACAAAGAAATGTTTTCACATTGGATAACAGCCATTTCAAACTGATTCTGAAAGAGTAGATTGGTCGTTTGACGACTGACCTCATCAGTTTTACGACCCGGCGAGGTAACTTTAAAAGACAGAAGTTAGATTTGAGTACACATGAAAAAAAGACAGAGAAAAAACAGGGTTAACAGTTGAGTCACAGCACAGTTAAGAGATTTGAAAAAGTCAGAGATCAGACAACAGGCAGGAAGATTAGCTAGAAATAGAATTAAGAATTAGAAACACAGAAAGAAGAAAGAGATTTTGAGAAAGATTAGGAACTAAATTCAGATTAAAGAAGCAGAATAGTAATCTAGATCTCAGAAGAAGATTTTATTCCACCGTTTCAAGGCCCTGTGAAGTTTTATTTTATTCTGTGTTTGTCAAATCTTTTCTTATATTCTGGAAACTGAGGAGAAACCATTTTTCTTTAGAGCTCGTCCCTTTTTAGAGAATCAAATTCTCGAACTTTTTCCTTCACCTCAGAAGCCATTCTTATCCTAGTAAATGTTTTTCTAACACTTTTTTTTAATGACTTTTCACGCCATTAAAGTGGACCTTTAATTTGCCTAGTTAAAGAGAACAGAGACTGAGAAGATTTTCCTTCAGTTTTGGGTCGATCCAGCTACAAGAGACCCCAAATTTGGATTCTTTTCCCAAGGACTTTTCACGCCGCCCTGAGACAAAACCACCCACGGCTGCAAATGTCTCTTTGAAGGGCCACCCAGCTAAGTTATCGCCCCACGGCTGTGAGTGAGGATAGCAGCCGCTTCCTCCCGACGTCCGAGCTTCAAAAAAAACCCAGCGGTACCGACCAGCGGGATTTGGACCTACGGCCGTGTGTGAGTGAGACTTATTCCTCCTATTTCTGGGTTAAAACGTGATGTCCTAACAATTAAATTACAATTGAATATCGCCCGTATTTCAGGGCTCAATTAGTCTCAGCCACAGGATAGGACTGTAAACTGAACGAAAACTTTCAGTCATTTTTAAGTAACTGCCCTTAAAATTTTGTAGATTAATTCAGGAGTCATTTTTAGATAATTAGCTTATGAATTTTCCCCATAAAATTGCGATGTTTTGTTAAAACATTCCAAAACATTCCAGCATCATTTACTGTTGAAACATAAGTCTGTTTCTCCTTGGTTCTACAGAGGTGTAATGCTGGATTTTATGTTCAGGAATCCAATATCAGTTGATGTGATATTTTACGCTGTCATCATCTGAATCTGTTTATTCATCATTTGAACGCCATGCCATGTAACCTGGATGATTTTAATAAACGAGTGAATAAGAGCAGTTGAAGCGTTTTCCTTTCGCATATACAGGTTTCCTAATCACGGCAGGACAAAAACTCACTGAAACTTTGAGACTGATTCATTAAGTAATTTAAGGTACAAAATTAATTAAAATTAAAGTTAATCTTATTGTCCGTTAGGACTGGTGCCCCTTTTACGAGTGCTTTTATTTAATTTAGCGGGTGTAGAAGTGATGGTTCAACTCCGCCCCCTTTCACACCCACTATTAAATATAATAAATAATTCCTGTACCTTATGACAAAATAATTTTATAGGCTCTTCATCCTACACATGCATATAAAAGGGTAAAACCAATACAAAAACAGAAAAGAAAGAATGAACGATAAAAGACTAATCCTCCTGGGCAATTTGGTTCTTAACTTTTAGCACAAGCTTTTTTAGTCTGTAGATCTCCTGATCAGTAAAACTTTCCTGCTCAAGCTCTCCCCTATTTTTCATGTAGGCCCGAGCAGAGTCAACAAAACGTTTTAGATCGGGGAAGAAATTTTCAACTTTAACCAGTCTAGATCCCTTAGTGTCCTGCAAACACTTCTGTATTTTTGTGAAGGGGTAACCGCCTCCACTGGCCACATCATCACTGCTTTCACCATCACTCTCTATCTCAGACCCAGCATAAGAATCTGGCTGAGATAGAGAAACCTCAGAACTGTCTTTGACAACCCTTTTTACTTTGCTCCTCTGCTGTTTGGTTTCCAAATTCTTCCGCTTGATTGAGATTTTACATAACTCTTCATCTAATTCGATGTCATCCTCGTCCTCCAACACTGACTCAGCCACCTGGTAGCTGTTTCTTCCTGTCTTTCGCTCACCCTGTGCTGTGCTTTTATATTCATTTTTCTAGTCCCACCATCTACCTGGGCCTCATTTGGCTCATCTGTCTGATCCTCAGCGTGATCCCTCTCGGTAATCTCACCCTTGTCCACAATGTTGGTCTGTGCAGCAGCCCTGCGATGTGCTTTAACTTTCGCTGCTGTTTCATTTATGATCGACAGGCTGGCTGCGGAGGGCGGCAAAGCCGCCCCGCCGCCAGACGGCCCCGCGGCCTCGGCCGAAGTGCCCGTCAGCCTCGGAGAGCGGCAAAGCCGCTCCGCCGCCAGACGGCCCCGAGGCCGCACTAGCGGCCTCCCCCGAGTGATCACCCCCCACTCCCTGAGGGCATGATCGAATCAAGTGTCCCTCCATTCCGCAGCCTAAACACTTCATATTATCGGAGGTGACGTGGATGGTGTAATCAAAGCCGTCAATCCGGTATTTAAATACGAGGTTGAGGCTTTCCTCGCTATTCTTTAAAATCATGAGCACCTGCCGCCTAAAAGACATGACATGCTTTAAACGCGGGGACTTACAACCGAGAGGGATGTGCTTAATGGGAGACAAAAGCTGCCCGTGTCTCGACAGCTCCTTCTCCAACAGCTCATTCTTTAAAAATGGTGGGACATTTGAGATGGTAATTCTCTTCGCGGGATTCACCAGAGACAGAACAGGAACCAGTGTGTCTTTAATCACAACCCCGCTCTCCACTACCTGGTTAACTTTTTCAATACTATCCAGGAAAATCACCACGGCACTATTCATTCTAGAAGCTGATCTAACGCTTTCATAACCGACCAGCTCCCCCACAGCCAGACTACATTCCTCCACCGAGCAGCTGACAGCCGGTGTCAGTTTGACAGCATGCCGGCGTGTCAGCTGCTCAAAACCGGAGCCTCGTTCCAAAACCATGCTGACCAGCAGAGCTGGCAGCAGAAACCCCCCTCCCAAAACGCCTACCCCACCCCAGCTACAGAAGACAACAAAAATTAAGATTATTTAACAAAAAAACACCTTAAACACCAAAAGATAGAGAAAAGTTTGAAATAATTCACTCACGCTGTCACACGCTCTCAGCTCGCACTCACGACCACACCCACTCAGAGAGAGAGAGAGAGAGAGTTTTAAAAAATGCCTTTATTGCACAATTCAAAAAATGTAAGAGCACCAATATCATTCCACCAAGTGTCTCACATTGGAAAAGTACAAACATAAGTCATCCCCCTCTCCCACACAACACAAAGTATTCCCTGCAGTCCACCTATTCCACATTGCCAGTGGCAGTAGTCCGAGTCTTCCTTGTAGTCCGTGCAAAGACGATCCACAGGCCTCCAGTTCTTAAGCAAGGCCAAGTCCCCTTCCTCGTGTTTGTACTGCATTTTGCCTCAATAGACTCAGTATTAGACACAGTGTCAGGATCAGATTCCATTTCCTCGTCAGCACAACTCAGCTGACTGTTTGGTTCATCTGGACCAGTGGATTCATCATGGGCCACATTTTCCTGGACGCCACCCACAGCAGCTGACTGTCGCTGTTCCGTCCCCTGCTCTGAAACGGTAGCAGCCTCCGGAAGCACAGCCGCTGATGTCACACAGCGAGATTCTGACGCACCATCAGTGACATTTTGGGCACCATCACCAGCGACGCTCCCAGCCGTAAGCTGGGCTGTGGGCGCCACAGCCGGGCTGTCCACAGACCCAGCGGCAGGCTCCAGAGCAGGACCGGCGGAAGCCCCCTCAACGTCGTCCGTAGTAGCGGCGGGAGCGGAGGCTGCACTGGCAGCCTTAGCTGCGGCGGAAGGCCCCGCCACGGCACGCCACGCCCCCCCCGCCCGCTGGACAAGCGAACCTTTTATGGCCCACATCCCCACATTCAAAACATTTCATCTGTCCTGAGCTCGCATACACCATATAGGAGCCGTCCCCGTGTTTGACCCGGAAAGACACTTCCAGAGTCGCAGTTGGCGAGTCCAAAAACATGAACACCTGTCACCTGAGTGATTTCACATGTTTTAACTTGGTCTCCTTGCATCCCAAAGTCAGAGTTCTAAACAGGCCCGCAAACTTCCCAAATCTGCGGAGCTCCATCGCCAACTGCTCGTCAGTGATGAAAGGTGGAACACCTGAGACGGTGATACGCGTTGATGGGACAGATAAGGGGGACACCTGTACATACATTTCCCCGATAACAACACCGCTTGCAATCAGGGTGTGGACATCCTCTTCAGCAGCCAGAAACACAACTACAGCTCTATTCATTCGGGACGCAAAGCAGATCACATCATGGCCCACCTGCTCGGCCACAGCCAGAAGGACCTCCTCCACAGTAACACTGCTGTCTGGGGGAACGATCCGCACCCCCTGGTGGATAGACGGAGGTGGCATTTCCAAGGTCGCCATCCTCCATCCAAAAAAACCAAAACTGAAAATGCGGCCAGTAGTAGAAAATCGAAAAAAAAGTCCAAACAAACCACGGAGTTCCCTATTTCCGCCCTCCTCCTTCGTCCGCCGGAAACAGAGAGAGAGAGAGAGAGAGAGAGAGAGAGAGAGAGAGAGAGAGAGAGACCAGCTCAGAACCCAGCGAAAGAGATGGACCAGCAGGTCGTTACTGCTGGGAAGGGGAATGATGAGCTGCGTCTGACCAGGCGGAGTAGAGGAACTGCAGCGGAGAAACAATAGGCAGGTGAGTGCACCGAGACCCCTGGAGATGCATCGCTTAGTTGGCAACCTGGAGAAGGAGGAGGAGAAAAACGTATTAATATCACTAACACAGAGAGCTTTACACGTCTGATACAATTCTGCCCAAGGTAGTATACCCAAATGAGCCAGTGTTGAATCATCAAAGAGCGCTTCCTTATAAACGCTGGCTCAGCAGAATCAGCAGGTGCATCAGATGAGGTAATCAGTAGAGCAGAGAAACAGGATGGTGGGGCGAGCGCTCACCAGGACATGACAGCCACCATATGTTACGGAATTCTACTTCAACTTCTTCAAATATTCAAAAGAATGATGGCAAAGTCGAACAGATGGTGATGAGCCTTCTATTTTGCTGGCTTCCCAAATGGAAAAAATTACACATATAAGTGAGGAGAAAAAAATGGGGATAACAAGTGAGAAGGAAAACAAATAGTCTCTGTACCAAATTGTCTCTTTTTAAAATGGAGTCCTCTAATTAACTCCTTCTCCAAATGGAGAAAACGGGACAACTTCTCATTGACAAGCTGCAGAAGTCACCTCCTCTGTAACAAACTTCAGACTGACTACTCAGCTCCACAACAACCCCCTTTTAAATAGTAAGCCCCTTCCATTAGGCGTATTATTCATGAAAAAAAACATAATTCAGTAAGTATCTCTATAAAAACCAGTTTACAATGCACCATCTTCCAATATATATTTTAACCATAAATACTTAAATACAAAGACAAGTTTTTCCCCCACACAAAGTCAGTTCATTTACAAAAAAAATATTTATTAAAATTCATGACCACAACCCCCTTGGTCACCTGACCACAAACCGTGCGAGAAAACCATATTTAATCTGTTTAATTGATTCACTCTGTTTAGCTCATTAAACGTCTGAATCATGAATGGAGGCAGCTGGGCAGACGCGCAACGGAACAAGCCAGAAGAGAGTTTGTACAGTATGGAAATATGAGTGTATGTTTCCCACCGTGGCAGAACAAGCAAGTGTGCACCCTTAAAAACAGGTAAGGGGGGAAAGAGATGAACGTTAGATATTTTACTATAATTTACAAACATGGAAGTAAATGAGAAAATGTATGGCGGATGTGTGCGCATGTACACTGCTTAAGCTAGCAAATCACCCACAATGCATAGTTGTGTGTAGATGAGTGTGCACATAGTCATCTGCGTGGTGTTTGCATTAAATGACGAGGTTGCTCCGTCACACAGAACAACACCTGTTTTAGACAGGCTTCCAGCACTGTTTCAGGTGGTGAGAGGGGATTGCGGCCAGTTAAGGCCCTTTTCCACTAGCCCCGCTCAGCCCCGATTTGAAAACCCGGCTCTACTCACTTCGGTTCGGTTCGGCCTCAGTTGCTTTTCAACTACTGCTGGCGCACCTGCTGGCACACCTGCTGTGGGTGGGATTTGTTGAACAGCAGGCGGCGCCACACCCTCGTGACGTGAAACACGCGACCAATCCTCCACAACAAACAAAATGGCTGATGACGAGGAGAGAAGGAGAGAGGAATGACTGTGACATGAAACTGGTTAAATCTATGGTGCTGACTTGTTGTGCTCTGCACAATCTGTGTGAGAGTCATGGAGAGACGTTTGACACTACATTGGATGATGCAGTAGATGAACCAGTGGTGGCAGCAGCACAGAGAGCAGAGGAGCAGGGTGGTGATATTGTAGCGAACTCAATATAAGCACCCTACTTGGCTTGACAAGTGGGTTGACCCTATTGGCAACACAGGTAGAGTGCGGGACTCCGGAGCGGGAGGTGTGAGTTCAAACCTCCCGGTGGGATGTCGCCATGTCAAGCTGCACGTTACAATATAACATGAGATGCTGTGATGCAATACTTGTCTATTTTGTCCACATTTATGTGCATACATATTTCAAAAATGTTTTTTGTAAATAAAATGTTGTGCATGGTCCATCTACCTGTCCTCTTGTTCATAACGCTTATCTGTTAAGAAGGTGCGAAGCCATCAGCCTAATGATGAGTCCACACTTCTGTTGTGATAATTGCTCACGCTGAGCACTCTGACAGCCCCATACGCTGTGGGGGTCACACACAACGTGTTCCTCCCCACACTCTCAATTTTTTTTCCCGTATATTTTTCTCTTTGGCGTACAGAAATGGCAATATGCCCATATTTGCTAAAATTGCATTTTCCCCGTATTAAAATATGGCGAAACCGTATCACTTGACAGGTATGTAATTACATGCAGAAACACCGCACAGGCCATCTTCACAAAAATCCAGCTCGACAAGCCACTTTTGCTTAGGTGGAAATGCAAATTGAACTATAAATCATGTGCTGATACATGTCATATTTTCCCATGTAAAGGTCTCCCACTTTTACTTACAAATTGATTTTTAATTTTTGGGAAAAGGGAATATAAATTTTGCACTTGTTGGTGACAACAGTTGTGTGCAACAAAAACACAGTTGTGTATCCTTGTCCGATTTGTCTACTGTTATTAGTGCCAAATTTTTGCTAGATTCCTTCTTAATTTATTAAATTTTGACTGGTGATGCAACATTCAACTTACACGTACTTACCTTTATCAGTGTCTACAAGTTCAAGCACACCTGTACAACTGCTTATAACCTAAAAAATGTACCCGTTCAAGAGAAATGGATTCAGCATTGCAAATTTGTTTAAAATATAAAAAAAAACCTACCAAGACATTACATTTCGTTGTGTTGTTAAAAATTAAATTACCATTAGAAGGCTATACACCTGACCTGATGAACAGCAGCATGTGGAGTGAACAGAGAATGGAATGTGTATGTAATTATTGGCTTTTCTCATACGGTGTCATAACAGATAAACCAGACTTTTGATGCAAACAATACAATCTTATTCCAGAAGCAAAATTTACAAACAAAAAAACAGACTGGGCGATGACATCTCTGCGAGCTCTTCCCTTCGTAATGCAGCGTCCTGCTCCAGGGCTTCACGCGCATCTGCCCGCACATCTGCGGCCACCTGTCGCAAATGCTGCATGTACTCCTGATTCTTGCCGCTGGTCATGTTGCCGTTCCAAGAGCCGCATCTCTTCGTCATGCATGTTGGCCATCGCTAATGTAAGGTCAGCGATGGGAGTTGTCTGTTTTCGTCTTGCCTAGATGGAAAGACAGAAAGGCATGGTTGTTAAAGCTGGATCACTACATATATTATGGAATTACACTGGTGAAAGTCTGTGGTGGAATGTCACTATTATATTATGCTTCATTGCTGTATATAAGCTGAACTGTCATGTTGCTGCCCCTCAGTAGAGCAGATTTTGCAACACGCAGGGTGCTGTCTTCGGCTGCAGCCCCCCTGCAAAACTAAAAAGGATTAAGATTAAGAATATGGATGGATGGATGGGTAATGTTTAAACTAGTTGCTTGTAGTGTGGCCGCAGAAATCTGAATGGGTTAATACAGTCAGCTGACGCGAAGCATTTCAATGAAGCATGTTGATTTCAACTGCAGTTCATGCACTTTGTTTGTCTAAAACAGGAGTTACAACAGCACCAATCACCACACCTAAAAATGGTTGTGGAACACCGATAAGTGAAGACCAAAGAATAACCTTTTTGTACATTTAAAAAGACATTTTCAATTAATTAATATGCAGCTACAGGAAATTGCATTAATCAATTTGGTACATAACTTGTTAGGCTCCAGCCCCCCCGCGACCTGTAAAGGATTAAGCGGTAGAAGATGGATGGATGGATGGATGGATTTTCGACCCTGGTTTCCGCTGCTGGACCTGTTTCAACCAAAAAAAAAAATCGTGGTTATTGTGCCTTACCGGCACTTGAACGTGATCCAGATGGAGCTGGTGATGTGGAGTGATTCAGCTGGCGCTCCAGCAGACGCACACGCAGACGCAGCGCCAGGAGAGTCCACTGTGTCCATCATGTCCACTGAGGTGGACCCCTGTGATATGAAATGTGATTCCAGAAAGAAAATGCACGCAATTTAAAACTTAACACCAAAGTGCAACATGTACACAACACTCTCAAGTTTTTAACCGGAATACAATAAGCGTAATTCAGCGTTTTGTTCGCGCTAATACTTAACACAAAGCAAGCGTGAATCTGCAGTTGGCTGCAAAACAATAGGAAAGCCTCAGTAACAACCATTACCCACAATCTAACAACCTTCCTATTTCTTAAAAACAGTGAGCTTGGCACAGAAAGGATCAAGTGGTGAAAAGATGCGCAATATCAAAAAAACACTCACCATCCACGGTTTCCAAGGCCATGACCGTGACAGTGACAGTGACGTGTCGAGCCCAATGTCTCTCAGCGAACCACTTCCACTCTTTCCGATCCGCTGAACTTTGACCATTGTGGTCCTTCACTGCTCGGTAATCGCTTTTCAGCTTTTTCAGCTTCTCCCGACACTGTTTGGCAGTACGGATGTGCCCTTGGGAAGCCATCTGCTCGGACATCTGCATTTCGAGTAGATCCGTCCAACTTGCGCTGGATGCGATCGTCGCCTAATATAGAAAGAAAATTGCGCACCTCCTAATATATAATATTAGGAGTATATTATTATATAAGTATATTATACAGTATATTAATATAATATACTGTATTAAAGGGGCGCACTGTGTTCACTGGCTGAACAATTACAAATGGCGGTCATGGAGTAAATTCAGCAGAAAAAGTCGCTTTCATGACGTTATGACCTGACCAATCAGCGGCGACCAGTCTCTTAAAGTCATATCACAGCCCTACTCAGCCCTACTCAGCCCTACTCAGACTGGTTAGACCCTGCCCTGGATCAGGTACGAAAAAAGTACCTGCTAACCGGTGCTGGGGCTAATGGAAAAGCGCCTAAAGCGGGCTGAGTGGTGCGGTGTAGGGCTAAGTGAGGCTAGTGGAAAAGGGCCTTTAGTTACTTGCAGTTTGAACCAACAACACCCAAGTTTGAGTCCCATGCTGAACTGTGGGTGGCATTTTTTTGTTTTTGTTTTTCACTCCACTAATGGTTAAGGTAAGAAAAGGGTTCGGTTTAGGCGTCACCTCAATGGTTAGGTTTAGGGAGAATGTTTTGGTTAGGTGTCACCTCGAATGCTTAAAGAGAAAGAAAGAGAAAGTGGCAGACAGATGTTAGGTGCCGGCAGACATCTTGAAGCTGTAAACGCCACATATCCACTGCACATAATTTTTTTTTCTGTGCACATTTTCTCTGAGTGAAAAAAGTGCAGTTTTATGTTTTTTATTTTTAGGTGAGGCTTGGCTGGTTAAAGTATGAGGTTGTAAAAATACGTAAATTGAAAGAGTTACGTCGATTTCCAAGATCGCCCAATGGAAAGTAACTAACAGTCCTCTGATTAGCTGCAGCTCTGAAAATACATTTGTGTTGTTTTTCTCCTCTTTGAAATATTCTTTCATCAGTCAGAAAACAGGAGGTGAGCTGTGAGAGGGAAACCACCATAATCGAGTTTGGTGATGTGTATAGTCCAAGACAAGAAGATGTAGTCCATTACGAGGCTTAAAACAAAAACTAAATATTATTCTTTTATTATACAACAACCTACAGCTTTAATTACGTGGAAAATTATATTTTTAATTGACAAACATCATATGTGTAACTGGTGGCAAAATTCAGTCAGGATTGAAGAATAATTTTTCTCTTGCCATCTACTCTAAGTGGCACTCTTAATTGTTTCCGAAGTAAGATCCCATATACGCAAGCAGACAGTGTGTGACTTAGGCTCGCTATAGCTGACTAACTACTTTCATTCCTCCAGACCAAAATCAGAAACATATCATACTGTATATCATATCTAAAATAATCATTCAGAAGAAGGTCTGAGAGATTTAAAGAAACAAGCACTGAAACCTCTCAGAAAGGCTGGAAAAATAAAAAAAAATAATAATAATTTTGCTGCAATAATTAAATAATTATAGTGTGGCGGACCACTAGGAGGCTCCACTCACACCCAGTGACTTGGGGAGAGGAAAGGAGAGATTGGGGGACATATGTATGCACCTTGGCGCCAAATGTTCATTCTCTTTTTGTTGGAGTTGGGTAAAGTTCTGAACTGGCAGCTCTCGGTGTTGTCTCTTCATTCCTCACACTGGTGACCTACAACTTTGATAATGTTCAAAAACGAAGATGAAGAAAGCTTCTTTTCGGGAATACCCATGGGTAATGTTTCCCTCAAAGACCCTGGCATCATTCACCGTTGCAGTCAAGCTCCCGGACTTCTGGCTCCACGATCCCGCTGCCTGGTTCATCCATGTTGAGGCTCAGTTTGCCCTCCATGGGATTTTTGCAGACAACAGGAGATACCATTGTATGGTGGCTTCGCTTGACCTGCACTCCACCCAGCGTGCCATGAACTTGCTCCGAGACCCCCCAAACTGGGGGAAATGCGCCACTCTCAAGCAGCTGCTGTTACGGCACTATACCCTTTCTGACTGGAAGAGAGCAGAGAAACTCCTCTCTCACTCTGAGTTAGGCAATGGCTCAGTTGACACACGTTCTGGGAGATGGTTTTATTTTGCCAACTCGTTCTGATGGACTGGTGGAAGGCTGTGGCCAGTCGTTAACCGCCGCTAATGGCTCCCCTATCAAGACTTCTAGAGAAAGGTCAGTGACTGCATGTTTTCATGGGCACAACTTCAAGTGGGACTTTATAGTAGCTACCGGCTCGGTTCCTATGATAGGACGCTGTTTCTTTTTCTTCACTGCCTTGTATAACTCGGGGAGCTGGGCCACTAGTACATACTAATTTTTTAGCCTCTGGGAATGTGTACCAGCGCTTGCTTTCTGATTTTCCCTTGCTCACAGTGCCTGATTTTTCCACAGCTGTGACCAAGCATGGAGTTGAGCATTTTATCACCACAAAAGGCCCTCCGGTTTTCAAGCCTTGATGTACCTAAGTTAGCCATTGCGTGGTAAGAGTTTGCTAACTTGGAATATTTAGGGATTGTTAGGTGCCCCAATAGCCCTTGGACTTCCCCGCTGTACATGGTACCAAAGTCCGATGGTTCGTGGCGGCTGTGCAGTGATTTTCGTCACCTGAACAATATTACGGAGCACAATCATTACCCAGTCCTTCACATACAGGATTTTTCAGTGCACCTGGCTGGAACATCTATTTTTCTAAGGTGGATCTGGTCCTTGGCTACCACCAGGTCCCAGTGGGTGCAGAAGATGTCTCAAAAATGGCAGTAATAACACCCTTTGGCCTTTTTGAGTTTCTACACATGCTGTTCGGGCTTAAGGGCGCAGCTCAGACTTTTCAGAGGATGATGGACACGGTGCTCCATGGTTTGCTGTTCGAGTTCATCTACCTGGATGACGTCCTGGTGGCTAGCATGTCTGAGGAGGAATACTTCTCTAATTTGAAGGCAGGAGGCCCATGGTTTGATAGTTAACCCAGTAAAATGTCAGTTCAGATGGCCGGAAATTGATTTTTTGGGCCATCACATCTCATCTAAGGGTGCGGTTCCATTGGTGGATAAGGTGGGGGCTGTGTCAGATTCCCCACATCCGCAGACCATGAAAGTGCTTCAGGAGTTTTTTGGGGATGGTTAATTTTTACAATCGTTTCCTTCCCCAGGCAGCCCAGCTTCTGCAACCACTTTACGACACGCTCAAGTAGAAGAAATCCACAGATGGCATTGACTGGACCCCTGATCACATCCAGGCTCTTGCCTTTCAGCCACACGCTGCACAACAACGAGCGTAAGTACAGCACTTTTGACAGAGAGCTGCTGGCTCTCAATCTGGCCATGCGCCACTTCCAATTTTGGCTTGAGGGCTGCGTATTTATTTACCGCGTTTGTCAACCACAAACCTCTAACCTATGAAATGTCCAAAATCTAAAACCGTGGTCAGCACGTCAGCAACATCACTTCGTCGCAATATCAGAGTTCACTACCGACATTCAGCATGTGGTCGGCAAGCTCAACATTGTGGCCAACTGTTCATCGTGTGCGCTGGTCTCCTCGGTCTACTTGGGCATTGATTTTTCTGCCATGGCCACTGACTAACTGGGAGACACAGACATTCTCATGCTTCATTCCGCAAGGAGGTACAAGAGAGTACAGCAAGGTGGTACAAGAGAGTTGTCACCCCCTGCTTTGCGATGTCTCCACCGGCCGCCCTCACCCAGTTGTTCCAGCATTTTGGTGCCGCCATGTTTTTGAGTCTGCTCACTCTCTCTCGCATGCTGGCATCCACGCTTTGGTTAAGCTGGTGGGGTCCAAATTTGTTTGGCCCTGTTTACACAAGGATGTGAAGGAATGGGCTGCAGCTTGTGTTGCGTGCCAATGGGCTAAGGTTCAGAGGCACACCAGAGCTCCCCTTGAACCTCTCCGGATCCTGAGTAGGAGATTCGATCATGTCCATGTGGACTTAGTAGGCCCCCTTCCGCCATCACAAGGTTTCGTGCACTTTTTGACGACAGTGGGCCGCACCACTCGTTGGTCAGGGGCAATCCCATTAGCTTCCACCACTTCTGCCAACGTAGCCTGTGCCTTCTTGTCATCTTGGGTCACACATTTCAGTTCCCTGTTAGACATCACCTCTAATAGAGGTCCCCAGTTTGTTTTGTAACTCTCGCTTACCATGGCTGAGAGCCTGGGGGTCAGGGTTCATCATACTACCGCGTACAAGCCGCAAGCTAATGGTTTGTGAGAAAGGTTTCACTGGTTGCTTAAAGACACATTTAAAGCCTTGTTGACTGATGCGAATTGGGTCGACTGCCTTCCTTGGGTCCTAGTTGGGTTACACTCCGCGCCCAAGGAGGATCTTGCCACTCCCCCGCTGAGCTCGTTTTTGGTCAGTCGTTGCAAGCCCCAGGTGAATTTTTGCCAGAAGGTCTCGTACCCAGCGCAAACTCCACTGCACAGTTTTTTCCTAGGGTTGAGTCAGTTAGTGTTCCGGGGCCGGTGCACTATTGTTTCCCTCGCACTTTTGTTCCTAAGCATTTAAAGCATGCCAAGATTGTTGTTGTCAGACACAATGGCCACAAGGCTCTGCTGCACCCATTTTATGATCACCCTTTCAGGGTTTTGGAAACGGGTGCAAAACATTTTGTGTTGGATTTTGGGGGTGCAAAGAAACCATTTGCATAGATAGGCTCAAGCTTGCTCATGTGTTGCAGACAAGCAAGTGGTGCTGGCCCAGCTCCCTGGTATGGATGCCTGCCTGCTGTGGGTTTGCAGGCTTGTCCTTCCCTTACAGAAGACTCTTTGCCAAGACCTGAGACTGAGTCGTCTTCCTCCCCGCCTCACGCATCTCGACCTGGAGATCCCTTTGCTGGCCTGGCTGCTCCACGATACAGCTGTTATGGGCGATTACTCAAACCCAAGGTACTGGACTGAGAAGGCCCCTTCTGGGTGTTCGGGGTGGGGGGGGGGGCTGTGTGGCGGACCACTAGGAGGCTCTACTCACACCCTGTGACTTGGGGAGAGGGGAGGAGAGATTGGGGGATATATGTATGCCCCTTGGCGCCAAATGTTCATTCTCTTTATGTTGAAGTTGAGTAAAGTTCTGAACTGGCAGCTTTCTGTGTCATGTCTTCATTTTTCCATAATAGGAAATTTGAATAAAATATGTCACAAACATTTCATTAAGATTTGTGTTACTTCATTATTGCTAACATTAGCTGGCTAGCTCAGAGCCAATTAATGTAAATTTGTCTCAGAGAATGAATGAGGCATCACTGGCAGAGGTGTGCAGTTACCGTGATTGAGAGGGTATGACCAGTCCCTGGAGTACGTGAATGAGTGGCTAAACTGCTAGCTTGAGCTAGCCGCTTTGTGTCATGGTTTGAGAAAATAAAACTTTAACTAAGCTAAAATAATGTCTAAGAAAAAATATATTGTCAAATTTTGTTAGATGAACAAGGAGTCCAGTGGGGTGAACATAGTTTATAGATAATATTGATCAACCGGCCGGATCCAGGCAGCCTGTCCACCTTCTTCCTGCTGAGGCGAGCTGTGTCTGGGTACAGCGATCAACTTGGACCACCTAGCACACTAGTGCTAACAGTTTAATCTAACATCATAGTGAAAATATAACAAAATAAGCCAGAATGACGTGAGATAGATTATTGACTGGATTAGTGAACCATGTGGAAACAGGGATGTCTATTAGGGTGACTGAAAGCTAGAGAAAATAACAATATAAACTGTGCTTGCTGCGAGCTTCCTAGTACTTCTGTTAGCTTGGAAGCTAACACCTTTGACTTCCCGCCCATGTACATGACAGACAGTTAGGCTGGACAATGATAGAGCAGCGGGCAGGTATCAAGACAACGTGAGGTTTACCTTTTAGTGACATTTCCCATTTATTAACGATATATCCAGAGTGTTTTACTGATAATTCAGAATCAGAATCAGAATCAGGTTTATTGCCATTGTTCATGTAGTACACAAACTAGGAATTTGTCTCGGTACAATGCTGCAACATTAAACATGATAAGATAAGAGAAATAAACTATACATGTAATAAAGTGTAGGATAAGATTAAGTGATACTGGTCAACAGTTAAAATATATATTAGCCAGCAGCAGATACTGTGGAGAACTATATAGTGCAGTCGGTAATGCAGGAAGAAAACAGTGATGATTGACATGAGTCTGGTTGAGCTGCTGTACATGGTGCACGAGAGTCAATAAGTCACTTAGTGTTCAGCAGTCTAATGGCAGAGGGGAAGAAGCTGTTCATGTGACGGGAGGTTTTAGTCTGGATGGACCGAAGTCTTCTACCAGAGGGGAGGGGGGCAAACAGTACGTGACCAGGGTGTGAGGGATCGGCTATGATCCGGCCAGCACGCCTCCGGGTCCTGGAGATGTACAGATCCTGGAGAGATGGGAGCTTGCAGCCGATCACCTTCTCAGCAGTGCGCACGACGCGCTGCAGCCTTAGTCTGTCCCTGGCAACCTGTCCCTGGCAGCCTGTCCTTGTCTCCAACATCCTCCAAACAGAAGAAGAAGAAGCATCCCCCCATGTCTGTCCCTCTTATACCTAGGACATCAAAGCACAGAGTCACATTGTCTTTTAATCCCAAGACACAATACTTCTTCTTCCAGGTCTTCTCCCCCCCACCTAAAGTCACTGGTGGTCAGGAAATCTCTCAAGGTCCTTTCTTTGCATAACAAAGGTCACATTTCGCGTCCTCCTATTATCTCCCGAAGACTCTGTCTTATTGTTCATTCTGAGACGTGAAGCAACAGTAATATACATATGAAGTCTATGAAACCCCTTATGTGTCCCACATGACCCCCCCCCCCAAACGTCTAAGATGGAACAATATAACACAGTCTGCATATCATGATAAAATCACAACATCAGTCCACATGCTGCTTGGGCTTCAATCTTCTTCCGAACCTGCTGTAAGCGGGCTTTACCTCTCCCGTGGCGCCATCCTGCTGTGGAGCTGCTATCTGGGGGTGAGAACTGTTAGTCAATCCCTGTGGGAGCTCTGGAGAATGCTCCCTAGGGGGTCTGCCGTGCCGAGGAGCCCTCGCCAACTGCACAGCTTCGTCAGCCATCGCAAAAGCGGGTTTGAGCCTGTTTATGCCAATCATTTCCTTTCTGCCCCCAAATCTAGCAAAAAGTGCTTATCTCCTGGTTCCAGTACTCTAAACGGTCCATCATAAGGTGGTCACAAGGTTGGGCGATGGGCATCATGTCTGACAAAAACAAACTCCGCATTTTTTAAAGCCTTAGGCACAAAAACGCGTGGAAAACTGTGATGAACGGGGCCAGGAAGCGTGCTCGATCCTGTGTCGCTCTGCAACCGCTGAGCAGGGGAGCACTCTGACGCAGGATTATCTGGGAGAAACTCCCCGGGCAGCCGGAGTGGCTGTGCAAAAACTAATTCCGCTGGGGAGGCTTTTAAATCCTCTTTAGGTGTAGAACGCAACCCCAACAAAACCCATGGTAGCCTGTCCACCCAATTTGCATCCGTAAGCGACGCTCTGAGGGCTGCTTTCAATGACCTATAGAAACGTTCGCATAAACCATTAGCCTGCGGGTTATACGCGGTAGTGCGGTGGATCGTTACCCCCAGGCTGCGGGCCATCGCTGACCAGAACTTGGAAACGAATTGAGGACCTCTGTCGGACGTAATGTCCGACAGAACTCAAAAACGCACTACCCAAGTCGTTAAAAACGCGCGCGCCACCTCTTCGGCTGTGGTTGATGCCAGTGGGACCACTTCCGGCCAACGCGTGGTGCGGTCCACCATTGTCAGAAGGTGTGTGTACCCCTGTGATGGCGGAAGAGGGCCTACGAGGTCGACATGCACATGATAGAACCTCTTAGCTGGGATGTGAAACGGCTCCAAGGGGGCTCTAGTGTGTTTGAGTATTTTGGCTCGCTGGCAGGCCATGCAGGTTGCTGCCCACTTCTTAACTTGCTTGCGCAGGCTCGGCCATACGAATTTCTCTCCTACCATTTTGACTGATGCGCGCACCCCCAGGTGCACCAGAGAATGAATCGAGTCAAAAACGCGGCAGCGCCACGCAGCCGGCACCACCAGACACGGTCGTCCCATGGAGACATCGCAGATTAGGGGGGGCATACCCCCTTGCAGCACCCTGTTCTCCAGCCTTAACCCTGTTGGTCCAGAGTGGAGCGCGCACACGTCCGCGTCGCTAACCTGATCCGCGGCCATGGCTGCATAATCTATCCCCATGCGGACCGGGGCCGCGCACACCTCCGCGCCGCTAGCCTGCTCCTCGGCCATGGCTGCATAATGTACCCCTACACGGACTGGCGTAGTTACGGCGCGTGAGAGACAGTCTGCCACTACATTTAGTTTACCCGCTACGTGTTGAATATCGGTAGTAAACTCGGAGATTGCAGCCAACTGCCTCTGCTGCCGGCCTGACCACGGTTCTGAAACCTTGGCCATCGCGAAAGTCAGCGGCTTGTGGTCGACGAACACAGTGAAACGGCGTCCTTCCAGCCAGAACTGGAAGTGACGAATGGCCAAGTGGAGCGCTAACAACTCCCTGTCGAACGCGCTGTATTTTCGCTCGGTATCGCGCAAAGTCCTGCTGAAAAAAGCGAGCGGCTGCCAAGCCCCGGCAACCTGCTGCTCCACGACCGCCCCTATGGCCACATCTGACGCGTCAGTAGTGAGCGCTATGCGAGCCATTGAGTCTGGGTGTGCTAACAACGCAGCGTTTGCCAAGGCTGTTTTGACCTCCGAGAATGCGCGCTCCCGCTCCGGGGACCATTCGATTTTATTTGTGGGTTTTTGTTTTTTAAGTGCGGCATACAGTGGGTGCATGAGCTGCGCTGCGCAGGGGAGGAAACGGTTATAAAAATTCACCATTCCCAAAAACTCCTGTAATGCTTTGACCGTTTGTGGCTGGGGAAAATTTGTTACTGCACGCACTTTGTCCGGCAGAGGAACCACTCCTTCTGGAGAGACGCGGTGCCCCAAAAAATCAATCTGCGTCACCCCGAACTGACACTTCGCTGGGTTGATTATTAACCCGTGCTCTCCCAACCTCCAGAAAACTGCCCTGAGGTGGTTTTCGTGTTCCTCTTCGGACGCGCTGGCTACCAAAATGTCGTCCAGGTAGACGAACACGAAGGGGAGATCGCGCAACACTGCATCCATCATGCGTTGGAATGTCTGCGCAGCGCCTTTAAGCCCAAATGGCATGCACAAAAACTCGAAAAGGCCAAACGGAGTTATTACCGCTGTTTTGGGTATGTCCTCAGCGCGTACTGGGACTTGATGGTACCCGCGGACCAAGTCTATCTTGGAAAAAATGTGCGCCCCCGCCAGATGAACGGAAAAATCTTGGATATGCGGGACTGGGTAGCGGTCGTGTGCCGTAGCGTTGTTTAACCTGCTGAAATCTCCGCAAGGACGCCACGAGCCGTCAGCTTTAGGGACCATGTGCAGTGGGGAAGCCCAAGGGCTTTTCGAACGTCTGATGATGCCCAACTTTTCAAGGTTGGCGAACTCCTCGCGCGCTATGGTCAGTTTAGCTGCATCCAAGCGCCGAGCTTTTGCAAAAACGGGAGGACCGGTGGTAGTAATAAAATGTTCCACCCCGTGTTTAGCGATGGCCGCTGAAAATGTGGGAACCGTGAGTGCTGGAAACTGAGTGAGGAGTGTGTGGAACTTACCGCTTGCCATTGCGACGTTGGCTTGTGCTGTGGGCGGGGTCACTCGGGCTGCACAGGGAATAGAGTAAAAAGAAAGTGCATTAACCAGGCGCCTATTAGCAAGATCAACCAACAACCCATGCGAGCACAGAAAATCAGCCCCTAACATGTTGAAGCTCACCGCGGCTATAACAAAAGTCCACTCAAATGTGCGGCTGTGTAGGGACAGAAGCAGAGTCCTCTCCCCGAAGGTCTTAATCCTCGAGCCGTTCGCTGCTGATGCTCCGTGACGCCCAGGGCCTGCCAGCATAGGTTGGCATGATGAAACTCACTTGGGAGCCTGTGTCCACGAGGAATTGCTTCCCCGAACGCGCGTCCGTCAAGTAGAGCAACTTGTTCTGTTCTCCAAGGGCTGCGGCTGCTACCAACCCCCGGCTCTGGCGTTTCCCGAGCTCTTGAACTGGCACGGTGGTACACACCTGCGTGCCCTCTCTGCAAAGCGGCGATGGTAGAAACAGAGGTCGTCTCCTCCGCGATGTTTGGCCTTCACCGCCGCCGTTGTCGGTGGGTCTGCTGCCGCCGCCCCTGGCCCCCTGCCATCTCCGGCCATCGCGTCGAGTCCTGTCGCTGCTGCGGTGGCCGCGCGCTGTCTGCTGGCGTTGAGAATCCGCTGTGCCTCCTGGGCCAGCGCGCGGAAGTCTCGCTGGGTCAACAACGGTGAACCGGCCAGGGTCGCTCTCGTGGCCGACAGTAGGGTTCTCAGGAAAATGTGGGTGACGAGGAAGTCGTCGTCTGAGCCCCTCAGCCTCAGCATGTCCTCCATCAGGTTGACGGGTGTGCTATCTCCCAAGTCGTTCAGGGCCAGGAGTCTCTCCGCTCTCTCCTGGACTGAGGGAGTGAAGCGCTGGATGAGCGCAGCCTTCAACCCGTTGTATTTGTCGTCGGCCGGTGGGCGCTGCACCAGGCTCTGCACATCTCGAGCCGTGCGGTTGTCGAGCTTGGCAATAACCTGGTAGAATTTCGTGTCATCTGCCGTTATTCCCCGGAGAGCAAACTGAGCTTCGGCCAAGAGGAACCAGGAACACGGGTTGTCCTGCCAGAAATCTGGTAGATTGACTGAGACTGCGTTCGCCTGGCTGGTTCCTGGCGAGTCCGGCTCGGGGGAATTTCTTCTGCTCATGATACGTCTTAAGGTCACCAGTGTGGAGAGCGTGAAAAGATGAGGCTGAGTTTATTTCTCAAATCAGATCTATTCACTTGTCTCCAACATCCTCCAAACAGAAAAAGAAGAAGCATCCCCCCATGTCTGTCCCTCTTATACCTAGGACATCAAAGCACAGAGTCACATTGTCTTTTAATCCCAAGACACAATACTTCTTCTTCCAGGTCTTCTCCCCCCCACCTAAAGTCACTGGTGGTCAGGAAATCCCTCAAGGTCCTTTCTTTGCATAACAAAGGTCACATTTCGCGTCCTCCTGTTATCTCCCGGAGACTCCGTCCTATTGTTCATTCTGAGACGTGAAGCAACAGTAATATACATATGAAGTCTATGAAACCCCTTATGTGTTCCACAGGACCACAGTTGGCAGCAAAAATTCCAAACCAAGGAAGAGACACTGTGAGTGAAACATTGATTGGAAATAACCCTCCGTCAATCTTTCTCTCAGCGGTGGATGAACTAGAGGTAAAATCTGTTGCTGAAAAGAGTAAAAATAAATTATCTACTGATTGTGATGGTATTGATATGGCACTAGTAAAAAGAACTGTTGATGGCATATTAAAACCATTTACATGCATTTGTAATCTATCATTTCAAACTGGCTCATTCCCGCAGAAAATGAAAATAGCAAAAGTAATACCATTATTCAAGCAAGGAAATAAACACCACTACACAAACTACAGAACAGCATCGCTTCTCCCACAATTTTCAAAGATTCTGGAAAAACTTTACAACAACAGATTAGAGGACTTTTTAAATAAATACGATGTGCTCAGTCAGAATCAATATGGATTTAGAGAAAAGAGTACAACATCGTTGGCGATAATGGAAGCAACAGAGGAAATAATAAATGCATTAGATCAAGGAAAATATGCAATTGGTGTATTTATAGATTTTAGAAAAGCATTTGATACAATAAATCATTCAATACTTCTTGATAAACTGCAAATGTATGGTATTAGGGGAATGGCTCTGAATTGGATTACAACTTATTTATCTGAGAGACAACAGTTTGTGAAGATGGGAGAATATCTGTCTCGGTGTATGGGAATTGCCTGTGGGGTCCCCCAGGGGTCAGTATTGGGCCCCAAATTATTAAACATATATATAAATAAATGATATATTCCAAGTTTCTAAATTATTAAAAATAATATTATTTGCTGATGATACTAATATATTTTATTCTGGAAATAAATATAATCAACTAATCCATACTCTAAATAATGAATTAAATAAGCTTAAAAAATGGATGGATTGTAATAAATTATCACTTAATATAGATAAAACTAAGGTAATGATTTTTGGTAATTGTAAAAGTAAAAAAGATATACATATTCATATAGATAATGTAATTATTGAAAATGTTAAGGAGATCAAGTTTTTGGGTGTAATACTAGATGATAAAATTAGTTGGAAACCACACATCAGATACATACAAAACGAAGGTGCAAAAAATATTGCAATTATAAATAAAATTAAGCAAGTCCTAGATTACAAATCACTTCATATCTTGTATTGCTCATTAGTACTTCTATACTTGACCTATTGTATAGAGGTCTGGGGTAATAATTATAAAAGTACACTTAATTCATTGCTAATATTACAAAAAAAGGGCAGTCCGTGTTATAAACAAAGTCAGGTATCTTGAACATACTGATTTATTACCTCCGCCAAGGAGGTTATGTTTATACTGGGGTTTGTCTGTTTGTCTGTCTGTCTGTCTGTTACCAACATAACTCAAAAAGTTATGAATGGATTCGGACGAAATTTTCAGGACAAGTCCGAAATGGGACAAGGAAGAAATGATTAGATTTTGGTGATAATCTGAGAGTGCATACCTCCACCAAGGCCTTTGTTTGTATTTGTGCAGCAGGATTACACAAAAACTACTGGATGGATTTGGATGAAATTTTCACCAGAGGTGCTTCTTGGCCTAGAGAGGAACCCATTACACTTTGGTGATGATCTGGGAATGCATACCTCAGCCAAGGCTCTTCTCACAGTGTGTCAGCCACAACACTCCAAAACTAATGGACAGACTTTGATGCAATTTTCACCACAAGTGGCTCTAGGCCTACACACAAACTCATTACATTTTGGAGGTGATCCATGACAGACTGAAGGAGCCTTGGCAGAGGTATGCGTTCTCTGAGTGCTTTTCTAGTTGTTCATACATTCAAAGTTATTGAAATTACGGGATCTGGTTGATTATTATACAGCACAATTAATGTTTAAAGTCAGCAAAAACCTTTTGCCACACAATATACAAAATCTTTTCAGTGAGAGAGAAGGGAAATATAATTTTCGGGGAACACAAAATTTAAAATGCACTTAGTAAGATCTACTAGGAAGGGTTTTTGTGTGTCTGTGTGTGAGGTAAAATTGTGGAATGGGTTGGGGGAGAAACACAGGCAATGTTCAAACATCCATATATTTAAATCAACATATAAAGAAATGATTTTTGAGCAACATAAAAATGAAGGGCAGTAATATTACAATGTGTCTTCAATGAAGAAAGTTTGTTATTGTGTGTTATTGTGTTATGGTGATTGTGGTGGTGATGGTGTTGTCTGTGTTTGTGTTGAACATACCAGAAGTATTTATTACCTCCACCAAGGAGGTTATGTTTTTACCGGGGTTTGTCTGTTTGTTTGTCTGTCTGTTACCAACATAACTCAAAAAGTTATGAACGGATTTTGACAAAATTTTCAGGACAAGTCCGAAATGGGACAAGGAAGAAATTAATAGATTTTGGGAGTGATCCGGATCACCGTCTGGATCCAGGAATTTTTTAAAGGATTCTTTATCATTGCAAGATAGGGCCATTTTTAGCATATGTGTATATAACTCCACAATAAATGGTCAGGACGCTTGCCAAAAAAATACAGGATAAGATCCCAATAGGTTCTAGGAAATATCAAAGACTGATCCGGATCCTGCAAAAAATCCGGATACTGTGATCCAGAACAGGAAATAATATGGGATCTTTGGAATTTTCATCACTGTAAGGTAACAAATTAAGATATAAACATACAACAAACACCAAAATATAGCCAAGACACTGAGGAATCAGTAGTGTGCCAATGGATTTGTTGTATCTTCAAAAGCTATGGAGCTATATCCAGAAGAAAACCGCCATTACCGGAAAAGTGATTTTTGTCAATAACTACTGAACTAATAAAGATATCGGTGTCAATCCAATTGCTAAAGATATGTTTTGATGGTCAAGGAATCTGAAAATATAGATAAAATAAATGTAGGACTATTATATTTGGGGAAAATCCCAATATTAGGGGGAACTGAGGTACTTGGCGGAGGTCTGCGCTCTCCAAGTGCTTTTCTAGTTTATTATTGTTACAATTATTGTTGGATGTTGGTATTGCTGTCAATGTGGACTGTCATTTTTGTGTCATTTCTGTTGCATAATTTGACTATGGGGCGTATTATGGTGAATGTGGTTGTAGGATGAATGATGACTAAGAGTGATGTTGTAATTTGTTGGGTGTGGAAAAGGGGTGGGACTATATAAGCGTTGGCTTCTTCCCACTCCTTTTGAACATTTTATTTTTTGGCTTGATTTTTGTTTTAAATTCTTTTTTTCTTTTGTCGGAATGTTCAAATAAATAAAATCAATCAACTGACATACAGGAAAATACCCAGGAGAGTCAAAATGGCTTATTGGAGAGAAAAATGAGATAAGGGCTGAGTGTTTTTTTTTTAAGAGATGTTGGTTTATGTGTCGATACTTTCAATCATATGTTTCTGATACTCACGTGACCACAGATGCATGTCAGAAGGTTAAAACCTACAAAAACAATTTTTCAGTCAATGACTTCTTTAAGCAAAACCACTCATACAGATACATCTCAAAAAATTAGAATATCATGAAAAAGTTCAATATTTTTTGTCACTCATTTCAAAAAGCAAAACCCATATATTATATAGATCCATTACACAGGGTTCCAAGGTTGTCATAGCCAGGAGCGGCACTGGGGTTAAGCTCCCAGTGCTCATAAAATGCTCCTTACGGCGTGTGTCTCGAAAAGCCTCTGACAACTAAGTCCAACTCCTAGCCTGCCCGTGTGGTTTAGTCTCTAAGCCCGGCGGAACTGTTTTTACTAATAGGAGAAGGGGCGAGGGCGGATCTCTGGCGCCTTAAAACCAGATGCTTTGGGTAGATGGTGGCTCGTCAACCTGGGAAGGTAGCCCATCTAGGGGAAGGTAAACCCTGATTTCAAACCCCTGCTGCCTTGCAGCACACCCGGTCACGGGAAAGGCTTCGGGAGTCAACCCTGAGGAAAAATCTGGAGTCGGAGCCCTTAAGGCAGTTCTCTGTTGTGCTCAACATCGTTCTGGCAGCTCCTGCGACGGCGCTGGTGCCAAACTATAGCAGCCCTGCTGTTCCTTTGGATTCATCAGTGTCGTGGAGAGGGGGGACATGCTGCTTGGGTAACATCTTGTCCTCCATATCTTCCTGCCCAGGCTTGAATCCTACCAATGCCCAACGCTGGAAGGTAGAACACCGGTGCGCATCGGCCTGTTCAGCCACAGGCGGTGCTGTTCCAGCAGAGTAGACGTTTAGGATTCTCTTCCATGGTCATCATAGACTGACGGAGGCCGACGACGAGGCATTACACGGAGAATGATATATTTCAAGTGTTTATTTATTTTAATTTTGATGATTATGCAAGTTAGGTTAATTGGCATCAAACTGGGGATTCTAAATTGTCCTTAGGTATGACTGTGAGAGTGAATGGTTGTCTGTCTCTCTGTGTTGGCCCTGCGATGGACTGGCGATCTGTCCAGGGTGTACCCTGCCTCTCGCCCAAAGATGCTGGGATAGGCTCCAGCCCCCCCGCGACCCGAAAAGGAATAAGCAGAAGAAGATGAATGAATGAATGAATGAATGATTATGGCTTACAGCCCATGAAAACCCCAAATTCAGTTTCTCAAAAAATTAGAATATTACATAGAATTACATTTTAAAAAATAGTTTAGATGCATGACCAACCAATTCCTACACTCTTCCATAAGTGTGGTCAAAAATGACCCCAATTAGAATGAGTGCATTTTATGCTGTAAACTTAAGAAATTTCTTTCATTTTGGTTAAAGATGATTATTTTTATTATATTTTGGGTGATTATTATTATTATTATTATTATTATTATTATTTTAAATTATATTTTGATCAACAAAAGAAGGGGACAGCTTGGGAAATGCTTGGGGTCATTTTTGACCCCACATATGGAAAAGTGTGGTACTGATACAAAAAATGCAGTTACTTAAAAAATATAACAATTAGATACAAATCCAAATGGCATCATGCCAAAGACAACCTATTTGAGGAATACATGGAAGATTAAATGATCAAAAAATAAAATTACAAAGATATTACAAAAAAAACAACCACAGGGGTCATGGTGACCCCATTTATGAATCTGAGGGTTAAATAGAAATGTTGGCCGACTGAAAAGTATGTCCATGTACACACTCAATACTTAGTCGGGGCTCCTTTTGGATTAATTACTGCATCAATGTGGTGTGGCATGGAGGTGATCAGCCTGTGGCACTGCTGAGGTGTTATGAAGGTCCAGGTTGCTTTGATAGTGACCTTCAGCTCGTCTGCATTGTTGGATCTGGTGTCTCTCATCTTCCTCTTGACAATACTCCATAGATTCTCTATGGGGTTTTGGTCAGGAGAGTTTGCTAGCCAATCAAACACAGTGATGCCATGGTCATTAAACCAGGTTTTGATACTTTTGGCAGTGTGTGTGTGTGTGTGGGGGGGGGGGAGTCCTGCTGGAAAATGAAATCAGCTTCTCCATAAAGCTTGTCAGCAGAGGGAAGCATGAAGTGCTCTAAAATTTCCAGGTAGACGACTGTGCTGACTTTGGTCTTGATAAAACACAGTGGACCAACACCAGTAGATGACATGGTTCCTCAAATCATCACTGACTGTGGAAACTTCACACTAAACCTCAAGCAACTTAGATTCTGTGCCTCTCCACTCTTTCTCCAGACTCTGGGACTTTGATTTCCAAATGAAATGCAAAATTTACTTTTATCTGAACAGAGGTCATCTGCTGGTGTTTGACCACTGTGTTTTATCAAGACCAAAGTCAGCACAGTCGTCTACCTGGAAATTTTAGAGCACTTCATGCTTCCCTCTGCTGACAAGCTTTATGGAGAAGCTGATTTCATTTTCCAGCAGGACCCCCCCCCCCCCACACACACACACACACTGCCAAAAGTATCAAAGCCTGGTTTAATGACTATGGCACAACTGTGTTTGATTGGCCAGCAAACTCTCCTGACCTAAACCCCATAGAGAATCTATGGAGGATTGTCAAGAGGAAGATGAGAGACACCAGACCCAACAATGCAGATGAGCTGAAGGTCACTATCAAAGCAACCTGGACCTTCATAACACCTCAGCAGTGCCACAGGCTGATCACCTCCATGCCACGCCACATTGATGCAGTAATTAATCCAAAAGGAGCCCTGACCAAGTATTGAGTGTATACATGGACATACTTTTCAGTCGGCCAAGATTTCTATTTAAAAACTTTTTTTTTAAATTAATTTTATGTAATATTCTAATTGTTTGAGAAATTGAATTTGAGGTTTTCATGGGCTGTAAGTCATAATCATAAAAATTAAAATAAATAAACACTTAAAATATATCACTCTCTGTGTAATGGATCTATATAATATATGGGTTTCGCTTTCTGAAATGAGTGACAAAAAATATTGAACTTTTTCATGATATTCTAATTTTTTGAGATGTACCTGTATAGTCCGTTTTCTGTTGGAGGACAGTCTCATTAAGATGTGTGTAGTTGCTGGAAGAGACAAGCAAACAGTATATTATTGATTTCCGAAGACCACCTAAGCTTAAGCTCTGCCCCCCCCCCCTTACCCTCACAGACTCTCCCATCACCACTGCGGATTCCTTCCACTTCCTGGGCACCACCATCACCCGGGACCTCAAGTGGGAGCCGACCATCAGCTCCCTCATCAAAAAGGCCCAGCAGAGGATGCTCTTCCTGCGGCAACTGAGGAAGCTCAAGCTACCCACCAAGATGTTGGTGCAGTTCTACACAGCCATCATCGAGTCCATCCTCACCACCTCCATCACCGTGTGGTACGCTGGAGCCACCGCCAGGGACAGACTAAATCTGCAGCGCATTGTGTGCGCTGCTGAGAAGGTGATCGGCTGCAAGCTCCCATCCCTCCAGGACCTGTACATCTCCAGGACCCGGAAGCGTGCAGGTCGGATCATAGCCAACCCTTCACACCCTGGACACGCACTGTTTGCCCCCCTCCCCTCAGGCAGAAGACTTCAGTCCATTCAGACTAAAACCTCCCACTACATGAACAGCTTCTTCCCCTCTGCCATCAGACTGCTGAACACTAAGTGACTTATTAGACTCTCGTGCACTACGTACAGCAGCTCAACCGGACTCATGACAATTATCACTGTTTTCTATTTGCACTACCGACTGCACTATGTGGAACTCCACAATATGTGCTGCTTGTTAATATATTTAAAAATTGCATAGATTAGTATTACTCATTCATATTCTACCTTTTATTGTATGCATAGTTTTTTATCTTTAGTGCTACTCCATGTTTAATGTTGCAGCATTGCACCGAGACAAATTCCTAGTTTGTGTACTACATGAACAATGGCAATAAATCTCATTCTGATTCTGATTCTGAAGCTTAAGCAATACTTTAGCGATAAAAGGCCAATGTTGAAAAACTGTTAACCAATTATAAAGCTCAAATGACCAAGAGCTAGCAATACAATCCACTGACACATGAATGAAATGAGTTGCTCACAGTACTTGAATGACAGAATCAAAACAAAATATAACCACAAACGGCAATCATCGGGTTCCAAGCAGGTGTGGACTTCAAGGTCTTGTACTGCTTAGCAACAAGGTCTGCTACAAATTAGTTTTTAAAGCAGTACTATGTAACTTTCTTGTTCCTTGTAGGAACACTGAACACAGTACCAACAGCCAACCACAGGGCTTTTTGTTGTTGGTGGCTAAAGTCGTGCCCTGTCATTTGCTGCAGGGACCGAGGCCACATCTGCTGTCCCCTCCAGTAATCACACACTAAAAAAAGAGCTGTTGCAGGCAATGTGGACCCACTTAGGCTATGAAGGAAGTGACATTCAGACGGTCAAATGTTGGTGTACCAGCAAATTTGCAAACATAATTTTGAGGTGAAAATCTTATATCTTTAAGAAGTACAGGCGAGGTATGCTGTACTTCAGTTGTTCAGAAGAACAAGACCCAAACCTGGTACTTCAACACTCACTTTAACCACGACACCACATAACTGCTTTAACTTGCACGCTAACATTCTCAGATGATAAATGTTTAACTGAAAGGATTCCCAGCAGCAGTAGTAGAGCATTTAAAGTATCGCAGTGTACAGTAGAGCTATGTTGGACTTTAGAAGACTGGAACCCAAGGCTCCTGCATGACAGACAAGTGTATTAACGCCTATACCACACTACCACTTTGGGTCACTTGCTCACTTCCTCGCACACTAAAAAATGTTCCACTGACAAGACAAAATGACTGACAGACATTTCATAAACATGATTTTTTAACATTAACAGAATTGCATGAAATTCGGTGGTTGGCTGAAGGATACTGTTGTGACTGTGAGTGCGAAGTTTCATCAAATTTGAATGACTATAACAGGAGTTAAACCCAAAACTACATGCCAAAGAGAAACTGTACACATTGATTGGCCTATAAAATCAAAACAGATTGACATTTTTGGATAATTTTAACAACTTTTCATTACCAACGTCTGTTGATGATCTTTATTTAATTTCAAGCAATTCTGATGAATGTCTAGAAGTTCATTTTGAGTTCATGTGCACATTTTTGAAAATATGGTGCAGAAAACTTCATTTTTAGTGTTTGCCACCACTGGGGGAAAATAATTGTGGAAGGTTTCAGAGAATAGAATGATGAAAGAATTTTTAGTCTAGGCCCAGCTGTTCTTGAGATATTTGCAAAAATGTAAAAGTGCTTATTATAGAGCCACCTATGTATGCAATGGCTTGATTTTTTTTTTTTTTTTTATCTGAGCAATGGCAGGAATTTCTGATCAGATTGTAAAATTTCCACATAGTACCACTTTTGCTCCCCAACCACTTTTGAAGAAGAAGAAGAAGAAGAAGAAGAAGAAGAAGAATTCCCACAACATAGCTGCTTGGACCCATAAATATACTTGTCAAAAATGCAAAATAGACCCCTTCTTAGAGTATTTTAGTACAACCCAACACTGTGAGCCTGCCAATCAAATTTATTTCTAATTTTTTAGCTACTAGCACCTAATTACAAACTTAATATACATGCAGCTATGGCATGCATAAAATGTGCTAATATCAAAGATGTCATGTCAGTGGTGAGCTAGCACACACACAGCACCTCTGATTTTTTACAGCTGCTCAGTAGCCCTGCACCTGTGTATTTAAGGGATGAGCTGGCATTCACTCGGCCTGGGAGTGTCTTGACGCCATGCTGTTTGCCTCAAAGATCTCCTGCTTCCTTGTGCTTTTCTACTCCCTTGTGTGTGCTCATCGCTCGCTCACTGCCTGCCACCTTTACTGCCTGCCCCATTGTCTGAGCTTCTCCCCGGACCCGCACGTAAGCCTTGACCCCCCCCTCCAGCTCTTCATTCTGTGCACTGATTCTTGGAATTCTATGCCTACTCTTCCTCAGCATTTCTCTCTGGAGCTCTCCTCCCAGACCCAGGACTTCCACCGGCTCCGCAGCCTGTAAACCAAGTAAGACATGTATATTCAGCTCACTACAACTGTTCCCTCTTCCCCCAGAAATAAGTCCCAGGCCTGGGCTATTCCTCCATCCACCATTAGCAATACCTCCCACTGCAGCTCCTCTCTCCAACTCCATAGCAGCTGCCACCCGTCCTCATCAGCACTCTGCAGGAGAGTCAACCATTAACCCATTATCACGTAAGTCTAAAACTTCTCAGCAATATTTCCCCACTCTGTCCTCAGCTGCCAACCTTGTCGTCTCCCCTCTCCTCCCGCAGGGCTACCAGTCTCAACCCACATTCAAACAATTATTCAATAAATACTTACCTTGCACCTTATTTGTATACTTTATTAATCCCAGAGGGAAATTCAGGGCATCCACATGGATGGATGAGTCAGCCACAGTGCAGCGCCAATCCCTTCACCATTCACGCACACATTCACACTTAGTGCCACTTTACAGTCTCCAATTAACCTGGGTTTGTTTGTTTGCCTTTGGTTGTGATTTCTGTCATTGGGTCGCCGCCTAACTGAAATCATGTCATTACACTCCCAGCAGGCACAGGACCCGACAGGAACCGCTCCAGGTTCCCCGTTAGAACGCCTCACATCACTTGAGGTGAAGATCGATAAATTATTTCACCTAACAGCAGTTACCCAAGATCAAATTGGTCAATTCCTGACCCAACTTGCTTCCGCCGCTATGTTGAGTGTTGCCGTGGTGGCATCCCCTCCACCGGTGGCCACATCTTCACCTTCCTCCTCCAGTGTCAGTTTGTTTTCCAGAGAACCCCCTCTGATTTCCTGTCCCACCAAAGTATGGTCAGCTACATTATCACCCTCTTGGACGGCATCACCTTGGAATGGGCACAGGCACTAGTAAATGGTCCAAATTATCCCAGCTACACTCGCCAACATTTTGTTTATGAATTCGAGAAGGTTTTTGGTCACTCAGACTGCAAAGGGGATATTTCCAGCCACCTTTTGTATCTCTACCCGGGCACCCAATCGGTGGCTGACTTTTCAGTCCGTTTCCGCATTCTTGCTGCCTAGTCAGGCTGGAATGACCTCACTCTCAGGGGCACAATCATGCAGGGTCTAAATTCTACTAGGATGAACTATTGTTTTGCAATGAACCAAGTTCGCTAGATGCTTTGATTTCCATGGCTGTCCAGTTGGATAACTGGATTCATCAACGTGTCCCCAGACGACCTCACGCTATCGCTGCTCCCTCTGCCAGTGCCATGCCTGCCGCCTTGGTTCCTCACTTTCCCTTCGTGCCTGCCTCCAGAAACAGCCAAGTCCATGCAGCTTGGTCACACTTGGCTGTCTCCAGCGGAGTGTCAGCAAGATGCTGGGTTATGCATTTACTGTGGCGCACCTGGGCATTTTTTGGCTTCATGCGTGGAGCGACCAAAAAACTGCCCATCAGTCACAGTAGGGGAACTGACGGGCGAGATCTCAAAACCCAACGCCCCCTACAAGCTTATTTTGGCCACTTTAATCAGGTTCAGTTCCACTGAGCATTCTCTGCCTGCCATAGTGGATTCAGGTGCCGAGCAAAATCTCATTTCTAGCAGACTGGTTGCCCAACTCCAAATTCCCACTGTAGAATTGGCTGTCCCCATTCCTGTAGTATCCCTCTCGGGGCCTAGGCTAGCTAACTAACTACTAACTAACCTGCACTTATATAGCGCTTTTCTAGTCACAAAGACCACTCAAAGCGCTTTAGCTGTCATAACCAAGAGAACTGAACTTTTATCTGCAATAGTGTCAGGGAATCATCAGGATGATCTAAATTTCCAAGTTTTAAATGGTAAATGGCGTTCACTTATATAGCGCTTAGATGACCAAAGCACTTTACAGATCCTGCTATCCACACATTCACACACTGATAGCGGCAGAGCTGCCATGCACCGGCACTGACCTGACCCACCAGGAGCAACTGGGGGTTCAGTGTCTTGCTCAAGAACACTTCGACATGCAGACTGCAGACAGAGCAGGAATCAAACCCCTGACCCTCCAATCAGTAGTCGGCCACACTACACCTGCGCCACAGCCACCCACTGAGTTTTGCCCTCAGTGACCATGCAGCTGGTTTTAGGTTTCACTTGGCTACACCTGCACAATCCCATAATTGACTGGGTCCAGGGCAAAATTATTTCATGGAGTAATTTCTCTCTGTTGAATTGTCTCCGCTCATCCCCCTGTTCACCCGTTCAGCCCTCACGCCCTTTTCCTGAGGAACCCTCTAATCTATCTGTAGTCCCCAGTGAGTTTCACGATTTGGCTCCAGTTTTTAGCAAGGCCAGAGCGCTGTCACTGCCTCCCCATAGACCATATGACTGTGGCATCAATCTCCAGCAGGGGGGGTGCCACGTTGTAACATGAGATATTCACACAGAAAGATATTTACACAGAAAGATGGTACACAGAAAGATTTTTTTTAATTTTTAATTAAATAAATGCTTTTTTCCAAACAGTGCCTGTAACACGGCAGTAACATGGCAGTAAAACGACTGCTGGCAGTAACACGGCGGATTAAAAAAATAACCAGCTTACCAGAAAAGTCATTGATCGCTATCTTCATCTTCCTCCGGCGCACTAAAACCACTGAAGTCGTCTTCTTCAGTGTCGGAATTGAAAAGCCTCAGAATGACTTTGTCACACACTTTCTCAGTCTCTCTTTCGTTGTCGCTCTCAATGTCACTTTCGTCTCGAGGCGAATTTGTGCTTGTGCTGTCCTCGTCATCACGCAGCAGTCCAACCTTTCAAAACCCGTTGGTGATCGTGGATTTTTTCACACTGTTCCACGCTGTCAGTATCCACTGGCAGACTTGAGCAAAAGTTGTTCTTTGCATGCGGTCAGTTTTGGTGAATGATTTCTCGCCGCTAGTCATCCAAGTCTCCCACTCAACTCAGAGTGCCACTTTAAATGCACGATTCACACTGATGCTGAGTGGCTGCAAATACTTCATTGTGCCCCCAGGAATCACAGCTGGAATTGAGTTTGTCCTCTTGATGCCTGCTTCCACAGAATCTGTTACATGGGCCTTCATGCTGGAGGCCATTAGCCCGTAAAAATCTATAGATTAGCCACATCGTTGTTTACACTGCAGGGTTCAAAGCGTGTGAAAAAAGTAGCGGCTTATAGTCCGGAATTTACGGTAGTTTGTCTGGCCTCGAGAGGGAGGCAGTGGAGAAATATATAAAGTAGTCCCTCCAAGCTGGTATCATTAGACCCTCTTCTTCTCTGGTTGGAGCTGGATTTTTTTTTTATTTTATTTTTTTTGTGGGCAAAAAGGACGGTACCCTAAGGCCTTGCATTGACTACAGGGAGCTTAACAACACCACCATAAAAAAACCTTACCCCTGATCAATTCTGCATTTGACCTCCTCCAGGGCACCACTGTTTTCACCAAGCTAGATTTAAGAAACGCTTATCAACTCATCCATATTAAGGAGGGGCACGAATGGATGACCGGGTTCCGCACTCCACTAGACCATTTTGAGTACCTGGTGATGCCATTTGGGCTCACCAAGGCCCCTGCAGTGTTTCAAAGACTAATAAACAATGTCCTCTGTGACTTTCTGAACATGTTTGTCTTTGTCTACCTAGATGAGGTTCTTATATTCTCGTGCTCCCTGGAGGAACACTGGATTCATGTCAGGAGGGTGCTGCAGTGGCTGCTGGAAAACAGGCTTTACGTCAAGGCGGAGAAGTGTGAGTTATTCACCAACACCACTTTGTTTTTGGGGTTTATTATTGCCAAGGGCCAACTAAAGCCTGACCCCGCTAAAATCTAAGATGTCACCGAGTGGCCAACCGCATCAAATCACAAACAACTCTGTTTTCTGGGTTTCACCAACTTCTACTGGAGATTTATTAAAGATTACAGCCATATTGCCCCCCAACCAAGCTTACGTTGACCAAGACCCCCTTTAAATGGTCCAACCCCACAGAGTCCGCCTTCACTGAGCTTAAAACACACTTCTCCGAGGATCCCATCCTCTCTCAGGGTCAGCCTCTCAGGAGGCTGACCCCTCCTTGCAGTTTGTGGTGGAGGTCAACACGTCGGATTGTGGGGTAAGGGGCATCTTATCCCAGCAATCCCCTGCTGACAGGAAGATGCACCCCTGTGCATATTTTTCTCATCGCCTAAATTCAGCAGAGAGGAACTACGACGTGGGGAATTGGGATCTCCTGGCGGTGAAACTGGTCCTCGAAGAGTGGCACTACTGGCTAGAGGGGGCAGTGCAGCCATTTTTCGTCTGGACCGCCAACTGAAACCTGGAGTATTTGAGGTCAGCCAAATGCCTCAACCCGCGCCAGGCCCAATGAGTGTTATTCTTTGCCAGATTCAACTTCACCCTGACTTATTGGCCTGGCTCCCAAGACGTCAAGCCTGACGCCCTCTTTTGGCTGTTTTCCCCAGAGGTGGCTCCCTCTCCCTGTGAATCTCTCCTCGCCCTTTCGTGTGTGGTGGGAGCCATCTCTTTTGAGACTGAGAAGAAGGCACGGGCCGCACAGCTTACTGAACCAGACCCAGGAGGGAGTCCCAGAGACAGGCTGTACGTCCCTTCTTCAGTCCATGGTGAGGTCATCCTGTCATAATCTGCCCTCCAGGCAGACGAGAGTTTATAAAGACGACTCATTTGCAGGCAGGGATGCAGTGGTGACTGATTACACTGGTCAACACCAAATTTATTGTCTAAGTCTTTTTAGCTGATTTAGGACAATTTTGATGTGCTGAATGCAAAAATCACATTGGTTTTGCTCAATCAGGTCAACTTTTTGAATTGTGGCCACATGTTGTTTTATACGTTTTTGTTTACATGTATGGGTATTTTTGCTTTATATGATGCAAAATTCTTTTTTATTTCTTGAAATTCTCTAAATTTTGAACAATGATGATGTAACATTCAATTTACATGTACTTACCTTTATATAAAGGTAAGTACATGCACAGTACTAAGTAAGTACAAGTTTTTACTTAGCACCTGATCGAGAGAAATGGATGTCATTTTTGGATTCAACGGTGCAAAATTGTGTTAAATCAGTTGAAAAAATACAGACAACTTACAAAAAAATTATTTTTGTAACCCTGTGTTATTTATTAACAAATCATTGAGGACAAACCAAAATGCAGCACATGGACTGAGAGCTAAACTAACCTAAAGTGAGCAGGCACAATACTAACTAAACTAGGCAAACACAAAGCAAGACTTGACAGAGACCTTACAGGGAATCATAGCAGGGTGAACATCGGCGTAGAGAACACAGAGTAGTTGAAGTGATGGCTTCTCAACAAACACAGGACAGAGACTCACATATATAGGGGAGGAAGCAATCAACCAGACACAAGACAGATGAGGACAATCAGGAGCAATCAGGGACTGAACAGCACACACATAAGGGAGAGTGGCTATGGATACAGAAACAAGAGACAGTCTGTAAACAGGTACACATACACACAACCATGAACTTAGACAAGGGATGACAAAAACATGACTAGAGACAAAAAGGACAATAATACCAAACAGTAAAAAATAAACTGGGATCATAGAATATAATTAACTGCCAAAGACAACCATGAGACACAGACAACAGGGGATGACATGACATTACAGACTAACAAGGATCAGGGAACATGGAGCACTTAAATAATAATAATTATAATCAGAATAATAATAATACTGTGGAAAGCAAAAACTAAAGATGGACATAAAACATGGCACGGTCCCTAGCCGTGCCCCGATTGTGACACATCCACTGGGTGCATATCGCTTGCTTCACCTGCCATCCTGAGGTCAGTCGAACCGTTCCCCACCTCTGCTGAGCCTTTTGGTGGCCTTCGCTTAGCACAGACACCCGGGAGTATGTCCGGGCCTGCAACGTCTGCACCGCTGGGAAACTGTCCAACTCTCCCCCTGCTGGTTTCCTGCAGCCCCTGCCTATCCCCAGTCACCCATGGTTGCACACCTTGGTGGATTTTGTCACTGGTCTGCCCCCCTCTAATGGTAACATGGTAATCCTGACTGTGGTGGACCAGTCTCAAACCACATTCAAACAATTATTCAATAAATACTTACCATGCGCCTTATCTGTTTGGCTCTGGTTGTGATGTCTGTCATTGGGTCTCTGCCTAACTGAAATTATGTCAAAAGGTCTGGGGTTCTCAGGTTCTCAAGACAAAGAGGGTACTGTATTTGAAACCTCATTGGAATTCTTACAGCTTTACAACAATCCAGACTTGTGCTGTGTTCTCTCTAAGAGTTCCTGTGTTCCTGCATTTCTTTATATTCATAAGCTCCTTGCAAGCATCTCTCCTTCAGTACGAGGCGAGTGTGTTACACCAAGCCTGTCAGCTTCCTAAATTCCAATTATGGTTTTGACCTCTCGACTACGTGCATTGTGAGCAGTCCTTGACAGGCTCACCAGAATCCACCCTGGAGTCATTATCGTATATCAACCATATTACACCATTAGTGACATTGTCAGAGCTCATGGGAAAACCCCTTTAATTTTATGAGTAGTTCACCCCTACAAGAATCATGTTATTAGGAATATAAAGTTAATCATGTTTACCAAACGGGCTGTAACTGAATAATGAAAATGGAAAATGAAAGTCATAATAGTGTTATGTTGTCTTAAATTACATTTTGTGTGTAAATGACACATACCACGAATGACTGAATGATCCAATTCACAGAGAGGTGTTTTCTTAAAATACCTTCACAGCAATGGTGGGCTAAGGTAGTTCTTTATATATATATATATATATATATATATATATATATATATATATATATATATATATATACTGTATATTTACTGTATATACTGTTTATTACCATCACTAGTGTGTAAAAGGGAATACTAGGGAAGCTGTGTGGAGGGCTAGCAAATGCCAAGAAGAATTTAAAGATGTTTTGTACTTTTATGGAGTTTCTATTCATTTATCTCAACGCAAAGAATGTTTTTGTCCCCACATCTTTTATTTTAATGAAATCTTGTGCATGTACTTTTTAAGTGACACTCTCCCAAAAAATTGAGGGTTTTTTTTTCTTAACATGTCTGTAACATGTTTTTTTTGACTAACAAGACATATCAAGAGTGAAATCACTCTAATGTGTTACGTCTATGGGCCTATTCAAAGATCCTGTCATTTGAAAGAGGAGGAAAAGTGAAAAGCTTTTGATATGAAACTGTAATACAACAAAAGGTTTTTTCTATTAGAAAAAAGGGCATAAGATACAATTTTAGACTATGTCGATTTATTTTTATAGAGGATTTATATCAACTGGAATACATGACTGTTCAGACCCTACAGGATTTCGCGGGATGGTTTTATGATTGTTGCATCCCAAAAAGCTTGAATTTTTGGCAGCTTTTTTAAAACATTGGCATGTTTTGAGAGGTTTTTTTTGCACAAAAAGTTGTGGGAAGAACCCTACATTGTCATGAATGTCCCTTTCAGGGCAGAAATTAAGACCCCAGTTGCATGCTGTGAGTTTGCACGTTTAATGATAATGAACAGCAATAACCAACGAGGTGTAACATACAAAAGGCAATAAATGAGAACCACGAAGGGTGACTTACAGATTTACAAACACAATGGAAAAACCACGAAGAGAAACTTACAGAAAAATGCAATCATTGAAAACCACGAACAGTAACTTATGGTTATTCAGGCGAGGCTGAGTACAGAGCAGAAAATAAAACAGGAATCAAACGGGGGTATCCTGTCTACACAATGTGAGGTCGCAGCGAGGAATGAACCCCGCAAGCGAGCTTAAATAATAATAGGGGAGAAAACCAAAATGTGAATCAGATGTTGATGCATGAGTGAGAAAGTAATTAAAGACAACTAAACAGCTGTGACAACGCAAAAAGATTTGACAGGAGGAAGTCACATAACTGCGCTGGTGTGGGGATCCACTTCAGTATATTTACACTCAGACGTAAAAGTCAAAAAGGAATTGTCATGGGGGGTTTGTGTGTGGATGTGGGGGTGTTGTGTTGGTGTGAACAGTGACAAAGAGAATGGGAATTAAAAAGGCTTTGATGTTAAGGCAGCACACAGAGAAGGCTGACCAAGTGGTAGGATTTAAGAGCAGAGGTGCCTGAGAGCTGTTACTCTTTTGTGGCTTGTGTTTCTAGAGAAATGGAGAAAGAGCTGAATAAAGTCTGATATGATCTGGACCTCTCTTCCTGATTATTTCTCTCTCCACACTGGTGACCCTTGATGCACAATGGAACACGAGGCGAACACCCCGGAGATGACCCGGACAGGAAGTACCAGCAACGCGTGCGCCGTTTTGGTCAAATTCCCAGACTTTTGGCTACACTACCCGAAGTCTTGGTTCCTCCACACCAAGGCCCAGTTCGCGCTCCAGGGAATAATGGCAGATGACACCAGATACTACTACGTGGTCGCAGCACTGGATGCACGCACAACTCAGCAGGTGGCGAGCCTGCTCCAACTGCCTCCAGCCTGTGACAAATACTGCGCTCTCAAAACCGCGCTGACCCAGATATACATGCTCTTGGACTGTGAGAGCGCAGAAAGGCTCCTGACGCGCTCCGAGTTAGGAGACAGGTCGGCGGTCGAATTGATGGAGAAGATGTTGGCGTTGATGGGCACAGATGACAGGCATTTCCTCTTTGCTCACCTTTTCCTCCGGAACCTCCCAATGACGACCAGAGCGGTCCTTGCCAATTCGCCGCTGCTGGCCGTGCGCAAATACTGGGCGCTAGCCCAGGAGGCAGATTGGATTATCCTCACCGCCACAGCCCTCACAGTGAACGCTGCGGCGTCGGACCCCAGCGAGACAGCCAGCGGAGACAAGGAGCCAGCAATAGTGACTGGGGCCAAGAAGCACCAGAGAGACACGCTCTGTGTCTACCACCGCCGTTTTGGAGAGGATGCACGCCGATGTGTGCCACTGTGCCAATTCAAGTGTTCGGGAAACACCAGGACCGGCAGTCGCAGCTGCTACCGACTGCCGGTGAAGCAAGCAAGCTGCTCTATGTGACAGACTCACGCTCGGGCAGATGGTTCCTCGTGGACTCCGGCTCCCAAAAGAGCTTCATCATGCTGTCCTATGCCGACCGGCTGGCGGGAACTAGCGGCCCCGAGCTGACGGCCGCAAACGGCTCTGACATTAAGACTTTTGGTGAGAGGACATTGACCGTATCCTTGCATGGCCATACATATCAATGGGCATTCGTCATAGCGGCATGCAGCTTCCCCATCTTAGGCGCTGATTTTTTGTGTGCACACGGACTACTAGTCGATGTTGCTAACAGACGCCCCGATTAATGCAATGTCTTTTGATTCTCTCCCCTGTACAGCTCGAGGAGCCAGGCCAACTACACTAGCCAATGTCACAGCTCCAGGGGGTAAGTTCCACACACTACTCAACCAGTTCCCAGCACTCACGGTCCCAGCGTTTTCAACAACTCTCACTAAACATCTGGTGGAGCACTTCATTACCACCAAGGGGCCGTCCGTTTTCGCAAGACCTCAACGTCTGGATGCAGCTAAACTGGCCATAGCGCGCGAGAAGTTTGCCAACTTGGAAAGGTTGGGCATCATCAGGCACTCAAACAGCCCATGGGTATCGCCGCTACATATGATTCCTAAGGCCGAGGGATTGTGGCAACCGTGCGGAGATTTCCGCAGATTAAACAACGCCACAGCACACGACCCCTACCCCATCCCTCATATTCAGGATTTTTCCGTTCACCTCACCGGGGCACGCATTTTTTTCCAAGATAGACCTGGTCCGCGGTTACCACCAGATCCCAGTGCGCGCTGAGGACATACCTAAAACGGCAGTAATAACCCCGTTTGGCCTCTTTGAATTTTTACGCATGCCTTTCGGGTTAAAAGGTGCTGCGCAGACATTCCAACTCATGATGGATGTGGTGTTGCGCGATCTGCTGTTTGTGTTTGTCTACCTGGACGACATCCTTGTGGCCAGCGTGTCCGAGGACAAACACGTAACTCACCTCAGGACAGTTTTCCAGAGGCTGGAGGAGCACAGATTAATAATCAACCCGGCGAAGTGCCAGTTCAGGGTGACAGGGATCGATTTTTTGGGCCACCACATCTCACCGGAGGGTGCGACACCCTTGCTGGACAAGGTGCGCGCAGTGGCGAATTTTTCCCGGCCTCAGACGGTCAGGGCGCTTCAGGAGTTTTTGGGGATGGTTAACTTCTACAGTCATTTCCTCCCCCGTGCAGCCCAGCTTATGCAGCCGTTGTATGCCGCGCTTAAGAAATGGAAACCGGCGGACAGAGTCGACTGGACTCCTCAGCAGGAGCAGGCATTTTCCGAGGTTAAAACAGCTCTGGCGAATGCCGCACTGCTGGCGCACCCAGACCAGGCAGCTCAGATAGCGCTCACTATCGACGCCTCGGACATGGCCATAGGGGCCGTCGTGGAGCAGCACGTCGCCGGTTCTTGGCAGCCACTCGCCTTTTTTAGCAGGTCTTTGTGCGACAGTGAGCGTAAATACAGCGCATTTGACAGAGAGTTACTGGCTCTCCACCTGGCCATATGCCACTTCCAGTTCTGGCTGGAAGGGCGCATCTTCACTGCGTTCGTAGACCACAAGCCGCTAACGTATGCGATGGCCAAGGTTTCGGAACCATGGTCGGGCCGGCAGCAGAGACAGCTGGCCGCAATCTCGGAGTTTACAACCGGCATTCAGCATGTGGAGGTAAACTCAACGTGGTGGCGGACTGCCTCTCACGCGCATTAGTGGCCCCAGTCTACGTAGGGATAGATTACTCAGCCATGGCTGCTGCACAGAGCGGCGATGCGGCCATTTGCGTGCTCCAGTCTGCACCAACAGAGTTAAGGCTAGAGAGCAGAGTACTGCAAAATGGGGGGCCCCCCAATCTGTGACGTCTCCACGGGCCGCCCACGTCCGGTGGCCCCACGTGCTTGGTGCCACCCCGCTTTTGAGTCGGTTCACTCCCTGCTGCACCCAGGAGTGCGCATGTCAATCAAAATGGTGGGAGCAAAGTTCTTCTGGCCGAGCCTGCGCAAACAAGTGAAAGAGTGGGTTGCAGCCTGTGTAGCGTGCCAGTGAGCTAAAGTGCACAGGCACACAAAGGCCCCCTTGGAGCCGTTCCATATCCCGGCTAAGCGGTTCGACCACATTCATGTGGACCTTGTGGGCCCCCTCCCGCCATCGCAAGGGTTCACGCACCTCCTGACAGTGGTGGACCACACCACGCGCTGGCCTGAAGTAGTCCCGCTAGCTTCCACCATATCCGCAGAAGTTGCACGCATTTTTTTGACTACATGGGTGGCACGTTTTGGCAACCCTTCAGATATCACGTCCGATCGGGGCCCACAATTTGTTTCCGACCTCTGGTCCACCATGGCCCGGAGCCTGGGCGTCTCACTTCATCGCACGACTGCATACAACCCACAGGCCAATGGGTTATGCGAGCGTTTCCATAGATCGCTTAAAGCAGCGCTCAGAGCTTTGCTTACGGATGCAAATTGGGTGGACCGGTTGCCCTGGGTTCTATTAGGGTTGTGTTCAGCACCAAAGGAGGATTTGGCAGCTTCCCCAGCAGAGCTGGTTTTTTCCCAGTTGCTGCGGCTTCCAGGGGAATTTTTGCCAGACAGCCCCGCGCCGAACACAATCCATCCCCGCTTTCACTGCGTAACGCAGTGGCAGGGACGGTACCCGGTCCGATGCACCACTGTTTTCCACACGCTTTTGTGCCAAAGGCCTTGAAGGACGCGGCGTTCGTATTTGTCAGGCACGATGCCCACCAGACCCCCTTGCGCACACCCTACGATGGCCCGTTCAGAGTGCTGGAACCCAGGGAGAAACATTTTGTGTTAGACTTGGGGGGACGCAGAGAAACAGTCTGTATAGACAGGCTTAAGCCCGCTTTTGTGTTATCAGACGAGCAAGTGGTGCTGGCCCGAACTCCTCGGTGCGGACGACCCCCACTGAGAACTCCCCAGGTAAATGACTCGTCAGATCAGTCACAAGGGCATGCTAATGATGTTTCCCCCCTCCCAATGTCCCCCCACAAACGGACACACCCCCAACCCTAAAGGACATGATGGTCAAGGCTCAGTCTGAGTCTGCGTCGGGGGGTCTGGGTCCACTTCAGTATATTTACACTCAGACGTAAAAGTCAAAAAGGAATTGTCATGGGGGTTTGTGTGTGGATTTGGGGGTGGTGTCTTGATGTGAACAGTGACAAAGAGAATGGGAATTACAAAGGCACACAGATGATGTTAAGGCAGCACAGAGAGAAGGCTGACCGAGTGGTAGGATTTAAGAGCAGAGGTGCCTGAGAGCTGTTACTCTTTTGTGGCTTGTGTTTCTAGAGAAATGGAGAAAGAGCTGAATGAAGTCTGATATGATCTGGACCTCTCTGCCTGATTATTTCTCTCTCCACACTGTCAAAATAAAAGCACAAACCATAATGAAAGAAAATCAAGAATAAATAAATATACAGAAAATGAGTAGTAACCAAAAAGACCCGAATGCTGCACTGACCCGTGCTCAGTATCATGACAGTGCCCCTCCCTTAAGGGGTGGACCCTACACACCCCACCGTAACATCAAAAAGGGATGAAAGTACGCCCACTTCCCAACAGGAATAACTACAAAAACAGACCCCGGGAGGGTGGTGGGGTGATCCAGGCCTGGAGGGAGAGACACAAACCCAACAAAACAAAACACACATGACCCACAATCCTGACCAAATAAGGTGTCAAAAAAACAAGCAAAACTGGGTAAACAACGGAGCAGTTCAGGCGGCCTTCCAGAGTCCCGGCTTCACCTGACCGTTACGTGGAAAAGATCAGGCTGCCTACCAGGTCTTCAGAGCCACCAAAATGGAGGGGAGAGTCCATCAGGTGGTCTTCCAGAATTCAGAAGCCACCCAAGCAACCCAGAGAGTTCATCAGCCAGTCTCCCCGCATCTCTGGGCAAACGGGTCGTGGAGCACCACACACCTCCCCCTGGCAGTTGGAATCCGTGCTTACCGCGGACCCCCAAAGCCAGGAGATGGACACCCGATGAAGGGAATGGCAGAGAAGGAACCACAATGGAACCAGCTGTAGAGTGAGGACCCGCAGCGACCTTGGGCATAGGCGCAGCACCCTCAGTGGCCCCAGACTAGGGAGTAGCAGCACCCTCTGTGGCCCTGGACTGGGGAGTAGCAGACCCTCTGTGGCCCCAGACTGAAGTGTAGTAGCACCCTCAGTGGCCCAGGACTGAGGTGTAGCAGCACCCTCTGTGGTCCTGGACTGAAGCATAGCAGCACCCTTGGTGGCCCCAGACTAGGGAGTAGCAGCACCCTCGGTGGCCCCAGACTGGGGAGTAGCAGCAACCTCGGTGGCCCTGGATTGGGAAGTAGCAGCACTCTCTGTGGCCCCGGATTGAGACGTAGCAGAACCCTCGGTGGCCCCGGACTGAGGCGTAGCAGCACCCTTGGTGGCCCCAGACTGAGGCGTAGCAGCACCCTTGGTGGACCTGGACTGAGGTGTAGCAGCACCCTCGGTGGACCAGGACTGAGGCGTAGCTGCATCCTCGGAGGTCCCGGACTGGGACAGAGCTGCACCCTCAGAGGTCCCGGGCTGGGATGGAGCACCCGCGACGACCTCAGCGGAAGGAGCTGAACCCACAAAGACCTCAGGCGGTGAGCACGAACCCATGGAGACCTCTGGCATTGCTGGATGATCCTCGGTGACCCTGGGGACAGGCTCAGACAGGAGAAAAAGAGGAACAGGGTCAGGGTTACCAGTTGCAGTGGAGCCCAGCGAGGTGAGCTCAGGCGCAGCTGATGGCTGCACCTGGCTCCCCCCACGAAGAGCCAGGCAAGATCTCTCCAACACAGAAACAACAAAACCAAAGGACAGCACTTGCTTGAGCTCAAGCTCTACCGCCGTCCAGGACTCCGTCGATCCAGACAATGATGTCTCGGGCTTGGCCCTCTGGAGGTCCAGCTCGGACTCTGCTGGTGGCCCCAGTAGCAGACATGATGGTCCAGTCCCGGACCCCCAGCGATGTGACCCCCGCAGGTGGCTTGTCCGGCGTGGCGGCAGGAGGTCTGCTCCCTGTTGGCACTGAATCCTGCACAGCTGAAGCCCGGGGACGCTCACTCATTGGTGCAGGCTCCGGATTGCAGACAGCTCTCTCCCTCCATTCAGACCATGGCTGCAGGGCTGGAGCAAGGTTCTCCAGGGCTGCAGGCTCCTCCTCCATCCAGCGGCTTAATCCTGGAACCGGCAGATACTCACGGGGCATAGGAGGAGACACGGAGAGACCAGGTCAAGTCTTTATGGCTGCAGCAGGTGGTGAGGACTCAGTGGACTGAAATGACTGAGTCTCACCGCCGAGAATCAGGCAAGATAATTCATGTGATAATGATGGAGAAGGAAAAAACACTTGCCTGTGTTCCCGATGTCTTCTGCTGCAGCCAGTCTGGAATCAGCCCACTCTGTGACTACAGTTGCTGTGGGCCCCTCAGAGGAACGTTGAGGCTGCCCTTGCAGACACGGTGGCGGGCGGAGCCGGGGAGGAGATGACCGGAATCTCAGCAATGGGAGTAGATGCCATGGTGGATAAGGGAACAGCGACGGCCCAGGAAGAGAAGGCTGATGAGACAGCCGACAAGGAAAACCTAGAAGCAGAAGCTGCAGTGATACCCTTTTGACATGGCGAAGATGAAGCTGCGGACTGAGAGGCGGAGAAGTTCCTCTGGCGACCTGTGGCTGGATAATGGCAGGAGATTTGCGGCATCTGGACCCGGTGACTCTCCTCCATCTGATTCAGTACGGCCATATCTCAGGGAGGAGTGGAGGTCTGTGCTGGGGGGGCAGCGTCGATGGGCTGGTGACAAGCCTATCGCCAACCCAGGGAATGACAGCTGGAGAGTGGAGACAGTTGACAATAGTTCCGCGAACTCAGGATACTTCCTTAAACCGGGATGCACCTCCACAATCCCGACCGCTGCCATCATGTTCTCTAGGACATTCTTCAGGCCGCAGGAGGCGAGGGCTTCAGCACCATAGCTCTGGATGAATTAAGCTTCCCACTGTTCATCCATGCTGGGGCCCCCGGGTGCCAAGCTCCTTCTGGAAGCTGAGTCCCGGCATGCTGGGGACATACTGTCAGCTTTCCCTCCAGCAACAAAAAAGGTGAGTGAAAAAAAAGAAAGATAAAAGCAAACCCACAGCTGCTGGCGTCTACTGGCTGCGACCTACTGCCATAAACAGCTCTTTCAGGGTAGAAATTAAGACCCCAATCACTTGCTGTGAGTTTGCACTTTTAATGATTCATTCATTCATTCATCTTCTTCCGCTTAATCCTTTTCGGGTCGCGGGGGGGCTGGAGCCTATCCCAGCATCTTTGGGCAGGAGGCAGGGTACACCCTGGACAGCTCGCCAGTCCATCGCAGGGCCAACACAGAGACAGACAACCATTCACTCTCACATTCATACCTAAGGACAGTTTACAATCCCCAGTTTGATGCCAATTAACCTAACCTGCACGTTTTTGGCATGTGGGAGGAAACCGGAGAAATCCCGGAGTAAACCCACGCAGACACGGGGAGAACATGCAATGAACAGAAATAACCAATGAGGAGTAACATACAAAAAGGCAATAAATGAGAACCATGAAGGGTGACTTACAGATATACAGACACAGCGGAAAAACCACGAAGGGAAACTTACAGAAAAATGCAATCACTGAAAATCACAATGGGTAACTTACTGTTATTCAGACAAAGCTGAATACAGAGCAGAAAATAAAACAGGAATCAGACGGGAGCATACCTGTCTACACAATATACACATCTCCTTTCTATCTTTGTCTTTAATAAGAACAAAAGGCTAATAATTAAAAGAAGACAAAATGAACCTACTCGAGCTTCCAAGGAGTGGCCAGTCGACCAAAATTACCCCAACAGCGCAGCGACAACTCATCCAAGAGGTCACAAAAGACCCCACAACAACATCCAAAGAACTGCAGGCCTCACTTGCCTCAGTTAAGGTCAGTGTTCATGACTCCACTGTTGAGCGAAAAGAACATAAAGGCTTATCTCAGTTTTGCCAGGAAACATCTTGATGATCCCCAAGACTTTTGGGAAAATACTCTGTGGACTGACAAAACAAAAGTTGAACGTTTTGGAAGGTGTGTGCCCCATTACATCTGGCGTAAAAGTAACACAGTATTTCAGAAAAGGAACATCATACCAAAAGTAAAATATGGGGGTAGTGTGATGGCCTGAGGCTGTTTTGCTGCTTCAGGACCTGGAAGACTTGCTGTGGTAAATGGGACCATGAATTCTGCTATCTACCAAAAAATCCTGAAGGAGAATGTCCGGCCATCTGTTCGTGACCTCAAGCTGAAGCGCACTTGAGTTCTGCAGCAGGACAATGATCCAGAACACACCAGCCAGTCCACCTCTGAATGACTCAAGAAAAACAAAATGAAGACCTTGGAGTGGCCTAGTCAAAGTCTTGAACTGAATCCGATTAAGATGCTTTGGCATGACCTTTAAAAGGCGGTTCATGCTTGATTGCAGTTGTTGCTGCTAAGTGTGGCCCATCCAGTTATTAGGTTTAGGGGGCAATCCCTTTTTTACACAGGGCCATGTAGGTTTGGATTTTTTTCCCTTAATAATAAACACCTTCATTTAAAAACTGAATTTTGTGTTTACTTGGTTTATCTTTGTCTAATATTTAAATTTATTTGATCTGAAACATGTCATGTACGCTGCAAAATTGCACACCGCACAAATGAGTTAATGCAAGCCCAAAATGCAAGTGAACTAACTAACCTGCACTTATATAGCGCTTTTCTAGTCACAAAGACCACTCAAAGCGCTTTTACTAATACTAACCCTCTATTCTAAGGGCCTATAGGAAACAAATATCTAGGGACAATTTAGAACAACCAATTAACCTAAAATGCATGTCTTTGGATTGTGGGAGGAAACCGGAGCCCCCGGCGTAAACCCACGCAGCACAGGGAGAACATGCAAACTCCATACAGAAAGGTTCCAACCCCTGCCAGCCTGGGGATTTGAACCAGGAACCTTCTAGCTGTAAGGCAACAGTGCTAACCACTGCACCACCATGCTGCCCGTGTTCACTTCACAAGTGAAGTGAACATGTTTATTGAACAGAAAAACATACATACAAAGAGTCCATGTAAACAGTCCAAAATGAGTAATAATGATGAGATGACCGGCTACAAACTCCGGTGGTTGGAGGAGAGATGCCCCACACGCTCCCAGGCAGGACTGGAGCAGAGAGGAAGGGCAGTAATTAATAATGAGAGGAGGAAGATTTACGTGCGTGTCGGAGACCATCTGGGCTCTGGAAACAACAATACCACTAGTCCAAAAAGAGGCAAAACCAACAACGAGGAGCCTGGACATCGAATGTAGACTAACGCCGCCACACAGAATGCTCACACTGTCACCCATAAATATCCTGAGTACCAATGAGTGACAAGTGGATGCAGGTGTGCGGCGGCAGCCGGTGAGACTAATGAGAGTGCGTGAGTGTGTGTATGTGTGATAGCATGCCTGTGTGTGTGTGTGTGTGTGTGTGTTCTGAATGATGCATGTGAGTGCATGTATGTGTGTGCATATGTAAGTGAGAATGAATATATGTGTGTGTGCATGTATGTGTATGTGTGGCAACACAAAAAGTGATGGCAAACAGCTGGTGAATTCCTGGCAGGGAGAGGAGGAGGGATGGCTGTAGACTGGCAGGCAGCCCAGGCTCAGAGGCTCCAATAACCTGCCAGCTGGGAATAATTAACAACAATCAGGAAACTACAGCCACAGATCATGGAGCGGGGTTGATTTCTCAACCCCGTTCATGAAAAAACATTTAAGTGTGACAAACATACAAAAAAATTGAGAAATCAAGAAGGGGGCAAACACTTTTTCACACCACTGTAACACCACAAGAAAAACACAGGATTGTCAAAAATGTCATATTAAACAGTGATCTGTAAATTAAGCAGAATCTTCTACTATACAGAAAACCTCTTGTGCAACAGCAAATACAGACATTAACACAATGTCCATTACAGCAGCTAAATTGCATTGAATGCATGTTAACGAGTATAGATTTGAAAATTATTGGCAGCACCTTCACTTGAAAATTCCCTAACCGCAGTGATCCCCAACCACTCAGTACCAAGTGCAGAGGGAAAAAAAGAAATAATTGATTCTGTTGTTCTGTATTGTCTATCGAAGTCTGTTTTTCTGGAAAAAAAAATAAATTGCTGAATATTTTCTCTTTCTGTGCCTGACTTCTACCAGTCTGTTTATCTGCTGCGCGTCTTGACACACAGTTGTACCAGGAGGAGGGACTCTGCTTGGGGTCGCGCGTTGGTCCATGTCCAGACCAGAGATTCACAACTTTGTCATGTTCGGGGCAAGGCCGGGGAGCGTGTCCATGCTTTATGTTCATTTTGATCTTTGCTTTTCCACAGCATTATTATGATTATTATTATTATTATTTTTAAGTGCCCCTGTGTTCCCTGATCATTGTTTGTCATGTCATATCATCCCCTGTTGTCTGTGTCTTATGGTTGTCTTTTGTATTTGGTTATATTATATGATCTTGGTTTATTTTCACTGTTAGTATTGTTGTCCTTGTGTCTTTAGTCATGTTGTGTCATCCCCTGTCTGTCCTCATTGTCCTCATTGTAGTTTTGTGTGCATATTTGTGACCTGTGCTGGCAAAATGAGCCGGAATGCACACTGGGTAATTAGGAGCTGCAGGCACGTGAAGTCATAAGTCATGATTCTTTCTTTGTTTGTTGGCGGCAAGTCCCGGGAAAACCCCTGTCAGTGCCTGGTATCATTTTAAAGCTTGGAACTCCTACTTTCCAAAAATACATGTTTTTGCAGAAGACATAACTTAGGACCGATCAAACACGAGTTTTCAAACCAGCCAAAATATAAACAAAATTGGTTTATGCTGGTCCATTTTTGCAGAATTCCTACAAATTAAATATCATTTTGAAGGTCTTTCAATACAGAATATGAAAATAACGTTACCTCAGTTTTGAAACTGAGCACGGGTCGCATTTGTTTACCTAGTGTCCTCAGCTCCTCATGTTTCCATACCCATAGCTACTCTCCCTCATGTGTGCATTGTTCAGCCCCTGATTACTCTCCCAGCTGTCCTGTGTTTCCTAATTATGAGTTCCCCTATATATGCAGGTCTCTGTCTTTGTCTTGTTGAGAGGTCATTACGTCTACTACCATGCGTCATTCTCAGCCATGAAGCTCTGTTCCTGTTTCCTGGTCCATGTGAGTTTTTGGCTTCCTGTCAGTCAAACAATATACTGTATTTCAAAATACTGCTGCTGGTGTATAAAGCTGTGATTGGTTTAGGGCCAAAATACATTTCAGATCTGCTAGTCCATTATGAACTAACCAGTGCCCTAAAATCATCAGGATCAGGCCTACTATCTGTGCTGAGTTAGAACCAAACATGGTGAGGTAGCGTTTAGTTTTTATGCCTATTTAACTGTCCTAATTGCCTAATGTGTGTTGTTAGTATCTATTAGTATTAGTATTTAGTTTTGTCTATTACCTTTATTAGTGTTTGTTACCTTTATTACCTTTATTAGTATTGATGTGTATCTATTACCTTGGCATTTGTTCAGAGAAAAGAGTAAAAATGTCATTGCTCAGGAAATGTTGCATTTCTTAACTGTGAACATGATAATAAAGCCTTTGAATCTTGAATCTTATGCCCCTCACATATGGAGCAAACTCCCAGAAGGCATCAGGGCTGCTGAAACTCTCAGCTGCTTTAAATCGAGGTTAAAAACTCTCCTATTTGCCGCGGCCTTTCAGTAGCCTACTGTCATGATTCAGAACAGGATTAGACTCAAACGCAGAGCTGCCAAAACGATCAATCAGACTCAGATATAAAGTTTCACAAATTTATTGAAAACAAACTCACAGAGATTATTAGGGACAGATTCTCCAAGGGGATAATAACGGCGGGAGAGCACACTTACTAAGAGAGCAGCAGGGTCCAGCAGGGAGCTCCTGCGAGGACCAGGGGACAGGGGAAAGGCGGAGACCTGGGTGGACGTATTGAGTCTTCTAGTCAGGCAAGCATGATCAGCTCCGGAGACACACTGGCAGGTGGCAGCAACCTGAAGAGCAGAGGACACAAGGATGAGTGCACAGGTAACACTATGATAACAAGATAAAAGCTTAACGTATGGCATGGTTGCAAACCCAGACAATCCAGCAATGGACTCTCCACATACTGGATCTTAAATACGCTGGCTCATCAGATGCAGCAGGTGTGTGATCATGCAGGTGGGTCCAATCATCTGGAGCTGGGAAAACAGGAGCAGGAGGGGAGGGGGAGCACGCTCGTCTAATCATCATAGTGCCACCCCCCAAGGGATGCCTCCTGGTGTCTCACTGGGCTTGTGTCGATGGGTCCGATGGAATGCCCGTATCAAGCATTTATCCAAGATGTACGACCCCAAGATCCATGACCTGTCCTCCAGACCATATTCTTTCCAGTGAACAAGGTATTGGGACCCCCACCCCCAACGATGCACGTCTAGGATCCTCTCCACCATATACATGGTCTGGTCATCGATGATCCGGGGGGGGGGGGATCCGGAGGAGGGCAGAGGGGACTGGCAGAGAGGGGCTTAATCTGGGAATCTGAGCCGGGAAAACAGGAACAGGAGGGGAGGGGGAGCACGCTCGCCTGATCATCACAGCCTACAATACACTGCAACTTTTATTTCTGTCATATTCTATTTTAGCCTGTTTTGTTTCTCTTTAATTTACGTTTTAGTTTGCTTTTAAAATCTTGTTTTGTAAAATATATGTTTAAATTTTAAGGGAGGGTTTGAGGCCCCCTTCATTAAAGAAAAGGAGTGGGTTAGAGGCCCCCCTGATAAAAGGAGTTTGAGGTTCTGTAAAGGGATTGACAAAACCCAAGGCTATTTGGATTAGTCAAAACACTGTCCATGCTTTTTTTCACGTATAAAAAATAAAAGGAAAGGAAAGGAGGTTTGAGGCCTTCTAATGTGTAGATTCCTTTTGCACCTTGCTGTAATGCGTTAATGTTTTTATGTAAAACACTTTGAATTGTCTTGTACACGAAATGTGCTTTACAAATAAACTTGCCTTGCCTTGTTTGTAATAGTTTAGTTCTCAGCCCATGTGCTGCCTTTTGTTTGTACCTGCGTTTATGTTAATAAATTATCATTTTGCACTGCATCCCTGCCTGCATATGAGTTCTCCCTTTAAACCTTCAGCTGCCCATAGGGCAGAACAGGACAATATGACCTCTCCAGTTAAGGACTCAGCAGGCAGCCTGGCGGCTGGTGGTCCTGATGCAGGCAAGCGGTGGGCGTACCTTCTCATCTCTGGTAGAAAAGGCTCACACTGCCCGCACATCGGCTCCTGGAGATGGCGATGAAGGTGATGGAGATGTTCCGAGGTAGCGGAGCTGCTTGCTTCCACCTGCAGCCATCTTCACCGGACTTTTCCGGAGCTGGCGCCATACCCTCTAGCCCCAGAACTCTCCCCAGCTTTGCAGCCACTTCACGGGCTGGAGGAGAGATCTCCGTTGACGCCACAACTTGTGCCGACGAGGAAGTGTCTCCTGGCTCTGGTGCCTTGGCTTGCACTCCTCCTCACTCCGCTTCTGCCCCACAGAACTCTGCTATGCCAGTCACCCCGTCAACATGGTTGCCTGTCTCCATGCCTGCAGTTTTGTCTGATGCCACATCTGCAGGTTCGTCTGACACCATGTTTGCAGTTTTGTCTGCCACCACACCTGCAGCTTTGCCTGACGTCATGCCCGTGATCCCGCTCTTCGCCATGTCCACAGTCTCACCTCCTGCCATGTCTGCAGTTTCACCTGACGCCACATCTACAGGTTTGTCAGATCCACGCCTTCAACTTCACCCGTCAGCACACCTATAGCCCCGCTTGTCATCTAGTCTGAAGCTTTGTTGATCACCACGTCCGAAATTTCGCCCGTCACCACGTTTGTTGTTTCATCTGTTACCCTGCCTGATGTTACGCCTGTTACCATGCCTGGGTCTTCGTCTGCCATCATGCCTGCTGCTTGGGCTGCAGCAGCAGAGTCACCTGAGTCATGGTCAGCAGTGGAACAAGAGTTAAGGCAAGTCCTCTTTTTTGTATTTACTATGTCAATACCAGGGAGCAGGATGGTTATTGTAGCTTTTAAACTAATACTTTTACAAAACAAACTTTCGTTTATACATTTTAAACCACTCAGCTACAGCAAACTACATAATTTAAAAGTGGTTTTAATCTGCAATTTCAAAAGAGATTCTAAAGCTATGGATCATGACAAAAAAGTGTAGCTAATTAGCTGATTGATATTGCAACTGTTGCCCCCTAGAAATCTATGACAGGTCTATGCTGTGAGGACGGGATGCTGTGATGCTGAGGAATATGTTTTAATCTGGTTTTGTATCAATCCTATCACATTTTGCATGTATAATTCTGAGTTAGTTAATTGCTGGGGTAGAGAGAGAGAGTGAGGTCAGTTAAGCGACAACACGTCATCACTGTGCAACTGTTCTGTATGTTCTCTGGTGGTGAATAAAAAAAGTGTGGCGTCACCATCTTTCAGGCCCGGCTGCTCAGACAAACGATTATACAAAAAAAAAAAAATAAACGCAGAACTGGGAGTAATAAAGTTGCCAAACAGAAAACTGAGTCCTGTTGTTCAAAGGGTGCAACACAACTTAAAGGTTATGTATGTCAACGTTGTGATTAAAATATTTTTTAAACCACTACTAATTAAGTTTAAAAGTGTGTCAATGCAAGGTGATAAGGACAAATGTTCTAAAATATTGTATATTTCTTAACAAAACAGAATATATATTGTTGACATTACGGTATTGGATCTAGGGGTCATCAGCAATTTTGTACAAATAATATTTGGCAACAGCTTTAGTAGAAGGAATAACTCTAGTAGAGCAGAATTAAACATTCCAGTCAGTACAAATTGTTTAGTTTGACATTATTAGTTTTTTGTTTTCCTTATTTCAGACAAGAGCTGAAAAGGAGATGGTTTACCATTAGTGGTGTGAAAAAGTGTTTGCCCCCTTCCCAATTTCTCTTTTTTTTTGTATGTCACACTTAAATGTTTCAGATCATCATACAAAGTTAAATATTTGACAAAGATAGCACAAGTAAACACAAAATGCAGTTTTTAAATGAAGGTGTTTACTGTTAAGGGTAAAAAAAAAATAAATCCAAACCTACATGGCCCTGTGCGAAAAAGTGATTGCCCCCTAAACCTAATAACTGGTTGGGCCACCCTTAGCAGCAACAACTGCAATCAAGCATTTGCAAAAACTGGCAATGAGTCTTTTACAGCGCTGTGGAGGAATTTTGGGCCACTCATCTTTGCAGAATTATTGTAATTCAGCCACATTGGAGGGTTTTTGAGCATGAAGCACCTTTTTAAGGTCATGCCACAGCATCTCAATTGGATTCAGGTCAGGACTTGGACTAGGCCACTCCAAAGTCTTCATTTTGTTTTTCTTAAGCCATTCAGAGGTGGACTTGCTGGTGTGTTTTGGATCATTATCCTGCTGCAGAACCCAAGTGCGCTTCAGCTTGAGGTCACTGTCACGCCGCGCCGTTCATCAGCGGCGCCACCTGCTCACACACCTGATCCTCATCAGCGGCGAGGGATAAAAGCCGCCTCGCCCGGAGGCTCGGCCTGAAGCCGTCAGACTTCGTTTCCTCACCGCTGTGAGCTTACCTTTCTTCAGCATCGCTATTTTGGGTAAGAACCCTTACCTCCTTCTCCAGTCTGCTCCCCTGTGCACAGGTGGATTCCCCGGCGGCGGACATCTCCGTTCCATCGCCCATCCTTCGCCGCTGCACGGAGCTCTCCAGGTGGCTGTCTCCCGGGCTACGTTCCCCTTGCTGTGCCAGCTATCCTGACAACTCAAGTAAGATCTTCTCTTGCCATAATTCATCCTGTGTTGGTGTATGCCCGTCACCCTCTCCCTGTGCTCTCTCCATAGGGTTGCTCGGCCGAACGGTCATCTGCCTCTGTGCCTGAAGCAGACGCCACCACCAACACATCTGCATCCCGCAGACACACACTCATTCACTCCTGCTGTTAATAAACTCTTTGAACTACTCTAAGCCTGTGTGTGTGCGTCTCCTGAGCCGTGCGTTATGTCAGTACGGCTTCAGCAGAGCGGCTCGGCGGACGGCGGGCTCGCACACCGGTTTACCACTCTCGAGGCTAGAGTGGATCTGATTGCTTATCAACAGCAGGTTATCCTGAATCAATTATTAAACTTAACTAACCGGTTGGGCCGCTTAGATCCTCAACAGCCGTTCCCCCCGGCTCGTCAGGGTGGCGCGGCTCCTGCTGTTCCAGCGGCCGTCCAGCCGGCTCCAGTGGCACCGGTTCGGCTCACACCGATTCCGACCCCCGCCCGCTTTAGCGGTAAGCTCGGCGGAGCGCGGGGGTTCATTATGCAGTGTGAGTCCGTGTTCCACCGTGTGCCCGGAGATTTTCCCTCGGATCACAGTCGGATTGGTTACATAGGGAATCTTCTGGAGGGGCGTGCGTTAACTTGGACCTACGCCGTAATGGCGAGGCCCAGTTATGCCACCCTCACCTATGACCAGTTCGTGAGGCGCTTTCTGGAGGTCTTTGACCATTCTCAAACCGAGACGGTCCAGGTCGATCGGCTTCTCGCTCTCCAGCAGGGAGGCCGGTCGGCAGCGGACTACTCGGTCGACTTCCGGGTAGCGGCGGAGGAATTGGGCTGGGAGGAACGCTCCCTCTGTGGCCTGTTCCTCCGCAGCCTCAATAGTGATCTGAGGGATGAACTGGCTGGACGGGATATCCCTGGGACGCTAGCGGAGCTGACATCCTTAGCGATAAGTTTGGATAACAGGTTGCGCGAGCGCTCCTCGGGGCGGAAGTCTTCTTCTTCTCGCCCTCGTGGAGTCTCGCCGCACCTGTTCCAAGCTCGCCCCCGGCGGCGCCGCCAGCATTGTGCCCCGAGGAGTCGGAGCCGATGGTGACGGGCTGGACCAAGCTTTCCCCTGCGGAGAAACAACGCCGCCGTGAGTTGGGCCTCTGCATGTATTGCGGAGGTGACCAACACACTGTGGAGCGTTGCCCACGGAAAGCCAGTCGGCGGGGTCCGCGAATCGCTGTAGGGAGCCTCGCTGATCCCAACCGGTTAGACTCTCTCACTCAATTAAAGCTGCCCATCCGTTTTTGCCACAATCCCACTGGGCACCTCACCCACGCACTGGTGGATTCGGGCGCAGAGGGCAGCTTCATTTCACAAGGCCTGGCAACCCGATTGGGCATCCGCTGTCAGGCATTAAAACACCCCATCTCCCTGGTCCATCTCTCCCGTGCCTCCCTTGGGAGAGTTTCTCACCAAACCTTGCCTGTCCCAGTCATCATCTCAGGGAACCACCGGGAGGAGATGGTATTTTACGTCCTGCCCAACTCTGTGTCGCCCGTCATCCTGGGGTATCCCTGGCTACGCCTCCACAACCCTGTCCTGGACTGGAGGTCCGCTGGGGTATCGGCATGGAGTACCTTCTGTATGGGCACCTGCCTTCAGTCCGCTGCCTGCTCCCCATCCGCGGCTCCCCCTGTGGCGGATACAGCACCTCCGGACCTGTCACTGGTGCCTCCAGAATTTCACGACCTGGGTATGGTATTTAGCAAATCGAAAGCTATGTCTCTTCCCCCGCATCGACCATATGACTGTGCCATCAACCTCCGCCAGGGGGCTCCCCTGCCATCTGGTCGGCTCTACAGCCTGTCGGCGCCGGAGAAGGAGACCATGAATACGTACCTGAAGGAATCACTGAGCGCTGGGATTATCCGCCCATCGTCATCACCCGTGGGGGCGGGGTTTTTCTTTGTAGGGAAGAAGGACGGTTCCCTCCGTCCCTGTATTGACTACCGAGCTCTTAATGACATCACTGAGAGGGACTGTTACACCCTGCCCCTCATGGACACTGCCTTCCACTCCCTCCAGGGGGCGACCTGGTTTACCAAGCTGGATCTCCGCAGCGCTTACTACCTCGTCCGGATCCGGGAGGGAGATGAATGGAAAACAGCCTTCCGTACCCCGAACGGCCACTTTGAGTATCTCGTCATGCCGTTCGGGCTGACCAACGCTCCTGCCGTCTTTCAGCGCCTCATCAATGACGTCCTCCGGGATTTCATCGGCCTCTTCGTGTTCGTCTACCTGGACGACATTCTGATCTTCTCTCAGTCCAGAGACGAGCACCGGGTCCATGTGAGGCGGGTCCTTCAAAGACTGCTGGAGAATCGTTTGTACGTGAAGGCTGAGAAGTGCGAGTTTTACGCTAGGACCACATCCTTCCTGGGATTCATCATCGCCCAAGACCAGGTGCTCCCGGACCCAGAGAAGGTGAAGGCGGTGGTGGAGTGGCCTACTCCCGCATCTCGGAAGCAGGTGCAACAGTTTGTTGGCTTCGCCAATTTTTACCGCCGTTTTGTCCCGAATTTCAGCTGGATCGTCGGACCACTGACCCGCCTCACGTCCCCGAAGGTCCCGTTCCGGTGGTCCGAAGAGGTCGATACTGCCTTTAAGGCGCTGAAGGCGGAGTTCTCCTCCCCCCGGGTCCTTCGCCAGGTCGACCCCGCGCTGCAGTGCATTGTGGAGGTGGACGCATCGGACACGGGAGTGGGAGCAGTGTTATCCCAGCAATCACCGGACGATGGCGCCAAGCGACCGTGCGCCTTCTTCTCCCGGCGCCTGTCCCCGGCAGAGAGGAACTATGATGTGGGGGACAGAGAGCTCCTGGCCATTAAACTTGCCCTACAGGAGTGGCGCCACTGGCTAGAGGGGGCGGACCTGCCGTTTGTGGTCTTGACGGACCATAAGAATTTAGAGTACCTACGATCTGCCAAGCGCCTGAATGCCCGCCAGGCGCGCTGGTCTCTGTTCTTCGCCAGGTTCCGGTTCTCTATCACCTTCAGGCCAGGCTCCAAGAACGGCCTGCCTGACGCCCTCTCTAGACAGTTCACCCCCGTGGGGGCTGAGGAGACGCCCCACACTATCCTGCCCAGGTCGTGCGTCGTGGAAGCTATCTCTTGGGACATTGTGGACAAGATCCGGAAGGCACAGGAGGTGGAACCTGATCCTGGCGGCGGACCGGAGGGAAGACTGTTCGTTCCGTCTACGGTCCGAGGAGAGGTCATCCACTGGCTCCACACCTCCCGGCTCACCTGTCATCCCGGCACCTCTCGGATGATCAGCCTCCTCCAACGGTCCTTTTGGTGGCCGGGCCTGCGGAGGGATGCAGCCCGCTACGCCCGGGCTTGTCCAATTTGTGCCACCAGCAAGTCGGGAAACGCCCCTCCAGCGGGTCTGCTCCAGCCTCTGCCCGTCCCTGACAGGCCATGGTCGCACATCGCACTGGATTTCGTCACCGGGCTCCCAGCTTCCAACTCATTCGACACCATCCTGACCATCGTGGACCGTTTCTCCAAGGCGGCACACTTCATCCCCCTGCGAGGTCTCCCTACTGCCCTGGAGACGGCGGGCTTCCTCGTCCAACACGTGGTCAGGCTGCATGGGATCCCGGTGGACGTGGTCTCGGACCGGGGCCCCCAATTTTCATCCGAGGTTTGGAAATCCTTTTGTAACGCCATCGGAGCCAAGGTGAGCCTCTCCTCCGGCCATCACCCCCAGTCTAACGGGCAGTGTGAGAGGACCAATCAGGAGCTGGAGGCTGCGCTCCGCTGTGTTGCAAGATCCAAGCCAACATCATGGAGCAACCATCTCGCCTGGGTGGAGTACGCCCACAACACCGCCCGCTCTTCTGCAACGGGGATGTCCCCCTTCAAGGCGTCCCTGGGTTACGACCCCCCGCTGCTTCCAGCGCAGGAGAGCGAGGTAACTGTTCCGTCAGTTAGGGCGCACGTGAGGCAGTTCCGCTCCACCTGGGCCGCCGCGCGTCATGCGCTTTTACGCACAGCGGAGCGCAACAAGACCGTGGCGGACCGGCGTAGAAGACCTGCCCCGGTGTACAGAGTTGGGCAACTTGTCTACGTTTCCACCCAGGACGTCACCCTAAAAGGCGAGAGGAGGAAGCTGGCACAGCGCTTCATGGGTCCCTTCCCTATCACCCGGATCATCAACCCGGTGGCTGTGCGCGTGGCTATTCCCCCCTCCCTCCGCATCCATTCCACCTTCCACGTATCAAAGGTGAAGCTGGCAGTCACCGACCCCCTTTGCCCTCCTCCTGCAGCGCAACCCGCGCCCCGGATGATTGGTGGCCACCCGGCCTGGTCCGTCTCCTCCATCCTGGACTCCCGGCGCCGGGGTCGTGGGTTGCAATACTTGGTGGACTGGGAGGGCTATGGGCCCGAGCATCGACAATGGGTGCCCCCGTCGTTTGTGTTGGACCCATCGCTCATCGCGGACTTCCACCGAGCGCACCCGGATAAGCCATCGCCAGGAGGCGCTGCTAGAGGGGGGAGTACTGTCACGCCGCGCCGTTCATCAGCGGCGCCACCTGCTCACACACCTGATCCTCATCAGCGGCGAGGGATAAAAGCCGCCTCGCCCGGAGGCTCGGCCTGAAGCCGTCAGACTTCGTTTCCTCACCGCTGTGAGCTTACCTTTCTTCAGCATCGCTATTTTGGGTAAGAACCCTTACCTCCTTCTCCAGTCTGCTCCCCTGTGCACAGGTGGATTCCCCGGCGGCGGACATCTCCGTTCCATCGCCCATCCTTCGCCGCTGCACAGAGCTCTCCAGGTGGCTGTCTCCCGGGCTACGTTCCCCTTGCTGTGCCAGCTATCCTGACAACTCAAGTAAGATCTTCTCTTGCCATAATTCATCCTGTGTTGGTGTATGCCCGTCACCCTCTCCCTGTGCTCTCTCCATAGGGTTGCTCGGCCGAACGTTCATCTGCCTCTGTGCCTGAAGCAGACGCCACCACCAACACATCTGCATCCCGCAGACACACACTCATTCACTCCTGCTGTTAATAAACTCTTTGAACTACTCTAAGCCTGTGTGTGTGCGTCTCCTGAGCCGTGCATTATGTCAGTCACGAACAGATGGCCGGACATTCTCCTTCAGGATTTTTTGGTAGACAGCAGAATTCATGGTTCCATTTACCACAGCAAGTCTTCCAGGTCCTGAAGCAGCAAATCAGCTCCAGACCATCATACTGCCACCACCATATTTTACTGTTGGTATGATGTTACTTTTCTGAAATGCTGTATTATTTTTACGCCAGATGCAATGGGACACACACCTTCCAAAAAGTTCAGCTTTTGTCTTGTCAGTCCACAGAGTATTTTCCCAAAAGTCTCAGGGATCATCAAGATGTTTTCTGGCAAAACTGAGACAAGGCTTTATGTTCTCTTTGCTCAGCAATGGTTTTCGTCTTGGAACTCTGCCATGCAGGCCAATTTTTGCCCAGTCTCCTTCTTATGGTGGAGTCATGAACACTGACCTTAACTGAGGCAAATAAGGCCTGCAGTTCTTTGGATGTTGTTGTGGGGTCTTTTGTGACCAGTTGGATGAGTCGTCGCTGCACTTTTGTGGTAATTTTGGTCGGCCGGCCACTCCTGGGAAGGTTCACCACTGTTCCATGTTTTCACCATTTGTGGATAATGGCTCTCACTGTGGTTCACTGGAGTCCCAAAGCTTTAGAAATGGCTTTATAACCTTTTCCAGACTGACAGAGCTCAATTTCAAAATTCATTTGTTCCTTAATTTCTTTGGATCGCAGCACGATGTCTAGCTTTTGAGGATCTTTTGGTCTACTTCTCTTTGTCAGGGAGGTCCTATTAAAGTGATTTCTTGATTGAGAACAAGTGTGGCAGTAATCAGGCCTGGGTGTGGCTAGAGAAATTGAACTCAGCTTTCCAAAGATGTGATAAACCACCATTAATTTATGTTTTAACGGTGGGGGGGGGGGGGGAATACACAGGGCCATTTAGGTTTGAATTTTTGTTTACTCTTGATAATAACGGCCTTCATTTACTGCATTTACTCCCAACTGCATTTTGTGTTTACTTGTTTTATCATTCATTTTCATTCATCTTCTTCCGCTTAATCCTTTTCGGGTCGCGGGGGGGGCTGGAGCCTATCCCAGCATCTTTGGGCCAGAGGCAGGGTACACCCTGGACATATCGCCAGTCCATCGCAGGGCCAACACAGAGAGACAGACAACCATTCACTCTCACAGCTATACCTAAGGACAATTTAGAATCCCCAGTTTTGATGCCAATTAACCTACGTAACTTGCATGTTTTTGGCATGTGGGAGGAAACCGGAGAAATCCCGGAGTAAACCCACGCAGACACGGGGAGAACATACAAACTCCACACAGATCACTGTTGGTCGGGGGCTGGGATCGAACCCAGGATCCCCAGGTCAAGGGTGAGTTGCTGTGCTGCCGCAGTGCTAACCACTCCTCCACCGCGCCGCCCTACCTGTTTTATCTTTGTCTAATATTTAAAATTTGTTTGATGATCTGAAACATTTAATTGTGACAAACATACAAAAAAAATGAGAAATCAGGAAGGAGGCAAACACTTTTTCACACCACTGTATGTGAGTAGATGTAATTTCACTTTATGTAACACAATAATTGCCCTTTATATGATTATTGTTTTTACACGACTACTTTAATAATCCGTTAACTCCAGAAATCCAATTATAAACAGATTATTACCATGCATGTAAACATGGTGTCATGATTACTAGTAATATCAGCCCGTGTTCGAGATGCTACACCAGAGAATGCACACAGCACAGACAAGCAAAGTTTTAAACACAATTTTATTGAAAAGAGTGATTGCAAAATTAGTGGAAAAATCACTTCACTCGCCAGAGGGGAGCCCAGCCTGTAATGAGGGAGGCGAGAGCAGGTTAGAACGAGGAGGGAGGCAGGTATTAATGAATCATAAGAAAAAACTCTTACGAGTGAGAGCAGAGAGCCCAATGAGGAGCCCAGGAAGGCAATGATTACTTGGAACAGGAGCTGCAGATGAGTATGACTGGTGAGATGTCTGACCAGGTGGAGTAGGTGATCTGGAGTGAAGATGATGACGAAGGAGCAGGTGAGCGCACAACAAACCCCCGGGGACACACTGCAGAGATGGCAGCAACCTGAGAACGAGGAAGAGAGAGACGGATTATTCTCTGGGTTCCAAAACAATTAATACTTTACTTACTTAATTCTTTTATGGCAGTATACCCAATGAGCCAATGCTGGAGCGTTCACAGACTGGTCCTTTTAAGCGCTGGCAGCGACGAAACAGCAGGTGCGTCTACTCACGCAGGTGAATTAATTACCTGCTGAGCCAGGGACCCTCCCACAGGATGGGAGGGGGAGCGCGCTCACCAGATCATAACACATGGTCATTTTGCATATCATACTCCCATAAATATGTGGGAGGGCCTCAAAAATTGCTCTAGCTTAGGGGCCCACAACCTTCTTAATCCAGCCCTGGGTGGATATAAATCCATCATAAGAAAAACCCTCCATTATCTAAAATGGTATGTGCACCTTTTCTATTTAAAAAAAAAAAATAAAATAACTTTGTCTTACAGTTTTGTGTCAAATTTTTTTTCACTTTTCCTCCTCCTTCAAACACCAAGATCTGTGATTAGTAGGCCCACCCACATCCCACAAGGCTAATAGTGGCTAGCTCTACATTATCAGAATAAATGCTGTGATAAAAGGACTTAAGGTGGATTCACACTACAATGTCTGGACCAACTTTTAGTGACATTTTGGCAAATGTCTGGCTCTGCTGGCAGAAGTTGGTAAAGGTTAATGATAGTTGGTGTTTGTTGGCAGGCTCAGGCAAAAGTTGTGTTCCTTGAAAATTTTCAGCATGCTGAAAATTTGCTGACATTTGGACATAAACATTGGTGAAAGTTGTGCTCAGTTTGTAAAAGTTCGTCAACGATGGACTAAGTTATGCAGAGCTCGTCTAAGTCGACCTAAATTAAGTTCTATTGGCAAATGATGACTGAAATGCCAGTGGAAGCAGATGTCTTTAGACTGAAATTCACTTCAGACACGCACGGACACAAGAGAAATGCCAAAGAAATGTCACTGTCCATGGTGCTGGAATACCAAAAGCAAGAGAAGGGGGATTTTTTTAAAAAAAGAAAAAATATACTGTATATAATCCCCAAAAAATGTGACAGTCCAAAAGAAAAAAGTCTCATTGCAAAATTTACTGTTCTTAAATTTCTGCTCCATGCCTAATCATTCTCCAGGATTTATTGGCTCAGCTTCCATTGTGTGAAACCAAAAAGCTCTGATGTGGTGTAAAAAGTAAAGGACATTTACTGGGATTTTATGTTATTTTATGTTTCTGTTATTTTATTTTTATATTATTTTAATGGAGAGAGTTGTCTGCACACTTAGTGTAATTTTCATGCCTGTGTGATAACATTTATATAGGCAAAACAACATGCATGTGGAAACAATGGATTAGTGAACATAAGAGTTCCATCACAGGAAATGATGCCAACTTCCAGTAGCTCATCATTTTGATGAATATTCACACCCAGTCTCCTCCCTACGTTTTCAGGGTATTGAACCTGTTCTGCCAAAAGGGGGGAGTATGGAAAACAAGATATGTCAGAGGGAACTTTTTTGGATTGACACTCTAGATGCCCTTCAACCTAAAGGTTTCAATAAAGATTTTGATATGTGTTATGCTGTCATTCAAGATGTGTTCCAGTCCTTCTTTTTAATTCTTGTATTGTGAAACTTGAGATTTTTTTTTAGATTTAGATTTAGTATACTTTATTGATCCCCAAAGGGGAAATTGAGGGTCATCCACCACCTGGATGGATGAAGCAACCACGATACGGTGCTATCCCTTAACCATTCACACACACATTCACACCTAGGGCCACTTTAGAGTTTCCAATTCCTAACCTGCATGTTTTTGGCATGTGGGAGGAAACCAGAGAAATCCCGGGGTAAACCCACTCATACACGGGGAGAACATGTAAACTCCACACAGATCACTGTTGGTCGGGGGCTGGGATCGAACCCACGATCCCACAATCCCCCGGCCAAGGGTAAACTGTGCTGCCGCAGTGCTAACCACTGCGCCACCGTGCAGCCCAAAGATCTATGGTTTATGATGGCCTTAGCCTATGTTTTTATAGCTCTTGTTTCTTTTGAGATTTTTAAAAATGGTATCTTGTTATATTTATTGATATTGATAATGTTATTGTACTTTATGATTTGTTTGTCTTTCTATCCACTTCTGACACACCTCCCCCTTTTTCTTAGAAAAATTTGAGGTACGATAGATATGCCTTCTTTCTTTAATTCTGATAGTTGGAACTACATTTCCCAGAAAACATGGCACTGCCACAGGGGTGTGTTCACAGGTGTACCAAATACTGCTAATGTCTAATATGGAACTGCTCTCCCATTTAACCTTGTTCATTGCTATACTCTGTATGCTCTGATGAAGGTTTGACAGAACCAAAAGCTTAGCAGTAAAGTGAAAATTGCACTAAGTATGCAGATATCTTTTTCTATTTACACTTGGTTGATTGTCCAGCACCTTGCAAAATCCTCAAGCTGGGTGGAGCGGCAGCCTTTTTCTACAATGAAGAGAGTTGTAACAGAGACAGAGTTGTAACAGTCAAAATATCATTTTATTTATATGATGATACACTAGTTTGTTTTTTTTATTCCATCCAATAATTTTTTTATTCCATCCACATTCTCATTTTAATTGCGGACTTACTGCTGGAGTCTATGATAGGCATTATTGTATTATTTTTTTAGAGGAATGAATGAATGAACTAGAAAAGCACTCATAGAGCACATGCCTCCGCCAAGGCTCCTTCCATTTCTCATGGCTCACCTCCAAAATGTAATGGGTTTGTGTGTAGGCCTATAGCCACTTGTGTTGAAAGTTGCATGAAAGTCTGTCCATCAGTTTTGCAGTATTGTTGCTAACATACTGTGAGAAGATAAGAGCCTTGGCTGAAGTATGCATTCTCAGATCATCACCAAAACATAATGGGTTCCTCTCTAGCCCAAGAACCACCTCTGGTGAAAATTTCATCCAAATCCATCCAGTAGTTTTTGTGTAATCCTGCTGCACAAATACAAACAAAGGCCTTGGTGGAGGTATGCACTCTCAGATCATCACCAAAATCTAATCATCTGTTCCCCGTGCCATTACACACCTTTCCTGAAAATTTTGTCAAAATCCGTTCATAAGTTTTTGAGTTATGTTGGTAACAGACAAACAGACAGACAAACCCCAGTAAAAACATTACCTCCTTGGCGGAGGTAATGAACAGGGAAAAAAATACATTGACAGACCAGTCTGCCCTACTGGGAAAATAGCTGGTCTTCTTCACGACCCAGGAGAAAAGTAGGTTATCTGCACACAAACCCAATATTCATTATCTAATGATGACAGTTTTTACTATGTTAACCTCATTCACTGTCATTCATTTAAAAGAATGGTTCAAAACGAAAATATACCAATAGTCGTTTTGAATTAAATCTACAATTTTGCATTCACCAGAGCAGATTAATAGAACTCTGTGTTATGTCGGTAACAGGAGCCGAGCCAACGAGAACGAGTGTTCAACTGGACACAACTTTATTTATGACTCACTCTCACAAGACAAGCGCTACCATAAGGAGAGAAGGCCAAGAGACCACCCCTCTCCTTCACAGCCCTTTTATACCCCGGGTGGCAGTGGAACCGGAAAGGTGGAGCCACCACCCGTCACACAATAATATATCCCCATAACAACACAACACTTTCCCCCCTTCAAAAAAATGGTCCAAAACACATGCAAGCAATCGAACCCTTTATGGACTTTTAGATGTTAGTGGGTATGTGTGAAAGATGAAAATGTTTATTGTTTTACCTGGGGTTATGGTAGGGGCTAATTAGTCCTAATTATCTCAGTTAATATATAACAGGTGCTTATTGTGGGAGAGATGTGATTCTTTCACTATTGTTGATGGAGAGTCGTGTCGGTGTGAAGTTTGGGTGTGTACACTGAAGTTGTTACTTGAGAAGATTGAAAATAAAAATGGAAATTTGCTGATTGCAATTGCCTCAAGCCTCCTTTCATGAGAGACTGCTTTACGTTGAATCCCCTTACATTACACGTTCAGGTTCCATTTGGAACCTGAATCACGCACTAAAACTAAACAGAATTTCCTAAAGGCCTATCACATTCACTCAAAACAACTAAAACTAGGGGGGAACAGGTGGAATACCATCCCACCCCCACACAGCAAGACAGATTATTCTGCCGTCACACTAGATGGACAGTCCACTAAACAGAAAACTGCTGTGTTTCTAAAAGAAATGATATAAAACACAAAATAATCCCATTTACAAAACTAAATTACATCACGGTGGACTTCCGGTTATGGCGGCCATGTGAGAGGGACACGTCTCGCTCTGCTCTGCTCCTGGAGACGAAAAAACGGCAAATAACTCTCTCATTTGGGACAGAACCTATCCCAGCGTTTGGACGAGGATATGTCGGTGAAGCCTAAGGCTGGAAAACCAGGTAGAGGAAAAAGCGAGCCGCCGAAACAGTCTAAATTAACGGACTTTCACGTCTGTGACGCAGCAGATAAAGAAGCTCCATATATGGCGGAGGAAGCAAGCAGCGGTGCGGTGAATGTGGGAGGCGGCACAGGTGCGGTGCTTAACGCCATTAGTTCAATGAGAGCGGACTTTTCCGCTAAGTTTGATGGGATTATGGCAGCGTTGGAAGGAATGAGAAAAGAATTGGGTGACTGTGTAGAACGAATGGCGCAGGTAGAGCTTCGTGTCTCTAGTGCTGAAGATGACGTCACCTGTCTTCAATTAAAGGTGCGCACTTTGGAAAAAAAAATAAAAATCTGGAAAATAATGTCTTGGACTTGGAATCCCGGTCGAGACGGAACAACTTGAGGCTGGTGGGTCTACCGGAGGAATCCGAAGGTCGGGACACATGTTCCTTTTTGGAAAAGTGGATTCCGGAGGCGCTGGGCAGCGCGGAGCTGCAATCAGCAGTCGTTCTGGAAAGCGCATATCGTATCGGCCCACAGAGAGATAAGGGACCACCGAGGACGATTATTATGAAGTTTATCAGCAACAGAGACAGGATGAAGATCTTCAACGCTGCGCGAGCTAAAGGCCAGATTAAACACCAGGACCAGCAGGTGCGGTTCTACCCAGATTTGGCCACAGGAATCCAACAATTGAGGAAGCAGTTTGATCCCGTACGTAAAGATCTGCGCAACCTTGGGATTCGTCATGGTGTAATTTATCCTGCGAGACTGTTGACCACGTATGGGGACAGAACCCACATCTTCAAGACCCCAGAGGAGGCGCAGGAGTTCATCAAGAAGATCCAAGAAGAGACTGGTGGGAGCTAAGCATGAACAAAATATAAGGTAGAATATTTAAGCATTTGCACAGGCATCTGACTGATCTGAAGCAAATAGCAAGTTTACAAAATATAGATTGTATTATATATTAAAAAAAAACAAAACTATGATGTACAAAGTTGCTAAAAATTTTGGAGTTAAGCTGGAAAACTACAGAAGAGAGTTAATGTTATGTCATTAAAAGTAGCTGAGTTAGGGTGACTGGGAGGATGAAGGAGTGGCTTTGGCTGGTCCTCGTGGGTGTGGAACGGTCGATGGCTATATTGGGAGACGGAATTTTTTTTTTGATTTTGGGGGGATTACCACAAATGTGGGAAGGGGGAATTTGTTTGTGTGTAGTTTGTAGGATGAATGTTCAACCACTCATGTTTTTGCTTCTCTGTATGAGCATGTTTATACTGCAAGGTAATCCCAAACTCCCTATTGATCATAAACCAAAGCGTTAATCTTAATTTAACTTCATGGAATTGCAGAGGTCTACAAAAATTAAAAAAAAACTTAAACAAGTTATGAATAAAATAAAAGATATGGGTTCAAAAATTGTGTTTTTACAAGAAACTCATTTAATAGAGGAGGATGTAAAAAGAATTAGGAGTAGATGGCAAGGAAGTGTTTTCACCTCATCATTCTCATCCCGAGCCAGGGGAGTTATGACTCTCATACATAAATCAGTCCCATTTCAAGTGAAAAATGTAATTGGAGACAAATTTGGAAGATATTTAATCATTCAAGGATCTTTGTTATTAGAAAATATAAATTTGGTAAACTTATATGGTCCCAATATAGATGATCAAAAGTTCTTTGCTAATTTATTTCTTATCTTATCATCACTTACAGGGCAACATATAATAGCAGGGGATTTTAATTGTACATTGAATCCCGGTATAGATAGATCAACAGGATTGGACTGTACGCACAATGGATGTAGGATGACCATTATTCATTTTATGAAAGAATTGAGATTGCTAGATATATGGAGAGAAATGAATCCACAAGTTAAAGCCTACTCTTGTTATTCCAATACCTACAAGACTTTCTCACGTATTGATTATTTTTTGATCTCCGTAGAATTAAGGTCCAAGATTCAAAACTGCTTTTATGATAACATCGTGATCTCTGATCATGCACCCTGCTGTCTAATATATGTAGATAAGAAATTGACAAAGGAACCAGGTAGATGGCAATTTCAGCATAAATGGCTTCAGGATGAGGAATTTGTTAAGTACATAGAAAAACAGATGAGTTCTTTGATATCAATACTACACAAACATCAGCATGTGTAAAGTGGGAGGCTTTCAAAGCTTTTATTAGGGGACATATTATTAGTTATACAGGTTCAAAATCTAAGAAGACTCGAGAGGAGAGAGTTCAATTGGAACATAAAATAAAAATTCTTCAAGAAAAAGTATATGCAGGAAGTGATCCAAGGTTGGAGAACGAATTACTGATTTTGAGAGCTGAATATGACAAAAAAAATCAGCAAATAGAGCTGCCTCGAGTCTTCTAAGATTGAAACAATCTTTTTATGAACAAGGTGAAAAATCAGGAAAATTATTGGCATGGCAGATTAAACAATTAGAATTTAAAACACCAATTACCAATATTATAAGTAACGGACAGGTAGTTATAGATCCTTTAGAAATTAATAGAGCCTTTAGAGATTACTATGAAAAATTATATGATACCAAAAATGAATCTGACTTAACAAAACTAAATGGGTTTTTGAATGAACTATCTATACCGTGTATTTCAAATGAAAACAGGGAGATACTGGAGTCTAAAATTAGTCAAGAAGAAGTTGGGCTAGCCATTGATAATATGAAATCAGGAAAAAGTGCAGGACCAGATGGTTTTCCAGTTGACCTTTATAAAAAATTTAAGAATAAATTAAAACCTTTTTTGGAAATGGTTTTAGAAGCATTTCAAAACAGTAATTTACCATCATACATGAATAATGCCTTAATTATACTGTTGCCAAAACCAGGTAAACCCTCTAATAAATGTGAAAATATGAGACCAATAAGCCTATTAAATGCCGACCTTAAGATAATCTGTAAAATTTTAGCAAGACAAATACAAGAAATTTTACCAAATATTATTAATCGAGATCAGAATGGCTTTGTAAAGGGAAGACAAGGCTTCCATAATGTAAGAAGACTATTTAATATTATTTATTCTAATAAAGAAGCACCGGATACAGCTCTCCTATCACTGGACGCCGAAAAGGCCTTTGATAGAGTCGAATGGCCCTTTCTTTTTAAAGTCTTACAAAGGTTTGGACTTGGAAATAATTTCATAAAATGGGTTCAGATAATATATAATAATGCTACAGCAGAAATCCTAACAAATAACAATATTTCTAAATCAATAAAAATCAATAGAGGATGTGGACAAGGCTGTCCACTTTCACCTTTACTGTTTACTATGGCAATTGAACCTTTAGCGATGGCGATACGTCTACAGTCACAAATATATGGAATTAAAGTTGGACCAACAGAACATAAAATCTCCCTGTATGCCAATGACATAATTTTGTTTATGTCGAATCTTAAAAAATCAATTCCGACCTTGTTGAATTTAATAAAGAATTTTGGGGAAATATCAGGATATAAAATAAATAAAACTAAATCTTCAATATTAATGCTAAATGAGACCCAGAGAAATTACCCAGCCCCTGAGGTAAATCAATTCAATGTTGTAAATCAGTTTAAATATTTAGGAATCCAAATTGTGCCTAAGCTCGAATCAGTCGCCAGTGTCAATTATGAAGCCTTAATGACAGATATTAATGAGTTACTTCAGAGATGGATGTCACTACCAATGTCGATGATCGGGAGAATCAATATACTTAAAAGTAATATCTTACCTAAAATACTTTATTTATTTCAATACATTCCCTTACCACCACCTTTAGATTTATTCTCAAGAATTAAAAAAAAGTTAGTGGAATTTATATGGAACAACAGGAGGGCTAGATTACGTTTGTCTTTATTATATTTACCATTTGATCGTGGAGGTCTGAAATGTCCAAATTTTATGTTGTATTATTGGTCGGCACAACTGAAGTCTATGACATATTATTTTTCATCAAATGATCTCCCTCACTGGACTGAAATGGAATCATACAATTTGCCTTTACCTCTTCCCATATTCATATATTCAGACTCGGCAAAAAAATTACAGAAACAAGTTAAAAACCCATTTGTAAAACATATGATTAAAATATGGTGTGAAACTAAAAAATATTTAAAAGAACCACACTTACTGTCACAATTTAGTCCAATATGGGGTAATCAATATTTTAAACCAGGGAGAGCGGATGCTGTGTTTAAAGTATGGAGTTTAAAAGGGATCCAAAAAATTCAAGATTTATATTTGTCATGTTCAGATAACATAATGTCTTTTGAAGAGCTGAGGATCAAATTTAATCTTAATAGAACACATTTTTTTAAATATCTTCAACTTAGGAACTTTATTCGATCAAACCAAAATAATGCTCTCACTCGACCTATTTATTCATCCTTGGAAAAAATGTTGATGAAAGATAGTAAAAGAAAGGGTATTATTTCAGAGTTTTATAACTCATTGACACTATCCTCAAGTGAAAACTCACAGAAAAGATTAAACTACTGGAAAGAAGATCTGCAAACTGAAATTTCAGAGGAACAATGGGAATTGGCTTGTACAGAAGCTCAAACCAAATCAATAAATGTACGTCTTAAATTGATACATTTTAAATGGTTAATGTGGATGTATGTTACACCGGTGGAGTTAAATAGATATAACAAAAACATACCAGATACATGCACAAAATGCATGGAAAGTAAAGGAACCCTATTTCATTGTTTATGGGAATGTAGAATAATTAGAATGTTTTGGGAAGAGGTGAGGGTAACAATTGAAAAAATAATTTCAAAACAAATCATATTGAATCCTAAACTGTTTTTGTTGGGTCTGTACCCAAAAAAGCATAACTTTAATAAAAGTGAAAGAACATTCATAGACCTCAGTTTGCTTAATGCCAAAAAATGTATTGCACTACTGTGGAAAAAGACTCATAGACCAGATGTGACTCAGTGGTTAAGACAGATGTTAACAAACCTTCCATTAGAAAGAATAACATACATACTGAAATCAAAGGAAAGTGTGTTTGAGAATATATGGAGACCTTTTATTGATTATGTAAAAAATTTAAACATAACTCTTGAAGAAGAAGGTGAATGATGTGTGTGGACCTTGTAAATTCCAAACTGGTGAACATAATAGGGGTTGCACGGTGGCGCAGTGGTTTAGCACTGTGGCAGCACAGTTTTACCCTCGGCCGGGGGATCGCGGGGATCATGAGATCATGGGTTCGATCCCAGCCCCCGACCAACAGTGAGCTGTGTGGAGTTTGCATGTTCTCCCCGTGTTGAGCGGGTTTACTCCGGGATTTCTCCGGTTTCCTCCCGCACACCAAAAAAACATGTAGGTTTAGGGCGCTTGCGCACGCAGCAACCAGCAGCTGGTGGCTTGTCACCAGACTGCAAACCAAGTCTACCTACGGGTACAAATAAGTAACAAAAAAAAAAAAAAATATGTATACTTATGTAATGGATTGTCTAGACTAAACAGAGGAGCATTGTTGAAGACTTGATTTTGTTGGTGGTTGTAGGTGTTTTTAGTGCATTTTTTTTGTAGTACTTTAGTGTTAGTGTTTGATTGTTTGTGTCATGTTTGTTAAAAAAAAAAAAGGTTCAATAAAGATATTGTGGAAAAAAAAAAAATTACATCACGGTTGTCACCCATTACCATCACCCATTACCCAACCATCAGTCTGCCCCAGAAGAGGAACCGCCCCCCCAGAAAACTGTCGGATGGCTCCACTCTGGTGCACCTTCTTTTCTTCACTCCCGGGACGACCCACGTCGGGGTCCAAACACCTCCTTCTTCTCTTAAGCGCGCCACAGCTCATTGGGATGCCTCCACAAGCCATGAGATAGCTGGAGGTAGGCATCCTCCCCAACAGCCACCACCTGCAGCCGCCCCTGGTCATCTTCTTGTCGGCGTTTGCCCCGAACACCTCTTGACTGGGCCTCCTCTCTGGATTGGATCATGTCTGAGATCCCCAGAGGGGCCCTACTCGGTTTCCAGTGTCTCTGTTTGGCATGCCGTTTCACCGTGCCAGCTGATCCTGCCCCGCTCTCTTTCATTTTCACTGCTGGCGTAGCCGTTGTGACCCCCTGCTCACCGGTACCTTCCAGCCGAACTCCGGGAGTAGAAGGGGTCAGCCACTCGGCGCCACCTGCCATCACGGGTGTCCCACCGCGCTGCCCAGTTCCCTCAACTAGGGTTACTTGGGCACTGTCACCGGGACCCTCCCGCGATGGCCCTGGTTGGGGTTGGTCCTGCTCATCATCCAAAATACCAGGCAAAGGTTCGTCCCACACAGCTCCGTCCATCATTCGCAGAACTGGCCGGTCCCACAAACCACAGCCCGACCACTCTTCTCCAGCGCTGCTGGTGATGGCGAAGCCCAATCCATAAAACAAATCACCCTCCATAATGTTCTCTCCACAGGCCGTTAGGATGAACCTCAGGCTGGACATCTCCGCTTACTTGTATCTAGCCGTCAGTTCCACCAATCCCACCATGGCCAGTCTTCCCCCACCATACCCACACAGCGGCACTGAATCACCTCTCACTCAATACTGTGGGAAGAAACTCCTCACGGTTGGCCAATTCAACACGGATCTCACCGCTCCCATGTCAATCAGCAACAGCACCGTTACCCCGTCCAGTTCCACCATACAGCAGGAATGGCCGTTGATACTTGGGGATACGGTGTGAATAACCATGGGAGTTGAAGCGGGGGGGGGGGGTCGTCCTTGTTGCATCTCGGATCCCCTCGCTCGAACCTGTAACATGCCCTGGCGAAATGATGCAGGAGTCAGCACTTGCCGCAGCGTCTTCCTCTTGCCGGACACTCTCTGGCCTTATAACAGTGTTGGTGGACCACAACCCAAACATCTGGCGATCCCGGGGCGGACCTCATCCTGACACCATTAGCATATCCTTCATCATCCTCCATGCCCTCGTCACTGTCTGGGTCCACTGTCTGTGCCGTCAACTGTGGTTCAAAATGGTGATGTGATGCTCTTTCGCCAAGCTCCCATGATAGCTTGTCTGCTGCCTCAAACTGCTGAGCTAACTCGATGGACCTGGCTAACATCAGTACGCCTGAGTATGTGAGGAGCTTCGACCTCGTCGCCAGGCAAACAGTATGTTCTGCCAACTGGTCGCGGATCTTCTCTTCCTCCAATGCTCCAAACTGACAGTTCTTGGCCAGCTGACATAGGTCTTTTACATACTGCTGCACTGACTCGCCAGTCTGCTGGTGGCGCTGCCGAAACTGGATCTTCTGGACAGTGCCGTTTTCCGGGGCGCAAAAATGTCACCCCATTAGCTCAACCACTTCCTCAAAGCTATCACCCTCGTCTAAAGTACTAAGGATACATTGTCCTTCCATTGTGAACCAACAGTGCCCATGCCCACAACTTCTCCAGTCTTCCCAGGTCCAATGCCACTAAATAAGTTTGAAATGCAGCAAACCACCTTGCCCAAGGGATGGCCAGCTCACCAAGAAGCTCCAAAAATGGCCAAAGTGAAGTAACCCCCGTGTCCATACTTTTTACCTTCATCTCCAAATGTTATGTCGGTAATAGGAGCCAAGGACAAGACCGAGCGTTGAACTGGACACAACTTTATTTGTGACTCACTCTCACAAGACAAGCGCTACCGTAAGGCGGAGAGGAAGTCAAGAGACCGCCCCTCTCCCTCACGGCCCTCTTATACCCCCGGGTGGTAGCTGAACCAGAAAGGTGGATCACCACCTGTGTCACACAATAATATGTCCCCATAACAACACAACACTCAGTCCGAGATGAAGGACTCACTCTTTCTTGGTTTATAAGAGAAGCTCAAATGAACAATAATATGACTGAAGGAAATTTTACTATTCTCAAACTCCTGGACAAAGAGAAAGACTGGCATCATCTCTGAATTGTAGTGGACTTCTCTTATCCATGGCCAAGCAAGACTGTGGATTTCAAGAGGTCCTTTAGAGTTCATAAAATTTTGTAAAAATTGGTGTGTGCTGAATTAAAAAAAAATAATAATAAACTGCTCACGAGCATAATATCACTGATGTTTGGACTCATTTCTCTGATTTTTCAAAACGTCTCAAAGTCAGTCCAACGTTATAGTGTGAACCCAGCTTTACCGACTGAAGGACATGCCCAGTTGTATGCACGGTGGCCCAGGTGTTAGGACGTGGACTGGGCCCCATGTCCTCACCTTGAGTTATTGCTCTATTTTCTTGTTTCCAGGACATGGCTCTAGCCCAAGTCCTCACCTTGCGTTCATATTTTGGGTTTTTCTCCATTTATTATTATTCATTATTTGGTCTGCATTTGTGTTCCACAGGATTTGTTCCCTGCACCCCAACCATCGTCTGCTCCAGCAGCTGAGGCCACTGCTCCAGCAGCTCTCCCAGGGGCCGCCGCCCCTGCAGCTGATCCTGAGGTCATCATCACGGTGGCAAAAGACCAGGCGCTAAGGCAAGTACTTTTTCCATTAATTTCTACAATTTTGTTAGAAAAGACTTGCCTTACTTCTGGTGGGGGGACCCAAGCACAGAGTCCACCAGCTCTTAGGTCCTCCCCACCAGTCTCTGCTGCTAACAACTGTGGTGTCACCTCATTGACGCTGTTCTCCTCCCTCATTCGAGGTGGTCATGTCGAGGATGGAGCCACAGGAGGACCATGCTCCACCTCAGCCACCCGTCACTGTTCCAGAGGTCAACCAGTCCCCTCCAACCGCTGCTGTTCCCGAGGTTGAGCAGTCCGCTCCACCCATCGTCACTCTAGAGGTCGAGTCGTCCACGCCACCTGTCGCTGTTCCAGTGGTCGAGCAGTCCACTCCACCTGTCATCATTCCAAGGTCGACCAGGGACCTCCACCCATCACTCCAGAGGTCGAGGGACCTCCACCCATCCTCCGAGAGGTCGGTGGGTCCACGCCATTTGTTTCCAAGGTCAGTGTGTCTCCACCATCGGTGCCGGGGGTTAGCGGGCTGCAGTTACCGGCCACATAACATAGAGTTCCTTTTAATCAGTCAATCAATCAATCAATCAATCAAAACTTTAGTTATATAGCACTTTTCATACAAAAAAATTGTAGCACAAAGTGCTTTACAAATTAAAAACACAATTACGCCCCTTCCCACCCCACCCCTTCACCCACCCAACTTCGTACAAGCACACACACACACACACTCATCATTGGGAGACATGGCCGAGCGCCGAAGATCCAGGTGTAGAAGCACCATCTTAGGGAGCCGTCAACACAAGGGAAGCGCCAAGTCCACAGCCACAGGGACACCACCTCTGCCACCATCCAAGACCAGGCATTGGAAGGGGCAAAACAGTCACGGGCCAGCGCCCTGCAGCCAGAACCAGGCAACCCCCTGTGGGAGGGCTCCCCATGAGGAAACCCTGGAGTTAGGACAGGATAATAAGATAAATAAAGCCATCAATGAATAATAATAATACTAATAATAATAATAATAATAATAATAATAATAATAATAATAATATAATTTGTTCATAAAAAGATAATCATAAACACACACCCATTTAAATTCAAAGTTTAAAATGTAATAGTATATAACACAGTGAATAATTATAACAAGATCAACATAAAATAAGTTTAAAATCAGAAATTAAGAAAATTAAAATAGAAAACAAATCAAAAGCTAAGTTAAAACAGTAGGTCTTGAGCCTGTTTTTAAAAACATGAACACTCCCAGCAGCCCTGATGCTCTCCAGCAGGCTGTTCCACAGATGTGGGCCATAGTAACTAAAAGCAACCTTACTGTGGGTGCATGTTCTGATAGTAAGAATAATTAAAAGACCAGTGCCAGAGGACCTCAGGGACCGTGGGGGTTCATATGTTAAAAGTAGTTCTGATAAATAAGAAGGCCCAAGACTGTGCAGACACTTTTAAACCAGTGAAAGAACCTTAAAATTGATCCTGAAGGACATGGGGAGCCAGTGCAATGACTTGAAGACCGGCATGATGTGAGCTTGACATCTTTGGTGGTGTTTGGTGAGCTCTGTGTCCCTATGGCAGTTGTTCCACCAGGCTTTGTGGTTCGGTAGCCCAAAGACAGTGGTAGACCACATGAACTATCCTGCTTTTTGGTCTGGTGGGCCATGGACTGGGGATGACCCTTTCTGTTCTCTGGTCCAAGGGCCCATGGACTTGGGTAGGCCCCCTGACCCATTTTCTGCGGTCCAGTGGTCCATGGACTTGGGTAGACCACACGACTCAGGATGTTTTGGGGTTTTGAGGCCTTGGACTTTATGTTACCCCCGAACTGTGGTTTGGTTTTGGACTCTATGGGATGGGGGGTGGGGGGGTGGGATTTGTTTCAGCCCACCTGGCCTTGTACTCCCACCAGCCATCCTGGAAGGCATTTTGTTTTTTTCTCTTATGTTGGTGTTACCCCTAGAGGTCGTTTGGAAGCTGCCCCTTGCGATGGGGGTTCTGTTAAGACGTGGACTGAGCCCCATGTCCTCACCTTGAGTTATTGCTCTATTTTCTTGTTTCCAGGACATGGCTCCAGCCCAGGTCCTCACCTTGAATTCATATTTTGTTTGTTTCTGTATTTATTATTATTCATTATTTGGTCTGCATTTGTGTTTCATAGAATATGTTCCTTGCTCGGTTCTCAGTTTGGTCTTTATCATTTATTGCTATTATTATCCTGTTTTTCTTGGTCTTGTCTCCCCGATCCGTTGTCATTATGTTTCATGTGCATCCCCTTTCTGTGATCATTCATCCCTGCAGTATTCTTAGTCCTTGGTTGTATTATTATCATTATTATTATTAAGTTTCCTTTTTTTTATTATTATTATTATTACTTATTTTGTACCCGTAGGTAGATTTGTTTTGCAGTCTGGTGATAAGCCACCAGCTGCCGGTCACTGCGTGCGCAAGTGACCCGTATCCCTAACCTGTATATTTTTGGTATGTGGGAGGAAACCGGAGAAATCCCAGAGTAAACCCACGCAACACGGGGAGAACATGCAAACTCCACACAGATCACTGTTGGTCGGGGGCAGGGATCGAACCCACGATCTCACGATCCCCGTGGTCACCCCGGCCGAGGGTAAACTGTGCTGCCACAGTGCTAACCACTGCGCCACCGTGCAGCCCACCGTGCAGCCCAAATAATAATGATACTTTATCAGTATCATTATTATTTGAGTCATGTTTATATTTGCTTGTGGTTATTCCTATCATTATCGGTTGTGGTTTCGCCTTATTTTGACAGCGTCTTCAGTTTTCGTTTCTGCTAAGCCTGATTTTGCCCCATTCTGTTCATTGTTCACACTTGTTTATAATTTCTGTTGATCAGTCCCAGTTTACTTAAGGGATGTCGCCCCTCATCAGGGCATGGCATCCTTGTCAATACTGGCGTGAGCCCACACTTCTGTCTGTCCTGTCAGTCTGAGTTTTTCCTGTCTCTTTTGCCTGTTTTGGTCCGTCTGTTTTTGTTTTTTTCTTATTTCAGTTATTTGAACTGAAGATGGTGTTCAGCCAAATAAATATTTGCAAACTGGAGTCTGGTATTTGGGTCCATTTTCCCACAACACACACTTTGACACCAGGACAATGACTGAAACTGCATAGGTTCTTAAAATCAGTTTAATAGTAAAACCAATCTTAATTTGGGTCAAGTTTTTAAAGCAGCCAGTTAAAAAATGCTAACTGGCGTGTGTCATAACCCGAGTGTCGGTTCTGGCCACACTCGGGTCTCATATCTCATACCAAAAACATGTAGGTTTCGGGCGCTCGCGCACGCAGCGACCAGCAGCCGGTGGCTTGTCATCAGACTGCAAACCAAATCTACCTACGGGTACAAATAAGTAACAAAAAAAAAAAAAAAAAAAAAAATATCTTTTTGTTCCCTGGCCTTGGCAGCTGAGGGTTCCTTCCAGCTCCTCGGGCTCTTATTGTGAAGGCGCCCGGGGGAGCTCCCTGCTGTCAAAGTCAGCTGCTGCTCTGCTGTCATTAGCAGCAGCTGTGCCGCGTTGGGGTCATTAGCCGCCAGAGATATAAGCAGGTGCTAAATGTCCTCCAGCGCGGCAGTCTCTGTTATATCCTGTTACGATCATCTGTTATATCCTGCTACGTTTTGATGGTGCTCCTTTATGCTCAGGTATGTTCCTGTTTGCCTAGCTCATCATCAACGTTGTCGTCTGGCGCATCGGGTGTTCCCCGGCTCAGACTTCACTCAGCCGCTGTATGTGTTCCGTGTGTGTTCATCCTTACTTTACAATAAATTACCACTGCAAACTCACTGGTGACTGAGGCGTCTTGTGACGGTCCGTGAGGGCCGTTGTGACAGTAGACTGCCGCCTAACGCCCGGAGAGGAGGCGTTGTTTCGAGACGCCATTCACCGTGCAGTTTGCAGTAGGGGACTGTTAATTCCTACCTATCTGAGTGTCTGCAGCGGGGAGTATGTCGTCATCCAGGGGCCATTGTCGGCGCCTTGGCAGGCAGCAAGCGGAGGTTCTGAAGGAGGTGGACTACACCATCTTCACCGCTACGCTGTTGGACGCTCCCAGCGACATTTGTAGATACCTAGACCTAGCCGAGGAGATTCTGGATTCTCTTCCCCGCTTCACCGATCATCCAGAGGTAAGCGTGAGGAGAGATGACATCGCCACCCAGCGTGAGAGACTCCGAGGGCTGGAGGGAAATCCTGGCGGGAAGCTGAAGCGGCGGAGACGTCGCCCCTCGCTTCGGGATCCCGCTCCTGCCTCCGTTCCGGCCCGGGAGTTCGCACCATCCGGAGGTCTTTTCCCATCGGGCATGTCGTCACTCAGGATTCCCCCAGAGAAGCTGCAGATGACAGCAGACAAGATCTGGGACCGGGTGGCAGCTGCTTGCTCCGCTGAGAATCCTCCAGCGTGTATGAAGCATGTGGTGGCGGCGGTCAGACTGGTGGAGAGGAATCCAGCGCTGCGTGAGTTTCCTGAGTTTGCTGACTTGCTTGCCGCCGTTTCTGCTCAGGAACGGCGATTTCCGGACCTCACCTTCGCCTCACCCCCTACAAGGAATCGTCGTCAATCCGGCTTCCAACCTCGGCTAGACCCCCGTCTGGATGCTGTTCCGGGTCGCCGCAAGGGCTCAACCCCCCACACAGCTGTCACTCCTGCGCCTCGTCAGAGGGGAATCCCCGCAGCCTCGTCTTCTCCCGGGCCCTCGCCTGCTGTCCCGTCAGCGCTCCATGCCCGACTGACCCCGGCTGTCGCCCCCTCCTCCTTGTCGCCTATCCTGGCTGCTGTGTGTCACAAGAGCTCCGTTTCGGCGAGCTTCATCCCGGATCCGCCTCGAGTGGCCTCATCTCGTCTTCCCAGAGGGCCCTCTGTCGCCATCCAGCGGGGAAAGGAAGGAATGACGTCCCCCACAGCGGAGACTATCTTACCCTTAGGGGAAAGGCAAGTGCATGACGATTTCTCTTCTTTTGACATTGTTTTGCCTTGTCTGACTCCTAGGGGTGGAGTTCGGGGTATGCAGCCCCCCGAGCTCCCTCCACCCGCTGTGGATGAAAATATTAACCCTGCTTCCTCTGTGTCTCCCTCCGCTGAGCGGTCCTCGACGTCAGGCCAACGTCGCTGGATGAGGAGGGGGCCTGCGGTTCTGGAGAGCCTGGTTCCGGTTCCGCAGCCACGCCATGGGCGGAGGAGGAGAGCGGACTGCAGTGTGGAGCCATCGCCGATGAAGAAGCGTCCCCGGGGTTCCACGGAGGAGCGGCCCAGTCCAGCAGGGCGAGATTCTCCTGCCACCACGCTGTGCGGGCCACCGGCGTGGACATCGGTGCCGGAGGACTCTCTAGCTGCACGCACCATCATGCCAGCTGCGGAGCCCGACCCAGCTGAGTGGGAGCCTGAGGACGACCTCCTGACTTCTGAGCCCGGATCATCGCAGTCCTGGACGGTGTCAGAACCCGAGCTCGGGGTCGCCGGCGAGGGGCTGCTCTCGCCTGCTGCGCCAGAGGTTCCGGTTTTGGGGTTGGAGGTCGAGTCTGGTGCCACGCCGACCGGGTCCACCGGGAGTGCTGTTCTGGTCCAGTTGGGGTCCACTGGGAGTTCGGTTCCGGTCCAGTTGGGGTCCACCGGGAGTGCTGTTCCGGAGGCCCAATCGGGGTCCACCGTGGGTTTGGTTCCGGAGGCCCAATCGGGGTCCACCGTGGGTTTGGTTCCGGAGGCCCAATCGGGGTCCACCGTGGGTGCTGCACCAGCAGGTCCTAGGTTCGGTGAGGGAGCTGCAGATCCCCAGCCACCGGATGCTGGACAGGCTCGTTTTCTTCATCTCCACAGTCATCCTCCTCGTCTCCCTGAGGAGCACTACCAATCTCCACCTGGGGCCGTTGGGGTCCCGAACGCTCCGCCCGGTTTCCCCTCATCTCCCCCCTTTTCTGCGGGATCACCGGCTGCTTCCTCCCAACGGTTCTGGTGGGCTGGTGTTGCGAGGTGGCCGCCTGAAGGGCTGTCTCGTTGGTTTGGTTCTCTGGGCCGGCCCCCCGACCTGTTTATCTTCCTGTGCGGCGACCTGCTCCGGCCGCCTGAAACTCTCTTCCCCCGAGCATGGGACTGGGGTAGGCCGCCCGAACTGTCCTCTTTTCCCCTCCCTGTTCTGTGGCCTCTTGTTGCCGGATGAACCCCCCGAACCTTCTGCCCCATCCCTCCGGGCCTGGACTGCGCCCTTTCCGGGTTCCTGATCTCGTCTGTGGGACTGTTGGGGTGTTTGTGGGGGGGGGGGGGGATTGTTTTGTGTTTTTGTGTCACTCTGTTTGCCCAAGGGTGTGTTGCCTATTTTGTACTTATTGTGGTTTTGTTCTTGTTACTCGGGATTGTGGGTTTTTTTTTTTTTTATAGCCTTGTTGGTTGTTTCTCTCTCCCTCCTGCCAGCACCCCATCCACCCACCCTAGGGGGGTGGGGGGGGGGCTTGGGTGTTACTCTGGCCGCTCAGAGCTCGGCCTTGAGGGGGAGGTACTGTCATAACCCGAGTGTCGGTTCTGGCCACACTCGGGTCTCATATCTTTTTGTTCCCTGGCCTTGGCAGCTGAGGGTTCCTTCCAGCTCCTCGGGCTCTTATTGTGAAGGCGCCCGGGGGAGCTCCCTGCTGTCAAAGTCAGCTGCTGCTCTGCTGTCATTAGCAGCAGCTGTGCCGCGTTGGGGTCATTAGCTGCCAGAGATATAAGCGGGTGCTAAATGTCCTCCAGCGCGGCAGTCTCTGTTATATTCTGTTATATTCTGTTATATCCTGTTATGTTCTCCTGTTACGATCATCTGTTATATCCTGCTACGTTTTGATGGTGCTCCTTTATGCTCAGGTATGTTCCTGTTTGCCTAGCTCATCATCAACGTTGTCGTCTGGCGCATCGGGTGTTCCCCGGCTCAGACTTCACTCAGCCGCTGTATGTGTTCCGTGTGTGTTCATCCTTACTTTACAATAAATTACCACTGCAAACTCACTGGTGACTGAGGCGTCTTGTGACGGTCCGTGAGGGCCGTTGTGACAGCGTGGAGACTAACTTCAGTTAAGTCAGAGAATCCTGATTGGCTCAGCACTACAGATGTAACAGCGCCATGCATTGTTGCGTCACCAAAAACGATCCATCTAAACTTTGTTTTTAGGGGGCAGGACTTTAGTGAAACTTTAAAGCAAAAAAAAAAACAAAAAACAGAGACATGAGACATTTGCGTGATTTCACTCTTGTTTGCTCTTGATATGTTTTATAAGTCATAAAAAAAATGTTACAGACATGTCAGCAAGGAAAAAAAAATGTTAATTTTTGGCGGTGTGTCACTTTAAAGGGTACCTGTAGTGAATTTTAATCAAAAGCTATTTCAAAGGATCAAATATGATATTAGAGGTTCCGTCATACATGCAAGTTTCAAGTCACTGCTCTCTCAGTCAGTCATGGTCAGCGACATCTTGCCTCCTCCATGGCCAGTTTCAGCACAGCAGTGACGCACAGTCGTTGCTTTGTGTGACTGACTGGGCTGCAGCATAGCAGTCAACAAAGTTTCAACATCAGAATTTTATGTAATTTTTTACAACTGTACAAGCAAATCTACTCGCATATAATTTAATGAAATAAAATTCTAGTATATCAAGATTTATTCAGTGTTCTGAAGTTACTTGACTGGGAGCTTGCCTGTTCGTCAGGTCCCCAGAGGTAACTGTGGATCATGCCGTCAATGAAGACCATTACCAAGGACGGTTTGTGCAGTATACAGTATATCCATGCAGATTTTGTGCTGTTTTCAAACATCAACATTTCATATGATATATTTTATTTTATTTTTTTTTTGTTACTTATTTGTACCCGTAGGTACACTTGGTTTGCAGTCTGGTGACAAGCCACCGGCTGCTGGTCGCTGCGTGCGCGAGCGCCCTAAACCTACATGTTTTTGGTGTGCGGGAGGAAACCGGAGAAATCCCGGAGTAAACCCGCGCAACACGGGGAGAACATGCAAACTCCACACAGCTCACTGTTGGTCGGGGGCTGGGATCGAACCCACGATCTCATGATCCCCGCGATCCCCCGGCCGAGGGTAAAACTGTGCTGCCACAGTGCTAAACCACTGCCCCACCGTGCAGCCAGATGGTGATGATATGATATGCTGTTTGCATATCAGCCCCATTTTGGAGTTGAAGACGTTGTCATCTACCTGCTGCAACGAGCCCATCTACACCTGGATGACAGCGGAGACACTGTGAGAATCACATTCTTTGATTTCTCCAGTGCCTTTAACACCATCCAGCCACTGCTGCTGGGTGAGAAGCTGCAGGGGATGGGGGTCAACAGCTCTGTTATCCAATGGATTACTGACTACCTGACAGGCAGGCCATAGATTGTCAGGCTGGGCAGTGTCTTGTCTGATGTGGTGGTCAGTGATACAGGAGCTCCACAGGGGACTGGGCTCTCTCCTTTTTTCTTCACCTTATACACCAATGACTTTCAGTACAGCACCAAGTCATGCCACCTGCAGAATTTCTCTGACAACTCAACTGTTGTTGGGTGTATAAGAGGAGGAGAGGAGGGGGAGTACAGGGCACTGGTAGACAGATTTGTGGAGTAGACCGAGCAGAACCACTTGAGGCTTAACGTCAGCAAGACCAGAGAGATGGTGCTTGATTTCAAGAAAAAGAGGACTCCTTCACAGCCATTGCAGTTCAGAGGAGAGGATGTGGAGGTAGTTGAGGACTACAAATACCTGATTGTCATGATCAGCAACGGGATGGACTGGACTGGAAATCCAACATCGATGCTGCGTACAAGGAGGGGATTAGCAGACTCTACTTCTTGAGGAACCTAAGATCCTTCAATGTGTGCAACAGTATGCTGGAACTTTTCTACCAGGCCATTGTCGCCAGTGCCATCTTCTTTGCTGCTGTCTGTTGGGGTAGCAGTATCAGAGCCAGCAACGCCAACAGACTTGACCAGATTATCAAGAGGGCTGGCTCTGTAATTGGTTTCAGGCTGGAGACCTTTGAGACTGTGGTGGAGAGGAGGACACTAAATAAACTGCAATCCATCTTTGACAATCCGGATCACCCCCTCCACCACACACTGGACAGACAGCGGAGCACTTTCTCCAGCAGACTGCTACAACTTCACCGCTGAATGGTTAGGTACAAGAAATCTTTCCTGCCACATGCCATTTCACTGTACAATAACTCACTCTAATGTTGTATTCTGGTCATCACTATTCTGCCATACTGTACCTTACAGTACAGTATGGCAGCATACTGACAGCACAGTATTGGCACCTCACATTTCGCCCTGCACCTGAAAGTCTCGCATTGTACAGCAGGTATGATTCGTGTGCCTGTACGGGTCACCATCTATTCATCTATGATGTTTTTAGCAGTTTTACTTTACATGGGTAATACCTTTGTCTATTATGCTATGTGTGTTTCTGTCGTTTTGGTCGTCTACTGTCATGCTGCTGTTACACTGTAATTTCCCAGTTTGGGATCAATAAAGTACATCTATCAATGTATCTATCTATATCTATCTATCTAACTCAGATCTCAACCCACTGAGCATCTGCTGAACGTGTTTACTCGTCCATGGTAAACACGTTACTCATCCACGGTAAAGCCGGAAACAATGATTGTACTGTAGAGGATGTGCTCAAGGATGAGGCTGAGTTTATTTCTCAGGTTCAGCTTTATTAACAGAACACATTCTCTAACAACCTCCAAGCAAGAAAAGAGACAGATCAATATCTCATCGCTCTTTTATACTCCAGAACATCGAAACTCAAGTCACATGGTGTCTAAGCAAACATACAGTCACACGTACTTAATCCCAGTCACGCTTTAACCCTTTTGATCTTCCACCATTGTCTCTTAGCCTCCGATGGCCTGGAAGTCCCTCCAGGGCTTCTCTCTGAGACAAAGGCCAAATCTCACACCTTCTCGATATCTCCTGCAGACTCAGTCCTTTTCTCCCTCGAGACGTGAAGCACACAATAAACATACAGCAATACATTTGTGGAAAATATGTACCCAACATATGTGCCACATGACCCCCCCCCCCAAACGTCTAATATGGGACAAACATAATCAGAGATGCATGACATAAAAACATTACCACATATCAAATATCAATCCACCAGTTGCCTAGGTCTAAACCTCCTGCCGTATCTGCTGTAAGCCGGCCTTGCTGCTTCTGCAGTGTCTCCCTGCATCTGTGGATTAGAACTGTTAGCCAATCTCTGTCGGGGTTCTGGAGAATGCCTTCTTGGAGGTCTGCCGCGACGGGAGGCCCTCGCCAACTGCACTTGTTCATCCGTCAAAACAAAAGCAGGTTTGAGTCTGTTTATACAAATCAACTCTTTCCTGTCTCCCAAATCTAGCAAAAAATGCTTCTCTCCTGTTTCCAGCACTCTGAAAGGTCCATCATAAGGTGGCCGCAAATTTGGGCGATGAGCATCATGTCTAACAAAAACAAACTCCGCATTTTTTAAAGCCCTCGGCACAAAAACTCGTGGGAAACTGTGATGAATGGGGCCAGGAAGTGTGTTTGATCCTGTGTCGTTCTGCAGCAGCTGAGCGGGGGGGCAATTTGGCGCAGGATTGTTGGGGAGAAATTCACCGGGTAAACGGAGAGGTTGTGCAAAAACTAACTCAGCTGGGGAGGCGTGCAAATCCTCCTTAGGTGCAGAACGCAACCCCAGTAAAACCCATGGAAGTTTGTCAACCCAATTTGTATCCGTAAGCGACGCTCTGAGGGCTTCTTTCAATGACCTATGAAAACGTTCGCATAAACCGTTAGCCTGGGGGTTATACGTGGTAGTGCGGTGGATCTTCACCCCTAGGCTGCGGACCATCGATGACCAGAGTTCGGAGACAAATTGAGGACCTCTGTCTGACATTATGTCCGACGGGACTCCAAAACGCGCAACCCAAGATGTTAAAAACGTGCGCGCAACTTCCTCCGCTGTGGTTGATGCCAGAGGAACTGCTTCTGGCCAACGCGTGGTGCAGTCCACCATCGTCAAAAGGTGTGTGTGCCCCTGTGACAACGGAAGGGGGCCCACCAAGTCGACATGCACATGATCAAAGCGCTTAGCCAGGATGTGAAATGGCTCCAAAGGAGCCCTAGTGTGATTGTGTATTTTGGCTCGCTGACACACTACACAGGCTGCTGCCCATTCCTTGACCTGTTTGCGCAACCCCGGCCAAACAGATTTCTCACCCACCATCTTGATCGATGCGCGCACCCCCGGGTGCGCCAGGGAATGGACCGAGTCAAAAACGCGGCGGCGCCACGCAGCTGGTACCACGGGGCGCGGCCGTCCCGTGGAGACATCGCAGATTTGGGGGTGCATACTGATTTGCTGCACCCTGTGCTCCAGCCTTAACCCTGTTGGTCCAGACTGGAACGCGCGCACATCCGCATCACTAACCTGCTCCGCGGCCATGGCTGCATAATCTAAACCTACGCGGACCGGGGCTGCGTGCGCTTCCGCGCTGCCAGAAGCCACGGCCACGGCTGCCGAGTCTGCCCCCACGGGGCCTGGCGCCGCCACCGCACGCGAGAGACAGTCTGCCACTACATTATGTTTACCTGCAACATGCTGGATATCGGTGGTGAACTCCGATATCGCGGCCAGCTGTCTTTGCTGCCGGCCCGACCAAGGTTCTGAAATCTTGGCCATTGCAAACGTTAGCGGCTTGTGGTCCACAAACGTGGCGAAACGGCGCCCTTCCAGCCAGAACTGGAAATGGCGGATGGCCAAGTGTAGGGCCAACAGCTCCCTGTCGAACGCGCTGTATTTTCGCTCGCTATCGCGCAAGGTTTTGCTGAAAAACACGAGCGGCTGCCAGGTCCCTGCCACAAACTGTTCGACGACCGCCCCCACCGCTAAATCGGAAGCATCAGTGGTGAGCGTTATGCGGGCCGTTGGGACTGGGTGTGCCAACAAAACCGCGTTTGCCAGGGCTGATTTGACTTGGGAGAATGCGCGCTCCCGCTCCGGAGACCATTCGATTTTATTTGTGGGTTTTTGCTTCTTTAGTGCAGCATACAATGGTTGCATGAGCTGCGCTGCGCTTGGTAGGAAACGGTTATAAAAATTAACCATTCCCAAAAACTCCTGTAACGCTTTAACCGTTTGAGGTCGGGGAAAATCTGTTATTGCGCGTACTTTATCGGGTAGAGGGACTGCTCCTTCTGGCGAAACGCGATGCCCCAAAAAATCAGTTTGCACCACCCCAAACTGGCACTTCGCTGGGTTAATTATTAACCCGTGCTCTGCCAGCCTCCAAAAAACCTCTGTGAGGTGGCTTTCGTGTTCGTCTTCGGACATGCTGGCTACCAAAATGTCATCCAAGTAGACTAACACGAAAGGGAGGTCGCATAGAACCGCGTCCATCATACGCTGGAACGTCTGCGCGGCACCCTTGAGTCCAAAAGGCATGCGCAAAAACTCAAAAAGCCCGAAAGGAGTTATTACCGCTGTTTTGGGTATATCCTGAGCGCGCACTGGGACCTGATGGTAACCACGCACCAAGTCTATTTTAGAAAAAAATGCGCGCCCCCGCCAAATGAACTGAAAAATCTTGGATGTGCGGAATTGGGTAGCGGTCATGTGCTGAGGCGTTATTCAACCTGCGGAAATCACCGCAAGGTCGCCACGAACCATCAGCCTTTGGGACCATGTGTAGCGGTGAAGCCCAGGGGCTTTTAGAACGTCTAATGATGCCCAGTTTTTCCAAGTTGGTGAACTCCTCGCGTGCTATGGCCAGTTTAGCTGAGTCCAAGCGCCGAGCTTTTGCAAAAACAGGCGGCCCGGCGGTAGTGATAAAATGTTCCACCCCGTGTTTAGCCACAGTCGTCGAAAATGTTGGGACTGTGAGCGCTGGGAACTGAGTGAGTAGTGCGTGGAACTTACCACCCGCAGCTGTGACGTTGGTCTGTGCAGTAGGGGGGGCCACCCGGGCTGTACAGGAAATAGAGTGAAAAGACCAGACGTCTATTAGCAAGATCAACCAATAAACCATGTGAGCACAAAAAATCAGCACCTAACATGTTGAAACTGACTGCCACTATGACGAAAGTCCACTCGAATGTTTGGCCGTGTAGAGACAGGAGCAGAATCTTCTCCCCGAAGGTCTTAATCGCCAAGCCGTTCGCTGCCGACACCAGGGGACCACTGGAAGGCGCCAGCCGGTCAGCGCAGGAAGGTGTGATGAAACTCAGCTGGGAGCCTGTGTCCACAAGGAACTGCCTCCCTGATCTCGCGTCCGTCAGGTAGAGCAGCTTGTTCTTTTCACCGAGAGCCGCAGCTGCTACCGACTCTCGGTCTTGGCGTTTCCCGAGCGCTTGAACTGGCACGGTGGAATGCACTTGTGTGCCCTCTCGACGAAACGGCGATGGTAAAAGCAAAGGACGTCGCCCACTCCGCGTCTCCTGGCCTCCGCCGCTGCTGTCATCAGCGAGTCTGGTGCTGCAGCCTCTGGCCCCCTGCCGTCTCCGGGTGTTGCTCTCAGCTCTGCTGCTGCGGTCGTGGCCATGTGTCACCTATGGGCGTCGACGAGTCGCTGCGCCTCCTGGCCCAGCTCGTGGTAATCTCGGTGGGCCAGCAGCTGTGAACTGGCCAGGGTAACTCTCACCGCTGACGGTAGTGTCCTGAGGAAAAGATGGGCGAAGATAAAGCCATCATCTTCGGCGTCTCTCAAACTCAGCATCTTTGCCATCAGGTCTGCAGGTCTGTCGACCTCGCCCTCAGTCAACGCCAGGAGCTTCTCTGCTCGCTCTCCCAGCGAGGGGGTGAAAGCACGGATGAGAGCAGCTTTCAATGCACCATACTTGTCGTCGTCTGTCGGGGGGTTAATCAGGCTCTCCACCCGCTGGGCTGTGTGGCTGTCCAGCTTTGCAACCACATGGTAGAATTTCGTGGCGTCCGCCGAAATTCCCCTAAGATGGAACTGTGCCTCGACTGTGTTAAACCAGGAGCACGAGCTATGCTGACAGAAATCAGGTAGCTGGACTGTGGTAGCTGCATTAGCCTGGCTGGCTCCTGATGAGTCCGGTGCAGAAGAGTCGTCACCGGCCATAATTCGTCTTAGGGTCACCAGTGTAGAGGATGTGCTCAAGGATGAGGCTGAGTTTATTTCTCAGGTTCAGCTTTATTAACAGAACACATTCTCTAACAACCTCCAAGCAAGAAAAGAGATCAATATCACATCGCTCTTTTATACTCCAGAACATCGAAACTCAAGTCACATGGTGTCTAAGCAAACATACAGTCACATGGTACTTAATCCCAGTCACGCTGTAACCCTTTTGATCTTTCACCATTGTCTCTTAGCCTCCGATGGCCCAGAAGTCCCTCCAGGGCTTCTCTCTGAGACAAAGGCCAAATCTCACACCTTCTCGATATCTCCTGCAGACTCAGTCCTTTTGTCCCTCGAGACGTGAAGCACACAATAAACATACAGCAATACATTTGTGGAAAATATGTACCCAACATATGTGCCACAGTACGTCACGTCCAGCCAGCGATGGCTGCTCCCCATTGGTTTTGACCGAGCAGTTTTCATGGGATAAAATTATTCAGTATAGTGACTCTAGGGGGTTATTTTTACTGAATAAACACATTTTTGGTTTGGGAAGAATAATTAAGTTTGGAAGATTAATTAAGCAGGATAAATGTTGTTATAATGACCAGTACAGGTTTCCCTTTAAATAAATGCTCTAAATGATGATACTTTGACTTGTCATTTGAGTGAATTTTCAGATCACAGAATAAAACAAAATTATTCATTTTACTCCAACACATACAGTACGTATAAATAGTGAAACCAGATAAAGTGATAATTTTGCAGTGGTCTTTTTGGTCTCTTAATTTTTCTGGAGCTGCCTCTGAGACTTTGTTAATCATAGAAAGGGGTGGGCATTGTTTTTTGTATTACTGAGTGCTGTTCCATCAGAATAACATTCCTCACTCTGAACATTTACTTAAATTGATTTACTTAAAAGATTTGCTTAAATAAATTGAGAGTCCTCAAATCAGTGTTGATGACTACCGCTAGCTGACCATAATACCTAGTTTCTACTCAACACAGGCCCTCCAACTCAAACAGTCAGATACAGTGAGTGCTTCTTTCCTTCCCTCTAAAACTATTAATCCACCAAATCATCGGTGTAGCTACTGCTGTCTTAAGTAAATGTCCTCCTGATTCTTCTTTTGGCTGCTCCCTTTTGGGGTTGCTACAACGTATCGCCACTTGATATCACAATAGGGAGTACACTGGCTTGTGCTCACCCTGTGGGTGGGTAACCAACTTTCCTTCCCCCATTCTATTATGCTGAGCACCAAACTAGAAGGCAGGAAGTACCAGTTTTATATGGTTTTTGCTATGAGCCAGCCCAGGCTTGAACCAACTACCGCACCAACCAACACACTACCACAACCAACAACCGCACTACCACTAGACCAGTGTCCTCCTGATAAGACACAAAAATGCCTGATGTGTTCCTAAAGCAGCAAAATTCACTGACAGAAGCAAACTGAAGTCATGTGGCTTAAGTTTCAGTTTTGTTGTACTTTCAGATTCCTGATTAACTTATTTTACTCGTCAATATATTAAGCAGTTTACTTTGGGATTAATCAAATTTTCTGATTCTACCTTCTTAACATTATTACCTCTGCCAAGGAGGTTATGTTTTCGTCGGCGTTGGTCTGTCTGTCTGTCTGTCTGTCTGTTTGTTTGTTTGTTTGTTAGCAAGATAACTCAAAAAGTTATGGACGGATTTTCATGAAATTTTCACAGATTGTCAGAAATGGGGTATCCTACAGATAATTAGATTTTGGTGATGATCCAGATCACCGTCCAGAAGAAAACCGTCATTATGGAAAATGCGATTTTCGTGAATAACTACTGAACCACTAATCCTATCATTGTGAATCCAATTGCTAGTCATATATTTTCATGGTCAAGGAATCTGAAAACGTACACACAAACACTGTATGGGGGGAACTGTGGCGCTTGGCGGAGGTCTGCGCTCTCTGAGTGCTTTTCTAGTTTATATTTGAAGTTTGCCACGAGGGAAAAGATTGAGGTTAGTGGTTATTGGAGGGTGATTGGAGTAAATCCCCCACACGTTATAAATCTCCATACTGCAACACTCTCCCTCCATCATTCACTGCATGTGCAGTAGTTATCTTCACAACCACTGAAGGATGCTTTTTTTCAAAAATGTAGACATAAGCTATCAATTCTCCTGGTAAAAACGCTCTATGTTGTTGTTTTGTATTGGAAAACATGACATGTTTGGTAAAACCCAGAAGCAGACTCAGACTCAGAATAAATACAATTATCCTTTATTGCAGAGTGTATGTGTGTGAGTGTGTGTGTGAGTGAAGAAGTGAGCAGCTGGGCGAGCAGAGCACAGTTCGAACTGGCAACTCTAGGAGAGAGAACAGACAGGCAAATGAGTTCACTGAGACCAGGGTGAATAAACGGGTGAATGTTCAGTCTTCCGGCTATCAGAGAGAGCAGACGCATTTCTTCTCCTCTCCCTTCTCCTCCCTTACTGATCCCAGCTTGCTGTGTCCTGTCTGTGTCTCGCTCTTCTTCTGCTGCATCTCGACCCAAAAGGAAATTATGGAATTGGTGAGCTGGGCTTTAATGCTATTGACACCACTTTATAACAGAAAATCGGGCCGGGGGAGCCCAAGTGGAGAGACTCGTGGAACAATTGGAACTCGTGTCTGCGTGATCTGTTTTGGCTTCATGATCACAGGACTTCTGCTGTTTGGCTTTGGAGTTTTCCTGGTGTATCGAAAATTAAAGAAGTTGGAAGAGCTAATCAAAAAGCGGACCCGGCGTAGCTCCTTCAAACAATTCGACCAGCTGGGGAGAGCACTGATAGCAGCAAACGACTAACATGGAATTTACCATCTGGCATGCACTGAAGAGAGATGGACTCTGTGGACATGTTTATCTATGTTTGGAAAGTGGGTAACATCTGGAGTCGCTGGGTGCTCTCCAGGAAATGATTTTAAAGCCTGGAAATGTATATGGAAATGTACATGCAAATTGTGATGCACAGAATCGCATGAGAGGTGAAATTTCTATGTTCTAAGTGAACTGTGCCTTTCAGGCCTTGATTCGGCACCCTTGAGAATCATTCCTCCAGGAGAAAAGATAAGGCAGAAGGGAGTTTTGGCTTGGCTTCTTAACCCAAACAATTGCTGATGTGCAACAATCTGAACTCTCCAAGGACAGCCATGTGACTAACATGGAATTTTACCATCTGGCATGAACTGAAGAGAGATGAACTCTGTTTTGGACATGTTATCTATGTTTTGGGACACTAAGGACATAACATCTAGCCGTTGCCTAAGGGACGATTTTTGTTGTCCATCAGTAACTGATATTTCACACACTGCACTCACCCTGATATCTCATGACTGACATACACACACTGGTCTCTCTCGCTCTTGCTTTGTTAATGTGTGATCTGTATTGTCTGCTAAGTGTGCTAAGAGGGTTTTTTTCTATGTGATCACAATCTTGCTCACTCGTGCTATATTTTGATAACTATGTTTTTTCTCTCTGCCCAATGTGTCACCCCCTTCCCCCCTTCCCCTCTTTACCCCCCACTGAATGAGGCGCCTGTATGGCTGCCGCATCATTAGGGAGCGCTTAACAATGAGCGCACCTTAGTGATAAGTGAAATTCCTTTATGTGTAAGCATATTTGGCAATAAAGTTGATTCTGATTCTGAAGGGCTAAGGCACGGAAGAGCTCCCAGAGGTTCCGAACCTGCTGCAGTCTGTTCCGTGTCTGAGCTGTCACCAAAGAGTGAGGTGAGGAAGAGCAGGTGAGTAAACGGTGCTCATGCAGAGTGCGGGTAGGAGTTCTGGTCCACCGCCAGGAGGGGGAGGTCCGCCACCAGGAGGCTACCACCTGTGCACAGGGGAGAGAGGTGAAGCGGAGAAGAGATGGAATCCCAGAGGCTTACTTGGAGAAGGAGAGCTCAGGCTCCCAGAAGACCTGACGGAGCAGGATGAGACGAAGGAGGAGAAACTCCAGAGCAGGATGACGAGGTTGGACAAGGAGGTCTTTCCAGACCAAAGGAGCGTTGACGTCTCCGTGCAGACCAAAGTGCAGCATGGCTTAAGAAGGCTGTCTAATGAGTGGACCAGGTGTGCGCGCAGCTGTGGAGGCAATTAGGGCAGCAGGTAAGCAGAGCAGATCACCACAGTACTCTTCCCCTATGGGACACCTCTCGGCGGCCGATCCAACCTACCCGGGTCCGTCCGGTGGAAGTCCCTGATGAGCTGCGGATGCATCACAAAGGAGGGATGCACCCGGGATCTCCATTCTGGGCCATCACCCTCCCAGTCCACCAGGTACTGGAGGCCACAACCCCTGCATCGAACGTCCAGGATGGAGTTGACTTTCCAACCGGGGTCACCGTCGATCATCACCGGTGGGGGTGGCGTCTTGGGAGGGGGGCACAGAGGGCTGGAAATAAATGGCTTAACCTGAGAGACGTGGAAGGTGGGACAGATGCGGAGGGAAGGGGGGAGAGCCAGGTGCACAGCGACAGGATTAACAATGTGGGTGATGGAGAAAGGACCAAAAAAGCGCTGGGATAACTTCCTGGATTCAGTCTTAAGATTGATGTTTTTTGTGGGCAACCATACCTGCTGCCCGACCCAGTAGGATGGAGCCAGGGTCCTGCGGCAGTTGGCGATGTCCGAGTTGCGGTCCGCCGTGCGTTGAAGCGCAGCCTGGGTAGCCTTCCACAGCCGGCAACAGCGCTTCATGTGGGCCTGCACGGAGGACACAGCAATGTCTTCCTCCTCCTCCGGGAACAGTGGGGGGTTGTATCCAAGGGAGGCCTCGAACGGAGAAAGACCTGTAGCAGAGGAGACCATAGTGTTATGTGAATACTCGACCCAAGGCAGGCGGGAGCTCCAGGATGCCGGGTTGGAGGCAGTAACGCACCGCAGTGCCGCCTCCAATTCCTGGTTGGTGCGCTCACACTGATTATTACTCTGGGGATGGTACCCTGAGGACAGACTTACCGTGGCCCCGATAGCCTTACAGAAAGCTCGCCACACCTGCGAGACAAACTGGGGCCCACGGTCAGACACGATGTCCACCGGGATGTCATGGAGCTGCACCACATGTAGGACAAGCAGGTCGGCTGTCTTCTTGGCTGTAGGGAGCCCCTGTAGGGGGATGAAGTGGGCCGCCTTGGAGAACCTATCAACGACCATGAGGACAACGGTGTTGCCTGCAGAGGGGGGAGACCGGTCACAAAATCTAGGGCCACGTGGTACCAGGGTCTGCTGGGGATGGGAAGGGGATGAAGCAGGCCCACTGGTTGAGTGGAGGATGTCTTGCAGGTGGCGCACTGGGGGCAGGCTCGAATGTACTCCCCGACGTCCCTCCATAGTGAGGGCCACCAGAAAGTTCTCTGAAGTTGGGCCACTGTACACGCCATCCCAGGGTGGCACAGCAGCTTGGAGGAGTGTGCCCAATTAATGACTTCACCTCGGACTGCAGAGGGCACATACATCCTTCCAGCTGGCCCCCCGCCCGGGTCAGCCTCGGTCTCCTGTGCTCTCCTAACCCTCTCCTTGATGCCCCACGAGAGGGCGCCCATGATGCACGAAGGAGGAACAACGGGATATGGTGGCACCTCAGCAGCGTAAGAGGAGAATTATCTGGAGAAGGCGTCCAGCTTGATGTTCTTATACCCCATGCGATAGGTGATGGTAAAGTTAAATCTGCCGAAAAACAGGGACCAGCGGGCTTACCAAGAGTTGAGTCATTTGGCCATCCTAAGGTACTCCAGATTCTTATGGTCGGTCCAAACGACAAAAGGCTGAGAGGCCCCCTCCAGCCAGTGATGCCAGTCCTCCAAGGCCAATTTGACGGCCAGCAGCTCCCTGTCCCCAATGTCGTAATTCCTGTCTGCAGGTGATAGATGGCAGGAGAAGAATGTGCAGGGGCGGATCTTGTTGGCGGGACAGCATTGAGACAACACAGCTCCCACGCCGGAGTCAGAGGCGTCCACCTCCACCAGACATTGTAGCGCGGGGTCCACGTGCGCCAAAATAGGAGGATAGGAGAACAATGACTTCAACTGAGCAAAAGCTGTGTCCGCCTTCTCCGTCCACTGGAATGGCACCTTGGTGGAGGTGAGGCAAGTGAGGGGTAGGGCAATGGTACTATAGTCTTTGATGAAGCGGCAATAGAAATTGGCAAAACCCAGAAACTGCTGCAGCTGTTTCCGGGAAGATGGGACCGGCCATTCTACCACCGCCTTTACCTTGTCCAGATCCGCGATGATCTTGTTATGGGAGATGACGAATCCCAGAAATGTGGTGCATGGGGCATGAAACTCACATTTCTCACCCTGGACAAACAGTTTTTTCTCCAGTAAGTGCTGCAGAATCTGCCTGACGTGTACCCAATGTTCATCGAGGGACTGGGAAAAAATAAGGATGTCACTGAGATAAACAAACACAAAAGAATCCAAAAAATCCCTCAACACCTCGTTAATCAGCCATTGGAATACTGTGGGAGCATTAGTCAAACCAGAGGGCATCACCAAATATCCGAAGTGGCCACTAGGAGTGGGGAACCCCGTCCTCCACTCATCCCCTTCCTTGATCCTCACCAGGTGATAGGCATTGCAGAGATCCAGTTTAGTGAACACTGAGGCCCCCTGAAGGGAATCAAAGGTGGTGTTAATGAGGGGGACAGTGTACTTATCCTTGACCGTGATGTTATTAAGCTCCCTAAAGTCAATACAAGGCCTAAGCGAACTGTCCTTCTTCCCCACAAAAAAGAATCCTGCCCCCACCGCTGAGGATGACGGCCTGATAATGACCGAGATTAGGGATTCTTTGATGTATTTATCCATTGCCTCCCGCTCCAGGGCAGAGAGGCTATAAAGCCGGCTGGATGGCAAAGGAGCCCCTTGCAGGAGGTTAATGGCACAATCATAGGGGCGGTGGGGAAGAAGTAACAGTGCTTGAGCCTTGCTAAAAACGGCGCCCAAGTCATGGTATTCGGGGGGTACCGATGAAAGGTCAGGCGGGGGTGCGTCAGGAGAACAGAGAGGAACGGAGGGAGAGCAAGCAGCAGACTGTAGGCAGGTACTCAGGCAAAAGGAGCTCCAGGAGACAATGCTTCCCAATTGCCAATCAATAACCGGGTTGTGCAGCTGAAGCCAAGGGTAACCCAGAATAACCAGGGAGGCTGAAACAGGAAGCACAAAGAACCTAATCTGCTCCCAGTGATTGCCTGATACCAACACAGAGACAGGAGCAGTTTGTTTCGTGACAATAGCAAGCGGAACCTTTGACAGAGCAATTAGTTTCAACGGAGTCTTCAGCCAGTGGCAAGGAAGCCCTAGCTGGGTTGCCAAATTCTCAGAAATGAAGCTCTACTCGGCCCTGGAGTCAATAAGTGCGTGAGTGGATATTTCGTTGTGATTATGTAAGAAACAAATGGGAAGCAGAAATTTAGTAAGGGAATTCGCCCGAGGTGAGTCTGTGAGTCCCCCTATGGGGACGCACGGACCCCCCTTTTTGCCAAATGGGGCAAGAGGCCAGCTCGTGCTCCTCACTAGCACAATACAGGCACAACCCAAGCTCCCGGCGGCGTTGCTTTTCAGCAGGAGACAGCTTAGATTGGCCCATCACCAAGGGCTCCTCAGTCTCCAAGGGATCAGATGGGGAGAGGGCTAGCAGGGGGGGCTGCGGGGAGCAGCGAAACTGAAAGCCCAAACAACCAGGAGGTTGACGCTTACTGGCTCGCTCCCTCAGCCGGTTATCAATGCTAATGGCGAGGGAGATTAGCTTGTTCAGTTTGTTGGGTTTGTCTACGTGGGCTAATTCGTCCCGCAGGCTAGGGCTAAGGCTGCGAATGAATATGCTGCAGAGAGAGGCATCCTTCCACCCTACCTTCACTGCCACCACCCAGAAGTCAACTGAATAATGGGCCTCTGATCTACTTCCCTGCCTGAGATTAAGTAACCGGGTGGTGAGCGCACTATCTCAGTCAGAGTGGTTGAAAACCTCATTAAACTCATTCACAAACTGATCGTAGGTCAAACTACCGTAGTTGGGCCGAGCCATTATGGCATAAGCCCAAGCTAAGGCCCGCCCCTCCAAGAGATTGACCACATACCCAATGCGGCTCTGATTTGTGGGGAAATCCCCCGGCACACGCTGGAACATTATACCACACTGTAGCAAGAAACCCCATGCTTCCCCTAGCTTACCACTGAATCGCATGGGGGTGGAGACTGGAGTCATCCGAGACTGCTGGGAGGGAAGAGGGGTGGAACTAGCTAGCCCAGCAGCTCCCCCGGGAGCAGGTGGAAAGGGCTGTGTTGGTGTGAGGTGATCCAGGCGAGTGTTAATCTGCATCAGTTGTGTAAGTATGACTTGCTGCTGGTGGGATAACTGATCTAACCAAGCCTCGACAACGTTAAGTCCCTGTGTGAGAGCACTGTCTGCTCGGTTAGTTTGACGGAGACGTACTAACATGTTTGGTAAAACCCAGAAGCAGACTCAGACTCGGAATAAATACAATTATCCTTTATTGCAGAGTGTATGTGTGTGAACGTGTGTGTGAGTGAAGAAGTGAGCAGCTGGGCGAGCAGAGCACGGTTTGAACTGGCAACCCTAGGAGAGAGAACAGACAGGCGGATGAGTTCACTGAGACCAGGGTGAATAAATGGGTGAATGTTGTCTTACAGGATGGACGAAGGGCTGAGGCACTGAAGAGCTCCCAGAGGTTCTGAACCTGCTGCAGTCTGTTCCGTGTCCGAGCTGTCGCTGAAGAGTGAGGTGAGGAAGAGCAGGTGAGTAAACGGTGCTCATGCAGAGTGCGGGTAGGAGTTCTGCTCTGCCGCCAGGAGGAGGAGGTCCGCCACCAGGAAGCTACCACCTGTGCACAGGGGAAAGAGGTGAAGCGGAGAAGGAATGGAATCCCGGAGGCTTACTTGGAGAAGGAGAGCTCAGGCTCCCAGAAGACCTGACGGAGCAGGATGAGATGAAGGAGGAAGAACTCCAGAGCAGGATGACGAGGTTGGACGAGGAGGTCTTTCCAGACCGAAGGAGCATTGACGTCTCCGTGCAGACCAAAGGGCAGCGTGGCTTAAGAAGGCTGTCTAATGAGTGGACCACGTGTGCGCGCAGCTGTGGGCAGCAGGTACGCAGAGCAGATCACCACAAAACAGGCTCCTCTAAAATGTTCCATCAAAGATTCATAATGTACAGTTCAAACATAAACAGATAATGGCACATAGTATGGCACATATTTTCCATCTCAGCTTGGTTAGGATTTTACAAAAATTAATGAATAGTTAAACTGTAGTTTAAATGCAGCCCTTCACCTTGGGGAAAGAAATTAAACAAGTCCTCCAACCATCTGACTGCTGTCAGCATAGGGGATTTGTTCCAACACTCCAACTTTTTTTGGTTCCTGTCATAAATACAAGAGCTAAGAGGGCTTTGTCAAATAAAACTTTGGGTCAGGATAATCTGCTTGCATTGGATTTTTTTTTCTTTTAAATAGGAGAACAGTCCATTATATCACCAGAAAGAACTTGACTCCATTAACAACATCAGTGTTTAAAAGCATGAGCATTACTGGTAGTAAATCAACTCGAAAGGCTGTAGTCTGCAGACTGGCCAGACAATCAGTATTTATATTAAAGTAATACAAGGTCAGCAAAGTTCTGACAGCTGATAAATTGAACATATCTATATACAGTATGTCTGGAAGAAATCTGCCCAAGTTTAGCTGTACCAAAAGAGTTACTGTACGCTGTTGCTTCACTGACAGGTTTCTTTTAACACGTGTAAGCTTAGTAGCTGTCTATTGCAGGGCTCAACATTTTCCCAGCACATGCGGAGCTTTATTTGAATTTCAGATGGCTGACAGTGAAATTGAACCTTTTGAAACATAATGGGATTAGATGTTTTTTTCTTCTTCAAATAGAAAGCAAAGATAATCCCACCATCCACGTTCCCTTACTGGCTCTGCAATGATAAAATGTGATTGATACCGATAATATGATTATGAAGCAACATTACCTTCCCAACATAGTATGGTTAGAAGGCAGAGTTAGCAGACATTGCAGATAAGCAAGAACAGAAAAAAGTTAAACTGCATTTTAAAAAAAGCTATAAAATTACCTGTAAAAACAATATTTACTAGAATATACAGTGATTTTTGATTAATTCCTAATACCCAATAGCTGATATTATGTGCGTGCCTTTTGTTTAAAGTGTGGTTTCTTCTTACACATACTGTAAAACTGAATTAGATGACCTTACTTACAAAGCATGCAAAGTGATCGCCTTAAAGAAAAGTGAAGTGGAAAAGATATTATATGTTGTAAAGCTTGTATCGCATGTAGCGGCGAATGCTGACGAATGTTGCGACTTCTGGGTTTCGTCAGTTTTCATAAATGGTTATATAACAGTTCAGAAACTGTTTTTACGGTCACAAACAGTTTTCTTCAAATAAATTTAGAATTTATTTGTCAGATTATCACACACGGGCAGGCAGAGGTAGGGCCCAAATGCAAGCAAGAATCAGACAAACTTAGTTTATTAGTCAAAACACCAAAACAAGGACCAAACAAAAGCACAGTACAAGAGTTGGAAGGTCTAATCTAGAAAACTAAGCTTAAACACATACTAGGAATTCAGGGGGTAACAGGAAACTAGGAATTTCGCAACGAGCAATCAAATTGAAAGACTTAAGGACTCGATATAGACTTAAGGACTCGATATTATCGGCACAAACATGGAGGGAGCTAAATAGACACATAGGAGAGTCAAGAATGGGAAACACCTTAGGATAATCACATGGGTGATGCGAACGAGGGACCGGACAGACAAAAACAAACAGGAGGAATACAGGTACAGAAGGAGAATCAGCACTAGGGAACAGGATCTAAAGCATAACTAAATAAAAGCAGGAATAAATGTAATTAAGGAGAAAACACTAAACCAGAGAGTAAAATACAACTAAGGGGAAATTATCAAACTTTAAACCTAAACATAAATTGTAAATCATAAACAGGGACCACAGGAAATACCCCGTCAGTATAAAACAGGAGACCAAGTTACAAAAGACTAAACAAAACCAAAACAGGAAGTGCTGTCAAAATAACCTAAGCTCAAGAGAACTAAACTAGAAAACATAAACCAGAAAACAAACAATAAATAATGTCCACAATAATCAATAACATAAGCAGCAGGTTATGCACACTAAACAGCCCCCCCCCCATAACATTATTTTTCTGCAAATGTTTGCAGAATAGTTGTAATCATTTGTTAGGGTTGTAACACGTGCCATTAAAGCTCTTTTTCTTTGCCAAGTACACTAGCAGCTGTATAGAACCTTTATGAACCTTACGAAATCTGAATGCTGAGTAGGGTTTCCTCACCCTTGCTAACATTTGCAAAGAGTCACTACTGTTCACCAGCTGTCTTTCACAAACACTTTTGCAAACATTGGTGGTAATGTTGCCAATGTCGCTAAACTAATGACCGAGGTGAACCCTGATTTTTACTAACATTCTTCTGAAAAGTTGCCACATCCAAAAATTGTCACAATCATCAACTTTTGCCATTCCTTGAGATACTAGCTTAAATAAGTGTTTGTACAATGTGCAATTTCTATTAAAGGTTATTTTTGTTCAAGGCAATAGGTTTTCATACTTTTTCTAAGTGAGGTTAACTAATAGAATTTTACAATACTTGCACTCAAATTATCATCAAAACAAATGTTCATACAGTGCATTAACAGCTGCTGTGTATATTATCATATCTCAGTGTAAAATGCAACTTTTCTAATCGGGAACAAATGTGAAAATACTTCCCATACACTACACCCTGTCTCACAAAACAAAAGAGTCCAAGCAGCACTGAAACGCTAAGCCTTTTCTTGGCTCAGTGGAGCTGAATCTCCAACTGTGGAAATGCATTCCAAAATTAATGTGTGCATACATCAAGAGGAATCCAGCCTTTGTCACAGACCATATCCTTATTTCATGTGAGAGTTTGTTTGTCTCTTAGCAAATAAATATGATGAGTCACTGCTCTTTTTATTTTTATCCATTCAATCTTCGTCAACCCCTCAAGTTCTATAATCTAAGCATTACTCTCTAAAAACAATTACATGTTTTTGTCCATGTCCTCTCTTTTATAAAACCATTTGTCTTGTACTGGATTAATGTGCAATTGGACCTTAGGTACAGAAGGCTTTTTATATATTCTCTCTACAAAGATTGTATTATAACTCTTCATCCATATGTAATATTGACTCCATAACAGCATTACCACTCCAGTGCATGTAAAGCAGCTTTACATGCATGCTTCCCTATGCTTAAAATCCACTGATCTCTCTCTCACGACTTCCCTTTGGAGCATTTTGTGGATACAATCTTAACTGACAAGCTCAGCTGTTTTGCATGCAGGGTGGAAACATTAAAGCCCGAGTTAATCCTCTCTGATTCCCTGGTGCTGCCACTCACAAGTCTCAGAGAAAGCCACAAAATGTTCCCAAATCAAATAACACATACCTTTGATCCGGTGTGTAATTCACAACTGAAATACAGTAATATGGCATTATATGAAAGGATTTCAATTGTTTCTGTAGTAATCACTGGAGAGATTACAAGGAGAAATGCAGAAAACAGGACTGCTATGCCAGCAGCACCTGAAAGCTAATTCTGTTGGACACTGGACTGCCTTAACTTTAAGGAGACAGTTTTGTGTTGAGAAAAAGAGGAAGAAGGTGTGTTTGCATTCCAGGGCTTCACTGAGCTTCAGGTCTGAGGTCAGCAAGGCAATTGTATGAGTACTTTTCAATGTTTCACCACATTGTGTTGTTAAATATTTCAAATCAATTTAGAGAAACCTAATAGCTCTGCTGTGGTGCGATATGACATAATGTCCCACTCCCTGCCAAACTACTGAAGAATAAACAGCTACAATATTTTTGTACATATCCTAATGTTAATTTTTTGGGGGGGGAGGGGGGGTCGGTGAAGTACTATGAAATTGCAATGTACTTCTTGTGTACTTTCAGTGAAAGTACTAGTGTAGAACAGTGTTAGGTACACTATCAGGTTAACAAGCCTTGTTTTTTATAAACTAAAAGTACTTTTTTGTTACCCTGTATGTACTTATGATAGACATAGCCTTCATTTAGTTAACGTACAAAAATGGATATCAGGTGGTGGAGTGGTGAAGACAGTGGAGAAGATCATCAGGACACCACTCCCCTCTCTGCAGAGCATCTATCACTGCAGAGTCCAAAGGAGAGCTGCTGTCATCCTCCAGGACCCCACCCACCCCCAGCACAGAGTGTTCACACTTCTACCCTCAGGCCGGAGGTACAGAAGTGTGAAATGCAGGACATCCAGACTAAAAAAACTCCTTCTTTCCCACTGCCATCAGAGTCCTAAATAAATAACAAACTCCGGATACAGCTTTGCAAATAGGAATTCACACACTGGTTGCTAAATTTTCACATTGCTCACTTGCACAGTGTACATAGTCTCACCCCGTCTCATGTCCATATCATCTCTGCTGCTAAATTACCATTGTACAGTCTACTGAGTATTATCATTACAAAGAGATTCTCACACTGGGTGCTAATTTGTACATTGCTCATTTGCACATTGCTCATTTACACACTGTACATAGGCTTATGCCATCTCAGGTTCATATCATTTCTGATATTAATATACCATTGTCCATTATAGTCATCCAGTGAATTTTCAATTTTCATTCTTCTTGTTTCCACTAGTTTAACTTCTTTAACTGTCCTAATTGCCTAATGTGTGTTATTAATATTCATTAGTATTAGTACTTGGTATTAAGATGTGTTTAAGGTGTCCTAATGGGTGTTGTTAGTGTGTGTTATTAGTATTCATTAGTATTGTATTACCTTATTAGTATTGTGTGTCTATTACCTTGGCATTCGCTCAGAGAGCAGAGTAAGAATTTCATTGCTCAGGAAATGCTGCATTTCTTAACTGTGCACATGATAATAAAGCCTTTGAATCCTTGAATCAATATCAATTAACACCTAGTAAACTTTTATCATTTTTAATATCAGACAATAAATTGCAAAGAACAGTCTGAACTCTGTGAATACATCACAGGAAAAAAAAAAAAATTATAAAAGATGTGGGTGCATGGCCAATATGATTTTGATGAGTCTCATATGAACCCTAAAGACAGTCAATGACATCTGTCATTAATCACAGCTCTAACATAAAGTTAAGTTATAGTTTAGTCATTTCATTCTGTAACATCTAATTAGGACTGAGGAAATATCTTGGGAGAAGTGATTGCTGTGTGTAGGATAGGGGTGTAACGGTACATGTATTCAGATTTAGATTTTTCAGTACGGCACCTTCGGTTTGGTGCAGAGGCGTACCGAGGTTCCACACGGACCATGTTAAATAATGGACAGGAAGTGTAACTGCCTCACGCCGTACATGTAAACAAACAGTGCAGCCCAGGATCTGACTAGGGAATGTCATGGCTGGCTGTACAGAGAAGCCAGAGCTTGAAGACCCTCTTCACAAGTCTCTTGTCTGGGAACACTTCGGCTTTCTGGTGAAATATGTGAACGGACAAATGCAAGTGAATAAAACAAAAACAGCATTGGATATGCTTTTGGTAGTATGTTGAGCATGTTAACTCGGTAACATGGTACAAGTGCAGCTTCCAGCAGCATTTAGACGGATTGTCCAGGGGTTTTCAGATAGAGCCAAAGCAATAACAAATTCACTTCCGCCCTCCAAAGAGAGCAGACGCCTTTTCTCCCATCTCCCCCTTCTTATCTCTCTCCTTCCCTAACTGACTGACTGGATCCCAGCTTGCTATTGTCTGTCTGCGTGTCTTTACTGCTGATTATCAAACGAAATTATGGATTTAATAAGCTGGGCTTTGAACGCAATTGACACTGTTTTTTCAACGAGAAAAAGTGGCCCGGGGGAGCCGATTTGCCCCGCAGGAACAGCTGCCGCGGGTTATTTAAAGGACACAAGTAATTGGAAACTCTTGTGCCTGTGTGATCTCTCTATCAAAGATGTTGAAGATTTATACCTCTTTGTAGCAATGGTCATCGGAATTCTACTGATTGGATCTGGGATTGTTCTGGTGTACCGCAAATTGAAGAAGATGGATGGAGTCTATCAAAAAGCGGACCCGGCGAGGCTTAACCATCAAATTGACCAACTGGGCAGGACTCTGACAGCAGCTAATGGAGAACTGTCTAGGAAAATGGATTACATCACGATCACGCTGAGAGCCGTCCATGATAATTTCAACGTCCAGCCATGAAGGATTTGAGCACTGAATCTGTAAGAGAATATAAAGTTTTTTCTCTGAAGTCAGTGCTATTCGACCTGTTTTGACGCCCTCAGCACACAGTCCTCCAGATTATCTTCAGTATACTTGTTTTCATAACATGGCGGGCAGCATTTGACTCTCAAGGACAGCCAGCTGTCTGGCAAACTATTCCATCTGCTGTGCCAAGGACACGCGCCTTTGCCCAGACGGTAGACATAACATCTGCTGCTGAAGAGACTTTGTTGTCCTTAACTGATATCAACACCCTCACTCAACACCCTCACTCACACTGACTCACTATACTGACGGGAAGATTACTCATTCAGTGCTCTCTTTGTGTCATTGTATGGATTCTATTGTCTGCTATTTGTGCATTGAGAGTTTTTTTCTTGTAATCATAATATTGATCATATATATGAACTGTATTCTGACAAACAATGCTTTTTTCTCTCTCCTATTGTGTTTATCCTCTTCATCCCCCCCCCCTTTCTTACCCCCACTATGACTGGCGCTGTAATGGCTGCCCCGGCCTTGGATGTGCGCTGATATAGAGCACGCCCAAATGCCAAGTCAAATTTCAATTCTCCTGTATGTATGTATTACGTATGGTGGTATTGACAATAAACTTAATTGATTGATTGATTGATTGAAATGCCATTGGTGTTTTTATAACAGTGGATCTAAGGTCATATTCAGTTGTTAAGAACATCGGGTTGAAACATGTGCTGAAGGTAACTGAGCCCCGGTATGAAGTTCTTTGTTGTGCCCTTTTCAGCCAGAAAATAATACCATCCTCTTAAGAAAAGCTAAATCTGTCAATGCTGCCCTTGAGGCCAATGTTTTTCAAGAGTGCCCTGGTATGTTCAGATTTTTGTGGGTCATTATTTAATTTAACTTCTTAATTGTCCAAAAATATGCAAATAATTTGCTGTTGTTGTGCATGAGTACCTTCAGAACTTATACACAACAATGACAAATTATTTGCAATTTTTTTTTGACCAATAAATAAGTGAAATTAGATTATTAATTTCCTTCAGAAACCTGAAAATGCCAGAGCACCCTGGTTAAAAACACTGCTTCAGGCAGTAAGAAACTTTAATTTCAAAAAAAAAAAAAAGAATAATTCAGACTATTCAAACATCTATTGTTGCACTTGTCTGCATCATTCATTTGCTAAAAAGAGAATTTATTTATTTTATTGTATACATTTTATTTATTGGAGCATTTACTGCTGGCAGTTTGCAGGGCTTTTTTTTTTTTTTTTGTCAAAGCTGTTCCTGCTTATACAAAAGATAAGCAGTTTTATGTTTTGCATTTTGTTTCCTTACCATACCAAAAATGAACCAAGCCATGACCTTAAAACCAAGGTACGTACCTAACCATAATTTTAGGCGTACCGTTACACCCCTAGTGTAGGATAACTTGCCTGAACATCAACATAAAAACACTGTCTTTTAGAAAAAGCTAATAATGTCCTTCATAATGAATAGCTCTCCCACCATCACAGCTATCAAACCAGTGGAAACTTCTCATTAACCAATTTGTTATTTCAGAGCGTTTTCATCCTCCTGAAGACAAAATTTAATGTTACCAGGAGCAAACCAACAAACATCTCTATAGCATGAGTGCTCACTGTCAATCTACAGTTTAAGAAAGGTTTTATGAAGAGTTAAATATGGATAACAGAAAAAATCAGTCATCCATTTGTCTATAAGTCTCCCATTTCATTTATTTATTAATTTTTTAATAACGTTTGTGTTTGCCATGATATATCTTTAGTTTTCATCTATTTTTTATCCTAAAAAACTGTCATAAACAACCATCTCTAAAACTACACCTCTGACATGTAGTCTCTGCACAGACCGGAGCCTGTATCGCAGGCTCCACCAGCTGCGAAGGGAGTAAAAGATTTTTTAGTACATAATGTCATCAGTTTTAATATCCATTTATTAGTTTATTTTAGTTTTAATGGATTGGTTTTTATTTATTTATTGCTCCACGATACTGATCAAGTCATTTTATTGGGCTCAAACCCAATCCCAATATTAAATATCTTATTGGCCCGCCCATCTCTACCTGTTACCCCTGTACTTACCTGTACTTACCCTGTAATTACCTCAGGTAATTTCGGGGTAATTACTAATGACCAAAATACCTGTACAGCACAGCCTGGAACCCTTTAAGTACAGGGTAAATTAGAACCCAAGGAAACTGGGCAGTTTTGGAGCACTTAAACTTGAGATTAGTTTGCGCGATTAAACTTGTCTCATGCATGGTAACTGCAGAGTTCTTATATGGTAACTACATAGTATCTACATGGTAAATGCAGGGTACTTATATGATTAGTATATGTAGTTATAGGGTAATAAAGTACTTTTGTGCTGTTACCCTGATATTTCACTGTACTAACGCTGTTTTACACCATTAATTTCACTGAAAGCACACAGAGAGTACACTGTAATTCCATAGTACTTTACAAGCTATGTTATAAGGTGGAAAAAGTAGCTTCTGTGCTTCCTCCCCAATCATCTGAAGCTGTAGCAGGTGCCTCTTAGCTCAAGGACATCAAACTCATTAAGGAAAGCGAGTGTGGAGCACACTGTCAGCGATTCTGTTATCTTTTTTGTGAGCAACTCATATGTCTCCTGGTTCATCTTTTTCATTAATGCTTCTTCAAGGGTTTTAATTTCATTACTCACTTTTTCTTTTTGTGACTTAGTTTTTTCAATTGTCAGAAGCATTAGGTCCAGAGAACATTTGTTCAGAATTTGCTCCCATTTCTCAAGGAATTCTTTGTCCTCTTAGCCAAACGATGGAGTTTTATTAATCCTCAAGGTACGAGGGATATGTTTGACTCTCCAATATTCAGATAGTGACAGAATTCCAGAGAAATCTCATTTCTTTCTTCTTGAGATCCTTGAGGTCTCTAGAAAGAGATTGAATGAAGAGTTCCAATGGCTGAATAGTTCCACCAAAATGTTATAAGGTTTTACCTTCATATATATGTGTATATATACAGTATATATATATATATATATATATATATATATATATACTCTTAAATGTGGTTAATTTCATAGCTGCAGAAACATCTTCAGTAAGAATGAATCATAACACTAATCATAACCTTCTGAAGAAAATGGAGATAAGCATGGAACCAGGAAATTGATTTCTTGCTACATTGCTCATTTTCTGCAAAATGTGATTATTTTAACAGCTTACATTTCATACTACATCAGGAAAATCAACATGTGCTTCTTTTTCTTCCAAAGAGGTGTGTCTGTTTTGGTGTATTGCAGTCTTTTATGCAAACATAATTTTTACATGGATCATCCATATTAATCTGGAGTTTGATGTATAGACATTTGTGTGTTTTAGTTGAGCTTCTAGATTGCAAGACACTCAAATTCTTGTAATATAAACAATCTGAAGACATCTGATGCCCAGCTATTTTTCTAAAACTCATTTTTCCTTGAATAAAACATCTGTTATTTTTTAACTTGTCCATAACCTGTCTGCTGTAAACAAATTCAGCTCAAGTCACAATTTTAATGATCTGTCAGATCAAAAACATCAAATCCATGCAGGCTTCACTTGTTTACAAATTGTCTGTCTGTTGATGTGAAAATAAATCAAAGTGAGAGATAATGTCAAGGTGATGTATGAACATGTGCTGCTCAATATATCTTTTAAACTTTATTATTCATCGTCAGATTAGAGTAATTCACAGACAAGTATAATTTAGAATAATGTCAGATTTAACTCAATTTCAAGGTTAATGAGGATTTTAGCTGTTTGCCATTTATTCTTAGCATGAAAAAGCCAAAAATGCTACATTTGTAGAGATGAAATAATACAGTATATACAGTTATTCTGTAACTGGATTTGCAGTATATTTTGAGTATTTAGAAACATTTGTCTTATGTTACCAGTTTGAAAGAAAGAAAGAAAGAAAGAAAGAACTTGCTAAAATAACTTGTTTATTGGTTAAGTGAGCTAAAGACTTTGACAAAAGCCCATAGTGACTGATCCATCCTGTTGAGGCAATGAGGTGAATAAAATTATAATTACCATTTTCTTTATTTGAGAAATTTAATGAGGTGTGGTGACAGGTCTGCCAACATCATATCTGAACATTATGCTTTAATTATTGTATATTTTTACTACTGACTTTCAGTCTGTCAGAAGGTTCACTTCACTTAGTAAAAAAAAATACTGCAATTTGTGATTAACTCTTAATCTAGCGGCTTCCCCTTTTGGAAATTGGTTTCTTGATGTTAGACCCAATTACTGAGCTAGCATAGCTGCAATGTACAACAGTTAGCATGGCATTATAATATTAATGCTGAAAGGCCTGTGAGCAGAAAATTGTGTTCTAAAGGAAATGCTGACAACAGCAATGACTGCAGTATTACTATGCTCTGTTTGGTTATGATTACACAACACTTTGGTTTCAAAGTACTGCATGATATTCTTCAGTAATTGCATTGTTGCCTACATCTCCGGCTTGCCCTCTGTTAGCAACATATTTTGTCATCAATTAGCTTCCCTCCAGGAACTATGCTTCTACTATAGCTTCCATCTACACAACTTTATGACAGTATTTGTGAATGATAGGTAGAACTGTAGTTTTTAGAAACACCTGTGTCGTTCAATAATGATTCAGACTATAGCACAACCATAGTTTGAACAATGGTTTTAGGAAATGCTTGTGTCTCAGGTGTATCATTCGTATCATGTAAACTGCTAATCTGATAAGCAATGCTGCTTTTGGGAAACATGCCCCTCTTTTGATGCATATATAGAGAGATCAATATCGTCTATCTAAAGGTAAGAAAATCCACCAGCAACTTGCAACCCTACAGTTTACAAATATAGGTATTGTCTTATTGTGAAATGCAATGCCTTTTGACAGACAGATATGCATATTCACCCTGTTCTAATGTTCTAATGCTTTTAGAAGTATTTTGTTCATCGGCAGTTTAGTGTAGGCTTAATGACTATACCTGGCATTTGTTTTGCTAAGGTCAAATCTATAATTCATTTGCCTTACTTAATTGCCATATCTGGTAAAAGGCCAGTTTCTGTTAGTCAAAGACATGTACTGCACTGGGGACAAAGCACAGACAGTCCTTTCTCAAACTGGCTTGTGAATACTTCAGCAAAGTATTCATAGCAGTTCACTTTTTCCACATTTTATGTTACAGCCTTATTCCAAAATGGATTAAATTCTTTTTTTCCCCTCAAAACTACACACAATACCCCATAATAACAATGTGAAAGAAGTTTTTTTTTTTTTAGGTTTTTGCAAATTTATTAGAAATAAAAAGCTAAGAAATCTCATGTACATAAGTATTCACAACCTTTGCTCAATACTTTGTTGATGCACCTTTGGCAGCAATTACAGCCACAAGTCTTTTTGAATATGATGCCACAAGCTTGGCACACCTATCTTTGGGCATTTTCACCCATTCCTTTTTGCAGCACCTCTCAAGCTCCATCAGGTTGGATGGGAAGCGTTGTGCACAGCCATTTTCAGATTTCTGCAGAGATGTTCAACTGGATTCAAGTCTGGGCTCTGGCTGGGCCACTCAAGGACATTCACAGAGTTGTCCTGAAGCCACTCCTTTGATATCTTGGCTGTGTGCTTACAGTCGTTGTCCTCCTGAAAGATGAACCATCGCCCCAGTCTGAAGTCAAGAGTGCTCTGGAGCAAGTTTTCATCCAGGATGTCTCTGTACATTGCTGCATTCATCTTTCCCTCTATCCTGACTAGTCTCCAAGTTCCTGCCGCTGAAAAACATCCCCACAGCATGATGCTGCCACCACCATGCTTCACTGTATGGATGGTATTGGCCTGGTGATGAGTGGTACCTGGTTTCCTTCAAACATGACGCCTGGCATTCACGCCAAAGTGTTCCACCTTTGTCTTATCAGACCAGAAAATATTGTTTCTCATGGTCTGAGAGTCCTTCAGGTGCCTTTTGGCAAACTCCAGGTGGGCTGCCATGTGCCTTTTACTAAGAAGTGGCTTCCATCTGGCCACTCTACCATACAGGCCTGATTGGTGGATTGCTGCAGAGATGGTTGTCCTTCTGGAAGGTTCTCCTCTCTCCACAGAGGAACACTGGAGCTCTGACAGAGTGACCATCGGGTTCTTGGTCACCTCCCTGACTGAGGCCCTTCTCCCCCGATCACTCAGTTTAGCTGGCCGGCCAGCTCTAGGAAGAGTCCTGGGGGTTCCAAACTTCTTCCATTTATGGACAATGGAGGCAACTGTGCTCACTGGGACCTTCAAAGCAGCAGAAATTTCTCTGTACCCTTCCCCAGATTTGTGCCTCGAGACAATCCTGTCTCGGAGGTCTACAGACAATTCCTTTAACTTCATGTTTAGTTTGTGCTCTGACATGCACTGTTGTGGGACCTTACATAGACAGGTGTGTGTCTTTCCAAATCATGTCCAATCAGCTGAATTTACCACAGGTGGACTCCAATTAAGCTGTGGAAACATCTCAAGGATGATCAGTGGAAACAGGATGTACCTGAGCTCAGTTTTGAGCTTCATGGCAAAGGCTGTGAATACTTATGTACATGTGATTTCTTAGTTGTTGTTTTTTTTATTTTTAATAAATTTGGAAAAATCTCCAAAAAAAAAAAACCCAACTTTTTTTACTTTATCATTATGGGGTATTGTGTGTAAATTTTAAGGAAAAAATTGAATTTAATCCATTTTGGAATAAGGCTGTAACATAACAAAATGTGGAAAAAGTGAAGTGCTGTGAACACTTTCCGGATGCACTGTTACTCCATCCTGTCGTCATTCTTGAAGTGTCAATTAGTGCCATTATACCAGAGCTGCTGGTGTGGGTGGTCTGAGCGCTGATTCCATCCGCACTCAGGTTGCTCAGTATTTCTCCTTTTCCACCGTTGATTCCGGGGTTTGCCATTAGGACCGCTCAGGGGTTTTTGTTGTGACAGCGTCATGGCCGCACTTCCAGCTGTCAAAGCCGAGCCGGTGCCATGACAGCTGCTTGTCATTTTGTTAATCACCTTACCTCCTTTCTGATTTGCCTTGTACGTAAACTGAGGGTCACTCCTCGCTGCGACCTACACAATTTTGCGCCTTCATCACAAAGGACTGGAGCTGCTATTCCCTACTCCCGTCTTCCCATGTGTCTTGGACTCTTTGCTGCATGTCTTCGTGAGTGTTTTTTGTACAGCGCAGGCTCTGTCCTCGCTGCCATTCCTAGTTCATCTTCAGAGTCTATTATTTGTGTTCCTGTATATGTTTGTGTTTTGCCCCACGTGGCTGTTTATTTTGTCATTTCATCATCTTGTAAATAAATGAGCAAACTTATTGTTTGGTATCTGGCGTCTCATTAATGCCCTGCAAGGGACATTCATAACAGCTGGTTTGTGTCCTCTGCATAAAGGTGTGCAGGATTACTGCCTTAAAAGGGGAGATGAGGTGTATTCAACAAAGTATATTTGGTCATATTGCAATCAGAATATATACATATTCAGCTCGGTAGAGCAGTGGTTAGTGCCGTTGCCTCACAGCAACAAGGTCCTGGGTTTGAACCCAAAGCTGGCCAGCTGGGGACCTTTCTGTGTGGAGTTTTTAAGTTGTCCCTATGTCTGCATAGGTTTTCTCCCACAGACCTTAAACATGCATGTTAGGTTAATTGTCATTGTCCTTAGGTATGAATGTGAGAGTGATTGGTTATCTATCTCTCTGTTGGCGGCCTGTGATGGACTGGTGATCTGTCCAGGATGTATGCCCCCTCTTGCCCCCCAAAAAGATAATGGATGGACACATACATGTACAGTCATGTGAAAAAATTAGGACACCCTGTATAAGCCTCTGTGTGTGTGTGTGTGTGTGTGTGTGTGTGTGTGTGTGTGTGTGTGTGTGTGTGTGTGTGTGTGTGTGTGTTTACATATTTGGACATATGGATATTTAATATCAATGTTAAAAATTCTGGGAGATTATGGTAATAAACAATTAAAAATGAATTAAAGACTTTTTTCTAAATTTCTGTAAAATGTGATTCTAAACAAATCTTATCATCATAGCAGTCTGTTGGGGGCGAAAATGACTGTTTCATTTAGGTCTGATCAGATTCCTCCAAGCAGCTCTGTCCTTTGCCTTCCACTGCCAGGAACTCCTGACCTTCTTAACCCAGGCGACGTCTGAGCCAGTATGAGTTGCTTTCTGACTGACCATTTCATGAAACTGCTTGCAAAGTATTTGAGTACTGCTAGCTTTTGCTGGACTTGCTGCACATTCTTGGCAGATAGAGGTATTGTCAGTGACAAAGACAGGCCAAGACAAACTGACTCCAGTATCTGTTGCAGTGACTGACCAGATGATAGGTTTGTTTATCTCTGCTCTTTGTATAGTGCATGTCGCGATGCACCGACTGGCAAAAATCCACCACAGACCTTGCGACAGATGTGCTTATCTGCCAGGATGTCCAGTCTCACCCTGTGTAACTGGGAGTGGTCCACCACAGACCTGTGACAGATATTGTTTTTAGTTCTGCCAGGATGCCCAGTTTCACCCTCCACACCCATGGAAGGGCGGGGTTCCCGGTTGAGTCACAGACGGACTGAGCCATGAGACAGGTAGTACCGGTTCTCATGGTTATCCGGTAGCAAGCAAACCAGTGCCTGACCTGATATGTATTTTACTTTTCTAAACAAATAGTGAGGAATAAATTAGGACACCCCCCGTCTTTTTTAGGACACCCCCACATTCATTCCCGCTTAAAATGGCTAAAATAAATGTTAAAAAATGTAAATAAAAACAGAAACAAGGTTAGACATAGATATGTGAACATTTCTTAATAAAGAACTGAATATTTAATGGGGTGTCCTAATTTTTTTTCACATGACTGTATAGATATATATAGATAGATAATGAAAAAAGTTTACAAAACATATTGCTTTAAATTCTTTTTCAAGACAGATTTTTTTTTCCTTGGTGGGGTAGGATTAATCACCAGGTCTGATTAGCAGTTGCTGATAGTGAAAGTCAAGCTGTATCATGCTTGATCAGCACTGTGGTAAATCAACAAATGAGATAGCATGGTTACTTTTCACTCTTTGTCACTACACTTCTGCACCACATCCTGACTTCCTCAAGGGGCCTATAAAGCTTGGAGTAATTCTGGAATGTCTAAATGCAGACCCAACTAAACATGCATCATCTCCATTGACCTTTAAAGACAAATTCTTCTGTGTCTTCGATGTCAAGAAGCAGTTCAATAGTCCCTCGGAGAGTATGCCTCGTGATAGGCAAAATCAATAACCAGTTTCCACATAACATTCATCTTAGTGTTTGTTTGCTAATCAGCAGCAGAAAAAAAAATCACTGTCATTCTGTTCAACTCTCATAGGCCCTGTTCAGTAATAATGTGGGGTGCTAATGCTAATCTGTTATCTTGTGTGCACTGGCATTTTCTGCAGCAGCGTAGAAGAGCAGATAATTGGCTGTGGTGTCCCAATGTTTACTTATTAAAGTCATAGCTTTGCTCTTCTGTCTCTTCTCCACATCATTAAAATCCCTCTAACATAGACTCTAATTAGGATATTCATGGAATGCTGTTATTAGCCTTTTATGTTCTTACAAAGTGCAGGTTCTGCCTATTGGGTGTTGGAAATACATCTTTTTTCTATCACTTTGCCTTCATGTGTATTCACACACATGCAGTTTGTATACTTGTTTATGCTGCAGTGCCCAAGGCATGCATTTTGTAATTGCTTTATGTAAAAATGTCTCCATACCTTTCTTTATTTATTTTTTGGCCTGTTTTTTTTTTTTTTTTTTTTTACAGAAATTTGCTTAGCACATTTAAAAATCCACAGTAAAAACTACTACTTGTATTGAAAAAAGGAAGTGTCAGCGGTAGCTGCTTCACCGGAGTTCGTTGACAACAGAGAAAATTGAACAAGGTGAAGAACACGACTGGAAGCCTCAAACCTACAGAGAGAAAAACAGAAAGCATTACTGAGGATGACACTCCTTTACCATCTGCAAACCCAAGGATGGACAAACCTGAAAACAATATTTGATTGACAGTTGCAATGGGCTGTCAAAGACATAATAGTATAATTCAGATTTTTACTTGCTCATATATAGCTATACATCTTCTGACCTGTATGCGACACTATCAGCTTTTTACCAATGTCAGCACAAGTAGGCACTAGATTTCAGTTTTCAATCAGCTCTTGGTCATTAACGTTAGCAGTGGTGCACTGATCTGTCTCCTCGAGCATCTCAAATGGCTCCCGTGGTTACAGAGCTACAACATGATCAATGCCTCCTCCTCCTTTTCTGTCGCAGAGGCTGAGCAAAGGTAATAACCAGACCACAACCCTCTCAAACACATTGCCCTTTGTCTTGAACACCTTTCTAGTCCTACAAACAGTTAGACCTCAGCAGCGATGGGAAAGAAATACAGTAGAAACATACGCCCCCTGTTCCCTGTCGAATATAAGCTGTGAGTCAGCTATGGGAAATATGGCAACTACGGCAAGCACTTGATATGCAGGCATCTGCTTTGTGGCTTATCTCCGCTGCTCAACTGTGCAGAGCAGTTGCTGCTTGGCTGGCCCTGCAAAGAAAAAAAAAGGCTTTTCCTTCCTTCCTTTCTTCCTTTATGTTGTCTACCATCTCTCCTTTTTCATGTTACCCATGGCTTCCCTGCTCTTAATTGTTATTTTGGAAAGACATTATCAGAGTTATTTCCAATTATGCTGATTGCAATCAAATGGATGATTTAACCTTAATGTGAAAGATGGTCCAGTGCCATTCCAAATTACGTTAACGTTGAAGCAGCCTTGCTGATAGCAGGATGGGGATAAAGCAGAATGCATGGAAACAGGAAAATCAAAAATCTGTTCATTGTTTACTAAGATTTAAACACCTTTGTATTCTAAGACCAGACATTACTGCCAAATTAATTTTGATTATAGATGATTATTTCAGACCAATAAAATCCATTGGGCTTTGTAATCTTGTTGTTTTATTATGGAGTGCGGTGTAGTGGCGGTCACTTCCTCTTCTGCCACTGCGCCCCCTATAAATACCATCGGGCATCCGTATTCGGTCTCTTTGCTGATGCCCCTGCCTGGTGGCTGTATTGTGTTGCCATCCATCCATCCATCCATCCATCTTCTACCGCTTAATCCTTTCGGGTCGCGGGGGGGCTGGAGCCTATCCCAGCATCTTTGGGCGAGAGGCAGGGTACACCCTGGATAGATCGCCAGTCCATCGCAGGGCCAACACAGAGAGACAGACAACCATTCACTCTCGCATCCATACCTAAGGACAATTTAGAATCCCCAGTTTTTTTGATGCCAATTAACCTAACTTGCATGTTTTTGGCATGTGGGAGGAAACCGGAGTGCCCGGAGTAAACCCACGCAGACACGGGGAGAACATGCAAACTCCACACAGAAGGGTCACCGATGGTCTGGGGGTGGGATCGAACCCACGATGGTCAAGGGTGGAATCGATCCCATGACCTTCTTGCTGTGCTGCCACTGTGCTAACCACTGCGCCACTGTGCTGCCCTTAATAAAGCTGAGTTCAACTGTGCACCTGGCCTCGTCATTACACAGGTATTTACAGACATAACATTTTGGCGACGAGAATAAACATAAAGGCGTGTGTTTCACCACTTTGGCGCTTCCTGGAGCTCCCGGGCGAGCCACCTGTGCCCTGGCCAAGATGGTTTGCCACCTTTCAGGGCTACATCGTGGCACTCGACCTGGGTAAGCTAGATAGACTGAGGGTACGTGCGCTTCTGGTGCATAATTTGGGGATTGAAGGCCAGTGTATCTACACTCAGGCTACCGACTCGTATAAGGATGTGGTTGAGTTGCTAGTGTGCCATTTCCACACCCTGGACAACATCACCGTCTGGAGGATTCGGTTCCGACAACGACACCAGTGAGTGGGTGAGCCTGTTCACCAGTTTGTCGCTGACCTGCGGCAGCTGGCTAGCGAGTGTTGTTTCGGACCATTGAAGGAGGGAATGGTATGTGACCAGCTGGCCGGAGCAACACTATCAGCCAAAGGTCTGCCCCGAGAAAACCCTTGTGTATGGGTTGTGGGTCCGCGAAGCACCAATACAAGGCTAGGGAATGCCTGGCTAGAGGGAAGTGCTGTAGCAAGCGTGGACGCTTGAACCATTATGCCAGGGTGTGTTGTATGTCCAAGCCGGAGAGCCCCCAGAGAAAAATAACTTCACCTGCCCCGACAACTGTCCATGCAGCACCTCCAAGTACCAATGGGATCATGTTTTGCAAGGTGATGTTGGCTGGTGAGAAGGTGACGCTGCTGGTCGACATGGGGGCGGAGGGATCATTATTGAATTGGGCCACGGTGAGGAAATTTTTTCCCCACTACAAAATAAGAGGTAACCCAGCGCTGCTCTACGTTTATGGAGGTAGAAGGCTGCGCACTGTTGGAACATTGGAGTTAACGGCTCGGTACAAGTGGGCGGTGATGGCTAAATTCACTTTCCATGTGAAGGCCCGAGGTGACAACATCATGGGCTGTGACCTGTTTTATGGACTGGGGTTTGCCATTAAAGACGACGCTGGGGAAGAGTGGACTGGTTGTGGCCAGTGGAACCGTCCAGTTCCGGTGGTGTAGGATGACGCTGTGTGGGACGAAGATTTACCGGGCACCACAGTGGTCAGGCAGAACCAGCCTCACTCAGGTTCGAGGTAGGAAAGTCTCAGTGCTGGCGCTTGGGGTACCGTGGAAGAGAGTACCGAGCGTGGTGGTGAGGCACCTGCGTCGGCAGGTGACGCGGAAGAGCTAGCCTCAGTTTCCTCCAGAGCTCGGCCACAGTGGACTGGAGATTCTGGAGCTACAACGGTGACCGCTGCAGCAGCTTTACAAGGAGTCGGGGCCAGACCGACAGGCACGGAGGGACCGTGTGCCGATCACCAACACTGCAGGCCGTGTAGAGCTCCTCTGAGAGTTACGGACCTGGTCCGGTTTCAAGGGGAGGGATATCCACTGCAGATGTGGGCCAAACGACAGCCAGAGGAACACCAAGAGCGGCTGCGCATCGTGGCTGAGTGGGGAGCAGCCTACTTCCAGCTGTCAGATGGCTCACGGAGGCACGCCAATGAGCTGCGGCGTGCCCGGGAGGAGGCTTCAGATGGCGGGCCCAGACGAGAGAGGTGGTCGATGGTGAAGAGAAGAAGTGTTCTAGTCTATGAGGTCAGCTGCAATCCTGGTGGCATGCCGCTTCCAGGGGCGGGTCTACTGAGGGGCTGCCCTGGGCCCCCCCACAAGCCAGTTCTACCACTTTCTGCCAGAAGGACAGTAGTGTAGTCTTGAAAAAAATAATAGAATAAGTTCCAATGTTCATATGTTTGTGTGTGTAAAAAAAAAAAAAAACTAAACTGCTATTGTTCTGGGTGTGTTTTATTTTAGGAACACGGCAATGTTCTTAGTTATAAATGGACTTTTGTTAAGTTTACAGGTGACAGAACAACCCACCATGCCGTGTGGGGTGGGACGGCAGTCCACCTGTCACTGCTAGCTTAGGTTTGTTGTGTGGATGTGACTGGCCATTTAGCGATTTCAGTTATAGTTTTCTTAGTGGGTGATTCAGGTCCTAATTTGGGGAGGGTTTCAATTGTATGTGTGGTTTTGGACTTTCTACGGGGGGGGGGGGGGCGGGTAATATTGTTGTTTTATTATGAAGTGCGGTGTAGTGGCGGTCACTTCCTCTTCTGCCACTGCACCGCTCTATAAATACCAGCAGACATCCCTAGTCAGCCTCTTTGCTGATGCCCCTGCCTGGTGGCTGTATTGTGTTGCCAACCACCTTAATAAAGCTGAGTTCAGCTGTGCACCTGACCTTGTCATTACACAGGTATTTACAGACATAACAGGCTTGAAAGTATATTGAATAAACATGTTCTATTGGTGCTTAACCCTAGAACACTTTCGCTATAAAAAGTAACACCATCACTTTCGCCGGGTAATTTTTACCTGATATAATATATCCAACAAAAAGTACTTGTCATAAAAAATAGATCAAAATATGACAACACATGATAAATTAGAGTGGTTTTCTTTTATTTTCAACTGTGGTATGTGTAACAAAATGAAAAAAAAATGTCATAGGAGGACCCCCATAAAATGCTCCAAAATTACTGAAAAATTGGGAATTCATGAACAAAAAATTCCTAAAAAAAAATAAATAATGATACTGGAAACTTGGTCTTTGGTCCACCCATTCCTGGGACATGTGAGACTTCCCTGGTGAAGGCACAGACTCCTTGACAAGCGAACAGCTGCAGGAGAGAGGAACAAAAAAATGGTATTTTTTGAGTGGGTAAAAATGACCAGTTGACTAAAATATTGTTTTCACCATATGAATTCTCTTTGAAATCACCACTTTGTGATGTTTATTCATAACCACTGCACTAAATAAGGATAGCATGCAAATTCCAGGACCACTTTTACTTACCTATTCCTTACAAGCAGTCTCACATTGTTGAATATTTAATAGTTCATAATGGTTCATACACATAAGTTATTAGTTATTACATATTGAAATACACGTGAAAACAAACAGATATTATAAACATTTTATAGTTAATCAGAAAGGCTATTTATAGTAGTAATTTAATTAGAATCCCAAAGGTGTTTTCCTTCAATGCAGTCGCTAGACATTGTCCACTAGACGGCGCTGGTGCTGTACCTTTGGCCATGAAATGTTATTGTTCAAGCTGCAGACCGAAGAAGAAGAAGTCAGTGCTAAGCAATGCAGTGCTATCAGAGAGACGGACGCATGTTAGTCAGCGGGAACAACAAATGTGTTGTAAACTGAGATGCAGCATTCTCCAGTAAAGCCAAATGAAGGTAAAGTTGGGTGTTTGGACATTCTTTCCTTATAACAACTGATGTTACAGCTAAATCCACAACATATTTTTTGGTGCCGAAAACCCGGGAAGCGGAAGCTGGGAAGCGGGAAAAGTGAAGAGAGAACGTTGTTGGGATTAAGCCGATAGCTGTAACAACACGGAGACGAAAGGAAAAAATGTCGGAGCGACTTCAAAGGCTAAAACAGAAACGGACCATGCTGCGGACGTCCGTTACAAAGCTGCTGCAAATTATACAAGATGAAACAAGTAAGACTGATATAAACAGTGACCGTTTGCAGGAGCTGTTAGCCATGTTGTCACAGAAAGAGAAAGGCCTGCAAGACATTGAACCAGATATAGAGCAGGAGATTCCTTTGGACGAGTTAGATGCGGACATGGTGCGGACACTTGAGTATCAGGACAACACAAATTTATGGAGGATGCGGGCAGAGAGAGCGATTGAACGGGCTGCCTTACAGCAACAAGAACAGGCAAGAGACGCCACCGTATCAGCGAATCCACGTCGGCTGAGTGACGTGAGTACACGGTCAAATACAAGCAGACCCTCGGTAAAGCTACCCAAGCTCTCAATAAACAAATACAACGGAGAAGTGTGCATGTGGCAGGAGTTTTGGGACCAATTCGAAAATGCAATTCACCAAAACCCAGATTTGAGCAAAACTGAAAAGTTCACTTACTTGAAGTCATATCTCATCGGGCCAGCTGCACGCGCCGTCGCAGGACTGAAAGTAACTGACATGAACTATGATGCTGCAGTAGACATGCTTAAGCAAAGATTTGGAAGGAAAGAGCTTATTGTAAGTGCACACATGTCTAAGTTACTAAATCTAAGCCCAGTTAAAAGGTCCTCAGACATTGTTGCCTTAAGACAACTTTTTGATGACGTTGAAGTACAAATCAGAAGCCTAGAAGCTTTAGGAGTCATGTCAGACAGTTATGGAGGTTTACTGTCCCCCATACTGTTCAAAATGATTCCTGCTGATCTTGCCCTTGAGTACACCCGCAAGACAGATATAGGGCAAAAGTGGGATGTTGATGGCCTTGTAAAGTTTTTGCAACAAGAAGTTGAAAGCAGGGAGCGTGCTGCACATTTGACACAAATGAGAGAGAATCATAAAGATACACATGCAAATCAGAAACAGCACTGCAGACCAGATTCAAGCAGAGAAAGGTGGAAAGGACCTAATGTGCCCTCAGCTGCAGCCCTCCACACAGGCAGTTAGAATACACCATTTGTGCACAGTTGCATATTCTGTAACAGTACCAGCCACAAGTCAGAACAATGCACTGAAGACACAGTCACAAGCAGGAAAGAAAAGCTAAAGAAAATGGGAAGGTGCTTCATATGCCTAAAACCCAGACATCTTGCTCGAGACTGTAGATCCAAAAATGTGACATGCACTGATTGTGGAAGGAGACATCATGCTGTTGTGTGTGACAGAAGTGAGCAACCAATAGAAAGGACAGATGCCGCTGAAAACATGAGTGATGCAGTGGTCTCCTCAGTATTTCCATATGCAGCCAAACCGACCCCAGAAAAATGTGAAACAGTACTGTTGCAAACTGTGAGAGCAAGGATTGAAGGACCTGGAGGAAAGAAGATTGTGCTTTGCTTAATTGATGGAGGAAGCCAACGGAGTTTTGTCCATGAGAAACAAGTGAAGGATTTAAAACTGCCAATACTAAAACAAGAGACATTAAACCTTCACACGTTTGGCTCAAAAAACCCAGTGACCACAAAATGCAATGTCATAAAACTAGTCCTGGAGAATGTGAGAAACAAGGATCAGAAAATTGAGATTGAAGCTGTTCAAACCCCACAGCTTTGTACTGCAGTCATGAAAGTCCCCAATGAACACTTCCAACGGCAGCTGGAGAAAAAGGGCTACCAGTAGCAGATGTGTCAGCGGGAGATAAAGATGGTTTGGAGCTATCAGTACTGATCGGAGCAGATTACTACTGGAGAGTAGTCACAGGTAAAACTGAGAGACTGTCAGACGCTTTGGTTGCCGTAGAAACCAGATTCGGCTGGGCAGTGCAAGGACCAGTTGTCATGTCCAGTATGAAAGAAGCAACATGCATGCACATTGGACTCAGTGAAGACTCAGTGGAGATCTCAAACCAGCTAAGAGCATTTTGGGAGATCGAGTCGCTGGGCATCACTACTAAAGGTGAGGAAACACCTGATGACAAGAAAGCCAAGGAGAGCTTTGACAGGTCAGTCAGATTCATTAATGAGAGATATGAAGTGGCATTGCCATGGCGCCAAGACACACCCGAACTCTCAGACAACAAGAAGGTTGCACAAAAGAGGTTTGAAACCCTGAAAAGAAAGCTGAAATCTGACGTGACACTGTTCAAAAGGTACAACGATGTAATAAAGGATTACACAGAACAAGGAATATGTGAAGATGTGCCAGAGAGCAGTCATTCAGCAGAGACAGAGAATGTAACCTACTACTTACCTCATCATGCTGTAATCAGAGAGGACAAAGTAACTACCAAGTTAAGGGTAGTGTTTGATGCTTCGTCACACGAAGAAGGTTGTTCCTCTTTAAATGACTGTTTATTACCTGGCCCAAACCTGAATGCTGACCTCATGAGCATTTTGATCAGATTCAGACAAAATCCTGTAGCTTTCACAGCGGACATTACTAAAGCTTTCCTTCAGATATCTATAACTGAAAGTGACAGAGATGCTGTGAGATTTTTGTGGCTTACAGGACCCCCAGATGTTGAAGGCACCAACACGCGTATAATGAGAATGGCACGTGTTGTGTTTGGAGTAACTTCAAGTCCATTTTTACTTGCAGCCACTATCAGACATCATCTGGAGAAATATGAAGCTGACCAACCAGACACAGTAAAACTAATGAGAGACTCACTTTATGTGGATGATCTGATCGCTAGCTCAAGTAACTCAGACGAGGCATACAGACTTACTACAGGAGCAAGAGAAATACTGGCTGCTGCCAACATGAACCTCTGTAAGTGGACAACAAACTCCCTTGAACTGAAAACCAAGTGGTCAAACAGCAAGCTTGATTTCACACAAGAAACAGAAACACATGGAAGTGTGTTGAAAGTACTTGGTTTGGTGTGGAGACCGGACACAGATGACTTTGCCTTTGACCTCAAACATTTGATGAACATTCTAAAAGGAAAAGAAAACACAAAGAGGAGTGTTTTGAGATCATCCGCGAGAATCTTTGATCCTATAGGGTTCCTAACGCCATTTACCATTCGAGTTAAATGTCTGTTTCAGGAAATGTGGCGACGGGGCCTGAGCTGGGACGACGAGCTGCCTCCAGACCTTTCACAGGCATGGCAGCAGTGGTGCATGGAGCTTCCTCAGATCCACCAAATAGTCATTCCGCGGTGATATGGAACAGAAAAACTGTCAGATAAATCACAAGTTCTCCATGTCTTCACAGATGCAAGCGAAAAGGCGTATGGCACAGTTGCGTATCTACAAGGACAAACAACAGAAGGAGAGACTGTTACTGCGCTCGTTGCATCCAAGTCAAGAGTGGCACCAATCAAAACAATCACACTGCCACGCTTGGAACTGATGGGAGCTGTGATTGGATCAAGGTTGGCAAATAACCTTTTGAAGGCACTGAATATGCAGATCACTCAACTCAGAATGTGGTCAGACTCCATGATAGTGATTCACTGGATTTGCAGTTCATCAAAGAAAAGGAAACAGTTTGTTGCCAACAGAGTGATGGAGATACAAACTTTGACACCACCAGAACTATGGACACATTGTAATGGAAAGGTGAACCCAGCTGATCTCACCACAAGAGGTCAGTCCGCATCAAGGTTGAAAGAGGAAAATCTCTGGTGGTCAGGCCCATCATTTTTGAAAGAAAAGGAGCTTCAAACTACACCGCCAGAAACAGCACAAGAAATACTATCAGAAGAAGAGGTTAAAGCTGAGCTAAAGGCAAGTCAAGTCGCAGTACATCTCAGTAACAGTGAAAGAGTGCAATCTGAACCATTGCTACAGCTGGACAAATACAGCAAACTACAGACCGTACTAAGAGTAACTGCATGGATTCAAAGATTTCTCCACAACTGTCATTCAAAGCAAAGACAAAGGGGAGAACTAACAGCAGAGGAAATGGCAAAAGCTGAAAGGGTATGGATACGTGAAGCGCAACTTAACAGTTTTGAAAGAGAAATAACAGCGTTGAAAACTGGAGAAAATGTGCACAAAGACTCAAAAATCAGAGACTTTAAACCCTTTCTAGACGAGCAAGGCTTAATCTGTGTAGGAGGAAGGCTGCATCAGTCAAACATGAGTTTCAATGAGCAGCACCCATGGTTGTTACCCTCAAATCACAGATTTGCACAACTTCTGATAAAATACAGTCACGAAAATGTCATGCATTCAGGCGTGAGAGACACTCTAGTTCATCTACGAGAGAAGTATTGGATTCCACGCGCGAGACAGTTAGTCAAAAAATGCATTTCAGACTGTACTATCTGTAAAAGATTCAAAGTAAAAGCAGCACAGCAAACAGCTGCACCTCTACCCAAAGACAGAGTTACTGAAGCACCGCCGTTTGAAGTCACAGGTGTTGACTTTGCAGGCCCACTGTTTGTAAAGTCCAAGAATTCTGCAGAGAAGGCGTACCTAGCACTTTTCACCTGTGCAGTTACACGTGCAGTGCACCTTGAACTAGTATCGAGTCTATCAACAGAAAGTTTCCTTTTGGCATTCAAGAGATTTATTTCATGGAGAGGACTTTGTAGAGTAATCTTCTCGGACAATGCAAAAACGTTCAAGAGAGCGGATCAAGATCTAAAGGAACTGTGGAAGGCTATGAAGGAGCCAGAGCTGCTGGAATATTTTTCTGAAAAGGGAATCAAGTGGAAATTTATTGCAGAAAGAGCGGCTTGGTGGGGTGGTTTTTGGGAAAGGTTAGTGCGCTCTGTAAAGGGATGCCTCAAAAGAGTAATGGGCAGAGCATCTCTGAGCTTTGAAGAGTTAACTTCTCTGTTGACAGAAATAGAAGCCACTATTAACTCAAGACCACTCACATTTGTGTACAACGATTTACAAGAACCAGAACCTCTGACGCCAGCTCATTTCCTCATAGGGAAAAGACTTACCTCTTTACCTCCAAAGCCATTTTCCACAACAGGTCAGATAGCAAATGCAAATAAAGAAAGGCTGACCCGAAGATGGAAATATCGCCATAGACTTGTTAAGGAATTTTGGAACAGATGGAGGAGGGAGTATTTGCTGGACCTCAGATCGGCTCACACTCGTCATACCCCAAATCCAACACAACTCAAACCAGGAGATTTGGTCCTTATTGGAGATGACAAGATACCACGTCAAACATGGAAAACAGGACTAATCATAGAGGTGTTCCCAGGGAGAGATGGACTAGTCAGATCCTGCGCTGTGCGCACTCCAACTGGGACGACGTTAAGAAGACCAGTTCAGCTACTATATCCTTTTGAAGTTAATATTTGAACTGTCTTCTTGGGGGGGGGGAGGGTGTTGAATATTTAATAGTTCATAATGGTTCATACACATAAGTTATTAGTTATTACATATTGAAATATACGTGAAAACAAACAGATATTATAAACATTTTATAGTTAATCAGAAAGGCTATTTATAGTAGTAATTTAATTAGAATCCCAAAGGTGTTTTCCTTCAATGCAGTCGCTAGACATTGTCCACTAGACGGCGCTGGTGCTGTACCTTTGGCCATGAAATGTTATTGTTCAAGCTGCAGACCGAAGAAGAAGAAGTCAGTGCTAAGCAATGCAGTGCTATCAGAGAGACGGACGCATGTTAGTCAGCGGGAACAACAAATGTGTTGTAAACTGAGATGCAGCATTCTCCAGTAAAGCCAAATGAAGGTAAAGTTGGGTGTTTGGACATTCTTTCCTTATAACAACTGATGTTACAGCTAAATCCACAACACACATGTCCCGGGAATGGGTGGACCAAAGACCAAGTTTCCAGTATCGTTATTTATTTATTTTTTAAGGAATTTTTTGTTCATGAATTCCTAATTTTTCAGTAAAGCATGTCCTCCTATGACATTTTTTTTTCATTTTGTTACACATGCCACAGTTGAAAATAAAAGAAAACCACTCTAATTTATCATGTGTTGTCATATTTTGATCTATTTTTTGTGACAAGTACTTTTTGTTGGATATATTATATTGGGTAAAAATTACCCGGCGAAAATGATGGTGTTACTTTTTATAGTGAAAGTGTTCTGATTTTATACACTAACACTATCATGGGGTGATATCCACCCAAAACGTACTTTACCCTCTTTCACTATTGCCGGGTGAAAATCACCCAAAAGCATGCCTGTAGGAAAAAGTGGGCTTTGGGGCAGGGAAACACCCACACCTTCAAAGATGTCAAAAACAATGGTGAAGCTACCCAGGGACCCATGACACTCAGAAAAATGCAACATATTGAAAATCATGTAAATACATTTGCTCGGGTGAAAATCACCCGGCGATAGTGCTCTAGGGTTAATATATTTTATCATGGTTGAAATTAATTCTTAAGCCCTATGGTCAAACAATATTTTGCAAACATGTCATGATCCGGCGCGCAGGCGGGGGCTGTCCTTAGTTATTAGATTCATTTTGTCTTTTTCTGTTTGTTTATTTTTCTGTTTGACTGTATTTGGTTTCTGTTTATTACAGTCTGTATTTTCTTCTTTGGTTTTTGTTCTGATTGTTGCTGGCGCGGTGACAGCTTGCGCGTCACTTCCTGCTGTCAAACTGTTTGCGCTCTGTCACGGCTGCCAGCAATAATAGCCACTCAGGATCTTGCAGGTGTTTGTGATCAGGGGTGGCCTATTTAAGCCATGGGCACCAATTCCCTGGTGGAGCGGCGTCGACTGTCGTTCACGTCTGAATCCCCTGGTAATCCTAAGTTAAATCATTGTTTATCCTGTTTTTTGCTCACTTCCTTGTTTTTGCATTTATCACTCCAGCCACTGCGTTGTGTTTTTCGCTGGGTTTTGTTCTGCTTTTTGTGTTCTTTTGTTATTAAAACTGAAAACTCACAGTCTGTGTTTGGCGTCCTGTTTGCCCTTGGGGAGGGCTAGTTTATGAGAAACAATTCTTGCCTTAGTCTCAAACTTTTGGAATCTACTAGCCCATTTGGGACACTTGATAAAATCTGATTTAAAATAGAATACAATGATTTGAAAGTCTCAGAAACTATTTTATAGAGCATAGAAAAGCATATTAAATGTTGAAAATTAGATATTTTGCTATTTTATGAAAAATATTAGACCATCATGAATTTCTTTGCAGCAACACATCTCATGAGAGTCGGGACATGTGTAACAACTAATTTAGTTTAGCAACAGGCAATCTCAGAGTGGCAGAGTCTATCACAAGTAAAGATCAGCGGAGGTGCAGCAATCTTCAAGAAATCTGATCTACACACTGTGGAGCAATTTCAGAATAAGTTTCCTCAAAATTGCAAAACTGAATACTCCATCATCTACAGTACATATTGTTCTCGATAAGGGACATAAGGGACCTGGCCAAAAATCTTCATTGGAAAACCATGAACTTTTGGCCCTCAGATGGCAATGCAATAAGAACAGACATGATTCTGCCATTGTCCAAGGAGACAGCAAAAAACAGTTTAGCAGCTCTTGACATAGCAGTAAAATTAACCCAAAAATATAAAATAGAATGTAAAATGCAAAATATAAAAATGTTAAAATACAAAATGTTTATTAAGTAGTAAACTATCCATAGTAGTGTGGTCCCAGTCACGCGTTCTGCTCCCTTAACCACCCACTGGAGGTTCTTTCTGTCCTCTGCTGTACAGCTGTTAAACCACACCATGCAGCAGATGGCCAGGAGGCTTTCTATTGTTGATTGATAGAAGTTGGTCAAGAGGCACTGATGGAGGTCAGCCTGGTTTAAATTCCTGAGGAAGTCTCTGCTGGGCCCTCCTTACCTGAGAGATATAAGTTGTCCAGGTGAGGTTGGGTGAGATGTGGACTCCAAGGAACTTGAAGTGCTCCACCATCCCCCCACCTCCCCACGTATGAAGAGAGCTGAGTGCTCAGAGCGCCTCAACTTCCTTAAGCCCACTGTCATTTCTTGTGTTTATTTTTTGGGGGTTTAAATCCAGGTTATCATTGGAGCACAATTCTATCCGGTGCTCCACATCATCCCCGTAGGCTGCTTCGTTGTTGTCTGTTATCAGTCCTACCACAGTGGTGTCACTGGCAAACTTGATGATGGTGTTAGTGGGGTGGATAGGGGAGCAATCATGTGTGAAGAGTGAGTAGAGGATGGGGTTGAGGACACACCCCTGCAGGGTCCCAGTGTTCAGGGTGAGAGTGGATGAGGTGTTGTCTCCCATCCATGTTGGAGTTTGTTTCAGAAAGTCTAGTATCCAGGCACAAAGTGAACTGCCCAAGCCCAGGTTGCTCAGTTTCTGTACCAATTTTTTTTTTTTTGTGTGTGTGTGTGTGTGTGTATACTTTATTGATCCCCAGAGGGGAAATTCAGGGCATCCACCTGGATGGATGAAGCAGCCATGGTACGGCACCAGTCCCTTCACCAGTCACACACACATTCACGCCTAGGGCCACTTTAGAGTTTCCAATTAACCTAACCTGTATGTTTTTGGCCTGTAGGAGAAAACCGGAGTACCCAGGGTAAACCCACGCAGACACAGGGAGAACATGCAAACTCCACACATATCACCATTGGTCAGGGGGTGGGATCGAACCCGGGATCCTATGGCCAAGGGTGAGTTGCTGTGCTGCCACAGTGCTAACCACTGTGCTACCACACTGCCCACCACATTTGTGGGGGATTATTTTATTAAATAAAACTATGTTTACCTTTTGTTCCCACATTTTTGAAAGCATAAAAATATTAATGGAATGTTTGTATTATCTCACTGGAGAGGACACTCCAGCTTCGCCTTTGGCGTAGACAAAACACGGAGAATGACAGTTACCGGTTATAAGCCACTGCTCAATTGGCGTAGAGCGTGGCGCCAGGGGTTGTTCCCGACGGTGGGAGGGATCATCAGATCTCACTGGACAGCTACCGCCCGCCTCAAGCTGGGCAGCCCCCAGCCAATAAGGTGTTGTCCCGCCACAGCTTGCTTTCCTCATTGGGTGCATGGGGATAAGGAGAAATCCAAACAGCAGGCTGAGAACCTTCGCACCAGGCAAGACAATAAAACAAAAGAGACCAACTCTAAAACTGGGAACTTGGAACGTCCGCACTATGATGACAGGACTCGCTGCTAACCTCAAGGACATCAACGACACCAGGAAGACTGCCATCATCAATAATGAGCTGAAGAGACTGGGAGTGGATATCGCCACTCTCCAGGAAACACGGTTAGCTGATGCAGGCACACTGAGAGAGAAGGACTACACGTTCTACTGGCAGGGAAAGGGCAGTGACGAACACAGGGAACACGGAGTGGGCTTCGCAGTGAAGAACACTTTGCTGAAGATGGTGGAACCGGGCAGCACTGGCTCTGCACGACTCCTCACCCTCCGCCTGAACACCACTGAAGGCCCAGTCACCCTCGTCAGTGTGTATGCCCCAACACAGACAGCCACACCAGAGGCAAAAGACGAGTTCTACGAGAATCTCGCAACAACTGTCAGGATCATTCCCAACTCTGAACAACTCATTCTCCTTGGAGACTTCAATGCCAGAGTGGGTGCTGACCACGACTCCTGGCCCTCCTGTCTTGGACCTTTTGGCGTGGGCAGAATGAACGACAACGGACAGCGGCTGCTCGAGTTCTGCACATATCACGATCTGTGCATCACAAACTCGTTCTTCAAGACCAAGCCCCAACACAAGGTTTCCTGGCAACATCCGCGCTCAAAGCACTGGCACCAGCTAGACTTGATCCTGACCAGGCGCACCTCACTGAAGAACGTGCTAATCACCCGTTCGTTCCAGAGTGCAGATTGCGACACAGACCATTCATTGGTGTGTTGCAAGGTCAAGCTGCAGCTGAAGAAATTCCATCGTGCTAGACAACCTGGAAAGGCACGGATTGACACCAGCAAGATGGCCCAACCAGAACTTGTTGAGCAGTTTGCCTCCACCTTTGAGAAGGAACTTGGTGTACCACAAGGAGGAGAATCTGCAAAGCAGAAGTGGGAAGAGCTACGAAACACCATCTACCGCACAGCCTTGGCTACCTTTGGGAGGAAGACCTCGAAGTCACAGGACTGGTTTGATGCCAAGTTGACCGAGATGACCCCCGTCATTGAAGCCAAGCGCTCAGCACTTGCTGAGTACAAGAAGTACCCAAACAAGAAGAATCTCCAGATTCTCAGGGCTGCGAGAAGCAAAGTTCAGCAGACTGCTCGGCGCTGTGCCAACGAGTACTGGACTCAGCTCAGCCAAGACATTCAAACCGCTGCCATAACAGGGAACATCCGTGGTATGTACGATGGCATCAAGAAAGCACTTGGTCCGGCTCAGAGCAAGACGGCCCCCCTCAAATCTTCCACTGGGGAGATGATCACAGAGAAGAACAAGCAGATGGAGAGATGGGTGGAACACTGCTCCGACCTCTACTCTAGACAGAACACCGTGACACCGTCAGCCCTTGATGCCATCGACTGCCTGCCATCCATGGACGAACTTGACGCCGAGCCAACCATCGACGAACTCAGTAAGGCCATTGATAGCTTGGCCGCTGGCAAGGCACCCGGCAACGACGGCATACCCCCTGACCTGATCAAGCACTGCAAGACCGCCCTACTGCTGCCATTGCATGACGTCCTCTGCCAGTGCTGGAAGGAAGGTGCCGTACCACAGGACATGAGGGACGCCAAGATCATCACCCTCTACAAAAACAAAGGGGAGAGAAGCGACTGCAACAACTACAGGGGCATTTCCCTCCTCAGCGTTGTTGGCAAAGTCTACGCACGAGTTGTTCTCGTTCGTCTACAGAAGCTTGCCGAACGTGTCTACCCCGAGTCTCAGTGTGGGTTCCGTGCTGAGCGATCGACAGTAGACATGATATTCTCCATCCGCCAACTCCAGGAGAAATGCAGAGAACAGAACATGCCTCTGTACGTCGCCTTCATCGACCTCACTAAAGCGTTCGATCTGGTCAGCAGAGAGGGCCTTTTCAAGATCCTGCCAAAGATAGGATGCCCACCAAAGTTGCAAAGCCTCATCGAATCGTTTCACACCAACATGCAGGGGATAGTGCAGCACAATGGCAACGTCTCAGAGCCATTCAACATACGCAGCGGAGTGAAACAGGGCTGTGTACTTGCGCCAACCCTCTTTGGGATTTTCTTTGCTATGCTCCTGAGGCATGCCTTCAGCACAGCAACAGAGGGAATCTACCTGCACACAAGATCTGACGGCAGGCTTTTCAACCTCGCCCGCCTGAAAGCCAGAACCAAAGTACGCGAGGCTCTAATCAGAGACATGCTGTTCGCAGACGACGCTGCAGTCGCAACCCACACACAGCAGGAGCTTCAGACCCTGATGGACCGCTTCTCCCAGGCATGCAAGGACTTCGGGCTTACCATCAGCCTGAAGAAGACTAACGTCTTGGCGCAAGGCACGGAAGCACCACCAACCATCACCATTGATGACTACAAGCTGGAGGTCGTGAATCAGTTCACGTACCTGGGGTCCACGATCAGCAACAACCTCTCCCTTGATACAGAGATCAACAAGAGGATTGGAAAATCAGCCTTCACACTCGCTCGCCTCACCACACGAGTGTGGGAGAATCCCAAACTCTCTGTCAAGACGAAGATGGCAGTGTACAACGCCTGCGTCATCAGCACACTGCTCTATGGGAGTGAGACGTGGACAACATACGCCTGGCAGGAAAAGAGACTGAACTCCTTCCACTTGCGCTGCATTCGCCACATCCTGGACATATCCTGGCAGGACAAAGTGCCCAACACAGAAGTTCTGTCCCGCGCCGGCCTTCCCTCCATGTTCACTCTACTCAGGCAGCGCAGGCGCCGCTGGCTAGGCCACGTTCACCGTATGGAGGATGGCAGAATCCCCAAAGACGTCCTCTATGGAGAACTGGCAACTGGCAGGAGAGACGTTGGCCGCCCACAGCTGCGCTTTAGAGACGTCTGCAAGAGAGACATGAAGGCCCTGGATATCAACACAGAGCGCTGGGAGGACCTTGCAACGGACCGCTCCAAATGGAGAGGCACCCTGACCAGACAGCTCAAGGCGGGTGAAGAGAGACTGACTGCTGCAGCAGATGAAAAAAGGACCCGCAGGAAGAACCGCCACAGACCCAGCAGCACGGAGACCACCCACAAGTGTGACCTGTGTGACAGGGACTGTCATTCGCGCATCGGCCTGTTCAGCCACAGGCGGTGCTGTTCCAGCAGAGTAGACGTTTAGGATTCTCTTCCATGGTCATCATAGACCGACGGAGGCCGACGACGATTAATGGAATGTTTGTATTATCTCTGGGAAAACAAGAACAGCTGCAAATTGAGGTGATACTCAGCCCTTTTTACCATTTTATATATATATATTCTTATTGAATATCAGCCAAGCAATTATTTTTTACAATCAATTAATTATTTACTTAGGGGCTAAATGTTTTCTTCTGATGAGTATATTCATGGGAAATTTCCTCATGGACAACAAGTTTGCTGTGTGACAAGTTGACTTTGCCTTTAATAAGAGAATGTTTGGGGTTTTTTGTTTGTTTTTTTTTGTTTTTTTTGTGTGTGTGTGTGTGTGTGTGTGTGTGTGTGTGTGTGTGTGTGTGTGTGTGTGTGTGTGTTTTGAATCTGGATCCAAGGCAAAAATCTACAAAGATATTTACAGAAATGCAAATATCTCCCTTAAAAAAATGCTGATAATTCTGTTACTAAACAGGGTCAAAAGAGGACCAATTAAATTCCAGTCCTTAAGAATATGCTGTAACCTTAATGTCCTTGTTCAATGTACATGCATCATGAAATTCAGATTATGGGACTGTATTGCATTATATTTTAAACCAAGGTCATCCCATTAGGACTCTATAAGTACATGCTGCATTTGAGTGGATGGCTGCCCTTCATCAATATTAAAGCCATAAGAGCAGCAGTTCTTTGTTGGTGGTTTTCTTTGTTTTTTCTGGATTTCAATAAAGGTTTGCATTGATGAGACTTGTTGAATATCAGAATTGCTTTAATAATAATAACAATAATGGACTGCATTTATTTAGTGCCTTTCAAGATACCCAGAGCACTTTACAATGAGTCCATGATTCATTCACTCCACAGACAGGCAATGGTAGTGATAAGCTACTGCTGTAGCCACAGCTGCCCTGGGGAAAACTGACAAAAAAGTTACTCATTTATAAGAAAACTGTTCGGTGTCATGGATCAGCTGAACACATTATATTTTTTCATTCATAAATAGCCCAGTGAACAGTGTTTCCCCCATCCTTTTTCTTTCAGGTATGGAGTTGATTAGCGGCAGTGGGCTGATTACCTCCCCATGTGGGAGCCTTGTTTCTCTACCTACTTAACCCCCAGTGCAAGGACTCTGTGGGTTCATTCCAAAGTGCCTTTGTGAAGTTTGCCACTGCTAAGCCTTGCATAGAAGAAACTCTGAGTTGTCCACATGTTAATATTTGTGCCTCTTGTCCTCAGGGAACCTTGTAACCACTCCGCTGCCTCCACCCTCCATACCTGGTTCATGGTCGTGCTCACCCAAATCGGTCCTGTCTGCACGCCCCTCTTTGCTCACTGCACACCTTCACTGTGTTTGCCCCTTACCTCCACTGTAACAGAGCCACATCAGAATGGTTAGCTTCTCTCCTGTTTAAAACTGGATCCTCTCCCCAGCCCTGGGAATAAGAGGATACATCTCATAACATGTACAGCAGGGAAAACAAGTATTGAACACGCCAACATTTTTCTCATTAAACATATTTCTGATGGAGCCACTGACCTGAGATTTTCACCAGATATCAGTACAAAAACAAGATGGCGCCCACAGCGGCCGCCGTGGTGTATCGCTGCCCTTTAATTTTTATAATTTGTCTGTTTTTGTTCACTGATTGTGCATCTGCCGGTTCATACACCCGTGAAGAACTACTAAATATCAGGACTCTCACCCCCATGGACCTTCTTCCAGTTTTTTTAGCTCCTGCCGCTGATCTGATCCATTGTTTGGCCAAAAAAGCAAGACGGCGGAAAAGAGGGAAGAGAGGAGGGATTCTCGCTCGGCTACGAAAAAGAGGCTCACGAACAGCCTTGCCTGGCATATTTCTATCCAATGCCAATTCTCTCCTGAACAAGGTAGAAGAATTAAGACTGCTGATGCGTTTCAAGGACCTTGCTTCCTCGTCTGTCATCTGCTTCTCTGAGACCTGGCTTAATGAGAACATTCCAGATAGCGCGATCAGCCTCGAGGGTTTCCAGCTGATTCGTGCTGACCGCGTCACAGAGCTGTCCGGTAAGTCTATCGGAGGAGGAGTGTGCTTCTATATTAACAACAGCTGGTGCTCTGATGTAACGGTGATTTCCAAACACTGTTCTCCCGCCCTGGAATTTCTTTTCATTAACTGCAAGCCATTTTATTCCCCGCGGGAGTTTGCCTCATTCATTCTCGTCGCTGTGTATGCCCCTCCTGACGCGGACACGCGCGAAGCTCAGCGCGTGCTCACAGATCACATCCAACTTACGGAGCGGAACTTTCCAGACTCCCTGGTTATCGTGGTGGGCGATTTTAACCAGAGCAATCTGAGTCACGAGCTCCCCCGCTACAAACAGTGTATTAAATGTCCAACCAGAGGAAATAACACGCTAGATCACTGTTATACTTCAGTAAAGGACGCATATCGCGCTGTTCCCCGCGCTGCGCTGGGACTATCTGATCACGTGATGGTTCACCTCATCCCCACATACAAACAAAGACTGAAACTCACTAAACCTGTAGTGACCACCACAAAGAAATTGACCAGTGAAGCTGGAGAGAAACTGAACACATGCATGGAAATAACTGACTGGGACATGTTTAAAAGAGCCACACATGATCTTAATGAGTACACATACACTGTGAACTCATATATCAACTTCTGTGAAGAGCACATTCTCCCATCGCGCATCAGGATAAGATATTCTAATGACAAGCCTTGGTTCACAGCTAAGCTCAGACGGATCAGGAAGGAGAAGGAAGCAGCGTTGAAAAGTGGAGACAGAGACTGCTACAGGGAGGTCAAATATCGGTTTAACAGAGAGCTGAAGAGGGCTAAATCTGTATATTCTGAGAGACTCCAGCAGCAGTTCACTGCTAATGACTCGGCTTCTGTGTGGAGAGGACTGAGGCAAATCACCAACTATCGGCCTCAGGCTTCTAAAGGTCAGGATGACATAGCCCTTTGTCAAAGACTGTCCCAACACTATGCCCGTTTTGACACCTCGTCAGCTGTGTCCAACTCACCCACTCCACCCAGCTCCACTGCCTCCTCAGCCCCTAATTCATCAAGAGCGGTCCCCCCCCTCCTCCTCCTCCTCCTCCCCCCCTCCCCTTGTCATCAGTGAGCAGGACGTGCACAGACAGTTCTCCAGACTGAACCCGCGCAAGGCCCCCGGGCCGGACGGTGTGTCTCCCTCCACCCTGAGACACTGTGCGAAAGAGCTGGCTCCTGTCTTCACTGACATTTTTAACACCTCCCTTAAGCAATGTCACGTGCCGACCTGCCTCAAATCCTCCACCATCATCCCTGTCCCCAAGAAGCCACGGATTACTGGACTTAACGACTACAGACCTGTAGCGCTCACCTCTGTAGTCATGAAGTCCTTTGAGCGCCTGGTCCTGTCTCACCTCAAGTCCATCACCACACCCCTCCTAGACCCGCTGCAGTTTGCCTACCGTGCTAACAGGTCTGTGGACGACACAGTCAACCTGGCCCTCCACTCCATCCTGCAGCACCTGGACTCCCCGGGAACTTACGCCAGGATTCTGTTTGTGGACTTCAGCTCCGCATTCAACACCATCCGCCCCGATCTGCTCCAGGACAAGCTGTCCCTGCTCAACGTGCCTGACTCCCTCTGCAGGTGGATCACCGACTTCCTGACGGACCGGAGACAGCATGTGCGGCTGGGGAAGTCTGTCTCAGACTCTGTTAGCATCAGCATTGGATCACCCCAGGGCTGTGTACTTTCCCCCCCTACTCTTCTCCCTTTATACCAACTCCTGCACCTCCTCCCACCAGTCTGTTAAGCTGATTAAGTTTGCGGACGACACCACCCTCATCGGGCTCATCTCCAACGGTGACGAGTCCGCCTACAGGGAAGAGGTGGCCCAGCTGGTGTCCTGGTGCAGCCACAACAACCTGCAGCTGAATGCTCTGAAGACAGCGGAGATGATTGTGGACTTCAGGAAAGTCACATCCCCCCTGCCCCCCCTCACCATCACAGGCTCTCCCATCACCTTTGCAGATTCCTTCCGCTTCTTGGGCACCACCATCACCCGAGACCTCAAATGGGAGCCAACCATCAGCTCCCTCATCAAAAAGGCCCAGCAGAGGATGTTCTTTCTGCGGCAGCTGAGGAAGCTCAAGCTACCCACCAAGATGTTAGTGCAGTTCTACACGGCCATCATCGAGTCCATCCTCACCTCCTCCATAACTGTGTGGTACGCAGGAGCCACTGCCAGGGACAGACTAAGGCTGCAGCGCGTCGTGCGCACTGCTGAGAAGGTGATAGGCTGCAAGCTCCCATCTCTCCAGGACCTGTACATCTCCAGGACCCGGAGGCGTGCTGGCCGGATCATAGCCGATCCTTCACATCCTGGTCACGTGCTGTTTGCCCCCCTCCCCTCAGGTAGAAGGCTTCGGTCCATTCGGACTAAAACCTCCCGGCACATGAACAGCTTTTTCCCCTCTGCCATCAGACTGCTGAACACTAAGTGACTTTTGACTCTCGTGCACTATGTACAGCAGCTCAACCAGACTCATGTCAATCATCATTGTTTTTCTGTTGCATTATTGACTGCACTATGTGGTACTTCACATTATCTGCTACATGCTAATTTTTTAAAACTGCCTTGACTAGTACTACTCATTATTACTAGTATTATTATTATTATTACTTATTATTACTTATTTTTCTACACTTATTGCACGTTTCTAGTCCTTTAGTTTTTTAGTTTATCCCTTTTTCTCATTATGTTTTTAATGTTGCAGCATGGCACCGAGACAAATTCCTAGTTTGTGTATCACATGAACAATGGCAATAAACCTGATTCTGATTCTGATTCTGATTCTGATTCTGATTCTACCCAAGTATCAATACCCAAGTAATCCATACATACAAAGAAATCAAGGCAACTGTGTCCACAAAACATGTTATATTTAATAAAGTGGAATGACACAAGGAATAAATATTGAACACATGAAGAAAAAACAGTGAAGTTATGGAGGTGGGAGCATCATGGTGTGGGGGTGTTTTTCAGCACATGGTGCAGGCAGACTTCATTTAATTGAAGGGAAGATGAATGGACTAATGTACAGTGACATCCTTGATAAGAACCTGTTGCCATCTGCAGAGATGCTGAAGATGAAATGAGGGTGGACATTTCAATGATCCCAAACACACAGCCAAGGAAATGCTCAACTGGCTCCTGAGAAGGAAAATAAAGCTGCTAGAATGGCCCAGTCAGTCACCTAACCTGAATCCAATTAAAAATCTATGGAATAATTGAAGATCAGAGTTCATAGAAGACACCCACAGAACCTTCAAGATTTGACAGTTTGTGTGGAAGAATGGACTAAAATCATTCCTGAGCAATGCCTGCACCTAGTTTCTCCATACTGGAGGCATCTGCAAGCTGTTATTACCAACAAAGGCTTTTCTACTAAATACGAAATAGATGTCACCAAGCATGTTCAATACTTATTCCCTGTGTCATTCCACTTCATTAAATATAACTTGATTTGTGAACACAGCTGCCTTGATTTCTTTGTATGTCTGGATTACTTGGGTTGTTACTGATATCTGGTGAAAATCTCAGGTCAATGGCTCCATCAGAAATATGTTTAATGAGAAAAATGTTGATGTATTCAACACTTATTTTCCCCACTGTAAGCAACCCCTTTCTGATCATTTCATCAAATAAACTACATTGAAATTAATTCCGACCTCTGAATCAGTTCAGCCACTTACCTTAGTAAGCCTCTAGGCCCTGTGTCTCCTGTTCATATAGTGAGACATCCTGCAAAATATAATCACAAAAGAAAAAAAAATACACTCACCTGTTATCTAAAACAGTGTACTTGTGTCAGCTCCTTGGGTCCCCTGTCAGTCGGTCTTGACATGGGGCCTCCATCCTTTATCAGGGCTTGATGCCTGGCAATATCTGACATATCAAATCAGTTCTATGTAACCAAGCTGTTTAGACATACAAATGAAGGTGATGAAAATTTGCAATGGAAAAAAATTACTCTGCATGTGAATGTATCTGACAGAATGAAAGGAAACCTTGATGTTTACAATTGCCTGCTGGCATGACATGCAAAATGTCGTAAAGCAAAGAAACTCCATGGATGCTATGAAGATGCTAAGTATCAGTGTTTGATCCTGGCGAATGCAGACAGACGTTTTTGTTTGAAATGTTCCTTCTTTGAGTTCCTGTCCTGTTTCACAATCTTTATTATAGTTCAGCGATTCACCCTACGGTCTGACTGAATTCTCTAAACTGAATAACGCTGATCATTATCATTAAATAGTGCTGTGGAATTATTTTGCTGTCGCTTTCTCAGCTTAATTTTCAAACTGCCTGAGGTCCATCTCTCTCCAGTAATTCTCAAAGTGGATTATTACTATTATTATTTTACCTGTGTGCTCTTTTTGTCTAACCTTTGAGTGCCGTTCTTTTTTTTTACTCCCCAGGCCTATAAAACAAGGAGAAAGTCACGGGAAAATGATAAGGACTGTTTGTCAGTTATTCCCTATTCACAACCATCCTATTACTATTTTTATGAGGGCTTCTGACACAGTTCCTTGTGCCCTCATCTATCACTTGAAGTTTTCTTATGCTCCCAATAATCAGGCTGCTTGGACCATCTATATTTAGATCATTCAATGTCGTATAAGGACGGGAAGAGATATTCATAGCACAGGCATGAAGTTTAAGTCTTTTTCAGTAGCAGCTGTGCTATAAAAACATTCAGATGTGTATTTAAAATCATTTACAGGTTCCTAATACCCTTTAAATTATATAATACCCCCAACTCGATTTGTCTTTCTGCATCTCTTGTTTGATATCACTTACACTTGGCGCCATTTGCTGTGCTGCCACTGATTGCTCATTCTGCCTTCATTATGTATGTTTAATGAAGAAATAGACTCACAGACACTATTAACTTCTCATACATACCCAAATGTAACTCTCCTAATTGAAATGAGGCTGAAATTACACTATCTTTGAGTGGCAATCTACCCCAAAGTCGTTTCCCATCTCACTGTCAGTGGTGAGCATTAATATAGTTATTAACTGAGTGTCAGACCTAACATTTGGCTCAGGAAGATATAAGTGACACTGAGTACCTCTCTGGAGTCAGGCGGAGTGCACTGGAGAGATGTAAGAGTGAGTCTAGTACAGTCACTGGCAGAAAAATTGCTTGGTGAGATGTTGTCAGTGTAACTCGTGTTGCAGAATGGATCAGATGTGTTTCATATGACATCTATTAAAAGTCAAACTGTCAATGACAGTAGCTCACTCAAACCTAATGAACACACCGTGGAGTCACAAAGACCCTTTACTTCATTCTATATACGATATACACTCACCGGCCACTTTATTAGGTACACCTGTCCAACTGCTCGTTAACACAATTTCTAATCAGCCAATCACATGGCGGCAACTCAGTGCATTTAGGCATGTAGACATTGTCAAGACAATCTCCTGCAGTTCAAACCGAGCATCAGTATGGGGAAGAAAGGTGATTTGAGTGACTTTGAACGTGGCATGGTTGTTGGTGCCAGAAGGGCTGGTCTGAGTATTTCAGAAACTGCTGATCTACTGGGATTTTCACGCACAACCATCTCTAGGGTTTACAGAGAATGGTCCGAAAAAGAAAAAATATCCAGTGAGCGGCAGTTCTGTGGGCGGAAATGCCTTGTTGATGCCAGAGGTCAGAGGAGAATGGCCAGACTGGTTTGAGCTGATAGAAAGGCAACAGTGACTCAAATAACCACCCGTTACAACCAAGGTAGGCAGAAGAGCATCTCTGAATGCACAGTACGTCGAACTTTGAGGCAGATGGGCTACAGCAGCAGAAGACCACGCCGGGTGCCACTCCTTTCAGCTAAGAACAGGAAACTGAGGCTACAATTTGCACAAGCTCATCGAAATTGGACAATAGAAGATTGGAAAAACGTTGCCTGGTCTGATGAGTCTCGATTTCTGCTGCGACATTCGGATGGTAGGGTCAGAATTTGGCGTCAACAACATGAAAGCATGGATCCATCCTGCCTTGTATCAATGGTTCAGGCTGGTGGTGGTGGTGTAATGGTGTGGGGAATATTTTCTTGGCACTCTTTGGGCCCCTTGGTACCAATTGAGCATCGTTGCAACGCTACAGCCTACCTGAGTATTGTTGCTGACCATGTCCATCCCTTTATGACCACAATGTACCCAACTTCTGATGGCTACTTTCAGCAGGATAATGCGCCATGTCATAAAGCTGGAATCATCTCAGACTGGTTTCTTGAACATGACAATGAGTTCACTGTGCTCAAATGGCCTCCACAGTCACCAGATCTCAATCCAATAGAGCATCTTTGGGATGTGGTGGAACGGGAGATTCGCATCATGGATGTGCAGCCGACAAATCTGTGCCAACTGTGTGATGCCATCATGTCAATATGGACCAAACTCTCTGAGGAATGCTTCCAGCACCTTGTTGAATCTATGCCACGAAGAATTGAGGCAGTTCTGAAGGCAAAAGGGGGTCCAACCCGTTACTAGCATGGTGTACCTAATAAAGTGGCCGGTGAGTGTATATCCAATGGGGGAAATAACTGTTAAATGCATGAGCAATTTTTCCAGTACATATATTTCTGAAGTTGCTACTCATGACATTTTCACCAGAATTTGATATTAACATAAGAAATCCGAACACAGAAAGAAATCAAAGCATTTAAATTCATAAACAGTGTTGTGTAATAAAGTAGAATAAAACAAGAAAAATATATTCAGTTGAAATTCATAAATGGTTAAAAAGTACTTCTACCTTCTAGCTGTGGAAATTAATATTAGGGTAGGTACTTCATGAGTGGCTATAAAAAAAAAGGTTGTTGTTGTTGTTGTTAAAGAGGTCACTGATTACACTTTGCCAAATTTTAACAGCTCACACATGTCTGAATGAAATATTTGTGACATATTTTGTTCAAATTTTCTTTACTTACTGGAGCATAATTTGTTTTTTTCTTTTCTGTTATTATTTTTCAAGCCTTTCTGAGAACAGCTGGTTTCAAAACTTGTTACTTTACAATCTCTCAGACTGCATTCATTTCCACGGGAGGGTGAAGTTGAATGTGCTGAAGTCATTCAAAGCAAGGGCCTCTACACTTCCTATTAATTTTTGAATCCTACAGCCCTAAACATTGTTTATATCTTCTCTTCTGACACAGTGGTCACTGTGTTGTGTGGGGATTTGACATTTGGGGCTTTCCGTAGCCTGGCCGGGGGGTTGAGGGTGATGACGTCAGGCGGGCTACGGCTAGGGAATATATTGAGCTGATTTCTATAATAAAATTAGTTCAGTGCTCAGTTGAATGCGGCTTCTGTCTCATGTTATTCCGACATAACACACTGTTTTCTAATTTTGCTCACTGCTTTTTTTTTTTCAAAATAAATGTTTGTGTTGACATGCCAAGGTTATTTAAAAAAAAATTCTAGTACAAGCTGATATTCTGTCAAATTCTGAACAATGAAGAATGACAATATTTCTGAATAAATCAAGTATTAATACGTTGTTCCTTAATTTTGATCTCCACTGTATGTCACCGTGAAGAGCGGCGAGAGAAAACTGACTAATGGGGAGGGTTGATTACAAAATGGGAAACAGAAGGGTGTGAGGAATGAAACTAATTAAGAGGTTTCACAAAACATAAAGCAGAGAGTTATGGCAAAGGATAAACAGGAAATAACCAAACTCAACAGGAGGTAAAACTACCTAAGGTTAAGACAAGAAATAAATTGAGAGTAATGGGGAAATATAAACTAAGAACATAGAGACCTAAACTATATAAGAATGAGGCAAAGAAAACTTAAACACAACCCAAACCAGAATAATTACAATTATGGAAACCACAAAAACAATTTAAGAAGTGGGCACGGTCATGGACTATGCACAAATACTACGGCCAAGAACTCTCTAAAGACTTTTGCAACATGAATGTTGTGAAACACATTGATGGATTTGCCTACAGACATACAGTATATCAAAACTTGTGTATCTTCCAGTAAGTGCCATTGGGCCCAATATCTGCAACTGGAAGGAACATCACTCTACCATCAACTGGCCATGCACAGCAGCTCCTCACAAGATATCTGACCAGGGAGTCAGAAGGATAGTCTGAAGAATAGTCCAAGATCTGAGGACAACTTGGGAAGAGCTCCAGAAAGACTTGGAGGTAGCAGGTACATTAGTGACACAGAAAACAATAGACAAGGACTTTTGTGAAATTACATAAGAGTCCAGATGTCCTGACCTTAAATACAAAATTACAAACCAACAAGTAATAAAAAAAATGATTATTTAGACAATAAGTCTTAATAATCTTAAGACTGCATATTGTTCAATGTGGGCGACATCCATTCCTTTTGACAATAGTGGCATGAAATATGGGTGCAGTCCAACAGCATGTGTGATTGATAATTGTTGTATTGTGGCTGCCTGCCTGCCATCTCCACTGAGGCCTGCCAATTCATCAGACATCAGAAGCAGAATGGGCTGACGACTAATGTCTGCGTCTGTCTGTAACAAACCACAACGATATGTTTCCTCCTTCAACTAGGCACCATGATTCCTACAAATCTGCCTTTTTAGTGAGGTGACAGTTCAACTCTTGAACTTGGCTCCAAATCATAATATAAAAGAGAAAAGAAACAGTTTGAAGTGGAAAAAGCCCTTCAAAACCTGCCAAATCATAGTTGTAAAAGTTCCAGATACTTATTGCTCTGTGATGACATTTGAGTTACCTTTTTAACTATTGCAACAAACTGTATTCCTAAACATTTTCCATCTGCATCCCAACTAATAAGCAGAAGCTGTCAGTTATTTTCCAAACCAACCACCCCTTAATTATTCAAGGCTATGCTTAGACTTTGTTCTTTGCTGATTAACTTCCCACTTCCATCCGTCATTCTTAGATATGGTCGGTTATTAAGCAAATGAATTGCAGCTCCAGTGAGCTTTGCCATCAGATAGCTGTAACTGAAGGTTAATGAAGATGTTGTTCAACAGAGAAATTAAAGTTCACAGGGGATCTCACCTGGCATAATGTAGTGTTTAGTACATGCGTCCTTTGACCCACTGTCACTTACTCACATGCCACAACCTGTGTTTAGTATGCAGCACCAGATGCTTGAAGCTAAACAGGAACAGCATCATTAATCAAGGCAGGTAAAGGTGTTTAGTTTATTTGTCACATGGTTTATTACACTTGTGTATCCCAGCAAGGCTGGTTGTGATAGAGCAGGCATAGTCAAGGTCAGGGCTACCCAGATTCAGGCAGCACTCCAGACTCCAGAATCTTTTCCACTGGTAGCACCAGGGCTACCAACTTTAGCAGATGATCGTACCCCCCACATGATTTGGGCATGATTTGGGCAAATTGTTCTTTCTTTCTTTCCTTTTTTCTTTCTTTCTAGCATGGTGTTAATCAACCTTGTACATTATCAAATCATCTTAAGTGATTTAAGGTGCTTTCACACCTAACCCATTTGGTCTAGACTTTGGGACTTTTCAGTATGATCCTAAGCAAAACTACACTGTGAGGGCGGCACTTGTGAAGTGCAGTGTGGTGATGCCGACTTCCTGTCGCATTACCGCACTGCCTTATATAGCGGGGTAGACCGCCATAGGAACACCTTCTTATGCTGGATGATCCCGCTGGGTACTTGCCGTGTACTGCTATGCTTTATATCCAATAAAGCTGTGTTCGACGTTACCTCCATTTCCGCCTCATTCATCACCACATTTACATACATAACATTTGACGACTGAGGATTAACGTATGGAGGCATGCATTACACCACTCCGTCCCTTCCTCGAGCTCCCGGTTGAGCCACTGGTGCCATGGCCGGATTGGTTGAAGGCCTATCAAACGTGCATTACGGCGCTAGACCTCGGGTACCTCGATAAGGTGAGGGCGCATACGCTTCTCGTCCACAACTTGGGTATTGAAGGCCGGAGGGTCCTATGGATGCTCGACGCATCAGACTCGTTTGAGGACATCATGGAGCTGCTAGCTAATCGTTTCTCCACCCCACACAGCGTGACTGTTTGGAGAATTCATTTTCGCCAGAGACGCCAACGTGTAGGTGAACCTATCCGCCAATATGTCATTGATTGGAGGCAGCTAGCTAGTGAGTGTTGCTTTGGGTCACTTGAAGAAGAAATGGTATGCGACCAACTAGCAGAGCACATGTGCAACGCTGAGCTGCGTGCTAGGCTGTTAATGGTGCCTAATGACTTGACATTAGCTGGAGCCGTCAAGCTAGCTCTCCAAATGGAGGTCATTGATAAGCTAGCTGTGGAGCTAAATTGGCATCAGTCACAGAGGCCGCTGGAGCCGTCTGCCACAGCAAATATTGCAGACCCTGATAGTGAGGATAGCTTGGATGAATATTATTTGGAAACCAATGCTGCCAGCTGAAAGTCTGCACTGGGAAATCCATGTTGCAGGGGTTGTGGGTCCACGGCGCACCGCCATAAAGAAAAAGAGTGCCCGGTAAGAGGAAAATGCTGTAGTAGATGTGGACGCTTGAATCACCGCGCCAGGGTGTGCCATTTGTCTTACCCGGGGAGCCAGCGGGAGAAACTACCCCGCCCCACCCCCCCAACGTACAGCACTGGGAACAATTGGTCTGGTTGTAGTCGCTGGGGCTCGTGGGCTCCGGTGATTGAAAAGAACGTGGTTTGGGATGAAGTGCTACCGGACACCCTCACTTTCAACTCAGCCAGTTCTCACTCAGTGTCGTTACCCATGCCAATAAGCGACACCATGCTAGCCCCAGATGCCTCCGGTCCGGTATTTGGCCGCAATTGGGTGGGGGGTCTGCAGCTATGACGGTGAACACTGCAACATGTATAGAAGAGGACGGGGCCAGACCGACAAGCATGGAGTTACTGCATGCTCAGCAGCAGCACATCAGGCCAAGTAAGGTTCCACTTCAAGTTATGGACTTGGTTCGGGTTTGGAGTGATGAACAACCACAGCGAAGATGGGCCAGACGACAGCCAGCTAAACATCAAGCACGTCTGCGGATAGTGGCGAAGTTGGGAGCGGTGTGCTTCTGGTTGTCTGACGGCTCAATGAGGCATGCCAACCAACTACGGCGTGTCCAGGAGGATGCCCCAGGTGGCAAGGCTGGACAGGAGTCGGTGATGGCAGTGTGGGACCCGGGATCCATCGTCCAGAAGATCAGCCATCGCTCTGGTGCCCTGCTGCCTCCAGGGGCGCGCCTGCTGAGGGGCTACCCTGGGCTCCCCCAATACCAGTTCCACTTTTCCCACCCAAGTGAGTGTGTGGTAGCACTTTGCTTATAGTTCTGATGTTATGTGTTTAAAATATGTAGTTTAGGAGCACGGCAGATATTTTTAGTTTGAATAAAGGACATTTTAGTTTAATTCGGTGGCAGAATAATCAACCATGCCGTGCGGGTTGTGTGGTAGTCCACACACCAATCCTATTTTAGGTTATGTTGTGTGTGATTTGGGTAGCAAATTGAGGTGGGTTTGAATTGGTTGAGTGGGTTTTGAATTTTATAAAAGGGGGAGAGAATGTGATGGAAGCATTTATTGTGAAGTGCAGTGTGGTGACACCAACTTCCTTTCGTGTCACCGTACTGCCCTATATAGCGGGGTGGGCCGCCATAGGCACACCTTCTTATGCCAGATGATCCCACTGGGTGCTTGCCGTGTACTGCCATGCTTTATATCCAATAAAGCTGTGTTTGACGCTACCTCTCCGTCTCATTCATCACCAGGTTTACATACATAACATGCACATGTGAAAAAACACACCCAAAAATGAGTTTTGCCCCTTTGACAATGCACTCCCTCATGGATCGTCACCTTATCCCAGTGGGGGGTTTGCGTTCCCTAGTGATCCCAGGAGCTAAGTTGTCCGGGGCAATTTGCCTCTGGTAGGGTCACCCAAGATAAACTGGTCCTGGGTGAAGAGCAAGACTAAGAACGATTCAACAGTCTCTCATGATGAATGCTAGAACAAGGATTCAGTGTACCCCGCCCGGTATAGGGTTACTGGGGCCCCGACCCAGGAGCCAGGCCTGGGAGAGGGGCTCGATGGCGAGCGTCCAGTGGCCGGGTTTCTGCCTATGGGACCCGGCCTGACTCAGCCCGAAGGAGCTGCATGGGTCTGCCCTCCAGTGGTCTCACCACCTGCAGGAGGGACCGCGGGGGTCTGGTGCTATGTGGTGTTATGTGGATCAGGTGGATCAGACCTTGGCAGTCTGATCCACGGCTTTCTAAATTGGCTTTTGGGACGTGGAATGTCACCTCTTTGGTGGGGAAGCAGCCTGAGCTGGTGCACGAGGTTGAGAGATACCGGCTAGATATAGTCAGGCTCACCTCAATGCACAGCTGTGGTTCTGGAACCAGTTTCCTGAAGAGGGGCTAGAGCTTGGCCTACTCTTGAGTTGCCCCGGATGAGAGGCAGTGAGCAGGGGTGGGTATGCTTGTATCCCCCCACCTTGCTCCTGGTACATTGGAGTTTTCCCCATTGAATGAAAGGGTTGTTGCCCTGGGCCTTTGGATTGGGAAACGAGTCCTGACCATCATTTGTTCCTATGTACCAAATGATGGTTCAGAGTATCGACCCTTTTTAGAGTCTCTGACTGAAGTGCTGGAGAGTGCTCCTCTTGGAGACTCCATTGTCCTACTGGGGGATGTCAATGCGCATGTGGGCAACGACAGTGAAATCTGGAGGGGTGTGATTGGGAGGAACGGCCTGCTCGACCTGAACCTGCATGGTGTTCAGTTCGTGGACTTCTGTGCCAACCACAGTTTGTCCATAATGAACACCATGTTCAAGCATAAGGGTTTCCATATGTGCACCTGGCACCAGGACACCCTAGGTCGCAGGTCGATGATCGATTTTGTTATTGTGTCATCAGACCTGTGACCATATATCTTGGACACTCGGGTAAAGAGAGGAGCAGAGCTTTTAACTGATCACCACCTAGTGGTGAGTTTAATCCGATGGCAGGGGAGCATGATATTAAGACCTGGTAGACCCAAACGTATAGTAAGGGTGTGCTGGGAATGTCTGGCTGAGGCCCCTGTCCAGGATGTCTTAAACTCCCACCTCCGGAAGAACTTCGACCACATTCCGAGGGAGTCTGGAGACATGGAGTATGAATGGGCCATGTTTCTCCACCACCTCCATTGTTGAAGCAGCTGCCCACAGCTGCGGGTGCAAGGTTGTTTGTGCATCTTGTGGTGGCAACCCCTGAACCAAGTAGTGGACACCACTGGTGAGGAAGTGGAGTGCGGCTCAGTTGGTTGCTAAAGAAAAAACTTGGGTGTTGGAGGAGTTTGGTGAGGCCATGGGACAAGACTTTTGGTCGGCCTCGGAGAGATTCTGGAAAACTGTCCGGCGACGCAGGAGGGGGAAACAGCTCCATGTCCACACTGTGTATGGTGTGGATGAGGTGCTGCTGACTTTGACTGGGGATATCATAGGGTGGTGGAAGGAATACTTTGAGGATTTCCTCAGTCCCACTGAAACGCCTTCCACAGAGGAAGCAGAGCTTGAAGACGAGGGGGACAACTCACTCATCACAGGGGCTGAGGTCGCCAAAGTGATTAAAAATCTCTTCAGTGGCCAGACCCTGGGAGTAGACGAGATTTGCCCTGAATACCTCAAGGCTCTGGATGTTGTAGGACTGTCATGGTTGACACACCTCTGCAACAATGCGTGGAGGTTGGGGACAGTGCCTTTGGCATGGCAATCTGAAGTGAGGGTTCCTCTCTTCAAGAAGGGGGACCAGAGGGTGTGTTCCAGCTTCATGGGGATCACACTCCTCAGTCTCCCTGTGAAGGTCAATGCCAGACTACTGGAGAGGAGAGTCTGGCCATTGGTTGAACCTCGGATTCAAGAGGAACAATGCAGTTTTCATCCTGGCCATGGCATATTGGACCAATTCTTTACCCTCTCGAGAATCCTCGAGGATTTGTGGGAGTTTGCCCAACCAATCCACATGTGTTTTGTGGACTTGGAAAACGCATTCAACCATGTCCCTCGTGGTCTCTTGTGGTGGGTGCTGTGGGAGTATGGGGTATCGGACTTGTTGTTACAAGCTATCTGGTCCCTATACGACTGTTGCAAGAGTTCGGTTCGTATTGCCAACCCCCGGTCAAACTTATTTCCAGTGAGAGTTGGACTCCACCAGGGCTGCCCTTTGTCACCAATCCTGTTCAAAATTTTTTTATGGGCAGGATATCTAGGTGCAGCCAAGGAATGGAAGGTGTCATGTTTGGTGACCACAGGATCTCATCTCTGCTGTTTGCAAATGATGTTGTCCAGTTGGCTTTGTCGAGCAATGACCTACAGGTCTTACTGGGATGGTTTGTTATTGAGTGTGAAGCAGCTGGGATGAGAATCAGCACCTCCAAGTCTGAGTTCATCATCCTCAGCTGGAAATGATTGGATTGTCCTCTCCGGGTTGGGGACAAGCTCCTGCCCTGAGTGGAGGAGTTCAAGTATCTCGGAGTCTCTTTCAAGAGTGAGGGGAGAATGGAACAAGAGATTGACAGACGGATCGGAGCAGCATCTGCAGTGATGGAGATGTCGTACCGGTCTGTTGTGGTGAAGAGAGAGCTGAGCTCTAAAGCAAAGCTGTCGATTTACTGGTCAATTTACATTCCTACCCTCACCTATGGTCATGAGCTTTGGGTAATGACCAAAAGAATGAGATCGCAGGTACAAGCGGCTGAAATGAGCTTTCTCCATAGAATTGCTGGACTCACCCTTAGAGCTAGGGTGAGGAGCTCAATCATTCAGGAGAGGCTCAGAGTAGAACCGCTGCTCCTCCACATCAAAAGGAACCAGTTAGGGTGGTTTGAGCATCTAATCAGGATGCCTCCTGAACGTCTCCCTTTTGAGGTGTTTCAGGCACATCTCACTGGGAGGAGACCCCGGGGCAGACCCAGGACATACTGGAGAGACTAAGTCTCCCAGTTGGCCTGGGAATGTCTTGGTATCCTCTCTGAAGAGCTGGAGCAGGTGGCTGGGGAGAGGAAAGTCTAGGCTTCTCTGCTTGAACTGCTGCCTCCACGACCCGGACTTCCGGAAAAGCGGTAGAAGAGGATGGATGGATGAACGGCCAATGCACTTTTGACTAGATTGTCATAATATCTCCTTAAAGTAATGGATTGGGGCTAAGGTAGAGTGATGGGCAAAGTTTTAAAACTTAAAGAACATCCTGCTACTCCTTTGTACCAAGTCACTCTTTGTAGTTAGTTTCACAACCACTACAAGGTGCCATTTTGATCTTTTCTTTGTCTCTACCAACATGAACTAATATTGCACCAATGAACATGTATCCAGTGAAAGTTAAAAATATATTTTTCAAATGTATTCCATGATTTGTAAAGGGTTAGAATCCATGCTATTAGTACACATTTTGGTGAGAATAGGTTAATTTACTCATTAGTCACTACTCACTGTTGATAGTTGGTTTCTAGTGATACTGCAGTGAATCAGGAAAGGATTCACAGCGCTTCACTTTTTCCACATTTTATGTTACAGCCTTATTCCAAAGGGGATTAAATTCATTTTTTCCTCAAAATTCTACACACAGCACCTCATAATGACAACGTGAAAAAAGTTTTTTTTTTAATTTTTGCAAATTTATTAAAAATGAAAAACTAAGAAATCGCACGTACATAAGTATTTGAAGCCTTTGCTCAATACTTTCCTGATGCACCTTTGCCAGCAATTACAGCCACAAGACTTTTTGAATTTGATGCCACAAGCTTGGCACACCTATCTTTGGGCAGTTTCGCCCATTCCTCTTTGTAGCACCTCTCGAGCTCCATCAGGTTGGATGGGAAGTGTCGGTGCACAGCCGTTTTCAGATCTCTCCAGAGATGTTCAATTGGATTCAAGTCTGGGCTCTGGCTGGGCCACTCAAGGACATTCACAGGGTTGTCCTGAAGCCACTCCGTTGATATCTTGGCTGTGTGCTTAGGGTCGTTGTACTGCTGAAAGATGACTCGTCACCCCAGTCTGAGGTCAAGAGTGCTCTGGAGCAAGTTTTCATCCAGTATGTCTCTGTACATTGCTGCATTCATCTTTCCCTCTATCCTGACTAGTCTCCCAGTTCCTGCTGCTGAAAAACATCCCCACAGCATGATACTGCCACCAGCATTGGCGTGGTTATGAACGGTGCCTGGTTTCCTCAAACATGATGCCTGGCATTCACGCTAAAGAGTTCAATCTTTGTCTCATCAAACAAGAGAATATTGTTCTCATGGTCTGTGAGTCCTTCAGGTGCCTTTTGACAAACTCCAGGCGGGCTGCCATGTGCCTTTAACTAAGGAATGGCTTCCATCTGGCCACTCTACCATACAGGCCTGATTGGTGGATTGCTGCAGAGATGGTTGTCCTTCTGGAAGGTTCTAGATGCACTGTAGCTTAAATTTCTCACCTAATTTTGCACCCCGTACTCAGTTCTTCCATGTCGCTAATGGTTATTATGTCAGACATAGCAAAAGCTGCTGAAGTTCATTCATTGGTCTTTGATCACATAATTACTAGCCTCTTTCATAAAGTTATTACCTGAATGTAATTTGCTGCATATCCCAGGATTGCATTTCTCACAATTTTGTTCCGTTAGTAGAAACACCATTGTTCCTAGAAGGTTTGCTGCTGGCATTCATGTTTATCAAGTATAGCTAAAGCAGTAATGACAAAATGCCTGACCTCAGATCTGTGCTTAACCCCTTGACGCCTGTTGTCGCGAATTCGCATCAAACCGCTTCCGCTCCAAATGCAACCAAAATACCGTCTGTATTCCTCCACTTCCGGTTGGAGCACTTCCAACACATACCTAGGAACCTTTTACAAGCATTAGTTTCTCATAGGAACGGTTAGAGACGGAGCACCATCCATTTCCTGATTGCTAGGGTTAGGGTTAGGGTTAGGGTTATAGTTTGGCAGTCATGAGAGTTGAAAATACTGAAAATAACTTTGTTGCATAAATAAAAGACTTCATACTTGAGATGAGAACAGGTGCTTTTTTACCATTTTTTTACCATAGATGCCTGTTGTCGTTAATTTGCATCATACCTAAAATTATATCTGTTTTATGTGCTATAGTCAAATTAACTTTCTCAACTTAATTTAGCATCTACTTGAAAGCAAAAACACAAGTGAATTTTTTTTTTTCATAATTGGGAATAAATTCAGGCGTTAAGGGGTTAAAATATCGTATTAATTGCATTCCCTAGTAGACTACGGTTATACTCTAAATAACATCCCCTCTTGTGCTAATATGTTGTGTAGTGCCACGCAAGACTCCTGCATTCTTAAACCCATTTGAATCTGTTCCATAATTAGGTTTTCTTTTTTATCTCGCTGTCAAAACAAACCAAGCAACCAGCAGCAAAGGAACTAATGGTTTCTTTTTCTGACAAATCCAAAATCCCCAACAAGAATCTTTTGCATTAGGTTAATTGCCACATTTGAAAAGTTGACCTCCTTTATTGAATGAATCCTTTCTTTGTCTCCTGTGTGCCAAACAAAAAGAAAAAAATAGCAAAAATCCTAAGGGCTTGCAGTGCCAACAGATATTGTGCTTGGCTCAGTGCCTGGTTTCAAGACAAGACTCTTTCATTTGCAGAGGGCTTTCCTCACTCACTAGGGGATAGAAGTAGATTTTAGGGTAATGCTCCTGAAAATCTCTCTTTTAATTTAAAATCTGTGTAGTTTTGTCACTTTGCTATTTAGAGGATAAAAATAGCATCTTTTCATAAATCATTGTCTGGATGTATGTTATTCGTCTTGGTCTTAGAAAACAATATACTGTGTGAACAAGTATGTCAGCAAAATTACTAGGCAGGCATTTGTGTGATCTTCTGCCTGTCTCTATTTGAGCTTCGTAGCAGAAGCTTATACTCAAACAGGAATTAGCAACTACAATTCGGGTGCACATAAATAACAAAAACAAATGGCATTTCAATATTAATGGACAGACAACATTTTTTAGATCATCACAACAATAGCCATGCACCTACCTGTGGTGCACCCAAATATGTGCCACCACATCAGTGTTTATTTAGAATTTAATTTGTGAAAAGGGTTTTCCCTAGTTACTTTTCAGTTTAATTTTGTTTTATTGAAAATGGGGAATTATCCTTTAACTTTGTGTCAACTATTCACATAAGAGATGGACGATAAAATAAAGCAGTATCTAGGTGGGACCTTTGACACCGGAGTAGGTGCCCCCAGATTGCATTAATTGCATTAAAGTTGCAAAAATCTCAAAAAAAAAACAAAAAACTTTTTCACATTGTCATTATGGGGTATTGTGTGTAGAATTTTGAGGGGAAAAAATGAATTTAATCCATTTTGGAAAAAGGCTGTAACATAACAAAATGTGGAAAAAGTGAAGCGCTGTGAATACTTTCCGTATGCACTGTAGCTTCTGGTAATAATACACTCTCAAACAAAAGTCTCGCTCCACTGTTAATGTTACCACATGATAACACCACACAGTCACATGTCCACCAACTGTCCTAGCCACACTGGGGAAGGAATGATTGCTGTTAAAGATCTGCCATTGCTGTCACGAAGAGAGTTTAAGATACATGGGGGACAAATTAGTGACACTTCTGAAAACGGCTACAGTAGCATCTCCAAACAAATGGATGAGGGTCTCAAAGAAAAACGCACAGAGGACAAGGTCATTAGAGGAGTGCTTTGTGCAGTCAAGCCTGGCAACGTCTTAGATATGTTGACTAATAAAGAGGACCTCACAGTTAAAGAACTCAAAAGTTTCCTCCAGTCAGTGCGGCCAAGCGCAGATTTGGCCACACTGCTACTCGTAAGGTCACCCAAGCCCACTCCACTCACACTGAACCTGAGGAAAAAAAGCAAAGGTGAGGGGAAAGTTAACACAGTCAATAAAAATGACTCATTTCAGAGATTAAGTGCACAGGTTGAGGCACTGACCAAAGCTATGGAGACAATGAAGACCCTTGTCACCTCACCTTCAGCATCTGAGCATGGTGGTATTCCCGCTCATCAACTTAACACTGACCGAGCTAAATTAAAAAAAAAAACGTCACAGAGATCCTATGGCTGCCCAAATTGTGTGCCCAATCCAGTCCTAACTGTGACCACTGCTTTGCATGTGGGGGAGATGGCCATTGCGCCGTTGGCTGTTTGAAGAAACGTAAGCCATCAGGAAACAAAACCCGGTCAAGGCAGAGGGACAACCCTTGTCCAGTCTGGCTCATAAGTCCCACCCCAAGTCAAGGCTACACAACACTGGGTCTGCCAACACCACAAAGACTGTAAATACAGCCAAACCATGATGACTCGTCGCGCCCCTCATAGGCTGCAAATCTCTACTGAAGTGCTGGTTATGCCGTAACTATTTTGTTAGATACAGGAGCCAAGGTAAGCCTGTTAGATCGTACCTGGAAAAACAAATACATAGTGAGTCAAGATGTTCGGCCTCTCAGTGAGCTGATGGACAACGATCTAATGGTGTCTGCTGTCAAAAGGGATAAGGTACCCTACGATGGGTGGGTTGAGGCAATAATAAACCTGTAGGGTAATGATGATCCAGACCTATCCATACGAGTACCCTTCCTAGTAAGTCACCTGACATTAAAGAGACCATTAGTGGGGTTCAATGTGATCCAAGAGCTGATTAAGAGCAATGAAAGCAGACCAAAACTTCTTCCTATCCTCTCAAACCTCCTTGCCGGTGCTATTGAGATTGATGAAGCAGCTGCTGAGACAATGGTTAGTTTTATCCAGACTCAGAAATACCCAGAGGAAGAACACCCTCTAGGGAAAGTGGATCTGAAGGGGATCACTGTCCAGTCAGGATGCGTTACCTACATTAAGTGTAGAGTCCCAGATAGTATTAGTGTCTCAGAGTCACTTGTGCTGTTTGAACCCAAACTTAATAGTGTCCACCTAGAGCCACTGAGTATTGGGGCAGGATTACTAGAGATTCCCCAGGCAGAGAGACATTTCGTTAAAGTGCTGCTACTGCTGTCAAACCACAACAACCACAGTGTTAGTATTCCTGGCTTAACCATCTTAGGCAGTGTAGAACGAATTGACAAAGTTTGAGAAACAGACAGTCCTAGTAATGACAGTGAGAGAATCCATGTTGATGTCATTGACTCTGTTCCACATTCCAGTCATGACTGGGGGTCACCAGTCATGACTGGTGCCCTGTGGCACCCACCTGTTGATATTAGTCATCTGACAGACAAGCAACAGTGTGAGGTAAAACAAATGTTGTTTGAAGAATCAGGTGCTTTCACTCATGATGATGGAGATATAGGTAACATTCTAAGCCTGCAAATGACTATCAGTCTTAAAGATGACATTCCAGTCCAGTGTATGAACACCTCTATCCCTAAGCCCCTCTACACAGAGGTCAAGCAGTACATACAAGACTTGCTTGCTAAAGGCTGGATAGTAAAATCAAAGTCACCATTTGCAGCACCAGTAGTCTGTGTCAGAAAAAGAGATGGTACTCTTAGGCTCTGTATCGACTACAGACTATTGAAGCAGAAAACAGTGCCAGACCGCCACCCATTACCTCATATTCAAGACCTCCTTGACACCCTTGGAGGCCACAGCTGATTCAGCGTTCTTGACCAGGGTAAAGCCTACCATCAAGGATATATGGCTGAGGGCTCTCACCATATGACCACTTTCATCTCTCCTTGGGAGCTTTATGAGTGGGTTTATTCGGCGGACTTCACCGCAGCTGAAACAATGATGGCCGCAGCTGAAGAGGAGGGCTTCTCCCGGCGTTTCCTCATGAGACGACGCTGTCCTTTGTTCTCTGGCCGTGCTGGAGCGAGAGGAGGGTCAGGCAAGGTGTCATGGAGGATGCCGACCTGTAGATCACCGGACCTCCGTCCCGACATCGCGGGGAATCCCAGACCGGGGAATGAATGCTGGAGCGAGCAGACTGTGGAGAGCAGGTTGGCGTACTGTGGGTAGCTTCATAACCCAGGATGCGCCTCCAAAATCCCTACTGCTCTGTCCAGGTTCTCCAGCTTCTTCTTAGTACCCTGGGCGGCGAGGGCATCATGAACGAAGTCACGGATGAATTTGGCATCCCATTCCTCCTCCACCGTGGGGAACCCCCCTGCCGTGCCTCTTCCTTGGTGAGACCGAGGCATGATGTTCTCCAGCATACTGTAGGTAGTCCAGAAAAGAAAAACAGTTCACAGTGAAAAAAGGGAAAATGATGTGTGGGTGAACCCGCTAAATCCTCTTTTCAGGCTGGGTCATTCTGTCATAAACTCTCCGTGTGCTTCACCATAGCGCACAGAGGAGGCAAAGGATGGACGGATTTAAGCGCAGGAGTTCACCATACACACATTTATTGACAAGCACAATTCACAAATACAAATGAACAAGTAGCTAACAATACCATCTGAATGCGCTCGGGAGAGCGGGGAAGACTACGGGGAGCTCAACTTCCTTGGGGGAACACAAACTGGGCGACAGCCTAAGCATAGCAGTTATGCTGCGGGGAGAAACGCCACCAGAAGCGTAGCAGAATAACTGCAACGGGGGAAATGCTTCTGGTCCAGCGTAGCAGCAACCGCACGGAGAAACGCAAACAGTTTACTCACAAGTAGGAACAGTCCAGAGAGTCCAGTTCTCTCCGCAAGCATAATCCAAATGTCCTTCCCGAAGTGTCGGTCACACCATGGAGAACGAGAGTGACTCGTACAATGACCCAGCGGTGTTTGTCTAGCGAAGAGCCGCTTAAATACAAACGCCACTGGCCACACAAATTGGGCACACCTGAACGAGGTGCGGGAAAGATAATTACTGGGGCTGGGAACAGCTGATGAAATTAAGGAGAGCGAGGGGGTGTGGTTGGACCGACAGACTGTCAGCAACGTGGGAGAAAGTAGGTCACCGAGGCTGACTAACAGCTGCTGGTCAGGGAGTGGCTATAGTAATGGAATCAGTACAAGAATGCACAAAATGCCCATAAACAATGAAACCAAAACCCACAGAGAGATTGAGGCCGAGCCAGGGAAAGCCAAGCCGGCTCGGCTCGTGACACTTGCTATGTGTGCAAGATGTTCCACCCATGGAACACGTGTGAGAACACTCACACGTGATCTGCATTGTTGTTTATGCAAATCCGACGGCGAACGCTGGGACAGCGCGTGACGTCATCCATTCAGTAACCAGCAGGCTGCAGACAGAACACCCAGATGCTCTTCTCCTCATCTCAGGCGATTTCAACCACGTTTCACTGTCTCCCATTCTGCCCACTTTCACCCAGTATGTCACATGCCACACTAGAGACAATAAAACACTGGATTTGTTCTACGCAAACACTAAGGAGGCGTACACCTCATCACAACTCCCCCCACTTGGGAGATCGGATCACAACTTGGTTCATCTCCGACCGGTGTACAAACCCCTAGTGCACAGACAACCTCCGGCCATGCACACTGTGGAGTTATGGTCTGAGGAGACAATGGACACTCTAAAGGACTGTTTTGAAGCCACTGCCTGGAAGCAGCTCTGCGATCCACATGGTGAGGACATCGATGGCCTCATTCACACCTTCACGGGCTACCTCAGCTTCTGTGTGGACAAATCCGTTCCCACCAAGACCATACGGCGTCACTCAAACAACAAACCCTGGATCAACCCTGAGATAAAAACACTTCTGAGAGAGAAGAAGAGGATCTTCAGGTCGGGGAACAGGGAGATGCTGAAGTCCGTACAGAGGGAGCTGAGGAGAAAGATCAGAGAAGGCAAGGACAGCTTCAGGAAGAAGATGGAGGACAAGCTGCAACAGAGCGACATCAGCGGGGTCTGGAGAAACCTCAAAACCATCTCGGGGCTCCAGAATACCTCCCCCCAGGCCACGGGGGGCAGGGAGTGGGCGAACAACCTGAATCTGTTTTTCAATAGGTTTGACCAACCGCCCTCCCCCCTGTCTGCACAACAACCACTGCTGCCTCTAAGAAATCAAGTCCTGCTACCCACTCCCCACTCCACCGACACCCCCCCCACTCCCAACACACAGCCCCCCATCCTGACCCTGACCAAGACCCAGGTGAGGACGGAGCTGAGGAAGATCAAGGCGAGGAAGGCGTCGGGACCGGACGGCATCAGCGCAAAGCTCCTCAAGTCCTGTGCAGACCAGCTGTGTGGGATTGTGACGTACTGTATATCTTCAACATGAGCCTGAAACTGGGGAGGGTACCACAGCTGTGGAAAACATCTTGTGTGGTACCTGTACCAAAAACTTCCCACCCCAAAGACCTGAACAGCTTCAGACCGGTGGCCTTGACGTCCCACTTGATGAAGACCCTGGAGAGACTGCTCCTTGCTCATCTCCGCCCCCTGGTGGAACCAGCGATGGATCCACTCCAGTTCGCCTACCAGCATGGCATTGGGGTGGAGGATGCGGTGATCTTCCTCCTTCACCGTTCTCTGTCCCACCTGGAGAAGCCCGGGAATATGGTGAGGATCATGTTCTTTGACTTCTCCAGTGCTTTCAACACCATCCAACCGATGATCCTGAAGGACAAGCTGCTGCGCGCAGGGGTGGACCAGCACCTGTCATCATGGATCCTGGACTACCTTATGAACCGGCCTCAGTTTGTGAGAACCCGGGACTGTGTTTCCGACACGATCATCAGTAGCACGGGGGCCCCCCAGGGAACGGTGCTGGCTCCCTTCCTGTTCACTCTTTATACTGCGGACTTCTCACACAACACAACACATTGCCATCTACAGAAGTTCTCTGATGACTCTGCAATCGTTGGTCTCATCTCCAGCGGAGATGAAGCTGAGTACAGAGGGCTTATCCAGGACTTTGTGGACTGGTGCCATCGGAACTGCCTCCAGATCAACGCGAGGAAAACTAAGGAGCTGGTGGTGGACTGCCGCAGGCATGGGCAGCCCCTCACAGCACCAGTAAATATACAGGGAACAGACATCGAGATGGTGACATCCTACAAGTACCTGGGTATTCATCTGAACAATAAACTAGACTGGTCACACAATACTGATGCACTCTACAAGAAGGGACAGCGCAGGCTGTTCCTGCTGAGGAGACTCAGGTCTTTTGGTGTACAAGGGGCGCTGCTGAAGTCATTCTATGACACGGTGGTGGCATCAGCCATCACTTTTGGAGTGGTCTGCTGGGGCAGTGGCATTACTGCAGCCGATAGGAAGAGACTGAACAAACTGATTAAGAAAGCTAGCTCTGTCCTGGGGCAGCGCCTTGATCCGATGGAGGAGATAGGAGAGAGAAGGACGGTGGCTAAACTGTCATCTCTGCTGGAGTCCGAGTTCCACCCTATGCAGGACATACTGGATGCACTGAGGAGCTCATTTAGCAGCAGACTACATCATCCCAGGTGCACAACCGAGAGGTTTCGTAGGTCCTTCCTACCAACGGCTGTCAGACTGTACAACCTAAGCAGGGCTGCTCGCAGAGATAGTAAAAAGACGTAACAAACTAATAGTTTTTTTTTTTGTTTTTTTTTGAATGCAAAAGATGCAATAGACTTACACAATGGTCCTCTCCGGCATACAACTAGGAACATACCGGTCGCTATGGAGGGTGAGAATATGTATGGGCACATAATCATACCATGTAGGATAACTAAATAGACGGTTATGCTGTTTCATCCCACCTAGCAACAATGCTCTGCACTGTGTGTGTTTATATATTTACATATTTATTCCATCTAGCTACAATGCTCTGCACTGGGTGTGTTTATATTTATATATCTATATATTTATTCCATCTAGCTACAATGCTCAGCACTGGGTGTGTTTATATTTATATATCTATATATTTATTCCATCTAGCTACAATGCTCCGCACTGTGTTTTTATATATCTACATATTATTCCATCTAGCTACATTGCTCCGCACTGTGTGTGTTTATATACTTGCATATTTATTCCACCTAGCTGCAATGCTCCGTACTGTGGGTGTTTATATATTTACATATTTATTCCATCTAGCTACAATGCTCTGCACTGTGTGTTCATATATTCATATATTTATTCCATCCAGCTACAATGCTCTGCACTGTGTGTCTGTGTGTGTGTGTGTATATATATATTTTATAGTAATATGTACATATGTATATTAGCTGCTCTTGCTTGTTTTTTTTTTGTTTTTTTTTTGTTTTGTTTTTTTCTTGCCTTCTGATTGTTGCTCTGAGTGTTGCTATCCCTGTGCTGTTGCAATCCTGGAATTTCCCCGTTGTGGGACTAATAAAGGCTTATCTTATCTTATCTTATGGAACGTTTTACATTTGCTGGATTTAAATCTAGAGATGTAAATCAGGTATGTCTTTTTAGTATATTACCAATTTTCTTCAAAGATTTAGAAAAAAATAACTGTTGCTACACAGTTATTGGAGTATATGGAGTTTAATAATTACTTACATCCTCTCTATGGCTTCTGACCAAATTATTCTGTTGAGAGTGCTAACTCCTACTTGATTGAACAAATTAAAAACAAAAAAAATCAATAGATCAAGGTCAGGTTGTGGGAGCTGTTTTACTGGACCTAAAAAAAAAACTTTTGATGCAGTGAATCATTACATTTTAGTTACAAAAAAATATTTTGATCAATTTTTCTAATCTGGCCATGCAATGTTTTCGTCTTATCTGTGTGACAGACAACAATGTGTAATGGTGAATAATGAAAGATCTTCTGTCTTAGCCTCTTAAAATTCTAGTTTTCCACCCACAGAATGTTTCCCATTGGCTGGAAATTGGCAGGAATGCTAAGGTATTAAGTATGCATTTAAAAGTAATGTGAAAGTTACTTTTCCATCATTTTCAATAATGCAGTAATTGGTAAAGTTACTCAGTTACTTTTGAAAAGAATTAACTAGTAACTGTAATTGGTTATTATTTTTTGGTAACTTGCCCAACACTGGATATGACAGTTACACTTTCCGTTTGTCACTCAGTATAGTCCGTGTTGTACCTCAGTATGCGTCTGAACCATACCGTGGGTGGCATACCAAAAAATGTGAATATAAGTACCGTTACACCCCTAAATCATTGTGTTAAACGCTGTTGAAAAGTTAAAAAAAAAAAAAGGCAGCCTAACACATGAATTCTTGTTCTCCAGGTGAGTGACGGCCCAGTAAATGACAGAGGAAATGACATCAGTGGTGGAGCAGTTATCCTTGATATGAGCCACACCATCCGCTCACAGCACTTTATGACTATCGGAGTGAGAGCCACTGGCCGATAGTCATTCAGGCCTAACACCGTTGCGGATTTTGGGATGGGGATGATGGTGGCCATCTTAAAACACGTCACCACTCTCCCTTGGGAGAGGGAAGTACTGAAAATAAATTAAATTAAATTAAATCAAATTAAATTAAATTAAATTAAATCACCCTTATTGTCATTCAACTGTACATCCAATCATGTACAGTAGAACGAGATTGTGCTTTACCTATCTACAGTGTCAATCACATACACCCCAGTGCAGAATCAGAGGGCCGCTGCCATGCAAGGCGCCGCCACAGATTTCCCTCCTCCATTCCTTTATTGCTGAGCACCAAGCTGGACGGCAGGAAGTTCCACTTTTATATGGTCTTCAGCATGACCTGGCCGGGATTTGAACCCCTGCCTCCCGGGGATATTTGTCACCTCTGGTAATTTGGGTGCACAGTCACACAGGACCCGGCCTGGAATGTTGTCAGGTCCAGCAGCTTTGCAGGGGTTGACTCCGTGCAGTGCCCTTCTGACATCTGCAGCGGTCACAATGAAAGGATTCTCGTCAGATGGGAGGGTGAGGCGGGTGCAGGAAATAATATTTGTGGCTTCAAAGTGAGTAAAGAAACTATTAAGGGCATCAGAGAGAGAAGGGTCACAGGGGCACTCTTCTCCTTTGCTGGTATAGTTTGCTCCCTGTTCCTTCATTCATTCTCCTAAAAAAATCTTAAATTAATGCCTAATCTATAGACTCCAATGGTAAGTCCACAATTAAAATGGGAGTATGGATGGAATTTTAAAACAATCTAGTATGTGATCATCATATAATTAAAATGATGGGCAATTATGTGATGACTGTTCTCTCTATTAAAATAACAGGAAAAAAAACAGCAGATGTGATTTCTTCATGAGCTGCACAATTTCAAAACACACCACTGAAATATAAATAATGCACTTCTGATGGTAGACCTCTTTTTTTCCTGATCAAAAGTGGATTGTCATGGAATGCACTACAATAGTAATGCGCGCCGCTACACCTCCTTGAAATGAGGTGCCTCCTCCAAGCGCATAGCGGGTGCACTGTTTACAGGTAATTTGATGGCGTGACGCAAGGCATGAAAAACAGACAATGCGCTGACAGAAGCATACAGTGGAAAGTCTGTCGGAAAAGTGTGCAGATGATCATCAAAATAGGGCCCGTGGATTTTTTTCTATTTCAAAATGATTTTTGAAATAGTATTTTATACTGTATCATGTTTTAAAATGTTGGTGGAACCCTGGCTTTACCACGATTTCCCATCTGCACCTGTCTGAAAAATTGTTACTCTAATCTTACTTTGCATACCTCCAACACTGATTTTTTTACCCCCAAGTCTAGCTTTTTTGAGCGTAAGTCCATACAGTGGCATACCACCACTTTTGTGCTAGGCAAACCTTCCTACAGGTCCGTTTTCCTGTCTGCCTCATATACAGTATACATAGCATGCATATATGCAAGGTTTTCTTGGGACTAGCAGAACTTGTCACAGCTGTTATAAAATGCATTTCCCATTGACATTTTATACAGTTTTTTGTTTATGCAAAATTTTAAACAGGACACAGAATCTAGTATTTCAATGACAGCTTATTGAGCCTGACAAGACAGAAAAGCCAACATTTTCTGTAGGATAAAAGTGTTGTTGAAATTTTGGATGTGCACACATGCTCTGCAGAGTGGAAAGGTGAGTGTTTATGGAGGACTGGTAGATGAGGATGAAAACTGTGGGCGGCCCTACTGTTGCAACCGCAGGTGCTACTGCTGACACTAATGCACCGTAAATGGTTTCCATGTCAAAGAGGCAGCTGTTGAGCTGTAACAGGTCAAAAGGAATTCTCTTTTCCTTTTAGTTTTACTCTTAATACAGCCATCAGGTAACAACCATCCCCATCATTCACATGAAATGCTGCAGCTTGTGTTCTGCAGCGGGAGGAGGGGTATGAGGATGTGTGCATTCAGCTGGGCCTTGGAATAAATCGACTGAATTGTGTTCATAGCCCTGAGACATTGATTGCTAGTCAGAGATCAGCCTGACATTCAGTCTCCATCTCCCTTTTTCAGAATGTTGACATATCAAGTATGTTGAAACTGTTCTAACATGTTGTTTTCAAACTGCAAACATTACTCTTAATAATCAAGTAAGGTTAATATCTTTCCATATTAATAATTATTTGCTCAAGGTTTTATGGCAGACTGAAAAAAGGCTTATTAAAATATCATTGCAATTATATTCCTTATAAAATCATGTGACAAACAAAATTAGCATTTAATCAACTGATCAGCCAATTATTTGAGTATGGACTGTAAGTCACAATTAATAACAAGATTGTGACATTTAGGTTTAAACCCCAGTTCAAATCATTAGTTCTCAATTGTGGCATGCTGCAGTATATAGTTCAGTTCAGACATTTAATTTGATTTTTCAGAAATACTGTTTGATTCAAGTAATGGGGTTGCATGGATTATCGTCGTTGCCGTCAGTCATGCTCAACGAAGACCACTTAGCACTGTTCCTTGTGTGTCCATTACTTGTGTATCTTCATGTGGCTTATTAGGTCATTATGGGCACGGAAAGATTACTGACAGGGCAGAAAATACTTGAGGAACCATTTGCATGAATCCTCTGGTGAGCTTTCCTTGCCAGCCTCTTTTGCACAGCTGTAGCAGCTCTGTTAGTTTCAAAGACATTTGCTCCATTGGTCAACGCTGAACGCCATATGGAACGCTCTGTCGCAAGCTATTCCCATGAGTCGGGATTTATGCCAAACGATTTTAAAGAAGCTTTCAAGGTGTCCTTGAAGCATTTCTTTAGACCACCTTGGGACAGTTTTCCTTCTTACAGTTCACCATAAAACAACCTCTTCGGAAGTCGATCATCCTGCATGCATACAAGATGGCGATCCCAGCGCAGCAGGAACTGCATCAGGATGGTGTATATGCTAGGCAGACTGGCTCGTGCCAGAACCTCCGTGTCTGGGATTTTTTCTTGCCACTTGATATTAAGCAATTTCCTCAGACATGACGTGTGAAAATGGTTGAGCTTCCTTGCATGGCATTGGTACACAGTCCACATTTCACACGCATACGATTGCATAGACAGAACAATTGCCTTGTATACTTTTAATTTGGTAGGTAAGGTGATTCCCCTTTTATCCCATACTTTGGTATGGTGACTACCAAAGGCTGTGCTAGCTTTTGCTATTCTAGTGTTAACTTCAATATCAGTGTTTGCATTGCGGGACAGTGTGCTCTCCAAGGTAGGTAAATCTATCTACCACTTTGAGCCTCTCTTCTTTGACTGTAATAAATGGTTCACTGTAGGGCTCACTGGGGGTAGGCTGGTGCAGTACTTCAGTCTTCTGTCTGTTGATGGTTAGGCCAAAGTTGGCACAGGCAGTTGAAAACTTGTCAACACTGTGTTGCATGTCTGCAGCAGTGCCCGCATTCAGGGCACAGTCATCAGCAAAAAGGAGTTCTCGGATAGTATCCGATGACACTTTGGTCTTTGCTTGGAGCCTCCTCAGGTAAAACAACCTTCCATCAAAGCAAAAGTTGAAGTCAATGCTCATGTTGCCATCATGATATGCATCATACAGCATTGCAGAAAACTGCATTTTTGCATGAAGGAGCACATATGATTACCACTAGCTATAGACAATAGAAGGGTGACCATTGTTAAGGTACAACCCAACTGTGAAGGTTTAAGACCTTTAGCCCCAAGGGTATTTTGAGGTGTCCCTTGCCTAAATAAACATACCCAAAATAAATCTATCATAACGCCACAAGTCTAAGGTCTGCTTGTATAATCTTGGTCTCTGCAAGAGCTCACAGAATTTTTTCCTAGCATAATTAGCACTGTATATTTTACTATGACTGAGGAAACTATGATAAACCAAAGCAAAAATTTGATTTTTTTTTTACCCCCACCTAATTATTTTTTTAATGTTTTAAACACCATTGCTACAATAAATCAATCTCCAGTGATGTCACTGAGTAAATTAAGCAGCTATCAAACTACAATTGGCGAGCCACAGGCATGTTCCCCTGATCTAAATCCCACTGAGAATGTTTGGGGGTGGATGGCAAGGGAAGTTTACAAAAACGGACATCAGTTCCAGACCATGGTTGCCCTTCACCATCTTCACCAAATGGAGCAACGTTCCCACCAGCCTCCATCAAGCATGCCTAAATGAATTTTTGAAGTGATCAACAGAAATGATGGAGCTACTCATGACTGAGTCCTTTTTTGACACTTTTAGTTCTGTTTTGGGGGTTTTGGGGGCTATGGTCTTAAACTTTTGATCAGCTGATGAACGGCCTCTTTGAGTTTAAATGCAGTTTTCAATAAATTGCCTACTCTCTATTTTCTGTGTCTTGCCCTGTTTCTTCTTTCTGCATTTTGAAACTCTACTTACAACCTGGTTATGATCCACCCATATGAAATGCGAATACTTGTAATTTTTCCCCAGTCTTAATATTTTGATTAGGAGTGTATTTGAAATTACCACTGATTGACAAGACTGTGACTGTACAAACTGTCAAAATAATATTTTGATAATCAAGAAAAATGACAAGATTTTACCACATTAACATGATCCACTGTGTTCTAACTTAAAATTACATAAAATAAGATCAAAAACAACACATTTCTATGCATATATGGACTATATATACAGTTGAAATCAGAAGTTCAGATAAACTGTACAAAAAGACACAAAACCTTTTTTTTCCCTCACTGTCTGACTTTAAAGAAGACTAAACCTTTCCTGTTTTAGGTCAGACAGGATTACCAAAATTATTTCTATTTGCTAATTCCACCTCTGGAGTGGTGGCCTAGTTGATAGAGCATCCGCCACATAACCGGAAGGTTAAGAGTCAAGTCCCAGCCGTGTCTTACCAAAGACTATATAAAAATGGTACTTCCTGCCTTCTAGCTTGGTGCTCAGTGTAACAGAATGGGGGAAAGAGAAGTTGTTTATGGCGGTGCCTTGCATAGCAGCAACCCCTCTGATTCTGCATGTGATTAACATTGTAGATAGGAGAAATGTTTTGCTCTACTGTACATGATTTACTGAATGACAACAGAGGTGGCTTGTTCTTCTAAATAATTTTTTTATAGTTTACATAGTTTACATACACTAATATCGGAAAGAGAATTGCGAACCTCCACATGTCTGGTTCATCAATTTCCAGATGCCTGAAGGTGCCATGTTCATCTGTTCACACAATTATACACAACTATAAACACCATGGGAATGTCCAGTCATCATACCACTCAGGAAGGAGATGGGTTCTATGTCTCAGAGATGAATATGTTTTGGTGTGAAATGTGCGTACCAACCCCAGAACAAAAGCAAAAGACTTTGTGAAGATGCTGGTTGACGCTGGTAGAAGAGTGTCATTGTCCACAGTGAAACAAGTCCTGTACAGACATGGACTGAAAGGCCACTTAGCGAGGAAGAAGCCATTATTCTTAAAGCAACATGAAAAAGCCAGATTACAGTTTGCAAAAGCACACAGGACAAAGACCTTGATTTTTGGAGACATGTTCTGTGTTCTGATGAAACTAAAATTGAACTGTTTCGCCACAATGACCATTGTTACATTTGGAGGAAAAAGGAGGAAGCTTGCAAGCCTGAGAACACCATCCCAACTGTGAAGTACAAGGGTGGCAGTATCATGCCATGGGGGTGTTTTGCTGCAGGAGGGACTTTTTCACTCCAAAAAATAGATGACATCATGAGGAATGAACATTATGTGTAAAAATTGAAGCAACATCTCAACATAGGAAGTTAAAGCTTGGGTGCAAATAGGTCTTCCAAATGGACAATGACCCTAAGTGTACTGCAAAATTAGTTACAAAGTGGTTTAAGGACAACAGAGTCAATGCTTTGGAGTGGCCATCACAAAGTCCTGATCTCAATAATATAGAAAATTTGTGTGCAGAGCTGAAAGGGCACATGCAAGAGAGGCGGTCTACAAACCTGACTCAGCTACATCAGTTCTGTCAGGAGGAATGGGCCAAAACTCCAACAAACTATTGTAAGAAGTTTATGGAAGGATACCTAAAATGTTTGACCCAAATCAAACACAGTCACAGTTTAAAGGCAATGCTACCAAAAACTAAGGAAGTGTACAGTATGTAAACTTCTGACATTGAAGAAAGTCTTATTCTTCTTTCGGCTGCTCCCTTTAGGAGTTGCCACAGCAGATCATCTGCCTCCATCTCACCTGATCCCTTGCATCTTCCTCTGTAACTGTCATGGTCTGAGCGCTGATATTGTCCTCGCTCGGGTCATGCAGTATTTTCCTCCCGTTCTGTGTTAGCTTTCCTTATGGCCCTCCCGGGCTCTTATTCTGACAGCGTCTCTGCGGGACTTCCGGCTGTCAAAGCCAAGTCGCGTGGTGACAGCTGATTGTCATTCCACTGATGACACCCTAATCATCTGTTAATCCTCTAAGCAGCTGAGGAAGCAGCTGAGGTTACTCGGGGCTGCGACCACACACGTATAATGCTGATCTCCCCAACGTTCGGCTGGAGTCCCTAGTCCCCGGCTCCAGTCACGCTCGTGTTCTCCTCATTCTCAGTAAGTTTACCCCCGTTATCCTGAGTGTATTATTAATGTGCCTTTGCCGTAGCCGTTATTTGTGTTTTGCCCCACGTGGCTTATTATTTTGTCATCTCAGTCTATTAATAAATATGCAAACTCATTGGCTGCCTGTAGTGTCTCATTAGTGGTCCGCGAGGACCACACCATGACAGTAGGTCGCAGCCAGACAAGACGCCGGTGACCGTGAGTTTGCTTTATTTTGAGATGGTAGTTTTTCCCTTTTCTGGGTGCTGGTATTTTTGACAGTATGTCTGCATTCGCGCATGGGTTCTGCCCCGAGTGGTTGTGGGAGGTGGATGGCTACCTGGCCGATGCTCGCCTCCTTATGCCCACCTACGCTGCATACGAGCACCTGGATCTCGCCCAGAGGACATTGTTAAAATATCATCTAACCTCCTTTCCGGAAGGGAGGGAGAGAGTGACGTGGATTGTTGCGCAACGTGAGCAGATAGAGAGGGCGGCCAAGGAACCCTCACCTCCTCCCCGGAACACGGCCGTCCCGACAAGGGAGGAGATCCGTAGACTGAAAGGAAACTCTGGCAGGAGGCCGACGGTGAGGCATCCCTGCTCCTCGCCTTGGGATTCAGCTCCTGTCACCCATCCAGCCCAGGTGCGGGGTTCCCCTGACCTCCCCTCTGCCTCACCCTCTGCCAGTAAATGTCGTCGTCATACCCATAACAAGCCTCAGCAAGAACCCTGTCCAGATCCAGTTCCGGAAGGACGCACGAACTCTGTCTCCCAGCCAGCTGTCGTCTCTGCATCTCATCAGAGGGGTAAGACAGCAGTCTCCTCCGGGTTGTATGTTCCTCGTCCCCGGACCACCTCTGCTGCTCCTTCCTCCTCCTCGATGCTCTCCCCAGCTGCTGTGAGCTCCACGAGTCCGACTCCGGCTATCTCCGTTCCTGATCCCGTGGGAGCGGCTCCTCTTCATCCTCCCGGGGGGCTCTCCATCACCATCCAAAGGGGGAAGGAGAAAACTAAGCCCACAGCAGCAGCTTCCATCGGTCCTCAGTGGATCAGGCAAGTGTCCTTTCATTCTTTTCCCTCACTGGGTGAATTGCCTTGTTTGATCCCTGGGGGTGGAGTTCGGGATTCACAGCTTCCTCCACCTGCTGCAATTATTAATTATGAACCTGCTACCTCTGTGTCTCCTCCCCCTGAGCGTTCCCCGGTGCCAGGGCTACACCGCCGGACGAGGAAGGAGCCTGTGGCCCTGGAGAGCCTGGTTCCAGCCCCGCAGCCATGACACGGTCAGAGGAGGAGGGCGAACTGCCACTTGGAGCCTGCGCCGACGATCAAGCGTCCCCAGGTCTTCACTGAGGAACAGTCCGACCCGGCAGGTCACGGATCCCCTGCCACCACGCCGTGCAGGCCTTCACCGTGGATGTCAGCGTCAGGGAATCCCCAGACTGTGGACACCATCATGCCGGCTGCAGAGCCCGCCGCAGTCAAGTGGGAACCAGAACTGGACCTTCAGCGTGCTGAACCCGGATCGTCGAAGTCCTGGGCTGCGGTAGAGCCCGAGATCAGGCAAGTGCTCTATTTTGTCTTCCTTTCTTCTATTCTGGAGCAATTTTGCCTGTCTCTCGGGGAGACGAGCCGGGCGCAGCCGTCCGCTGTGTCCGAGCTTGTCTCGCTGGGCTCTGCCGCTGCCAGTGATTCTGATCCCGGTTTTCTTTTCTCCTCTGAGCCTTCTCCCAGGGTCACCAGTGACGAGCCTGCTCCAGTCGTTGCCTTGGAGGTTCTGGGTTCGTGTCTGATGGTCATCCCTGGTGCTGCGTCGGCCCAGTCGGGGTCCGTCGTGGGTGCAATCTTGACCCAATTGGGGTCCATCGTGAGTGCAGCATGGTCCCACTTGGGATCCTACAGGAGCACAGCGTCAGTCCAAGTGGAGTTTGGAGAAGGAGCTGCAGATCCTCCGCCAATCAACACCGGACTGGTCCCTCATCTTTTCCCCGTTCCCTTTTTCCCTCCACCGGGGGCCGTGGGATTCCATGTGTTCGGCTCGGCTTTCCCCTGCTTTCCCTCGCGGTAGGGAGGCTATCTCCGAGTTCTCCCCTGCGGTCCTGGTGGCCTGAAGACGCGGGTCGGCCGCCTGGGAAACTGCTTCGCTGGTTTGCCGTTCTGGGTCGGCCACCTGACAAACTGGACTCTTTGTTCAGTGACCCAGTCCGGCCGCCAGAGGTACTGTTTCTCCGGGCCTGGGACTGGGGTAGACCACCCGAACTCATCCTTTTTCCCCTGCCAGCGATCTCGACGCTGGATGCAGGTAGACCTCCTGAACTAATTGTTTTTTTTGTTGTTGTTGTTTCATTGTGCTCTGCCTGCAGTCATCCCTGTGTTTTTGTTTTTCCTCTTCTCTGTAATTTTAGGGATGCTCTTGTGTTTTGTCATTTGGACTGCTTGGAACTGTGTATATATCGCCGCTCTTTAGCGTGTTTTTCTTTTCCCTTTTTTCCTGGTATTATTAGGGTACATTGTGTTTGTGCCTGTTTTTCTGTTTTTTGAGAGATGTTTTTTTTTTTTCTTCCTCGTCTTGGTTGAGAGTGTCATGGTGCGGTCCTGGCGGACCACTAACGAGGCACTATAGGCGACCAGTGAGTTTGCATATTTATTAAGGGAAGGAACAAGGTACAAAATAATGAGCTACGTGGGGCACGACACAAATAAAGACTGTGACTAGAACACACCAACGATAACAGAGAACTAGAGAGACTGATGGGAGACAAGGATACAACACTTACATAAGAATAGCGAGGGCGGAACCTGACGCTGAAAGGAACTGGCTTTGGGCATAGAGAAACCAGTCTGGAAAAGGCGAGGTCGCAGCCCAGACTAACCTAAGCTGCTCCCTTAAATAGGGAAGAGGAATAATCAGCTGATGAGGATGTCATCATCTGAAATGGCAAACAGCTGTCACGGAGGAACTCTGCTCTGACAGCCGGAAGCCCCACCGAGACGCTGTCAAAATAAGAGCCCGGGAAGGCCATAAGGAAAACTGCTACAGAGCTGGAGGAAAAGTACTGCATGACCCGAGCGCGGACGATATCGGCGCTCAGACCATGACAGAGAGAGGCTCTTTTGTTGCCGTTGCCTGTAAATCATGGTCTATATGTTTAGTTTCGCTGTGGGGTACCAACAATTTTGTCCACGTGTGTAAGGAAGCAGCTGAGGTTACTCGGGGCTGCGATCACACACGTATAACACTGGTCTCCCCAACGTTCGGCTGGAGTCCCTAGTCCCCGGCTCCAGTCACGCTTGTGTTCTCCTCATTCTCAGTAAATTTACCCCCGTTATCCTGAGTGCATTATTAATGTGCCTTTGCTGTAGCCGTTATTTGTGTTTTGCCCCACGTGGCTTATTATTTTGTCATCTCAGTCTATTAATAAATATGCAAACTCATTGGCTGCCTATAGTGTCTCATTAGTGGTCCACGAAGACCACACCATGACAGTAACACCAACCCTCTCCATGTCCTCCTTCACTACATCCATGAACCTCCTCTGTGGTCTTCCTCTTCTCCTCCTGCCTGATAGCTCCATCTTCAACATCTTTTGTCCAATATATCCACTATCCCTCCTCTGCACATGTCCAAACCATCTCAGCCTTGCCGATCTTACTTTGTCTCCAAACCACTCAAAGTGAGCTGTCCCTCTGATATACTCATTTCTAATCCTGTCCCTCCTAGTCACTCCCAATGAAAATCTTAGCATCTTCAACTCTGCCACCTTCAACACCGCCTCCTGTCTTTTTGTCAGCGCCACCTTCTCCAAACCATACATCATAGCAGGTCTCACTACCATCTTGTAAATCTTCCCTTTCACTCTTGCTGCTTCCCTTCTGTCACAAATCACCCCTGATGCTCATCTCCACCCATTCAATCCTGCCTGCACTCTCTTCTTCACCCCTCTTGTGCATTTTCCATTGCTTTGGATGGTTGACCCCAGAATTTAAGCTCATCTACTTTCACTACCTCTACTCCTTCCATCTTACACCTGCCTCCCTCTCATTCACACTCATGTATTCTGTCGTGTTTCTACTGACTTTCATTCCTCTTCTCTCCAGGTTGTCTTCCATCTGCTCCCTACTCTCACTACAGATCACAGTGTCGTCTGCAAACATCATGGTCTACAGGGACTCCTGCCTGACCACATCTGTTAGTCTGTCCATCACCATGGCAAACAAGAAGGGGCTCAGAGCCGATCCCTGATGTAACCCCACACCCCCACCTTGAACCCATCTGTCACTCCTATAGCACACCTCACCACCGTCTCGCTGTCCTCATACATGTCCTGCCCATCCCTCACATATTTCTCTGCCACTCCTGACTTTCTCATACAGTACCACACTTCCGCTTTTGGCACCCTATCATATGCTTTCTCTAGATGCACAAAGACACAGTGCAACTTCTTCTGACCTTCTCTATGCCTCTCCATCAACACTCTTAGAGCAAATATTGCATCTGTAGTGCTCTTTCTTGGCATGAAACCATACTGCTGCTCACTGTCACCTCTGCTCTTAACCTGGCTTCAACAACTCTTTCCCATATCTTCATAGTGTGGCTGATGAACTGTATACCTCTGTAGTTACTACAGCTCTGAGCATCACCTTTGTTCTTGAAAATTGGTACCAAAACACTTCTCCACTCCTCAAGCATCCTCTCACTCTTTAAGACTGTGTTGAACAATCTGGTTAAAAAGTCCACTGCCATCACTCCTAAGCCTCTCCATACCTCCACAGGTATGTCATCTGGATCAACTGCCTTCCCATTCTTCATCCTCTTCAAAGCTGCCCTCACTTCTGCCTTGCTAATCCTCGGGACTTCCTTTTTCACCATCTTTCCTTCTTCCATCCTCCTCTTTCTCTCATTTTCTTTATTCATCAACTCTTCAAAGTATGCATTCCACCTTCTCAACACACTCTCATCATTTATTAGTACATTATCATTTCTGTCCTTAATCAGCCTATCCTGCTGCACATCCTTTCCAGCTCAATCTCACTGTCTAGCCAATCGATACAAGTCCTTTTCTCCTCTTTTTTTTTTTTTGTACTTATTTTGTACTCGTAGGTAGATTTGTTTTGCAGTCTGGTGACAAGCCACCAGCTGCCGGTCGCTGCGTGCGCAAGCACCCCGTATCCCTAACCTGCATGTTTTTAGCATGTGGGAGGAAACCGGAGAAATCCCGGAGTAAACCCACGCAACACGGGGAGAACATGCAAACTCCACACAGATCACTGTTGGCCAGGGGCAGGGATCAAACCCACGATCTCATGATCCCCGTGATACCCCGGCCGAGGGTAAAACTGTGCTGCCGCAGTGCTAACCACTGCGCCACCGTGCAGCCCAGCCTCTCATACAACTCACTATATGTCTTTTCCTTTGCCTTTTCCACCTCTCTCTTTGCCATGGGCCTTGATTCCAAATACTCCTGTCTACTTTCTTCATCTCCCTTACTATCCCACTTTTTCTTTGCTAACCTCTTCCTTTGAATACTTTTCTGTACCTTCTCATTCCACCACCAAGTCTCCTTGTCTTCCTTCCTCTGTCCACTGGAAACACCACATACCCTTCTACCTGTTTCCCTCAATACTTTTGCTGTACTTTCCCAGTCATCTGGTAATTTTCTCTACCACCCAGAGCCTGTATCAACACCCTCCTGAACTCTGTGCAACCTCCTTCTTTGTGTAGTTTCCCCCACTTAATCTTTGGCGCTGCCTTCACTCTCTTCCTCTTCTTGCTTTCCAAAGTCATCCTACAGACTACCATTCGATGCTGTCGCTACATTCTCTCCTGCCACCACCTTGCGGTTTCCTATCTCTTTCAGATTTCTCCTTCAGCATAGGATGTAGTTCACCTTTGTGCACCTTTGTGTTCACCACAGCCATTTCCATCCTTTTAGCAAAACCCACAATCATCTGTCCTTCAACATTTCTCTCCTTAAGCCAATACCTACCCAGAAGCTCCTCATCACCTCTGTTCCCTTCACCTACATGTCCATTAAAGTCTGCTCCAATCACCACCCCCCCCCCCCCCACCGGAACACTCTCTACTACTTCATCCAACTTACTCCAGAATTCCTCTTTGTCTTCTAAATGACATCTAACTTGTAGGGCATACACACTGACAACATTCAACATCACACCTTTGACTTCTAGCTTCAAACTCATGATTCTGTCTGACTCCCTCTTTACCTCCTGAACACTCTTCGCATACTCTTCCCTGAAGATTAATCCTACTCCATTTCTCTTCCTATCTACACCATGGTAGTGTCACGTGTCTAAGCATATGTTCATTGAGCTCAGACCCTCACATTATTTCTAAGTAGATATGTCTGTTAGGATTCTGTCTAGCCATGTTTATTGTGCGGTTTTTTGACAGAGTCTCTTCTTTCTATCCAGACACTCCCATTTGCTGCCTACTCTGCTCCTTTTCCTCAGCTGTAGGCAACAAGGTAATTAGGTTACCAGCTCACTTAGGGATTCACACCTGCAGCTCATTATTCTCTGTGTGTTTTAGCTCCGCCTGTTCACTATGTTATCGCTGCACTGTTGAATGTATCCTCTGAAGTTTACTCACCTACAATCCTCCCCGATCTATTTCCGCATCCCGGGTGATGCCGGCCCAGGGACACCTGCTGTAAGTTTTGTTTGTCATATTTTTGCCTGTTGCACAGTTTTTTGGGACTTAATGTTTCTTTACTAATAAATGAGCCAACTCAATCCAACGCGTGGGTCTGTCTCTCCTGCCCCATAGAGGCATATATGACAGAACAGTGCAGTCAAGACAGAAGACCCAGCTGTTGTGTTGGTGCATATCTTTTCACCCTTTTGTGTGTTTTTGACTCACCTGTTTGTTGGAGTCCATAATGCCCCAGGCTCACCGACCTCGCTGTAGCAAGGGAGAAGCGGCAGCAGGGACTCCCAGTGTGGAGGAGGAATGGGCGGTGGTGTTCACCCAGGACTTCGTGGATGAGGCACTGGAGTCCCGGGGACCCAAGAGGACTTGAGAGTGTCTGGATGGAGCAGTGGGTATTCTGGAAGCGCATCCTGGCTTGTGGAGTTACCCACAGTACACAGAGTTGTCGTCCACGGTCTGTGCACTCCAGCAATCATTCCCGGGCCTGTCGAGGGGGGCATTCCTAGCGGGGCCGAAGCAAGGGCGCTTCCCACAGCAGAAGACCATCTGCTCTCCCGGTTCGCTGGCCTCACCTCCAACTCCAGTGTGCATGTCAAAAATGCCACGGTGTCAGCGTCACCCTGCCTCGGACCGCCGGAGGAATAATTTCGCTCCATTGACACCCTATCCCCGAACACCGAGCCCGACAATCCCTGCAGCAGACTCTTGTCCTTCTTCTCTGTTTCCATTGGCTGTTTCGTCAGCCCAATCTTCCTCCGTCACTGCTGCGAAGCCCGTCCCCTCAGTGCCTCTCCCTGCTGCCAAGAGGTGCTCCATTCTTCCACCAGTGATGCCCGTTCCAGTGTCTATAAGGGTGGCTCCTCGACAATCTACAGAGAGGCCCACGATCACCTTAGCCACGGAGAGGGGTGCCACATCGCCAGCTGCAGCAGACAACATCATTCGCCAGGAGAACAGGCAAGTTCCCTTTAATTACATTTGAAATTTTGATGAATTGCCTTGCCTGATCCCTGGTAGAGAGACTCTGGGCATGCAGCCTCGAGAGCTCTCTCCACCTGCTGCAGCCACCTTTTACTCATCAGCCCTCTTCGTGTCTCCTCCTTTCCCCTCTGAGTGTCCGCTGGCTCCAGAGCAAGACCGCTGGACAACGGAGGAGCCTGTGGCCCTGGAAGTAATCATTTCAGAGCCAGCATGGAGCCGACCCCCAGCCGATGAACCACCAGCGTGGTCCCCTTCGCCTGGGAGTCTGAAGACTGCAATAATCATCACGCCTGCTGCGGAGGCTGCCACAGTAGTGTCAGCTGCTGAGCTGGACCTCCAGAGGACCGAGCTCGAGATGACATCACCTGGATTATCGGAGTCCTGGATGGCAGTGGAGCTTCAGCTTAGGCAAGTGCTCTCTTTTGTCTTTCTCCTTCCCTTATTAGAGCAATCTTGCCTGGCTCTTGGCGAGGAGAGCCAGGTTCAGCCGTCCACTGCACCTGAGCTTGCCTCGCCGAGCTCCGCCACTACCAGTGACCCTGACCCTGCTTCTCCATGTGTTTTGTCTGAGCTTCCTCCCAGGGTCACCAGAGATGTTCCAGTACCACCTGAGGTCTTCGTGGGTCCAGGCTCACCGCTGAAGGTCATCGGGGGTGCAGCTCCGACCCAGGCCGGGTCCTCCGTGGGTGCAGCTCCACCTCTGCCTAAGGCTGTCATCTGGGTTCCCCCTCCACCGTCCAGGTCTCTGTGGACACTGCATCGTGGCCAGGGGCCCTCATGGGGGCTACACCCCAGCATTACCCGGCGTGGGTGCTGTGCTCCAGTGCGGGGCTGCTATGGGCACTACATCCCGGCCCAGGGGCTACTGTGGGTGCAATGCTGGCCCAGTCCAGGTCCACCAAGGGTGCAGTGTTGGCCCAGTCCGGGTCCACCGCGGGTGCTGCAGAGCTCCAGCACGGAGCCACCGCAGGTGCTGCAGTGCTCCAGCCCGGAGCCACCACAGGTGCTGCCGAGCTCCAGCCCGGAGCCACCAAGGGTGCTATGGAGCTCCAGCCCGGAGTCGCCATGGGTGCTGCCGAGCTCCAGTCTGGAGCCACCGCGGGTGCTGCCAAGCTCCAGCCCGGAGCCACCGCGGGTGCAACTTTTCCCAAGTCCGAGACCACTGAGCGTGTTGTGATCCTACCCGCTCTTCAGCCAGATGCCGTCATTGTCCCCCTTCTCCCTCTGCCTGATGTCGTCGGATCCCCCCTTCCTGCTCTGCCTGACGACATCAGGGTTCCCCCTCCTTGGCTCTCCTCCCCAGTTTTGGGTCTCCCAGTAGGGGAGCCGCCTCCTGGGCCACTTCTTTGGGTTCAGTGGCTGAAGCACTCAGGCCGGCCGCCAGAGAGACTGAGCCGCCGGGTCATGTGGTCCATGTTCTCCAGCAGGCCACCCAACTCGTACTACGTGGCTGTCCGGCTGGCCTGGGACTTCGGCAGGCCACCTGACCTGGTTCACCTGGCCGTCTGCTGGGCCTTGGACTTTGGGCGGCCCCCTGAACTTTAGAGCTCCGTGGGTCAGGGGCTGTTTTTTGTGTTTCTCTGGTGGGGCCCAGGGGCTGGGCGATGTGCAGGTGTGGGTCTTGAGTGGGTTCGTGTTTTCCCCTCCTAGCCTGTTTCCCCCACCTCCCACCCGGGGTGGTTTGTTGTACCTCTTTCTCTCGGGGGGAAGGGGGGGTCTTTTGGATGTTACCTGGGGGTGTCTGGTCCACCCCTTAAAAGGGAGGCTCTGTCATGTGTCTGAGCGCATGTTCACTGCTCTCAGACCCTCACATTATTTCTAAGTTGATATGTCTGTTGTTAGTATTTTGTCTATCCATGTTTATTGTGCGGTTTTGTGACAGAGTCTTTCCTCTCTATCCAGATGCTCCCATTTGCTGCCTACTCTGCTCTATTTCCTCAGCTGTAGGCAACTAGGTAATTAGGTTACCGGCTCACTCAGCGAGTCATACCTGCAGCTCATTATTCTCTATGTATTTTAGCTCTGCCTGTTCACTATGTTATCGCTGCACTGTAGAAGGTACAGTGCACGGTGGGGCAGTGGTTTAGCACTGTGGCAGCACAGTTTTACCCTCGGCCGGGGGACCGCCGGGATCTTGAGATCGTGGGTTCGATCCCAGCCCCCGACCAACAGTGAGCTGTGTGGAGTTTGCATGTTCTCCCCGTGTTGCGTGGGTTTACTCCGGGATTTCTCCGGTTTCCTCCCGCACACCAAAAACATGTAGGTTTAGGGCGCTCGCGCACGCAGCGACCAGCAGTCGGTGGCTTGTCACCAGACTGCAAACCAAGTCTACCTACGGGTACAAATAAGTAACAAAAAAAAAAAAAAAAAAAAAAAAAAAGGTATCCTCTGAAGTTTGCTCGTCTACAATCCTCACTGATCTATTCCCGCGTCTGCTGGGTGATGTCAGCCCAGAGAACCCTGCTGTAAGTTTTGCTTGTCATATTTTTGCCTGTTGCAGTTTTTTGGGACTTTATGTTTACTAATAAATGAGCCAACTCAATCCAGCGCGTGGGTCTGTCTCTCCTGGCCCGTAGGGGCATATATGACAGGTAGAACAGTTTAAATCCACCTCCAGTGCTCCTAGTCTTGCTTCCCTTCCATCTGGTTTCTTGAACACACATTATGTCTACCTTTCTTCTCTCCATCATATCAGCCAACTCTCTGGCTTTGCCAGTCATAGTCCCTACATTTAAAGTCCCTACTCTCACCTCCACACTTCTACCTTTCCTTCTCTTTCTTCCTCCTAACACTCCTTCTTCCTTTCCTCCTCCTCGATCTGCGACCAACAGTAGCCCAATTTCCACCGACACCCTGTTGATTAACAGCACTGGTGGCGGTCGTTGTTAACCTGGGCCTCGACCGATTTGGTATGAAAGTCTCATTCATCATGAGCAGCATGTTTGATTTGGAAAAGGTTTTACGTCAAATGCCCTTCCTTACACAACCGAAACAGTCATTGTCGCCCCCGACAGACTGCTATGATGATGATGATGATGATGATGGGACCAGCACTAGGAGTACACTGGCTTGTGCACCCCCTGTGGCTGGGTTCTGATATTGAAGAAAGTAATTAAAAAATTCTGATGTACAACAGGAAAAGTTTAGTCTGATTTAATGTTAGACAGTGAGGAAAAAAGATTATGGATATGTTTATACTGTGTATGCAAACTTTTGGTTTCAACTGCACATGTATCTGGTCTAAGCATAGTGAAAAACTAAACCTTGACACTGAGCACAACCTGGATGTGGACCCATGTGAGGATTGTGATATGTGAGCTTGATGAGTATCCAAACAATTGCCTATGAGGCATAAGTCTGGAAAGCACTGGGGCAATTACCTAGGAAAAGTAGCAGTTCTTGTGAATTGTGGACAAACAGACCAATGGGCAGATAACTGATGCAGCATCACTCATTAGGCCATTTTGCCTGCATTGGAAAAAGTTATAAATGGTTTCACAGTGGGACCAGTTGGTAGTCATGGGGCCATGCTCATTTGTATAGCCAGCTTAGTTATGTTTTAATCTCCATTTTATCAGTGGCTTGATAATATCAAATAGGGAGCAGTTGACATCTTAATGTAGAAATGAAGCTACTTAAAGATGCACTCCAGTGGACAGAAATCCCCTCAAAAAAACAAATCTACATTGCTTAAAAGGGTATCTTATGCCCTTTTTCCCACAAAAATACTTTCATTGTCTTAGAGTTGGTTGTGAAAATGTGTCCTTTTCCTCCACCTTCAAATGTCGGGATCGAATTAGCCCCACCCACAAATTCGAACAGCCAGTGCTTAGTCCTGATTGGTTCACCTGTTATAGTGACATTGTGGAGAGAGGAATAACCAGGCAGAGAGGTCCATATCATATCAGGCTTTATTCAACTCTCTCTCACATTTCTCTAGAAACACAAGCAACAAAAGAGTAACAGATCTCAGGCACCTCTGCTCTTAAATAATACCACTTGGTCAGCCTTCTCTGTGTGCTGCATTAACATCAAAGCCTTTGTAATTCCCATTCTCTTTGTCACTGTTCACACCAACACACCACCCCTGCATCCACACACAAACCCCCCATGACGATTCCTTTTTGTCTTTTAAGTCTGAGTGTAAATATACTAAGGTGGATTTCCCCCCCCCCCCCCGACTCAGACTGAGCCTTGACCCTCATGTCCTTTGGGCTTCAGCTTATGTCCGTAGCGGCTGTAACGTGGGGTCTGCAGCTTCGAGGTTGGGGGTGCGTCCGTCTGTGGGGGGACATTGGGAGGGGGGAAAACATCATTAGCATGCCCTTGTGACTGATCTGACGAGTCATTTACCTGGGGAGTTCTCAGTGGGGGTCGTCCGCGCCGAGGAGTTCAGGCCAACACCACTTGCTCATCTGATAACACGAAAGCGGGGTTAAGCCTGTCTATACAGACTGTTTCTCTGCGTCCCCCCAAGTCTAACACAAAATGTTTCTCCCTAGGTTCCAGCACTCTGAACGGGCCATCGTAGGGCGGGCGCAAGGGGGTCTGGTGGGCATCGTGCCTGACAAATATGAACGCTGCGTCCTTCAAGGCCTTTGGCACAAAAGCGCGTGGAAAACAGTGGTGGACTGGACCAGGTATTGTCCCTGCCACTGCGCTACGCGGTGAAAACGGGGATGGATTGGTGTTCGGCGTGGGGCTGTCTGGCAAAAATTCCTCTGGGAGCCGCAACGGCTGGGAAAAAACCAGCTCTGCTGGGGAGGCTGCCAAATCCTCCTTCGGTGCTGAACGCAACCCTAATAGAACCCACGGCAACCGGTCCACCCAATTTGCATCCGTAAGCAAAGCCCTAAGCACTGTTTTAAGCGATCTATGGAAATGTTCGCATAACCCATTGGCCTGTGGGTTGTACGCGGTCGTGCGATGAAGTGAGACGCCCAGGCTCCAGGCTATTTTGGACCAGAGGTTGGAAACAAATTGCGGGCCCTGATCAGATGTGATATCCGAAGGGGCGCTGAAACGTGCCACCCATGTCGTCAAAAAAGTGTCTGCGACTTCCGGTCTGGACGCCATGGCGACTGCAGCTTAACACTGAAGCTCTCAGACCCAATCCAGGATAACACCTTGAAAATCAAACTTAACGGATTTTTGGAGGAGTGAAAATCAAAAGACAAAATCATCATGTCTAAAGGAAAACAGAGTCAGAATCAGAATCAGAATCAGAATAAACTTTATTGCCAAGCATGTAAAAAACACACGAGGAACTTGACTTGACATTGGTGCGCATGCGCGCGACACAACGACACGGCAGCCATAATAGGCGCCTCATCAAACAGAGATAGATAAGAAAGGGAGGGGAAGGGAGGGAACGACACAAGGGGGGAGGAGAAAAAAAACTTCGTTATCAGAATACAGCTTATTTTTAAGCAGATTATGATTACAATGAAAAAAAAATCTCTCAATAGCACAGAGCAACAACTCAGAATTTCACAAGACACAAGAGAGCAGTGTACAGTATATCTTTAATCAGTTCATGAATCAATGTGTGTGCGGTGTTGAGCAGTGTTGATGATAATAAGAGAGACCCAAGGACCCTTGGCAGAAGATGTTTTGTCTGTCTGGCGCCCAGTCTTATCTGGCGCTGCAGCTGGCTGTCCAAGGCCTTGTGCTCATGATTTTGAAAAAACACAGTCTGCAGACAGCCAGGAGGAATTTTCATGGGGAATAATAATGCCAAATAGGACTGATCACAGAGGAGACTTGTATTTCTTCTGTAGATTCAGTACATTAATCCTTCATTGCGCAGCTTTGAATTCGTCGTGGAAAGACCTGAGCGAACCCATGATGTAATCCACCTTACGAGACAGTTCTCCAGTAGTCGCTATCAGGGTCTTCTCCAGTTTCTCAATTTGTTGGATGCACCTCGCCTGGCCAGAAGAAACTGAAATTCTCCAGGCCAGGACTGAAATTCTCCAGGCCAGGACACGTATCGGCCGGAGAATCTGAACTGGAAGATCTCCGTTCAGAAGACGAGGAACTGGTGATAGCTAACAAAAGGGTTAGCCTGAAATCACTATTTGAGGAGCTACGACGATTTCGCCGAGATGTTACGGCCGAATTTCGGGAATTCAGAGAAGAATTGAAAAGGACAAACAGCAGAGTGGACCAGGCCGAGAACCGAATCTTGGAAACAGAGGATCGAATAAAAGTGCTCGAAGATTCTGTGCTAGACCTACGCAAAAGACAAGCAGCTATAGAGGCTAAGCTAACCGACCAAGAAGGAAAACAAAGAAGAGACAACATAAGAATTCATGGTCTGATAGAAGGAACCGAAAATGGTTTTAACTCAATGGCAGAATGCGTGGAATCCTTACTAAGAGAGAAATTGGATATTCCACAAACCACCAACTTGAAGATAGAAAAGGCACATCGTTCATTAGCCGCTAGGCCGGCGGCGGAAGTGCCCCCACGTTCGGTGTTGGTAAGATTTTCCAATTTCAAAATAAAACAAGAGGTTGTAAGACTGGCCTGGCAGAAAAAAGGATTTATGCACCAGGAGAGAAAAGTCTACGTGGAACACGATTACGCCCCGGAGGTCCTTAAAAAGCGCAGGGAATACAATGACGCGAAAAAGGTGTTAAGAGAGAAGAAATTGCGCTTTCAGACACCATTTCCTGCGAAGTTAAGGGTCTTCTACGGCGATGAAACGTGTCTCTATAATTCGGCGGAAGAAGCAACAGCTTACATGGCGAAAAGAGGGCTCCCGGTAACGGTATTTAAACCCGCAGCAGACCCGAGTGAGAAGATCAAAGCGCAAACATGGACAACACAAAGACCCTCAAAATCCACGGACCAGCAGCGGGAAACCCAGCACCAGAGCGTCGCGGATAAACTATCCGTTTTCAGGTTGGAATAGCGACCTTTTTTTTTTTTTTTTTTTTTTCTTTTCTCTTGAATCAATCCGCACATCCAACCCCCCTCATACAAGGTAACAAACATTAAAGGAGATGCATATTCAGCATGTGGTAAAACATTTCATGGAACAATCATATTATTTGAAACAAATAAGTCTTTGTAATAAAAAAAAAAAAAAAAAAATTGTTAAAATAGAAATGTGACAATAATCCACATGTTCTCCTCATACTAACAAATACTGTTTTTGCGTGAATGTTTGATGTGATGGGGGTGGGAGGGTGCACACAATTTCACAGGGTTTAGGCATAAAAGGAAAAAAAAAAAATCATTACAAGTTTGGATTGGGTTCTGAAACTCACGTTAAAAGCATGGGACTACTTTCAGTGGTAAGAGAGGGCCCTCAACACGTAACAGAGTTTGAGGAATTTCCCTCAGAGCCTTCTCTCCATCAAGGCTCTTACAGGGTCTTTAAAAAGACCTCAGCTCAGGAAGTTCTTATGACAGCTTTTTGTTTTAAAGTTTTTTACACTATGTTCTTAATGTTTTTCTTGTTTTTAATGTTCTTTCAGTTTCTGAGTAGCACAAAAGAGGGCCACTACACAGTTATACTAAACAAAACAACACAATGGAGAAACAGGGTGTAACCAAAATAATTTCATATAATGTAAAAGGAATCCTGAATCCAGTTAAAAGATCCAAGATTCTAGGCAAAATGAAAAAAGACAAAGCAGGAATAATACTTTTACAAGAAACCCACCTAACAGACGTGGAACACAATAAACTCAGTAGACAAGGGTTTAAAATGATCTCTTCATCTTCATATAAATCAGGGAGGAGGAGGGGAGTAGCGACATTGATATCAACCAAAATTACATTTGAAAAAAAATCAGAACACAAAGATAAAGAAGGGAGATACAGTTTGGTAACTGGGCGGCTAGAGGGAGAAGATATCACCCTGCTGAATGTGTATGCTCCCCCAGGGGCTAACTGGAAATTTTATAAAAATGTATTCGACCTAATGATAACTAAAGCTCAAGGTTTAGTGATATGTGGTGGGGACTTCAATCTTAGACTGAATCCATACTGGGATGCTTCTGGTAATTCCCCACATCAAAATAACACCCAAAACAGGAAGACTCGGATGCTACTAAAAGAATTGGGAATCTGTGACGTGTGGAGGGAACTCAACCCCAGTGTAAAAGACTATACATTTTACTCAACTCCACATTCATCTTACTCAAGGATTGACTATTTTTTATGTTTAATAGAGACACTGGAAGAGTAAAAACATGTAAAATAGGACTGATGGATCTCTCCGACCACAGTCCGATCTACATGGACTTAAATATCCAAAAATACACAAATAATACATTTTCTTGGAGGTTAAATTCAAATGTCCTGAAAGGACCATTGAAAGATGAATTGGAATCAGATATTCTCAGATATTTGGAAGATAACGATAATGGAGAAGTATCCCCTTTAATACTGTGGGATGCATGTAAAGCTGTAATAAGAGGAAAGATTATTGCAAAACTGGCAACCCAAAAGAAACTAAGACAAGAAAAACTATCCACATTAGAGTCAGAACTTAGGAACCGAGAAAAAGAACACAAAGGCAACACTCATTCTACTGACTCGCTCAAGATTAAGGAAATTAAAAACCAAATAAATGAGATCTACACAATAGAAATCCAGAAGAAACTTACATTTCTGAAACAAAAATACTATGAAGCAGGCAGTAAATCGGCAAAATTGCTAGCCTATAAATTGAGGAAACATCAAACAGAAAGAGCAATCTACAAAATCAGAGACCCAGTATCAAAGGAAATAAAATTCAGAATTCAGGATATTCTTAAAAACTTCGAGAATTACTATAAGAACTTATACTCCCACAAAAAACATAAAAACGCATCCGAGGCATTCCTAAACACATTAAACCTTCCCCAACTTACGGAGTCACAAAATAAAACACTACTGTCAGAAATACATCCTAAAGAATTGGAAAAAGCAATTATGAAACTTAAAGCTAACAAATCCCCAGGAGCTGATGGCTATACAGCAGAGTGGTACAAAACCTTTAAACAGCAACTATCTCCTCTCCTCCTGAAAACATTTAATTATGTCCTCCACACAGGGGAAATCCCCCCCCTCCTGGAGAGAAGGGGTCATTGCAGTTATACCTAAACCTGAAAAGGATAAACTAGAGTGCTCCAACTACAGACCAATCAGTGTACTAAATCAGGACTATAAGCTTTTTACCATTATCCTTGCCAAAAGGTTACAAAATATACTGACAGACCTAATTCATTTAGACCAAACAGGTTTTATAAGACAAAGACAGACACAAGACAACATTCGACGCACTTTACACATAATTCATCATATAAAAAAATATAACTTAAATGCAGTCATATTGGGATTAGATGCTGAAAAAGCATTCGATTTGGTTGACTGGTCTTTTCTATATAGAATCTTATCCAGTTTCAATTTTCATAACAACTTCATTAGAACTATACAGGCATTATATAAAAAACCAACGGCTAAAATAAGGATTAACGGTAATTTATCATCATCTTTTGAACTGGAAAGAGGATGTCGTCAGGGCTGCCCCCTGTCTCCACTGCTCTTTGCAATCTTCATAGAACCTCTGAGCCAATGGATAAGACAAAACCAAAAAATTCAAGGTATTACACTTGGTCAGAAGGAACATAAAATAGCACTCTTTGCTGATGACATTTTAATATACCTAGGGCAGCCGGACACTTCTTTACCAGAACTAACCTCAGTTTTTTCAGAGTATGGAGATTTATCGGGGTACAAATTAAATATGCATAAAACCCAAGTTTTAACATTCAACTATGACCCAAATCATTATTCACTAAGCAAACTCAAAACTAACTGGGAGTCGGAATCTATGAAATATCTGGGGGTCAATATCCCGAAACAACTCAACAAAATTATATCACTAAACTATGATCCACTGGTGACAAAAATAAAATCTGGCCTAGCAAGATGGAATATGATACCATTCTTGGGTACTGCACAAAGAATTGAAGCAGTCAAAATGAATATACTTCCACGTCTTCTATACCTTTTCCAAACAATACCGGTAGAACCTCCCAAAAAAACATGGCAGGAGCTGGACAGAAGGATCTCAAGATTCATATGGCAGGGCAAGAGACCTAGAATCAGATATAGAACCCTACAGCTAAACAAAGACAAAGGTGGGCTCGCACTGCCAAATATCAGGGACTACTTTAAAGCCGCACAAATTAAAACTTTAGTAGAGGACTTCCGGTTATGGCTGCCACGTAGGACGGACGTGTCTCGCTCTGCTCTGCTCCTGGAGAAAAAAAATCGGCAAATAACTCTCTCATTTGGGACAGAACGTATCCCAGCATTTGGGCGAGGATATGTCGGCGAAGCCTAAGGCTGGAAAACCAGGAAAAGGAAAAAGCGAGCCGCCGAAACAGTCCAAATTAACGGACTTTCAGGTCTGTGACGCAGCAAACAAAACTCCATATATGGCGGAGGAAGCTGGCGGCGGTGCGATGTTTGCGGGGAATGGCGCAGATGCGCTGATGGCTGCCATGAGTTCAATGAGAGCGGACTTTTCCTCTAGATTTGATGGGATTATGACAGCGTTGGAAGGAATAAGAAAGGAATTGGGTGACTGTGTAGAACGAACAGCGCAGATGGAGCTCCGTCTCGCTAGTGCTGAAGATGACGTCACCCGTCTTCAATTAAAGGTGCGCACTTTGGAAAAAAAAAATAAATCTCTGGAAGATAATATTTTGGATTTGGAATCTCGGTCGAGACAGAATAATTTGAGGCTGGTGGGTCTTCCAGAGGAATCAGAAGGTCGGGACGTATGTTCCTTTCTGGAAAAGTGGATTCCGGAGGTGCTGGGCAGCGAGGAGTTGCAATCAGCAGTGGTTCTGGAAAAAGCACATCGTATTGGCCCACGGAGAGATAAGGGACCGCCGAGGACCTTAATTATGAAGTTTCTTAGCAACAGAGACAGGATGAAGATCTTCAACGCTGCACGTGCTAAAGGAGAGATTAAACACCAGGACCAGCAGGTGCGGTTCTACCCAGATTTGGCCACAGGAATCCAGCAATTGAGGAAGCAGTTTGATCCCGTACGTAAGGAGCTGCGCAACCTTGGGATTCGTCATGGTGTAATCTATCCTGCGAGACTGCTGACCACGTATGAGGGCAGAACCCACATCTTCAAGACCCCAGAGGAGGCGCAGGAGTTCATCAAGAAGATCAAAGAAGAAGAAGAGACTGGTGGGAGCTAAGCATGAACAAAATATAAGGTAGAATAATTAAGCATTTGCACAGGCATCTGACTGACTTGAAGTAAATAGTAAGTTTACAAAATATAGATTGTATTATATATTAAAAAAACAAAACAAAAACAAAACAAACAAAAAAAAAAAAACTATGATGTACAAAGTTGTTAAAAATTTTGGAGTTAAGTTGGAAAACTACAGAGGAGAGTTAATGTTACGTCATTAAAAGCAGTAGAGTTAGGGTGATTGGGGGATGAAGAAGAGTGGCTTAGGCTGTTCCCGTGGGTGTGGAACAGTCGATGGCTATATCGGGAGACAGAATTTTTCTTTTGATTTTGGGGGGTTTGCCACAAGTGTGGGAAGGGGAAATTTGTTTGTGTGTAGTTTGTAGGATGAATGTTCAACCACTCATGTTTTTGCTTCTCTGTATGAGCATGTTTACACTGCAAGGTAATCCCAAACTCTCTATTGATCATGGACCAAAGTGTTAATCTTAATTAACTTCATGGAATTGCAG